>OY804578.1:19686900-20951067 GCA_963680875.1 Bathymodiolus brooksi | reverse complement strand
CTGAACTGCAATGAAACCAAGCTTACTTCCAACACACACATTACTAATTTGCATTGCTTTACTTCCTTACAAAGGGATCGTCGTGGCCGTGATTGTATGGCAGTTGGATTTACAACTACATATGCAATCAGTGTCTATCACCACTGATTTTGTGAGATCGAATCTCAATCAGGAAGAGGTGTACAATATTATGTGATAAAGTTTGTCAGTGACTTGCGATACGTCACTTTCAAAAATATTTCAGCTGCATCGTGGCGGTCAGTTTTATTGGTGGAGGAAACCAGTGTACCCGGCGAAAACCACCGACCTGTTGCAAGTCACTGACAAACTTTATCACATAATGTTGTATCGAGTACACCTCGCCTGAGCTGGATTCGCATTCACAACGATAGTGGTGATAGGCACTGATTACATAGGTAGTTATAAATCCAACTACCATACGACCACGATTACAACGGCCCTTCGCTTTTAAATTATTATCTGATAAAATTTCAAAAAGATTGAAAGAATTACGTAAATTACACATGTATAGTTATGTAGTGTAACATCGCATAGTATGAACATCAACATTGGCCGTTAACACATGCGGAACGTGATTTTAATTACATTTTAATTAAGATTTGCCAAACACATTAACTTCGGCAACCCAACATTATCATCAGTAAAATAACATTGTTAACATTGTAATAGCCATATTCAAACTGACAAAACATCACAAGCGAAAATACTGATAAATATCTGATAAATTCAATATTTTGTTTATGGTTTTTCTAATAAAGATTTAGTAAATGTTTTATTAGTTCCAACATTGATTTAATTATTACCACAACATCCGTTTCAAATTTTAATTAACATTAAGTTATTCAGAAACTCAATAAGTAAATGATGGTGAACACTGTTGTTTCAAACAGTTCCTTAATTACAACTACCTTCAACTTGAATATTACTTTCCCATAATATATCACAACATACAACTAAATGTACATATTGTACCGCTGTAAAGGTTACATAGTTTTTGATTGCCCCTTCGGTACTCTAACGTATATTTACATAGTTAACGTTATTACAGATGAAATAGATAGTATTAATATTTAAGATCGCATATCTCAGGTGTTAACGTAATGTTTGGTGGCTTGTGGCCGTTTTAAGGGCCAAACCTTTTTGTCTTAGGTAGTAATACTAATAGTAGTTTTTTGGGAGTGCCTATATTTTTCATGTGACTGGAATTTTGTATTTTAAGATTACACATTGTTATCAAGTACATTTTGATGTTATTAAGACACTCCCTTACATTCTAAATTTTGTTTTGTAATTGTCCATAGTTATGCATTTTCGTCATTTAATAAATGACATTTACTGGAAACTTTGTTTATTTATACCTTGCCAAAAACAGAGCGAATTTGATGCTGCTTGTTGCATTACTGTTATATATATACACATAGTATGTTATTGGCCTTAACGGAAGGAAACCAGTCTATTGAATCATTTCGGGGCTCACCTAGCCAGGTGTAGCATAAGCCCTCTCATCTACTTCCCTACCCAGTTTCAGAGTCGAATACGTTTAGTGAGGTACAACATAAAATACCTTTTATTTAAAAAATAAAAGCCTTTATGTTGTCCGAACGCGCTAATTTATCTATCATTATATCAAGAGTTAATTCCAATTGATTGGATGTTTAAATACGCAGTTGTTATTAATCAGATGTTATCAAATTAGATAATCGATTATATATTTAGATTGTTGCGGATGCGCAGTCAGAGATGATGTGTCGTCAGTCACTGAATTTTCTGATCAGACAAAGGACACGCAAAGTATGCTCTGCCTAAAATTTGTACCCACCACCATCCCCTTCTAACCTCCCAATGTTAAAGCAATTAAGAATTTAATGCAACTATACTCTAGTGGTTTAGTTTTGTATATATATTCATGGACTATAGTTCTATACACAATCTAGTCTCATTTTATTAAGTTGGCCGTTTTAAGGGCCAAACCTTTTTGTCTTGGGTAGTAATACTAATAGTAGTTTTTTGGGAGTGCCTATATTTTTCATGTGATTCATGTGACTGGAAATTTGTATTTTAAGATTACACATTGTTATCAAGTACATTTTGATGTTATTAAGGCACTCCCTTACATTCTAAGTTTTGTTTTGTAATTTTCCATAGTTATGTATTTTCGTCCATTTTGTATTTTAAGATTACACATTGTTATCAAGTACATTTTGATGTTATTACGGCACTCCCTTACATTCTAAATTTTGTTTTGTAATTGTCCATAGTTATGCATTTTCGTCATTTAATAAATGACATTTACTGGAAACTTTGTTTATTTATACCTTGCCAAAAACAGAGCGAATTTGATGCTGCTTGTTGCATTACTGTTATATATATACACATAGTATGTTATTGGCCTTAACGGAAGGAAACCAGTCTATTGAATCATTTCGGGGCTCACCTAGCCAGGTGTAGCATAAGCCCTCTCATCTACTTCCCTACCCAGTTTCAGAGTCGAATACGGTTTAGTGAGGTACAACATAAAATACCTTTTATTTAAAAAATAAAAGCCTTTATGTTGTCCGAACGCGCTAATTTATCTATCATTATATCAAGAGTTAATTCCAATTGATTGGATGTTTAAATACGCAGTTGTTATTAATCAGATGTTATCAAATTAGATAATCGATTATATATTTAGATTGTTGCGGATGCGCAGTCAGAGATGATGTGTCGTCAGTCACTGAATTTTCTGATCAGACAAAGGACACGCAAAGTATGCTCTGCCTAAAATTTGTACCCACCACCATCCCCTTCTAACCTCCCAATGTTAAAGCAATTAAGAATTTAATGCAACTATACTCTAGTGGTTTAGTTTTGTATATATATTCATGGACTATAGTTCTATACACAATCTAGTCTCATTTTATTAAGTTGGCCGTTTTAAGGGCCAAACCTTTTTGTCTTGGGTAGTAATACTAATAGTAGTTTTTTGGGAGTGCCTATATTTTTCATGTGATTCATGTGACTGGAAATTTGTATTTTAAGATTACACATTGTTATCAAGTACATTTTGATGTTATTAAGGCACTCCCTTACATTCTAAGTTTTGTTTTGTAATTTTCCATAGTTATGTATTTTCGTCCATTTTGTATTTTAAGATTACACATTGTTATCAAGTACATTTTGATGTTATTACGGCACTCCCTTACATTCTAAATTTTGTTTTGTAATTGTCCATAGTTATGCATTTTCGTCATTTAATAAATGACATTTACTGGAAACTTTGTTTATTTATACCTTGCCAAAAACAGAGCGAATTTGATGCTGCTTGTTGCATTACTGTTATATATATACACATAGTATGTTATTGGCCTTAACGGAAGGAAACCAGTCTATTGAATCATTTCGGGGCTCACCTAGCCAGGTGTAGCATAAGCCCTCTCATCTACTTCCCTACCCAGTTTCAGAGTCGAATACGGTTTAGTGAGGTACAATATAAATAAGTGTACTCATAACTCTATGTAGAATAACAATAGATATGCAGTTCATGGGTTAAGGGCAGAATATCAAAAGTCAAAAAGATGTTCCAGTAAAAGGACGGATACAGGGATGACAAAGGTACAGTTAAAACGTTTCAGTTCTGACTGAACCTATATCAATCTAATGAGGAATGGTATTGATGTCAGATGAGTGTGTGCCACAATACTACTACAGGATCTAATGAGGAATGGTATTAATGTCAGATGAGTGTATGCCACAATACTACTACAGGATCTAATGAGGAATGGTATTGATGTCAGATGAGTGTATGCCACAATACTACCACAGGATCTAATGAGGAATGGTATTGATGTCAGATGAGTGTATGCCACAATACTACTACAGGATCTAATGAGGAATGGTATTAATGTCAGATGAGTGTATGCCACAATACTACTACATGACTACGATACCTCTAATAATAATAATAATAATAATAATAATAATAGAAATCCTTTGTGCAACGGACATTTGACAATGCCATCACATGACATTATGTTATAAGGGAAATACCACTTATATCAGGACAGTACACAAGCCAGAACAGACAACACAATACCAGTTAAATCAAAAGTAAATACAATAACATGCATGTATGATAGAACAACCATCTTCACCAAGCTTAAAGTAAGGACGTTTGTGCATTATGGCTTATTTGTATTATGCTTTCTCGTCTTTTCTATTGTCAACAGCCGTACAATATCTCATGATACCCAGAGGAGATGGAGCTAGATGACGTCACATCATACAATATCTTCGATAACAAAATATACAATATAATGTACCAAGTCAGGGTCATTACGGTTTTCACAGTTTTCCGGTTGTTGACTGAATTTGTCTGTTTATATAATTATGAGTTTTGACTTTTCCTTTGTAAGATTGTTCGGAGTTCGGTAATTTTGTTATTACCCTTATTTATAAATATACCTAAGAAGTAGAGCATTTCCGAATGAGTTAGAAATATTGCATCTTGTATCATGCTTTCTCGTCTTTTCTATTGTCAACAGCCGTACAATATCTCATGATACCCAGAGAGGAGGTGGAGCTAAATGACGTCACATCATACAATATCATCGATAAACCAAATATACAAGATATCATCATAAAGCTTACATACTCTCACTCAAACAGCAAAATTAAAAAACTTTGATTGACGTCGCAAGATACAAGTCCCATATTGAACAAAGTTACTCGTGCACCATCAGATATTTTGATAGGCCAGACTCGTTCTGCGAACTCGTCACATGGCCTACCAAAATATATGATGATGCACTCGCCTATTTGTTCAATAAATGTAACTTGACCGATATTGCATTCCATTCTTTCTCCTTTAAGTTTGGTACACACTAGAGAGGTTCCGAGTAAAATTATATTTTCACGCAAACAGACGAGAAATAAACAAGATGGCGGAATTATATTTAATACATGTTGCAAAGAAATATGGTTAAATGTAATTGTCACAGACTGAAATATTTGGTACTATATAATAAAAGAGTTATTGCACTAATATTGAGGAATATTGCCCCTCGCAGTATGTCATATTGCACTCGCTAGCTCAGGTAATAAGATATACTGCTCGGGACATTATTCCTCAATAGTAGTGCAATAACCCTATAGTATTATCGAAGGGCTATGTAAAGTCCCAAGAAACCGACATGAGAAACCAGTTAGTCGAAAAATAAGATAAACGTAACCCACGGACAAAGGTAAGATGCACAATACTGAGATAATTATATAATTCTAAATATCTACTATACCTGATTTTTCATTCTTGAAATATCCAACCACTTACGATATGCATGACATATCTTTGTTCTTTTTAAAGTTAGTATGAAGTGTAAGAATCTTTTATCATAAATTTATCAGCATCTAAATAAACAATATTTTCCTAGGAGGGAACATTATATTTATTATACTTACATTTAGGTAAAGGTTGTTTGCACATTATGTAATATTATTTAATTAAAAAAGTAATTTGATAATTGACGGATTGGCACTGTGTGGGGAGAATATCTGTTATTGACATTTCAGTGTAGTAATGTCTGGTGCACATCTCATTAAACCTTTTGATTTTTCTATTCATTTTACTTTTTAAATTTACAGCGTGAAGCAACCATGTTATATACGGTGCATCTCGTGCAATATATATCAACCAGAATTTTGAAAATTACTTACAATTGTACCTAATAAGGGTAATAACAAAATTACCGAACTCCGAACAATCTAACAAAGGGAAAGTCAAAACTCATAAGTATATAAACAGACAAAATCAGTCAACAACCGGAAAACTGTGAAAACACATACATTTTATTGATGCTGGTTAATTATACTGGGTACATATGGAGGAGCAAAGGCCTAATCTTAAATGTTTTTATCATTAACTACTAACAATAATAAACTAACAATGAGTGAACAATATATCAGTTATATCGGGGCGGTCAGTTTTAGTGGTGGCGGAAACAGGAACACGCGGATAACACCACCGGCCTGTCACGTGTCACTGACAAAGTTTATCACATACTGTTGCATCAGTATACCTCGCCATCAGCGGAATTCGAACTCACAACTTTTGATGTGATAGGCATTGATTGCATATGTAGTTGTAAATCCAACTACCATCCGATTCCGACAGCCTCTTCGGCTAAAAAGTAGGAATCTTCCTACTTTTTATGCTATCAACCATCCGAACTCCAAGACCACTACCAAAACCACTGTTCCTTAACTTGTGATTTTACTTTCAGCAGAAAAATTGTTCATGTTTACTTATTCCTATGTGTTTTTGTATTAATTGCATTTTTCAAAATTTCATAACTTTATAGACTAAAACGGTACAAAATAGGAAAAGTAACCGATTTTATTAGATGAGATAACATTCATTAAAACACACCTCAATATAAGTATGTACATATACATAATTACACTTGAAAACATGTGAATATTTTCTAAATTACAAAAACTTTTCTCAAGTACTTGAAAAGTAATTAGGAAAACATATTTCACCTACGCTACCATTTATCCAAGTTATACATACAGTTTGCCAACTCACCTGTTGTGTCTTTAATGTATATACAATATATTAAAGTGTATCAGCATGTGGAATTCTTCCTATAAATGGCTAGTTAGTAAATAATGTAGACAGTAGTATATACAGTGAGCATCAATTGGTTGGCTTCGAGACTGGAACCTCAAACCTCTTCCCTGTCATTTCCTCATTCATGACTTATTACCGGGTATGTAACTAGATTAACAGGACGTGTGCCACTAGTGGAGCAAGAACTGCTTACCCTTCCGGAGCACCTGAATTCACTGCCGATTTTTATTGGGGTTCGTGTTAGTCGATCTTTAATTTTATGTGTATGCTTTGTAGATCGTTGTTTGTCCTTTTGTACTTTTTCCTTTGGCCATTGTGTTGTCTGTCCTTTACGGATTCAGATTATTACTTTGGTATCTATCTTAGATTTACGGATTCAGATTACCGCTTTGGTATCTTAGATTTACGGATTCAGATTACCACTTCGGTATCTTAGATTTACGGATTCAGATTACCACTTTGGTATCTTAGATTTACGGATTCAGATTACCACTTTGGTATCTTAGATTTACGGATTCAAATTACCACTTCGGTATCTTAGATTTACGGATTCAGATTACCACTTTGATATCTTCAAACTCTTCTTACATATTCAATGGTTCGTTATTGGATTTACTACTAATCAATATTGTGTCCCCCATACATCAACATATAACAATGACATATTACATACTGAAATAAGTATTATATATACCATGGATCTTACGAATTAACTTATTTAAACCAACGAATCCGAAGGATGAGTTGGTTTAAATAAGTTCATGAGTAAGATCCATGGTATATATGGCTTGTAACAGAAATTACATGATTGACAGATCTATGACGTCAAAATCATGGAATAACAGATCATGTGACGTCAAAATCATGGAATAACAGACCTATGACGTCAAAATCATGGAATAACATCAAGATCTTCATGTTAGACCATGCTTTGTAAAAGTTCACTATTTTTAAGTTGATTATTGCATAAACACATCAAAGGAAAAATGCGTATTTATGTTACAACAACAAATATTCCCGAATGTAAGCATTACATCTTAAAAGACTACAGACAAGACACTTAATATAAAACTATGTAGAACGCAGTCGACATATGATATTAGTCCTATGCAAATTATCAACTTCCTTGCAAGACTGCTTGAGTTTATACTGGAGCTAAAGAGTTGGTGATTTGAAAGTCAAAGCCAAATCTTTATAAATTAGTAATAACCCAGATGTCAACACATACAGAAAATGTTATATATAATGTATATTTAAGCATTAACGATACATTATGTTTTCCTCAGATTTGCACCTCTCTTATTTCTGCTATAGTTAATGCTGATTTCATGTTAATTCAGAGTGTCTGACTATCGAGGTGGTAATGCCACCTCGGGACTCATAATCCACTACCCGGATACAGTAAACAATCGTAAAAAATATTGGTTACTGTATTTTGGTTTAGAGAGTTATGTTGTCATAAGAAACAATATGGTAATACTTGAACCAACTGATATACACAAACACGTTGTTAGCAACATTCTGTCGAGTGCATTTGCAAGATGAATGTACGTCAAACCAGTTCCGTCTGTTTGAATGTTCTTAATACTTGATGTAACGTCTTTCTTATTTCTACGAATACAACAGAAAAACACTGCACGAAAAAATCCATAATTGATTAGATCAATATTAAACCGTGACAACTTTCCAACGATCTCCCTATTACCGATCCTTATTACAATAACTGCGAGACAGGTTTGTATTGCCCCGAACAAGAACTGAAAATGCACAAATAAAGCTATATAACTGGTTTCTAGTGAAGTGACTGGTAGTGTATCCACAACTGAATTAATAAAAACCGAAAATGACAAAAATACTGCTGCACAAAATGATATTTTCTCACCTGACACACTTGGTATTAGAAACGCAAAATTCACGAGTAAAGGAAACGAAAATGCTGGGATAATCAAATTTGTAACATAATAATTGGATCTCCGAGATATATCTATTCCGAAATGTATCATGTCAGAATCATTTATCGTGGTATTTACTTTTCTAACGAAAGTGTTATCTAAATACCAGGCAGTGTTTGTTGTATATAGTGAGATGTCAACTTTAGTATCCATTGGTTGCACTGTTAGCTGCTTCGATCTATAAAACCAGGATCCAACCTCAAAAATACACGTTTGCTTATCAAAAGGGTATTTTTGAATATGGATGTTACAGCTTATATAATAGTTTTTCTGTGGTGCCGACACAACTGTTCCATCAGGAAAGATCAATACCTTGAATGTTTCACTCAAAGGAAATTCGTGTAAAGAATTAAAAATGCCTAAATCCGGTACCCATATCTGAGATGAATCCATAATTATTTCTTCTACCGGATATTCTGTGACATTCCATGTCAGAAACTCGTCATTCCAGGTTAGAAAAAAGAATCCTTTTGCTGTCAACTGCTGTTCTTTTACATTAACATCCGATATTGCAAGTAGTGAAAATGTCATCCTTATTTCTACTACTTGTGTACTATCAATTATGGGCCTATATGCTTTGTGATAATCTTTCAGTAAGTCGTCAACCATGATCCGATTAGCATTGTTTCTTGTTTTATTATCCTTAGTGTAGTTCACTGTACAGTCACATGTAAACCAGCACAATATTAGTATACAAAGATAGTGGACAACACTTTTAGCCATTGTTGTTTTATCATGCTATACCAGTGCAACCATCTGTCGTTCAAATGCGAGTATTGAAAATATACTGAAAATTAGTAGTCAATGCATAAAAAAACAATTTAAATGTTTTAGTGATTTGAATGGGTATGTATTGTAAATAGAAATGATCACTGATATAATGCTTTATCAATTTGTTCTATTGTTGTCATCTGGGTGTCAATTAACACTTTATAGTGTGAATATCAAAGTTCATCAGAAGATAAAAGCAGTGAAATAAAGTAAATATGATCACCAATTACACCATTAAATATCTGATGAAATCTTGTATATATGCTACTGAGTGTTTCAAAAGTTTGATTTTCACTTCAGTAAGTAATGTATATTGATTCATGACAAATAACAAATATATCAAATTGTTTGGTCATTGGCATTTATTTGGTTTATTAGATATATCTTATTTTAAATTTACAGTTCTCAATAAATTAAATTTATTCAGACCAAGGTTAATCTCCCCAGGAATATGTAACCTTGGTCGATTTTAGTTACCCTGTTTAGGACCATTTGGTAGCTTGCTCCCAAAGACATTTAAATATGTACCTGTACCTAATGAAGGTTATTCCAGGGATGTGTCGTGCTAAAGTAGATATCTATGTCTTTTTTGACTTTCCAGTATTTATACCATGGGCACACCAGATGAAGGTTATTCCAGGGATGCGTCGTGCTAAATTAGATATCTATGTCTTTATTGACTTTCCAGTATTTATACCATGGATGCACCAGATGAAGTTTATTCCAGGGATGTGCCGTGCTAAATTAGATATCTATGTCATTATTGACTTTCCAGTATTTATACCATGGACGCACCAGATGAATGTTATTCCAGTGATGTGTCGTGCTAAATTAGATATCTATGTCTTTATTGACCTTCCAGTATTTATACCATGAACACACCAGATGAAGGTTATTCCAGGGATGTGTCGTGCTAAATTAGATAGCTATGTCTTTATTGACTTTCCAGTATTTATACCATGGACGCACCAGATGAAGGTTATTCCAGGGATGCGTCGTGCTAAATTATACATCTATGTCTTTATTGACTTTCCAGTTTTTATACCATGGGCGCACCAGATGAAGGTTATTCCAGGGGTGTGTCGTACTAAATTAGATAGCTATGTCTTTATTGACTTTCCAGTATTTATACCATGGACGCACCAGATGAAGGTTATTCCACGGATGTGTCGTGCTAAATTAGATAGCTATGTCTTTATTGACTTTCCAGTATTTATACCATGGACGCACCAGATGAAGGTTATTCCAGGGATGTGTCGTGCTAAATTAAATAGCTATGTCTTTATTGACTTTCCAGTATTTATACCATGGACGCACCTGATGAAGGTTATTCCAGGGATGTGTCGTGCTAAATTAGATATCTATGTCTTTATTGACTTTCCAGTATTTATACCATGGACGCACCAGATGAAGGTTATTCCAGGGATGTGTCGTGCTAAATTAGATAGCTATGTCTTTATTGACTTTCCAGTATTTATACCATGGGCGCACCAGATGAAGGTTATTCCAGGGATGTGTCGTGCTAAATTAGATAGCTATGTCTTTATTGACGTTCCATTATTTATACCATGGACGCACCAGATGAAGGTTATTCCAGGGATGTGTCGTGCTAAATTAGATAGCTATGTCTTTATTGACTTTCCAGTATTTATACCATGGACGCACCAGATGAAGGTTATTCTAGGGTTGTGTCTTGCTAAATTAGATAGCTATGTCTTTATTGACTTTCCAGTATTTATACCATGGACGCACCAGATGAAGGTTATTCCAGGGATGTGTCGTGCTAAATTAGATATCTATGTCTTTATTGACTTTCCAGTATTTATACCATGGACGCACCAGATGAAGGTTATTCCAGGGATGTTTCGTGCTAAATTAGATAGCTATATCTTTATTGACTTTCCAGTATTTATACCATGGACGCACCAGATGAAGGTTATTCCACGGATGTGTCGTGCTAAATTAGAAACCTTGTAGCTATGTCTTTATTGACTTTCCAGTATTTATACCATGGACTCACCAGATGAAGGTTATTCCAGGGATGTGTCGTGCTAAATTAGATATCTATGTCGTTTTTGACTTTCCAGTATTTATACCATGGGCGCACCAGATGAAGGTTATTCCAGGGATATGTCGTGCTAAATTAGATAGCTATGTCTTTATTGATTTTCCAGTATTTATACCATGGACGCACCAGATGAAGGTTATTCCAGGGATGTGTCGTGCTAAATTAGATATCTATGTCGTTTTTGACTTTCCAGTATTTATACCATGGACGCACCAGATGAAGGTTATTCCAGGGATGTGTCGTGCTAAATTAGATATCTATGTCTTTATTGACTTTCCAGTATTTATACCATGGACGCACCAGATGAAGGTTATTCCAGGGATGTGTCGTGCTAAATTAGATATCTATGTCTTTATTGACTTTCCAGTATTTATACCATGGACGCACCAGATGAAGGTTATTCCAGGGATGTGTCGTACTAAATTAGATACATTATAGCTATATCTTTATTGACTTTCCAGTATTTATACCATGGACGCACCAGATGAAGGTTATTCCAGGGATGTGTCGTACTAAATTAGATACATTATAGCTATATCTTTATTGACTTTCCAGTATTTATACCATGTACGCACCAGATGAAGGTTATTCCAGGGATGTGTCGTGCTAAATTAGATATCTATGTCTTTATTGACTTTCCAGTATTTATACCATGGACGCACCAGATGAAGGTTATTCCAGGGATGTGTCGTGCTAAATTATATATCTATGTCTTTATTGACTTTCCAGTATTTATACCATGGACGCACCAGATGAAGGTTATTCCAGGGATGTGTCGTACTAAATTAGATACCTTGTAGCTATGTCTTTATTGACTTTCCAGTATTTATACCATGGACTCACCAGATGAAGGTTATTCCAGGGATGTGTCGTGCTAAATTAGATAGCTATGTCTTTATTGACTTTCCAGTATTTATACCATGGACGCACCAGATGAAGGTTATTCCAGGGATGTGTCGTACTAAATTAGATACCTTGTAGCTATGTCTTTATTGAATTTCCAGTATTTATACCATGGACGCACCAGATGAAGGTTATTCCAGGGATGTGTCGTGCTAAATTAGATAGCTATGTCTTTATTGACTTTCCAGTATTTATACCATGGACGCACCAGATGAAGGTTATTCCAGGCATGGGTCGTGCTAAATTAGATATCTATGTCTTTATTGACTTTCCAGTATTTATACCATGGACGCACCAGATGAAGGTTATTCCAGGGATGTGTCGTGCTAAATTAGATATCTATGTCGTTTTTGACTTTCCAGTATTTATACCATGGACGCACCAGATGAAGGTTATTCCAGGGATGTGTCGTGCTAAATTAGATATCTATGTCGTTTTTGACTTTCCAGTATTTATACCATGGACGCACCAGATGAAGGTTATTCCAGGGATGTGTCGTGCTAAATTAGATATCTATGTCTTTATTGACTTTCCAGTATTTATACCATGGACGCACCAGATGAAGGTTATTCCAGGGATGTGTCGTGCTAAATTAGATATCTATGTCTTTATTGACTTTCCAGTATTTATACCATGGACGCACCAGATGAAGGTTATTCCAGGGATGTGTCGTGCTAAATTATATATCTATGTCTTTATTGACTTTCCAGTATGTATACCATGGACGCACCAGATGAAGGTTATTCCAGGGATGTGTCGTACTAAATTAGATACCTTGTAGCTATGTCTTTATTGACTTTCCAGTATTTATACCATGGACGCACCAGATGAAGGTTATTCCAGGGATGTGTCGTACTAAATTAGATACCTTGTAGCTATGTCTTTATTGAATTTCCAGTATTTATACCATGGACGCACCAGATGAAGGTTATTCCAGGGATGTGTCGTGCTAAATTAGATAGCTATGTCTTTATTGACTTTCCAGTATTTATACCATGGACGCACCAGATGAAGGTTATTCCAGGGATGTGTCGTGCTAAATTAGATATCTATGTCTTTATTGACTTTCCAGTATTTATACCATGGACGCACCAGATGAAGGTTATTCCAGGGATGTGTCGTACTAAATTAGATACCTTGTAGCTATGTCTTTATTGACTTTCCAGTATTTATACCATGGACGCACCAGATGAAGGTTATTCCAGGGATGTGTCGTGCTAAATTAGATAGCTATGTCTTTATTGACTTTCCAGTATTTATACCATGGACGCACCAGATGAAGGTTATTCGAGGGATGTGTCGTGCTAAATTAGATATCTATGTCTTTATTGACTTTCCAATATTTATACCATGGACGCACCAGATGAAGGTTATTCCAGGGATGTGTCGTGCTAAATTAGATACCTTGTAGCTATGTCTTTATTGTCTTTCCAGTATTTATACCATGGACGCACCAGATGAAGGTTATTCCAGGGATGTGTCGTGCTAAATTAGATAGCTATGTCTTTATTGACTTTCCAGTATTTATACCATGGACGCACCAGATGAAGGTTATTCCAGGGATGTGTCGTGCTAAATTAGATACCTTGTAGCTATGTCTTTATTGACTTTCCAGTATTTATACCATGGACGCACCAGATGAAGGTTATTCCAGGGGATGTGTCGTGCTAAATTAGATAGCTATGTCTTTATTGACTTTCCAGTATTTATACCATGGACGCACCAGATGAAGGTTATTCCAGGGATGTGTCGTGCTAAATTAGATAGCTATGTCTTTATAGACTTTCCAGTATCTATACCATGGACGCACCAGATGAAGGTTATTCCAGGGGATGTGTCGTACTAAATTAGATATCTATGTCTTTATTGACTTTCCAGTATTTATACCATGGACGCCCCAGATGAAGGTTATTCCAGGGATGTGTCGTGCTAAATTAGATATCTATGTCGTTTTTGACTTTCCAGTATTTTTTACTATGGACGCACCAGATGAAGGTTATTCCAGGGATGTGTCGTGCTAAATTAGATATCTATGTCTTTATTGACTTTCCATTATTTATACCATGGACGCACCAGGTGAAGGTTATTCCAGGGATGTGTCGTACTAAATTAGATACATTATAGCTATATCTTTATTGACTTTGCAGTATTTATACCATGGACGCACCAGATGAAGGTTATTCCAGGGATGTGTCGTGCGAAATTAGATACCTTGTAGCTATGTCTTTATTGACTTTCCAGTATTTATACCATGGACGCACCAGATGAGGGTTATTCCAGGGATGTGTCGTGCTAAATTAGATATCTATGCCTTTATTGACTTTCCAGTATTTATACCATGGACGCACCAGAAGAAGGTTATTCCAGGGATGTGTCGTGCTCAATTATATATCTATGTCTTTATTGACTTTCCAGTATTTATACCATGGACGCACCAGATGAAGGTTATTCCAGGGATGTGTCGTACTAAATTAGATACCTTGTAGCTATGTCTTTATTGACTTTCCAGTATTTATACCATGGACGCACCAGATGAAGGTTATTCCAGGGATGTGTGGTACTAAATTAGATACCTTGTAGCTATGTCTTTATTGAATTTCCAGTATTTATACCATGGACGCACCAGATTAAGGTTATTCCAGGGATGTGTCATGCTAAATTAGATAGCTATGTCTTTATTGACTTTCCAGTATTTATACCATGGACGCACCAGATGAAGGTTATTCCAGGGATGTGTCGTGCTAAATTAGATATCTATGTCTTTATTGACTTTCCAGTATGTATACCATGGACGCACCAGATGAAGGTTATTCCAGGGGATGTGTCGTACTAAATTAGATACCTTGTAGCTATGTCTTTATTGACTTTCCAGTATTTATACCATGGACGCACCAGATGAAGGTTATTCCAGGGATGTGTCGTGCTAAATTAGATATCTATATCTTTATTGACTTTCCAGTATGTATACCATGGACGCACCAGATGAAGGTTATTCCAGGGATGTGTCGTGCTAAATTAGATATCTATGTCTTTATTGACTTTCCAGTATGTATACCATGGACGCACCAGATGAAGGTTATTCCAGGAGATGTGTCGTACTAAATTAGATACCTTGTAGCTATGTCTTTATTGACTTTCCAGTATTTATACCATGGACGCACCAGATGAAGGTTATTCCAGGGATGTGTCGTGCTAAATTAGATATCTATATCTTTATTGACTTTCCATTATTTATACCATGGACGCACCAGATGAAGGTTATTCCAGGGATGTGTCGTACTAAGATAGATACCTTGTAGCTATGTCTTTATTGACTTTCCAGTATTTATACCATGGACGCACCAGATGAAGGTTATTCCAGGGATGTGTCGTACTAAATTAAATAGCTATGTCTTTATTGACATTCCAGTGTTTATACCATGGACGCACCAGATGAAGGTTATTCGAAGGATGCGTCGTGCTAAATTAGATATCTATGTCTTTATTGACTTTCCAGTATTTATACCATGGACACACCAGATGAAGGTTATTCCAGGGATGTGTCGTGCTAAATTAGATAGCTATGTCTTTATTGACTTTCCAGTATTTATACCATGTACGCACCAGATGAAGGTTATTCCAGGGATGTGTCGTGCTAAATTAGACATCTATGTCTTTATTGACTTTCCAGTATTTATACCATGGACGCACCAGATGAAGGTTATTCCAGGGATGCGTCGTGCTAAATTAGATAGCTATGTCTTTATTGACTTTCCAGTATTTATACCATGGATGCACCAGATGAAGGTTATTCCAGGCATGGGTCGTGCTAAATTAGATATCTATGTCTTTATTGACTTTCCAGTATTTATACCATGGACGCACCAGATGAAGATTATTCCAGGGATGTGTCGTGCTAAATTAGATATCTATGTCTTTATTGACTTTCCAGTATTTATACCATGGACGCACCAGATGAAGGTTATTCCGGGATGTGTCGTACTAAATTAGATACCTTGTAGCTATGTCTTTATTGACTTTCCAGTATTTATACCATGGACGCACCAGATGAAGGTTATTCCAGGGATGTATCGTACTAAATTAGATACCTTGTAGCTATGTCTTTATTGAATTTCCAGTATTTATACCATGGACGCACCAGATGAAGGTTATTCCAGGGATGTGTCGTGCTAAATTAGATAGCTATGTCTTTATTGACTTTCCAGTATTTATACCATGGACGCACCAGATGAAGGTTATTCCAGGGATGTGTCGTGCTAAATTAGATATCTATGTCTTTATTGACTTTCCAGTATTTATACCATGGACGCACCAGATGAAGGTTATTCCAGGGATGTGTCGTGCTAAATTAGATAGCTATGTCTTTATTGACTTTCCAGTATTTATACCATGGACGCACCAGATGAAGGTTATTCCAGGGATGTGTCGTGCTAAATTAGATATCTATGTCTTTATTGACTTTCCAGTATTTATACCATGGACGCACCAGATGAAGTTTATTCCAGGGATGCGTCGTGCTAAATTAGATACCTTGTAGCTATGTCTTTATTGACTTTCCAGTATTTATACCATGGACGCACCAGATGAAGGTTATTCCAGGGATGTGTCGTGCTAAATTAGATATCTATGTCTTTATTGACTTTCCATTATTTATACCATGGACGCACCAGATGAAGGTTATTCCAGGGATGTGTCGTGCTAAATTAGATATCTATGTCTTTATTGACTTTCCAGTATTTATACCATGGACGCACCAGATGAAGGTTATTCCAGGGATGTGTCGTACTAAATTAGATACATTATAGCTATGTCTTTATTGACTTTGCAGTATTTATACCATGGACGCACCAGATGAAGGTTATTCCAGGGATGTGTCGTGCTAAATTAGATATCTATGCCTTTATTGACTTTCCAGTATTTATACCATGGACGCACCAGATGAAGGTTATTCCAGGGATGTGTCGTGCTCAATTATATATCTATGTCTTTATTGACTTTCCAGTATTTATACCATGGACGCACCAGATGAAGGTTATTCCAGGGATGTGTCGTACTAAATTAGATACCTTGTAGCTATGTCTTTATTGACTTTCCAGTATTTATACCATGGACGCACCAGATGAAGGTTATTCCAGGGATGTGTGGTACTAAATTAGATACCTTGTAGCTATGTCTTTATTGAATTTCCAGTATTTATACCATGGACGCACCAGATGAAGGTTATTCCAGGGATGTGTCGTGCTAAATTAGATAGCTATGTCTTTATTGACTTTCCAGTATTTATACCATGGACGCACCAGATGAAGGTTATTCCAGGGATGTGTCGTGCTAAATTAGATATCTATGTCTTTATTGACTTTCCAGTATGTATACCATGGACGCACCAGATGAAGGTTATTCCAGGGGATGTGTCGTACTAAATTAGATACCTGTAGCTATGTCTTTATTGACTTTCCAGTATTTATACCATGGACGCACCAGATGAAGGTTATTCCAGGGATGTGTCGTGCTAAATTAGATATCTATATCTTTATTGACTTTCCATTATTTATACCATGGACGCACCAGATGAAGATTATTCCAGGGATGTGTCGTGCTAAATTAGACATCTATGTCTTTATTGACTTTCCAGTATTTATACCATGGACGCACCAGATGAAGGTTATTCCAGGGATGCGTCGTGCTAAATTAGATAGCTATGTCTTTATTGACTTTCCAGTATTTATACCATGGATGCACCAGATGAAGGTTATTCCAGGCATGGGTCGTGCTAAATTAGATATCTATGTCTTTATTGACTTTCCAGTATTTATACCATGGACGCACCAGATGAAGATTATTCCAGGGATGTGTCGTGCTAAATTAGATATCTATGTCTTTATTGACTTTCCAGTATTTATACCATGGACGCACCAGATGAAGGTTATTCCGGGATGTGTCGTACTAAATTAGATACCTTGTAGCTATGTCTTTATTGACTTTCCAGTATTTATACCATGGACGCACCAGATGAAGGTTATTCCAGGGATGTATCGTACTAAATTAGATACCTTGTAGCTATGTCTTTATTGAATTTCCAGTATTTATACCATGGACGCACCAGATGAAGGTTATTCCAGGGATGTGTCGTGCTAAATTAGATAGCTATGTCTTTATTGACTTTCCAGTATTTATACCATGGATGCACCAGATGAAGGTTATTCCAGGCATGGGTCGTGCTAAATTAGATATCTATGTCTTTATTGACTTTCCAGTATTTATACCATGGACGCACCAGATGAAGATTATTCCAGGGATGTGTCGTGCTAAATTAGATATCTATGTCTTTATTGACTTTCCAGTATTTATACCATGGACGCACCAGATGAAGGTTATTCCGGGATGTGTCGTACTAAATTAGATACCTTGTAGCTATGTCTTTATTGACTTTCCAGTATTTATACCATGGACGCACCAGATGAAGGTTATTCCAGGGATGTATCGTACTAAATTAGATACCTTGTAGCTATGTCTTTATTGAATTTCCAGTATTTATACCATGGACGCACCAGATGAAGGTTATTCCAGGGATGTGTCGTGCTAAATTAGATAGCTATGTCTTTATTGACTTTCCAGTATTTATACCATGGACGCACCAGATGAAGGTTATTCCAGGGATGTGTCGTGCTAAATTAGATATCTATGTCTTTATTGACTTTCCAGTATTTATACCATGGACGCACCAGATGAAGGTTATTCCAGGGATGTGTCGTGCTAAATTAGATAGCTATGTCTTTATTGACTTTCCAGTATTTATACCATGGACGCACCAGATGAAGGTTATTCCAGGGATGTGTCGTGCTAAATTAGATATCTATGTCTTTATTGACTTTCCAGTATTTATACCATGGACGCACCAGATGAAGTTTATTCCAGGGATGCGTCGTGCTAAATTAGATACCTTGTAGCTATGTCTTTATTGACTTTCCAGTATTTATACCATGGACGCACCAGATGAAGGTTATTCCAGGGATGTGTCGTGCTAAATTAGATATCTATGTCTTTATTGACTTTCCATTATTTATACCATGGACGCACCAGATGAAGGTTATTCCAGGGATGTGTCGTGCTAAATTAGATATCTATGTCTTTATTGACTTTCCAGTATTTATACCATGGACGCACCAGATGAAGGTTATTCCAGGGATGTGTCGTACTAAATTAGATACATTATAGCTATGTCTTTATTGACTTTGCAGTATTTATACCATGGACGCACCAGATGAAGGTTATTCCAGGGATGTGTCGTGCGAAATTAGATACCTTGTAGCTATGTCTTTATTGACTTTCCAGTATTTATACCATGGACGCACCAGATGAAGGTTATTCCAGGGATGTGTCGTGCTAAATTAGATATCTATGCCTTTATTGACTTTCCAGTATTTATACCATGGACGCACCAGATGAAGGTTATTCCAGGGATGTGTCGTGCTCAATTATATATCTATGTCTTTATTGACTTTCCAGTATTTATACCATGGACGCACCAGATGAAGGTTATTCCAGGGATGTGTCGTACTAAATTAGATACCTTGTAGCTATGTCTTTATTGACTTTCCAGTATTTATACCATGGACGCACCAGATGAAGGTTATTCCAGGGATGTGTGGTACTAAATTAGATACCTTGTAGCTATGTCTTTATTGAATTTCCAGTATTTATACCATGGACGCACCAGATGAAGGTTATTCCAGGGATGTGTCGTGCTAAATTAGATAGCTATGTCTTTATTGACTTTCCAGTATTTATACCATGGACGCACCAGATGAAGGTTATTCCAGGGATGTGTCGTGCTAAATTAGATATCTATGTCTTTATTGACTTTCCAGTATGTATACCATGGACGCACCAGATGAAGGTTATTCCAGGGGATGTGTCGTACTAAATTAGATACCTGTAGCTATGTCTTTATTGACTTTCCAGTATTTATACCATGGACGCACCAGATGAAGGTTATTCCAGGGATGTGTCGTGCTAAATTAGATATCTATATCTTTATTGACTTTCCATTATTTATACCATGGACGCACCAGATGAAGATTATTCCAGGGATGTGTCGTGCTAAATTAGACATCTATGTCTTTATTGACTTTCCAGTATTTATACCATGGACGCACCAGATGAAGGTTATTCCAGGGATGCGTCGTGCTAAATTAGATAGCTATGTCTTTATTGACTTTCCAGTATTTATACCATGGATGCACCAGATGAAGGTTATTCCAGGCATGGGTCGTGCTAAATTAGATATCTATGTCTTTATTGACTTTCCAGTATTTATACCATGGACGCACCAGATGAAGATTATTCCAGGGATGTGTCGTGCTAAATTAGATATCTATGTCTTTATTGACTTTCCAGTATTTATACCATGGACGCACCAGATGAAGGTTATTCCGGGATGTGTCGTACTAAATTAGATACCTTGTAGCTATGTCTTTATTGACTTTC
The DNA here is from genome assembly GCA_963680875.1 of Bathymodiolus brooksi. NCBI lineage: Eukaryota > Metazoa > Mollusca > Bivalvia > Mytilida > Modiolidae > Bathymodiolus > Bathymodiolus brooksi. The sequence goes on along the minus strand of OY804578.1, from coordinate 20,930,258 downwards.
CAGTATTTATACCATGGACGAACCAGATGAAGGTTATTCCAGGGATGTGTCGTGCTAAATTAGATAGCTATGTCTTTATTGACTTTCCAGTATTTATACCATGGACGCACCAGATGAAGGTTATTCCAGGGATGTGTCGTGCTAAATTAGATATCTATGTCTTTATTGACTTTCCAGTATTTATACCATGGACGCACCAGATGAAGGTTATTCCAGGGATGTGTCGTGCTAAATTAGATAGCTATGTCTTTATTGACTTTCCAGTATTTATACCATGGACGCACCAGATGAAGGTTATTCCAGGGATGTGTCGTGCTAAATTAGATATCTATGTCTTTATTGACTTTCCAGTATTTATACCATGGACGCACCAGATGAAGTTTATTCCAGGGATGCGTCGTGCTAAATTAGATACCTTGTAGCTATGTCTTTATTGACTTTCCAGTATTTATACCATGGACGCACCAGATGAAGGTTATTCCAGGGATGTGTCGTGCTAAATTAGATATCTATGTCTTTATTGACTTTCCATTATTTATACCATGGACGCACCAGATGAAGGTTATTCCAGGGATGTGTCGTGCTAAATTAGATATCTATGTCTTTATTGACTTTCCAGTATTTATACCATGGACGCACCAGATGAAGGTTATTCCAGGGATGTGTCGTACTAAATTAGATACATTATAGCTATGTCTTTATTGACTTTGCAGTATTTATACCATGGACGCACCAGATGAAGGTTATTCCAGGGATGTGTCGTGCGAAATTAGATACCTTGTAGCTATGTCTTTATTGACTTTCCAGTATTTATACCATGGACGCACCAGATGAAGGTTATTCCAGGGATGTGTCGTGCTAAATTAGATATCTATGCCTTTATTGACTTTCCAGTATTTATACCATGGACGCACCAGATGAAGGTTATTCCAGGGATGTGTCGTGCTCAATTATATATCTATGTCTTTATTGACTTTCCAGTATTTATACCATGGACGCACCAGATGAAGGTTATTCCAGGGATGTGTCGTACTAAATTAGATACCTTGTAGCTATGTCTTTATTGACTTTCCAGTATTTATACCATGGACGCACCAGATGAAGGTTATTCCAGGGATGTGTGGTACTAAATTAGATACCTTGTAGCTATGTCTTTATTGAATTTCCAGTATTTATACCATGGACGCACCAGATGAAGGTTATTCCAGGGATGTGTCGTGCTAAATTAGATAGCTATGTCTTTATTGACTTTCCAGTATTTATACCATGGACGCACCAGATGAAGGTTATTCCAGGGATGTGTCGTGCTAAATTAGATATCTATGTCTTTATTGACTTTCCAGTATGTATACCATGGACGCACCAGATGAAGGTTATTCCAGGGGATGTATCGTACTAAATTAGATACCTGTAGCTATGTCTTTATTGACTTTCCAGTATTTATACCATGGACGCACCAGATGAAGGTTATTCCAGGGATGTGTCGTGCTAAATTAGATATCTATATCTTTATTGACTTTCCATTATTTATACCATGGACGCACCAGATGAAGGTTATTCCAGGGATGTGTCGTACTAAATTAGATACCTTGTAGCTATGTCTTTATTGTCTTTCCAGTATTTATACCATGGACGCACCAGATGAAGGTTATTCCAGGGATGTGTCGTGCTAAATTAAATAGCTATGTCTTTATTGACATTCCAGTGTTTATACCATGGACGCACCAGATGAAGGTTATTCCAAGGATGCGTCGTGCTAAATTAGATATCTATGTCTTTATTGACTTTCCAGTATTTATACCATGGACACACCAGATGAAGGTTATTCCAGGGATGTGTCGTGCTAAATTAGATAGCTATGTCTTTATTGACTTTCCAGTATTTATACCATGTACGCACCAGATGAAGGTTATTCCAGGGATGTGTCGTGCTAAATTAGACATCTATGTCTTTATTGACTTTCCAGTATTTATACCATGGACGCACCAGATGAAGGTTATTCCAGGGATGTGTCGTGCTAAACTAGATAGCTATGTCTTTATTGACTTTCCAGTATTTATACCATGGATGCACCAGATGAAGGTTATTCCAAAGATGTGTCGTGCTAAATTAGATATCTATGTCTTTATTGACTTTCCAGTATTTATACCATGGACGCACCAGATGAAGATTATTCCAGGGATGTGTCGTGCTAAATTAGATATCTATGTCTTTATTGACTTTCCAGTATTTATACCATGGACGCACCAGATGAAGGTTATTCCAAGGATGTGTCGTACTAAATTAGATACCTTGTAGCTATGTCTTTATTGACTTTCCAGTATTTATACCATGGACGCACCAGATGAATGTTATTCCAGGGATGTGTCGTGCTAAATTAGATAGCAATGTCTTTATTGACTTTCCAGTATTTATACCATGGATGCACCAGATGAAGGTTATTCCAAAGATGTGTCGTGCTAAATTAGATATCTATGTCTTTATTGACTTTCCAGTATTTATACCATGGACGCACCAGATGAAGATTATTCCAGGGATGTGTCGTGCTAAATTATATATCTATGTCTTTATTGACTTTCCAGTATTTATACCATGGACGCACCAGATGAAGGTTATTCCAGGGATGTGTCGTACTAAATTAGATACCTTGTAGCTATGTCTTTATTGACTTTCCAGTATTTATACCATGGACGCACCAGATGAATGTTATTCCAGGGATGTGTCGTGCTAAATTAGATAGCTATGTCTTTATTGACTTTCCAGTATTTATACCATGGACGCACCAGATGAAGGTTATTCCAGGGATGTGTCGTGCTAAATTAGATATCTATGTCTTTATTGACTTTCCAGTATTTATACCATGGACGCACCAGATGAAGGTTATTCCAGGGATGTGTCGTGCTAAATTTGATAGCTATGTCTTTATTGACTTTCCAGTATTTATACCATGGACGCACCAGATGAAGGTTATTCCAGGGATGTGTCGTGCTAAATTAGATATCTATGTCTTTATTGACTTTCCAGTATTTATACCATGGACGCACCAGATGAAGGTTATTCCAGTGATGTGTCGTGCTAAATTAGATACCTTGTAGCTATATCTTTATTGACTTTCCAGTATTTATACCATGGACGCACCAGATGAAGGTTATTCCAGGGATGTGTCGTGCTAAATTAGATAGCTATGTCTTTATTGACTTTCCAGTATTTATACCATGGACGCAACAGATGAAGGTTATTCCAGGGATGTGTTGTACTAAATTAGATATCTATGTCTTTATTGACTTTCCAGTATTTATACCATGGACGCACCAGATGAAGGTTAGTTCAGGGATGTGTCGTGCTAAATTAGATATCTATGTCTTTATTGACTTTCCAGTATTTATACCATGGACGCACCAGATGAAGGTTATTCCAGGGATGTGTAGTGCTAAATTAGATATCTATGTCTTTATTGACTTTCCAATATTTATACCATGGACGCACCAGATGAAGGTTAGTCCAGGGATGTGCCGTGCTAAATTAGATATCTATGTCTTTATTGACTTTCCAGTATTTATACCATGGACGCACCAGATGAAGGTTATTCCAGGGATGTGTCGTGCTAAATTAGATATCTATGTCTTTATTGACTTTCCATTATTTATACCATGGACGCACCAGATGAAGGTTATTCCAGGGATGTGTCGTACTAAATTAGATACATTATAGCTATGTCTTTATTGACTTTGCAGTATTTATACCATGGACGCACCAGATGAAGGTTATTCCAGGTATGTGTCGTGCGAAATTAGATACCTTGTAGCTATGTCTTTATTGACTTTCCAGTATTTATACCATGGACGCACCAGATGAAGGTTATTCCAGGGATGTGTCGTGCTAAATTAGATATCTATGCCTTTATTGACTTTCCAGTATTTATACCATGGACGCACCAGATGAAGGTTATTCCAGGGATGTGTCGTGCTCAATTATATATCTATGTCTTTATTGACTTTCCAGTATTTATACCATGGACGCACCAGATGAAGGTTATTCCAGGGATGTGTCGTACTAAATTAGATACCTTGTAGCTATGTCTTTATTGACTTTCCAGTATTTATACCATGGACGCACCAGATGAAGGTTATTCCAGGGATGTGTGGTACTAAATTAGATACCTTGTAGCTATGTCTTTATTGAATTTCCAGTATTTCTACCATGGACGCACCAGATGAAGGTTATTCCAGGGATGTGTCGTGCTAAATTAGATAGCTATGTCTTTATTGACTTTCCAGTATTTATACCATGGACGCACCAGATGAAGGTTATTCCAGGGATGTGTCGTGCTAAATTAGATATCTATGTCTTTATTGACTTTCCAGTATGTATACCATGGACGCACCATATGAAGGTTATTCCAGGGGATGTGTCGTACTAAATTAGATACCTGTAGCTATGTCTTTATTGACTTTCCAGTATTTATACCATGGACGCACCAAATGAAGGTTATTCCAGGGATGTGTCGTGCTAAATTAGATATCTATATCTTTATTGACTTTCCAGTATTTATACCATGGACGCACCAGATGAAGGTTATTCCAGGGATGTGTCGTACTAAATTAGATACCTTGTAGCTATGTCTTTATTGACTTTCCAGTATTTATACCATGGACGCACCAGATGAAGGTTATTCCAGGGATGTGTCGTGCTAAATTAAATAGCTATGTCTTTATTGACATTCCAGTGTTTATACCATGGACGCACCAGATGAAGGTTATTCCAAGGATGCGTCGTGCTAAATTAGATATCTATGTCTTTATTGACTTTCCAGTATTTATACCATGGACACACCAGATGAAGGTTATTCCAGGGATATGTCGTGCTAAATTAGATAGCTATGTCTTTATTGACTTTCCAGTATTTATACCATGTACGCACCAGATGAAGGTTATTCCAGGGATGTGTCGTGCTAAATTAGACATCTATGTCTTTATTGACTTTCCAGTATTTATACCATGGACGCACCAGATGAAGGTTATTCCAGGGATGTGTCGTGCTAAATTAGATAGCTATGTCTTTATTGACTTTCCAGTATTTATACCATGGATGCACCAGATGAAGGTTATTCCAAAGATGTGTCGTGCTAAATTAGATATCTATGTCTTTATTGACTTTCCAGTATTTATACCATGGACGCACCAGATGAAGATTATTCCTGGGATGTGTCGTGCTAAATTAGATATCTATGTCTTTATTGACTTTCCAGTATTTATACCATGGACGCACCAGATGAAGGTTATTCCAGGGATGTGTCGTGCTAAATTATATATCTATGTCTTTATTGACTTTCCAGTATTTATACCATGGACGCACCAGATGAAGGTTATTCCAGGGATGTGTCGTACTAAATTAGATACCTTGTAGCTATGTCTTTATTGACTTTCCAGTATTTATACCATGGACGCACCAGATGAAGGTTATTCCAGGGATGTGTCGTGCTAAATTAGATATCTATGTCTTTATTGACTTTCCAGTATTTATACCATGGACGCACCAGATGAAGGTTATTCCAGGGATGTGTCGTGCTAAATTAGATATCTATGTCTTTATTGACTTTCCAGTATTTATACCATGAACGCACCAGATGAAGGTTATTCCAGGGATGTGTCGTGCTAAATTTGATAGCTATGTCTTTATTGACTTTCCAGTATTTATACCATGGACGCACCAGATGAAGGTTATTCCAGGGATGTGTCGTGCTAAATTAGATATCTATGTCTTTATTGACTTTCCAGTATTTATACCATGGACGCACCAGATGAAGGTTATTCCAGGGATGTGTCGTGCTAAATTAGATATCTATGTCTTTATTGACTTTCCAGTATTTATACCATGGACGCACCAGATGAAGGTTATTCCAGTGATGTGTCGTGCTAAATTAGATACCTTGTAGCTATATCTTTATTGACTTTCCAGTATTTATACCATGGACGCACCAGATGAAGGTTAGTCCAGGGATGTGTCGTGCTAAATTAGATATCTATGTCTTTATTGACTTTCCAGTATTTATACCATGGACGCACCAGATGAAGGTTATTCCAGGGATGTGTAGTGCTAAATTAGATATCTATGTCTTTATTGACTTTCCAATATTTATACCATGGACGCACCAGATGAAGGTTAGTCCAGGGATGTGCCGTGCTAAATTAGATATCTATGTCTTTATTGACTTTCCAGTATTTATACCATGGACGCACCAGATGAAGGTTATTCCAGGGATGTGTCGTGCTAAATTAGATATCTATGTCTTTATTGACTTTCCATTATTTATACCATGGACGCACCAGATGAAGGTTATTCCAGGGATATGTCGTACTAAATTAGATACATTATAGCTATGTCTTTATTGACTTTGCAGTATTTATACCATGGACGCACCAGATGAAGGTTATTCCAGGTATGTGTCGTGCGAAATTAGATACCTTGTAGCTATGTCTTTATTGACTTTCCAGTATTTATACCATGGACGCACCAGATGAAGGTTATTCCAGGGATGTGTCGTGCTAAATTAGATATCTATGCCTTTATTGACTTTCCAGTATTTATACCATGGACGCACCAGATGAAGGTTATTCCAGGGATGTGTCGTCCTCAATTATATATCTATGTCTTTATTGACTTTCCAGTATTTATACCATGGACGCACCAGATGAAGGTTATTCCAGGGATGTGTCGTACTAAATTAGATACCTTGTAGCTATGTCTTTATTGACTTTCCAGTATTTATACCATGGACGCACCAGATGAAGGTTATTCCAGGGATGTGTTGTACTAAATTAGATATCTATGTCTTTATTGACTTTCCAGTATTTATACCATGGACGCACCAGATGAAGGTTAGTCCAGGGATGTGTCGTGCTAAATTAGATATCTATGTCTTTATTGACTTTCCAGTATTTATACCATGGACGCACCAGATGAAGGTTATTCCAGGGATGTGTAGTGCTAAATTAGATATCTATGTCTTTATTGACTTTCCAATATTTATACCATGGACGCACCAGATGAAGGTTAGTCCAGGGATGTGCCGTGCTAAATTAGATATCTATGTCTTTATTGACTTTCCAGTATTTATACCATGGACGCACCAGATGAAGGTTATTCCAGGGATGTGTCGTGCTAAATTAGATATCTATGTCTTTATTGACTTTCCATTATTTATACCATGGACGCACCAGATGAAGGTTATTCCAGGGATGTGTCGTACTAAATTAGATACATTATAGCTATGTCTTTATTGACTTTGCAGTATTTATACCATGGACGCACCAGATGAAGGTTATTCCAGGTATGTGTCGTGCGAAATTAGATACCTTGTAGCTATGTCTTTATTGACTTTCCAGTATTTATACCATGGACGCACCAGATGAAGGTTATTCCAGGGATGTGTCGTGCTAAATTAGATATCTATGCCTTTATTGACTTTCCAGTATTTATACCATGGACGCACCAGATGAAGGTTATTCCAGGGATGTGTCGTGCTCAATTATATATCTATGTCTTTATTGACTTTCCAGTATTTATACCATGGACGCACCAGATGAAGGTTATTCCAGGGATGTGTCGTACTAAATTAGATACCTTGTAGCTATGTCTTTATTGACTTTCCAGTATTTATACCATGGACGCACCAGATGAAGGTTATTCCAGGGATGTGTGGTACTAAATTAGATACCTTGTAGCTATGTCTTTATTGAATTTCCAGTATTTCTACCATGGACGCACCAGATGAAGGTTATTCCAGGGATGTGTCGTGCTAAATTAGATAGCTATGTCTTTATTGACTTTCCAGTATTTATACCATGGACGCACCAGATGAAGGTTATTCCAGGGATGTGTCGTGCTAAATTAGATATCTATGTCTTTATTGACTTTCCAGTATGTATACCATGGACGCACCATATGAAGGTTATTCCAGGGGATGTGTCGTACTAAATTAGATACCTGTAGCTATGTCTTTATTGACTTTCCAGTATTTATACCATGGACGCACCAGATGAAGGTTATTCCAGGGATGTGTCGTGCTAAATTAGATATCTATATCTTTATTGACTTTCCAGTATTTATACCATGGACGCACCAGATGAAGGTTATTCCAGGGATGTGTCGTACTAAATTAGATACCTTGTAGCTATGTCTTTATTGACTTTCCAGTATTTATACCATGGACGCACCAGATGAAGGTTATTCCAGGGATGTGTCGTGCTAAATTAAATAGCTATGTCTTTATTGACATTCCAGTGTTTATACCATGGACGCACCAGATGAAGGTTATTCCAAGGATGCGTCGTGCTAAATTAGATATCTATGTCTTTATTGACTTTCCAGTATTTATACCATGGACGCACCAGATGAAGGTTATTCCAGGGATGTGTCGTGCTAAATTAGATAGCTATGTCTTTATTGACTTTCCAGTATTTATACCATGGATGCACCAGATGAAGGTTATTCCAAAGATGTGTCGTGCTAAATTAGATATCTATGTCTTTATTGACTTTCCAGTATTTATACCATGGACGCACCAGATGAAGATTATTCCAGGGATGTGTCGTGCTAAATTAGATATCTATGTCTTTATTGACTTTCCAGTATTTATACCATGGACGCACCAGATGAAGGTTATTCCAGGGATGTGTCGTGCTAAATTATATATCTATGTCTTTATTGACTTTCCAGTATTTATACCATGGACGCACCAGATGAAGGTTATTCCAGGGATGTGTCGTACTAAATTAGATACCTTGTAGCTATGTCTTTATTGACTTTCCAGTATTTATACCATGGACGCACCAGATGAAGGTTATTCCAGGGATGTGTCGTGCTAAATTAGATATCTATGTCTTTATTGACTTTCCAGTATTTATACCATGGACGCACCAGATGAAGGTTATTCCAGGGATGTGTCGTGCTAAATTAGATATCTATGTCTTTATTGACTTTCCAGTATTTATACCATGAACGCACCAGATGAAGGTTATTCCAGGGATGTGTCGTGCTAAATTTGATAGCTATGTCTTTATTGACTTTCCAGTATTTATACCATGGACGCACCAGATGAAGGTTATTCCAGGGATGTGTCGTGCTAAATTAGATATCTATGTCTTTATTGACTTTCCAGTATTTATACCATGGACGCACCAGATGAAGGTTATTCCAGTGATGTGTCGTGCTAAATTAGATACCTTGTAGCTATATCTTTATTGACTTTCCAGTATTTATACCATGGACGCACCAGATGAAGGTTATTCCAGGGATGTGTCGTGCTAAATTAGATAGCTATGTCTTTATTGACTTTCCAGTATTTATACCATGGACGCACCAGATGAAGGTTATTCCAGGGATGTGTTGTACTAAATTAGATATCTATGTCTTTATTGACTTTCCAGTGTTTATACCATGGACGCACCAGATGAAGGTTAGTCCAGGGATGTGTCGTGCTAAATTAGATATCTATGTCTTTATTGACTTTCCAGTATTTATACCATGGACGCACCAGATGAAGGTTATTCCAGGGATGTGTAGTGCTAAATTAGATATCTATGTCTTTATTGACTTTCCAATATTTATACCATGGACGCACCAGATGAAGGTTAGTCCAGGGATGTGCCGTGCTAAATTAGATATCTATGTCTTTATTGACTTTCCAGTATTTATACCATGGACGCACCAGATGAAGGTTATTCCAGGGATGTGTCGTGCTAAATTAGATATCTATGTCTTTATTGACTTTCCATTATTTATACCATGGACGCACCAGATGAAGGTTATTCCAGGGATATGTCGTACTAAATTAGATACATTATAGCTATGTCTTTATTGACTTTGCAGTATTTATACCATGGACGCACCAGATGAAGGTTATTCCAGGTATGTGTCGTGCGAAATTAGATACCTTGTAGCTATGTCTTTATTGACTTTCCAGTATTTATACCATGGACGCACCAGATGAAGGTTATTCCAGGGATGTGTCGTGCTAAATTAGATATCTATGCCTTTATTGACTTTCCAGTATTTATACCATGGACGCACCAGATGAAGGTTATTCCAGGGATGTGTCGTCCTCAATTATATATCTATGTCTTTATTGACTTTCCAGTATTTATACCATGGACGCACCAGATGAAGGTTATTCCAGGGATGTGTCGTACTAAATTAGATACCTTGTAGCTATGTCTTTATTGACTTTCCAGTATTTATACCATGGACGCACCAGATGAAGGTTATTCCAGGGATGTGTGGTACTAAATTAGATACCTTGTAGCTATGTCTTTATTGAATTTCCAGTATTTATACCATGGACGCACCAGATGAAGGTTATTCCAGGGATGTGTCGTGCTAAATTAGATATCTATGTCTTTATTGACTTTCCAGTATTTATACCATGGACGCACCAGATGAAGGTTATTCCAGGGATGTGTCGTGCTAAATTAGATATCTATGTCTTTATTGACTTTCCAGTATGTATACCATGGACGCACCAGATGAAGGTTATTCCAGGGGATGTGTCGTACTAAATTAGATACCTGTAGCTATGTCTTTATTGACTTTCCAGTATTTATACCATGGACGCACCAGATGAAGGTTATTCCAGGGATGTGTCGTGCTAAATTAGATATCTATATCTTTATTGACTTTCCAGTATTTATACCATGGACGCACCAGATGAAGGTTATTCCAGGGATGTGTCGTACTAAATTAGATACCTTGTAGCTATGTCTTTATTGACTTTCCAGTATTTATACCATGGACGCACCAGATGAAGGTTATTCCAGGGATGTGTCGTGCTAAATTAAATAGCTATGTCTTTATTGACATTCCAGTGTTTATACCATGGACGCACCAGATGAAGGTTATTCCAAGGATGCGTCGTGCTAAATTAGATATCTATGTCTTTATTGACTTTCCAGTATTTATACCATGGACACACCAGATGAAGGTTATTCCAGGGATATGTCGTGCTAAATTAGATAGCTATGTCTTTATTGACTTTCCAGTATTTATACCATGTACGCACCAGATGAAGGTTATTCCAGGGATGTGTCGTGCTAAATTAGACATCTATGTCTTTATTGACTTTCCAGTATTTATACCATGGACGCACCAGATGAAGGTTATTCCAGGGATGTGTCGTGCTAAATTAGATAGCTATGTCTTTATTGACTTTCCAGTATTTATACCATGGATGCACCAGATGAAGGTTATTCCAAAGATGTGTCGTGCTAAATTAGATATCTATGTCTTTATTGACTTTCCAGTATTTATACCATGGACGCACCAGATGAAGATTATTCCAGGGATGTGTCGTGCTAAATTAGATATCTATGTCTTTATTGACTTTCCAGTATTTATACCATGGACGCACCAGATGAAGGTTATTCCAGGGATGTGTCGTGCTAAATTATATATCTATGTCTTTATTGACTTTCCAGTATTTATACCATGGACGCACCAGATGAAGGTTATTCCAGGGATGTGTCGTACTAAATTAGATACCTTGTAGCTATGTCTTTATTGACTTTCCAGTATTTATACCATGGACGCACCAGATGAAGGTTATTCCAGGGATGTGTCGTGCTAAATTAGATATCTATGTCTTTATTGACTTTCCAGTATTTATACCATGGACGCACCAGATGAAGGTTATTCCAGGGATGTGTCGTGCTAAATTAGATATCTATGTCTTTATTGACTTTCCAGTATTTATACCATGAACGCACCAGATGAAGGTTATTCCAGGGATGTGTCGTGCTAAATTTGATAGCTATGTCTTTATTGACTTTCCAGTATTTATACCATGGACGCACCAGATGAAGGTTATTCCAGGGATGTGTCGTGCTAAATTAGATATCTATGTCTTTATTGACTTTCCAGTATTTATACCATGGACGCACCAGATGAAGGTTATTCCAGTGATGTGTCGTGCTAAATTAGATACCTTGTAGCTATATCTTTATTGACTTTCCAGTATTTATACCATGGACGCACCAGATGAAGGTTATTCCAGGGATGTGTCGTGCTAAATTAGATAGCTATGTCTTTATTGACTTTCCAGTATTTATACCATGGACGCACCAGATGAAGGTTATTCCAGGGATGTGTAGTGCTAAATTAGATATCTATGTCTTTATTGACTTTCCAATATTTATACCATGGACGCACCAGATGAAGGTTAGTCCAGGGATGTGCCGTGCTAAATTAGATATCTATGTCTTTATTGACTTTCCAGTATTTATACCATGGACGCACCAGATGAAGGTTATTCCAGGGATGTGTCGTGCTAAATTAGATATCTATGTCTTTATTGACTTTCCATTATTTATACCATGGACGCACCAGATGAAGGTTATTCCAGGGATATGTCGTACTAAATTAGATACATTATAGCTATGTCTTTATTGACTTTGCAGTATTTATACCATGGACGCACCAGATGAAGGTTATTCCAGGTATGTGTCGTGCGAAATTAGATACCTTGTAGCTATGTCTTTATTGACTTTCCAGTATTTATACCATGGACGCACCAGATGAAGGTTATTCCAGGGATGTGTCGTGCTAAATTAGATATCTATGCCTTTATTGACTTTCCAGTATTTATACCATGGACGCACCAGATGAAGGTTATTCCAGGGATGTGTCGTCCTCAATTATATATCTATGTCTTTATTGACTTTCCAGTATTTATACCATGGACGCACCAGATGAAGGTTATTCCAGGGATGTGTCGTACTAAATTAGATACCTTGTAGCTATGTCTTTATTGACTTTCCAGTATTTATACCATGGACGCACCAGATGAAGGTTATTCCAGGGATGTGTGGTACTAAATTAGATACCTTGTAGCTATGTCTTTATTGAATTTCCAGTATTTATACCATGGACGCACCAGATGAAGGTTATTCCAGGGATGTGTCGTGCTAAATTAGATAGCTATGTCTTTATTGACTTTCCAGTATTTATACCATGGACGCACCAGATGAAGGTTATTCCAGGGATGTGTCGTGCTAAATTAGATATCTATGTCTTTATTGACTTTCCAGTATGTATACCATGGACGCACCAGATGAAGGTTATTCCAGGGGATGTGTCGTACTAAATTAGATACCTGTAGCTATGTCTTTATTGACTTTCCAGTATTTATAACATGGACGCACCAGATGAAGGTTATTCCAGGGATGTGTCGTGCTAAATTAGATATCTATATCTTTATTGACTTTCCAGTATTTATACCATGGACGCACCAGATGAAGGTTATTCCAGGGATGTGTCGTACTAAATTAGATACCTTGTAGCTATGTCTTTATTGACTTTCCAGTATCTATACCATGGACCCACCAGATGAAGGTTATTCCAAGGATGCGTCGTGCTAAATTAGATATCTATGTCTTTATTGACTTTCCAGTATTTATACCATGGACACACCAGATGAAGGTTATTCCAGGGATATGTCGTGCTAAATTAGATATCTATGTCTTTATTGACTTTCCAGTATTTATACCATGGACGCACCAGATGAAGGTTATTCCAGGGATGTGTCGTGCTAAATTATATATCTATGTCTTTATTGACTTTCCAGTATTTATACCATGGACGCACCAGATGAAGGTTATTCCAGGGATGTGTCGTACTAAATTAGATACCTTGTAGCTATGTCTTTATTGACTTTCCAGTATTTATACCATGGACGCACCAGATGAAGGTTATTCCAGGGATGTGTCGTGCTAAATTAGATATCTATGTCTTTATTGACTTTCCAGTATTTATACCATGGACGCACCAGATGAAGGTTATTCCAGGGATGTGTCGTGCTAAATTAGATATCTATGTCTTTATTGACTTTCCAGTATTTATACCATGAACGCACCAGATGAAGGTTATTCCAGGGATGTGTCGTGCTAAATTAGATAGCTATGTCTTTATTGACTTTCCAGTATTTATACCATGTACGCACCAGATGAAGGTTATTCCAGGGATGTGTCGTGCTAAATTAGACATCTATGTCTTTATTGACTTTCCAGTATTTATACCATGGACGCACCAGATGAAGGTTATTCCAGGGATGTGTCGTGCTAAATTAGATAGCTATGTCTTTATTGACTTTCCAGTATTTATACCATGGATGCACCAGATGAAGGTTATTCCAAAGATGTGTCGTGCTAAATTAGATATCTATGTCTTTATTGACTTTCCAGTATTTATACCATGGACGCACCAGATGAAGATTATTCCAGGGATGTGTCGTGCTAAATTAGATATCTATGTCTTTATTGACTTTCCAGTATTTATACCATGGACGCACCAGATGAAGGTTATTCCAGGGATGTGTCGTGCTAAATTATATATCTATGTCTTTATTGACTTTCCAGTATTTATACCATGGACGCACCAGATGAAGGTTATTCCAGGGATGTGTCGTACTAAATTAGATACCTTGTAGCTATGTCTTTATTGACTTTCCAGTATTTATACCATGGACGCACCAGATGAAGGTTATTCCAGGGATGTGTCGTGCTAAATTAGATATCTATGTCTTTATTGACTTTCCAGTATTTATACCATGGACGCACCAGATGAAGGTTATTCCAGGGATGTGTCGTGCTAAATTAGATATCTATGTCTTTATTGACTTTCCAGTATTTATACCATGAACGCACCAGATGAAGGTTATTCCAGGGATGTGTCGTGCTAAATTTGATAGCTATGTCTTTATTGACTTTCCAGTATTTATACCATGGACGCACCAGATGAAGGTTATTCCAGGGATGTGTCGTGCTAAATTAGATATCTATGTCTTTATTGACTTTCCAGTATTTATACCATGGACGCACCAGATGAAGGTTATTCCAGTGATGTGTCGTGCTAAATTAGATACCTTGTAGCTATATCTTTATTGACTTTCCAGTATTTATACCATGGACGCACCAGATGAAGGTTATTCCAGGGATGTGTCGTGCTAAATTAGATAGCTATGTCTTTATTGACTTTCCAGTATTTATACCATGGACGCACCAGATGAAGGTTATTCCAGGGATGTGTTGTACTAAATTAGATATCTATGTCTTTATTGACTTTCCAGTTTTTATACCATGGACGCACCAGATGAAGGTTAGTCCAGGGATGTGTCGTGCTAAATTAGATATCTATGTCTTTATTGACTTTCCAGTATTTATACCATGGACGCACCAGATGAAGGTTATTCCAGGGATGTGTAGTGCTAAATTAGATATCTATGTCTTTATTGACTTTCCAATATTTATACCATGGACGCACCAGATGAAGGTTAGTCCAGGGATGTGCCGTGCTAAATTAGATATCTATGTCTTTATTGACTTTCCAGTATTTATACCATGGACGCACCAGATGAAGGTTATTCCAGGGATGTGTCGTGCTAAATTAGATATCTATGTCTTTATTGACTTTCCATTATTTATACCATGGACGCACCAGATGAAGGTTATTCCAGGGATATGTCGTACTAAATTAGATACATTATAGCTATGTCTTTATTGACTTTGCAGTATTTATACCATGGACGCACCAGATGAAGGTTATTCCAGGTATGTGTCGTGCGAAATTAGATACCTTGTAGCTATGTCTTTATTGACTTTCCAGTATTTATACCATGGACGCACCAGATGAAGGTTATTCCAGGGATGTGTCGTGCTAAATTAGATATCTATGCCTTTATTGACTTTCCAATATTTATACCATGGACGCACCAGATGAAGGTTATTCCAGGGATGTGTCGTCCTCAATTATATATCTATGTCTTTATTGACTTTCCAGTATTTATACCATGGACGCACCAGATGAAGGTTATTCCAGGGATGTGTCGTACTAAATTAGATACCTTGTAGCTATGTCTTTATTGACTTTCCAGTATTTATACCATGGACGCACCAGATGAAGGTTATTCCAGGGATGTGTGGTACTAAATTAGATACCTTGTAGCTATGTCTTTATTGAATTTCCAGTATTTATACCATGGACGCACCAGATGAAGGTTATTCCAGGGATGTGTCGTGCTAAATTAGATAGCTATGTCTTTATTGACTTTCCAGTATTTATACCATGGACGCACCAGATGAAGGTTATTCCAGGGATGTGTCGTGCTAAATTAGATATCTATGTCTTTATTGACTTTCCAGTATGTATACCATGGACGCACCAGATGAAGGTTATTCCAGGGGATGTGTCGTACTAAATTAGATACCTGTAGCTATGTCTTTATTGACTTTCCAGTATTTATACCATGGACGCACCAGATGAAGGTTATTCCAGGGATGTGTCGTGCTAAATTAGATATCTATATCTTTATTGACTTTCCAGTATTTATACCATGGACGCACCAGATGAAGGTTATTCCAGGGATGTGTCGTACTAAATTAGATACCTTGTAGCTATGTCTTTATTGACTTTCCAGTATTTATACCATGGACGCACCAGATGAAGGTTATTCCAGGGATGTGTCGTGCTAAATTAAATAGCTATGTCTTTATTGACATTCCAGTGTTTATACCATGAACGCACCAGATGAAGGTTATTCCAAGGATGCGTCGTGCTAAATTAGATATCTATGTCTTTATTGACTTTCCAGTATTTATACCATGGACACACCAGATGAAGGTTATTCCAGGGATATGTCGTGCTAAATTAGATAGCTATGTCTTTATTGACTTTCCAGTATTTATACCATGTACGCACCAGATGAAGGTTATTCCCGGGATGTGTCGTGCTAAATTAGACATCTATGTCTTTATTGACTTTCCAGTATTTATACCATGGACGCACCAGATGAAGGTTATTCCAGGGATGTGTCGTGCTAAATTAGATAGCTATGTCTTTATTGACTTTCCAGTATTTATACCATGGATGCACCAGATGAAGGTTATTCCAAAGATGTGTCGTGCTAAATTAGATATCTATGTCTTTATTGACTTTCCAGTATTTATACCATGGACGCACCAGATGAAGATTATTCCAGGGATGTGTCGTGCTAAATTAGATATCTATGTCTTTATTGACTTTCCAGTATTTATACCATGGACGCACCAGATGAAGGTTATTCCAGGGATGTGTCGTGCTAAATTATATATCTATGTCTTTATTGACTTTCCAGTATTTATACCATGGACGCACCAGATGAAGGTTATTCCAGGGATGTGTCGTACTAAATTAGATACCTTGTAGCTATGTCTTTATTGACTTTCCAGTATTTATACCATGGACGCACCAGATGAAGGTTATTCCAGGGATGTGTCGTGCTAAATTAGATATCTATGTCTTTATTGACTTTCCAGTATTTATACCATGGACGCACCAGATGAAGGTTATTCCAGGGATGTGTCGTGCTAAATTAGATATCTATGTCTTTATTGACTTTCCAGTATTTATACCATGAACGCACCAGATGAAGGTTATTCCAGGGATGTGTCGTGCTAAATTTGATAGCTATGTCTTTATTGACTTTCCAGTATTTATACCATGGACGCACCAGATGAAGGTTATTCCAGGGATGTGTCGTGCTAAATTAGATATCTATGTCTTTATTGACTTTCCAGTATTTATACCATGGACGCACCAGATGAAGGTTATTCCAGTGATGTGTCGTGCTAAATTAGATACCTTGTAGCTATATCTTTATTGACTTTCCAGTATTTATACCATGGACGCACCAGATGAAGGTTATTCCAGGGATGTGTCGTGCTAAATTAGATAGCTATGTCTTTATTGACTTTCCAGTATTTATACCATGGACGCACCAGATGAAGGTTATTCCAGGGATGTGTAGTGCTAAATTAGATATCTATGTCTTTATTGACTTTCCAATATTTATACCATGGACGCACCAGATGAAGGTTAGTCCAGGGATGTGCCGTGCTAAATTAGATATCTATGTCTTTATTGACTTTCCAGTATTTATACCATGGACGCACCAGATGAAGGTTATTCCAGGGATGTGTCGTGCTAAATTAGATATCTATGTCTTTATTGACTTTCCATTATTTATACCATGGACGCACCAGATGAAGGTTATTCCAGGGATATGTCGTACTAAATTAGATACATTATAGCTATGTCTTTATTGACTTTGCAGTATTTATACCATGGACGCACCAGATGAAGGTTATTCCAGGTATGTGTCGTGCGAAATTAGATACCTTGTAGCTATGTCTTTATTGACTTTCCAGTATTTATACCATGGACGCACCAGATGAAGGTTATTCCAGGGATGTGTCGTGCTAAATTAGATATCTATGCCTTTATTGACTTTCCAGTATTTATACCATGGACGCACCAGATGAAGGTTATTCCAGGGATGTGTCGTCCTCAATTATATATCTATGTCTTTATTGACTTTCCAGTATTTATACCATGGACGCACCAGATGAAGGTTATTCCAGGGATGTGTCGTACTAAATTAGATACCTTGTAGCTATGTCTTTATTGACTTTCCAGTATTTATACCATGGACGCACCAGATGAAGGTTATTCCAGGGATGTGTGGTACTAAATTAGATACCTTGTAGCTATGTCTTTATTGAATTTCCAGTATTTATACCATGGACGCACCAGATGAAGGTTATTCCAGGGATGTGTCGTGCTAAATTAGATAGCTATGTCTTTATTGACTTTCCAGTATTTATACCATGGACGCACCAGATGAAGGTTATTCCAGGGATGTGTCGTGCTAAATTAGATATCTATGTCTTTATTGACTTTCCAGTATGTATACCATGGACGCACCAGATGAAGGTTATTCCAGGGGATGTGTCGTACTAAATTAGATACCTGTAGCTATGTCTTTATTGACTTTCCAGTATTTATACCATGGACGCACCAGATGAAGGTTATTCCAGGGATGTGTCGTGCTAAATTAGATATCTATATCTTTATTGACTTTCCAGTATTTATACCATGGACGCACCAGATGAAGGTTATTCCAGGGATGTGTCGTACTAAATTAGATACCTTGTAGCTATGTCTTTATTGACTTTCCAGTATTTATACCATGGACGCACCAGATGAAGGTTATTCCAGGGATGTGTCGTGCTAAATTAAATAGCTATGTCTTTATTGACATTCCAGTGTTTATACCATGGACGCACCAGATGAAGGTTATTCCAAGGATGCGTCGTGCTAAATTAGATATCTATGTCTTTATTGACTTTCCAGTATTTATACCATGGACACACCAGATGAAGGTTATTCCAGGGATATGTCGTGCTAAATTAGATAGCTGTCTTTATTGACTTTCCAGTATTTATACCATGTACGCACCAGATGAAGGTTATTCCAGGGATGTGTCGTGCTAAATTAGACATCTATGTTTTTATTGACTTTCCAGTATTTATACCATGGACGCACCAGATGAAGGTTATTCCAGGGATGTGTCGTGCTAAATTAGATAGCTATGTCTTTATTGACTTTCCAGTATTTATACCATGGATGCACCAGATGAAGGTTATTCCAAAGATGTGTCGTGCTAAATTAGATATCTATGTCTTTATTGACTTTCCAGTATTTATACCATGGACGCACCAGATGAAGATTATTCCAGGGATGTGTCGTGCTAAATTAGATATCTATGTCTTTATTGACTTTCCAGTATTTATACCATGGACGCACCAGATGAAGGTTATTCCAGGGATGTGTCGTGCTAAATTATATATCTATGTCTTTATTGACTTTCCAGTATTTATACCATGGACGCACCAGATGAAGGTTATTCCAGGGATGTGTCGTACTAAATTAGATACCTTGTAGCTATGTCTTTATTGACTTTCCAGTATTTATACCATGGACGCACCAGATGAAGGTTATTCCAGGGATGTGTCGTGCTAAATTAGATATCTATGTCTTTATTGACTTTCCAGTATTTATACCATGGACGCACCAGATGAAGGTTATTCCAGGGATGTGTCGTGCTAAATTAGATATCTATGTCTTTATTGACTTTCCAGTATTTATACCATGAACGCACCAGATGAAGGTTATTCCAGGGATGTGTCGTGCTAAATTTGATAGCTATGTCTTTATTGACTTTCCAGTATTTATACCATGGACGCACCAGATGAAGGTTATTCCAGGGATGTGTCGTGCTAAATTAGATATCTATGTCTTTATTGACTTTCCAGTATTTATACCATGGACGCACCAGATGAAGGTTATTCCAGTGATGTGTCGTGCTAAATTAGATACCTTGTAGCTATATCTTTATTGACTTTCCAGTATTTATACCATGGACGCACCAGATGAAGGTTATTCCAGGGATGTGTCGTGCTAAATTAGATAGCTATGTCTTTATTGACTTTCCAGTATTTATACCATGGACGCACCAGATGAAGGTTATTCCAGGGATGTGTTGTACTAAATTAGATATCTATGTCTTTATTGACTTTCCAGTATTTATACCATGGACGCACCAGATGAAGGTTAGTCCAGGGATGTGTCGTGCTAAATTAGATATCTATGTCTTTATTGACTTTCCAGTATTTATACCATGGACGCACCAGATGAAGGTTATTCCAGGGATGTGTAGTGCTAAATTAGATATCTATGTCTTTATTGACTTTCCAATATTTATACCATGGACGCACCAGATGAAGGTTAGTCCAGGGATGTGCCGTGCTAAATTAGATATCTATGTCTTTATTGACTTTCCAGTATTTATACCATGGACGCACCTGATGAAGGTTATTCCAGGGATGTGTCGTGCTAAATTAGATATCTATGTCTTATTGACTTTCCATTATTTATACCATGGACGCACCAGATGAAGGTTATTCCAGGGATGTGTCGTGCTAAATTAGATATCTATGTCTTTATTGACTTTGCAGTATTTATACCATGGACGCACCAGATGAAGGTTATTCCAGGGATGTGTCGTGCGAAATTAGATACCTTGTAGCTATGTCTTTATTGACTTTCCAGTATTTATACCATGGACGCACCAGATGAGGGTTATTCCAGGGATGTGTCGTGCTAAATTAGATATCTATGCCTTTATTGACTTTCCAGTATTTATACCATGGACGCACCAGATGAAGGTTATTCCAGGGATGTGTCGTGCTCAATTATATATCTATGTCTTTATTGACTTTCCAGTATTTATACCATGGACGCACCAGATGAAGGTTATTCCAGGGATGTGTCGTACTAAATTAGATACCTTGTAGCTATGTCTTTATTGACTTTCCAGTATTTATACCATGGACGCACCAGATGAAGGTTATTCCAGGGATGTGTGGTACTAAATTAGATACCTTGTAGCTATGTCTTTATTGAATTTCCAGTATTTATACCATGGACGCACCAGATGAAGGTTATTCCAGGGATGTGTCGTGCTAAATTAGATATCTATGTCTTTATTGACTTTCCAGTATGTATACCATGGACGCACCAGATGAAGGTTATTCCAGGGGATGTGTCGTACTAAATTAGATACCTGTAGCTATGTCTTTATTGACTTTCCAGTATTTATACCATGGACGCACCAGATGAAGGTTATTCCAGGGATGTGTCGTGCTAAATTAGATATCTATATCTTTATTGACTTTCCATTATTTATACCATGGACGCACCAGATGAAGGTTATTCCAGGGATGTGTCGTACTAAATTAGATACCTTGTAGCTATGTCTTTATTGACTTTCCAGTATTTATACCATGGACGCACCAGATGAAGGTTATTCCAGGGATGTGTCGTGCTAAATTAAATAGCTATGTCTTTATTGACATTCCAGTGTTTATACCATGGACGCACCAGATGAAGGTTATTCCAAGGATGCGTCGTGCTAAATTAGATATCTATGTCTTTATTGACTTTCCAGTATTTATACCATGGACACACCAGATGAAGGTTATTCCAGGGATGTGTCGTGCTAAATTAGATAGCTATATCTTTATTGACTTTCCAGTATTTATACCATGTACGCACCAGATGAAGGTTATTCCAGGGATGTGTCGTGCTAAATTAGACATCTATGTCTTTATTGACTTTCCAGTATTTATACCATGGACGCACCAGATGAAGTTTATTCCAGGGATGTGTCGTGCTAAATTAGATAGCTATGTCTTTATTGACTTTCCGGTATTTATACCATGGATGCACCAGATGAAGGTTATTCCAAAGATGTGTCGTGCTAAATTAGATATCTATGTCTTTATTGACTTTCCAGTATTTATACCATGGACGCACCAGATGAAGATTATTCCAGGGATGTGTCGTGCTAAATTAGATATCTATGTCTTTATTGACTTTCCAGTATTTATACCATGGACGCACCAGATGAAGATTATTCCAGGGATGTGTCGTGCTAAATTAGATATCTATGTCTTTATTGACTTTCCAGTATTTATACCATGGACGCACCAGATGAAGGTTATTCCAGGGATGTGTCGTGCTAAATTATATATCTATGTCTTTATTGACTTTCCAGTATTTATACCATGGACGCACCAGATGAAGGTTATTCCAGGGATGTGTCGTACTAAATTAGATACCTTGTAGCTATGTCTTTATTGACTTTCCAGTATTTATACCATGGACGCACCAGATGAAGGTTATTCCAGGGATGTGTCGTGCTAAATTAGATAGCTATGTCTTTATTGACTTTCCAGTATTTATACCATGGACGCACCAGATGAAGGTTATTCCAGGGATGTGTCGTGCTAAATTAGATATCTATGTCTTTATTGACTTTCCAGTATTTATACCATGGACGCACCAGATAAAGGTTATTCCAGGGATGTGTCGTGCTAAATTTGATAGCTATGTCTTTATTGACTTTCCAGTATTTATACCATGGACGCACCAGATGAAGGTTATTCCAGGGATGTGTCGTGCTAAATTAGATATCTATGTCTTTATTGACTTTCCAGTATTTATACCATGGACGCACCAGATGAAGGTTATTCCAGTGATGTGTCGTGCTAAATTAGATACCTTGTAGCTATATCTTTATTGACTTTCCAGTATTTATACCATGGACGCACCAGATGAAGGTTATTCCAGGGATGTGTCGTGCTAAATTAGATAGCTATGTCTTTATTGACTTTCCAGTATTTATACCATGGACGCACCAGATGAAGGTTATTCCAGGGATGTGTCGTGCTAAATTAGATGCCTTGTAGCTATGTCTTTATTGACTTTCCAGTATTTATACCATGGACGCACCAGATGAAGGTTATTCCAGGGGATGTGTCGTGCTAAATTAGATAGCTATGTCTTTATTGACTTTCCAGTATTTATACCATGGACGCACCAGATGAAGGTTATTCCAGGGATGTGCCGTGCTAAATTAGATAGCTATGTCTTTATTGACTTTCCAGTATTTATACCATGGACGCACCAGATGAAGGTTATTCCAGGGGATGTGTCGTACTAAATTAGATATCTATGTCTTTATTGACTTTCCAGTATTTATACCATGGACGCACCAGATGAAGGTTATTCCAGGGATGTGTCGTGCTAAATTAGATAGCTATGTCTTTATTGACTTTCCAGTATTTATACCATGGACGCACCAGATGAAGGTTATTCCAGGGATATGTCGTGCTAAATTAGATAGCTATGTCTTTATTGACTTTCCAGTATTTATACCATGGACGCCCCAGATGAAGGTTATTCCAGGGATGTGTCGTGCTAAATTAGATATCTATGTCGTTTTTGCCTTTCCAGTATTTTTTACTATGGACGCACCAGATGAAGGTTATTCCAGGGTTGTGTCGTGCTAAATTAGATATCTATGTCTTTATTGACTTTCCAGTATTTATACCATGGACGCACCAGATGAAGGTTATTCCAGGGATGTGTCGTACTAAATTAGATACATTATAGCTATGTCTTTATTGACTTTGCAGTATTTATACCATGGACGCACCAGATGAAGGTTATTCCAGGGATGTGTCGTGCGAAATTAGAAACCTTGTAGCTATGTCTTTATTGACTTTCCAGTATTTATACCATGGACGCACCAGATGAGGGTTATTCCAGGGATGTGTCGTGCTAAATTAGATATCTATGCCTTTATTGACTTTCCAGTATTTATGCCATGGATGCACCAGATGAAGGTTATTCCAGGGATATGTCGTACTAAATTAGATACATTATAGCTATGTCTTTATTGACTTTGCAGTATTTATACCATGGACGCACCAGATGAAGGTTATTCCAGGGATGTGTCGTGCGAAATTAGATACCTTGTAGCTATGTCTTTATTGACTTTCCAGTATTTATACCATGGACGCACCAGATGAGGGTTATTCCAGGGATGTGTCGTGCTAAATTAGATATCTATGCCTTTATTGACTTTCCAGTATTTATACCATGGACGCACCAGATGAAGGTTATTCCAGGGATGTGTCGTGCTCAATTATATATCTATGTCTTTATTGACTTTCCAGTATTTATACCATGGACGCACCAGATGAAGATTATTCCAGGGATGTGTCGTACTAAATTAGATACCTTGTAGCTATGTCTTTATTGACTTTCCAGTATTTATACCATGGACGCACCAGATGAAGGTTATTCCAGGGATGTGTCGTGCTAAATTAGATAGCTATGTCTTTATTGACTTTCCAGTATTTATACCATGGACGCACCAGATGAAGGTTATTCCAGGGATGTGTCGTGCTAAATTAGATATCTATGTCTTTATTGACTTTCCAGTATGTATACCATGGACGCACTAGATGAAGGTTATTCCAGGGGATGTGTCGTACTAAATTAGATACCTTGTAGCTATGTCTTTATTGACTTTCCAGTATTTATACCATGGACGCACCAGATGAAGGTTATTCCAGGGATGTGTCGTGCTAAATTAGATATCTATATCTTTATTGACTTTCCAGTATTTATACCATGGACGCACCAGATGAAGGTTATTCCAGGGATGTGTCGTACTAAATTAGATACCTTGTAGCTATGTCTTTATTGACTTTCCAGTATTTATACCATGGACGCACCAGATGAAGGTTATTCCAGGATGTGTCGTGCTAAATTAAATAGCTATGTCTTTATTGACATTCCAGTGTTTATACCATGGACGCACCAGATGAAGGTTATTCCAAGGATGCGTCGTGCTAAATTAGATATCTATGTCTTTAGTGACTTTCCAGTATTTATACCATGGACACACCAGATGAAGGTTATTCCAGGGATGTGTCGTGCTAAATTAGATAGCTATGTCTTTATTGACTTTCCAGTATTTATACCATGTACGCACCAGATGAAGGTTATTCCAGGGATGTGTCGTGCTAAATTAGACATCTATGTCTTTATTGACTTTCCAGTATTTATACCATGGACGCACCAGATGAAGGTTATTCCAGGGATGTGTCGTGCTAAATTAGATAGCTATGTCATTATTGACTTTCCAGTATTTATACCATGGATGCACCAGATGAAGTTTATTCCAAAGATGTGTCGTGCTAAATTAGTAATCTATGTCTTTATTGACTTTCCAGTATTTATACCATGGACGCACCAGATGAAGATTATTCCAGGCATGTGTCGTGCTAAATTAGATATCTATGTCTTTATTGACTTTCCAGTATTTATACCATGGACGCACCAGATGAAGGTTATTCCAGGGATGTGTCGTGCTAAATTATATATCTATGTCTTTATTGACTTTCCAGTATTTATACCATGGACGCACCAGATGAAGGTTATTCCAGGGATGTGTCGTACTAAATTAGACACCTTGTAGCTATGTCTTTATTGACTTTCCAGTATTTATACCATGGACGCACCAGATGAAGGTTATTGCAGGGATGTGTCGTACTAAATTAGATACCTTGTAGCTATGTCTTTATTGAATTTCCAGTATTTATACCATGGACGCACCAGATGAAGGTTATTCCAGGGATGTGTCGTGCTAAATTAGATAGCTATGTCTTTATTGACTTTCCAGTATTTATACCATGGACGCACCAGATGAAGGTTATTCCAGGGATGTGTCGTGCTAAATTAGATATCTATGTCTTTATTGACTTTCCAGTATGTATACCATGGACGCACCAGATGAAGGTTATTCCAGGGATGTGTCGTGCTAAATTAGATAGCTATGTCTTTATTGACTTTCCAGTATTTATACCATGGACGCACCAGATGAAGGTTATTCCAGGGATGTGTCGTGCTAAATTAGATATCTATGTCTTTATTGACTTTCCAGTATGTATACCATGGACGCACCAGATGAAGGTTATTCCAGGGATGTGTCGTACTAAATTAGATACCTTGTAGCTATGTCTTTATTGACTTTCCAGTATTTATACCATGGACGCACCAGATGAAGGTTATTCCAGGGATGTGTCGTACTAAATTAGATACCTTGTAGCTATGTCTTTATTGACTTTCCAGTATTTATACCATGGACGCACCAGATGAAGGTTATTCCAGGGATGTGTCGTGCTAAATTAGATAGCTATGTCTTTATTGACTTTCCAGTATTTATACCATGGACGCACCAGATGAAGGTTATTCCAGGGATGTGTCGTGCTAAATTAGATATCTATGTCTTTATTGACTTTCCAGTATTTATACCATGGACGCACCAGATAAAGGTTATTCCAGGGATGTGTCGTGCTAAATTTGATAGCTATGTCTTTATTGACTTTCCAGTATTTATACCATGGACGCACCAGATGAAGGTTATTCCAGGGATGTGTCGTGCTAAATTAGATATCTATGTCTTTATTGACTTTCCAGTATTTATACCATGGACGCACCAGATGAAGGTTATTCCAGTGATGTGTCGTGCTAAATTAGATACCTTGTAGCTATATCTTTATTGACTTTCCAGTATTTATACCATGGACGCACCAGATGAAGGTTATTCCAGGGATGTGTCGTGCTAAATTAGATAGCTATGTCTTTATTGACTTTCCAGTATTTATACCATGGACGCACCAGATGAAGGTTATTCCAGGGATGTGTCGTGCTAAATTAGATGCCTTGTAGCTATGTCTTTATTGACTTTCCAGTATTTATACCATGGACGCACCAGATGAAGGTTATTCCAGGGGATGTGTCGTGCTAAATTAGATAGCTATGTCTTTATTGACTTTCCAGTATTTATACCATGGACGCACCAGATGAAGGTTATTCCAGGGATGTGCCGTGCTAAATTAGATAGCTATGTCTTTATTGACTTTCCAGTATTTATACCATGGACGCACCAGATGAAGGTTATTCCAGGGGATGTGTCGTACTAAATTAGATATCTATGTCTTTATTGACTTTCCAGTATTTATACCATGGACGCACCAGATGAAGGTTATTCCAGGGATGTGTCGTGCTAAATTAGATAGCTATGTCTTTATTGACTTTCCAGTATTTATACCATGGACGCACCAGATGAAGGTTATTCCAGGGATATGTCGTGCTAAATTAGATAGCTATGTCTTTATTGACTTTCCAGTATTTATACCATGGACGCCCCAGATGAAGGTTATTCCAGGGATGTGTCGTGCTAAATTAGATATCTATGTCGTTTTTGCCTTTCCAGTATTTTTTACTATGGACGCACCAGATGAAGGTTATTCCAGGGTTGTGTCGTGCTAAATTAGATATCTATGTCTTTATTGACTTTCCAGTATTTATACCATGGACGCACCAGATGAAGGTTATTCCAGGGATGTGTCGTACTAAATTAGATACATTATAGCTATGTCTTTATTGACTTTGCAGTATTTATACCATGGACGCACCAGATGAAGGTTATTCCAGGGATGTGTCGTGCGAAATTAGAAACCTTGTAGCTATGTCTTTATTGACTTTCCAGTATTTATACCATGGACGCACCAGATGAGGGTTATTCCAGGGATGTGTCGTGCTAAATTAGATATCTATGCCTTTATTGACTTTCCAGTATTTATGCCATGGATGCACCAGATGAAGGTTATTCCAGGGATATGTCGTACTAAATTAGATACATTATAGCTATGTCTTTATTGACTTTGCAGTATTTATACCATGGACGCACCAGATGAAGGTTATTCCAGGGATGTGTCGTGCGAAATTAGATACCTTGTAGCTATGTCTTTATTGACTTTCCAGTATTTATACCATGGACGCACCAGATGAGGGTTATTCCAGGGATGTGTCGTGCTAAATTAGATATCTATGCCTTTATTGACTTTCCAGTATTTATACCATGGACGCACCAGATGAAGGTTATTCCAGGGATGTGTCGTGCTCAATTATATATCTATGTCTTTATTGACTTTCCAGTATTTATACCATGGACGCACCAGATGAAGATTATTCCAGGGATGTGTCGTACTAAATTAGATACCTTGTAGCTATGTCTTTATTGACTTTCCAGTATTTATACCATGGACGCACCAGATGAAGGTTATTCCAGGGATGTGTCGTGCTAAATTAGATAGCTATGTCTTTATTGACTTTCCAGTATTTATACCATGGACGCACCAGATGAAGGTTATTCCAGGGATGTGTCGTGCTAAATTAGATATCTATGTCTTTATTGACTTTCCAGTATGTATACCATGGACGCACTAGATGAAGGTTATTCCAGGGGATGTGTCGTACTAAATTAGATACCTTGTAGCTATGTCTTTATTGACTTTCCAGTATTTATACCATGGACGCACCAGATGAAGGTTATTCCAGGGATGTGTCGTGCTAAATTAGATATCTATATCTTTATTGACTTTCCAGTATTTATACCATGGACGCACCAGATGAAGGTTATTCCAGGGATGTGTCGTACTAAATTAGATACCTTGTAGCTATGTCTTTATTGACTTTCCAGTATTTATACCATGGACGCACCAGATGAAGGTTATTCCAGGATGTGTCGTGCTAAATTAAATAGCTATGTCTTTATTGACATTCCAGTGTTTATACCATGGACGCACCAGATGAAGGTTATTCCAAGGATGCGTCGTGCTAAATTAGATATCTATGTCTTTAGTGACTTTCCAGTATTTATACCATGGACACACCAGATGAAGGTTATTCCAGGGATGTGTCGTGCTAAATTAGATAGCTATGTCTTTATTGACTTTCCAGTATTTATACCATGTACGCACCAGATGAAGGTTATTCCAGGGATGTGTCGTGCTAAATTAGACATCTATGTCTTTATTGACTTTCCAGTATTTATACCATGGACGCACCAGATGAAGGTTATTCCAGGGATGTGTCGTGCTAAATTAGATAGCTATGTCATTATTGACTTTCCAGTATTTATACCATGGATGCACCAGATGAAGTTTATTCCAAAGATGTGTCGTGCTAAATTAGTAATCTATGTCTTTATTGACTTTCCAGTATTTATACCATGGACGCACCAGATGAAGATTATTCCAGGCATGTGTCGTGCTAAATTAGATATCTATATCTTTATTGACTTTCCAGTATTTATACCATGGACGCACCAGATGAAGATTATTCCAGGGATGTGTCGTACTAAATTAGATACCTTGTAGCTATGTCTTTATTGACTTTCCAGTATTTATACCATGGACGCACCAGATGAAGGTTATTCCAGGGATGTGTCGTGCTAAATTAGATAGCTATGTCTTTATTGACTTTCCAGTATTTATACCATGGACGCACCAGATGAAGGTTATTCCAGGGATGTGTCGTGCTAAATTAGATATCTATGTCTTTATTGACTTTCCAGTATGTATACCATGGACGCACTAGATGAAGGTTATTCCAGGGGATGTGTCGTACTAAATTAGATACCTTGTAGCTATGTCTTTATTGACTTTCCAGTATTTATACCATGGACGCACCAGATGAAGGTTATTCCAGGGATGTGTCGTGCTAAATTAGATATCTATATCTTTATTGACTTTCCAGTATTTATACCATGGACGCACCAGATGAAGGTTATTCCAGGGATGTGTCGTACTAAATTAGATACCTTGTAGCTATGTCTTTATTGACTTTCCAGTATTTATACCATGGACGCACCAGATGAAGGTTATTCCAGGATGTGTCGTGCTAAATTAAATAGCTATGTCTTTATTGACATTCCAGTGTTTATACCATGGACGCACCAGATGAAGGTTATTCCAAGGATGCGTCGTGCTAAATTAGATATCTATGTCTTTAGTGACTTTCCAGTATTTATACCATGGACACACCAGATGAAGGTTATTCCAGGGATGTGTCGTGCTAAATTAGATAGCTATGTCTTTATTGACTTTCCAGTATTTATACCATGTACGCACCAGATGAAGGTTATTCCAGGGATGTGTCGTGCTAAATTAGACATCTATGTCTTTATTGACTTTCCAGTATTTATACCATGGACGCACCAGATGAAGGTTATTCCAGGGATGTGTCGTGCTAAATTAGATAGCTATGTCATTATTGACTTTCCAGTATTTATACCATGGATGCACCAGATGAAGTTTATTCCAAAGATGTGTCGTGCTAAATTAGTAATCTATGTCTTTATTGACTTTCCAGTATTTATACCATGGACGCACCAGATGAAGATTATTCCAGGCATGTGTCGTGCTAAATTAGATATCTATATCTTTATTGACTTTCCAGTATTTATACCATGGACGCACCAGATGAAGGTTATTCCAGGGATGTGTCGTGCTAAATTATATATCTATGTCTTTATTGACTTTCCAGTATTTATACCATGGACGCACCAGATGAAGGTTATTCCAGGGATGTGTCGTACTAAATTAGACACCTTGTAGCTATGTCTTTATTGACTTTCCAGTATTTATACCATGGACGCACCAGATGAAGGTTATTGCAGGGATGTGTCGTACTAAATTAGATACCTTGTAGCTATGTCTTTATTGAATTTCCAGTATTTATACCATGGACGCACCAGATGAAGGTTATTCCAGGGATGTGTCGTGCTAAATTAGATAGCTATGTCTTTATTGACTTTCCAGTATTTATACCATGGACGCACCAGATGAAGGTTATTCCAGGGATGTGTCGTGCTAAATTAGATATCTATGTCTTTATTGACTTTCCAGTATGTATACCATGGACGCACCAGATGAAGGTTATTCCAGGGATGTGTCGTGCTAAATTAGATAGCTATGTCTTTATTGACTTTCCAGTATTTATACCATGGACGCACCAGATGAAGGTTATTCCAGGGATGTGTCGTGCTAAATTAGATATCTATGTCTTTATTGACTTTCCAGTATGTATACCATGGACGCACCAGATGAAGGTTATTCCAGGGATGTGTCGTACTAAATTAGATACCTTGTAGCTATGTCTTTATTGACTTTCCAGTATTTATACCATGGACGCACCAGATGAAGGTTATTCCAGGGATGTGTCGTGCTAAATTAGATATCTATGTCTTTATTGACTTTCCAGTATTTATTCCATGGACGCACCAGATGAAGGTTATTCCAGGGATGTGTCGTGCTAAATTAGATACCTTGTAGCTATGTCTTTATTGACTTTCCAGTATTTATACCATGGACGCACCAGATGAAGGTTATTCCAGGGATGTGTCGTGCTAAATTAGATATCTATGTCTTTATTGACTTTCCAGTATTTATACCATGGACGCACCAGATGAAGGTTATTCCAGTGATGTGTCGTGCTAAATTAGATACCTTGTAGCTATATCTTTATTGACTTTCCAGTATTTATACCATGGACGCACCAGATGAAGGTTATTCCAGGGATGTGTCGTGCTAAATTAGATAGCTATGTCTTTATTGACTTTCCAGTATTTATACCATGGACGCACCAGATGAAGGTTATTCCAGGGATGTGTCGTGCTAAATTAGATGCCTTGTAGCTATGTCTTTATTGACTTTCCAGTATTTATACCATGGACGCACCAGATGAAGGTTATTCCAGGGGATGTGTCGTGCTAAATTAGATAGCTATGTCTTTATTGACTTTCCAGTATTTATACCATGGACGCACCAGATGAAGGTTATTCCAGGGATGTGCCGTGCTAAATTAGATAGCTATGTCTTTATTGACTTTCCAGTATTTATACCATGGACGCACCAGATGAAGGTTATTCCAGGGGATGTGTCGTACTAAATTAGATATCTATGTCTTTATTGACTTTCCAGTATTTATACCATGGACGCACCAGATGAAGGTTATTCCAGGGATGTGTCGTGCTAAATTAGATAGCTATGTCTTTATTGACTTTCCAGTATTTATACCATGGACGCACCAGATGAAGGTTATTCCAGGGATATGTCGTGCTAAATTAGATAGCTATGTCTTTATTGACTTTCCAGTATTTATACCATGGACGCCCCAGATGAAGGTTATTCCAGGGATGTGTCGTGCTAAATTAGATATCTATGTCGTTTTTGCCTTTCCAGTATTTTTTACTATGGACGCACCAGATGAAGGTTATTCCAGGGTTGTGTCGTGCTAAATTAGATATCTATGTCTTTATTGACTTTCCAGTATTTATACCATGGACGCACCAGATGAAGGTTATTCCAGGGATGTGTCGTACTAAATTAGATACATTATAGCTATGTCTTTATTGACTTTGCAGTATTTATACCATGGACGCACCAGATGAAGGTTATTCCAGGGATGTGTCGTGCGAAATTAGAAACCTTGTAGCTATGTCTTTATTGACTTTCCAGTATTTATACCATGGACGCACCAGATGAGGGTTATTCCAGGGATGTGTCGTGCTAAATTAGATATCTATGCCTTTATTGACTTTCCAGTATTTATGCCATGGATGCACCAGATGAAGGTTATTCCAGGGATATGTCGTACTAAATTAGATACATTATAGCTATGTCTTTATTGACTTTGCAGTATTTATACCATGGACGCACCAGATGAAGGTTATTCCAGGGATGTGTCGTGCGAAATTAGATACCTTGTATCTATGTCTTTATTGACTTTCCAGTATTTATACCATGGACGCACCAGATGAGGGTTATTCCAGGGATGTGTCGTGCTAAATTAGATATCTATGCCTTTATTGACTTTCCAGTATTTATACCATGGACGCACCAGATGAAGGTTATTCCAGGGATGTGTCGTGCTCAATTATATATCTATGTCTTTATTGACTTTCCAGTATTTATACCATGGACGCACCAGATGAAGATTATTCCAGGGATGTGTCGTACTAAATTAGATACCTTGTAGCTATGTCTTTATTGACTTTCCAGTATTTATACCATGGACGCACCAGATGAAGGTTATTCCAGGGATGTGTCGTGCTAAATTAGATAGCTATGTCTTTATTGACTTTCCAGTATTTATACCATGGACGCACCAGATGAAGGTTATTCCAGGGATGTGTCGTGCTAAATTAGATATCTATGTCTTTATTGACTTTCCAGTATGTATACCATGGACGCACTAGATGAAGGTTATTCCAGGGGATGTGTCGTACTAAATTAGATACCTTGTAGCTATGTCTTTATTGACTTTCCAGTATTTATACCATGGACGCACCAGATGAAGGTTATTCCAGGGATGTGTCGTGCTAAATTAGATATCTATATCTTTATTGACTTTCCAGTATTTATACCATGGACGCACCAGATGAAGGTTATTCCAGGGATGTGTCGTACTAAATTAGATACCTTGTAGCTATGTCTTTATTGACTTTCCAGTATTTATACCATGGACGCACCAGATGAAGGTTATTCCAGGATGTGTCGTGCTAAATTAAATAGCTATGTCTTTATTGACATTCCAGTGTTTATACCATGGACGCACCAGATGAAGGTTATTCCAAGGATGCGTCGTGCTAAATTAGATATCTATGTCTTTAGTGACTTTCCAGTATTTATACCATGGACACACCAGATGAAGGTTATTCCAGGGATGTGTCGTGCTAAATTAGATAGCTATGTCTTTATTGACTTTCCAGTATTTATACCATGTACGCACCAGATGAAGGTTATTCCAGGGATGTGTCGTGCTAAATTAGACATCTATGTCTTTATTGACTTTCCAGTATTTATACCATGGACGCACCAGATGAAGGTTATTCCAGGGATGTGTCGTGCTAAATTAGATAGCTATGTCATTATTGACTTTCCAGTATTTATACCATGGATGCACCAGATGAAGTTTATTCCAAAGATGTGTCGTGCTAAATTAGTAATCTATGTCTTTATTGACTTTCCAGTATTTATACCATGGACGCACCAGATGAAGATTATTCCAGGCATGTGTCGTGCTAAATTAGATATCTATGTCTTTATTGACTTTCCAGTATTTATACCATGGACGCACCAGATGAAGGTTATTCCAGGGATGTGTCGTGCTAAATTATATATCTATGTCTT
Organism: Bathymodiolus brooksi; assembly: GCA_963680875.1. NCBI lineage: Eukaryota > Metazoa > Mollusca > Bivalvia > Mytilida > Modiolidae > Bathymodiolus > Bathymodiolus brooksi. Next base: position 20,895,939 of record OY804578.1, on the reverse strand, counting down.
TATTGACTTTCCAGTATTTATACCATGGACGCACCAGATGAAGGTTATTCCAGGGATGTGTCGTACTAAATTAGACACCTTGTAGCTATGTCTTTATTGACTTTCCAGTATTTATACCATGGACGCACCAGATGAAGGTTATTGCAGGGATGTGTCGTACTAAATTAGATACCTTGTAGCTATGTCTTTATTGAATTTCCAGTATTTATACCATGGACGCACCAGATGAAGGTTATTCCAGGGATGTGTCGTGCTAAATTAGATAGCTATGTCTTTATTGACTTTCCAGTATTTATACCATGGACGCACCAGATGAAGGTTATTCCAGGGATGTGTCGTGCTAAATTAGATATCTATGTCTTTATTGACTTTCCAGTATGTATACCATGGACGCACCAGATGAAGGTTATTCCAGGGATGTGTCGTGCTAAATTAGATAGCTATGTCTTTATTGACTTTCCAGTATTTATACCATGGACGCACCAGATGAAGGTTATTCCAGGGATGTGTCGTGCTAAATTAGATATCTATGTCTTTATTGACTTTCCAGTATGTATACCATGGACGCACCAGATGAAGGTTATTCCAGGGATGTGTCGTACTAAATTAGATACCTTGTAGCTATGTCTTTATTGACTTTCCAGTATTTATACCATGGACGCACCAGATGAAGGTTATTCCAGGGATGTGTCGTGCTAAATTAGATATCTATGTCTTTATTGACTTTCCAGTATTTATTCCATGGACGCACCAGATGAAGGTTATTCCAGGGATGTGTCGTGCTAAATTAGATACCTTGTAGCTATGTCTTTATTGACTTTCCAGTATTTATACCATGGACGCACCAGATGAAGGTTATTCCAGGGATGTGTCGTGCTAAATTAGATAGCTATGTCTTTATTGACTTTCCAGTATTTATACCATGGACGCACCAGATGAAGGTTATTCCAGGGATGTGTCGTGCTAAATTAGATACCTTGTAGCTATATCTTTATTGACTTTCCAGTATTTATACCATGGACGCACCAGATGAAGGTTATTCCAGGGGATGTGTCGTGCTAAATTAGATAGCTATGTCTTTATTGACTTTCCAGTATTTATACCATGGACGCACCAGATGAAGGTTATTCCAGGGATGTGTCGTGCTAAATTAGATAGCTATGTCTTTATTGACTTTCCAGTATTTATACCATGGACGCACCAGATGAAGGTTATTCCCGGGGATGTGTCGTGCTAAATTAGATATCTATGTCGTTTTTGACTTTCCAGTATTTTTTACTATGGACGCACCAGATGAAGGTTATTCCAGGGATGTGTCGTGCTAAATTAGATATCTATGTCTTTATTGACTTTCCATTATTTATACCATGGACGCACCAGATGAAGGTTATTCCAGGGATGTGTCGTGCTAAATTAGATATCTATGTCTTTATTGACTTTCCAGTATTTATACCATGGACGCACCAGATGAAGGTTATTCCAGGGATGTGTCGTACTAAATTAGATACATTATAGCTATGTCTTTATTGACTTTGCAGTATTTATACCATGGACGCACCAGATGAAGGTTATTCCAGGGATGTGTCGTGCGAAATTAGATACCTTGTAGCTATGTCTTTATTGACTTTCCAGTATTTATACCATGGACGCACCAGATGAGGGTTATTCCAGGGATGTGTCGTGCTAAATTAGATATCTATGCCTTTATTGACTTTCCAGTATTTATACCATGGACGCACCAGATGAAGGTTATTCCAGGGATGTGTCGTGCTCAATTATATATCTATGTCTTTATTGACTTTCCAGTATTTATACCATGGACGCACCAGATGAAGGTTATTCCAGGGATGTGTCGTACTAAATTAGATACCTTGTAGCTATGTCTTTATTGACTTTCCAGTATTTATACCATGGACGCACCAGATGAAGGTTATTCCAGGGATGTGTGGTACTAAATTAGATACCTTGTAGCTATGTCTTTATTGAATTTCCAGTATGTATACCATGGACGCACCAGATGAAGGTTATTCCAGGGATGTGTCGTGCTAAATTAGATAGCTATGTCTTTATTGACTTTCCAGTATTTATACCATGGACGCACCAGATGAAGGTTATTCCAGGGATGTGTCGTGCTAAATTAGATATCTATGTCTTTATTGACTTTCCAGTATGTATACCATGGACGCACCAGATGAAGGTTATTCCAGGGGATGTGTCGTACTAAATTAGATACCTTGTAGCTATGTCTTTATTGACTTTCCAGTATTTATACCATGGACGCACCAGATGAAGGTTATTCCAGGGATGTGTCGTGCTAAATTAAATAGCTATGTCTTTATTGACATTCCAGTGTTTATACCATGGACGCACCAGATGAAGGTTATTCCAAGGATGTGTCGTGCTAAATTAGATAGCTATGTCTTTATTGACTTTCCAGTATTTATACCATGGACGCACCAGATGAAGATTATTCCAGGGATGTGTCGTGCTAAATTAGATAGCTATGTCTTTATTGACTTTCCAGTATTTATACCATGGACGCACCAGATGAAGATTATTCCAGGGATGTGTCGTGCTAAATTAGATAGCTATGTCTTTATTGACTTTCCAGTATTAATACCATGGACGCACCAGATGAAGGTTATTCCAGGGATGTGTCGTGCTAAATTAGATACCTTGTAGCTATGTCTTTATTGACTTTCCAGTATTTATACCATGGACGCACCAGATGAAGGTTATTCCAGGGATGTGTCGTACTAAATTAGATATCTATGTCTTTATTGACTTTCCAGTATTTATACCATGGACGCACCAGATGAAGGTTATTCCAGGGATGTGTCGTACTAAATTAGATACCTTGTAGCTATGTCTTTATTGACTTTCCAGTATTTATACCATGGACGCACCAGATGAAGGTTATTCCAGGGATGTGTCGTGCTAAATTAAATAGCTATGTCTTTATTGACATTCCAGTGTTTATACCATGGACGCACCAGATGAAGGTTATTCCAAGGATGCGTCGTGCTAAATTAGATATCTATGTCTTTATTGACTTTCCAGTATTTATACCATGGACACACCAGATGAAGGTTATTCCAGGGATATGTCGTGCTAAATTAGATAGCTATGTCTTTATTGACTTTCCAGTATTTATACCATGTACGCACCAGATGAAGGTTATTCCAGGGATGTGTCGTGCTAAATTAAATAGCTATGTCTTTATTGACATTCCTGTGTTTATACCATGGACGCACCAGATGAAGGTTATTCCAAGGATGCGTCGTGCTAAATTAGATATCTATGTCTTTATTGACTTTCCAGTATTTATACCATGGACACACCAGATGAAGGTTATTCCAGGGATATGTCGTGCTAAATTAGATAGCTATGTCTTTATTGACTTTCCAGTATTTATACCATGTACGCACCAGATGAAGGTTATTCCAGGGATGTGTCGTGCTAAATTAGACATCTATGTCTTTATTGACTTTCCAGTATTTATACCATGGACGCACCAGATGAAGGTTATTCCAGGGATGTGTCGTGCTAAATTAGATAGCTATGTCTTTATTGACTTTCCAGTATTTATACCATGGATGCACCAGATGAAGGTTATTCCAAAGATGTGTCGTGCTAAATTAGATATCTATGTCTTTATTGACTTTCCAGTATTTATACCATGGACGCACCAGATGAAGATTATTCCAGGGATGTGTCGTGCTAAATTAGATATCTATGTCTTTATTGACTTTCCAGTATTTATACCATGGACGCACCAGATGAAGGTTATTCCAGGGATGTGTCGTGCTAAATTATATATCTATGTCTTTATTGACTTTCCAGTATTTATACCATGGACGCACCAGATGAAGGTTATTCCAGGGATGTGTCGTACTAAATTAGATACCTTGTAGCTATGTCTTTATTGACTTTCCAGTATTTATACCATGGACGCACCAGATGAAGGTTATTCCAGGGATGTGTCGTGCTAAATTAGATATCTATGTCTTTATTGACTTTCCAGTATTTATACCATGGACGCACCAGATGAAGGTTATTCCAGGGATGTGTCGTGCTAAATTAGATATCTATGTCTTTATTGACTTTCCAGTATTTATACCATGAACGCACCAGATGAAGGTTATTCCAGGGATGTGTCGTGCTAAATTTGATAGCTATGTCTTTATTGACTTTCCAGTATTTATACCATGGACGCACCAGATGAAGGTTATTCCAGGGATGTGTCGTGCTAAATTAGATATCTATGTCTTTATTGACTTTCCAGTATTTATACCATGGACGCACCAGATGAAGGTTATTCCAGTGATGTGTCGTGCTAAATTAGATACCTTGTAGCTATGTCTTTATTGACTTTCCAGTATTTATACCATGGACGCACCAGATGAAGGTTATTCCAGGGATGTGTCGTGCTAAATTAGATAGCTATGTCTTTATTGACTTTCCAGTATTTATACCATGGACGCACCAGATGAAGGTTATTCCAAGGATGTGTTGTACTAAATTAGATATCTATGTCTTTATTGACTTTCCAGTATTTATACCATGGACGCACCAGATGAAGGTTAGTCAAGGGATGTGTCGTGCTAAATTAGATATCTATGTCTTTATTGACTTTCCAGTATTTATACCATGGACGCACCAGATGAAGGTTATTCCAGGGATGTGTAGTGCTAAATTAGATATCTATGTCTTTATTGACTTTCCAATATTTATACCATGGACGCACCAGATGAAGGTTAGTCCAGGGATGTGCCGTGCTAAATTAGATATCTATGTCTTTATTGACTTTCCAGTATTTATACCATGGACGCACCAGATGAAGGTTATTCCAGGGATGTGTCGTGCTAAATTAGATATCTATGTCTTATTGACTTTCCATTATTTATACCATGGACGCACCAGATGAAGGTTATTCCAGGGATGTGTCGTGCTAAATTAGATATCTATGTCTTTATTGACTTTGCAGTATTTATACCATGGACGCACCAGATGCAGGTTATTCCAGGGATGTGTCGTGCGAAATTAGATACCTTGTAGCTATGTCTTTATTGACTTTCCAGTATTTATACCATGGACGCACCAGATGAGGGTTATTCCAGGGATGTGTCGTGCTAAATTAGATATCTATGCCTTTATTGACTTTCCAGTATTTATACCATGGACGCACCAGATGAAGGTTATTCCAGGGATGTGTCGTGCTCAATTATATATCTATGTCTTTATTGACTTTCCAGTATTTATACCATGGACGCACCAGATGAAGGTTATTCCAGGGATGTGTCGTACTAAATTAGATACCTTGTAGCTATGTCTTTATTGACTTTCCAGTATTTATACCATGGACGCACCAGATGAAGGTTATTCCAGGGATGTGTGGTACTAAATTAGATACCTTGTAGCTATGTCTTTATTGAATTTCCAGTATTTATACCATGGACGCACCAGATGAAGGTTATTCCAGGGATGTGTCGTGCAAAATTAGATATCTATGTCTTTATTGACTTTCCAGTATGTATACCATGGACGCACCAGATGAAGGTTATTCCAGGGGATGTGTCGTACTAAATTAGATACCTGTAGCTATGTCTTTATTGACTTTCCAGTATTTATACCATGGACGCACCAGATGAAGGTTATTCCAGGGATGTGTCGTGCTAAATTAGATATCTATATCTTTATTGACTTTCCATTATTTATACCATGGACGCACCAGATGAAGGTTATTCCAGGGATGTGTCGTACTAAATTAGATACTTTGTAGCTATGTCTTTATTGACTTTCCAGTATTTATACCATGGACGCACCAGATGAAGGTTATTCCAGGGATGTGTCGTGCTAAATTAAATAGCTATGTCTTTATTGACATTCCAGTGTTTATACCATGGACGCACCAGATGAAGGTTATTCCAAGGATGCGTCGTGCTAAATTAGATATCTATGTCTTTATTGACTTTCCAGTATTTATACCATGGACACACCAGATGAAGGTTATTCCAGGGATGTGTCGTGCTAAATTAGATAGCTATATCTTTATTGACTTTCCAGTATTTATACCATGTACGCACCAGATGAAGGTTATTCCAGGGATGTGTCGTGCTAAATTAGACATCTATGTCTTTATTGACTTTCCAGTATTTATACCATGGACGCACCAGATGAAGTTTATTCCAGGGATGTGTCGTGCTAAATTAGATAGCTATGTCTTTATTGACTTTCCGGTATTTATACCATGGATGCACCAGATGAAGGTTATTCCAAAGATGTGTCGTGCTAAATTAGATATCTATGTCTTTATTGACTTTCCAGTATTTATACCATGGACGCACCAGATGAAGATTATTCCAGGGATGTGTCGTGCTAAATTAGATATCTATGTCTTTATTGACTTTCCAGTATTTATACCATGGACGCACCAGATGAAGATTATTCCAGGGATGTGTCGTGCTAAATTAGATATCTATGTCTTTATTGACTTTCCAGTATTTATACCATGGACGCACCAGATGAAGGTTATTCCAGGGATGTGTCGTGCTAAATTATATATCTATGTCTTTATTGACTTTCCAGTATTTATACCATGGACGCACCAGATGAAGGTTATTCCAGGGATGTGTCGTACTAAATTAGATACCTTGTAGCTATGTCTTTATTGACTTTCCAGTATTTATACCATGGACGCACCAGATGAAGGTTATTCCAGGGATGTGTCGTGCTAAATTAGATAGCTATGTCTTTATTGACTTTCCAGTATTTATACCATGGACGCACCAGATGAAGGTTATTCCAGGGATGTGTCGTGCTAAATTAGATATCTATGTCTTTATTGACTTTCCAGTATTTATACCATGGACGCACCAGATAAAGGTTATTCCAGGGATGTGTCGTGCTAAATTTGATAGCTATGTCTTTATTGACTTTCCAGTATTTATACCATGGACGCACCAGATGAAGGTTATTCCAGGGATGTGTCGTGCTAAATTAGATATCTATGTCTTTATTGACTTTCCAGTATTTATACCATGGACGCACCAGATGAAGGTTATTCCAGTGATGTGTCGTGCTAAATTAGATACCTTGTAGCTATATCTTTATTGACTTTCCAGTATTTATACCATGGACGCACCAGATGAAGGTTATTCCAGGGATGTGTCGTGCTAAATTAGATAGCTATGTCTTTATTGACTTTCCAGTATTTATACCATGGACGCACCAGATGAAGGTTATTCCAGGGATGTGTCGTGCTAAATTAGATGCCTTGTAGCTATGTCTTTATTGACTTTCCAGTATTTATACCATGGACGCACCAGATGAAGGTTATTCCAGGGGATGTGTCGTGCTAAATTAGATAGCTATGTCTTTATTGACTTTCCAGTATTTATACCATGGACGCACCAGATGAAGGTTATTCCAGGGGATGTGTCGTACTAAATTAGATATCTATGTCTTTATTGACTTTCCAGTATTTATACCATGGACGCACCAGATGAAGGTTATTCCAGGGATGTGTCGTGCTAAATTAGATAGCTATGTCTTTATTGACTTTCCAGTATTTATACCATGGACGCACCAGATGAAGGTTATTCCAGGGATATGTCGTGCTAAATTAGATAGCTATGTCTTTATTGACTTTCCAGTATTTATACCATGGACGCCCCAGATGAAGGTTATTCCAGGGATGTGTCGTGCTAAATTAGATATCTATGTCGTTTTTGACTTTCCAGTATTTTTTACTATGGACGCACCAGATGAAGGTTATTCCAGGGTTGTGTCGTGCTAAATTAGATATCTATGTCTTTATTGACTTTGCAGTATTTATACCATGGACGCACCAGATGAAGGTTATTCCAGGGATGTGTCGTGCGAAATTAGAAACCTTGTAGCTATGTCTTTATTGACTTTCCAGTATTTATACCATGGACGCACCAGATGAGGGTTATTCCAGGGATGTGTCGTGCTAAATTAGATATCTATGCCTTTATTGACTTTCCAGTATTTATGCCATGGACGCACCAGATGAAGGTTATTCCAGGGATATGTCGTACTAAATTAGATACATTATAGCTATGTCTTTATTGACTTTGCAGTATTTATACCATGGACGCACCAGATGAAGGTTATTCCAGGGATGTGTCGTGCGAAATTAGATACCTTGTAGCTATGTCTTTATTGACTTTGCAGTATTTATACCATGGACGCACCAGATGAAGGTTATTCCAGGGATGTGTCGTGCTAAATTAGATATCTATGTCGTTTTTGACTTTCCAGTATTTTTTACTATGGACGCACCAGATGAAGGTTATTCCAGGGATGTGTCGTGCTAAATTAGATATCTATGTCTTTATTGACTTTCCATTATTTATACCATGGACGCACCAGATGAAGGTTATTCCAGGGATGTGTCGTGCTAAATTAGATATCTATGTCTTTATTGACTTTCCAGTATTTATACCATGGACGCACCAGATGAAGGTTATTCCAGGGATGTGTCGTACTAAATTAGATACATTATAGCTATGTCTTTATTGACTTTGCAGTATTTATACCATGGACGCACCAGATGAAGGTTATTCCAGGGATGTGTCGTGCGAAATTAGATACCTTGTAGCTATGTCTTTATTGACTTTCCAGTATTTATACCATGGACGCACCAGATGAGGGTTATTCCAGGGATGTGTCGTGCTAAATTAGATATCTATGCCTTTATTGACTTTCCAGTATTTATACCATGGACGCACCAGATGAAGGTTATTCCAGGGATGTGTCGTGCTCAATTATATATCTATGTCTTTATTGACTTTCCAGTATTTATACCATGGACGCACCAGATGAAGGTTATTCCAGGGATGTGTCGTACTAAATTAGATACCTTGTAGCTATGTCTTTATTGACTTTCCAGTATTTATACCATGGACGCACCAGATGAAGGTTATTCCAGGGATGTGTGGTACTAAATTAGATACCTTGTAGCTATGTCTTTATTGAATTTCCAGTATGTATACCATGGACGCACCAGATGAAGGTTATTCCAGGGATGTGTCGTGCTAAATTAGATAGCTATGTCTTTATTGACTTTCCAGTATTTATACCATGGACGCACCAGATGAAGGTTATTCCAGGGATGTGTCGTGCTAAATTAGATATCTATGTCTTTATTGACTTTCCAGTATGTATACCATGGACGCACCAGATGAAGGTTATTCCAGGGGATGTGTCGTACTAAATTAGATACCTTGTAGCTATGTCTTTATTGACTTTCCAGTATTTATACCATGGACGCACCAGATGAAGGTTATTCCAGGGATGTGTCGTGCTAAATTAAATAGCTATGTCTTTATTGACATTCCAGTGTTTATACCATGGACGCACCAGATGAAGGTTATTCCAAGGATGTGTCGTGCTAAATTAGATAGCTATGTCTTTATTGACTTTCCAGTATTTATACCATGGACGCACCAGATGAAGATTATTCCAGGGATGTGTCGTGCTAAATTAGATAGCTATGTCTTTATTGACTTTCCAGTATTTATACCATGGACGCACCAGATGAAGATTATTCCAGGGATGTGTCGTGCTAAATTAGATAGCTATGTCTTTATTGACTTTCCAGTATTTATACCATGGACGCACCAGATGAAGGTTATTCCAGGGATGTGTCGTACTAAATTAGATATCTATGTCTTTATTGACTTTCCAGTATTTATACCATGGACGCACCAGATGAAGGTTATTCCAGGGATGTGTCGTACTAAATTAGATACCTTGTAGCTATGTCTTTATTGACTTTCCAGTATTTATACCATGGACGCACCAGATGAAGGTTATTCCAGGGATGTGTCGTGCTAAATTAAATAGCTATGTCTTTATTGACATTCCAGTGTTTATACCATGGACGCACCAGATGAAGGTTATTCCAAGGATGCGTCGTGCTAAATTAGATATCTATGTCTTTATTGACTTTCCAGTATTTATACCATGGACACACCAGATGAAGGTTATTCCAGGGATATGTCGTGCTAAATTAGATAGCTATGTCTTTATTGACTTTCCAGTATTTATACCATGTACGCACCAGATGAAGGTTATTCCAGGGATGTGTCGTGCTAAATTAAATAGCTATGTCTTTATTGACATTCCTGTGTTTATACCATGGACGCACCAGATGAAGGTTATTCCAAGGATGCGTCGTGCTAAATTAGATATCTATGTCTTTATTGACTTTCCAGTATTTATACCATGGACACACCAGATGAAGGTTATTCCAGGGATATGTCGTGCTAAATTAGATAGCTATGTCTTTATTGACTTTCCAGTATTTATACCATGTACGCACCAGATGAAGGTTATTCCAGGGATGTGTCGTGCTAAATTAGACATCTATGTCTTTATTGACTTTCCAGTATTTATACCATGGACGCACCAGATGAAGGTTATTCCAGGGATGTGTCGTGCTAAATTAGATAGCTATGTCTTTATTGACTTTCCAGTATTTATACCATGGATGCACCAGATGAAGGTTATTCCAAAGATGTGTCGTGCTAAATTAGATATCTATGTCTTTATTGACTTTCCAGTATTTATACCATGGACGCACCAGATGAAGATTATTCCAGGGATGTGTCGTGCTAAATTAGATATCTATGTCTTTATTGACTTTCCAGTATTTATACCATGGACGCACCAGATGAAGGTTATTCCAGGGATGTGTCGTGCTAAATTATATATCTATATCTTTATTGACTTTCCAGTATTTATACCATGGACGCACCAGATGAAGGTTATTCCAGGGATGTGTCGTACTAAATTAGATACCTTGTAGCTATGTCTTTATTGACTTTCCAGTATTTATACCATGGACGCACCAGATGAAGGTTATTCCAGGGATGTGTCGTGCTAAATTAGATATCTATGTCTTTATTGACTTTCCAGTATTTATACCATGGACGCACCAGATGAAGGTTATTCCAGGGATGTGTCGTGCTAAATTAGATATCTATGTCTTTATTGACTTTCCAGTATTTATACCATGAACGCACCAGATGAAGGTTATTCCAGGGATGTGTCGTGCTAAATTTGATAGCTATGTCTTTATTGACTTTCCAGTATTTATACCATGGACGCACCAGATGAAGGTTATTCCAGGGATGTGTCGTGCTAAATTAGATATCTATGTCTTTATTGACTTTCCAGTATTTATACCATGGACGCACCAGATGAAGGTTATTCCAGTGATGTGTCGTGCTAAATTAGATACCTTGTAGCTATGTCTTTATTGACTTTCCAGTATTTATACCATGGACGCACCAGATGAAGGTTATTCCAGGGATGTGTCGTGCTAAATTAGATAGCTATGTCTTTATTGACTTTCCAGTATTTATACCATGGACGCACCAGATGAAGGTTATTCCAAGGATGTGTTGTACTAAATTAGATATCTATGTCTTTATTGACTTTCCAGTATTTATACCATGGACGCACCAGATGAAGGTTAGTCAAGGGATGTGTCGTGCTAAATTAGATATCTATGTCTTTATTGACTTTCCAGTATTTATACCATGGACGCACCAGATGAAGGTTATTCCAGGGATGTGTAGTGCTAAATTAGATATCTATGTCTTTATTGACTTTCCAATATTTATACCATGGACGCACCAGATGAAGGTTAGTCCAGGGATGTGCCGTGCTAAATTAGATATCTATGTCTTTATTGACTTTCCAGTATTTATACCATGGACGCACCAGATGAAGGTTATTCCAGGGATGTGTCGTGCTAAATTAGATATCTATGTCTTATTGACTTTCCATTATTTATACCATGGACGCACCAGATGAAGGTTATTCCAGGGATGTGTCGTGCTAAATTAGATATCTATGTCTTTATTGACTTTGCAGTATTTATACCATGGACGCACCAGATGCAGGTTATTCCAGGGATGTGTCGTGCGAAATTAGATACCTTGTAGCTATGTCTTTATTGACTTTCCAGTATTTATACCATGGACGCACCAGATGAGGGTTATTCCAGGGATGTGTCGTGCTAAATTAGATATCTATGCCTTTATTGACTTTCCAGTATTTATACCATGGACGCACCAGATGAAGGTTATTCCAGGGATGTGTCGTGCTCAATTATATATCTATGTCTTTATTGACTTTCCAGTATTTATACCATGGACGCACCAGATGAAGGTTATTCCAGGGATGTGTCGTACTAAATTAGATACCTTGTAGCTATGTCTTTATTGACTTTCCAGTATTTATACCATGGACGCACCAGATGAAGGTTATTCCAGGGATGTGTGGTACTAAATTAGATACCTTGTAGCTATGTCTTTATTGAATTTCCAGTATTTATACCATGGACGCACCAGATGAAGGTTATTCCAGGGATGTGTCGTGCAAAATTAGATATCTAAGTCTTTATTGACTTTCCAGTATGTATACCATGGACGCACCAGATGAAGGTTATTCCAGGGGATGTGTCGTACTAAATTAGATACCTGTAGCTATGTCTTTATTGACTTTCCAGTATTTATACCATGGACGCACCAGATGAAGGTTATTCCAGGGATGTGTCGTGCTAAATTAGATATCTATATCTTTATTGACTTTCCATTATTTATACCATGGACGCACCAGATGAAGGTTATTCCAGGGATGTGTCGTACTAAATTAGATACTTTGTAGCTATGTCTTTATTGACTTTCCAGTATTTATACCATGGACGCACCAGATGAAGGTTATTCCAGGGATGTGTCGTGCTAAATTAAATAGCTATGTCTTTATTGACATTCCAGTGTTTATACCATGGACGCACCAGATGAAGGTTATTCCAAGGATGCGTCGTGCTAAATTAGATATCTATGTCTTTATTGACTTTCCAGTATTTATACCATGGACACACCAGATGAAGGTTATTCCAGGGATGTGTCGTGCTAAATTAGATAGCTATATCTTTATTGACTTTCCAGTATTTATACCATGTACGCACCAGATGAAGGTTATTCCAGGGATGTGTCGTGCTAAATTAGACATCTATGTCTTTATTGACTTTCCAGTATTTATACCATGGACGCACCAGATGAAGTTTATTCCAGGGATGTGTCGTGCTAAATTAGATAGCTATGTCTTTATTGACTTTCCGGTATTTATACCATGGATGCACCAGATGAAGGTTATTCCAAAGATGTGTCGTGCTAAATTAGATATCTATGTCTTTATTGACTTTCCAGTATTTATACCATGGACGCACCAGATGAAGATTATTCCAGGGATGTGTCGTGCTAAATTAGATATCTATGTCTTTATTGACTTTCCAGTATTTATACCATGGACGCACCAGATGAAGATTATTCCAGGGATGTGTCGTGCTAAATTAGATATCTATGTCTTTATTGACTTTCCAGTATTTATACCATGGACGCACCAGATGAAGGTTATTCCAGGGATGTGTCGTGCTAAATTATATATCTATGTCTTTATTGACTTTCCAGTATTTATACCATGGACGCACCAGATGAAGGTTATTCCAGGGATGTGTCGTACTAAATTAGATACCTTGTAGCTATGTCTTTATTGACTTTCCAGTATTTATACCATGGACGCACCAGATGAAGGTTATTCCAGGGATGTGTCGTGCTAAATTAGATAGCTATGTCTTTATTGACTTTCCAGTATTTATACCATGGACGCACCAGATGAAGGTTATTCCAGGGATGTGTCGTGCTAAATTAGATATCTATGTCTTTATTGACTTTCCAGTATTTATACCATGGACGCACCAGATAAAGGTTATTCCAGGGATGTGTCGTGCTAAATTTGATAGCTATGTCTTTATTGACTTTCCAGTATTTATACCATGGACGCACCAGATGAAGGTTATTCCAGGGATGTGTCGTGCTAAATTAGATATCTATGTCTTTATTGACTTTCCAGTATTTATACCATGGACGCACCAGATGAAGGTTATTCCAGTGATGTGTCGTGCTAAATTAGATACCTTGTAGCTATATCTTTATTGACTTTCCAGTATTTATACCATGGACGCACCAGATGAAGGTTATTCCAGGGATGTGTCGTGCTAAATTAGATAGCTATGTCTTTATTGACTTTCCAGTATTTATACCATGGACGCACCAGATGAAGGTTATTCCAGGGATGTGTCGTGCTAAATTAGATGCCTTGTAGCTATGTCTTTATTGACTTTCCAGTATTTATACCATGGACGCACCAGATGAAGGTTATTCCAGGGGATGTGTCGTGCTAAATTAGATAGCTATGTCTTTATTGACTTTCCAGTATTTATACCATGGACGCACCAGATGAAGGTTATTCCAGGGATGTGCCGTGCTAAATTAGATAGCTATGTCTTTATTGACTTTCCAGTATTTATACCATGGACGCACCAGATGAAGGTTATTCCAGGGGATGTGTCGTACTAAATTAGATATCTATGTCTTTATTGACTTTCCAGTATTTATACCATGGACGCACCAGATGAAGGTTATTCCAGGGATGTGTCGTGCTAAATTAGATAGCTATGTCTTTATTGACTTTCCAGTATTTATACCATGGACGCACCAGATGAAGGTTATTCCAGGGATATGTCGTGCTAAATTAGATAGCTATGTCTTTATTGACTTTCCAGTATTTATACCATGGACGCCCCAGATGAAGGTTATTCCAGGGATGTGTCGTGCTAAATTAGATATCTATGTCGTTTTTGACTTTCCAGTATTTTTTACTATGGACGCACCAGATGAAGGTTATTCCAGGGTTGTGTCGTGCTAAATTAGATATCTATGTCTTTATTGACTTTGCAGTATTTATACCATGGACGCACCAGATGAAGGTTATTCCAGGGATGTGTCGTGCGAAATTAGAAACCTTGTAGCTATGTCTTTATTGACTTTCCAGTATTTATACCATGGACGCACCAGATGAGGGTTATTCCAGGGATGTGTCGTGCTAAATTAGATATCTATGCCTTTATTGACTTTCCAGTATTTATGCCATGGACGCACCAGATGAAGGTTATTCCAGGGATATGTCGTACTAAATTAGATACATTATAGCTATGTCTTTATTGACTTTGCAGTATTTATACCATGGACGCACCAGATGAAGGTTATTCCAGGGATGTGTCGTGCGAAATTAGATACCTTGTAGCTATGTCTTTATTGACTTTCCAGTATTTATACCATGGACGCACCAGATGAAGGTTATTCCAGGGGATGTGTCGTACTAAATTAGATATCTATGTCTTTATTGACTTTCCAGTATTTATACCATGGACGCACCAGATGAAGGTTATTCCAGGGATGTGTCGTGCTAAATTAGATAGCTATGTCTTTATTGACTTTCCAGTATTTATACCATGGACGCACCAGATGAAGGTTATTCCAGGGATATGTCGTGCTAAATTAGATAGCTATGTCTTTATTGACTTTCCAGTATTTATACCATGGACGCCCCAGATGAAGGTTATTCCAGGGATGTGTCGTGCTAAATTAGATATCTATGTCGTTTTTGACTTTCCAGTATTTTTTACTATGGACGCACCAGATGAAGGTTATTCCAGGGTTGTGTCGTGCTAAATTAGATATCTATGTCTTTATTGACTTTGCAGTATTTATACCATGGACGCACCAGATGAAGGTTATTCCAGGGATGTGTCGTGCGAAATTAGAAACCTTGTAGCTATGTCTTTATTGACTTTCCAGTATTTATACCATGGACGCACCAGATGAGGGTTATTCCAGGGATGTGTCGTGCTAAATTAGATATCTATGCCTTTATTGACTTTCCAGTATTTATGCCATGGACGCACCAGATGAAGGTTATTCCAGGGATATGTCGTACTAAATTAGATACATTATAGCTATGTCTTTATTGACTTTGCAGTATTTATACCATGGACGCACCAGATGAAGGTTATTCCAGGGATGTGTCGTGCGAAATTAGATACCTTGTAGCTATGTCTTTATTGACTTTCCAGTATTTATACCATGGACGCACCAGATGAGGGTTATTCCAGGGATGTGTCGTGCTAAATTAGATATCTATGCCTTTATTGACTTTCCAGTATTTATACCATGGACGCACCAGATGAAGGTTATTCCAGGGATGTGTCGTGCTCAATTATATATCTATGTCTTTATTGACTTTCCAGTATTTATACCATGGACGCACCAGATGAAGATTATTCCAGGGATGTGTCGTACTAAATTAGATACCTTGTAGCTATGTCTTTATTGACTTTCCAGTATTTATACCATGGACGCACCAGATGAAGGTTATTCCAGGGATGTGTCGTGCTAAATTAGATAGCTATGTCTTTATTGACTTTCCAGTATTTATACCATGGACGCACCAGATGAAGGTTATTCCAGGGATGTGTCGTGCTAAATTAGATATCTATGTCTTTATTGACTTTCCAGTATGTATACCATGGACGCACTAGATGAAGGTTATTCCAGGGGATGTGTCGTACTAAATTAGATACCTTGTAGCTATGTCTTTATTGACTTTCCAGTATTTATACCATGGACGCACCAGATGAAGGTTATTCCAGGGATGTGTCGTGCTAAATTAGATATCTATATCTTTATTGACTTTCAAGTATTTATACCATGGACGCACCAGATGAAGGTTATTCCAGGGATGTGTCGTACTAAATTAGATACCTTGTAGCTATGTCTTTATTGACTTTCCAGTATTTATACCATGGACGCACCAGATGAAGGTTATTCCAGGATGTGTCGTGCTAAATTAAATAGCTATGTCTTTATTGACATTCCAGTGTTTATACCATGGACGCACCAGATGAAGGTTATTCCAAGGATGCGTCGTGCTAAATTAGATATCTATGTCTTTAGTGACTTTCCAGTATTTATACCATGGACACACCAGATGAAGGTTATTCCAGGGATGTGTCGTGCTAAATTAGATAGCTATGTCTTTATTGACTTTCCAGTATTTATACCATGTACGCACCAGATGAAGGTTATTCCAGGGATGTGTCGTGCTAAATTAGACATCTATGTCTTTATTGACTTTCCAGTATTTATACCATGGACGCACCAGATGAAGGTTATTCCAGGGATGTGTCGTGCTAAATTAGATAGCTATGTCATTATTGACTTTCCAGTATTTATACCATGGATGCACCAGATGAAGTTTATTCCAAAGATGTGTCGTGCTAAATTAGTAATCTATGTCTTTATTGACTTTCCAGTATTTATACCATGGACGCACCAGATGAAGATTATTCCAGGCATGTGTCGTGCTAAATTAGATATCTATGTCTTTATTGACTTTCCAGTATTTATACCATGGACGCACCAGATGAAGGTTATTCCAGGGATGTGTCGTGCTAAATTATATATCTATGTCTTTATTGACTTTCCAGTATTTATACCATGGACGCACCAGATGAAGGTTATTCCAGGGATGTGTCGTACTAAATTAGACACCTTGTAGCTATGTCTTTATTGACTTTCCAGTATTTATACCATGGACGCACCAGATGAAGGTTATTGCAGGGATGTGTCGTACTAAATTAGATACCTTGTAGCTATGTCTTTATTGAATTTCCAGTATTTATACCATGGACGCACCAGATGAAGGTTATTCCAGGGATGTGTCGTGCTAAATTAGATAGCTATGTCTTTATTGACTTTCCAGTATTTATACCATGGACGCACCAGATGAAGGTTATTCCAGGGATGTGTCGTGCTAAATTAGATATCTATGTCTTTATTGACTTTCCAGTATGTATACCATGGACGCACCAGATGAAGGTTATTCCAGGGATGTGTCGTGCTAAATTAGATAGCTATGTCTTTATTGACTTTCCAGTATTTATACCATGGACGCACCAGATGAAGGTTATTCCAGGGATGTGTCGTGCTAAATTAGATATCTATGTCTTTATTGACTTTCCAGTATGTATACCATGGACGCACCAGATGAAGGTTATTCCAGGGATGTGTCGTACTAAAATAGATACCTTGTAGCTATGTCTTTATTGACTTTCCAGTATTTATACCATGGACGCACCAGATGAAGGTTATTCCAGGGATGTGTCGTGCTAAATTAGATATCTATGTCTTTATTGACTTTCCAGTATTTATTCCATGGACGCACCAGATGAAGGTTATTCCAGGGATGTGTCGTGCTAAATTAGATACCTTGTAGCTATGTCTTTATTGACTTTCCAGTATTTATACCATGGACGCACCAGATGAAGGTTATTCCAGGGATGTGTCGTGCTAAATTAGATAGCTATGTCTTTATTGACTTTCCAGTATTTATACCATGGACGCACCAGATGAAGGTTATTCCAGGGATGTGTCGTGCTAAATTAGATACCTTGTAGCTATATCTTTATTGACTTTCCAGTATTTATACCATGGACGCACCAGATGAAGGTTATTCCAGGGGATGTGTCGTGCTAAATTAGATAGCTATGTCTTTATTGACTTTCCAGTATTTATACCATGGACGCACCAGATGAAGGTTATTCCAGGGATGTGTCGTGCTAAATTAGATAGCTATGTCTTTATTGACTTTCCAGTATTTATACCATGGACGCACCAGATGAAGGTTATTCCCGGGGATGTGTCGTACTAAATTAGATATCTATGTCTTTATTGACTTTCCAGTATTTATACCATGGACGCACCAGATGAAGGTTATTCCAGGGATGTGTCGTGCTAAATTAGATAGCTATGTCTTTATTGACTTTCCAGTATTTATACCATGGACGCACCAGATGAAGGTTATTCCAGGGATATGTCGTGCTAAATTAGATAGCTATGTCATTATTGACTTTCCAGTATTTATACCATGGACGCCCCAGATGAACGTTATTCCAGGGATGTGTCGTGCTAAATTAGATATCTATGTCGTTTTTGACTTTCCAGTATTTTTTACTATGGACGCACCAGATGAAGGTTATTCCAGGGATGTGTCGTGCTAAATTAGATATCTATGTCTTTATTGACTTTCCATTATTTATACCATGGACGCACCAGATGAAGGTTATTCCAGGGATGTGTCGTGCTAAATTAGATATCTATGTCTTTATTGACTTTCCAGTATTTATACCATGGACGCACCAGATGAAGGTTATTCCAGGGATGTGTCGTACTAAATTAGATACATTATAGCTATGTCTTTATTGACTTTGCAGTATTTATACCATGGACGCACCAGATGAAGGTTATTCCAGGGATGTGTCGTGCGAAATTAGATACCTTGTAGCTATGTCTTTATTGACTTTCCAGTATTTATACCATGGACGCACCAGATGAGGGTTATTCCAGGGATGTGTCGTGCTAAATTAGATATCTATGCCTTTATTGACTTTCCAGTATTTATACCATGGACGCACCAGATGAAGGTTATTCCAGGGATGTGTCGTGCTCAATTATATATCTATGTCTTTATTGACTTTCCAGTATTTATACCATGGACGCACCAGATGAAGGTTATTCCAGGGATGTGTCGTACTAAATTAGATACCTTGTAGCTATGTCTTTATTGACTTTCCAGTATTTATACCATGGACGCACCAGATGAAGGTTATTCCAGGGATGTGTGGTACTAAATTAGATACCTTGTAGCTATGTCTTTATTGAATTTCCAGTATGTATACCATGGACGCACCAGATGAAGGTTATTCCAGGGATGTGTCGTGCTAAATTAGATAGCTATGTCTTTATTGACTTTCCAGTATTTATACCATGGACGCACCAGATGAAGGTTATTCCAGGGATGTGTCGTGCTAAATTAGATATCTATGTCTTTATTGACTTTCCAGTATGTATACCATGGACGCACCAGATGAAGGTTATTCCAGGGGATGTGTCGTACTAAATTAGATACCTTGTAGCTATGTCTTTATTGACTTTCCAGTATTTATACCATGGACGCACCAGATGAAGGTTATTCCAGGGATGTGTCGTGCTAAATTAAATAGCTATGTCTTTATTGACATTCCAGTGTTTATACCATGGACGCACCAGATGAAGGTTATTCCAAGGATGTGTCGTGCTAAATTAGATAGCTATGTCTTTATTGACTTTCCAGTATTTATACCATGGACGCACCAGATGAAGATTATTCCAGGGATGTGTCGTGCTAAATTAGATAGCTATGTCTTTATTGACTTTCCAGTATTTATACCATGGACGCACCAGATGAAGATTATTCCAGGGATGTGTCGTGCTAAATTAGATAGCTATGTCTTTATTGACTTTCCAGTATTAATACCATGGACGCACCAGATGAAGGTTATTCCAGGGATGTGTCGTGCTAAATTAGATACCTTGTAGCTATGTCTTTATTGACTTTCCAGTATTTATACCATGGACGCACCAGATGAAGGTTATTCCAGGGATGTGTCGTACTAAATTAGATATCTATGTCTTTATTGACTTTCCAGTGATTATACCATGGGCACACCAGATGAAGGTTATTCCAGGGATGTGTCGTGCTAAATTAGATATCTATGTCTTTATTGACTTTCCAGTATTTATACCATGGATGCACCAGATGAAGGTTATTCCAAAGATGTGTCGTGCTAAATTAGATATCTATGTATTTATTGACTTTCCAGTATTTATACCATGGACGCACCAGATGAAGGTTATTCCAGGGATGTGTCGTGCTAAATTAGATAGCTATGTCTTTATTGACTTTCCAGTATTTATACCATGGACGCACCAGATGAAGGTTATTCCAGGGATGTGTCGTGCTAAATTAGATACCTTGTAGCTATGTCTTTATTGACTTTCCAGTATTTATACCATGGACGCACCAGATGAAGGTTATTCCAGGGATGTGTCGTACTAAATTAGATATCTATGTTTTTATTGACTTTCCAGTATTTATACCATGGGCGCAGCATATGAAGGTTATTCAAGGGATGTGTCGTGCTAAATTAGATAGCTATGTCTTTATTGACTTTCCAGTATTTATACCATGTACGCACCAGATGAAGGTTATTGCAGGGAAGTGTGGTGCTAAATTAGATATCTATGTCTTTATTGACTTTCCAGTATTTATACCATGGACGCACCAGATGAAGGTTATTCCAGGGATGTTTCGTGCTAAATAAGGGTAATAACAAAATTACCGAACTCCGAACAATCTTACAAAGGGAAAGTCAAAACTCATAATTATATAAACAGACAAAATCAGTCAACAACCGGAAAACTGTGAAAACCGTAATGACCCTGACTTGGTACAGGCATTTCTAAAGAAATGGTGGGTTGAATCAGATTTTAAGGCGCCAAACCTCCCGCTCTCATTACGGTTCAAAGGTTCCGGCTGTCACTGTAACAGTATTTAAATACAGGAACAAAATAGGTAAAATAGTTGTCAAAGCAGTACCATATTCGGTGACGTAAATGTCAAAAATATTTTTACGTCACACATTGACAAAAAAAAAATTTGACTTCTTTATCTTTATACATTTTCACTATATGAAAATGCATCGCTTATAATTTTTTCTGCAGAGACGGAATATATTTCGACAAGATATTGGTATCGGAATATAAACTTTTTAAGAGATCGAATAAGGCGAATCTTTTTATAGCCCTGGTCCAGTAGCCTGTTTCTCAGATGAAGATGACGTTTCAGGAAATCAGAATAATTGTTACTGGCCCTTGCATAGCGAATCAATTGCGAGATGTAAACACCATATGCAGGAGAAGCTGGTATATTGCTGCACATGTTTGGAAAATTTATGATTTTAAAATTGAAGTCGTCCCGCTTATCATAAATTTTAGTACTGAGTTGACCACTGTCGTCAAATTCGAGGTATAAGTCCAAAAATGATGCGGACGAAGCTGTATCGGTGGTCTCTTTAACTTCCAGCTCTGGAGGATATATCAATGGAAGAAATTCTGCAAATCTAGAATTATTGATAGATAAAACGTCATCAATATACCTGTATGTGAAATTAAAGGCTCTAGCCTCATGAATCTTCTTATCTTTTACAAGCTTTTGAAGAAACTCCGACTCATATGAGTATAAAAATAAATCGGCTAGAAGAGGGGCACAATTCGTACCCATTGGTATGCCGACGACCTGCTGAAACAGTGTCCCTCCAAAGGAGACAAATATGTTATCGATGAGGAACTCCAGCATACTGATCACTTGTTCCTCGGAGTAGCATGTTTTACCTTTATGAATTTTGTTTGAAAAATATGTGAAATTGTAGCCTAACACAACAAATTTTGAGCCATAGTTTCTATGACTAAAAGCTTTATGAATTGTTTCTTTTAAGCGGGTTTTTAATTTGTCATGCGGTAGGGTGGTATATAGAGTTGAAAAATCAAAAGTTTTGATGGAGGATACCTGAGAGAAAGATCTTGATTTCAGGTTATCCAAAAGATCTTTAGAGTTTTTCAAAATCCACATGTGATTTATGCCACTACGCGAGTAAACAGTTTCACAATATTTCTGTTGTCCCTCTTTTACTGCAGACAGAATCTTTGTCAGGTGAATAGACAATTCTTTCGTCGAACAAGTTGATGATCCCGCTATGTACCTTTCTTTGTATGGTGTTTTATGGAGTTTAGGTATCCAATATAAATAGGGTAAATCCTCAGACTCTTTACCAGAGGGAATGTTTAAAGAGGTCATGAATGATCTGTGGTTAGCTAGGATTTCATCTTTGTCGAACGAAGTTGGTTTGTATGTGGTATTACTAGAGGTGTTGCTATTTATGCCTAATTCCTTGATTAGGCATTCGAAGTAATATGATTTACATACAAACACGATATTGTTGGAAGCCTTGTCCGCAGGAACGATGACATATTTGTCATGAAGAGAGGAAAGACACTTAACAGCTTCTTGATCTTTAAATACAGACTTAGGTCGACTATTAACACAATTTTTGAGCTTGTGAATCCGACCTTGTACTAGAGACCTAATTGTTCTAACCCAGTCTGACAAGGACTCTAACTCTGGATCTTGGTCTACTTCTCTCTTTATCCACCTTCTGGCATAATCTTCAACAGCATCCATAATTATCTTGAAATTATGTTTCCAATTGATGTGTTGAGGTTCTCTGAATTTAGGACCATGAGAAATCACCTTTCGGAGACTCTCATGTTGAATGATATTCAGATCACCAGTGATTACATGTCCAGATGGGTTGTATTGAAAAGGAGAGTGGGAGCAGTCACAAGTCAGAGGGTTCTTAAGGTACTCTTCTGTGTTAATATCTTGCAATAAATTAGATATCTATGTCTTTATTGACTTTCCAGTATTTATACCATGGGCGCACCAGATGAAGGTTATTCCAGGGATGTGTCGTGTTAATTATATAGCTTTGTCTTTATTGACTTTCCAGTATTTATACCATGGACGCACCAGATGAAGGTTATTCCAGGGATGCGTCGTGCTAAATTAGATATCTATGTCTTTATTGACTTTCCAGTGTTTATACCATGGGCGCACCAGAAGAAGGTTATTCCAGGGATGTGTCGTGCTAAATTAGATAGCTATATCTTTATTGACTTTCCAGTATTTATACCATGTACGCACCAGATGAAGGTTATTCCAGGGATGTGTCGTGCTAAATTAGATAGCTATGTCTTTATTGACTTTCCAGTATTTATACCATGGACGCACCAGATGAAGGTTATTCCAGGGATGTGTCGTGCTAAATTAGATAACTATGTCTTTATTGACTTTCCATTATTTATACCATGGACGCACCAGATGAAGGTTATTCCAGGGATGTGTCGTGCTAAATTAGATATCTATGTCTTTATTGACTTTCCAGTATTTATACCATGGACGCACCAGATGAAGGTTATTCCAGGGATGTGTCGTGCTAAATTAGATAGCTATGTCTTTATTGACTTTCCATTATTTAACCATGGACGCACCAGATGAAGGTTATTCCAGGGATGTGTCGTGCTAAATTAGATATCTATGTCTTTATTGACTTTCCAGTATTTATACCATGGAAGCACCAGATGAAGGTTATTCCAGGGATGTGTCGTGCTAAATTAGATATCTATGTCTTTATTGACTTTCCAGTATTTATACCATGGACGCACCAGATGAAGGTTATTCCAGGGATATGTCATGCTAAATTAGATATATATGTCTTTTTGGACTTTCCAGTATTTATACCATGGATGCAGCAGATGAAGGTTATTCCAGGGATGGGTCGTGCTAAATTAGATATCTGTGTCTTTTTTGACGTTCCAGTATTTATACCATGGAAACACCAGATGAAGGTTATTCCAGGGATGTGTCGTACTAAATTAGATATCTATGTCTTTATTGACTTTCCAGTATTTATACCATGGACTCACCAGATGAAGGTTATTCCAGGGATGTATCGTGCTAAATTAGATAGCTATGTCTTTATTGACTTTCCAGTATTTATACCATGTACGCACCAGATGAAGGTTATTCCAGGGATGTGCCGTGCTAAATTAGATATCTATGTCTTTATTGACTTTCCATTATTTATACCATGGACGCACCAGATGAAGGTTGTCCCAGGGATGTGTCGTGCTAAATTAGATAGCTATGTCTTTATTGACTTTCCAGTATTTATACCATGGACGCACCAGATGAAGGTTATTCCAGGGATGTGTCGTACTAAATTAGATATCTGTCTTTATTGACTTTCCAGTATTTATACCATGGACGCACCAGATGAAGGTTATTCCAAGGATGTGTCGTGCTAAATTAGATAGCTATGTCTTTATTGACTTTCCAGTATTGATACCATGTACGCACCAGATGAAGGTTATTCCAGGGATGTGTCGTGCTAAATTAGATATCTATGTCTTTATTGACTTTCCAGTATTTATACCATGGACACACCAGATGAAGATTATTCCAGGGATGTGTCGTGCTAAATTAGATACCTTGTAGCTATGTCTTTATTGACTTTCCAGTATTTATACCATGGACGCACCAGATGAAGGTTATTCCAGGGATGTGTCGTGCGAAATTAGATACCTTGTAGCTATGTCTTTATTGACTTTCCAGTATTTATACCATGGACGCACTAGATGAAGGTTATTCCAGGGATGTGTCGTGCTAAATTAGATATCTATGTCTTTATTGACTTTCCAGTATTTATACCAAGGACGCACCAGATGAAGGTTATTCCAGGGATGTGTCGTGCTAAATTATATATCTATGTCTTTATTGACTTTCCAGTATTTATACCATGGACGCACCAGATGAAGGTTATTCCAGGGATGTGTCGTACTAAATTAGATACCTTGTAGTTATGTCTTTATTGACTTTCCAGTATATATACCATGGACGCACCAGATGAAGGTTATTCCAGGGATGTGTCGTACTAAATTAGATACCTTGTAGTTATGTCTTTATTGACTTTCCGGTATTTATACCATGGACGCACCAGATGAAGGTTATTCCAGGGATGTGTCGTACTAAATTAGATACCTTGTAGCTATGTCTTTATTGAATTTCCAGTATTTATACCATGGACGCACCAGATGAAGGTTATTCCAGGGATGTGTCGTGCGAAATTAGATAGCTATGTCTTTATTGATTTTCCAGTATTTATACCATGGACGCACCAGATGAAGGTTATTCCAGGGATGTGTCGTGCTAAATTAGATAGCTATGTCTTTATTGACTTTCCAGTACTTATACCATGGACACACCAAATGAAGGTTATTCCAGGGATGTGTCGTGCTAAATTAGATAACTATGTCTTTATTGACTTTCCAGTATTTATACCATGGACGCACCAGATGAAGGTTATTCCAGGGATATGTCGTGCTAAATTAGATAGCTATGTCTTTATTGACTTTCCAGTATGTATACCATGGACGCACCAGATGAAGGTTATTCCAGGGATGTGTAGTGCTAAATTAGATATCTATGTCTTTATTGACTTTCCATTATGTATACCATGGACGCACCAGATGAAGGTTATTCCAGGGATGTGTCGTGCTAAATTAGATATCTATGTCTTTATTGACTTTCCAGTATTTATACCATGGACGCACCAGATGAAGGTTATTCCAGGGATGTGTCGTGCTAAATTAGATATCTATGTCTTTATTGACTTTCCAGTATTTATACCATGGACGCACCAGATGAAGGTTATTCCAGGGATGTGTCGTGCTAAATTAGATATCTATGTCTTTATTGACTTTCCAGTGTTTACACCATGGGCGCACCAGAAGAAGGTTATTCCAGGGATGTGTCGTGCTAAATTAGATAGCTATGTCTTTATTGACTTTCCAGTATTTATACCATGGACGCACCAGATGAAGGTTATTCCAGGGATGTGTCGTGCTAAATTAGATAGCTATGTCTTTATTGACTTTCCAGTATTTATACCATGGACGCACCAGATGAAGGTTATTCCAGGGATGTGTCGTACTAAATTAGATACCTTGTAGCTATGTCTTTATTGACTTTCCAGTATTTATACCATGTACGCACCAGATGAAGGTTATTCCAGGGATGTGTCGTGCTAAATTAGATAGCTATGTCTTTATTGACTTTCCAGTATTTATACCATGGACGCACCAGATGAAGGTTATTCCAGGGATGTGTCGTGCTAAATTAGATAACTATGTCTTTGTTGAGTTTCCAGTATTTATACCATGGACGCACCAGATGAAGGTTATTCCAGGGATGTGTCGTGCTAAATTAGATAGCTATGTCTTTATTGACTTTCCAGTGTTTATACCATGGGCGCACCAGATGAAGGTTATTCCAGGGATGTGTCGTGCTAAATTAGATAGCTATGTCTTTATTGACTTTCCAGTGTTTATACCATGGGCGCACCAGATGAAGGTTATTCCAGGGATGTGTCGTGCTAAATTAGATAGCTATGTCTTTATTGACTTTCCAGTATTTATACCATGGACGCACCAGATGAAGGTTATTCCAGGGATGTGTCGTGATAATTAGATACCTTGTAGCTATGTCTTTATTGACTTTCCAGTATTTATATCATGGACGCACCAGATGAAGGTTGTTCCAGGGATGTGTCGTGCTAAATTAGATAGCTATGTCTTTATTGACTTTCCAGTATTTATATCATGGACGCACCAGATGAAGGTTATTCCAGGGATGTGTCGTACTAAATTAGATATCTGTCTTTATTGACTTTCCAGTATTTATACCATGGACGCACCAGATGAAGGTTATTCCAGGGATGTGTCGTACTAAATTAGATATCTGTCTTTATTGACTTTCCAGTATTTATACCATGGACACACCAGATGAAGGTTATTCCAGGGATGTGTCGTGCTAAATTAGATATCTATGTCTTTATTGACTTTCCAGTGTTTATACCTTGGGCGCACCAGATGAAGGTTATTCCAGGGATGTGTCGTGCTAAATTAGATAGCTATGTCTTTATTGACTTTCCAGTATTTATACCATGGACGCACCAGATGAAGGTTATTCCAGGGATGTGTCGTGCTAAATTATATATCTATGTCTTTATTGACTTTCCAGTATTTATACCATGGACGCACCAGATGAAGGTTATTCCAGGGATGTGTCGTGCTAAATTAGATATCTATGTCTTTATTGACTTTCCAGTATTTATACCAAGGACGCACCAGATGAAGGTTATTCCAGGGATGTGTCGTGCTAAATTATATATCTATGTCTTTATTGACTTTCCAGTATTTATACCATGGACGCACCAGATGAAGGTTATTCCAGGGATGTGTCGTACTAAATTAGATACCTTGTAGTTATGTCTTTATTGACTTTCCAGTATATATACCATGGACGCACCAGATGAAGGTTATTCCAGGGATGTGTCGTACTAAATTAGATACCTTGTAGTTATGTCTTTATTGACTTTCCGGTATTTATACCATGGACGCACCAGATGAAGGTTATTCCAGGGATGTGTCGTACTAAATTAGATACCTTGTAGCTATGTCTTTATTGAATTTCCAGTATTTATACCATGGACGCACCAGATGAAGGTTATTCCAGGGATGTGTCGTGCGAAATTAGATAGCTATGTCTTTATTGATTTTCCAGTATTTATACCATGGACGCACCAGATGAAGGTTATTCCAGGGATGTGTCGTGCTAAATTAGATAGCTATGTCTTTATTGACTTTCCAGTACTTATACCATGGACACACCAGATGAAGGTTATTCCAGGGATGTGTCGTGCTAAATTAGATACCTTGTAGCTATGTCTTTATTGACTTTCCAGTATTTATACCATGGACGCACCAGATGAAGGTTATTCCAGGGATGTGTCGTACTAAATTAGATATCTATGTCTTTATTGACTTTCCAGTGTTTATACCATGGGCGCACCAGAAGAAGGTTATTCCAGGGATGTGTCGTGCTAAATTAGATAACTATGTCTTTATTGACTTTCCAGTATTTATACCATGGACGCACCAGATGAAGGTTATTCCAGGGATATGTCGTGCTAAATTAGATAGCTATGTCTTTATTGACTTTCCAGTATGTATACCATGGACGCACCAGATGAAGGTTATTCCAGGGATGTGTCGTGCTAAATTAGATATCTATGTCTTTATTGACTTTCCAGTGTTTACACCATGGGCGCACCAGAAGAAGGTTATTCCAGGGATGTGTCGTGCTAAATTAGATAGCTATGTCTTTATTGACTTTCCAGTATTTATACCATGGACGCACCAGATGAAGGTTATTCCAGGGATGTGTCGTGCTAAATTAGATAGCTATGTCTTTATTGACTTTCCAGTATTTATACCATGGACGCACCAGATGAAGGTTATTCCAGGGATGTGTCGTACTAAATTAGATACCTTGTAGCTATGTCTTTATTGACTTTCCAGTATTTATACCATGTACGCACCAGATGAAGGTTATTCCAGGGATGTGTCGTGCTAAATTAGATAGCTATATCTTTATTGACTTTCCAGTATTTATACCATGGACGCACCAGATGAAGGTTATTCCAGGGATGTGTCGTGCTAAATTAGATAACTATGTCTTTGTTGAGTTTCCAGTATTTATACCATGGACGCACCAGATGAAGGTTATTCCAGGGATGTGTCGTGCTAAATTAGATAGCTATGTCTTTATTGACTTTCCAGTGTTTATACCATGGGCGCACCAGATGAAGGTTATTCCAGGGATGTGTCGTGCTAAATTAGATAGCTATGTCTTTATTGACTTTCCAGTGTTTATACCATGGGCGCACCAGATGAAGGTTATTCCAGGGATGTGTCGTGCTAAATTAGATAGCTATGTCTTTATTGACTTTCCAGTATTTATACCATGGACGCACCAGATGAAGGTTATTCCAGGGATGTGTCGTGATAATTAGATACCTTGTAGCTATGTCTTTATTGACTTTCCAGTATTTATATCATGGACGCACCAGATGAAGGTTGTTCCAGGGATGTGTCGTGCTAAATTAGATAGCTATGTCTTTATTGACTTTCCAGTATTTATATCATGGACGCACCAGATGAAGGTTATTCCAGGGATGTGTCGTACTAAATTAGATATCTGTCTTTATTGACTTTCCAGTATTTATACCATGGACGCACCAGATGAAGGTTATTCCAGGGATGTGTCGTACTAAATTAGATATCTGTCTTTATTGACTTTCCAGTATTTATACCATGGACACACCAGATGAAGGTTATTCCAGGGATGTGTCGTGCTAAATTAGATATCTATGTCTTTATTGACTTTCCAGTGTTTATACCTTGGGCGCACCAGATGAAGGTTATTCCAGGGATGTGTCGTGCTAAATTAGATAGCTATGTCTTTATTGACTTTCCAGTATTTATACCATGGACGCACCAGATGAAGGTTATTCCAGGGATGTGTCGTGCTAAATTATATATCTATGTCTTTATTGACTTTCCAGTATTTATACCATGGACGCACCAGATGAAGGTTATTCCAGGGATGTGTCGTGCTAAATTAGATATCTATGTTTTTATTGACTTTCCAGTATTTATACCAAGGACGCACCAGATGAAGGTTATTCCAGGGATGTGTCGTGCTAAATTATATATCTATGTCTTTATTGACTTTCCAGTATTTATACCATGGACGCACCAGATGAAGGTTATTCCAGGGATGTGTCGTACTAAATTAGATACCTTGTAGTTATGTCTTTATTGACTTTCCAGTATATATACCATGGACGCACCAGATGAAGGTTATTCCAGGGATGTGTCGTACTAAATTAGATACCTTGTAGTTATGTCTTTATTGACTTTCCGGTATTTATACCATGGACGCACCAGATGAAGGTTATTCCAGGGATGTGTCGTACTAAATTAGATACCTTGTAGCTATGTCTTTATTGAATTTCCAGTATTTATACCATGGACGCACCAGATGAAGGTTATTCCAGGGATGTGTCGTGCGAAATTAGATAGCTATGTCTTTATTGATTTTCCAGTATTTATACCATGGACGCACCAGATGAAGGTTATTCCAGGGATGTGTCGTGCTAAATTAGATAGCTATGTCTTTATTGACTTTCCAGTACTTATACCATGGACACACCAGATGAAGGTTATTCCAGGGATGTGTCGTGCTAAATTAGATACCTTGTAGCTATGTCTTTATTGACTTTCCAGTATTTATACCATGGACGCACCAGATGAAGGTTATTCCAGGGATGTGTCGTACTAAATTAGATATCTATGTCTTTATTGACTTTCCAGTGTTTATACCATGGGCGCACCAGAAGAAGGTTATTCCAGGGATGTGTCGTGCTAAATTAGATAACTATGTCTTTATTGACTTTCCAGTATTTATACCATGGACGCACCAGATGAAGGTTATTCCAGGGATATGTCGTGCTAAATTAGATAGCTATGTCTTTATTGACTTTCCAGTATGTATACCATGGACGCACCAGATGAAGGTTATTCCAGGGATGTGTAGTGCTAAATTAGATATCTATGTCTTTATTGACTTTCCATTATGTATACCATGGACGCACCAGATGAAGGTTATTCCAGGGATGTGTCGTGCTAAATTAGATATCTATGTCTTTATTGACTTTCCAGTATTTATACCATGGACGCACCAGATGAAGGTTATTCCAGGGATGTGTCGTGCTAAATTAGATATCTATGTCTTTATTGACTTTCCAGTATTTATACCATGGACGCACCAGATGAAGGTTATTCCAGGGATGTGTCGTGCTAAATTAGATATCTATGTCTTTATTGACTTTCCAGTGTTTACACCATGGGCGCACCAGAAGAAGGTTATTCCAGGGATGTGTCGTGCTAAATTAGATAGCTATGTCTTTATTGACTTTCCAGTATTTATACCATGGACGCACCAGATGAAGGGTATTCCAGGGATGTGTCGTGCTAAATTAGATAGCTATGTCTTTATTGACTTTCCAGTATTTATACCATGGACGCACCAGATGAAGGTTATTCCAGGGATGTGTCGTACTAAATTAGATACCTTGTAGCTATGTCTTTATTGACTTTCCAGTATTTATACCATGTACGCACCAGATGAAGGTTATTCCAGGGATGTGTCGTGCTAAATTAGATAGCTATGTCTTTATTGACTTTCCAGTATTTATACCATGGACGCACCAGATGAAGGTTATTCCAGGGATGTGTCGTGCTAAATTAGATAACTATGTCTTTGTTGAGTTTCCAGTATTTATACCATGGACGCACCAGATGAAGGTTATTCCAGGGATGTGTCGTGCTAAATTAGATAGCTATGTCTTTATTGACTTTCCAGTGTTTATACCATGGGCGCACCAGATGAAGGTTATTCCAGGGATGTGTCGTGCTAAATTAGATAGCTATGTCTTTATTGACTTTCCAGTGTTTATACCATGGGCGCACCAGATGAAGGTTATTCCAGGGATGTGTCGTGCTAAATTAGATAGCTATGTCTTTATTGACATTCCAGTATTTATACCATGGACGCACCAGATGAAGGTTATTCCAGGGATGTGTCGTGATAATTAGATACCTTGTAGCTATGTCTTTATTGACTTTCCAGTATTTATATCATGGACGCACCAGATGAAGGTTGTTCCAGGGATGTGTCGTGCTAAATTAGATAGCTATGTCTTTATTGACTTTCCAGTATTTATATCATGGACGCACCAGATGAAGGTTATTCCAGGGATGTGTCGTACTAAATTAGATATCTGTCTTTATTGACTTTGCAGTATTTATACCATGGACGCACCAGATGAAGGTTATTCCAGGGATGTGTCGTACTAAATTAGATATCTGTCTTTATTGACTTTCCAGTATTTATACCATGGACACACCAGATGAAGGTTATTCCAGGGATGTGTCGTGCTAAATTAGATATCTATGTCTTTATTGACTTTCCAGTGTTTATACCTTGGGCGCACCAGATGAAGGTTATTCCAGGGATGTGTCGTGCTAAATTAGATAGCTATGTCTTTATTGACTTTCCAGTATTTATACCATGGACGCACCAGATGAAGGTTATTCCAGGGATGTGTCGTGATAATTAGATACCTTGTAGCTATGTCTTTATTGACTTGCAGTATTTATACCATGGACGCACCAGATGAAGGTTATTCCAGGGATGTGTTGTACTAAATTAGATATCTATGTCTTTATTGACTTTCCAGTATTTATACCATGGACGCACCAGATGAAGGTTAGTCCAGGGATGTGTCGTGCTAAATTAGATATCTATGTCTTTATTGACTTTCCAGTATTTATACCATGGACGCACCAGATGAAGGTTATTCCAGGGATGTGTAGTGCTAAATTAGATATCTATGTCTTTATTGACTTTCCAATATTTATACCATGGACGCACCAGATGAAGGTTAGTCCAGGGATGTGCCGTGCTAAATTAGATATCTATGTCTTTATTGACTTTCCAGTATTTATACCTTGGACGCACCAGATGAAGGTTATTCCAGGGATGTGTGGTGCTAAATTAGATATCTATGTCTTTATTGACTTTCCAATATTTATACCATGGACGCACCAGATGAAGGTTAGTCCAGGGATGTGTCGTGCTAAATTATATAGCTATGTCTTTATTGACTTTCCAGTATTTATACCATGGACGCACCAGATGAAGGTTATTCCAGGGATGTGTCGTGCTAAATTAGATATCTATGTCTTTATTGACTTTCCAGTATGTATACCATGGACGCACCAGATGAAGGTTATTCCAGGGATGTGTCGTGCTAAATTAGATATCTATGTCTTTATTGACTTTCCAGTGTTTATACCATGGGCGCACCAGAAGAAGGTTATTCCAGGGATGTGTCGTGCTAAATTAGATAGCTATGTCTTTATTGACTTTCCAGTATTTATACCATGGACGCACCAGATGAAGGTTATTCCAGGGATGTGTCGTGCTAAATTAGATAGCTATGTCTTTATTGACTTTCCAGTATTTATACCATGGACGCACCAGATGAAGGTTATTCCAGGGATGTGTCGTACTAAATTAGATACCTTGTAGCTATGTCTTTATTGATTTTCCGGTATTTATACCATGTACGCACCAGATGAAGATTATTCCAGGGATGTGTCGTGCTAAATTAGATAGCTATGTCTTTATTGACATTCCAGTATTTATACCATGGACGCACCAGATGAAGGTTATTCCAGGGATGTGTCGTGCTAAATTAGATAACTATGTCTTTGTTGACTTTCCATTATTTATACCATGGACGCACCAGATGAAGGTTATTCCAGGGATGTGTCGTGCTAAATTAGATAGCTATGTCTTTATTGACTTTCCAGTATTTATACCATGGACGCACCAGATGAAGGTTATTCCAGGGATGTGTCGTACTAAATTAGATACCTTGTAGCTATGTCTTTATTGACTTTCCAGTATTTATACCATGTACGCACCAGATGAGGTTATTCCAGGGATGTGTCGTGCTAAATTAGATAGCTATATCTTTATTGACTTTCCAGTATTTATACCATGGACGCACCAGATGAAGGTTATTCCAGGGATGTGTCGTGCTAAATTAGATAACTATGTCTTTGTTGAGTTTCCAGTATTTATACCATGGACGCACCAGATGAAGGTTATTCCAGGGATGTGTCGTGCTAAATTAGATAGCTATGTCTTTATTGACTTTCCAGTGTTTATACCATGGGCGCACCAGATGAAGGTTATTCCAGGGATGTGTCGTGCTAAATTAGATAGCTATGTCTTTATTGACTTTCCAGTGTTTATACCATGGGCGCACCAGATGAAGGTTATTCCAGGGATGTGTCGTGCTAAATTAGATAGCTATGTCTTTATTGACTTTCCAGTATTTATACCATGGACGCACCAGATGAAGGTTATTCCAGGGATGTGTCGTGATAATTAGATACCTTGTAGCTATGTCTTTATTGACTTTCCAGTATTTATATCATGGACGCACCAGATGAAGGTTGTTCCAGGGATGTGTCGTGCTAAATTAGATAGCTATGTCTTTATTGACTTTCCAGTATTTATATCATGGACGCACCAGATGAAGGTTATTCCAGGGATGTGTCGTACTAAATTAGATATCTGTCTTTATTGACTTTCCAGTATTTATACCATGGACGCACCAGATGAAGGTTATTCCAGGGATGTGTCGTACTAAATTAGATATCTGTCTTTATTGACTTTCCAGTATTTATACCATGGACACACCAGATGAAGGTTATTCCAGGGATGTGTCGTGCTAAATTAGATATCTATGTCTTTATTGACTTTCCAGTGTTTATACCTTGGGCGCACCAGATGAAGGTTATTCCAGGGATGTGTCGTGCTAAATTAGATAGCTATGTCTTTATTGAGTTTCCAGTATTTATACCATGGACGCACCAGATGAAGGTTATTCCAGGGATGTGTCGTGATAATTAGATACCTTGTAGCTATGTCTTTATTGACTTGCAGTATTTATACCATGGACGCACCAGATGAAGGTTATTCCAGGGATGTGTTGTACTAAATTAGATATCTATGTCTTTATTGACTTTCCAGTATTTATACCATGGACGCACCAGATGAAGGTTAGTCCAGGGATGTGTCGTGCTAAATTAGATATCTATGTCTTTATTGACTTTCCAGTATTTATACCATGGACACACCAGATGAAGGTTATTCCAGGGATGTGTAGTGCTAAATTAGATATCTATGTCTTTATTGACTTTCCAATATTTATACCATGGACGCACCAGATGAAGGTTAGTCCAGGGATGTGCCGTGCTAAATTAGATATCTATGTCTTTATTGACTTTCCAGTATTTATACCTTGGACGCACCAGATGAAGGTTATTCCAGGGATGTGTGGTGCTAAATTAGATATCTATGTCTTTATTGACTTTCCAATATTTATACCATGGACGCACCAGATGAAGGTTAGTCCAGGGATGTGTCGTGCTAAATTATATAGCTATGTCTTTATTGACTTTCCAGTATTTATACCATGGACGCACCAGATGAAGGTTATTCCAGGGATGTGTCGTGCTAAATTAGATATCTATGTCTTTATTGACTTTCCAGTATTTATACCATGGACGCACCAGATGAAGGTTATTCCAGGGATGTGTCGTGCTAAATTAGATATCTATGTCTTTATTGACTTTCCAGTGTTTATACCATGGGCGCACCAGAAGAAGGTTATTCCAGGGATGTGTCGT
This sequence comes from Bathymodiolus brooksi, assembly GCA_963680875.1. Lineage (NCBI taxonomy): Eukaryota > Metazoa > Mollusca > Bivalvia > Mytilida > Modiolidae > Bathymodiolus > Bathymodiolus brooksi. Next base: position 20,860,270 of record OY804578.1, on the reverse strand, counting down.
GCTAAATTAGATAGCTATGTCTTTATTGACTTTCCAGTATTTATACCATGGACGCACCAGATGAAGGTTATTCCAGGGATGTGTCGTGCTAAATTAGATAGCTATGTCTTTATTGACTTTCCAGTATTTATACCATGGACGCACCAGATGAAGGTTATTCCAGGGATGTGTCGTACTAAATTAGATACCTTGTAGCTATGTCTTTATTGATTTTCCGGTATTTATACCATGTACGCACCAGATGAAGATTATTCCAGGGATGTGTCGTGCTAAATTAGATAGCTATGTCTTTATTGACTTTCCAGTATTTATACCATGGACGCACCAGATGAAGGTTATTCCAGGGATGTGTCGTGCTAAATTAGATAACTATGTCTTTGTTGACTTTCCATTATTTATACCATGGACGCACCAGATGAAGGTTATTCCAGGGATGTGTCGTGCTAAATTAGATATCTATGTCTTTATTGACTTTCCAGTATTTATACCATGGACGCACCAGATGAAGGTTATTCCAGGGATGTGTCGTGCTAAATTAGATAGCTATGTCTTTATTGACTTTCCATTATTTATACCATGGACGCACCAGATGAAGGTTATTCCAGGGATGTGTCGTGCTAAATTAGATATCTATGTCTTTATTGACTTTCCAGTATTTATTCCATGGACGCACCAGATGAAGGTTATTCCAGGGATGTGTCGTGCTAAATTAGATACCTATGTCTTTATTGACTTTCCAGTATTTATACCATGGACGCACCAGATGAAGGTTATTCCAGGGATATGTCATGCTAAATTAGATATATATGTCTTTTTTGACTTTCCAGTATTTATACCATGGATGCAGCAGATGAAGGTTATTCCAGGGATGTGTCGTGCTAAATTAGATATCTGTGTCTTTTTTGACGTTCCAGTATTTATACCATGGACGCACCAGATGAAGGTTATTCCAGGGATGTGTCGTGCTAAATTAGATAGCTATGTCTTTATTGACTTTCCAGTATTTATACCATGGACGCACCAGATGAAGGTTATTCCAGGGATGTGTCGTGCTAAATTAGATATCTATGTCTTTATTGACTTTCCAGTGTTTATACCATGGGCGCACCAGAAGAAGGTTATTCCAGGGATGTGTCGTGCTAAATTAGATAGCTATGTCTTTATTGACTTTCCAGTATTTATACCATGGACGCACCAGATGAAGGTTATTCCAGGGATGTGTCGTGCTAAATTAGATAGCTATGTCTTTATTGACTTTCCAGTATTTATACCATGGACGCACCAGATGAAGGTTATTCCAGGGATGTGTCGTACTAAATTAGATACCTTGTAGCTATGTCTTTATTGACTTTCCAGTATTTATACCATGTACGCACCAGATGAAGATTATTCCAGGGATGTGTCGTCCTAAATTAGATAGCTATGTCTTTATTGACTTTCCAGTATTTATACCATGGACGCACCAGATGAAGGTTATTCCAGGGATGTGTCGTGCTAAATTAGATATCTATGTCTTTATTGACTTTCCAGTATTTATACCATGGACGCACCAGATGAAGGTTATTCCAGGGATATGTCATGCTAAATTAGATATATATGTCTTTTTTGACTTTCCAGTATTTATACCATGGATGCAGCAGATGAAGGTTATTCCAGGGATGTGTCGTGCTAAATTAGATATCTGTGTCTTTTTTGACGTTCCAGTATTTATACCATGGACGCACCAGATGAAGGTTATTCCAGGGATGTGTCGTGCTAAATTAGATAGCTATGTCTTTATTGACTTTCCAGTATTTATACCATGGACGCACCAGATGAAGGTTATTCCAGGGATGTGTCGTGCTAAATTAGATATCTATGTCTTTATTGACTTTCCAGTGTTTATACCATGGGCGCACCAGAAGAAGGTTATTCCAGGGATGTGTCGTGCTAAATTAGATAGCTATGTCTTTATTGACTTTCCAGTATTTATACCATGGACGCACCAGATGAAGGTTATTCCAGGGATGTGTCGTGCTAAATTAGATATCTATGTCTTTATTGACTTTCCAGTATTTATACCATGGACGCACCAGATGAAGGTTATTCCAGGGATGTGTCGTACTAAATTAGATACCTTGTAGCTATGTCTTTATTGACTTTCCAGTATTTATACCATGTACGCACCAGATGAAGATTATTCCAGGGATGTGTCGTCCTAAATTAGATAGCTATGTCTTTATTGACTTTCCAGTATTTATACCATGGACGCACCAGATGAAGGTTATTCCAGGGATGTGTCGTGCTAAATTAGATAAATATGTCTTTGTTGACTTTCCATTATTTATACCATGGACGCACCAGATGAAGGTTATTCCAGGGATGTGTCGTGCTAAATTAGATATCTATGTCTTTATTGACTTTCCAGTATTTATACCATGGACGCACCAGATGAAGGTTATTCCAGGGATGTGTCGTGCTAAATTAGATAGCTATGTCTTTATTGACTTTCCATTATTTATACCATGGACCCACCAGATGAAGGTTATTCCAGGGATGTGTCGTGCTAAATTAGATATCTATGTCTTTATTGACTTTCCAGTATTTATACCATGGACGCACCAGATGAAGGTTATTCCAGGGATATGTCATGCTAAATTAGATATATATGTCTTTTTTGACTTTCCAGTATTTATACCATGGATGCAGCAGATGAAGGTTATTCCAGGGATGTGTCGTGCTAAATTAGATATCTGTGTCTTTTTTGACGTTCCAGTATTTATACCATGGACGCACCAGATGAAGGTTATTCCAGGGATGTGTCGTGCTAAATTAGATAGCTATGTCTTTATTGACTTTCCAGTATTTATACCATGGACGCACCAGATGAAGGTTATTCCAGGGATGTGTCGTGCTAAATTAGATAGCTATGTCTTTATTGACTTTCCAGTATTTATACCATGGACGCACCAGATGAAGGTTATTCCAGGGATGTGTCGTGCTAAATTAGATAGCTATGTCTTTATTGACTTTCCAGTATTTATACCATGGACGCACCAGATGAAGGTTATTCCAGGGATGTGTCGTACTAAATTAGATATCTGTCTTTATTGACTTTCCAGTATTTATACCATGGACGCACCAGATGAAGGTTATTCCAGGGATGTGTCGTACTAAATTAGATATCTGTCTTTATTGACTTTCCAGTATTTATACCATGGACACACCAGATGAAGGTTATTCCAGGGATGTGTCGTGCTAAATTAGATATCTATGTCTTTATTGACTTTCCAGTGTTTATACCTTGGGCGCACCAGATGAAGGTTATTCCAGGGATGTGTCGTGCTAAATTAGATAGCTATGTCTTTATTGACTTTCCAGTATTTATATCATGGACGCACCAGATGAAGGTTATTCCAGGGATGTGTCGTACTAAATTAGATATCTGTCTTTATTGACTTTGCAGTATTTATACCATGGACGCACCAGATGAAGGTTATTCCAGGGATGTGTCGTACTAAATTAGATATCTGTCTTTATTGACTTTCCAGTATTTATACCATGGACACACCAGATGAAGGTTATTCCAGGGATGTGTCGTGCTAAATTAGATATCTATGTCTTTATTGACTTTCCAGTGTTTATACCTTGGGCGCACCAGATGAAGGTTATTCCAGGGATGTGTCGTGCTAAATTAGATAGCTATGTCTTTATTGACTTTCCAGTATTTATACCATGGACGCACCAGATGAAGGTTATTCCAGGGATGTGTCGTGATAATTAGATACCTTGTAGCTATGTCTTTATTGACTTGCAGTATTTATACCATGGACGCACCAGATGAAGGTTATTCCAGGGATGTGTTGTACTAAATTAGATATCTATGTCTTTATTGACTTTCCAGTATTTATACCATGGACGCACCAGATGAAGGTTAGTCCAGGGATGTGTCGTGCTAAATTAGATATCTATGTCTTTATTGACTTTCCAGTATTTATACCATGGACGCACCAGATGAAGGTTATTCCAGGGATGTGTAGTGCTAAATTAGATATCTATGTCTTTATTGACTTTCCAATATTTATACCATGGACGCACCAGATGAAGGTTAGTCCAGGGATGTGCCGTGCTAAATTAGATATCTATGTCTTTATTGACTTTCCAGTATTTATACCTTGGACGCACCAGATGAAGGTTATTCCAGGGATGTGTGGTGCTAAATTAGATATCTATGTCTTTATTGACTTTCCAATATTTATACCATGGACGCACCAGATGAAGGTTAGTCCAGGGATGTGTCGTGCTAAATTATATAGCTATGTCTTTATTGACTTTCCAGTATTTATACCATGGACGCACCAGATGAAGGTTATTCCAGGGATGTGTCGTGCTAAATTAGATATCTATGTCTTTATTGACTTTCCAGTATGTATACCATGGACGCACCAGATGAAGGTTATTCCAGGGATGTGTCGTGCTAAATTAGATATCTATGTCTTTATTGACTTTCCAGTGTTTATACCATGGGCGCACCAGAAGAAGGTTATTCCAGGGATGTGTCGTGCTAAATTAGATAGCTATGTCTTTATTGACTTTCCAGTATTTATACCATGGACGCACCAGATGAAGGTTATTCCAGGGATGTGTCGTGCTAAATTAGATAGCTATGTCTTTATTGACTTTCCAGTATTTATACCATGGACGCACCAGATGAAGGTTATTCCAGGGATGTGTCGTACTAAATTAGATACCTTGTAGCTATGTCTTTATTGATTTTCCGGTATTTATACCATGTACGCACCAGATGAAGATTATTCCAGGGATGTGTCGTGCTAAATTAGATAGCTATGTCTTTATTGACATTCCAGTATTTATACCATGGACGCACCAGATGAAGGTTATTCCAGGGATGTGTCGTGCTAAATTAGATAACTATGTCTTTGTTGACTTTCCATTATTTATACCATGGACGCACCAGATGAAGGTTATTCCAGGGATGTGTCGTGCTAAATTAGATAGCTATGTCTTTATTGACTTTCCAGTATTTATACCATGGACGCACCAGATGAAGGTTATTCCAGGGATGTGTCGTACTAAATTAGATACCTTGTAGCTATGTCTTTATTGACTTTCCAGTATTTATACCATGTACGCACCAGATGAGGTTATTCCAGGGATGTGTCGTGCTAAATTAGATAGCTATATCTTTATTGACTTTCCAGTATTTATACCATGGACGCACCAGATGAAGGTTATTCCAGGGATGTGTCGTGCTAAATTAGATAACTATGTCTTTGTTGAGTTTCCAGTATTTATACCATGGACGCACCAGATGAAGGTTATTCCAGGGATGTGTCGTGCTAAATTAGATAGCTATGTCTTTATTGACTTTCCAGTGTTTATACCATGGGCGCACCAGATGAAGGTTATTCCAGGGATGTGTCGTGCTAAATTAGATAGCTATGTCTTTATTGACTTTCCAGTGTTTATACCATGGGCGCACCAGATGAAGGTTATTCCAGGGATGTGTCGTGCTAAATTAGATAGCTATGTCTTTATTGACTTTCCAGTATTTATACCATGGACGCACCAGATGAAGGTTATTCCAGGGATGTGTCGTGATAATTAGATACCTTGTAGCTATGTCTTTATTGACTTTCCAGTATTTATATCATGGACGCACCAGATGAAGGTTGTTCCAGGGATGTGTCGTGCTAAATTAGATAGCTATGTCTTTATTGACTTTCCAGTATTTATATCATGGACGCACCAGATGAAGGTTATTCCAGGGATGTGTCGTACTAAATTAGATATCTGTCTTTATTGACTTTCCAGTATTTATACCATGGACGCACCAGATGAAGGTTATTCCAGGGATGTGTCGTACTAAATTAGATATCTGTCTTTATTGACTTTCCAGTATTTATACCATGGACACACCAGATGAAGGTTATTCCAGGGATGTGTCGTGCTAAATTAGATATCTATGTCTTTATTGACTTTCCAGTGTTTATACCTTGGGCGCACCAGATGAAGGTTATTCCAGGGATGTGTCGTGCTAAATTAGATAGCTATGTCTTTATTGAGTTTCCAGTATTTATACCATGGACGCACCAGATGAAGGTTATTCCAGGGATGTGTCGTGATAATTAGATACCTTGTAGCTATGTCTTTATTGACTTGCAGTATTTATACCATGGACGCACCAGATGAAGGTTATTCCAGGGATGTGTTGTACTAAATTAGATATCTATGTCTTTATTGACTTTCCAGTATTTATACCATGGACGCACCAGATGAAGGTTAGTCCAGGGATGTGTCGTGCTAAATTAGATATCTATGTCTTTATTGACTTTCCAGTATTTATACCATGGACACACCAGATGAAGGTTATTCCAGGGATGTGTAGTGCTAAATTAGATATCTATGTCTTTATTGACTTTCCAATATTTATACCATGGACGCACCAGATGAAGGTTAGTCCAGGGATGTGCCGTGCTAAATTAGATATCTATGTCTTTATTGACTTTCCAGTATTTATACCTTGGACGCACCAGATGAAGGTTATTCCAGGGATGTGTGGTGCTAAATTAGATATCTATGTCTTTATTGACTTTCCAATATTTATACCATGGACGCACCAGATGAAGGTTAGTCCAGGGATGTGTCGTGCTAAATTATATAGCTATGTCTTTATTGACTTTCCAGTATTTATACCATGGACGCACCAGATGAAGGTTATTCCAGGGATGTGTCGTGCTAAATTAGATATCTATGTCTTTATTGACTTTCCAGTATTTATACCATGGACGCACCAGATGAAGGTTATTCCAGGGATGTGTCGTGCTAAATTAGATATCTATGTCTTTATTGACTTTCCAGTGTTTATACCATGGGCGCACCAGAAGAAGGTTATTCCAGGGATGTGTCGTGCTAAATTAGATAGCTATGTCTTTATTGACTTTCCAGTATTTATACCATGGACGCACCAGATGAAGGTTATTCCAGGGATGTGTCGTGCTAAATTAGATAGCTATGTCTTTATTGACTTTCCAGTATTTATACCATGGACGCACCAGATGAAGGTTATTCCAGGGATGTGTCGTACTAAATTAGATACCTTGTAGCTATGTCTTTATTGATTTTCCGGTATTTATACCATGTACGCACCAGATGAAGATTATTCCAGGGATGTGTCGTGCTAAATTAGATAGCTATGTCTTTATTGACTTTCCAGTATTTATACCATGGACGCACCAGATGAAGGTTATTCCAGGGATGTGTCGTGCTAAATTAGATAACTATGTCTTTGTTGACTTTCCATTATTTATACCATGGACGCACCAGATGAAGGTTATTCCAGGGATGTGTCGTGCTAAATTAGATATCTATGTCTTTATTGACTTTCCAGTATTTATACCATGGACGCACCAGATGAAGGTTATTCCAGGGATGTGTCGTGCTAAATTAGATAGCTATGTCTTTATTGACTTTCCATTATTTATACCATGGACGCACCAGATGAAGGTTATTCCAGGGATGTGTCGTGCTAAATTAGATATCTATGTCTTTATTGACTTTCCAGTATTTATTCCATGGACGCACCAGATGAAGGTTATTCCAGGGATGTGTCGTGCTAAATTAGATACCTATGTCTTTATTGACTTTCCAGTATTTATACCATGGACGCACCAGATGAAGGTTATTCCAGGGATATGTCATGCTAAATTAGATATATATGTCTTTTTTGACTTTCCAGTATTTATACCATGGATGCAGCAGATGAAGGTTATTCCAGGGATGTGTCGTGCTAAATTAGATATCTGTGTCTTTTTTGACGTTCCAGTATTTATACCATGGACGCACCAGATGAAGGTTATTCCAGGGATGTGTCGTGCTAAATTAGATAGCTATGTCTTTATTGACTTTCCAGTATTTATACCATGGACGCACCAGATGAAGGTTATTCCAGGGATGTGTCGTGCTAAATTAGATATCTATGTCTTTATTGACTTTCCAGTGTTTATACCATGGGCGCACCAGAAGAAGGTTATTCCAGGGATGTGTCGTGCTAAATTAGATAGCTATGTCTTTATTGACTTTCCAGTATTTATACCATGGACGCACCAGATGAAGGTTATTCCAGGGATGTGTCGTGCTAAATTAGATAGCTATGTCTTTATTGACTTTCCAGTATTTATACCATGGACGCACCAGATGAAGGTTATTCCAGGGATGTGTCGTACTAAATTAGATACCTTGTAGCTATGTCTTTATTGACTTTCCAGTATTTATACCATGTACGCACCAGATGAAGATTATTCCAGGGATGTGTCGTCCTAAATTAGATAGCTATGTCTTTATTGACTTTCCAGTATTTATACCATGGACGCACCAGATGAAGGTTATTCCAGGGATGTGTCGTGCTAAATTAGATATCTATGTCTTTATTGACTTTCCAGTATTTATACCATGGACGCACCAGATGAAGGTTATTCCAGGGATATGTCATGCTAAATTAGATATATATGTCTTTTTTGACTTTCCAGTATTTATACCATGGATGCAGCAGATGAAGGTTATTCCAGGGATGTGTCGTGCTAAATTAGATATCTGTGTCTTTTTTGACGTTCCAGTATTTATACCATGGACGCACCAGATGAAGGTTATTCCAGGGATGTGTCGTGCTAAATTAGATAGCTATGTCTTTATTGACTTTCCAGTATTTATACCATGGACGCACCAGATGAAGGTTATTCCAGGGATGTGTCGTGCTAAATTAGATATCTATGTCTTTATTGACTTTCCAGTGTTTATACCATGGGCGCACCAGAAGAAGGTTATTCCAGGGATGTGTCGTGCTAAATTAGATAGCTATGTCTTTATTGACTTTCCAGTATTTATACCATGGACGCACCAGATGAAGGTTATTCCAGGGATGTGTCGTGCTAAATTAGATATCTATGTCTTTATTGACTTTCCAGTATTTATACCATGGACGCACCAGATGAAGGTTATTCCAGGGATGTGTCGTACTAAATTAGATACCTTGTAGCTATGTCTTTATTGACTTTCCAGTATTTATACCATGTACGCACCAGATGAAGATTATTCCAGGGATGTGTCGTCCTAAATTAGATAGCTATGTCTTTATTGACTTTCCAGTATTTATACCATGGACGCACCAGATGAAGGTTATTCCAGGGATGTGTCGTGCTAAATTAGATAAATATGTCTTTGTTGACTTTCCATTATTTATACCATGGACGCACCAGATGAAGGTTATTCCAGGGATGTGTCGTGCTAAATTAGATATCTATGTCTTTATTGACTTTCCAGTATTTATACCATGGACGCACCAGATGAAGGTTATTCCAGGGATGTGTCGTGCTAAATTAGATAGCTATGTCTTTATTGACTTTCCATTATTTATACCATGGACCCACCAGATGAAGGTTATTCCAGGGATGTGTCGTGCTAAATTAGATATCTATGTCTTTATTGACTTTCCAGTATTTATACCATGGACGCACCAGATGAAGGTTATTCCAGGGATATGTCATGCTAAATTAGATATATATGTCTTTTTTGACTTTCCAGTATTTATACCATGGATGCAGCAGATGAAGGTTATTCCAGGGATGTGTCGTGCTAAATTAGATATCTGTGTCTTTTTTGACGTTCCAGTATTTATACCATGGACGCACCAGATGAAGGTTATTCCAGGGATGTGTCGTGCTAAATTAGATAGCTATGTCTTTATTGACTTTCCAGTATTTATACCATGGACGCACCAGATGAAGGTTATTCCAGGGATGTGTCGTGCTAAATTAGATAGCTATGTCTTTATTGACTTTCCAGTATTTATACCATGGACGCACCAGATGAAGGTTATTCCAGGGATGTGTCGTGCTAAATTAGATAGCTATGTCTTTATTGACTTTCCAGTATTTATACCATGGACGCACCAGATGAAGGTTATTCCAGGGATGTGTCGTACTAAATTAGATATCTGTCTTTATTGACTTTCCAGTATTTATACCATGGACGCACCAGATGAAGGTTATTCCAGGGATGTGTCGTACTAAATTAGATATCTGTCTTTATTGACTTTCCAGTATTTATACCATGGACACACCAGATGAAGGTTATTCCAGGGATGTGTCGTGCTAAATTAGATATCTATGTCTTTATTGACTTTCCAGTGTTTATACCTTGGGCGCACCAGATGAAGGTTATTCCAGGGATGTGTCGTGCTAAATTAGATAGCTATGTCTTTATTGACTTTCCAGTATTTATACCATGGACGCACCAGATGAAGGTTATTCCAGGGATGTGTCGTGATAATTAGATACCTTGTAGCTATGTCTTTATTGACTTTCCAGTATTTATACCATGGACGCACCAGATGAAGGTTATTCCAGGGATGTGTCGTACTAAATTAGATATCTATGTCTTTATTGACTTTCCAGTATTTATACCATGGACGCACCAGATGAAGGTTAGTCCAGGGATGTGTCGTGCTAAATTAGATATCTATGTCTTTATTGACTTTCCAGTATTTATACCATGGACGCACCAGATGAAGGTTATTCCAGGGATGTGTAGTGCTAAATTAGATATCTATGTCTTTATTGACTTTCCAATATTTATACCATGGACGCACCAGATGAAGGTTAGTCCAGGGATGTGCCGTGCTAAATTAGATATCTATGTCTTTATTGACTTTCCAGTATTTATACCATGGACGCACCAGATGAAGGTTATTCCAGGGATATGTAGTGCTAAATTAGATATCTATGTCTTTATTGACTTTCCAATATTTATACCATGGACGCACCAGATGAAGGTTAGTCCAGGGATGTGTCGTGCTAAATTATATAGCTATGTCTTTATTGACTTTCCAGTATTTATTCCATGGACGCACCAGATGAAGGTTATTCCAGGGATGTGTCGTACTAAATTAGATACCTTGTAGCTATGTCTTTATTGACTTTCCAGTATTTATACCATGTACGCACCAGATGAAGATTATTCCAGGGATGTGTCGTCCTAAATTAGATAGCTATGTCTTTATTGACTTTCCAGTATTTATACCATGGACGCACCAGATGAAGGTTATTCCAGGGATGTGTCGTGCTAAATTAGATAAATATGTCTTTGTTGACTTTCCATTATTTATACCATGGACGCACCAGATGAAGGTTATTCCAGGGATGTGTCGTGCTAAATTAGATATCTATGTCTTTATTGACTTTCCAGTATTTATACCATGGACGCACCAGATGAAGGTTATTCCAGGGATGTGTCGTGCTAAATTAGATAGCTATGTCTTTATTGACTTTCCATTATTTATACCATGGACCCACCAGATGAAGGTTATTCCAGGGATGTGTCGTGCTAAATTAGATATCTATGTCTTTATTGACTTTCCAGTATTTATACCATGGACGCACCAGATGAAGGTTATTCCAGGGATATGTCATGCTAAATTAGATATATATGTCTTTTTTGACTTTCCAGTATTTATACCATGGATGCAGCAGATGAAGGTTATTCCAGGGATGTGTCGTGCTAAATTAGATATCTGTGTCTTTTTTGACGTTCCAGTATTTATACCATGGACGCACCAGATGAAGGTTATTCCAGGGATGTGTCGTGCTAAATTAGATAGCTATGTCTTTATTGACTTTCCAGTATTTATACCATGGACGCACCAGATGAAGGTTATTCCAGGGATGTGTCGTGCTAAATTAGATAGCTATGTCTTTATTGACTTTCCAGTATTTATACCATGGACGCACCAGATGAAGGTTATTCCAGGGATGTGTCGTGCTAAATTAGATAGCTATGTCTTTATTGACTTTCCAGTATTTATACCATGGACGCACCAGATGAAGGTTATTCCAGGGATGTGTCGTACTAAATTAGATATCTGTCTTTATTGACTTTCCAGTATTTATACCATGGACGCACCAGATGAAGGTTATTCCAGGGATGTGTCGTACTAAATTAGATATCTGTCTTTATTGACTTTCCAGTATTTATACCATGGACACACCAGATGAAGGTTATTCCAGGGATGTGTCGTGCTAAATTAGATATCTATGTCTTTATTGACTTTCCAGTGTTTATACCTTGGGCGCACCAGATGAAGGTTATTCCAGGGATGTGTCGTGCTAAATTAGATAGCTATGTCTTTATTGACTTTCCAGTATTTATACCATGGACGCACCAGATGAAGGTTATTCCAGGGATGTGTCGTGATAATTAGATACCTTGTAGCTATGTCTTTATTGACTTTCCAGTATTTATACCATGGACGCACCAGATGAAGGTTATTCCAGGGATGTGTCGTACTAAATTAGATATCTATGTCTTTATTGACTTTCCAGTATTTATACCATGGACGCACCAGATGAAGGTTAGTCCAGGGATGTGTCGTGCTAAATTAGATATCTATGTCTTTATTGACTTTCCAGTATTTATACCATGGACGCACCAGATGAAGGTTATTCCAGGGATGTGTAGTGCTAAATTAGATATCTATGTCTTTATTGACTTTCCAATATTTATACCATGGACGCACCAGATGAAGGTTAGTCCAGGGATGTGCCGTGCTAAATTAGATATCTATGTCTTTATTGACTTTCCAGTATTTATACCATGGACGCACCAGATGAAGGTTATTCCAGGGATATGTAGTGCTAAATTAGATATCTATGTCTTTATTGACTTTCCAATATTTATACCATGGACGCACCAGATGAAGGTTAGTCCAGGGATGTGTCGTGCTAAATTATATAGCTATGTCTTTATTGACTTTCCAGTATTTATTCCATGGACGCACCAGATGAAGGTTATTCCAGGGATGTGTCGTGCTAAATTAGATAGCTATGTCTTTATTGACCTTCCATTATTTATACCATGGACCCACCAGATGAAGGTTATTCCAGGGATGTGTCGTGCTAAATTAGATATCTATGTCTTTATTGACTTTCCATTATTTATACCATGGACGCACCAGATGAAGGTTATTCCAGGGATATGTCATGCTAAATTAGATATATATGTCTTTTTTGAATTTCCAGTATTTATACCATGGATGCAGCAGATGAAGGTTATTCCAGGGATGTGTCGTGCTAAATTAGATATCTGTGTCTTTTTTGACGTTCCAGTATTTATACCATGGACGCACCAGATGAAGGTTATTCCAGGGATGTGTCGTGCTAAATTAGATAGCTATGTCTTTATTGACTTTCCAGTATTTATACCATGGACGCACCAGATGAAGGTTATTCCAGGGATGTGTCGTGCTAAATTAGATAGCTATGTCTTTATTGACCTTCCATTATTTATACCATGGACCCACCAGATGAAGGTTATTCCAGTGATGTGTCGTGCTAAATTAGATATCTATGTCTTTATTGACTTTCCATTATTTATACCATGGACGCACCAGATGAAGGTTATTCCAGGGATATGTCATGCTAAATTAGATATATATGTCTTTTTTGACTTTCCAGTATTTATACCATGGATGCAGCAGATGAAGGTTATTCCAGGGATGTGTCGTGCTAAATTAGATATCTGTGTCTTTTTTGACGTTCCAGTATTTATACCATGGACGCACCAGATGAAGGTTATTCCAGGGATGTGTCGTGCTAAATTAGATAGCTATGTCTTTATTGACTTTCCAGTATTTATACCATGGACGCACCAGATGAAGGTTATTCCAGGGATGTGTCGTGCTAAATTAGATAGCTATGTCTTTATTGACTTTCCAGTATTTATACCATGGACGCACCAGATGAAGGTTATTCCAGGGATGTGTCGTGCTAAATTAGATAGCTATGTCTTTATTGACTTTCCAGTATTTATACCATGGACGCACCAGATGAAGGTTATTCCAGGGATGTGTCGTACTAAATTAGATATCTGTCTTTATTGACTTTCCAGTATTTATACCATGGACACACCAGATGAAGGTTATTCCAGGGATGTGTCGTGCTAAATTAGATATCTATGTCTTTATTGACTTTCCAGTGTTTATACCTTGGGCGCACCAGATGAAGGTTATTCCAGGGATGTGTCGTGCTAAATTAGATAGCTATGTCTTTATTGACTTTCCAGTATTTATACCATGGACGCACCAGATGAAGGTTATTCCAGGGATGTGTCGTGATAATTAGATACATTGTAGCTATGTCTTTATTGACTTTCCAGTATTTATACCATGGACGCACCAGATGAAGGTTATTCCAGGGATGTGTTGTACTAAATTAGATATCTATGTCTTTATTGACTTTCCAGTATTTATACCATGGACGCACCAGATGAAGGTTAGTCCAGGGATGTGTCGTGCTAAATTAGATATCTATGTCTTTATTGACTTTCCAGTATTTATACCATGGACGCACCAGATGAAGGTTATTCCAGGGATGTGTAGTGCTAAATTAGATATCTATGTCTTTATTGACTTTCCAATATTTATACCATGGACGCACCAGATGAAGGTTAGTCCAGGGATGTGCCGTGCTAAATTAGATATCTATGTCTTTATTGACTTTCCAGTATTTATACCATGGACGCACCAGATGAAGGTTATTCCAGGGATATGTAGTGCTAAATTAGATATCTATGTCTTTATTGACTTTCCAATATTTATACCATGGACGCACCAGATGAAGGTTAGTCCAGGGATGTGTCGTGCTAAATTATATAGCTATGTCTTTATTGACTTTCCAGTATTTATACCATGGACGCACCAGATGAAGGTTATTCCAGGGATATGTCATGCTAAATTAGATATATATGTCTTTTTTGACTTTCCAGTATTTATACCATGGACGCACCAGATGAAGGTTATTCCAGGGATGTGTCGTACTAAATTAGATACCTTGTAGCTATGTCTTTATTGAATTTCCAGTATTTATACCATGTACGCACCAGATGAAGATTATTCCAGGGATGTGTCGTGCTAAATTAGATAGCTATGTCTTTATTGACTTTCCAGTATTTATACCATGGACGCACCAGATGAAGGTTATTCCAGGGATGTGTCGTGCTAAATTAGATAACTATGTCTTTGTTGACTTTCCATTATATATACCATGGACGCACCAGATGAAGGTTATTCCAGGGATGTGTCGTGCTAAATTAGATATCTATGTCTTTATTGACTTTCCAGTATTTATACCATGGACGCACCAGATGAAGGTTATTCCAGGGATGTGTCGTGCTAAATTAAATATCTATGTCTTTATTGACTTTCCAGTATTTATACCATGGACGCACCAGATGAAGGTTATTCCAGGGATATGTCATGCTAAATTAGATATATATGTCTTTTTTGACTTTCCAGTATTTATACCATGGATGCAGCAGATGAAGGTTATTCCAGGGATGTGTCGTGCTAAATTAGATATCTGTGTCTTTTTTGACGTTCCAGTATTTATACCATGGACGCACCAGATGAAGGTTATTCCAGGGATGTGTCGTGCTAAATTAGATAGCTATGTCTTTATTGACTTTCCATTATTTATACCATGGACGCACCAGATGAAGGTTATTCCAGGGATGTGTCGTGCTAAATTAGATATCTATGTCTTTATTGACTTTCCAGTGTTTATACCATGGGCGCACCAGAAGAAGGTTATTCCAGGGATGTGTCGTGCTAAATTAGATAGCTATGTCTTTATTGACTTTCCAGTATTTATACCATGGACGCACCAGATGAAGGTTATTCCAGGGATGTGTCGTGCTAAATTAGATAGCTATGTCTTTATTGACTTTCCAGTATTTATACCATGGACGCACCAGATGAAGGTTATTCCAGGGATGTGTCGTACTAAATTAGATACCTTGTAGCTATGTCTTTATTGACTTTCCAGTATTTATACCATGTACGCACCAGATGAAGATTATTCCAGGGATGTGTCGTGCTAAATTAGATAGCTATGTCTTTATTGACTTTCCAGTATTTATACCATGGACGCACCAGATGAAGGTTATTCCAGGGATGTGTAGTGCTAAATTAGATAACTATGTCTTTGTTGACTTTCCATTATTTATACCATGGACCCACCAGATGAAGGTTATTTTACAGGGATGTGTCGTGCTAAATTAGATATCTATGTCTTTATTGACTTTCCAGTATTTATTCCATGGACGCACCAGATGAAGGTTATTCCAGGGATGTGTCGTGCTAAATTAGATATCTATGTCTTTATTGACTTTCCAGTATTTATACCATGGACGCACCAGATGAAGGTTATTCCAGGGATATGTCATGCTAAATTAGATATATATGTCTTTTTTGACTTTCCAGTATTTATACCATGGATGCAGCAGATGAAGGTTATTCCAGGGATGTGTCGTGCTAAATTAGATATCTGTGTCTTTTTTGACGTTCCAGTATTTATACCATGGACGCACCAGATGAAGGTTATTCCAGGGATGTGTCGTGCTAAATTAGATAGCTATGTCTTTATTGACTTTCCAGTATTTATACCATGGACGCACCAGATGAAGGTTATTCCAGGGATGTGTCGTGCTAAATTAGATAGCTATGTCTTTATTGACTTTCCAGTATTTATACCATGGACGCACCAGATGAAGGTTATTCCAGGGATGTGTCGTGCTAAATTAGATAGCTATGTCTTTATTGACTTTCCCGTATTTATACCATGGACGCACCAGATGCAGGTTATTCCAGGGATGTGTCGTGCTAAATTAGATAACTATGTCTTTATTGACTTTCCATTATATATACCATGGACGCACCAGATGAAGGTTATTCCAGGGATGTGTCGTGCTAAATTAGATATCTATGTCTTTATTGACTCTCCATTATTTATACCATGGACGCACCAGATGAAGGTTATTCCAGGGATGTGTCGTGCTAAATTAGATATCTATGTCTTTATTGACTTTCCAGTATTTATACCATGGACGCACCAGATGAAGGTTATTCCAGGGATGTGTCGTGCTAAATTAGATAGCTATGTCTTTATTGACTTTCCAGTATTTATACCATGGACGCACCAGATGAAGGTTATTCCAGGGATGTGTCGTGCTAAATTAGATAGCTATGTCTTTATTGACTTTCCAGTATTTATACCATGGACGCACCAGATGAAGGTTATTCCAGGGATGTGTCGTGCTAAATTAGATAGCTATGTCTTTATTGACTTTCCAGTATTTATACCATGGACGCACCAGATGAAGGTTATTCCAGGGATGTGTCGTACTAAATTAGATATCTGTCTTTATTGACTTTCCAGTATTTATACCATGGACGCACCAGATGAAGGTTATTCCAGGGATGTGTCGTACTAAATTAGATATCTGTCTTTATTGACTTTCCAGTATTTATACCATGGACACACCAGATGAAGGTTATTCCAGGGATGTGTCGTGCTAAATTAGATATCTATGTCTTTATTGACTTTCCAGTGTTTATACCTTGGGCGCACCAGATGAAGGTTATTCCAGGGATGTGTCGTGCTAAATTAGATAGCTATGTCTTTATTGACTTTCCAGTATTTATACCATGGACGCACCAGATGAAGGTTATTCCAGGGATGTGTCGTGATAATTAGATACATTGTAGCTATGTCTTTATTGACTTTCCAGTATTTATACCATGGACGCACCAGATGAAGGTTATTCCAGGGATGTGTTGTACTAAATTAGATATCTATGTCTTTATTGACTTTCCAGTATTTATACCATGG
Source organism: Bathymodiolus brooksi (assembly GCA_963680875.1). Lineage (NCBI taxonomy): Eukaryota > Metazoa > Mollusca > Bivalvia > Mytilida > Modiolidae > Bathymodiolus > Bathymodiolus brooksi. The sequence goes on along the minus strand of OY804578.1, from coordinate 20,842,553 downwards.
ACGCACCAGATGAAGGTTAGTCCAGGGATGTGTCGTGCTAAATTAGATATCTATGTCTTTATTGACTTTCCAGTATTTATACCATGGACGCACCAGATGAAGGTTATTCCAGGGATGTGTAGTGCTAAATTAGATATCTATGTCTTTATTGACTTTCCAATATTTATACCATGGACGCACCAGATGAAGGTTAGTCCAGGGATGTACCGTGCTAAATTAGATATCTATGTCTTTATTGACTTTCCAGTATTTATACCATGGACGCACCAGATGAAGGTTATTCCAGGGATATGTAGTGCTAAATTAGATATCTATGTCTTTATTGACTTTCCAATATTTATACCATGGACGCACCAGATGAAGGTTAGTCCAGGGATGTGTCGTGCTAAATTATATAGCTATGTCTTTATTGACTTTCCAGTATTTATACCATGGACGCACCAGATGAAGGTTATTCCAGGGATATGTCATGCTAAATTAGATATATATGTCTTTTTTGACTTTCCAGTATTTATACCATGGACGCACCAGATGAAGGTTATTCCAGGGATGTGTCGTACTAAATTAGATACCTTGTAGCTATGTCTTTATTGAATTTCCAGTATTTATACCATGTACGCACCAGATGAAGATTATTCCAGGGATGTGTCGTGCTAAATTAGATAGCTATGTCTTTATTGACTTTCCAGTATTTATACCATGGACGCACCAGATGAAGGTTATTCCAGGGATGTGTCGTGCTAAATTAGATAACTATGTCTTTGTTGACTTTCCATTATATATACCATGGACGCACCAGATGAAGGTTATTCCAGGGATGTGTCGTGCTAAATTAGATATCTATGTCTTTATTGACTTTCCAGTATTTATACCATGGACGCACCAGATGAAGGTTATTCCAGGGATGTGTCGTGCTAAATTAAATATCTATGTCTTTATTGACTTTCCAGTATTTATACCATGGACGCACCAGATGAAGGTTATTCCAGGGATATGTCATGCTAAATTAGATATATATGTCTTTTTTGACTTTCCAGTATTTATACCATGGATGCAGCAGATGAAGGTTATTCCAGGGATGTGTCGTGCTAAATTAGATATCTGTGTCTTTTTTGACGTTCCAGTATTTATACCATGGACGCACCAGATGAAGGTTATTCCAGGGATGTGTCGTGCTAAATTAGATAGCTATGTCTTTATTGACTTTCCAGTATTTATACCATGGACGCACCAGATGAAGGTTATTCCAGGGATGTGTCGTGCTAAATTAGATATCTATGTCTTTATTGACTTTCCAGTGTTTATACCATGGGCGCACCAGAAGAAGGTTATTCCAGGTATGTGTCGTGCTAAATTAGATAGCTATGTCTTTATTGACTTTCCAGTATTTATACCATGGACGCACCAGATGAAGGTTATTCCAGGGATGTGTCGTGCTAAATTAGATAGCTATGTCTTTATTGACTTTCCAGTATTTATACCATGGAAGCACCAGATGAAGGTTATTCCAGGGATGTGTCGTACTAAATTAGATACCTTGTAGCTATGTCTTTATTGACTTTCCAGTATTTATACCATGTACGCACCAGATGAAGATTATTCCAGGGATGTGTCGTGCTAAATTAGATAGCTATGTCTTTATTGACTTTCCAGTATTTATACCATGGACGCACCAGATGAAGGTTATTCCAGGGATGTGTAGTGCTAAATTAGATAACTATGTCTTTGTTGACTTTCCATTATTTATACCATGGACCCACCAGATGAAGGTTATTCCAGGGATGTGTCGTGCTAAATTAGATATCTATGTCTTTATTGACTTTCCAGTATTTATTCCATGGACGCACCAGATGAAGGTTATTCCAGGGATGTGTCGTGCTAAATTAGATATCTATGTCTTTATTGACTTTCCAGTATTTATACCATGGACGCACCAGATGAGGGTTATTCCAGGGATATGTCATGCTAAATTAGATATATATGTCTTTTTTGACTTTCCAGTATTTATACCATGGATGCAGCAGATGAAGGTTATTCCAGGGATGTGTCGTGCTAAATTAGATATCTGTGTCTTTTTTGACGTTCCAGTATTTATACCATGGACGCACCAGATGAAGGTTATTCCAGGGATGTGTCGTGCTAAATTAGATAGCTATGTCTTTATTGACTTTCCAGTATTTATACCATGGACGCACCAGATGAAGGTTATTCCAGGGATGTGTCGTGCTAAATTAGATAGCTATGTCTTTATTGACTTTCCAGTATTTATACCATGGACGCACCAGATGAAGGTTATTCCAGGGATGTGTCGTGCTAAATTAGATAGCTATGTCTTTATTGACTTTCCCGTATTTATACCATGGACGCACCAGATGAAGGTTATTCCAGGGATGTGTCGTGCTAAATTAGATAACTATGTCTTTATTGACTTTCCATTATTTATACCATGGACGCACCAGATGAAGGTTATTCCAGGGATGTGTCGTGCTAAATTAGATATCTATGTCTTTATTGACTCTCCAGTATTTATACCATGGACGCACCAGATGAAGGTTATTCCAGGGATGTGTCGTGCTAAATTAGATAGCTATGTCTTTATTGACTTTCCATTATTTATACCATGGACGCACCAGATGAAGGTTATTCCAGGGATGTGTCGTGCTAAATTAGATATCTATGTCTTTATTGACTTTCCAGTATTTATACCATGGACGCACCAGATGAAGGTTATTCCAGGGATGTGTCGTGCTAAATTAGATATCTATGTCTTTATTGACTTTCCAGTATTTATACCATGGATGCAGCAGATGAAGGTTATTCCAGGGATGTGTCGTGCGAAATTAGTTATCTGTGTCTTTTTTGACGTTCCAGTATTTATACCATGGACGCACCAGATGAAGGTTATTCCAGGGATGTGTCGTGCTAAATTAGATATCTATGTCTTTATTGACTTTCCAGTATTTATACCATGGACGCACCAGATGAAGGTTATTCCAGGGATGTGTCGTGCTAAATTAGATATCTATGTCTTTATTGACTTTCCAGTATTTATACCATGGAAGCACCAGATGAAGGTTATTCCAGGGATGTGTCGTACTAAATTAGATATCTATGTCTTTATTGACTTTCCAGTAGTTATACCATGGACTCACCAGATGAAGGTTATTCCAGGGATGTGTCGTGCTAATTAGATAGCTATGTCTTTATTGACTTTCCAGTATTTATACCATGTACGCACCAGATGAAGGTTATTCCAGGGATGTGTCGTGCTAAATTAGATATCTATGTCTTTATTGACTTTCCAGTATTTATACCATGGACACACCAGATGAAGGTTATTCCAGGGATGTGTCGTGCTATATTAGATAGCTATGTCTTTATTGACTTTCCAGTATTTATACCATGGATGCAGCAGATGAAGGTTATTCCAGGGATGTGTCGTGCTAAATTAGATATCTGTGTCTTTTTTGACGTTCCAGTATTTATACCATGGACGCACCAGATGAAGGTTATTCCAGGGATGTGTCGTGCTAAATTAGATAGCTATGTCTTTATTGACTTTCCAGTATTTATACCATGGACGCACCAGATGAAGGTTATTCCAGGGATGTGTCGTGCTAAATTAGATATCTATGTCTTTATTGACTTTCCAGTGTTTATACCATGGGCGCACCAGAAGAAGGTTATTCCAGGGATGTGTCGTGCTAAATTAGATAGCTATGTCTTTATTGACTTTCCAGTATTTATACCATGGACGCACCAGATGAAGGTTATTCCAGGGATGTGTCGTGCTAAATTAGATAGCTATGTCTTTATTGACTTTCCAGTATTTATACCATGGACGCACCAGATGAAGGTTATTCCAGGGATGTGTCGTACTAAATTAGATACCTTGTAGCTATGTCTTTATTGACTTTCCAGTATTTATACCATGTACGCACCAGATGAAGATTATTCCAGGGATGTGTCGTGCTAAATTAGATAGCTATGTCTTTATTGACGTTCCAGTATTTATACCATGGACGCACCAGATGAAGGTTATTCCAGGGATGTGTCGTGCTAAATTAGATAACTATGTCTTTGTTGACTTTCCATTATTTATACCATGGACGCACCAGATGAAGGTTATTCCAGGGATGTGTCGTGCTAAATTAGATATCTATGTCTTTATTGACTTTCCAGTATTTATACCATGGACGCACCAGATGAAGGTTATTCCAGGGATGTGTCGTGCTAAATTAGATAGCTATGTCTTTATTGACTTTCCATTATTTATACCATGGACCCACCAGATGAAGGTTATTCCAGGGATGTGTCGTGCTAAATTAGATATCTATGTCTTTATTGACTTTCCAGTATTTATTCCATGGACGCACCAGATGAAGGTTATTCCAGGGATGTGTCGTGCTAAATTAGATATCTATGTCTTTATTGACTTTCCAGTATTTATACCATGGACGCACCAGATGAAGGTTATTCCAGGGATGTGTCGTGCTAAATTAGATAGCTATTTCTTTATTGACTTTCCATTAATTATACCATGGACGCACCAGATGAAGGTTATTCCAGGGATGTGTCGTGCTAAATTAGATATCTATGTCTTTATTGACTTTCCAGTATTTATACCATGGACGCACCAGATGAAGGTTATTCCAGGGATGTGTCGTGCTAAATTAGATATCTATGTCTTTATTGACTTTCCAGTATTCATACCATGGATGCACCAGATGAAGGTTATTCCAGGGATATGTCATGCTAAATTAGATATATATGTCTTTTTTGACTTTCCAGTATTTATACCATGGATGCAGCAGATGAAGGTTATTCCAGGGATGTGTCGTGCTAAATTAGTTATCTGTGTCTTTTTTGACGTTCCAGTATTTATACCATGGACGCACCAGATGAAGGTTATTCCAGGGATGTGTCGTGCTAAATTAGATATCTATGTCTTTATTGACTTTCCAGTATTTATACCATGGACGCACCAGATGAAGGTTATTCCAGGGATGTGTCGTGCTAAATTAGATATCTATGTCTTTATTGACTTTCCAGTATTTATACCATGGAAGCACCAGATGAAGGTTATTCCAGGGATGTGTCGTACTAAATTAGATATCTATGTCTTTATTGACTTTCCAGTAGTTATACCATGGACTCACCAGATGAAGGTTATTCCAGGGATGTGTCGTGCTAAATTAGATAGCTATGTCTTTATTGACTTTCCAGTATTTATACCATGTACGCACCAGATGAAGGTTATTCCAGGGATGTGTCGTGCTAAATTAGATATCTATGTCTTTATTGACTTTCCAGTATTTATACCATGGACACACCAGATGAAGGTTATTCCGGGGATGTGTCGTGCTATATTAGATAGCTATGTCTTTATTGACTTTCCAGTATTTATACCATGGACGCACCAGATTAAGGTTATTCCAGGGATGTGTCGTGATAATTAGATACCTTGTAGCTATGTCTTTATTGACTTTCCAGTATTTATACCATGGACGCACCATATGAAGGTTATTCCAGGGATGTGTCGTGCGAAATTAGATACCTTGTAGCTATGTCTTTATTGACTTTCCAGTATTTATACCATGGACGCACTAGATGAAGGTTATTCCAGGGATGTGTCGTGCTAAATTAGATATCTATGTCTTTATTGACTTTCCAGTGTTTATACCATGGGCGCACCAGAAGAAGGTTATTCCAGGGATGTGTCGTGCTAAATTAGATAGCTATGTCTTTATTGACTTTCCAGTATTTATACCATGGACGCACCAGCTGAAGGTTATTCCAGGGATGTGTCGTGCTAAATTAGATAGCTATGTCTTTATTGACTTTCCAGTATTTATACCATGGACGCACCAGATGAAGGTTATTCCGGGGATGTGTCGTACTAAATTAGATACCTGTAGCTATGTCTTTATTGACTTTCCAGTATTTATACCATGTACGCACCAGATGAAGATTATTCCAGGGATGTGTCGTGCTAAATTAGATAGCTATGTCTTTATTGACGTTCCAGTATTTATACCATGGACGCACCAGATGAAGGTTATTCCAGGGATGTGTCGTGCTAAATTAGATAACTATGTCTTTGTTGACTTTCCATTATTTATACCATGGACGCACCAGATGAAGGTTATTCCAGGGATGTGTCGTGCTAAATTAGATATCTATGTCTTTATTGACTTTCCAGTATTTATACCATGGACGCACCAGATGAAGGTTATTCCAGGGATGTGTCGTGCTAAATTAGATAGCTATGTCTTTATTGACTTTCCATTATTTATACCATGGACCCACCAGATGAAGGTTATTCCAGGGATGTGTCGTGCTAAATTAGATATCTATGTCTTTATTGACTTTCCAGTATTTATTCCATGGACGCACCAGATGAAGGTTATTCCAGGGATGTGTCGTGCTAAATTAGATATCTATGTCTTTATTGACTTTCCAGTATTTATACCATGGACGCACCAGATGAAGGTTATTCCAGGGATGTGTCGTGCTAAATTAGATAGCTATGTCTTTATTGACTTTCCATTAATTATACCATGGACGCACCAGATGAAGGTTATTCCAGGGATGTGTCGTGCTAAATTAGATATCTATGTCTTTATTGACTTTCCAGTATTTATACCATGGACGCACCAGATGAAGGTTATTCCAGGGATGTGTCGTGCTAAATTAGATATCTATGTCTTTATTGACTTTCCAGTATTCATACCATGGATGCACCAGATGAAGGTTATTCCAGGGATATGTCATGCTAAATTAGATATATATGTCTTTTTTGACTTTCCAGTATTAATACCATGGATGCAGCAGATGAAGGTTATTCCAGGGATGTGTCGTGCTAAATTAGTTATCTGTGTCTTTTTTGACGTTCCAGTATTTATACCATGGACGCACCAGATGAAGGTTATTCCAGGGATGTGTCGTGCTAAATTAGATATCTATGTCTTTATTGACTTTCCAGTATTTATACCATGGACGCACCAGATGAAGGTTATTCCAGGGATGTGTCGTGCTAAATTAGATATCTATGTCTTTATTGACTTTCCAGTATTTATACCATGGAAGCACCAGATGAAGGTTATTCCAGGGATGTGTCGTACTAAATTAGATATCTATGTCTTTATTGACTTTCCAGTAGTTATACCATGGACTCACCAGATGAAGGTTATTCCAGGGATGTGTCGTGCTAAATTAGATAGCTATGTCTTTATTGACTTTCCAGTATTTATACCATGTACGCACCAGATGAAGGTTATTCCAGGGATGTGTCGTGCTAAATTAGATATCTATGTCTTTATTGACTTTCCAGTATTTATACCATGGACACACCAGATGAAGGTTATTCCGGGGATGTGTCGTGCTATATTAGATAGCTATGTCTTTATTGACTTTCCAGTATTTATACCATGGACGCACCAGATTAAGGTTATTCCAGGGATGTGTCGTGATAATTAGATAACTTGTAGCTATGTCTTTATTGACTTTCCAGTATTTATACCATGGACGCACCATATGAAGGTTATTCCAGGGATGTGTCGTGCGAAATTAGATACCTTGTAGCTATGTCTTTATTGACTTTCCAGTATTTATACCATGGACGCACTAGATGAAGGTTATTCCAGGGATGTGTCGTGCTAAATTAGATATCTATGTCTTTATTGACTTTCCAGTATTTATACCATGGATGCACCAGATGAAGGTTATTCCAGGGATGTGTCGTGCTAAATTATATATCTATGTCTTTATTGACTTTCCAGTATTTATACCATGGACGCACCAGATGAAGGTTATTCCAGGGATGTGTCATACTAAATTAGATACCTTGTAGTTATGTCTTTATTGACTTTCCAGTATTTATACCATGTACGCACCAGATGAAGGTTATTCCAGGGATGTGTCGTACTAAATTAGATACCTTGTAGCTATGTCTTTATTGAATTTCCAGTATTTATACCATGGACGCACCAGATGAAGGTTATTCCAGGGATGTGTTGTGCTAAATTAGATAGCTATGTCTTTATTGACTTTCCAGTATTTATACCATGGACGCACCAGATGAAGGTTATTCCAGGGATGTGTCGTCCTAAATTAGATAGCTATGTCTTTATTGACTTTCCAGTACTTATACTATGGACACACCAGATGAAGGTTATTCCAGGAATGTGTCGTGCTAAATTAGATACCTTGTAGATATGTCTTTATTGAATTTCCAGTATTTATACCATGGACGCACCAGATGAAGGTTATTCCAGTGATGTGTCGTGCTAAATTAGATAGCTATATCTTTATTGACTTTCCAGTACTTATACCATGGACGCAACAGATGAAGGTTATTCCAGGGATGTGTCGTGATAATTAGATACCTTGTAGCTATGTCTTTATTGACTTTCCAGTATTTATACCATGGACGCACCAGATGAAGGTTATTCCAGGGATGTGTCGTGCTAAATTAGATAGCTATGTCTTTATTGACGTTCCAGTATTTATACCATGGACGCACCAGATGAAGGTTATTCCAGGGATGTGTCGTGCTAAATTAGATAACTATGTCTTTGTTGACTTTCCATTATTTATACCATGGACGCACCAGATGAAGGTTATTCCAGGGATGTGTCGTGCTAAATTAGATATCTATGTCTTTATTGACTTTCCAGTATTTATACCATGTACGCACCAGATGAAGGTTATTCCAGGGATGTGTCGTGCTAAATTAGATATCTATGTCTTTATTGACTTTCCAGTATTTATACCATGGACACACCAGATGAAGGTTATTCCAGGGATGTGTCGTGCTATATTAGATAGCTATGTCTTTATTGACTTTCCAGTATTTATACCATGGATGCAGCAGATCAAGGTTATTCCAGGGATGTGTCGTGCTAAATTAGATATCTGTGTCTTTTTTGACGTTCCAGTATTTATACCATGGACGCACCAGATGAAGGTTATTCCAGGGATGTGTCGTGCTAAATTAGATAGCTATGTCTTTATTGACTTTCCAGTACTTATACCATGGACGCACCAGATGAAGGTTATTCCAGGGATGTGTCGTGCTAAATTAGATATCTATGTCTTTATTGACTTTCCAGTGTTTATACCATGGGCGCACCAGAAGAAGGTTATTCCAGGGATGTGTCGTGCTAAATTAGATAGCTATGTCTTTATTGACTTTCCAGTATTTATACCATGGACGCACCAGATGAAGGTTATTCCAGGGATGTGTCGTGCTAAATTAGATAGCTATGTCTTTATTGACTTTCCAGTATTTATACCATGGACGCACCAGATGAAGGTTATTCCAGGGATGTGTCGTACTAAATTAGATACCTTGTAGCTATGTCTTTATTGACTTTCCAGTATTTATACCATGTACGCACCAGATGAAGATTATTCCAGGGATGTGTCGTGCTAAATTAGATAGCTATGTCTTTATTGACGTTCCAGTATTTATACCATGGACGCACCAGATGAAGGTTATTCCAGGGATGTGTCGTGCTAAATTAGATAACTATGTCTTTGTTGACTTTCCATTATTTATACCATGGACGCACCAGATGAAGGTTATTCCAGGGATGTGTCGTGCTAAATTAGATATCTATGTCTTTATTGACTTTCCAGTATTTATACCATGGACGCACCAGATGAAGGTTATTCCAGGGATGTGTCGTGCTAAATTAGATAGCTATGTCTTTATTGACTTTCCATTATTTATACCATGGACCCACCAGATGAAGGTTATTCCAGGGATGTGTCGTGCTAAATTAGATATCTATGTCTTTATTGACTTTCCAGTATTTATTCCATGGACGCACCAGATGAAGGTTATTCCAGGGATGTGTCGTGCTAAATTAGATATCTATGTCTTTATTGACTTTCCAGTATTTATACCATGGACGCACCAGATGAAGGTTATTCCAGGGATGTGTCGTGCTAAATTAGATAGCTATGTCTTTATTGACTTTCCATTAATTATACCATGGACGCACCAGATGAAGGTTATTCCAGGGATGTGTCGTGCTAAATTAGATATCTATGTCTTTATTGACTTTCCAGTATTTATACCATGGACGCACCAGATGAAGGTTATTCCAGGGATGTGTCGTGCTAAATTAGATATCTATGTCTTTATTGACTTTCCAGTATTCATACCATGGATGCACCAGATGAAGGTTATTCCAGGGATATGTCATGCTAAATTAGATATATATGTCTTTTTTGACTTTCCAGTATTTATACCATGGATGCAGCAGATGAAGGTTATTCCAGGGATGTGTCGTGCTAAATTAGTTATCTGTGTCTTTTTTGACGTTCCAGTATTTATACCATGGACGCACCAGATGAAGGTTATTCCAGGGATGTGTCGTGCTAAATTAGATATCTATGTCTTTATTGACTTTCCAGTATTTATACCATGGACGCACCAGATGAAGGTTATTCCAGGGATGTGTCGTGCTAAATTAGATATCTATGTCTTTATTGACTTTCCAGTATTTATACCATGGAAGCACCAGATGAAGGTTATTCCAGGGATGTGTCGTACTAAATTAGATATCTATGTCTTTATTGACTTTCCAGTAGTTATACCATGGACTCACCAGATGAAGGTTATTCCAGGGATGTGTCGTGCTAAATTAGATAGCTATGTCTTTATTGACTTTCCAGTATTTATACCATGTACGCACCAGATGAAGGTTATTCCAGGGATGTGTCGTGCTAAATTAGATATCTATGTCTTTATTGACTTTCCAGTATTTATACCATGGACACACCAGATGAAGGTTATTCCGGGGATGTGTCGTGCTATATTAGATAGTTATGTCTTTATTGACTTTCCAGTATTTATACCATGGACGCACCAGATTAAGGTTATTCCAGGGATGTGTCGTGATAATTAGATACCTTGTAGCTATGTCTTTATTGACTTTCCAGTATTTATACCATGGACGCACCATATGAAGGTTATTCCAGGGATGTGTCGTGCGAAATTAGATACCTTGTAGCTATGTCTTTATTGACTTTCCAGTATTTATACCATGGACGCACTAGATGAAGGTTATTCCAGGGATGTGTCGTGCTAAATTAGATATCTATGTCTTTATTGACTTTCCAGTATTTATACCATGGATGCACCAGATGAAGGTTATTCCAGGGATGTGTCGTGCTAAATTATATATCTATGTCTTTATTGACTTTCCAGTATTTATACCATGGACGCACCAGATGAAGGTTATTCCAGGGATGTGTCGTACTAAATTAGATACCTTGTAGTTATGTCTTTATTGACTTTCCAGTATTTATACCATGTACGCACCAGATGAAGGTTATTCCAGGGATGTGTCGTACTAAATTAGATACCTTGTAGCTATGTCTTTATTGAATTTCCAGTATTTATACCATGGACGCACCAGATGAAGGTTATTCCAGGGATGTGTTGTGCTAAATTAGATAGCTATGTCTTTATTGACTTTCCAGTATTTATACCATGGACGCACCAGATGAAGGTTATTCCAGGGATGTGTCGTGCTAAATTAGATAGCTATGTCTTTATTGACTTTCCAGTACTTATACTATGGACACACCAGATGAAGGTTATTCCAGGAATGTGTCGTGCTAAATTAGATACCTTGTAGATATGTCTTTATTGAATTTCCAGTATTTATACCATGGACGCACCAGATGAAGGTTATTCCAGTGATGTGTCGTGCTAAATTAGATAGCTATATCTTTATTGACTTTCCAGTACTTATACCATGGACGCAACAGATGAAGGTTATTCCAGGGATGTGTCGTGATAATTAGATACCTTGTAGCTATGTCTTTATTGACTTTCCAGTATTTATACCATGGACGCACCAGATGAAGGTTATTCCAGGGATGTGTCGTGCTAAATTAGATAGCTATGTCTTTATTGACGTTCCAGTATTTATACCATGGACGCACCAGATGAAGGTTATTCCAGGGATGTGTCGTGCTAAATTAGATAACTATGTCTTTGTTGACTTTCCATTATTTATACCATGGACGCACCAGATGAAGGTTATTCCAGGGATGTGTCGTGCTAAATTAGATATCTATGTCTTTATTGACTTTCCAGTATTTATACCATGGACGCACCAGATGAAGGTTATTCCAAGGATGTGTCGTGCTAAATTAGATAGCTATGTCTTTATTGACTTTCCATTATTTATACCATGGACCCACCAGATGAAAGTTATTCCAGGGATGTGTCGTGCTAAATTAGATATCTATGTCTTTATTGACTTTCCAGTATTTATTCCATGGACGCACCAGATGAAGGTTATTCCAGGGATGTGTCGTGCTAAATTAGATATCTATGTCTTTATTGACTTTCCAGTATTTATACCATGGACGCACCAGATGAAGGTTATTCCAGGGATGTGTCGTGCTAAATTAGATAGCTATGTCTTTATTGACTTTCCATTAATTATACCATGGACGCACCAGATGAAGGTTATTCCAGGGATGTGTCGTGCTAAATTAGATATCTATGTCTTTATTGACTTTCCAGTATTTATACCATGGACGCACCAGATGAAGGTTATTCCAGGGATGTGTCGTGCTAAATTAGATATCTATGTCTTTATTGACTTTCCAGTATTCATACCATGGATGCACCAGATGAAGGTTATTCCAGGGATATGTCATGCTAAATTAGATATATATGTCTTTTTTGACTTTCCAGTATTTATACCATGGATGCAGCAGATGAAGGTTATTCCAGGGATGTGTCGTGCTAAATTAGTTATCTGTGTCTTTATTGACGTTCCAGTATTTATACCATGGACGCACCAGATGAAGGTTATTCCAGGGATGTGTCGTGCTAAATTAGATATCTATGTCTTTATTGACTTTCCAGTATTTATACCATGGACGCACCAGATGAAGGTTATTCCAGGGATGTGTCGTGCTAAATTAGATATCTATGTCTTTATTGACTTTCCAGTATTTATACCATGGAAGCACCAGATGAAGGTTATTCCAGGGATGTGTCGTACTAAATTAGATATCTATGTCTTTATTGACTTTCCAGTAGTTATACCATGGACTCACCAGATGAAGGTTATTCCAGGGATGTGTCGTGCTAAATTAGATAGCTATGTCTTTATTGACTTTCCAGTATTTATACCATGTACGCACCAGATGAAGGTTATTCCAGGGATGTGTCGTGCTAAATTAGATATCTATGTCTTTATTGACTTTCCAGTATTTATACCATGGACACACCAGATGAAGGTTATTCCAGGGATGTGTCGTGCTATATTAGATAGCTATGTCTTTATTGACTTTCCAGTATTTATACCATGGACGCACCAGATTAAGGTTATTCCAGGGATGTGTCGTGATAATTAGATACCTTGTAGCTATGTCTTTATTGACTTTCCAGTATTTATACCATGGACGCACCATATGAAGGTTATTCCAGGGATGTGTCGTGCGAAATTAGATACCTTGTAGCTATGTCTTTATTGACTTTCCAGTATTTATACCATGGACGCACTAGATGAAGGTTATTCCAGGGATGTGTCGTGCTAAATTAGATATCTATGTCTTTATTGACTTTCCAGTATTTATACCATGGATGCACCAGATGAAGGTTATTCCAGGGATGTGTCGTGCTAAATTATATATCTATGTCTTTATTGACTTTCCAGTATTTATACCATGGACGCACCAGATGAAGGTTATTCCAGGGATGTGTCGTACTAAATTAGATACCTTGTAGTTATGTCTTTATTGACTTTCCAGTATTTATACCATGTACGCACCAGATGAAGGTTATTCCAGGGATGTGTCGTACTAAATTAGATACCTTGTAGCTATGTCTTTATTGAATTTCCAGTATTTATACCATGGACGCACCAGATGAAGGTTATTCCAGGGATGTGTCGTGCTAAATTAGATAGCTATGTCTTTATTGACTTTCCAGTATTTATACCATGGACGCACCAGATGAAGGTTATTCCAGGGATGTGTCGTGCTAAATTAGATAGCTATGTCTTTATTGACTTTCCAGTACTTATACTATGGACACACCAGATGAAGGTTATTCCAGGGATGTGTCGTGCTAAATTAGATAGCTATATCTTTATTGACTTTCCAGTACTTATACCATGGACGCAACAGATGAAGGTTATTCCAGGGATGTGTCGTGATAATTAGATACCTTGTAGATATGTCTTTATTGAATTTCCAGTATTTATACCATGGACGCACCAGATGAAGGTTATTCCAGTGATGTGTCGTGCTAAATTAGATAGCTATATCTTTATTGACTTTCCAGTACTTATACCATGGACGCAACAGATGAAGGTTATTCCAGGGATGTGTCGTGATAATTAGATACCTTGTAGCTATGTCTTTATTGACTTTCCAGTATTTATACCATGGACGCACCATATGAAGGTTATTCCAGGGATGTGTCGTGCGAAATTAGATACCTTGTAGCTATGTCTTTATTGACTTTCCAGTATTTATACCATGGACGCACTAGATGAAGGTTATTCCAGGGATGTGTCGTGCTAAATTAGATATCTATGTCTTTATTGACTTTCCAGTATTTATACCATGGATGCACCAGATGAAGGTTATTCCAGGGATGTGTCGTGCTAAATTATATATCTATGTCTTTATTGACTTTCCAGTATTTATACCATGGACGCACCAGATGAAGGTTATTCCAGGGATGTGTCGTGCTAAATTAGATACCTTGTAGTTATGTCTTTATTGACTTTCCAGTATTTATACCATAGACGCACCAGATGAAGGTTATTCCAGGGATGTGTCGTACTAAATTAGATACCTTGTAGCTATGTCTTTATTGAATTTCCAGTATTTATACCATGGACGCACCAGATGAAGGTTATTCCAGGGATGTGTCGTGCTAAATTTGATAGCTATGTCTTTATTGACTTTCCAGTATTTATACCATGGACGCACCAGATGAAGGTTATTCCAGGGATGTGTCGTGCTAAATTAGATAGCTATGTTTTTATTGACTTTCCAGTACTTATACCATGGACACACCAGATGAAGGTTATTCCAGGGATGTGTCGTGCTAAATTAGATACCTTGTAGATATGTCTTTATTGAATTTCCAGTATTTATACCATGGACGCACCAGATGAAGGTTATTCCAGTGATGTGTCGTGCTAAATTAGATAGCTATATCTTTATTGACTTTCCAGTACTTATACCATGGACGCACCAGATGAAGGTTATTCCAGGGATATGTCGTACTAAATTAGATATCTATGTCTTTATTGACTTTCCAGTGTTTATACCATGGCCGCACCAGAAGAAGGTTATTCCAGGGATGTGTCGTACTAAATTAGATATCTATGTCTTTATTGACTTTCCAGTGTTTATACCATGGCCGCACCAGATGAAGGTTATTCCAGGGATGTGTCGTGCTAAATTAGATAGCTATGTCTTTATTGACTTTCCAGTATTTATACCATGGACGCACCAGATGAAGGTTATTCCAGGGATGTGTCGTGCTAAATTAGATATCTATGTCTTTATTGACTTTCCAGTATTTATACCATGGAAGCACCAGATGAAGGTTATTCCAGGGATGTGTCGTACTAAATTAGATATCTATGTCTTTATTGACTTTCCAGTAGTTATACCATGGACTCACCAGATGAAGGTTATTCCAGGGATGTGTCGTGCTAAATTAGATAGCTATGTCTTTATTGACTTTCCAGTATTTATACCATGTACGCACCAGATGAAGGTTATTCCAGGGATGTGTCGTGCTAAATTAGATATCTATGTCTTTATTGACTTTCCAGTATTTATACCATGGACACACCAGATGAAGGTTATTCCAGGGATGTGTCGTGCTATATTAGATAGCTATGTCTTTATTGACTTTCCAGTATTTATACGATGGACGCACCAGATTAAGGTTATTCCAGGGATGTGTCGTGATAATTAGATACCTTGTAGCTATGTCTTTATTGACTTTCCAGTATTTATACCATGGACGCACCATATGAAGGTTATTCCAGGGATGTGTCGTGCGAAATTAGATACCTTGTAGCTATGTCTTTATTGACTTTCCAGTATTTATACCATGTACGCACTAGATGAAGGTTATTCCAGGGATGTGTCGTGCTAAATTAGATATCTATGTCTTTATTGACTTTCCAGTATTTATACCATGGATGCACCAGATGAAGGTTATTCCAGGGATGTGTCGTGCTAAATTATATATCTATGTCTTTATTGACTTTCCAGTATTTATACCATGGACGCACCAGATGAAGGTTATTCCAGGGATGTGTCGTGCTAAATTAGATACCTTGTAGTTATGTCTTTATTGACTTTCCAGTATTTATACCATGGACGCACCAGATGAAGGTTATTCCAGGGATGTGTCGTACTAAATTAGATACCTTGTAGTTATGTCTTTATTGACTTTCCAGTATTTATACCATGTACGCACCAGATGAAGGTTATTCCAGGGATGTGTCGTACTAAATTAGATACCTTGTAGCTATGTCTTTATTGAATTTCCAGTATTTATACCATGGACGCACCAGATGAAGGTTATTCCAGGGATGTGTCGTGCTAAATTAGATAGCTATGTCTTTATTGACTTTCCAGTATTTATACCATGGACGCACCAAATGAAGGTTATTCCAGGGATGTGTCATGATAATTAGATACCTTGTAGCTATGTCTTTATTGACTTTCCAGTATTTCTACCATGGACGCACCATATGAAGGTTATTCCAGGGATGTGTCGAGCGAAATTAGATACCTTGTAGCTATGTCTTTATTGACTTTCCAGTATTTATACCATGGACGCACTAGATGAAGGTTATTCCAGGGATGTGTCGTGCTAAATTAGATATCTATGTCTTTATTGACTTTCCAGTATTTATACCATGGATGCACCAGATGAAGGTTATTCCAGGGATGTGTCGTGCTAAATTATATATCTATGTCTTTATTGACTTTCCAGTATTTATACCATGGACGCACCAGATGAAGGTTATTCCAGGGATGTGTCGTGCTAAATTAGATACCTTGTAGTTATGTCTTTATTGACTTTCCAGTATTTATACCATAGACGCACCAGATGAAGGTTATTCCAGGGATGTGTCGTACTAAATTAGTTACCTTGTAGCTATGTCTTTATTGAATTTCCAGTATTTATACCATGGACGCACCAGATGAAGGTTATTCCAGGGATGTGTCGTGCTAAATTAGATAGCTATGTCTTTATTGACTTTCCAGTATTTATACCATGGACGCACCAGATGAAGGTTATTCCAGGGATGTGTCGTGCTAAATTATATATCTATGTCTTTATTGACTTTCCAGTATTTATACCATGGACGCACCAGATGAAGGTTATTCCAGGGATGTGGCGTGCTAAATTAGATAGCTGTCTTTATTGACTTTCCATTATTTATACCATGGACGCACCAGATGAAGGTTATTCCAGGGATGTGTCGTGCTAAATTAGATATTTATGTCTTTATTGACTTTCCAGTATTTATACCATGGACTCACCAGATGAAGGTTATTCCAGGGATGTGTCGTTCTAAATTAGATATCTATGTCTTTATTGACTTTCCAGTATTTATACCATGGACGCACCAGATGAAGGTTATTCCAGGGATATGTCATGCTAAATTAGATATATAAGTCTTTTTTGACTTTCCAGTATTTATTACATGGATGCAGCAGATGAAGGTTATTCCAGGGATGTGTCGTGCTAAATTAGATATCTGTGTCTTTTTTGACTTTCCAGTATTTATACCATGGACGCACCAGATGAAAGTTATTCCAGGTATGTGTCGTGCTAAATTAGATATCTATGTCTTTATTGACTTTCCAGTATTTATACCATGGACGCACCAGATGAAGGTTATTCCAGGGATGTGTCGTGCTAAATTAGATAACTATGTCTTTATTGACTTTCCAGTATTTATACCATGGACGCACCAGATGAAGGTTATTCCAGGGATGTGTCGTGCTAAATTATATATCTATGTCTTTATTGACTTTCCAGTATTTATACCATGGACGCACCAGATGAAGGTTATTCCAGGGATGTGTCGTGCTAAATTAGATAGCTGTCTTTATTGACTTTCCATTATTTATACCATGGACGCACCAGATGAAGGTTATTCCAGGGATGTGTCGTGCTAAATTAGATATTTATGTCTTTATTGACTTTCCAGTATTTATACCATGGACTCACCAGATGAAGGTTATTCCAGGGATGTGTCGTGCTAAATTAGATATCTATGTCTTTATTGACTTTCCAGTATTTATACCATGGACGCACCAGATGAAGGTTATTCCAGGGATGTGTCGTGCTAAATTAGATAACTATGTCTTTATTGACTTTCCAGTATTTATACCATGGACGCACCAGATGAAGGTTATTCCAGGGATGTGTCGTGC
The DNA here is from genome assembly GCA_963680875.1 of Bathymodiolus brooksi. Lineage (NCBI taxonomy): Eukaryota > Metazoa > Mollusca > Bivalvia > Mytilida > Modiolidae > Bathymodiolus > Bathymodiolus brooksi. Next base: position 20,824,082 of record OY804578.1, on the reverse strand, counting down.
TAAATTATATATCTATGTCTTTATTGACTTTCCATTATTTATACCATGGACGCACCAGATGAAGGTTATTCCAGGGATGTGTCGTGCTAAATTAGATATTTATGTCTTTATTGACTTTCCAGTATTTATACCATGGACTCACCAGATGAAGGTTATTCCAGGGATGTGTCGTGCTAAATTAGATATCTATGTCTTTATTGACTTTCCAGTATTTATACCATGGACGCACCAGATGAAGGTTATTCCAGGGATGTGTCGTGCTAAATTAGATAGCTGTCTTTATTGACTTTCCATTATTTATACCATGGACGCACCAGATGAAGGTTATTCCAGGGATGTGTCGTGCTAAATTAGATATTTATGTCTTTATTGACTTTCCAGTATTTATACCATGGACTCACCAGATGAAGGTTATTCCAGGGATGTGTCGTGCTAAATTAGATATCTATGTCTTTATTGACTTTCCAGTACTTATACCATGGACGCACCAGATGAAGGTTATTCCAGGGATGTGTCGTGCTAAATTAGATAGCTATGTCTTTATTGACTTTCCAGTATTTATACCATGTACGCACCAGATGAAGGTTATTCCAGGGATGTGTCGTACTAAATTAGATACCTTGTAGCTATGTCTTTATTGAATTTCCAGTATTTATACCATGGACTCACCAGATGAAGGTTATTCCAGGGATGTGTCGTTCTAAATTAGATATCTATGTCTTTATTGACTTTCCAGTATTTATACCATGGACGCACCAGATGAAGGTTATTCCAGGGATATGTCATGCTAAATTAGATATCTATGTCTTTATTGACTTTCCAGTATTTATACCATGGACACACCAGATGAAGGTTATTCCAGGGATGTGTCGTGCTATATTAGATAGCTATGTCTTTATTGACTTTCCAGTATTTATACGATGGACGCACCAGATTAAGGTTATTCCAGGGATGTGTCGTGATAATTAGATACCTTGTAGCTATGTCTTTATTGACTTTCCAGTATTTATACCATGGACGCACCATATGAAGGTTATTCCAGGGATGTGTCGTGCGAAATTAGATACCTTGTAGCTATGTCTTTATTGACTTTCCAGTATTTATACCATGTACGCACTAGATGAAGGTTATTCCAGGGATGTGTCGTGCTAAATTAGATATCTATGTCTTTATTGACTTTCCAGTATTTATACCATGGATGCACCAGATGAAGGTTATTCCAGGGATGTGTCGTGCTAAATTATATATCTATGTCTTTATTGACTTTCCAGTATTTATACCATGGACGCACCAGATGAAGGTTATTCCAGGGATGTGTCGTGCTAAATTAGATACCTTGTAGTTATGTCTTTATTGACTTTCCAGTATTTATACCATGGACGCACCAGATGAAGGTTATTCCAGGGATGTGTCGTACTAAATTAGATACCTTGTAGTTATGTCTTTATTGACTTTCCAGTATTTATACCATGTACGCACCAGATGAAGGTTATTCCAGGGATGTGTCGTACTAAATTAGATACCTTGTAGCTATGTCTTTATTGAATTTCCAGTATTTATACCATGGACGCACCAGATGAAGGTTATTCCAGGGATGTGTCGTGCTAAATTAGATAGCTATGTCTTTATTGACTTTCCAGTATTTATACCATGGACGCACCAAATGAAGGTTATTCCAGGGATGTGTCGTGATAATTAGATACCTTGTAGCTATGTCTTTATTGACTTTCCAGTATTTCTACCATGGACGCACCATATGAAGGTTATTCCAGGGATGTGTCGTGCGAAATTAGATACCTTGTAGCTATGTCTTTATTGACTTTCCAGTATTTATACCATGGACGCACTAGATGAAGGTTATTCCAGGGATGTGTCGTGCTAAATTAGATATCTATGTCTTTATTGACTTTCCAGTATTTATACCATGGATGCACCAGATGAAGGTTATTCCAGGGATGTGTCGTGCTAAATTATATATCTATGTCTTTATTGACTTTCCAGTATTTATACCATGGACGCACCAGATGAAGGTTATTCCAGGGATGTGTCGGGCTAAATTAGATACCTTGTAGTTATGTCTTTATTGACTTTCCAGTATTTATACCATAGACGCACCAGATGAAGGTTATTCCAGGGATGTGTCGTACTAAATTAGATACCTTGTAGCTATGTCTTTATTGAATTTCCAGTATTTATACCATGGACGCACCAGATGAAGGTTATTCCAGGGATGTGTCGTGCTAAATTAGATAGCTATGTCTTTATTGACTTTCCAGTATTTATACCATGGACGCACCAGATGAAGGTTATTCCAGGGATGTGTCGTGCTAAATTATATATCTATGTCTTTATTGACTTTCCAGTATTTATACCATGGACGCACCAGATGAAGGTTATTCCAGGGATGTGGCGTGCTAAATTAGATAGCTGTCTTTATTGACTTTCCATTATTTATACCATGGACGCACCAGATGAAGGTTATTCCAGGGATGTGTCGTGCTAAATTAGATATTTATGTCTTTATTGACTTTCCAGTATTTATACCATGGACTCACCAGATGAAGGTTATTCCAGGGATGTGTCGTTCTAAATTAGATATCTATGTCTTTATTGACTTTCCAGTATTTATACCATGGACGCACCAGATGAAGGTTATTCCAGGGATATGTCATGCTAAATTAGATATATAAGTCTTTTTTGACTTTCCAGTATTTATTACATGGATGCAGCAGATGAAGGTTATTCCAGGGATGTGTCGTGCTAAATTAGATATCTGTGTCTTTTTTGACTTTCCAGTATTTATACCATGGACGCACCAGATGAAAGTTATTCCAGGGATGTGTCGTGCTAAATTAGATATCTATGTCTTTATTGACTTTCCAGTATTTATACCATGGACGCACCAGATGAAGGTTATTCCAGGGATGTGTCGTGCTAAATTAGATAACTATGTCTTTATTGACTTTCCAGTATTTATACCATGGACGCACCAGATGAAGGTTATTCCAGGGATGTGTCGTGCTAAATTATATATCTATGTCTTTATTGACTTTCCAGTATTTATACCATGGACGCACCAGATGAAGGTTATTCCAGGGATGTGTCGTGCTAAATTAGATAGCTGTCTTTATTGACTTTCCATTATTTATACCATGGACGCACCAGATGAAGGTTATTCCAGGGATGTGTCGTGCTAAATTAGATATTTATGTCTTTATTGACTTTCCAGTATTTATACCATGGACTCACCAGATGAAGGTTATTCCAGGGATGTGTCGTGCTAAATTAGATATCTATGTCTTTATTGACTTTCCAGTATTTATACCATGGAAGCACCAGATGAAGGTTATTCCAGGGATATGTCATGCTAAATTAGATATATAAGTCTTTTTTGACTTTCCAGTATTTATACCATGGATGCAGCAGATGAAGGTTATTCCAGGGATGTGTCGTGCTAAATTAGATATCTGTGTCTTTTTTGACTTTCCAGTATTTATACCATGGACGCACCAGATGAAAGTTATTCCAGGGATGTGTCGTGCTAAATTAGATATCTATGTCTTTATTGACTTTCCAGTATTTATACCATGGACGCACCAGATGAAGGTTATTCCAGGGATGTGTCGTGCTAAATTAGATAACTATGTCTTTATTGACTTTCCAGTATTTATACCATGGACGCACCAGATGAAGGTTATTCCAGGGATGTGTCGTGCTAAATTATATATCTATGTCTTTATTGACTTTCCATTATTTATACCATGGACGCACCAGATGAAGGTTATTCCAGGGATGTGTCGTGCTAAATTAGATATTTATGTCTTTATTGACTTTCCAGTATTTATACCATGGACTCACCAGATGAAGGTTATTCCAGGGATGTGTCGTGCTAAATTAGATATCTATGTCTTTATTGACTTTCCAGTATTTATACCATGGACGCACCAGATGAAGGTTATTCCAGGGATGTGTCGTGCTAAATTAGATAGCTGTCTTTATTGACTTTCCATTATTTATACCATGGACGCACCAGATGAAGGTTATTCCAGGGATGTGTCGTGCTAAATTAGATATTTATGTCTTTATTGACTTTCCAGTATTTATACCATGGACTCACCAGATGAAGGTTATTCCAGGGATGTGTCGTGCTAAATTAGATATCTATGTCTTTATTGACTTTCCAGTATTTATACCATGGACGCACCAGATGAAGGTTATTCCAGGGATGTGTCGTGCTAAATTAGATAGCTATGTCTTTATTGACTTTCCAGTATTTATACCATGTACGCACCAGATGAAGGTTATTCCAGGGATGTGTCGTACTAAATTAGATACCTTGTAGCTATGTCTTTATTGAATTTCCAGTATTTATACCATGGACTCACCAGATGAAGGTTATTCCAGGGATGTGTCGTTCTAAATTAGATATCTATGTCTTTATTGACTTTCCAGTATTTATACCATGGACGCACCAGATGAAGGTTATTCCAGGGATATGTCATGCTAAATTAGATATATAAGTCTTTTTTGACTTTCCAGTATTTATTACATGGATGCAGCAGATGAAGGTTATTCCAGGGATGTGTCGTGCTAAATTAGATATCTGTGTCTTTTTTGACTTTCCAGTATTTATACCATGGACGCACCAGATGAAAGTTATTCCAGGGATGTGTCGTGCTAAATTAGATATCTATGTCTTTATTGACTTTCCAGTATTTATACCATGGACGCACCAGATGAAGGTTATTCCAGGGATGTGTCGTGCTAAATTAGATAACTATGTCTTTATTGACTTTCCAGTATTTATACCATGGACGCACCAGATGAAGGTTATTCCAGGGATGTGTCGTGCTAAATTATATATCTATGTCTTTATTGACTTTCCAGTATTTATACCATGGACGCACCAGATGAAGGTTATTCCAGGGATGTGTCGTGCTAAATTAGATAGCTGTCTTTATTGACTTTCCATTATTTATACCATGGACGCACCAGATGAAGGTTATTCCAGGGATGTGTCGTGCTAAATTAGATATTTATGTCTTTATTGACTTTCCAGTATTTATACCATGGACTCACCAGATGAAGGTTATTCCAGGGATGTGTAGTGCTAAATTAGATATCTATGTCTTTATTGACTTTCCAGTATTTATACCATGGACGCACCAGATGAAGGTTATTCCAGGGATATGTCATGCTAAATTAGATATATAAGTCTTTTTTGACTTTCCAGTATTTATACCATGGATGCAGCAGATGAAGGTTATTCCAGGGATGTGTCGTGCTAAATTAGATATCTGTGTCTTTTTTGACTTTCCAGTATTTATACCATGGACGCACCAGATGAAAGTTATTCCAGGGATGTGTCGTGCTAAATTAGATATCTATGTCTTTATTGACTTTCCAGTATTTATACCATGGACGCACCAGCTGAAGGTTATTCCAGGGATGTGTCGTGCTAAATTAGATAACTATGTCTTTATTGACTTTCCAGTATTTATACCATGGACGCACCAGATGAAGGTTATTCCAGGGATGTGTCGTGCTAAATTATATATCTATGTCTTTATTGACTTTCCATTATTTATACCATGGACGCACCAGATGAAGGTTATTCCAGGGATGTGTCGTGCTAAATTAGATATTTATGTCTTTATTGACTTTCCAGTATTTATACCATGGACTCACCAGATGAAGGTTATTCCAGGGATGTGTCGTGCTAAATTAGATATCTATGTCTTTATTGACTTTCCAGTATTTATACCATGGACGCACCAGATGAAGGTTATTCCAGGGATGTGTCGTGCTAAATTAGATAGCTGTCTTTATTGACTTTCCATTATTTATACCATGGACGCACCAGATGAAGGTTATTCCAGGGATGTGTCGTGCTAAATTAGATATTTATGTCTTTATTGACTTTCCAGTATTTATACCATGGACTCACCAGATGAAGGTTATTCCAGGGATGTGTCGTGCTAAATTAGATATCTATGTCTTTATTGACTTTCCAGTATTTATACCATGGACGCACCAGATGAAGGTTATTCCAGGGATGTGTCGTGCTAAATTAGATAGCTATGTCTTTATTGACTTTCCAGTATTTATACCATGTACGCACCAGATGAAGGTTATTCCAGGGATGTGTCGTGCTAAATTAGATATCTATGTCTTTATTGACTTTCCAGTATTTATACCATGGACACACCAGATGAAGGTTATTCCAGGGATGTGTCGTGCTATATTAGATAGCTATGTCTTTATTGACTTTCCAGTATTTATACCATGGACGCACCAGATTAAGGTTATTCCAGGGATGTGTCGTGATAATTAGATACCTTGTAGCTATGTCTTTATTGACTTTCCAGTATTTATGCCATGGACGCACCATATGAAGGTTATTCCAGGGATGTGTCGTGCGAAATTAGATACCTTGTAGCTATGTCTTTATTGACTTTCCAGTATTTATACCATGGACGCACTAGATGAAGGTTATTCCAGGGATGTGTCGTGCTAAATTATATATCTATGTCTTTATTGACTTTCCAGTATTTATACCATGGACGCACCAGATGAAGGTTATTCCAGGGATGTGTCGTACTAAATTAGATACCTTGTAGTTATGTCTTTATTGACTTTCCAGTATTTATACCATGTACGCACCAGATGAAGGTTATTCCAGGGATGTGTCGTACTAAATTAGATACCTTGTAGCTATGTCTTTATTGAATTTCCAGTATTTATACCATGGACGCACCAGATGAAGGTTATTCCAGGGATGTGTCGTGCTAAATTAGATAGCTATGTCTTTATTGACTTTCCAGTATTTATACCATGGACGCACCAGATGAAGGTTATTCCAGGGATGTGTCGTGCTAAATTAGATAGCTATGTCTTTATTGACTTTCCAGTACTTATACTATGGACACACCAGATGAAGGTTATTCCAGGGATGTGTCGTGCTAAATTAGATACCTTGTAGATATGTCTTTATTGAATTTCCAGTATTTATACCATGGACGCACCAGATGAAGGTTATTCCAGTGATGTGTCGTGCTAAATTAGATAGCTATATCTTTATTGACTTTCCAGTACTTATACCATGGACGCAACAGATGAAGGTTATTCCAGGGATGTGTCGTGATAATTAGATACCTTGTAGCTATGTCTTTATTGACTTTCCAGTATTTATACCATGGACGCACCAGATGAAGGTTATTCCAGGGATGTGTCGTGCGAAATTAGATACCTTGTAGCTATGTCTTTATTGACTTTCCAGTATTTATACCATGGACGCACTAGATGAAGGTTATTCCAGGGATGTGTCGTGCTAAATTAGATATCTATGTCTTTATTGACTTTCCAGTATTTATACCATGGATGCACCAGATGAAGGTTATTCCAGGGATGTGTCGTGCTAAATTATATATCTATGTCTTTATTGACTTTCCAGTATTTATACCATGGACGCACCAGATGAAGGTTATTCCAGGGATGTGTCGTGCTAAATCAGATACCTTGTAGTTATGTCTTTATTGACTTTCCAGTATTTATACCATAGACGCACCAGATGAAGGTTATTCCAGGGATGTGTCGTACTAAATTAGATACCTTGTAGCTATGTCTTTATTGAATTTCCAGTATTTATACCATGGACGCACCAGATGAAGGTTATTCCAGGGATGTGTCGTGCTAAATTTGATAGCTATGTCTTTATTGACTTTCCAGTATTTATACCATGGACGCACCAGATGAAGGTTATTCCAGGGATGTGTCGTGCTAAATTAGATAGCTATGTCTTTATTGACTTTCCAGTACTTATACCATGGACACACCAGATGAAGGTTATTCCAGGGATGTGTCGTGCTAAATTAGATACCTTGTAGATATGTCTTTATTGAATTTCCAGTATTTATACCATGGACGCACCAGATGAAGGTTATTCCAGTGATGTGTCGTGCTAAATTAGATAGCTATATCTTTATTGACTTTCCAGTACTTATACCATGGACGCACCAGAAGAAGGTTATTTCAGGGATATGTCGTACTAAATTAGATATCTATGTCTTTATTGACTTTCCAGTGTTTATACCATGGCCGCACCAGAAGAAGGTTATTCCAGGGATGTGTCGTACTAAATTAGATATCTATGTCTTTATTTACTTTCCAGTGTTTATACCATGGCCGCACCAGATGAAGGTTATTCCAGGGATGTGTCGTGCTAAATTAGATAGCTATGTCTTTATTGACTTTCCAGTATTTATACCATGGACGCACCAGATGAAGGTTATTCCAGGGATGTGTCGTGCTAAATTAGATATCTATGTCTTTATTGACTTTCCAGTATTTATACCATGGAAGCACCAGATGAAGGTTATTCCAGGGATGTGTCGTACTAAATTAGATATCTATGTCTTTATTGACTTTCCAGTAGTTATACCATGGACTCACCAGATGAAGGTTATTCCAGGGATGTGTCGTGCTAAATTTGATAGCTATGTCTTTATTGACTTTCCAGTATTTATACCATGTACGCACCAGATGAAGGTTATTCCAGGGATGTGTCGTGCTAAATTAGATATCTATGTCTTTATTGACTTTCCAGTATTTATACCATGGACACACCAGATGAAGGTTATTCCAGGGATGTGTCGTGCTATATTAGATAGCTATGTCTTTATTGACTTTCCAGTATTTATACCATGGACGCACCAGATTAAGGTTATTCCAGGGATGTGTCGTGATAATTAGATACCTTGTAGCTATGTCTTTATTGACTTTCCAGTATTTATACCATGGACGCACCATATGAAGGTTATTCCAGGGATGTGTCGTGCGAAATTAGAAACCTTGTAGCTATGTCTTTATTGACTTTCCAGTATTTATACCATGTACGCACTAGATGAAGGTTATTCCAGGGATGTGTCGTGCTAAATTAGATATCTATGTCTTTATTGACTTTCCAGTATTTATACCATGGATGCACCAGATGAAGGTTATTCCAGGGATGTGTCGTGCTAAATTATATATCTATGTCTTTATTGACTTTCCAGTATTTATACCATGGACGCACCAGATGAAGGTTATTCCAGGGATGTGTCGTGCTAAATTAGATACCTTGTAGTTATGTCTTTATTGACTTTCCAGTATTTATACCATGGACGCACCAGATGAAGGTTATTCCAGGGATGTGTCGTACTAAATTAGATACCTTGTAGTTATGTCTTTATTGACTTTCCAGTATTTATACCATGTACGCACCAGATGAAGGTTATTCCAGGGATGTGTCGAAATAAATTAGATACCTTGTAGCTATGTCTTTATTGAATTTCCAGTATTTATACCATGGACGCACCAGATGAAGGTTATTCCAGGGATGTGTCGTGCTAAATTAGATAGCTATGTCTTTATTGACTTTCCAGTATTTCTACCATGGACGCACCAGATGAAGGTTATTCCAGGGATGTGTCGTGATAATTAGATACCTTGTAGCTATGTCTTTATTGACTTTCCAGTATTTCTACCATGGACGCACCATATGAAGGTTATTCCAGGGATGTGTCGTGCGAAATTAGATACCTTGTAGCTATGTCTTTATTGACTTTCCAGTATTTATACCATGGACGCACTAGATGAAGGTTATTCCAGGGATGTGTCGTGCTAAATTAGATATCTATGTCTTTATTGACTTTCCAGTATTTATACCATGGATGCACCAGATGAAGGTTATTCCAGGGATGTGTCGTGCTAAATTATATATCTATGTCTTTATTGACTTTCCAGTATTTATACCATGGACGCACCAGATGAAGGTTATTCCAGGGATGTGTCGTGCTAAATTAGATACCTTGTAGTTATGTCTTTATTGAATTTCCAGTATTTATACCATAGACGCACCAGATGAAGGTTATTCCAGGGATGTGTCGTACTAAATTAGATACCTTGTAGCTATGTCTTTATTGAATTTCCAGTATTTATACCATGGACGCACCAGATGAAGGTTATTCCAGGGATGTGTCGTGCTAAATTAGATAGCTATGTCTTTATTGACTTTCCAGTATTTATACCATGGACGCACCAGATGAAGGTTATTCCAGGGATGTGTCGTGCTAAATTATATATCTATGTCTTTATTGACTTTCCAGTATTTATACCATGGACGCACCAGATGAAGGTTATTCCAGGGATGTGGCGTGCTAAATTAGATAGCTGTCTTTATTGACTTTCCATTATTTATACCATGGACGCACCAGATGAAGGTTATTCCAGGGATGTGTCGTGCTAAATTAGATATTTATGTCTTTATTGACTTTCCAGTATTTATACCATGGACTCACCAGATGAAGGTTATTCCAGGGATGTGTCGTTCTAAATTACATATCTATGTCTTTATTGACTTTCCAGTATTTATACCATGGACGCACCAGATGAAGGTTATTCCAGGGATATGTCATGCTAAATTAGATATATAAGTCTTTTTTGACTTTCCAGTATTTATTACATGGATGCAGCAGATGAAGGTTATTCCAGGGATGTGTCGTGCTAAATTAGATATCTGTGTCTTTTTTGACTTTCCAGTATTTATACCATGGACGCACCAGATGAAAGTTATTCCAGGGATGTGTCGTGCTAAATTAGATATCTATGTCTTTATTGACTTTCCAGTATTTATACCATGGACGCACCAGATGAAGGTTATTCCAGGGATGTGTCGTGCTAAATTAGATAACTATGTCTTTATTGACTTTCCAGTATTTATACCATGGACGCACCAGATGAAGGTTATTCCAGGGATGTGTCGTGCTAAATTATATATCTATGTCTTTATTGACTTTCCAGTATTTATACCATGGACGCACCAGATGAAGGTTATTCCAGGGATGTGTCGTGCTAAATTAGATAGCTGTCTTTATTGACTTTCCATTATTTATACCATGGACGCACCAGATGAAGGTTATTCCAGGGATGTGTCGTGCTAAATTAGATATTTATGTCTTTATTGACTTTCCAGTATTTATACCATGGACGCACCAGATGAAGGTTATTCCAGGGATATGTCATGCTAAATTAGATATATAAGTCTTTTTTGACTTTCCAGTATTTATACCATGGATGCAGCAGATGAAGGTTATTCCAGGGATGTGTCGTGCGAAATTAGATATCTGTGTCTTTTTTGACTTTCCAGTATTTATACCATGGACGCACCAGATGAAAGTTATTCCAGGGATGTGTCGTGCTAAATTAGATATCTATGTCTTTATTGACTTTCCAGTATTTATACCATGGACGCACCAGATGAAGGTTATTCTAGGGATGTGTCGTGCTAAATTAGATATCTATGTCTTTATTGACTTTCCAGTATTTATACCATGGAAGCACCAGATGAAGGTTATTCCAGGGATGTGTCATACTAAATTAGATATCTATGTCTTTATTGACTTTCCAGTATTTATACCATGGACTCACCAGATGAAGGTTATTCCAGGGATGTGTCGTGCTAAATTAGATAGCTATGTCTTTATTGACTTTCCAGTATTTATACCATGTACGCACCAGATGAAGGTTATTCCAGGTATGTGCCGTGCTAAATTAGATATCTATGTCTTTATTGACTTTCCAGTATTTATACCATGGACGCACCAGATGAAGGTTGTTCCAGGGATGTGTCGTGCTAAATTAGATATCTATGTCTTTATTGACTTTCCAGTATTTATATCATGGACGCACCAGATGAAGGTTATTCCAAGGATGTGTCGTACTAAATTAGATATCTGTCTTTATTGACTTTCCAGTGTTTATACCATGGGCGCACCAGATGAAGGTTATTCCAGGGATGTGTCGTGCTAAATTAGATAGCTATGTATTTATTGACTTTCCAGTATTTATACCATGGACGCACCAGATGAAGGTTATTCCAAGGATGTGTCGTGCTAAATTAGATAGCTATGTCTTTATTGACTTTCCAGTATCTATACCATGTACGCACCAGATGAAGGTTATTCCAGGGATGTGTCGTGCTAAATTAGATAACTATGTCTTTATTGACTTTCCAGTATTTATACCATGGACGCACCAGATGAAGGTTATTCCAGGGATGTGTCGTGCTAAATTAGATATCTATGTCTTTATTGACTTTCCAGTATTTATACCATGGAAACACCAGATGAAGGTTATTCCAGGGATGTATCGTGCTAAATTAGATAGCTATGTCTTTATTGACTTTCCAGTATTTATACCATGGACGCACCAGATGAAGGTTATTCCAGGGATGTGTCGTGATAATTAAATACTTTGTAGCTATGTCTTTATTGACTTTCCAGTATTTATACCATGGATGCACCAGATGAAGGTTATTCCAGGGATGTGTTGTACTAAATTAGATATCTATGTCTTTATGGACTTTCCAGTATTTATACCATGGACGCACCAGATAAAGGTTATTCCAGGGATGTGCCGTGCTAAATTAGATATCTATGTCTTTATTGACTTTCCAGTATTTATACCATGGACGCATCAGATGAAGGTTATTCCAGGGATGTGTAGTGCTAGATTAGATATCTATGTCTTTATTGACTTTCCAATATTTATACCATGGACGCACCAGATGAAGGTTAGTCCAGAGATGTGTCGTGCTAAAATATATAGCTATGTCTTTATTGACTTTCCAGTATTTATACCATGGACGCACCAGATGAAGGTTATTCCAGGGATGTGTCGTGCTAAATTAGATATCTATGTCTTTATTGACTTTCCAGTATTTATACCATGGGCGCACCAGATGAAGGTTATTCCAGGGATGTGTCGTGCTAAATTAGATAGCTTGTAGCTATGTCTTTATTGTCTTTCCAGTATTTATTCCATGGACGCCCCAGATGAAGGGTATTCCAGGGATGAGTTGTGCTAAATTAGATAGCTATGTCTTTATTGACTTTCCAGTATTTATACCATGGACGCACCAGATGAAGGTTATTCCAGGGATGTGTCGTGCTAAATTAGATAGCTATGTCTTTATTGACTTTCCAGTATTTCTACCATGGACGCACCAGATGAAGGTTATTCCAGGGATGTGTCGTGCTAAATTAGATAGCTATGACTTTATTGACTTTCCAGTATTTATACCATGGACGCACCAGATGAAGGTTATTCCAGGGATGTGTCGTACTAAATTAGATATCTATGTCTTTATTGACTTTCCAGTATTTATACCATTGGGGCACCAGATGAAGGTTATTCCAGGGATGTGTCGTGCTAAATTAGATAGCTATGTCTTTATTGACGTTCCATTATTTATACCATGGACGCACCAGATGAAGGTTATTCCAGGGATGTGTCGTGCTAAATTAGATAGCTATGTCTTTATTGACTTTCCAGTATTTATACCATGGACGCACCAGATGAAGGTTATTCCAGGGATGCGTCGTGCTAAATTAGAAATCTATGTCTTTATTGACTTTCCAGTATTTATACCATGGACGCACCAGATGAAGGTTATTCCAGGGATGTGTCGTGCTAAATTAGATATCTATGTCTTTATTGACTTTCCAGTATTTATACCATGGACGCACCAGATGAAGGTTATTCCAGGGATGTGTCGTACTAAATTAGATATCTATGTCTTTATTGACTTTCCAGTATTTATACCATGGACGCACCAGATGAAGGTTATTCCAGGGATGTGTGGTGCTAAATTAGATAGCTATGTCTTTATTGACTTTCCAGTATTTATACCATGTACGCACCAGATGAAGGTTATTCCAGGGATGTGCCGTGCTAAATTAGATATCTATTTCTTTATAGACTTTCCAGTATTTATACCATGGACGCACCAGATGAAGGTTGTTCCAGGGATGTGTCGTGCTAAGTTAGATAGCTATGTCTTTATTGACTTTCCAGTATTTATACCATGGACGCACCAGATGAAGGTTATTCCAGGGATGTGTCGAACTAAATTAGATATCTGTCTTTATTGACTTTCCAGTATTTATTCCATGGACGCACCAGATGAAGGTTATTCCAAGGATGTGTTGTGCTAAATTAGATAGCTATGTCTTTATTGACTTTCCAGTATTTATACCATGTACGCACCAGATGAAGGTTATTCCAGGGATGTGCGTGCTAAATTAGATATATATGTCTTTATTGACTTTCCAGTATTTATACCATGGACACACCAGATTAAGGTTATTCCAGGGATGTGTCGTGCTAAATTAGATAGCTATGTCTTTATTGACTTTCCAGTATTTATACCATGGACGCACCAGATGAAGGTTATTCCAGGGATGTGTCGTGATAATTAGATACCTTGTAGCTATATCTTTATTGACTTTCCAGTATTTATACCATGGACGCACCAGATGAAGGTTATTCCAGGGATGTGTCGTACTAAATTAGATATCTATGTCTTTATTGACTTTCCAGTATTTATACCATGGACGCACCAGATGAAGATTATTCCAGGGATGTGTCGTACTAAATTAGATATCTATGTCTTTATTGACTTTCCAGTATTTATACCATGGACGCACCAGATGAAGGTTATTCCAGGGATGTGCCCTGCTAAATTAGATAGCTATGTCTTTATTGACTTTCCAGTATTTATACCATGGACGCACCAGATGAAGGTTATTCCAGGGATGTGTAGTGCTAAATTAGATATCTATGTCTTTAATGACTTTCCAATATTTATACCATGGACGCACCAGATGAAGGTTATTCCAGGGATGTGTCGTGCTAAATTATATAGCTGTCTTTATTGACTTTCCAGTATTTATACCATGGACGCACCAGGTGAAGGTTATTCGAGGGATGTGTCGTGCTAAATTAGATATCTATGTCTTTAGTGACTTTCCAGTATTTATACCATGTACGCACCAGATGAAGGTTATTCCAGGGATGTGTCGTGCTAAATTAGATAGCTATGTCTGTATTGACTTTCCATTATTTATACCATGGACGCACCAGATGAAGGTTATTCCAGGGATGTGTCGTGCTAAATTAGATAGCTGTGTCTTTATTGACTTTCCAGTATTTATACCATGCGCGCACCAGATGAAGGTTATTCCATGGATGTGTCGTGCTAAATAAGATACCTTGTAGCTATGTCTTTATTGTCTTTCCAGTATTTATTCCATGGACGCACCAGATGAAGGGTATTCCAGGGATGAGTTGTGCTAAATTAGATAGCTATGTCTTTATTGACTTTCCAGTATTTATACCATGGACGCACCAGATGAAGGTTATTCCAGGGATGTGTCTTGCTAAATTAGATAGCTATGTCTTTATTGACTTTCCAGTATTTCTACCATGGACGCACCAGATGAAGGTTATTCCAGGGATGTGTCGTGCTAAATTAGATAGCTATGACTTTATTGACTTTCCAGTATTTATACCATGGACGCACCAGATGAAGGTTATTCCAGGGATGTGTCGTGCTAAATTAGATATCTATGTCTTTATTGACTTTCCAGTATTTATACCATTGGGGCACCAGATGAAGGTTATTCCAGGGATGTGTCGTGCTAAATTAGATAGCTATGTCTTTATTGACTTTCCAGTATTTATACCATGGACGCACCATATGAAGGTTATTCCAGGGATGTGCCGTGCTAAATTAGATATCTATGTCTTTATTGACTTTCCAATATTTATAACATGAACGCACTAGATGAAGGTTATTCCAGGGATGTGTCGTGCTAAATTAGATATCTATGTCTTTATTGACTTTCCAGTATTTATACCATGGACGCACCAGATGAAGGTTATTCCAGGGATGTGTCGTGCTAAATTAGATAACTATGTCTTTATTGACTTTCCATTATTTATACCATGGACGCACCAGATGAAGGTTATTCCAGGGATGTGTCGTGCTAAATTATATATCTATGTCTTTATTGACTTTCCAGTATTTATACCATGGACGCACCAGATGAAGGTTATTCCAGGGATGTGTCGTGCTAAATTAGATAGCTGTCTTTATTGACTTTCCATTATTTATACCATGGACGCACCAGATGAAGGTTATTCCAAGGATGTGTCGTGCTAAATTAGATATTTATGTCTTTATTGACTTTCCAGTATTTATACCATGGACTCACCAGATGAAGGTTATTCCAGGGATGTGTCGTGCTAAATTAGATATCTATGTCTTTATTGACTTTCCAGTATTTATACCATGGACGCACCAGATGAAGGTTATTCCAGGGATATGTCATGCTAAATTAGATATATAAGTCTTTTTTGACTTTCCAGTATTTATATCATGGATGCAGCAGATGAAGGTTATTCCAGGGATGTGTCGTGCTAAATTAGATATCTGTGTCTTTTTTGACTTTCCAGTATTTATACCATGGACGCACCAGATGAAAGTTATTCCAGGGATGTGTCGTGCTAAATTAGATATCTATGTCTTTATTGACATTCCAGTATTTATACCATGGACGCACCAGATGAAGGTTATTCTAGGGATGTGTCGTGCTAAATTAGATATCTATGTCTTTATTGACTTTCCAGTATTTATACCATGGAAGCACCAGATGAAGGTTATTCCAGGGATGTGTCATACTAAATTAGATATCTATGTCTTTATTGACTTTCCAGTATTTATACCATGGACTCACCAGATGAAGGTTATTCCAGGGATGTGTCGTGCTAAATTAGATAGCTATGTCTTTATTGACTTTCCAGTATTTATACCATGTACGCACCAGATGAAGGTTATTCCAGGGATGTGCCGTGCTAAATTAGATATCTATGTCTTTATTGACTTTCCAGTATTTATACCATGGACGCACCAGATGAAGGTTGTTCCAGGGATGTGTCGTGCTAAATTAGATATCTATGTCTTTATTGACTTTCCAGTATTTATATCATGGACGCACCAGATGAAGGTTATTCCAAGGATGTGTCGTACTAAATTAGATATCTGTCTTTATTGACTTTCCAGTGTTTATACCATGGGCGCACCAGATGAAGGTTATTCCAGGGATGTGTCGTGCTAAATTAGATAGCTATGTCTTTATTGACTTTCCAGTATTTATACCATGGACGCACCAGATGAAGGTTATTCCAAGGATGTGTCGTGCTAAATTAGATAGCTATGTCTTTATTGACTTTCCAGTATCTATACCATGTACGCACCAGATGAAGGTTATTCCAGGGATGTGTCGTGCTAAATTAGATAACTATGTCTTTATTGACTTTCCAGTATTTATACCATGGACGCACCAGATGAAGGTTATTCCAGGGATGTGTCGTGCTAAATTAGATATCTATGTCTTTATTGACTTTCCAGTATTTATACCATGGAAACACCAGATGAAGGTTATTCCAGGGATGTATCGTGCTAAATTAGATAGCTATGTCTTTATTGACTTTCCAGTATTTATACCATGGACGCACCAGATGAAGGTTATTCCAGGGATGTGTCGTGATAATTAGATACTTTGTAGCTATGTCTTTATTGACTTTCCAGTATTTATACCATGGACGCACCAGATGAAGGTTATTCCAGGGATGTGTTGTGCTAAATTAGATATGTATGTCTTTATGGACTTTCCAGTATTTATACCATGGACGCACCAGATAAAGGTTATTCAAGGGATGTGCCGTGCTAAATTAGATATCTATGTCTTTATTGACTTTCCAGTATTTATACCATGGACGCACCAGATGAAGGTTATTCCAGGGATATGTCATGCTAAATTAGATATATAAGTCTTTTTTGACTTTCCAGTATTTATACCATGGATGCAGCAGATGAAGGTTATTCCAGGGATGTGTCGTGCTAAATTAGATATCTGTGTCTTTTTTGACTTTCCAGTATTTATACCATGGACGCACCAGATGAAAGTTATTCCAGGGATGTGTCGTGCTAAATTAGATATCTATGTCTTTATTGACTTTCCAGTATTTATACCATGGACGCACCAGATGAAGGTTATTCTAGGGATGTGTCGTGCTAAATTAGATATCTATGTCTTTATTGACTTTCCAGTATTTATACCATGGAAGCACCAGATGAAGGTTATTCCAGGGATGTGTCATACTAAATTAGATATCTATGTCTTTATTGACTTTCCAGTATTTATACCATGGACTCACCAGATGAAGGTTATTCCAGGGATGTGTCGTGCTAAATTAGATAGCTATGTCTTTATTGACTTTCCAGTATTTATACCATGTACGCACCAGATGAAGGTTATTCCAGGGATGTGCCGTGCTAAATTAGATATCTATGTCTTTATTGACTTTCCAGTATTTCTACCATGGACGCACCAGATGAAGGTTGTTCCAGGGATGTGTCGTGCTAAATTAGATATCTATGTCTTTATTGACTTTCCAGTATTTATATCATGGACGCACCAGATGAAGGTTATTCCAAGGATGTGTCGTACTAAATTAGATATCTGTCTTTATTGACTTTCCAGTGTTTATACCATGGGCGCACCAGATGAAGGTTATTCCAGGGATGTGTCGTGCTAAATTAGATAGCTATGTCTTTATTGACTTTCCAGTATTTATACCATGGACGCACCAGATGAAGGTTATTCCAAGGATGTGTCGTGCTAAATTAGATAGCTATGTCTTTATTGACTTTCCAGTATCTATACCATGTACGCACCAGATGAAGGTTATTCCAGGGATGTGTCGTGCTAAATTAGATAACTATGTCTTTATTGACTTTCCAGTATTTATACCATGGACGCACCAGATGAAGGTTATTCCAGGGATGTGTCGTGCTAAATTAGATATCTATGTCTTTATTGACTTTCCAGTATTTATACCATGGAAACACCAGATGAAGGTTATTCCAGGGATGTATTGTGCTAAATTAGATAGCTATGTCTTTATTGACTTTCCAGTATTTATACCATGGACGCACCAGATGAAGGTTATTCCAGGGATGTGTCGTGATAATTAGATACTTTGTAGCTATGTCTTTATTGACTTTCCAGTATTTATACCATGGACGCACCAGATGAAGGTTATTCCAGGGATGTGTTGTACTAAATTAGATATCTATGTCTTTATGGACTTTCCAGTATTTATACCATGGACGCACCAGATAAAGGTTATTCCAGGGATGTGCCGTGCTAAATTAGATATCTATGTCTTTATTGACTTTCCAGTATTTATACCATGGACGCATCAGATGAAGGTTATTCCAGGGATGCGTCGTGCTAAATTAGAAATCTATGTCTTTATTGACTTTCCAGTATTTATACCATGGACGCACCAGATGAAGGTTATTCCAGGGATGTGTCGTGCTAAATTAGATATCTATGTCTTTATTGACTTTCCAGTATTTATACCATGGAAGCACCAGATGAAGGTTATTCCAGGGATGTGTCGTATTAAATTAGATATCTATGTCTTTATTGACTTTCCAGTATTTATTCCATGGACGCACCAGATGAAGGTTATTCCAGGGATGTGTGGTGCTAAATTAGATAGCTATGTCTTTATTGACTTTCCAGTATTTATACCATGGACGCACCAGATGAAGGTTATTCCAGGGATGTGCCGTGCTAAATTAGATATCTATTTCTTTATAGACTTTCCAGTATTTATACCATGGACGCACCAGATGAAGGTTGTTCCAGGGATGTGTCGTGCTAAGTTAGATAGCTATGTCTTTATTGACTTTCCAGTATTTATACCATGGACGCACCAGATGAAGGTTATTCCAGGGATGTGTCGTACTAAATTAGATATCTGTCTTTATTGACTTTCCAGTATTTATTCCATGGACGCACCAGATGAAGGTTATTCCAAGGATGTGTTGTGCTAAATTAGATAGCTATGTCTTTATTGACTTTCCAGTATTTATTCCATGTACGCACCAGATGAAGGTTATTCCAGGGATGTGCCGTGCTAAATTAGATATATATGTCTTTATTGACTTTCCAGTATTTATACCATGGACACACCAGATTAAGGTTATTCCAGGGATGTGTCGTGCTAAATTAGATAGCTATGTCTTTATTGACTTTCCAGTATTTATACCAGGGACGCACCAGATGAAGGTTATTCCAGGGATGTGTCGTGATAATTAGATACCTTGTAGCTATATCTTTATTGACTTTCCAGTATTTATACCATGGACGCACCAGATGAAGGTTATTCCAGGGATGTGTCGTACTAAATTAGATATCTATGTCTTTATTGACTTTCCAGTATTTATACCATGGACGCACCAGATGAAGATTATTCCAGGGATGTGTCGTACTAAATTAGATATCTATGTCTTTATTGACTTTCCAGTATTTATACCATGGACGCACCAGATGAAGGTTATTCCAGGGATGTGCCCTGCTAAATTAGATAGCTATGTCTTTATTGACTTTCCAGTATTTATACCATGGACGCACCAGATGAAGGTTATTCCAGGGATGTGTAGTGCTAAATTAGATATCTATGTCTTTAATGACTTTCCAATATTTATACCATGGACGCACCAGATGAAGGTTATTCCAGGGATGTGTCGTGCTAAATTATATAGCTATGTCTTTATTGACTTTCCAGTATTTATACCCTGGACGCACCAGGTGAAGGTTATTCGAGGGATGTGTCGTGCTAAATTAGATATCTATGTCTTTATTGACTTTTCAGTATTTATACCATGTACGCACCAGATGAAGGTTATTCCAGGGATGTGTCGTGCTAAATTAGATAGCTATGTCTTTATTGACTTTCCATTATTTATACCATGGACGCACCAGATGAAGGTTATTCCAGGGATGTGTCGTGCTAAATTAGATATCTATGTCTTTATTGACTTTCCAGTATTTATACCATGGAAACACCAGATGAAGGTTATTCCAGGGATGTATCGTGCTAAATTAGATAGCTATGTCTTTATTGACTTTCCAGTATTTATACCATGGACGCACCAGATGAAGGTTATTCCAGGGATGTGTCGTGATAATTAGATACTTTGTAGCTATGTCTTTATTGACTTTCCAGTATTTATACCATGGACGCACCAGATGAAGGTTATTCCAGGGATGTGTTGTGCTAAATTAGATATGTATGTCTTTATGGACTTTCCAGTATTTATACCATGGACGCACCAGATAAAGGTTATTCAAGGGATGTGCCGTGCTAAATTAGATATCTATGTCTTTATTGACTTTCCAGTATTTATACCATGGACGCACCAGATGAAGGTTATTCCAGGGATATGTCATGCTAAATTAGATATATAAGTCTTTTTTGACTTTCCAGTATTTATACCATGGATGCAGCAGATGAAGGTTATTCCAGGGATGTGTCGTGCTAAATTAGATATCTGTGTCTTTTTTGACTTTCCAGTATTTATACCATGGACGCACCAGATGAAAGTTATTCCAGGGATGTGTCGTGCTAAATTAGATATCTATGTCTTTATTGACTTTCCAGTATTTATACCATGGACGCACCAGATGAAGGTTATTCTAGGGATGTGTCGTGCTAAATTAGATATCTATGTCTTTATTGACTTTCCAGTATTTATACCATGGAAGCACCAGATGAAGGTTATTCCAGGGATGTGTCATACTAAATTAGATATCTATGTCTTTATTGACTTTCCAGTATTTATACCATGGACTCACCAGATGAAGGTTATTCCAGGGATGTGTCGTGCTAAATTAGATAGCTATGTCTTTATTGACTTTCCAGTATTTATACCATGTACGCACCAGATGAAGGTTATTCCAGGGATGTGCCGTGCTAAATTAGATATCTATGTCTTTATTGACTTTCCAGTATTTCTACCATGGACGCACCAGATGAAGGTTGTTCCAGGGATGTGTCGTGCTAAATTAGATATCTATGTCTTTATTGACTTTCCAGTATTTATATCATGGACGCACCAGATGAAGGTTATTCCAAGGATGTGTCGTACTAAATTAGATATCTGTCTTTATTGACTTTCCAGTGTTTATACCATGGGCGCACCAGATGAAGGTTATTCCAGGGATGTGTCGTGCTAAATTAGATAGCTATGTCTTTATTGACTTTCCAGTATTTATACCATGGACGCACCAGATGAAGGTTATTCCAAGGATGTGTCGTGCTAAATTAGATAGCTATGTCTTTATTGACTTTCCAGTATCTATACCATGTACGCACCAGATGAAGGTTATTCCAGGGATGTGTCGTGCTAAATTAGATAACTATGTCTTTATTGACTTTCCAGTATTTATACCATGGACGCACCAGATGAAGGTTATTCCAGGGATGTGTCGTGCTAAATTAGATATCTATGTCTTTATTGACTTTCCAGTATTTATACCATGGAAACACCAGATGAAGGTTATTCCAGGGATGTATTGTGCTAAATTAGATAGCTATGTCTTTATTGACTTTCCAGTATTTATACCATGGACGCACCAGATGAAGGTTATTCCAGGGATGTGTCGTGATAATTAGATACTTTGTAGCTATGTCTTTATTGACTTTCCAGTATTTATACCATGGACGCACCAGATGAAGGTTATTCCAGGGATGTGTTGTACTAAATTAGATATCTATGTCTTTATGGACTTTCCAGTATTTATACCATGGACGCACCAGATAAAGGTTATTCCAGGGATGTGCCGTGCTAAATTAGATATCTATGTCTTTATTGACTTTCCAGTATTTATACCATGGACGCATCAGATGAAGGTTATTCCAGGGATGCGTCGTGCTAAATTAGAAATCTATGTCTTTATTGACTTTCCAGTATTTATACCATGGACGCACCAGATGAAGGTTATTCCAGGGATGTGTCGTGCTAAATTAGATATCTATGTCTTTATTGACTTTCCAGTATTTATACCATGGAAGCACCAGATGAAGGTTATTCCAGGGATGTGTCGTATTAAATTAGATATCTATGTCTTTATTGACTTTCCAGTATTTATTCCATGGACGCACCAGATGAAGGTTATTCCAGGGATGTGTGGTGCTAAATTAGATAGCTATGTCTTTATTGACTTTCCAGTATTTATACCATGGACGCACCAGATGAAGGTTATTCCAGGGATGTGCCGTGCTAAATTAGATATCTATTTCTTTATAGACTTTCCAGTATTTATACCATGGACGCACCAGATGAAGGTTGTTCCAGGGATGTGTCGTGCTAAGTTAGATAGCTATGTCTTTATTGACTTTCCAGTATTTATACCATGGACGCACCAGATGAAGGTTATTCCAGGGATGTGTCGTACTAAATTAGATATCTGTCTTTATTGACTTTCCAGTATTTATTCCATGGACGCACCAGATGAAGGTTATTCCAAGGATGTGTTGTGCTAAATTAGATAGCTATGTCTTTATTGACTTTCCAGTATTTATTCCATGTACGCACCAGATGAAGGTTATTCCAGGGATGTGCCGTGCTAAATTAGATATATATGTCTTTATTGACTTTCCAGTATTTATACCATGGACACACCAGATTAAGGTTATTCCAGGGATGTGTCGTGCTAAATTAGATAGCTATGTCTTTATTGACTTTCCAGTATTTATACCAGGGACGCACCAGATGAAGGTTATTCCAGGGATGTGTCGTGATAATTAGATACCTTGTAGCTATATCTTTATTGACTTTCCAGTATTTATACCATGGACGCACCAGATGAAGGTTATTCCAGGGATGTGTCGTACTAAATTAGATATCTATGTCTTTATTGACTTTCCAGTATTTATACCATGGACGCACCAGATGAAGATTATTCC
The DNA here is from genome assembly GCA_963680875.1 of Bathymodiolus brooksi. NCBI lineage: Eukaryota > Metazoa > Mollusca > Bivalvia > Mytilida > Modiolidae > Bathymodiolus > Bathymodiolus brooksi. The sequence goes on along the minus strand of OY804578.1, from coordinate 20,800,376 downwards.
AGGGATGTGTCGTACTAAATTAGATATCTATGTCTTTATTGACTTTCCAGTATTTATACCATGGACGCACCAGATGAAGGTTATTCCAGGGATGTGCCCTGCTAAATTAGATAGCTATGTCTTTATTGACTTTCCAGTATTTATACCATGGACGCACCAGATGAAGGTTATTCCAGGGATGTGTAGTGCTAAATTAGATATCTATGTCTTTAATGACTTTCCAATATTTATACCATGGACGCACCAGATGAAGGTTATTCCAGGGATGTGTCGTGCTAAATTATATAGCTATGTCTTTATTGACTTTCCAGTATTTATACCCTGGACGCACCAGGTGAAGGTTATTCGAGGGATGTGTCGTGCTAAATTAGATATCTATGTCTTTATTGACTTTTCAGTATTTATACCATGTACGCACCAGATGAAGGTTATTCCAGGGATGTGTCGTGCTAAATTAGATAGCTATGTCTTTATTGACTTTCCATTATTTATACCATGGACGCACCAGATGAAGGTTATTCCAGGGATGTGTCGTGCTAAATTAGATAGCTATGTCTTTATTGACTTTCCAGTATTTATACCATGGGCGCACCAGATGAAGGTTATTCCATGGATGTGTCGTGCTAAATAAGATACCTTGTAGCTATGTCTTTATTGTCTTTCCAGTATTTATTCCATGGACGCACCAGATGAAGGGTATTCCAGGGATGAGTTGTGCTAAATTAGATAGCTATGTCTTTATTGACTTTCCAGTATTTATACAATGGACGCACCAGATGAAGGTTATTCCAGGGATGTGTCGTGCTAAATTAGATAGCTATGTCTTTATTGACTTTCCAGTATTTATACCATGGACGCACCAGATGAAGGTTATTCCAGGGATGTGTCGTGCTAAATTAGATAGCTATGACTTTATTGATTTTCCAGTATTTATACCATGGACGCACCAGATGAAGGTTATTCCAGGGATGTGTCGTGCTAAATTAGATAGCTATGTCTTTATTGACTTTCCAGTATTTATACCATGGACGCACCATATGAAGGTTATTCCAGGGATGTGCCGTGCTAAATTAGATATCTATGTCTTTATTGACTTTCCAATATTTATAACATGAACGCACTAGATGAAGGTTATTCCAGGGATGTGTCGTGCTAAATTAGATATCTATGTCTTTATTGACTTTCCAGTATTTATACCATGTACGCACCAGATGAAGGTTATTCCAGGGATGTGTCGTGCTAAATTAGATAACTATGTCTTTATTGACTTTCCATTATTTATACCATGGACGCACCAGATGAAGGTTATTCCAGGGATGTGTCGTGCTAAATAATATATCTATGTCTTTATTGACTTTCCAGTATTTATACCATGGACGCACCAGATGAAGGTTATTCCAGGGATGTGTCGTGCTAAATTAGATAGCTGTCTTTATTGACTTTCCATTATTTATACCATGGACGCACCAGATGAAGGTTATTCCAGGGATGTGTCGTGCTAAATTAGATATTTATGTCTTTATTGACTTTCCAGTATTTATACCATGGACTCACCAGATGAAGGTTATTCCAGGGATGTGTCGTGCTAAATTAGATATCTATGTCTTTATTGACTTTCCAGTATTTATACCATGGACGCACCAGATGAAGGTTATTCCAGGGATCTGTCATGCTAAATTAGATATATAAGTCTTTTTTGACTTTCCAGTATTTATTCCATGGATGCAGCAGATGAAGGTTATTCCAGGGATGTGTCGTGCTAAATTAGATATCTGTGTCTTTTTTGACTTTCCAGTATTTATACCATGGACGCACCAGATGAAAGTTATTCCAGGGATGTGTCGTGCTAAATTAGATATCTATGTCTTTATTGACTTTCCAGTATTTATACCATTGGGGCACCAGATGAAGGTTATTCCAGGGATGTGTCGTGCTAAATTAGATAGCTATGTCTTTATTGACGTTCCATTATTTATACCATGGACGCACCAGATGAAGGTTATTCCAGGGATGTGTCGTGCTAAATTAGATAGCTATGTCTTTATTGACTTTCCAGTATTTATACCATGGACGCACCAGATGAAGGTTATTCCAGGGATGCGTCGTGCTAAATTAGAAATCTATGTCTTTATTGACTTTCCAGTATTTATACCATGGACGCACCAGATGAAGGTTATTCCAGGGATGTGTCGTGCTAAATTAGATATCTATGTCTTTATTGACTTTCCAGTATTTATACCATGGACGCACCAGATGAAGGTTATTCCAGGGATGTGTCGTACTAAATTAGATATCTATGTCTTTATTGACTTTCCAGTATTTATACCATGGACGCACCAGATGAAGGTTATTCCAGGGATGTGTGGTGCTAAATTAGATAGCTATGTCTTTATTGACTTTCCAGTATTTATACCATGTACGCACCAGATGAAGGTTATTCCAGGGATGTGCCGTGCTAAATTAGATATCTATTTCTTTATAGACTTTCCAGTATTTATACCATGGACGCACCAGATGAAGGTTGTTCCAGGGATGTGTCGTGCTAAGTTAGATAGCTATGTCTTTATTGACTTTCCAGTATTTATACCATGGACGCACCAGATGAAGGTTATTCCAGGGATGTGTCGAACTAAATTAGATATCTGTCTTTATTGACTTTCCAGTATTTATTCCATGGAAGCACCAGATGAAGGTTATTCCAAGGATGTGTTGTGCTAAATTAGATAGCTATGTCTTTATTGACTTTCCAGTATTTATACCATGTACGCACCAGATGAAGGTTATTCCAGGGATGTGCGTGCTAAATTAGATATATATGTCTTTATTGACTTTCCAGTATTTATACCATGGACACACCAGATTAAGGTTATTCCAGGGATGTGTCGTGCTAAATTAGATAGCTATGTCTTTATTGACTTTCCAGTATTTATACCATGGACGCACCAGATGAAGGTTATTCCAGGGATGTGTCGTGATAATTAGATACCTTGTAGCTATATCTTTATTGACTTTCCAGTATTTATACCATGGACGCACCAGATGAAGGTTATTCCAGGGATGTGTCGTCCTAAATTAGATATCTATGTCTTTATTGACTTTCCAGTATTTATACCATGGACGCACCAGATGAAGATTATTCCAGGGATGTGTCGTACTAAATTAGATATCTATGTCTTTATTGACTTTCCAGTATTTATACCATGGACGCACCAGATGAAGGTTATTCCAGGGATGTGCCCTGCTAAATTAGATAGCTATGTCTTTATTGACTTTCCAGTATTTATACCATGGACGCACCAGATGAAGGTTATTCCAGGGATGTGTAGTGCTAAATTAGATATCTATGTCTTTAATGACTTTCCAATATTTATACCATGGACGCAACAGATGAAGGTTATTCCAGGGATGTGTCGTGCTAAATTATATAGCTGTCTTTATTGACTTTCCAGTATTTATACCATGTACGCACCAGATGAAGGTTATTCCAGGGATGTGTCGTGCTAAATTAGATAGCTATGTCTGTATTGACTTTCCATTATTTATACCATGGACGCACCAGATGAAGGTTATTCCAGGGATGTGTCGTGCTAAATTAGATAGCTGTGTCTTTATTGACTTTCCAGTATTTATACCATGCGCGCACCAGATGAAGGTTATTCCATGGATGTGTCGTGCTAAATAAGATACCTTGTAGCTATGTTTTTATTGTCTTTCCAGTATTTATTCCATGGACGCACCAGATGAAGGGTATTCCAGGGATGAGTTGTGCTAAATTAGATAGCTATGTCTTTATTGACTTTCCAGTATTTATACCATGGACGCACCAGATGAAGGTTATTCCAGGGATGTGTCTTGCTAAATTAGATAGCTATGTCTTTATTGACTTTCCAGTATTTCTACCATGGACGCACCAGATGAAGGTTATTCCAGGGATGTGTCGTGCTAAATTAGATAGCTATGACTTTATTGACTTTCCAGTATTTATACCATGGACGCACCAGATGAAGGTTATTCCAGGGATGTGTCGTGCTAAATTAGATATCTATGTCTTTATTGACTTTCCAGTATTTATACCATTGGGGCACCAGATGAAGGTTATTCCAGGGATGTGTCGTGCTAAATTAGATAGCTATGTCTTTATTGACTTTCCAGTATTTATACCATGGACGCACCATATGAAGGTTATTCCAGGGATGTGCCGTGCTAAATTAGATATCTATGTCTTTATTGACTTTCCAATATTTATAACATGAACGCACTAGATGAAGGTTATTCCAGGGATGTGTCGTGCTAAATTAGATATCTATGTCTTTATTGACTTTCCAGTATTTATACCATGGACGCACCAGATGAAGGTTATTCCAGGGATGTGTCGTGCTAAATTAGATAACTATGTCTTTATTGACTTTCCATTATTTATACCATGGACGCACCAGATGAAGGTTATTCCAGGGATGTGTCGTGCTAAATTATATATCTATGTCTTTATTGACTTTCCAGTATTTATACCATGGACGCACCAGATGAAGGTTATTCCAGGGATGTGTCGTGCTAAATTAGATAGCTGTCTTTATTGACTTTCCATTATTTATACCATGGACGCACCAGATGAAGGTTATTCCAAGGATGTGTCGTGCTAAATTAGATATTTATGTCTTTATTGACTTTCCAGTATTTATACCATGGACTCACCAGATGAAGGTTATTCCAGGGATGTGTCGTGCTAAATTAGATATCTATGTCTTTATTGACTTTCCAGTATTTATACCATGGACGCACCAGATGAAGGTTATTCTAGGGATGTGTCGTGCTAAATTAGATATCTATGTCTTTATTGACTTTCCAGTATTTATACCATGGAAGCACCAGATGAAGGTTATTCCAGGGATGTGTCATACTAAATTAGATATCTATGTCTTTATTGACTTTCCAGTATTTATACCATGGACTCACCAGATGAAGGTTATTCCAGGGATGTGTCGTGCTAAATTAGATAGCTATGTCTTTATTGACTTTCCAGTATTTATACCATGTACGCACCAGATGAAGGTTATTCCAGGGATGTGCCGTGCTAAATTAGATATCTATGTCTTTATTGACTTTCCAGTATTTATACCATGGACGCACCAGATGAAGGTTGTTCCAGGGATGTGTCGTGCTAAATTAGATATCTATGTCTTTATTGACTTTCCAGTATTTATATCATGGACGCACCAGATGAAGGTTATTCCAAGGATGTGTCGTACTAAATTAGATATCCGTCTTTATTGACTTTCCAGTGTTTATACCATGGGCGCACCAGATGAAGGTTATTCCAGGGATGTGTCGTGCTAAATTAGATAGCTATGTCTTTATTGACTTTCCAGTATTTATACCATGGACGCACCAGATGAAGGTTATTCCAAGGATGTGTCGTGCTAAATTAGATAGCTATGTCTTTATTGACTTTCCAGTATCTATACCATGTACGCACCAGATGAAGGTTATTCCAGGGATGTGTCGTGCTAAATTAGATAACTATGTCTTTATTGACTTTCCAGTATTTATACCATGGACGCACCAGATGAAGGTTATTCCAGGGATGTGTCGTGCTAAATTAGATATCTATGTCTTTATTGACTTTCCAGTATTTATACCATGGAAACACCAGATGAAGGTTATTCCAGGGATGTATCGTGCTAAATTAGATAGCTATGTCTTTATTGACTTTCCAGTATTTATACCATGGACGCACCAGATGAAGGTTATTCCAGGGATGTGTCGTGATAATTAGATACTTTGTAGCTATGTCTTTATTGACTTTCCAGTATTTATACCATGGACGCACCAGATGAAGGTTATTCCAGGGATGTGTTGTGCTAAATTAGATATCTATGTCTTTATGGACTTTCCAGTATTTATACCATGGACGCACCAGATAAAGGTTATTCAAGGGATGTGCCGTGCTAAATTAGATATCTATGTCTTTATTGACTTTCCAGTATTTATACCATGGACGCACCAGATGAAGGTTATTCCAGGGATATGTCATGCTAAATTAGATATATAAGTCTTTTTTGACTTTCCAGTATTTATACCATGGATGCAGCAGATGAAGGTTATTCCAGGGATGTGTCGTGCTAAATTAGATATCTGTGTCTTTTTTGACTTTCCAGTATTTATACCATGGACGCACCAGATGAAAGTTATTCCAGGGATGTGTCGTGCTAAATTAGATATCTATGTCTTTATTGACTTTCCAGTATTTATACCATGGACGCACCAGATGAAGGTTATTCTAGGGATGTGTCGTGCTAAATTAGATATCTATGTCTTTATTGACTTTCCAGTATTTATACCATGGAAGCACCAGATGAAGGTTATTCCAGGGATGTGTCATACTAAATTAGATATCTATGTCTTTATTGACTTTCCAGTATTTATACCATGGACTCACCAGATGAAGGTTATTCCAGGGATGTGTCGTGCTAAATTAGATAGCTATGTCTTTATTGACTTTCCAGTATTTATACCATGTACGCACCAGATGAAGGTTATTCCAGGGATGTGCCGTGCTAAATTAGATATCTATGTCTTTATTGACTTTCCAGTATTTCTACCATGGACGCACCAGATGAAGGTTGTTCCAGGGATGTGTCGTGCTAAATTAGATATCTATGTCTTTATTGACTTTCCAGTATTTATATCATGGACGCACCAGATGAAGGTTATTCCAAGGATGTGTCGTACTAAATTAGATATCTGTCTTTATTGACTTTCCAGTGTTTATACCATGGGCGCACCAGATGAAGGTTATTCCAGGGATGTGTCGTGCTAAATTAGATAGCTATGTCTTTATTGACTTTCCAGTATTTATACCATGGACGCACCAGATGAAGGTTATTCCAAGGATGTGTCGTGCTAAATTAGATAGCTATGTCTTTATTGACTTTCCAGTATCTATACCATGTACGCACCAGATGAAGGTTATTCCAGGGATGTGTCGTGCTAAATTAGATAACTATGTCTTTATTGACTTTCCAGTATTTATACCATGGACGCACCAGATGAAGGTTATTCCAGGGATGTGTCGTGCTAAATTAGATATCTATGTCTTTATTGACTTTCCAGTATTTATACCATGGAAACACCAGATGAAGGTTATTCCAGGGATGTATTGTGCTAAATTAGATAGCTATGTCTTTATTGACTTTCCAGTATTTATACCATGGACGCACCAGATGAAGGTTATTCCAGGGATGTGTCGTGATAATTAGATACTTTGTAGCTATGTCTTTATTGACTTTCCAGTATTTATACCATGGACGCACCAGATGAAGGTTATTCCAGGGATGTGTTGTACTAAATTAGATATCTATGTCTTTATGGACTTTCCAGTATTTATACCATGGACGCACCAGATAAAGGTTATTCCAGGGATGTGCCGTGCTAAATTAGATATCTATGTCTTTATTGACTTTCCAGTATTTATACCATGGACGCATCAGATGAAGGTTATTCCAGGGATGCGTCGTGCTAAATTAGAAATCTATGTCTTTATTGACTTTCCAGTATTTATACCATGGACGCACCAGATGAAGGTTATTCCAGGGATGTGTCGTGCTAAATTAGATATCTATGTCTTTATTGACTTTCCAGTATTTATACCATGGAAGCACCAGATGAAGGTTATTCCAGGGATGTGTCGTACTAAATTAGATATCTATGTCTTTATTGACTTTCCAGTATTTATTCCATGGACGCACCAGATGAAGGTTATTCCAGGGATGTGTGGTGCTAAATTAGATAGCTATGTCTTTATTGACTTTCCAGTATTTATACCATGGACGCACCAGATGAAGGTTATTCCAGGGATGTGCCGTGCTAAATTAGATATCTATTTCTTTATAGACTTTCCAGTATTTATACCATGGACGCACCAGATGAAGGTTGTTCCAGGGATGTGTCGTGCTAAGTTAGATAGCTATGTCTTTATTGACTTTCCAGTATTTATACCATGGACGCACCAGATGAAGGTTATTCCAGGGATGTGTCGTACTAAATTAGATATCTGTCTTTATTGACTTTCCAGTATTTATTCCATGGACGCACCAGATGAAGGTTATTCCAAGGATGTGTTGTGCTAAATTAGATAGCTATGTCTTTATTGACTTTCCAGTATTTATTCCATGTACGCACCAGATGAAGGTTATTCCAGGGATGTGCCGTGCTAAATTAGATATATATGTCTTTATTGACTTTCCAGTATTTATACCATGGACACACCAGATTAAGGTTATTCCAGGGATGTGTCGTGCTAAATTAGATAGCTATGTCTTTATTGACTTTCCAGTATTTATACCATGGACGCACCAGATGAAGGTTATTCCAGGGATGTGTCGTGATAATTAGATACCTTGTAGCTATATCTTTATTGACTTTCCAGTATTTATACCATGGACGCACCAGATGAAGGTTATTCCAGGGATGTGTCGTACTAAATTAGATATCTATGTCTTTATTGACTTTCCAGTATTTATACCATGGACGCACCAGATGAAGATTATTCCAGGGATGTGTCGTACTAAATTAGATATCTATGTCTTTATTGACTTTCCAGTATTTATACCATGGACGCACCAGATGAAGGTTATTCCAAGGATGTGCCCTGCTAAATTAGATAGCTATGTCTTTATTGACTTTCCAGTATTTATACCATGGACGCACCAGATGAAGGTTATTCCAGGGATGTGTAGTGCTAAATTAGATATCTATGTCTTTAATGACTTTCCAATATTTATACCATGGACGCACCAGATGAAGGTTATTCCAGGGATGTGTCGTGCTAAATTATATAGCTATGTCTTTATTGACTTTCCAGTATTTATACCATGGACGCACCAGGTGAAGGTTATTCGAGGGATGTGTCGTGCTAAATTAGATATCTATGTCTTTATTGACTTTTCAGTATTTATACCATGTACGCACCAGATGAAGGTTATTCCAGGGATGTGTCGTGCTAAATTAGATAGCTATGTCTTTATTGACTTTCCATTATTTATACCATGGACGCACCAGATGAAGGTTATTCCAGGGATGTGTCGTGCTAAATTAGATAGCTATGTCTTTATTGACTTTCCAGTATTTATACCATGGGCGCACCAGATGAAGGTTATTCCATGGATGTGTCGTGCTAAATAAGATACCTTGTAGCTATGTCTTTATTGTCTTTCCAGTATTTATTCCATGGACGCACCAGATGAAGGGTATTCCAGGGATGAGTTGTGCTAAATTAGATAGCTATGTCTTTATTGACTTTCCAGTATTTATACAATGGACGCACCAGATGAAGGTTATTCCAGGGATGTGTCGTGCTAAATTAGATAGCTATGTCTTTATTGACTTTCCAGTATTTCTACCATGGACGCACCAGATGAAGGTTATTCCAGGGATGTGTCGTGCTAAATTAGATAGCTATGTCTTTATTGACTTTCCAGTATTTATACCATGGACGCACCATATGAAGGTTATTCCAGGGATGTGCCGTGCTAAATTAGATATCTATGTCTTTATTGACTTTCCAATATTTATAACATGAACGCACTAGATGAAGGTTATTCCAGGGATGTGTCGTGCTAAATTAGATATCTATGTCTTTATTGACTTTCCAGTATTTATACCATGGACGCACCAGATGAAGGTTATTCCAGGGATGTGTCGTGCTAAATTAGATAACTATGTCTTTATTGACTTTCCATTATTTATACCATGGACGCACCAGATGAAGGTTATTCCAGGGATGTGTCGTGCTAAATAATATATCTATGTCTTTATTGACTTTCCAGTATTTATACCATGGACGCACCAGATGAAGGTTATTCCAGGGATGTGTCGTGCTAAATTAGATAGCTGTCTTTATTGACTTTCCATTATTTATACCATGGACGCACCAGATGAAGGTTATTCCAGGGATGTGTCGTGCTAAATTAGATATTTATGTCTTTATTGACTTTCCAGTATTTATACCATGGACTCACCAGATGAAGGTTATTCCAGGGATGTGTCGTGCTAAATTAGATATCTATGTCTTTATTGACTTTCCAGTATTTATACCATGGACGCACCAGATGAAGGTTATTCCAGGGATCTGTCATGCTAAATTAGATATATAAGTCTTTTTTGACTTTCCAGTATTTATACCATGGATGCAGCAGATGAAGGTTATTCCAGGGATGTGTCGTGCTAAATTAGATATCTGTGTCTTTTTTGACTTTCCAGTATTTATACCATGGACGCACCAGATGAAAGTTATTCCAGGGATGTGTCGTGCTAAATTAGATATCTATGTCTTTATTGACTTTCCAGTATTTATACCATGGACGCACCAGATGAAGGTTATTCTAGGGATGTGTCGTGCTAAATTAGATATCTATGTCTTTATTGACTTTCCAGTATTTATACCATGGAAGCACCAGATGAAGGTTATTCCAGGGATGTGTCATACTAAATTAGATATCTATGTCTTTATTGACTTTCCAGTATTTATACCATGGACTCACCAGATGAAGGTTATTCCAGGGATGTGTCGTGCTAAATTAGATAGCTATGTCTTTATTGACTTTCCAGTATTTATACCATGTACGCACCAGATGAAGGTTATTCCAGGGATGTGTCGTGCTAAATTAGATATCTATGTCTTTATTGACTTTCCAGTATGTATACCATGGACGCACCAGATGAAGGTTGTTCCAGGGATGTGTCGTGCTAAATTAGATATCTATGTCTTTATTGACTTTCCAGTATTTATACCATGGACGCACCAGATGAAGGTTGTTCCAGGGATGTGTCGTGCTAAATTAGATATCTATGTCTTTATTGACTTTCCAGTATTTATATCATGGACGCACCAGATGAAGGTTATTCCAAGGATGTGTCGTACTAAATTAGATATCTGTCTTTATTGACTTTCCAGTGTTTATACCATGGGCGCACCAGATGAAGGTTATTCCAGGGATGTGTCGTGCTAAATTAGATAGCTATGTCTTTATTGACTTTCCAGTATTTATACCATGGACGCACCAGAAGAAGGTTATTCCAGGGATGTGTCGTGCTAAATTAGATATCTATGTCTTTATTGACTTTCCAGAATTTATACCATGGACGCACCAGATGAAGGTTATTCCAGGGATATGTCATGCTAAATTAGATATCTATGTCTTTATTGACTTTCCAATATTTATACCATGGACGCACCAGATGAAGGTTAGTCCAGGGATGTGCCGTGCTAAATTAGATATCTATGTCTTTATTGACTTTCCAGTATTTATACCTTGGACGCACCAGATGAAGGTTATTCCAGGGATGTGTAGTGCTAAATTAGATATCTATGTCTTTATTGACTTTCCAATATTTATACCATGTACGCACCAGATGAAGGTTATTCCAGGGATGTGTCGTGCTAAATTAGATAGCTATGTCTTTATTGACTTTCCAGTATTTATACCATGGACGCACCAGATGAAGGTTATTCCAGGGATGTGTCGTGCTAAATTAGATAGCTATGTCTTTATTGACTTTCCAGTATTTATACCATGGACGCACCAGATGAAGGTTATTCCAGGGATGTGTCGTACTAAATTAGATACCTTGTAGCTATGTCTTTATTGACTTTCCAGTATTTATACCATGTACGCACCAGATGAAGATTATTCCAGGGATGTGTCGTGCTAAATTAGATAGCTATGTCTTTATTGACTTTCCAGTATTTATACCATGGACGCACCAGATGAAGGTTATTCCAGGGATGTGTCGTGCTAAATTAGATAACTATGTCTTTGTTGACTTTCCATTATTTATACCATGGACGCACCAGATGAAGGTTATTCCAGGGATGTGTCGTGCTAAATTAGATATCTATGTCTTTATTGACTTTCCAGTATTTATACCATGGACGCACCAGATGAAGGTTATTCCAGGGATGTGTCGTGCTAAATTAGATAGCTATGTCTTTATTGACTTTCCATTATTTATACCATGGACGCACCAGATGAAGGTTATTCCAGGGATGTGTCGTGCTAAATTAGATATCTATGTCTTTATTGACTTTCCAGTATTTATTCCATGGACGCACCAGATGAAGGTTATTCCAGGGATGTGTCGTGCTAAATTAGATATCTATGTCTTTATTGACTTTCCAGTATTTATACCATGGACGCACCAGATGAAGGTTATTCCAGGGATATGTCATGCTAAATTAGATATATATGTCTTTTTTGACTTTCCAGTATTTATACCATGGATGCAGCAGATGAAGGTTATTCCAGGGATGTGTCGTGCTAAATTAGATATCTGTGTCTTTTTTGACTTTCCAGTATTTATACCATGGACGCACCAGATGAAGGTTATTCCAGGGATGTGTCGTGCTAAATTAGATATCTATGTCTTTATTGACTTTCCAGTGTTTATACCATGGGCGCACCAGAAGAAGGTTATTCCAGGGATGTGTCGTGCTAAATTAGATAGCTATGTCTTTATTGACTTTCCAGTATTTATACCATGGACGCACCAGATGAAGGTTATTCCAGGGATGTGTCGTGCTAAATTAGATAGCTATGTCTTTATTGACTTTCCAGTATTTATACCATGGACGCACCAGATGAAGGTTATTCCAGGGATGTGTCGTACTAAATTAGATACCTTGTAGCTATGTCTTTATTGACTTTCCAGTATTTATACCATGTACGCACCAGATGAAGATTATTCCAGGGATGTGTCGTGCTAAATTAGATAGCTATGTCTTTATTGACTTTCCAGTATTTATACCATGGACGCACCAGATGAAGGTTATTCCAGGGATGTGTCGTGCTAAATTAGATAACTATGTCTTTGTTGACTTTCCATTATTTATACCATGGACGCACCAGATGAAGGTTATTCCAGGGATGTGTCGTGCTAAATTAGATATCTATGTCTTTATTGACTTTCCAGTATTTATACCATGGACGCACCAGATGAAGGTTATTCCAGGGATGTGTCGTGCTAAATTAGATAGCTATGTCTTTATTGACTTTCCATTATTTATACCATGGACGCACCAGATGAAGGTTATTCCAGGGATGTGTCGTGCTAAATTAGATATCTATGTCTTTATTGACTTTCCAGTATTTATTCCATGGACGCACCAGATGAAGGTTATTCCAGGGATGTGTCGTGCTAAATTAGATATCTATGTCTTTATTGACTTTCCAGTATTTATACCATGGACGCACCAGATGAAGGTTATTCCAGGGATATGTCATGCTAAATTAGATATATATGTCTTTTTTGACTTTCCAGTATTTATACCATGGATGCAGCAGATGAAGGTTATTCCAGGGATGTGTCGTGCTAAATTAGATATCTGTGTCTTTTTTGACTTTCCAGTATTTATACCATGGACGCACCAGATGAAGGTTATTCCAGGGATGTGTCGTGCTAAATTAGATATCTATGTCTTTATTGACTTTCCAGTGTTTATACCATGGGCGCTCCAGAAGAAGGTTATTCCAGGGATGTGTCGTGCTAAATTAGATAGCTATGTCTTTATTGACTTTCCAGTATTTATACCATGGACGCACCAGATGAAGGTTATTCCAGGGATGTGTCGTGCTAAATTAGATAGCTATGTCTTTATTGACTTTCCAGTATTTATACCATGGACGCACCAGATGAAGGTTATTCCAGGGATGTGTCGTACTAAATTAGATACCTTGTAGCTATGTCTTTATTGACTTTCCAGTATTTATACCATGTACGCACCAGATGAGGATTATTCCAGGGATGTGTCGTGCTAAATTAGATAGCTATGTCTTTATTGACTTTCCAGTATTTATACCATGGACGCACCAGATGAAGGTTATTCCAGGGATGTGTCGTGCTAAATTAGATAACTATGTCTTTGTTGACATTTCCATTATTTATACCATGGACGCACCAGATGAAGGTTATTCCAGGGATGTGTCGTGCTAAATTAGATATCTATGTCTTTATTGACTTTCCAGTATTTATACCATGGACGCACCAGATGAAGGTTATTCCAGGGATGTGTCGTGCTAAATTAGATAGCTATGTCTTTATTGACTTTCCATTATTTATACCATGGACCCACCAGATGAAGGTTATTCCAGGGATGTGTCGTGCTAAATTAGATATCTATGTCTTTATTGACTTTCCAGTATTTATTCCATGGACGCACCAGATGAAGGTTATTCCAGGGATGTGTCGTGCTAAATTAGATATCTATGTCTTTATTGACTTTCCAGTATTTATACCATGGACGCACCAGATGAAGGTTATTCCAGGGTTATGTCATGCTAAATTAGATATATATGTCTTTTTTGACTTTCCAGTATTTATACCATGGATGCAGCAGATGAAGGTTATTCCAGGGATGTGTCGTGCTAAATTAGATATCTGTGTCTTTATTGACTTTCCATTATTTATACCATGGACGCACCAGATGAAGGTTATTCCAGGGATGTGTCGTGCTAAATTAGATATCTATGTCTTTATTGACTTTCCAGTATTTATTCCATGGACGCACCAGATGAAGGTTATTCCAGGGATGTGTCGTGCTAAATTAGATATCTATGTCTTTATTGACTTTCCAGTATTTATACCATGGACGCACCAGATGAAGGTTATTCCAGGGATATGTCATGCTAAATTAGATATATATGTCTTTTTTGACTTTCCAGTATTTATACCATGGATGCAGCAGATGAAGGTTATTCCAGGGATGTGTCGTGCTAAATTAGATATCTGTGTCTTTTTTGACTTTCCAGTATTTATACCATGGACGCACCAGATGAAGGTTATTCCAGGGATGTGTCGTGCTAAATTAGATATCTTTGTCTTTATTGACTTTCCAGTGTTTATACCATGGGCGCACCAGAAGAAGGTTATTCCAGGGATGTGTCGTGCTAAATTAGATAGCTATGTCTTTATTGACTTTCCAGTATTTATACCATGGACGCACCAGATGAAGGTTATTCCAGGGATGTGTCGTGCTAAATTAGATAGCTATGTCTTTATTGACTTTCCAGTATTTATACCATGGACGCACCAGATGAAGGTTATTCCAGGGATGTGTCGTACTAAATTAGATACCTTGTAGCTATGTCTTTATTGACTTTCCAGTATTTATACCATGTACGCACCAGATGAAGATTATTCCAGGGATGTGTCGTGCTAAATTAGATAGCTATGTCTTTATTGACTTTCCAGTATTTATACCATGGACGCACCAGATGAAGGTTATTCCAGGGATGTGTCGTGCTAAATTAGATAACTATGTCTTTGTTGACTTTCCATTATTTATACCATGGACGCACCAGATGAAGGTTATTCCAGGGATGTGTCGTGCTAAATTAGATATCTATGTCTTTATTGACTTTCCAGTATTTATACCATGGACGCACCAGATGAAGGTTATTCCAGGGATGTGTCGTGCTAAATTAGATAGCTATGTCTTTATTGACTTTCCATTATTTATACCATGGACGCACCAGATGAAGGTTATTCCAGGGATGTGTCGTGCTAAATTAGATATCTATGTCTTTATTGACTTTCCAGTATTTATTCCATGGACGCACCAGATGAAGGTTATTCCAGGGATGTGTCGTGCTAAATTAGATATCTATGTCTTTATTGACTTTCCAGTATTTATACCATGGACGCACCAGATGAAGGTTATTCCAGGGATATGTCATGCTAAATTAGATATATATGTCTTTTTTGACTTTCCAGTATTTATACCATGGATGCAGCAGATGAAGGTTATTCCAGGGATGTGTCGTGCTAAATTAGATATCTGTGTCTTTTTTGACTTTCCAGTATTTATACCATGGACGCACCAGATGAAGGTTATTCCAGGGATGTGTCGTGCTAAATTAGATATCTATGTCTTTATTGACTTTCCAGTGTTTATACCATGGGCGCTCCAGAAGAAGGTTATTCCAGGGATGTGTCGTGCTAAATTAGATAGCTATGTCTTTATTGACTTTCCAGTATTTATACCATGGACGCACCAGATGAAGGTTATTCCAGGGATGTGTCGTGCTAAATTAGATAGCTATGTCTTTATTGACTTTCCAGTATTTATACCATGGACGCACCAGATGAAGGTTATTCCAGGGATGTGTCGTACTAAATTAGATACCTTGTAGCTATGTCTTTATTGACTTTCCAGTATTTATACCATGTACGCACCAGATGAGGATTATTCCAGGGATGTGTCGTGCTAAATTAGATAGCTATGTCTTTATTGACTTTCCAGTATTTATACCATGGACGCACCAGATGAAGGTTATTCCAGGGATGTGTCGTGCTAAATTAGATAACTATGTCTTTGTTGACATTTCCATTATTTATACCATGGACGCACCAGATGAAGGTTATTCCAGGGATGTGTCGTGCTAAATTAGATATCTATGTCTTTATTGACTTTCCAGTATTTATACCATGGACGCACCAGATGAAGGTTATTCCAGGGATGTGTCGTGCTAAATTAGATAGCTATGTCTTTATTGACTTTCCATTATTTATACCATGGACCCACCAGATGAAGGTTATTCCAGGGATGTGTCGTGCTAAATTAGATATCTATGTCTTTATTGACTTTCCAGTATTTATTCCATGGACGCACCAGATGAAGGTTATTCCAGGGATGTGTCGTGCTAAATTAGATATCTATGTCTTTATTGACTTTCCAGTATTTATACCATGGACGCACCAGATGAAGGTTATTCCAGGGTTATGTCATGCTAAATTAGATATATATGTCTTTTTTGACTTTCCAGTATTTATACCATGGATGCAGCAGATGAAGGTTATTCCAGGGATGTGTCGTGCTAAATTAGATATCTGTGTCTTTTTTGACGTTCCAGTATTTATACCATGGACGCACCAGATGAAGGTTATTCCTGGGATGTGTCGTGCTAAATTAGATAGCTATGTCTTTATTGACTTTCCAGTATTTATACCATGGACGCACCAGATGAAGGTTATTCCAGGGATGTGTCGTGCTAAATTAGATAGCTATGTCTTTATTGACTTTCCAGTATTTATACCATGGACGCACCAGATGAAGGTTATTCCAGGGATGTGTCGTGCTAAATTAGATAGCTATGTCTTTATTGACTTTCCAGTATTTATACCATGGACGCACCAGATGAAGGTTATTCCAGGGATGTGTCGTACTAAATTAGATATCTGTCTTTATTGACTTTCCAGTATTTATACCATGGACGCACCAGATGAAGGTTATTCCAGGGATGTGTCGTACTAAATTAGATATCTGTCTTTATTGACTTTCCAGTATTTATACCATGGACAAACCAGATGAAGGTTATTCCAGGGATGTGTCGTGCTAAATTAGATATCTATGTCTTTATTGACTTTCCAGTGTTTATACCTTGGGCGCACCAGATGAAGGTTATTCCAGGGATGTGTCGTGCTAAATTAGATAGCTATGTCTTTATTGACTTTCCAGTATTTATACCATGGACGCACCAGATGAAGGTTATTCCAGGTATGTGTCGTGATAATTAGATACCTTGTAGCTATGTCTTTATTGACTTTCCAGTATTTATACCATGGACGCACCAGATGAAGGGTATTCCAGGGATGTGTTGTACTAAATTAGATATCTATGTCTTTATTGACTTTCCAGTATTTATACCATGGACGCACCAGATGAAGGTTAGTCCAGGGATGTGTCGTGCTAAATTAGATATCTATGTCTTTATTGACTTTCCAGTATTTATACCATGGACGCACCAGATGAAGGTTATTCCAGGGATGTGTAGTGCTAAATTAGATATCTATGTCTTTATTGACTTTCCAATATTTATACCATGGACGCACCAGATGAAGGTTAGTCCAGGGATGTGCCGTGCTAAATTAGATATCTATGTCTTTATTGACTTTCCAGTATTTATACCATGGACGCACCAGATGAAGGTTATTCCAGGGATATGTAGTGCTAAATTAGATATCTATGTCTTTATTGACTTTCCAATATTTATACCATGGACGCACCAGAAGAAGGTTAGTCCAGGGATGTGTCGTGCTAAATTATATAGCTATGTCTTTATTGACTTTCCAGTATTTATACCATGGACGCACCAGATGAAGGTTATTCCAGGGATGTGTCGTGCTAAATTAGATATCTATGTCTTTATTGACTTTCCAGTATTTATACCATGGACGCACCAGATGAAGGTTATTCCAGGGATGTGTCGTGCTAAATTAGATATCTATGTCTTTATTGACTTTCCAGTGTTTATACCATAGGCGCACCAGAAGAAGGTTATTCCAGGGATGTGTCGTGCTAAATTAGATAGCTATGTCTTTATTGACTTTCCAGTATTTATACCATGGACGCCCCAGATGAAGGTTATTCCAGGGATGTGTCGTGCTAAATTAGATAGCTATGTCTTTATTGACTTTCCAGTATTTATACCATGGACGCACCAGATGAAGGTTATTCCAGGGATGTGTCGTACTAAATTAGATACCTTGTAGCTATGTCTTTATTGACTTTCCAGTATTTATACCATGTACGCACCAGATGAAGATTATTCCAGGGATGTGTCGTGCTAAATTAGATAGCTATGTCTTTATTGACTTTCCAGTATTTATACCATGGACGCACCAGATGAAGGTTATTCCAGGGATGTGTCGTGCTAAATTAGATAACAATGTCTTTGTTGACTTTCCATTATATATACCATGGACGCACCAGATGAAGGTTATTCCAGGGATGTGTCGTGCTAAATTAGATATCTATGTCTTTATTGACTTTCCAGTATTTATACCATGGACGCACCAGATGAAGGTTATTCCAGGGATGTGTCGTGCTAAATTAGATAGCTATGTCTTTATTGACTTTCCATTATTTATACCATGGACCCACCAGATGAAGGTTATTCCAGGGATGTGTCGTGCTAAATTAGATATCTATGTCTTTATTGACTTTCCAGTATTTATTCCATGGACGCACCAGATGAAGGTTATTCCAGGGATGTGTCGTGCTAAATTAGATATCTATGTCTTTATTGACTTTCCAGTATTTATACCATGGACGCACCAGATGAAGGTTATTCCAGGGATATGTCATGCTAAATTAGATATATATGTCTTTTTTGACTTTCCAGTATTTATACCATGGATGCAGCAGATGAAGGTTATTCCAGGGATGTGTCATGCTAAATTAGATATATATGTCTTTTTTGACGTTCCAGTATTTATACCATGGACGCACCAGATGAAGGTTATTCCAGGGATGTGTCGTGCTAAATTAGATAGCTATGTCTTTATTGACTTTCCAGTATTTATACCATGGACGCACCAGATGAAGGTTATTCCAGGGATGTGTCGTGCTAAATTAGATATCTATGTCTTTATTGACTTTCCAGTGTTTATACCATGGGCGCACCAGAAGAAGGTTATTCCAGGGATGTGTCGTGCTAAATTAGATAGCTATGTCTTTATTGACTTTCCAGTATTTATACCATGGACGCACCAGATGAAGGTTATTCCAGG
The DNA here is from genome assembly GCA_963680875.1 of Bathymodiolus brooksi. NCBI lineage: Eukaryota > Metazoa > Mollusca > Bivalvia > Mytilida > Modiolidae > Bathymodiolus > Bathymodiolus brooksi. Next base: position 20,780,813 of record OY804578.1, on the reverse strand, counting down.
GATGTGTCGTGCTAAATTAGATAGCTATGTCTTTATTGACTTTCCAGTATTTATACCATGGACGCACCAGATGAAGGTTATTCCAGGGATGTGTCGTACTAAATTAGATACCTTGTAGCTATGTCTTTATTGACTTTCCAGTATTTATACCATGTACGCACCAGATGAAGATTATTCCAGGGATGTGTCGTGCTAAATTAGATAGCTATGTCTTTATTGACTTTCCAGTATTTATACCATGGACGCACCAGATGAAGGTTATTCCAGGGATGTGTCGTGCTAAATTAGATAACTATGTCTTTGTTGACTTTCCATTATTTATACCATGGACGCACCAGATGAAGGTTATTCCAGGGATGTGTCGTGCTAAATTAGATATCTATGTCTTTATTGACTTTCCAGTATTTATACCATGGACGCACCAGATGAAGGTTATTCCAGGGATGTGTCGTGCTAAATTAGATAGCTATGTCTTTATTGACTTTCCATTATTTATACCATGGACCCACCAGATGAAGGTTATTCCAGGGATGTGTCGTGCTAAATTAGATATCTATGTCTTTATTGACTTTCCAGTATTTATTCCATGGACGCACCAGATGAAGGTTATTCCAGGGATGTGTCGTGCTAAATTAGATATCTATGTCTTTATTGACTTTCCAGTATTTATACCATGGACGCACCAGATGAAGGTTATTCCAGGGATATGTCATGCTAAATTAGATATATATGTCTTTTTTGACTTTCCAGTATTTATACCATGGATGCAGCAGATGAAGGTTATTCCAGGGATGTGTCGTGCTAAATTAGATATCTGTGTCTTTTTTGACGTTCCAGTATTTATACCATGGACGCACCAGATGAAGGTTATTCCAGGGATGTGTCGTGCTAAATTAGATAGCTATGTCTTTATTGACTTTCCAGTATTTATACCATGGACGCACCAGATGAAGGTTATTCCAGGGATGTGTCGTGCTAAATTAGATAGCTATGTCTTTATTGACTTTCCAGTATTTATACCATGGACGCACCAGATGAAGGTTATTCCAGGGATGTGTCGTGCTAAATTAGATAGCTATGTCTTTATTGACTTTCCAGTATTTATACCATGGACGCACCAGATGAAGGTTATTCCAGGGATGTGTCGTGCTAAATTAGATAACTATGTCTTTATTGACTTTCCATTATTTATACCATGGACGCACCAGATGAAGGTTATTCCAGTGATGTGTCGTGCTAAATTAGATATCTATGTCTTTATTGACTCTCCAGTATTTATACCATGGACGCACCAGATGAAGGTTATTCCAGGGATGTGTCGTGCTAAATTAGATAGCTATGTCTTTATTGACTTTCCATTATTTATACCATGGACGCACCAGATGAAGGTTATTCCAGGGATGTGTCGTGCTAAATTAGATATCTATGTCTTTATTGACTTTCCAGTATTTATACCATGGACGCACCAGATGAAGGTTATTCCAGGGATGTGTCGTGCTAAATTAGATATCTATGTCTTTATTGACTTTCCAGTATTTATACCATGGATGCACCAGATGAAGGTTATTCCAGGGATATGTCATGCTAAATTAGATATATATGTCTTTTTTGACTTTCCAGTATTTATACCATGGATGCAGCAGATGAAGGTTATTCCAGGGATGTGTCGTGCTAAATTAGTTATCTGTGTCTTTTTTGACGTTCCAGTATTTATACTATGGACGCACCAGATGAAGGTTATTCCAGGGATGTGTCGTGCTAAATTAGATATCTATGTCTTTATTGACTTTCCAGTATTTATACCATGTACGCACCAGATGAAGGTTATTCCAGGGATGTGTCGTGCTAAATTAGATATCTATGTCTTTATTGACTTTCCAGTATTTATACCATGGACGCACCAGATGAAGGTTATTCCAGGGATGTGTCGTACTAAATTAGATATCTATGTCTTTATTGACTTTCCAGTAGTTATACCATGGACTCACCAGATGAAGGTTATTCCAGGGATGTGTCGTGCTAAATTAGATAGCTATGTCTTTATTGACTTTCCAGTATTTATACCATGGACGCACCAGATGAAGGTTATTCCAGGGATGTGTCGTGCTAAATTAGATAGCTATGTCTTTATTGACTTTCCAGTATTTATAGCATGGACGCACCAGATGAAGGTTATTCCAGGGATGTGTCGTACTAAATTAGATACCTTGTAGCTATGTCTTTATTGACTTTCCAGTATTTATACCATGGACACACCAGATGAAGGTTATTCCAGGGATGTGTCGTGCTATATTAGATAGCTATGTCTTTATTGACTTTCCAGTATTTATACCATGGACGCACCAGATTAAGGTTATTCCAGGGATGTGTCGTGATAATTAGATACCTTGTAGCTATGTCTTCATTGACTTTCCAGTATTTATACCATGGACGCCCCAGATGAAGGTTATTCCAGGGATGTGTCGTGCTAAATTAGATAGCTATGTCTTTATTGACTTTCCAGTATTTATACCATGGACGCACCAGATGAAGGTTATTCCAGGGATGTGTCGTACTAAATTAGATACCTTGTAGCTATGTCTTTATTGACTTTCCAGTATTTATAACATGTACGCACCAGATGAAGATTATTCCAGGGATGTGTCGTGCTAAATTAGATAGCTATGTCTTTGTTGACTTTCCATTATTTATACCATGGACGCACCAGATGAAGGTTATTCCAGGGATGTGTCGTGCTAAATTAGATAGCTATGTCTTTATTGACTTTCCAGTATTTATACCATGGACGCACCAGATGAAGGTTATTCCAGGAATGTGTCGTACTAAATTAGATACCTTGTAGCTATGTCTTTATTGACTTTCCAGTATTTATACCATGTACGCACCAGATGAAGATTATTCCAGGGATGTGTCGTGCTAAATTAGATAGCTATGTCTTTATTGACTTTCCAGTATTTATACCATGGACGCACCAGATGAAGGTTATTCCAGGGATGTGTCGTGCTAAATTAGATAACTATGTCTTTGTTGACTTTCCATTATATATACCATGGACGCACCAGATGAAGGTTATTCCAGGGATGTGTCGTGCTAAATTAGATATCTATGTCTTTATTGACTTTCCAGTATTTATACCATGGACGCACCAGATGAAGGTTATTCCAGGGATGTGTCGTGCTAAATTAGATATCTATGTCTTTATTGACTTTCCAGTATTTATACCATGGACGCACCAGATGAAGGTTATTCCAGGGATATGTCATGCTAAATTAGATATATATGTCTTTTTTGACTTTCCAGTATTTATACCATGGATGCAGCAGATGAAGGTTATTCCAGGGATGTGTCGTGCTAAATTAGATATCTATGTCTTTATTGACTTTCCAGTATTTATTCCATGGACGCACCAGATGAAGGTTATTCCAGGGATGTGTCGTGCTAAATTAGATAGCTATGTCTTTATTGACTTTCCATTATTTATACCATGGACCCACCAGATGAATGTTATTCCAGGGATGTGTCGTGCTAAATTAGATATCTATGTCTTTATTGACTTTCCAGTATTTATTCCATGGACGCACCAGATGAAGGTTATTCCAGGGATGTGTCGTGCTAAATTAGATATCTATGTCTTTATTGACTTTCCAGTATTTATACCATGGACGCACCAGATGAAGGTTATTCCAGGGATATGTCATGCTAAATTAGATATATATGTCTTTTTTGACTTTCCAGTATTTATACCATGGATGCAGCAGATGAAGGTTATTCCAGGGATGTGTCATGCTAAATTAGATATATATGTCTTTTTTGACGTTCCAGTATTTATACCATGGACGCACCAGATGAAGGTTATTCCAGGGATGTGTCGTGCTAAATTAGATAGCTATGTCTTTATTGACTTTCCAGTATTTATACCATGGACGCACCAGATGAAGGTTATTCCAGGGATGTGTCGTGCTAAATTAGATATCTATGTCTTTATTGACTTTCCAGTGTTTATACCATGGGCGCACCAGAAGAAGGTTATTCCAGGGATGTGTCGTGCTAAATTAGATAGCTATGTCTTTATTGACTTTCCAGTATTTATACCATGGACGCACCAGATGAAGGTTATTCCAGGGATGTGTCGTGCTAAATTAGATAGCTATGTCTTTATTGACTTTCCAGTATTTATACCATGGACGCACCAGATGAAGGTTATTCCAGGGATGTGTCGTACTAAATTAGATACCTTGTAGCTATGTCTTTATTGACTTTCCAGTATTTATACCATGTACGCACCAGATGAAGATTATTCCAGGGATGTGTCGTGCTAAATTAGATAGCTATGTCTTTATTGACTTTCCAGTATTTATACCATGGACGCACCAGATGAAGGTTATTCCAGGGATGTGTCGTGCTAAATTAGATAACTATGTCTTTGTTGACTTTCCATTATTTATACCATGGACGCACCAGATGAAGGTTATTCCAGGGATGTGTCGTGCTAAATTAGATATCTATGTCTTTATTGACTTTCCAGTATTTATACCATGGACGCACCAGATGAAGGTTATTCCAGGGATGTGTCGTGCTAAATTAGATAGCTATGTCTTTATTGACTTTCCATTATTTATACCATGGACCCACCAGATGAAGGTTATTCCAGGGATGTGTCGTGCTAAATTAGATATCTATGTCTTTATTGACTTTCCAGTATTTATTCCATGGACGCACCAGATGAAGGTTATTCCAGGGATGTGTCGTGCTAAATTAGATATCTATGTCTTTATTGACTTTCCAGTATTTATACCATGGACGCACCAGATGAAGGTTATTCCAGGGATATGTCATGCTAAATTAGATATATATGTCTTTTTTGACTTTCCAGTATTTATACCATGGATGCAGCAGATGAAGGTTATTCCAGGGATGTGTCGTGCTAAATTAGATATCTGTGTCTTTTTTGACGTTCCAGTATTTATACCATGGACGCACCAGATGAAGGTTATTCCAGGGATGTGTCGTGCTAAATTAGATAGCTATGTCTTTATTGACTTTCCAGTATTTATACCATGGACGCACCAGATGAAGGTTATTCCAGGGATGTGTCGTGCTAAATTAGATAGCTATGTCTTTATTGACTTTCCAGTATTTATACCATGGACGCACCAGATGAAGGTTATTCCAGGGATGTGTCGTGCTAAATTAGATAGCTATGTCTTTATTGACTTTCCAGTATTTATACCATGGACGCACCAGATGAAGGTTATTCCAGGGATGTGTCGTGCTAAATTAGATAACTATGTCTTTATTGACTTTCCATTATTTATACCATGGACGCACCAGATGAAGGTTATTCCAGTGATGTGTCGTGCTAAATTAGATATCTATGTCTTTATTGACTCTCCAGTATTTATACCATGGACGCACCAGATGAAGGTTATTCCAGGGATGTGTCGTGCTAAATTAGATAGCTATGTCTTTATTGACTTTCCATTATTTATACCATGGACGCACCAGATGAAGGTTATTCCAGGGATGTGTCGTGCTAAATTAGATATCTATGTCTTTATTGACTTTCCAGTATTTATACCATGGACGCACCAGATGAAGGTTATTCCAGGGATGTGTCGTGCTAAATTAGATATCTATGTCTTTATTGACTTTCCAGTATTTATACCATGGATGCACCAGATGAAGGTTATTCCAGGGATATGTCATGCTAAATTAGATATATATGTCTTTTTTGACTTTCCAGTATTTATACCATGGATGCAGCAGATGAAGGTTATTCCAGGGATGTGTCGTGCTAAATTAGTTATCTGTGTCTTTTTTGACGTTCCAGTATTTATACTATGGACGCACCAGATGAAGGTTATTCCAGGGATGTGTCGTGCTAAATTAGATATCTATGTCTTTATTGACTTTCCAGTATTTATACCATGTACGCACCAGATGAAGGTTATTCCAGGGATGTGTCGTGCTAAATTAGATATCTATGTCTTTATTGACTTTCCAGTATTTATACCATGGACGCACCAGATGAAGGTTATTCCAGGGATGTGTCGTACTAAATTAGATATCTATGTCTTTATTGACTTTCCAGTAGTTATACCATGGACTCACCAGATGAAGGTTATTCCAGGGATGTGTCGTGCTAAATTAGATAGCTATGTCTTTATTGACTTTCCAGTATTTATACCATGTACGCACCAGATGAAGGTTATTCGAGGGATGTGTCGTGCTAAATTAGATATCTATGTCTTTATTGACTTTCCAGTATTTATACCATGGACACACCAGATGAAGGTTATTCCAGGGATGTGTCGTGCTATATTAGATAGCTATGTCTTTATTGACTTTCCAGTATTTATACCATGGACGCACCAGATTAAGGTTATTCCAGGGATGTGTCGTGATAATTAGATACCTTGTAGCTATGTCTTCATTGAATTTCCAGTATTTATACCATGGACGCCCCAGATGAAGGTTATTCCAGGGATGTGTCGTGCTAAATTAGATAGCTATGTCTTTATTGACTTTCCAGTATTTATACCATGGACGCACCAGATGAAGGTTATTCCAGGGATGTGTCGTACTAAATTAGATACCTTGTAGCTATGTCTTTATTGACTTTCCAGTATTTATACCATGTACGCACCAGATGAAGATTATTCCAGGGATGTGTCGTGCTAAATTAGATAGCTATGTCTTTGTTGACTTTCCATTATTTATACCATGGACGCACCAGATGAAGGTTATTCCAGGGATGTGTCGTGCTAAATTAGATATCTATGTCTTTATTGACTTTCCAGTATTTATACCATGGACGCACCAGATGAAGGTTATTCCAGGGATGTGTCGTGCTAAATTAGATAGCTATGTCTTTATTGACTTTCCATTATTTATACCATGGACCCACCAGATGAAGGTTATTCCAGGGATGTGTCGTGCTAAATTAGATATCTATGTCTTTATTGACTTTCCAGTATTTATTCCATGGACGCACCAGATGAAGGTTATTCCAGGGATGTGTCGTGCTAAATTAGATATCTATGTCTTTATTGACTTTCCAGTATTTATACCATGGACGCACCAGATGAAGGTTATTCCAGGGATATGTCATGCTAAATTAGATATATATGTCTTTTTTGACTTTCCAGTATTTATACCATGGATGCAGCAGATGAAGGTTATTCCAGGGATGTGTCGTGCTAAATTAGATATATATGTCTTTTTTGACGTTCCAGTATTTATACCATGGACGCACCAGATGAAGGTTATTCCAGGGATGTGTCGTGCTAAATTAGATAGCTATGTCTTTATTGACTTTCCAGTATTTATACCATGGACGCACCAGATGAAGGTTATTCCAGGGATGTGTCGTGCTAAATTAGATATCTATGTCTTTATTGACTTTCCAGTGTTTATACCATGGGCGCACCAGAAGAAGGTTATTCCAGGGATGTGTCGTGCTAAATTAGATAGCTATGTCTTTATTGACTTTCCAGTATTTATACCATGGACGCACCAGATGAAGGTTATTCCAGGGATGTGTCGTGCTAAATTAGATAGCTATGTCTTTATTGACTTTCCAGTATTTATACCATGGACGCACCAGATGAAGGTTATTCCAGGGATGTGTCGTACTAAATTAGATACCTTGTATCTATGTCTTTATTGACTTTCCAGTATTTATACCATGTACGCACCAGATGAAGATTATTCCAGGGATGTGTCGTGCTAAATTAGATAGCTATGTCTTTATTGACTTTCCAGTATTTATTCCATGGACGCACCAGATGAAGGTTATTCCAGGGATGTGTCGTGCTAAATTAGATATCTATGTCTTTATTGACTTTCCAGTATTTATACCATGGACGCACCAGATGAAGGTTATTCCAGGGATATGTCATGCTAAATTAGATATATATGTCTTTTTTGACTTTCCAGTATTTATACCATGGATGCAGCAGATGAAGGTTATTCCAGGGATGTGTCGTGCTAAATTAGATATATATGTCTTTTTTGACGTTCCAGTATTTATACCATGGACGCACCAGATGAAGGTTATTCCAGGGATGTGTCGTGCTAAATTAGATAGCTATGTCTTTATTGACTTTCCAGTATTTATACCATGGACGCACCAGATGAAGGTTATTCCAGGGATGTGTCGTGCTAAATTAGATATCTATGTCTTTATTGACTTTCCAGTGTTTATACCATGGGCGCACCAGAAGAAGGTTATTCCAGGGATGTGTCGTGCTAAATTAGATAGCTATGTCTTTATTGACTTTCCAGTATTTATACCATGGACGCACCAGATGAAGGTTATTCCAGGGATGTGTCGTGCTAAATTAGATAGCTATGTCTTTATTGACTTTCCAGTATTTATACCATGGACGCACCAGATGAAGGTTATTCCAGGGATGTGTCGTACTAAATTAGATACCTTGTATCTATGTCTTTATTGACTTTCCAGTATTTATACCATGTACGCACCAGATGAAGATTATTCCAGAGATGTGTCGTGCTAAATTAGATAGCTATGTCTTTATTGACTTTCCAGTATTTATACCATGGACGCACCAGATGAAGGTTATTCCAGGGATGTGTCGTGCTAAATTAGATAACTATGTCTTTGTTGACTTTCCATTATTTATACCATGGACGCACCAGATGAAGGTTATTCCAGGGATGTGTCGTGCTAAATTAGATATCTATGTCTTTATTGACTTTCCAGTATTTATACCATGGACGCACCAGATGAAGGTTATTCCAGGGATGTGTCGTGCTAAATTAGATAGCTATGTCTTTATTGACTTTCCATTATTTATACCATGGACCCACCAGATGAAGGTTATTCCAGGGATGTGTCGTGCTAAATTAGATATCTATGTCTTTATTGACTTTCCAGTATTTATTCCATGGACGCACCAGATGAAGGTTATTCCAGGGATGTGTCGTGCTAAATTAGATATCTATGTCTTTATTGACTTTCCAGTATTTATACCATGGACGCACCAGATGAAGGTTATTCCAGGGATATGTCATGCTAAATTAGATATATATGTCTTTTTTGACTTTCCAGTATTTATACCATTGATGCAGCAGATGAAGGTTATTCCAGGGATGTGTCGTGCTAAATTAGATAGCTATGTCTTTATTGACTTTCCAGTATTTATACCATGGACGCACCAGATGAAGGTTATTCCAGGGATGTGTCGTGCTAAATTAGATAGCTATGTCTTTATTGACTTTCCAGTATTTATACCATGGACGCACCAGATGAAGGTTATTCCAGGGATGTGTCGTGCTAAATTAGATAGGCTATGTCTTTATTGACTTTCCAGTATTTATACCATGGACGCACCAGATGAAGGTTATTCCAGGGATGTGTCGTGCTAAATTAGATAACTATGTCTTTATTGACTTTCCATTATTTATACCATGGACGCACCAGATGAAGGTTATTCCAGTGATGTGTCGTGCTAAATTAGATATCTATGTCTTTATTGACTCTCCAGTATTTATACCATGGACGCACCAGATGAAGGTTATTCCAGGGATGTGTCGTGCTAAATTAGATAGCTATGTCTTTATTGACTTTCCATTATTTATACCATGGACGCACCAGATGAAGGTTATTCCAGGGATGTGTCGTGCTAAATTAGATATTTATGTCTTTATTGACTTTCCAGTATTTATACCATGGACGCACCAGATGAAGGTTATTCCAGGGATGTGTCGTGCTAAATTAGATATCTATGTCTTTATTGACTTTCCAGTATTTATACCATGGATGCACCAGATGAAGGTTATTCCAGGGATATGTCATGCTAAATTAGATATATATGTCTTTTTTGACTTTCCAGTATTTATACCATGGATGCAGCAGATGAAGGTTATTCCAGGGATGTGTCGTGCTAAATTAGTTATCTGTGTCCTTTTTGACGTTCCAGTATTTATACCATGGACGCACCAGATGAAGGTTATTCCAGGGATGTGTCGTGCTAAATTAGATAGCTATGTCTTTATTGACTTTCCAGTATTTATACCATGGACGCACCAGATGAAGGTTATTCCAGGGATGTGTCGTGCTAAATTAGATATCTATGTCTTTATTGACTTTCCAGTGTTTATACCATGGGCGCACCAGAAGAAGGTTATTCCAGGGATGTGTCGTGCTAAATTAGATAGCTATGTCTTTATTGACTTTCCAGTATTTATACCATGGACGCACCAGATGAAGGTTATTCCAGGGATGTGTCGTGCTAAATTAGATAGCTATGTCTTTATTGACTTTCCAGTATTTATACCATGGACGCACCAGATGAAGGTTATTCCAGGGATGTGTCGTACTAAATTAGATACCTTGTATCTATGTCTTTATTGACTTTCCAGTATTTATACCATGTACGCACCAGATGAAGATTATTCCAGGGATGTGTCGTGCTAAATTAGATAGCTATGTCTTTATTGACTTTCCAGTATTTATTCCATGGACGCACCAGATGAAGGTTATTCCAGGGATGTGTCGTGCTAAATTAGATATCTATGTCTTTATTGACTTTCCAGTATTTATACCATGGACGCACCAGATGAAGGTTATTCCAGGGATATGTCATGCTAAATTAGATATATATGTCTTTTTTGACTTTCCAGTATTTATACCATGGATGCAGCAGATGAAGGTTATTCCAGGGATGTGTCGTGCTAAATTAGATATATATGTCTTTTTTGACGTTCCAGTATTTATACCATGGACGCACCAGATGAAGGTTATTCCAGGGATGTGTCGTGCTAAATTAGATAGCTATGTCTTTATTGACTTTCCAGTATTTATACCATGGACGCACCAGATGAAGGTTATTCCAGGGATGTGTCGTGCTAAATTAGATATCTATGTCTTTATTGACTTTCCAGTGTTTATACCATGGGCGCACCAGAAGAAGGTTATTCCAGGGATGTGTCGTGCTAAATTAGATAGCTATGTCTTTATTGACTTTCCAGTATTTATACCATGGACGCACCAGATGAAGGTTATTCCAGGGATGTGTCGTGCTAAATTAGATAGCTATGTCTTTATTGACTTTCCAGTATTTATACCATGGACGCACCAGATGAAGGTTATTCCAGGGATGTGTCGTACTAAATTAGATACCTTGTATCTATGTCTTTATTGACTTTCCAGTATTTATACCATGTACGCACCAGATGAAGATTATTCCAGGGATGTGTCGTGCTAAATTAGATAGCTATGTCTTTATTGACTTTCCAGTATTTATACCATGGACGCACCAGATGAAGGTTATTCCAGGGATGTGTCGTGCTAAATTAGATAACTATGTCTTTGTTGACTTTCCATTATTTATACCATGGACGCACCAGATGAAGGTTATTCCAGGGATGTGTCGTGCTAAATTAGATATCTATGTCTTTATTGACTTTCCAGTATTTATACCATGGACGCACCAGATGAAGGTTATTCCAGGGATGTGTCGTGCTAAATTAGATAGCTATGTCTTTATTGACTTTCCATTATTTATACCATGGACCCACCAGATGAAGGTTATTCCAGGGATGTGTCGTGCTAAATTAGATATCTATGTCTTTATTGACTTTCCAGTATTTATTCCATGGACGCACCAGATGAAGGTTATTCCAGGGATGTGTCGTGCTAAATTAGATATCTATGTCTTTATTGACTTTCCAGTATTTATACCATGGACGCACCAGATGAAGGTTATTCCAGGGATATGTCATGCTAAATTAGATATATATGTCTTTTTTGACTTTCCAGTATTTATACCATTGATGCAGCAGATGAAGGTTATTCCAGGGATGTGTCGTGCTAAATTAGATAGCTATGTCTTTATTGACTTTCCAGTATTTATACCATGGACGCACCAGATGAAGGTTATTCCAGGGATGTGTCGTGCTAAATTAGATAGCTATGTCTTTATTGACTTTCCAGTATTTATACCATGGACGCACCAGATGAAGGTTATTCCAGGGATGTGTCGTGCTAAATTAGATAGGCTATGTCTTTATTGACTTTCCAGTATTTATACCATGGACGCACCAGATGAAGGTTATTCCAGGGATGTGTCGTGCTAAATTAGATAACTATGTCTTTATTGACTTTCCATTATTTATACCATGGACGCACCAGATGAAGGTTATTCCAGTGATGTGTCGTGCTAAATTAGATATCTATGTCTTTATTGACTCTCCAGTATTTATACCATGGACGCACCAGATGAAGGTTATTCCAGGGATGTGTCGTGCTAAATTAGATAGCTATGTCTTTATTGACTTTCCATTATTTATACCATGGACGCACCAGATGAAGGTTATTCCAGGGATGTGTCGTGCTAAATTAGATATTTATGTCTTTATTGACTTTCCAGTATTTATACCATGGACGCACCAGATGAAGGTTATTCCAGGGATGTGTCGTGCTAAATTAGATATCTATGTCTTTATTGACTTTCCAGTATTTATACCATGGATGCACCAGATGAAGGTTATTCCAGGGATATGTCATGCTAAATTAGATATATATGTCTTTTTTGACTTTCCAGTATTTATACCATGGATGCAGCAGATGAAGGTTATTCCAGGGATGTGTCGTGCTAAATTAGTTATCTGTGTCCTTTTTGACGTTCCAGTATTTATACCATGGACGCACCAGATGAAGGTTATTCCAGGGATGTGTCGTGCTAAATTAGATATCTATGTCTTTATTGACTTTCCAGTATTTATACCATGGACGCACCAGATGAAGGTTATTCCAGGGATGTGTCGTGCTAAATTAGATATCTATGTCTTTATTGACTTTCCAGTATTTATACCATGGAAGCACCAGATGAAGGTTATTCCAGGGATGTGTCGTACTAAATTAGATATCTATGTCTTTATTGACTTTCCAGTAGTTATACCATGGACTCACCAGATGAAGGTTATTCCAGGGATGTGTCGTGCTAAATTAGATAGCTATGTCTTTATTGACTTTCCAGTATTTATACCATGTACGCACCAGATGAAGGTTATTCCAGGGATGTGTCGTGCTAAATTAGATATCTATGTCATTATTGACTTTCCAGTATTTATACCATGGACACACCAGATGAAGGTTATTCCAGGGATGTGTCGTGCTATATTAGATAGCTATGTCTTTATTGACTTTCCAGTATTTATACCATGGACGCACCATATGAAGGTTATTCCAGGGATGTGTCGTGCGAAATTAGATACCTTGTATCTATGTCTTTATTGACTTTCCAGTATTTATACCATGGACGCACTAGATGAAGGTTATTCCAGGGATGTGTCGTGCTAAATTAGATATCTATGTCTTTATTGACTTTCCAGTATTTATACCATGGATGCACCAGATGAAGGTTATTCCAGGGATGTGTCGTGCTAAATTATATATCTATGTCTTTATTGACTTTCCAGTATTTATACCATGGACGCACCAGATGAAGGTTATTCCAGGGATGTGTCGTACTAAATTAGATACCTTGTAGTTATGTCTTTATTGACTTTCCAGTATTTATACCATGTACGCACCAGATGAAGGTTATTCCAGGGATGTGTCGTACTAAATTAGATACCTTGTAGCTATGTCTTTATTGAATTTCCAGTATTTATACCATGGACGCACCAGATGAAGGTTATTCCAGGGATGTGTCGTGCTAAATTAGATAGCTATGTCTTTATTGACTTTCCAGTATTTATACCATGGACGCACCAGATGAAGGTTATTCAAGGGATGTGTCGTGCTAAATTAGATAGCTATGTCTTTATTGACTTTCCAGTACTTATACCATGGACACACCAGATGAAGGTTATTCCAGGGATGTGTCGTGCTAAATTAGATACCTTGTAGATATGTCTTTATTGAATTTCCAGTATTTATACCATGGACGCACCAGATGAAGGTTATTCCAGTGATGTGTCGTGCTAAATTAGATAGCTATATCTTTATTGACTTTCCAATACTTATACCATGGACGCAACAGATGAAGGTTATTCCAGGGATGTGTCGTGATAATTAGATACCTTGTAGCTATGTCTTTATTGACTTTCCAGTATTTATACCATGGACGCACCATATGAAGGTTATTCCAGGGATGTGTCGTGCGAAATTAGATACCTTGTAGCTATGTCTTTATTGACTTTCCAGTATTTATACCATGGACGCACTAGATGAAGGTTATTCCAGGGATGTGTCGTGCTAAATTAGATATCTATGTCTTTATTGACTTTCCAGTATTTATACCATGGATGCACCAGATGAAGGTTATTCCAGGGATGTGTCGTGCTAAATTATATATCTATGTCTTTATTGACTTTCCAGTATTTATACCATGGACGCACCAGATGAAGGTTATTCCAGGGATGTGTCGTGCTAAATTAGATACCTTGTAGTTATGTCTTTATTGACTTTCCAGTATTTATACCATAGACGCACCAGATGAAGGTTATTCCAGGGATGTGTCGTACTAAATTAGATACCTTGTAGCTATGTCTTTATTGAATTTCCAGTATTTATACCATGGACGCACCAGATGAAGGTTATTTCAGGGATGTGTCGTGCTAAATTAGATAGCTTTGTCTTTATTGACTTTCCAGTATTTATACCATGGACGCACCAGATGAAGGTTATTCCAGGGATGTGTCGTGCTAAATTAGATAGCTATGTCTTTATTGACTTTCCAGTACTTATACCATGGACACACCAGATGAAGGTTATTCCAGGGATGTGTCGTGCTAAATTAGATACCTTGTAGATATGTCTTTATTGAATTTCCAGTATTTATACCATGGACGCACCAGATGAAGGTTATTCCAGTGATGTGTCGTGCTAAATTAGATAGCTATATCTTTATTGACTTTCCAGTACTTATACCATGGACGCACCAGATGAAGGTTATTCCAGGGATGTGTCGTACTAAATTAGATATCTATGTCTTTATTGACTTTCCAGTGTTTATACCATGGCCGCACCAGAAGAAGGTTATTCCAGGGATGTGTCGTACTAAATTAGATATCTATGTCTTTATTGACTTTCCAGTGTTTATACCATGGCCGCACCAGATGAAGTTTATTCCAGGGATGTGTCGTGCTAAATTAGATAGCTATGTCTTTATTGACTTTCCAGTATTTATACCATGGACGCACCAGATGAAGGTTATTCCAGGGATGTGTCGTGCTAAATTAGATATCTATGTCTTTATTGACTTTCCAGTATTTATACCATGGAAGAACCAGATGAAGGTTATTCCAGGGATGTGTCGTACTAAATTAGATATCTATGTCTTTATTGACTTTCCAGTAGTTATACCATGGACTCACCAGATGAAGGTTATTCCAGGGATGTGTCGTGCTAAATTAGATATCTATGTCTTTATTGACTTTCCAGTATTTATACCATGGATGCACCAGATGAAGGTTATTCCAGGGATGTGTCGTGCTAAATTATATATCTATGTCTTTATTGACTTTCCAGTATTTATACCATGGACGCACCAGATGAAGGTTATTCCAGGGATGTGTCGTACTAAATTAGATACCTTGTAGTTATGTCTTTATTGACTTTCCAGTATTTATACCATGTACGCACCAGATGAAGGTTATTCCAGGGATGTGTCGTACTAAATTAGATACCTTGTAGCTATGTCTTTATTGAATTTCCAGTATTTATACCATGGACGCACCAGATGAAGGTTATTCCAGGGATGTGTCGTGCTAAATTAGATAGCTATGTCTTTATTGACTTTCCAGTATTTATACCATGGACGCACCAGATGAAGGTTATTCAAGAGATGTGTCGTGCTAAATTAGATAGCTATGTCTTTATTGACTTTCCAGTACTTATACCATGGACACACCAGATGAAGGTTATTCCAGGGATGTGTCGTGCTAAATTAGATACCTTGTAGATATGTCTTTATTGAATTTCCAGTATTTATACCATGGACGCACCAGATGAAGGTTATTCCAGTGATGTGTCGTGCTAAATTAGATATCTATGTCTTTATTGACTCTCCAGTATTTATACCATGGACGCACCAGATGAAGGTTATTCCAGGGATGTGTCGTGCTAAATTAGATAGCTATGTCTTTATTGACTTTCCATTATTTATACCATGGACGCACCAGATGAAGGTTATTCCAGGGATGTGTCGTGCTAAATTAGATATTTATGTCTTTATTGACTTTCCAGTATTTATACCATGGACGCACCAGATGAAGGTTATTCCAGGGATGTGTCGTACTAAATTAGATATCTATGTTTTTATTGACTTTCCAGTGTTTATACCATGGCCGCACCAGAAGAAGGTTATTCCAGGGATGTGTCGTACTAAATTAGATATCTATGTCTTTATTGACTTTCCAGTGTTTATACCATGGCCGCACCAGATGAAGTTTATTCCAGGGATGTGTCGTGCTAAATTAGATAGCTATGTCTTTATTGACTTTCCAGTATTTATACCATGGACGCACCAGATGAAGGTTATTCCAGGGATGTGTCGTGCTAAATTAGATATCTATGTCTTTATTGACTTTCCAGTATTTATACCATGGAAGAACCAGATGAAGGTTATTCCAGGGATGTGTCGTACTAAATTAGATATCTATGTCTTTATTGACTTTCCAGTAGTTATACCATGGACTCACCAGATGAAGGTTATTCCAGGGATGTGTCGTGCTAAATTAGATATCTATGTCTTTATTGACTTTCCAGTATTTATACCATGGATGCACCAGATGAAGGTTATTCCAGGGATGTGTCGTGCTAAATTATATATCTATGTCTTTATTGACTTTCCAGTATTTATACCATGGACGCACCAGATGAAGGTTATTCCAGGGATGTGTCGTACTAAATTAGATACCTTGTAGTTATGTCTTTATTGACTTTCCAGTATTTATACCATGTACGCACCAGATGAAGGTTATTCCAGGGATGTGTCGTACTAAATTAGATACCTTGTAGCTATGTCTTTATTGAATTTCCAGTATTTATACCATGGACGCACCAGATGAAGGTTATTCCAGGGATGTGTCGTGCTAAATTAGATAGCTATGTCTTTATTGACTTTCCAGTATTTATACCATGGACGCACCAGATGAAGGTTATTCAAGGGATGTGTCGTGCTAAATTAGATAGCTATGTCTTTATTGACTTTCCAGTACTTATACCATGGACACACCAGATGAAGGTTATTCCAGGGATGTGTCGTGCTAAATTAGATACCTTGTAGATATGTCTTTATTGAATTTCCAGTATTTATACCATGGACGCACCAGATGA
The DNA here is from genome assembly GCA_963680875.1 of Bathymodiolus brooksi. Classification (NCBI taxonomy): domain Eukaryota; kingdom Metazoa; phylum Mollusca; class Bivalvia; order Mytilida; family Modiolidae; genus Bathymodiolus; species Bathymodiolus brooksi. Next base: position 20,763,499 of record OY804578.1, on the reverse strand, counting down.
AGGTTATTCCAGTGATGTGTCGTGCTAAATTAGATATCTATGTCTTTATTGACTCTCCAGTATTTATACCATGGACGCACCAGATGAAGGTTATTCCAGGGATGTGTCGTGCTAAATTAGATAGCTATGTCTTTATTGACTTTCCATTATTTATACCATGGACGCACCAGATGAAGGTTATTCCAGGGATGTGTCGTGCTAAATTAGATATTTATGTCTTTATTGACTTTCCAGTATTTATACCATGGACGCACCAGATGAAGGTTATTCCAGGGATGTGTCGTGCTAAATTAGATATCTATGTCTTTATTGACTTTCCAGTATTTATACCATGGATGCACCAGATGAAGGTTATTCCAGGGATATGTCATGCTAAATTAGATATATATGTCTTTTTTGACTTTCCAGTATTTATACCATGGATGCAGCAGATGAAGGTTATTCCAGGGATGTGTCGTGCTAAATTAGTTATCTGTGTCCTTTTTGACGTTCCAGTATTTATACCATGGACGCACCAGATGAAGGTTATTCCAGGGATGTGTCGTGCTAAATTAGATATCTATGTCTTTATTGACTTTCCAGTATTTATACCATGGACGCACCAGATGAAGGTTATTCCAGGGATGTGTCGTGCTAAATTAGATATCTATGTCTTTATTGACTTTCCAGTATTTATACCATGGAAGCACCAGATGAAGGTTATTCCAGGGATGTGTCGTACTAAATTAGATATCTATGTCTTTATTGACTTTCCAGTAGTTATACCATGGACTCACCAGATGAAGGTTATTCCAGGGATGTGTCGTGCTAAATTAGATAGCTATGTCTTTATTGACTTTCCAGTATTTATACCATGTACGCACCAGATGAAGGTTATTCCAGGGATGTGTCGTGCTAAATTAGATATCTATGTCATTATTGACTTTCCAGTATTTATACCATGGACACACCAGATGAAGGTTATTCCAGGGATGTGTCGTGCTATATTAGATAGCTATGTCTTTATTGACTTTCCAGTATTTATACCATGGATGCACCAGATGAAGGTTATTCCAGGGATGTGTCGTGCTAAATTATATATCTATGTCTTTATTGACTTTCCAGTATTTATACCATGGACGCACCAGATGAAGGTTATTCCAGGGATGTGTCGTACTAAATTAGATACCTTGTAGTTATGTCTTTATTGACTTTCCAGTATTTATACCATGTACGCACCAGATGAAGGTTATTTCAGGGATGTGTCGTACTAAATTAGATACCTTGTAGCTATGTCTTTATTGAATTTCCAGTATTTATACCATGGACGCACCAGATGAAGGTTATTCCAGGGATGTGTCGTGCTAAATTAGATAGCTATGTCTTTATTGACTTTCCAGTATTTATACCATGGACGCACCAGATGAAGGTTATTCAAGGGATGTGTCGTGCTAAATTAGATAGCTATGTCTTTATTGACTTTCCAGTACTTATACCATGGACACACCAGATGAAGGTTATTCCAGGGATGTGTCGTGCTAAATTAGATACCTTGTAGATATGTCTTTATTGAATTTCAAGTATTTATACCATGGACGCACCAGATGAAGGTTATTCCAGTGATGTGTCGTGCTAAATTAGATAGCTATATCTTTATTGACTTTCCAGTACTTATACCATGGACGCAACAGATGAAGGTTATTCCAGGGATGTGTCGTGATAATTAGATACCTTGTAGCTATGTCTTTATTGACTTTCCAGTATTTATACCATGGACGCACCATATGAAGGTTATTCCAGGGATGTGTCGTGCGAAATTAGATACCTTGTAGCTATGTCTTTATTGACTTTCCAGTATTTATACCATGGACGCACTAGATGAAGGTTATTCCAGGGATGTGTCGTGCTAAATTAGATATCTATGTCTTTATTGACTTTCCAGTATTTATACCATGGATGCACCAGATGAAGGTTATTCCAGGGATGTGTCGTGCTAAATTATATATCTATGTCTTTATTGACTTTCCAGTATTTATACCATGGACGCACCAGATGAAGGTTATTCCAGGGATGTGTCGTGCTAAATTAGATACCTTGTAGTTATGTCTTTATTGACTTTCCAGTATTTATACCATAGACGCACCAGATGAAGGTTATTCCAGGGATGTGTCGTACTAAATTAGATACCTTGTAGCTATGTCTTTATTGAATTTCCAGTATTTATACCATGGACGCACCAGATGAAGGTTATTTCAGGGATGTGTCGTGCTAAATTAGATAGCTTTGTCTTTATTGACTTTCCAGTATTTATACCATGGACGCACCAGATGAAGGTTATTCCAGGGATGTGTCGTGCTAAATTAGATAGCTATGTCTTTATTGACTTTCCAGTACTTATACCATGGACACACCAGATGAAGGTTATTCCAGGGATGTGTCGTGCTAAATTAGATACCTTGTAGATATGTCTTTATTGAATTTCCAGTATTTATACCATGGACGCACCAGATGAAGGTTATTCCAGTGATGTGTCGTGCTAAATTAGATAGCTATATCTTTATTGACTTTCCAGTACTTATACCATGGACGCACCAGATGAAGGTTATTCCAGGGATGTGTCGTACTAAATTAGATATCTATGTCTTTATTGACTTTCCAGTGTTTATACCATGGCCGCACCAGAAGAAGGTTATTCCAGGGATGTGTCGTACTAAATTAGATATCTATGTCTTTATTGACTTTCCAGTGTTTATACCATGGCCGCACCAGATGAAGTTTATTCCAGGGATGTGTCGTGCTAAATTAGATAGCTATGTCTTTATTGACTTTCCAGTATTTATACCATGGACGCACCAGATGAAGGTTATTCCAGGGATGTGTCGTGCTAAATTAGATATCTATGTCTTTATTGACTTTCCAGTATTTATACCATGGAAGAACCAGATGAAGGTTATTCCAGGGATGTGTCGTACTAAATTAGATATCTATATCTTTATTGACTTTCCAGTAGTTATACCATGGACTCACCAGATGAAGGTTATTCCAGGGATGTGTCGTGCTAAATTAGATATCTATGTCTTTATTGACTTTCCAGTATTTATACCATGGATGCACCAGATGAAGGTTATTCCAGGGATGTGTCGTGCTAAATTATATATCTATGTCTTTATTGACTTTCCAGTATTTATACCATGGACGCACCAGATGAAGGTTATTCCAGGGATGTGTCGTACTAAATTAGATACCTTGTAGTTATGTCTTTATTGACTTTCCAGTATTTATACCATGTACGCACCAGATGAAGGTTATTCCAGGGATGTGTCGTACTAAATTAGATACCTTGTAGCTATGTCTTTATTGAATTTCCAGTATTTATACCATGGAGGCACCAGATGAAGGTTATTCCAGGGATGTGTCGTGCTAAGTTAGATAGCTATGTCTTTATTGACTTTCCAGTATTTATACCATGGACGCACCAGATGAAGGTTATTCAAGGGATGTGTCGTGCTAAATTAGATAGCTATGTCTTTATTGACTTTCCAGTACTTATACCATGGACCCACCAGATGAAGGTTATTCCAGGGATGTGTCGTGCTAAATTAGATACCTTGTAGATATGTCTTTATTGAATTTCCAGTATTTATACCATGGACGCACCAGATGAAGGTTATTCCAGTGATGTGTCGTGCTAAATTAGATAGCTATATCTTTATTGACTTTCCAGTACTTATACCATGGACGCAACAGATGAAGGTTATTCCAGGGATGTGTCGTGATAATTAGATACCTTGTAGCTATGTCTTTATTGACTTTCCAGTATTTATACCATGGACGCACCATATGAAGGTTATTCCAGGGATGTGTCGTGCGAAATTAGATACCTTGTAGCTATGTCTTTATTGACTTTCCAGTATTTATACCATGGACGCACTAGATGAAGGTTATTCCAGGGATGTGTCGTGCTAAATTAGATATCTATGTCTTTATTGACTTTCCAGTATTTATACCATGGATGCACCAGATGAAGGTTATTCCAGGGATGTGTCGTGCTAAATTATATATCTATGTCTTTATTGACTTTCCAGTATTTATACCATGGACGCACCAGATGAAGGTTATTCCAGGGATGTGTCGTGCTAAATTAGATACCTTGTAGTTATGTCTTTATTGACTTTCCAGTATTTATACCATGGACGCACCAGATGAAGGTTATTTCAGGGATGTGTCGTGCTAAATTATATAGCTTTGTCTTTATTGACTTTCCAGTATTTATACCATGGACGCACCAGATAAAGGTTATTCCAGGGATGTGTCGTGCTAAATTAGATAGCTATGTCTTTATTGACTTTCCAGTACTTATACCATGGACACACCAGATGAAGGTTATTCCAGGGATGTGTCGTGCTAAATTAGATACCTTGTAGATATGTCTTTATTGAATTTCCAGTATTTATACCATGGACGCACCAGATGACGGTTATTCCAGTGATGTGTCGTGCTAAATTAGATAGCTATATCTTTATTGTCTTTCCAGTACTTATACCATGGACGCACCAGATGAAGGTTATTCCAGGGATGTGTCGTACTAAATTAGATATCTATGTCTTTATTGACTTTCCAGTGTTTATACCATGGCCGCACCAGAAGAAGGTTATTCCAGGGATGTGTCGTACTAAATTAGATATCTATGTCTTTATTGACTTTCCAGTGTTTATACCATGGCCGCACCAGATGAAGTTTATTCCAGGGATGTGTCGTGCTAAATTAGATAGCTATGTCTTTATTGACTTTCCAGTATTTATACCATGGACGCACCAGATGAAGGTTATTCCAGGGATGTGTCGTACTAAATTAGATATCTATGTCTTTATTGACTTTCCAGTAGTTATACCATGGACTCACCAGATGAAGGTTATTCCAGGGATGTGTCGTGCTAAATTAGATAGCTATGTCTTTATTGACTTTCCAGTATTTATACCATGTACGCACCAGATGAAGGTTATTCCAGGGATGTGTCGTGCTAAATTAGATATCTATGTCTTTATTGACTTTCCAGTATTTATACCATGGACACACCAGATGAAGGTTATTCCAGGGATGTGTCGTGCTATATTAGATAGCTATGTCTTTATTGACTTTCCAGTATTTATACCATGGACGCACCAGATTAAGGTTATTCCAGGGATGTGTCGTGATAATTAGATACCTTGTAGCTATGTCTTTATTGACTTTCCAGTATTTATACCATGGACGCACCATATGAAGGTTATTCCAGGGATGTGTCGTGCGAAATTAGATACCTTGTAGCTATGTCTTTATTGACTTTCAAGTATTTATACCATGGACGCACTAGATGAAGGTTATTCCAGGGATGTGTCGTGCTAAATTAGATATCTATGTCTTTATTGACTTTCCAGTATTTATACCATGGATGCACCAGATGAAGGTTATTCCAGGGATGTGTCGTGCTAAATTATATATCTATGTCTTTATTGACTTTCCAGTATTTATACCATGGACGCACCAGATGAAGGTTATTCCAGGGATGTGTCGTGCTAAATTAGATACCTTGTAGTTATGTCTTTATTGACTTTCCAGTATTTATACCATGGACGCACCAGATGAAGGTTATTTCAGGGATGTGTCGTGCTAAATTATATAGCTTTGTCTTTATTGACTTTCCAGTATTTATACCATGGACGCACCAGATGAAGGTTATTCCAGGGATGTGTCGTGCTAAATTAGATAGCTATGTCTTTATTGACTTTCCAGTACTTATACCATGGACACACCAGATGAAGGTTATTCCAGGGATGTGTCGTGCTAAATTAGATACCTTGTAGATATGTCTTTATTGAATTTCCAGTATTTATACCATGGACGCACCAGATGACGGTTATTCCAGTGATGTGTCGTGCTAAATTAGATAGCTATATCTTTATTGACTTTCCAGTACTTATACCATGGACGCACCAGATGAAGGTTATTCCAGGGATGTGTCGTACTAAATTAGATATCTATGTCTTTATTGACTTTCCAGTGTTTATACCATGGCCGCACCAGAAGAAGGTTATTCCAGGGATGTGTCGTACTAAATTAGATATCTATGTCTTTATTGACTTTCCAGTGTTTATACCATGGCCGCACCAGATGAAGTTTATTCCAGGGATGTGTCGTGCTAAATTAGATAGCTATGTCTTTATTGACTTTCCAGTATTAATACCATGGACGCACCAGATGAAGGTTATTCCAGGGATGTGTGGTGCTAAATTAGATATCTATGTCTTTATTGACTTTCCAGTATTTATACCATGGAAGAACCAGATGAAGGTTATTCCAGGGATGTGTCGTACTAAATTAGATATCTATGTCTTTATTGACTTTCCAGTAGTTATACCATGGACTCACCAGATGAAGGTTATTCCAGGGATGTGTCGTGCTAAATTAGATAGCTATGTCTTTATTGACTTTCCAGTATTTATACCATGTACGCACCAGATGAAGGTTATTCCAGGGATGTGTCGTGCTAAATTAGATATCTATGTCTTTATTGACTTTCCAGTATTTATACCATGGACACACCAGATGAAGTTTATTCCAGGGATGTGTCGTGCTAAATTAGATAGCTATGTCTTTATTGACTTTCCAGTATTTATACCATGGACGCACCAGATGAAGGTTATTCCAGGGATGTGTCGTGCTAAATTAGATATCTATGTCTTTATTGACTTTCCAGTATTTATACCATGGAAGAACCAGATGAAGGTTATTCCAGGGATGTGTCGTACTAAATTAGATATCTATGTCTTTATTGACTTTCCAGTAGTTATACCATGGACTCACCAGATGAAGGTTATTCCAGGGATGTGTCGTGCTAAATTAGATATCTATATCTTTATTGACTTTCCAGTAGTTATACCATGGACTCACCAGATGAAGGTTATTCCAGGGATGTGTCGTGCTAAATTAGATATCTATGTCTTTATTGACTTTCCAGTATTTATACCATGGATGCACCAGATGAAGGTTATTCCAGGGATGTGTCGTGCTAAATTATATATCTATGTCTTTATTGACTTTCCAGTATTTATACCATGGACGCACCAGATGAAGGTTATTCCAGGGATGTGTCGTACTAAATTAGATACCTTGTAGTTATGTCTTTATTGACTTTCCAGTATTTATACCATGTACGCACCAGATGAAGGTTATTCCAGGGATGTGTCGTACTAAATTAGATACCTTGTAGCTATGTCTTTATTGAATTTCCAGTATTTATACCATGGAGGCACCAGATGAAGGTTATTCCAGGGATGTGTCGTGCTAAATTAGATAGCTATGTCTTTATTGACTTTCCAGTATTTATACCATGGACGCACCAGATGAAGGTTATTCAAGGGATGTGTCGTGCTAAATTAGATAGCTATGTCTTTATTGACTTTCCAGTACTTATACCATGGACCCACCAGATGAAGGTTATTCCAGGGATGTGTCGTGCTAAATTAGATACCTTGTAGATATGTCTTTATTGAATTTCCAGTATTTATACCATGGACGCACCAGATGAAGGTTATTCCAGTGATGTGTCGTGCTAAATTAGATAGCTATATCTTTATTGACTTTCCAGTACTTATACCATGGACGCAACAGATGAAGGTTATTCCAGGGATGTGTCGTGATAATTAGATACCTTGTAGCTATGTCTTTATTGACTTTCCAGTATTTATACCATGGACGCACCAGATGAAGGTTATTCCAGTGATGTGTCGTGCTAAATTAGATAGCTATATCTTTATTGACTTTCCAGTACTTATACAATGGACGCAACAGATGAAGGTTATTCCAGGGATGTGTCGTGATAATTAGATACCTTGTAGCTATGTCTTTATTGACTTTCCAGTATTTATACCATGGACGCACCAGATGAAGGTTATTCCAGGGATGTGTCGTACTAAATTAGATACCTTGTAGCTATGTCTTTATTGAATTTCCAGTATTTATACCATGGACGCACCAGATGAAGGTTATTTCAGGGATGTGTCGTGCTAAATTATATAGCTTTGTCTTTATTGACTTTCCAGTATTTATACCATGGACGCACCAGATGAAGGTTATTCCAGGGATGTGTCGTGCTAAATTAGATAGCTATGTCTTTATTGACTTTCCAGTACTTATACCATGGACACACCAGATGAAGGTTATTCCAGGGATGTGTCGTGCTAAATTAGATACCTTGTAGATATGTCTTTATTGAATTTCCAGTATTTATACCATGGACGCACCAGATGACGGTTATTCCAGTGATGTGTCGTGCTAAATTAGATAGCTATATCTTTATTGACTTTCCAGTACTTATACCATGGACGCACCAGATGAAGGTTATTCCAGGGATGTGTCGTACTAAATTAGATATCTATGTCTTTATTGACTTTCCAGTGTTTATACCATGGCCGCACCAGAAGAAGGTTATTCCAGGGATGTGTCGTACTAAATTAGATATCTATGTCTTTATTGACTTTCCAGTGTTTATACCATGGCCGCACCAGATGAAGTTTATTCCAGGGATGTGTCGTGCTAAATTAGATAGCTATGTCTTTATTGACTTTCCAGTATTTATACCATGGACGCACCAGATGAAGGTTATTCCAGGGATGTGTCGTGCTAAATTAGATATCTATGTCTTTATTGACTTTCCAGTATTTATACCATGGAAGAACCAGATGAAGGTTATTCCAGGGATGTGTCGTACTAAATTAGATATCTATGTCTTTATTGACTTTCCAGTAGTTATACCATGGACTCACCAGATAAAGGTTATTCCAGGGATGTGTCGTGCTAAATTAGATAGCTCTGTCTTTATTGACTTTCCAGTATTTATACCATGTACGCACCAGATGAAGGTTATTCCAGGGATGTGTCGTGCTAAATTAGATATCTATGTCTTTATTGACTTTCCAGTATTTATACCATGGACACACCAGATGAAGGTTATTCCAGGGATGTGTCGTGCTATATTAGATAGCTATGTCTTTATTGACTTTCCAGTATTTATACCATGGACGCACCAGATTAAGGTTATTCCAGGGATGTGTCGTGATAATTAGATACCTTGTAGCTATGTCTTTATTGATTTTCCAGTATTTATACCATGGACGCACCATATGAAGGTTATTCCAGGGATGTGTCGTGCGAAATTAGATACCTTGTAGCTATGTCTTTATTGACTTTCAAGTATTTATACCATGGACGCACTAGATGAAGGTTATTCCAGGGATGTGTCGTGCTAAATTAGATATCTATGTCTTTATTGACTTTCCAGTATTTATACCATGGATGCACCAGATGAAGGTTATTCCAGGGATGTGTCGTGCTAAATTATATATCTATGTCTTTATTGACTTTCCAGTATTTATACCATGGACGCACCAGATGAAGGTTATTCCAGGGATGTGTCGTGCTAAATTAGATACCTTGTAGTTATGTCTTTATTGACTTTCCAGTATTTATACCATGGACGCACCAGATGAAGGTTATTCCAGGGATGTGTCGTACTAAATTAGATACCTTGTAGTTATGTCTTTATTGACTTTCCAGAATTTATACCATGTACGCACCAGATGAAGGTTATTCCAGGGATGTGTCGTACTAAATTAGATACCTTGTAGCTATGTCTTTATTGAATTTCCAGTATTTATACCATGGACGCACCAGATGAAGGTTATTCCAGGGATGTGTCGTGCTAAATTAGATAGCTATGTCTTTATTGACTTTCCAGTATTTATACCATGGACGCACCAGATGAAGGTTATTCCAGGGATGTGTCGTGATAATTAGATACCTTGTAGCTATGTCTTTATTGAATTTCCAGTATTTATACCATGGACGCACCAGATGAAGGTTATTCCAGGGATGTGTCGTGCTAAATTAGATAGCTATGTCTTTATTGACTTTCCAGTACTTATACCATGGACACACCAGATGAAGGTTATTCCAGGGATGTGTCGTGCTAAATTAGATACCTTGTAGATATGTCTTTATTGAATTTCCAGTATTTATACCATGGACGCACCAGATGAAGGTTATTCCAGTGATGTGTCGTGCTAAATTAGATAGCTATATCTTTATTGACTTTCCAGTACTTATACCATGGACGCACCAGATGAAGGTTATTCCAGGGATGTGTCGTACTAAATTAGATATCTATGTCTTTATTGACTTTCCAGTGTTTATACCATGGCCGCACCAGAAGAAGGTTATTCCAGGGATTTGTCGTGCTAAATTAGATAGCTATGTCTTTATTGACTTTCCATTATTTATACCATGTACGCACCAGATGAAGGTTATTCCAGGGATGTGTCGTGCTAAATTAGATAGCTATGTCTTTATTGACTTTCCAGTATTTATACCATGGACGCACCAGATGAAGGTTATTCCAGGGATGTGTCGTGCTAAATTAGATAACTATGTCTTTATTGACTTTCCAGTATTTATACCATGGACGCACCAGATGAAGGTTATTCCAGGGATGTGTCGTGCTAAATTATATATCTATGTCTTTATTGACTTTCCAGTATTTATACCATGGACGCACCAGATGAAGGTTATTCCAGGGATGTGTCGTGCTAAATTAGATAGCTGTCTTTATTGACTTTCCATTATTTATACCATGGACGCACCAGATGAAGGTTATTCCAGGGATGTGTCGTGCTAAATTAGATATTTATGTCTTTATTGACTTTCCAGTATTTATACCATGGACTCACCAGATGAAGGTTATTCCAGGGATGTGTCGTTCTAAATTAGATATCTATGTCTTTATTGTCTTTCCAGTATTTATACAATGGACGCACCAGATGAAGGTTATTCCAGGGATATGTCATGCTAAATTAGATATATAAGTCTTTTTTGACTTTCCAGTATTTATTACATGGATGCAGCAGATGAAGGTTATTCCAGGGATGTGTCGTGCTAAATTAGATATCTGTGTCTTTTTTGACTTTCCAGTATTTATACCATGGACGCACCAGATGAAAGTTATTCCAGGGATGTGTCGTGCTAAATTAGATATCTATGTCTTTATTGACTTTCCAGTATTTATACCATGGACGCACCAGATGAAGGTTATTCCAGGGATGTGTCGTGCTAAATTAGATAACTATGTCTTTATTGACTTTCCATTATTTATACCATGGACGCACCAGATGAAGGTTATTCCAGGGATGTGTCGTGCTAAATTATATATCTATGTCTTTATTGACTTTCCAGTATTTATACCATGGACGCACCAGATGAAGGTTATTCCAGGGATGTGTCGTGCTAAATTAGATAGCTGTCTTTATTGACTTTCCATTATTTATACCATGGACGCACCAGATGAAGGTTATTCCAGGGATGTGTCGTGCTAAATTAGATATCTATGTCTTTATTGACTTTCCAGTATTTATACCATGGACGCACCAGATGAAGGTTATTCCAGGGATATGTCATGCTAAATTAGATATATAAGTCTTTTTTGACTTTCCAGTATTTATACCATGGATGCAGCAGATGAAGGTTATTCCAGGGATGTGTCGTGCTAAATTAGATATCTGTGTCTTTTTTGACTTTCCAGTATTTATACCATGGACGCACCAGATGAAAGTTATTCCAGGGATGTGTCGTGCTAAATTAGATATCTATGTCTTTATTGATTTTCCAGTATTTATACCATGGACGCACCAGATGAAGGTTATTCTAGGGATGTGTCGTGCTAAATTAGATATCTTTGTCTTTATTGACTTTCCAGTATTTATACCATGGAAGCACCAGATGAAGGTTATTCCAGGGATGTGTCATACTAAATTAGATATCTATGTCTTTATTGACTTTCCAGTATTTATACCATGGACTCACCAGATGAAGGTTATTCCAGGGATGTGTCGTGCTAAATTAGATAGCTATGTCTTTATTGACTTTCCAGTATTTATACCATGTACGCACCAGATGAAGGTTATTCCAGGGATGTGCCGTGCTAAATTAGATATCTATGTCTTTATTGACTTTCCAGTATTTATACCATGGACGCACCAGATGAAGGTTATTCCAGGGATGTGTCGTGCTAAATTAGATAGCTATGTCTTTATTGACTTTCCAGTATTTATACCATGGACGCACCAGATGAAGGTTATTCCAAGGATGTGTCGTGCTAAATTAGATAGCTATGTCTTTATTGACTTTCCAGTATCTATACCATGTAAGAACCAGATGAAGGTTATTCCAGGGATGTGTCGTGCTAAATTAGATAACTATGTCTTTATTGACTTTCCAGTATTTATGCCATGGACGCACCAGATGAAGGCTATTCCAGGGATGTGTCGTGCTAAATTAGATATCTATGTCTTTATTGACTTTCCAGTATTTATACCATGGAAACACCAGATGAAGGTTATTCCAGGGATGTATCATGCTAAATTAGATAGCTATGTCTTTATTGACTTTCCAGTATTTATACCATGGACGCACCAGATGAAGGTTATTCCAGGGATGTGTCGTGATAATTAGATACTTTGTAGCTATGTCTTTATTGACTTTCCAGTATTTATACCATGGACGCACCAGATGAAGGTTATTCCAGGGATGTGTTGTACTAAATTAGATATCTATGTCTTTATGGACTTTCCAGTATTTATACCATGGACGCACCAGATAAAGGTTATTCCAGGGATGTGTCGTGCTAAATTAGATATCTATGTCTTTATTGACTTTCCAGTATTTATACCATGGACGCATCAGATGAAGGTTATTCCAGGGATGTGTAGTGCTAGATTAGATATCTATGTCTTTATTGACTTTCCAATATTTATACCATGGACGCACCAGATGAAGGTTAGTCCAGGGATGTGTCGTGCTAAATTATATAGCTATGTCTTTATTGACTTTCCAGTATTTATACCATGGACGCACCAGATGAAGGTTATTCCAGGGATGTGTCGTGCTAAATTAGATATCTATGTCTTTATTGACTTTCTAGTATTTATACCATGGGCGCACCAGATGAAGGTTATTCCAGGGATGTGTCGTGCTAAATTAGATAGCTTGTAGCTATGTCTTTATTGTCTTTCCAGTATTTATTCCATGGACGCACCAGATGAAAGGTATTCCAGGGATGAGTTGTGCTAAATTAGATAGCTATGTCTTTATTGACTTTCCAGTATTTATACCATGGACGCACCAGATGAAGGTTATTCCAGGGATGTGTCGTGCTAAATTAGATAGCTATGTCTTTATTGACTTTCCAGTATTTCTACCATGGACGCACCAGATGAAGGTTATTCCAGGGATGTGTCGTGCTAAATTAGATAGCTATGACTTTATTGACTTTCCAGTATTTATACCATGGACGCACCAGATGAAGGTTATTCCAGGGATGTGTCGTACTAAATTAGATATCTATGTCTTTATTGACTTTCCAGTATTTATACCATTGGGGCACCAGATGAAGGTTATTCCAGGGATGTGTCGTGCTAAATTGGATAGCTATGTCTTTATTGACGTTCCATTATTTATACCATGGACTCACCAGATGAAGGTTATTCCAGGGATGTGTCGTGCTAAATTAGATAGCTATGTCTTTATTGACTTTCCAGTATTTATACCATGGACGCACCAGATGAAGGTTATTCCAGGGATGCGTCGTGCTAAATTAGAAATCTATGTCTTTATTGACTTTCCAGTATTTATACCATGGACGCACCAGATGAAGGTTATTCCAGGGATGTGTCGTGCTAAATTAGATATCTATGTCTTTATTGACTTTCCAGTATTTATACCATGGAAGCACCAGATGAAGGTTATTCCAGGGATGTGTCGTACTAAATTAGATATCTATGTCTTTATTGACTTTCCAGTATTTATACCATGGACGCACCAGATGAAGGTTATTCCAGGGATGTGTGGTGCTAAATTAGATAGCTATGTCTTTATTGACTTTCCAGTATTTATACCATGTACGCACCAGATGAAGGTTATTCCAGGGATGTGCCGTGCTAAATTAGATATCTATTTCTTTATAGACTTTCCAGTATTTATACCATGGACGCACCAGATGAAGGTTGTTCCAGGGATGTGTCGTGCTAAGTTAGATAGCTATGTCTTTATTGACTTTCCAGTATGTATACCATGGACGCACCAGATGAAGGTTATTCCAGGGATGTGTCGTACTAAATTAAATATCTGTCTTTATTGACTTTCCAGTATTTATTCCATGGACGCACCAGATGAAGGTTATTCTAAGGATGTGTTGTGCTAAATTAGATAGCTATGTCTTTATTGACTTTCCAGTATTTATACCATGTACGCACCAGATGAAGGTTATTCCAGGGATGTACCGTGCTAAATTAGATATATATGTCTTTATTGACTTTCCAGTATTTATACCATGGACACACCAGATTAAGGTTATTCCAGGGATGTGTCGTGCTAAATTAGATAGCTATGTCTTTATTGACTTTCCAGTATTTATACCATGGACGCACCAGATGAAGGTTATTCCAGGGATGTGTCGTGATAATTAGATACCTTGTAGCTATATCTTTATTGACTTTCCAGTATTTATACCATGGACGCACCAGATGAAGGTTATTCCAGGGATGTGTCTTACTAAATTAGATATCTATGTCTTTATTGACTTTCCAGTATATATACCATGGACGCACCAGATGAAGATTATTCCAGGGATGTGTCGTACTAAATTAGATATCTATGTCTTTATTGACTTTCCAGTATTTATACCATGGACGCACCAGATGAAGGTTATTCCAGGGATGTGTCCTGCTAAATTAGATAGCTATGTCTTTATTGACTTTCCAGTATTTATACCATGGACGCACCAGATGAAGGTTATTCCAGGGATGTGTAGTGCTAAATTAGATATCTATGTCTTTAATGACTTTCCAATATTTATACCATGGACGCACCAGATGAAGGTTATTCTAGGGATGTGTCGTGCTAAATTATATAGCTGTCTTTATTGACTTTCCAGTATTTATACCATGGACGCACCAGTTGAAGATTATTCGAGGGATGTGTCGTGCTAAATTAGATATCTATGTCTTTATTGACTTTCCAGTATTTATACCATGTACGCACCAGATGAAGGTTATTCCAGGGGTGTGTCGTGCTAAATTAGATAGCTATGTCTTTATTGACTTTCCATTATTTATACCATGGACGCACCAGATGAAGGTTATTCCAGGGATGTGTCGTGCTAAATTAGATAGCTATGTCTTTATTGACTTTCCAGTATTTATTACATGGGCGCACCAGATGAAGGTTATTCCATGGATGTGTCGTGCTAAATAAGATACCTTGTAGCTATGTCTTTATTGTCTTTCCAGTATTTATTCCATGGACGCACCAGATGAAGGGTATTCCAGGGATGAGTTGTGCTAAATTAGATAGCTATGTCTTTATTGACTTTCCAGTATTTATACCATGGACGCACCAGATGAAGGTTATTCCAGGGATGTGTCGTGCTAAATTAGATAGCTATGTCTTTATTGACTTTCCAGTATTTCTACCATGGATGCACCAGATGAAGGTTATTCCAGGGATGTGTCGTACTAAATTAGATATCTGTCTTTATTGACTTTCCAGTATTTATTCCATGGACGCACCAGATGAAGGTTATTCCAAGGATGTGTTGTGCTAAATTAGATAGCTATGTCTTTATTGACTTTCCAGTATTTATACCATGTACGCACCAGATGAAGGTTATTCCAGGGATGTGCCGTGCTAAATTAGATATATATGTCTTTATTGACTTTCCAGTATTTATACCATGGACACACCAGATTAAGGTTATTCCAGGGATGTGTCGTGCTAAATTAGATCGCTATGTCTTTATTGACTTTCCAGTATTTATACCATGGACGCACCAGATGAAGGTTATTCCAGGGATGTGTCGTGATAGTTAGATACCTTGTAGCTATATCTTTATTGACTTTCCAGTATTTATACCATGGACGCACCAGATGAAGGTTATTCCAGGGATGTGTCGTACTAAATTATATATCTATGTCTTTATTGACTTTCCAGTATTTATACCATGGACGCACCAGATGAAGATTATTCCAGGGATGTGTCGTACTAAATTAGATATCTATGTCTTTATTGACTTTCCAGTATTTATACCATGGACGCACCAGATGAAGGTTATTCCAGGGATGTGTCCTGCTAAATTAGATAGCTATGTCTTTATTGACTTTCCAGTATTTATACCATGGACGCACCAGATGAAGGTTATTCCAGGGATGTGTAGTGCTAAATTAGATATCTATGTATTTAATGACTTTCCAATATTTATACCATGGACGCACCAGATGAAGGTTATTCCAGGGATGTGTCGTGCTAAATTATATAGCTGTCTTTATTGACTTTCCAGTATTTATACCATGGACGCACCAGTTGAAGGTTATTCGAGGGATGTGTCGTGCTAAATTAGATATCTATGTCTTTATTGACTTTCCAGTATTTATACCATGTACGCACCAGATGAAGGTTATTCCAGGGATGTGTCGTGCTAAATTAGATAGCTATGTCTTTATTGACTTTCCATTATTTATACCATGGACGCACCAGATGAAGGTTATTCCAGGGATGTGTCGTGCTAAATTAGATAGCTATGTCTTTATTGACTTTCCAGTATTTATACCATGGGCGCACCAGATGAAGGTTATTCCATGGATGTGTCGTGCTAAATAAGATACCTTGTAGCTATGTCTTTATTGTCTTTCCAGTATTTATTCCATGGACGCACCAGATGAAGGGTATTCCAGGGATGAGTTGTGCTAAATTAGATAGCTATGTCTTTATTGACTTTCCAGTATTTATACCATGGACGCACCAGATGAAGGTTATTCCAGGGATGTGTCGTGCTAAATTAGATAGCTATGTCTTTATTGACTTTCCAGTATTTCTACCATGGACGCACCAGATGAAGGTTATTCCAGGGATGTGTCGTGCTAAATTAGATAGCTATGACTTTATTGACTTTCCAGTATTTATACCATGGACGCACCAGATGAAGGTTATTCCAGGGATGTGTCGTGCTAAATTAGATATCTATGTCTTTATTGACTTTCCAGTATTTATACCATTGGGGCACCAGATGAAGGTTATTCCAGGGATGTGTCGTGCTAAATTAGATAGCTATGTCTTTATTGACTTTCCAGTATTTATACCATGGACGCACCATATGAAGGTTATTCCAGGGATGTGCCGTGCTAAATTAGATATCTATGTCTTTATTGACTTTCCAATATTTATAACATGAACGCACTAGATGAAGGTTATTCCAGGGATGTGTCGTGCTAAATTAGATATCTATGTCTTTATTGACTTTCCAGTATTTATACCATGGACGCACCAGATGAAGGTTATTCCAGGGATGTGTCGTGCTAAATTAGATAACTATGTCTTTATTGACTTTCCATTATTTATACCATGGACGCACCAGATGAAGGTTATTCCAGGGATGTGTCGTGCTAAATTATATATCTATGTCTTTATTGACTTTCCAGTATTTATACCATGGACGCACCAGATGAAGGTTATTCCAGGGATGTGTCGTGCTAAATTAGATAGCTGCCTTTATTGATTTTCCATTATTTATACCATGGACGCACCAGATGAAGGTTATTCCAGGGATGTGTCGTGCTAAATTAGATATTTATGTCTTTATTGACTTTCCAGTATTTATACCATGGACTCACCAGATGAAGGTTATTCCAGGGATGTGTCGTGCTAAATTAGATATCTATGTCTTTATTGACTTTCCAGTATTTATACCATGGACGCACCAGATGAAGGTTATTCCAGGGATATGTCATGCTAAATTAGATATATAAGTCTTTTTTGACTTTCCAGTATTTATACCATGGATGCAGCAGATGAAGGTTATTCCAGGGATGTGTCGTGCTAAATTAGATATCTGTGTCTTTTTTGACTTTCCAGTATTTATACCATGGACGCACCAGATTAAAGTTATTCCAGGGATGTGTCGTGCTAAATTAGATATCTATGTCTTTATTGACTTTCCAGTATTTATACCATGGACGCACCAGATGAAGGTTATTCTAGGGATGTGTCGTGCTAAATTAGATATCTATGTCTTTATTGACTTTCCAGTATTTATACCATGGAAGCACCAGATGAAGGTTATTCCAGGGATGTGTCATACTAAATTAGATATCTATGTCTTTATTGACTTTCCAGTATTTATACCATGGACTCACCAGATGAAGGTTATTCCAGGGATGTGTCGTGCTAAATTAGATAGCTATGTCTTTATTGACTTTCCAGTATTTATACCATGTACGCACCAGATGAAGGTTATTCCAGGGATGTGCCGTGCTAAATTAGATATCTATGTCTTTATTGACTTTCCAGTATTTATACCATGGACGCACCAGATGAAGGTTGTTCCAGGGATGTGTCGTGCTAAATTAGATATCTATGTCTTTATTGACTTTCCAGTATTTATACCATGTACGCACCAGATGAAGGTTATTCCAGGGATGTGCCGTGCTAAATTAGATAGCTATGTCTTTATTGACTTTCCAGTATTTATACCATGGACGCACCAGATGAAGTTTATTCCAGGGATGTGTCGTGATAATTAGATACCTTGTAGCTATATCTTTATTGACTTTCCAGTATTTATACCATGGACGCACCAGATGAAGGTTATTCCAGGGATGTGTCGTACTAAATTAGATATCTATGTCTTTATTGACTTTCCAGTATTTATACCATGGACGCACCAGATGAAGATTATTCCAGGGATGTGTCCTGCTAAATTAGATAGCTATGTCTTTATTGACTTTCCAGTATTTATACCATGGACGCACCAGATGAAGGTTATTCCAGGGATGTGTAGTGCTAAATTAGATATCTATGTCTTTAATGACTTTCCAATATTTATACCATGGACGCACCAGATGAAGGTTATTCCAGGGATGTGTCGTGCTAAATTATATAGCTGTCTTTATTGACTTTCCAGTATTTATACCATGGACGCACCAGGCGAAGGTTATTCGAGGGATGTGTCGTGCTAAATTAGATATCTATGTCTTTATTGACTTTCCAGTATTTATACCACGTACGCACCAGATGAAGGTTATTCCAGGGATGTGTCGTGCTAAATTAGATATCTATGTCTTTATTGACTTTCCAGTATTTATACCATGGACTCACCAGATGAAGGTTATTCCAGGGATGTGTCGTGCTAAATTAGATAGCTATGTCTTTATTGACTTTCCAGTATTTATACCATGGACGCACCAGATGAAGGTTATTCCAGGGATGCGTCGTGCTAAATTAGAAATCTATGTCTTTATTGACTTTCCAGTATTTATACCATGGACGCACCAGATGAAGGTTATTCCAGGGATGTGTCGTGCTAAATTAGATATCTATGTCTTTATTGACTTTCCAGTATTTATACCATGGAAGCACCAGATGAAGGTTATTCCAGGGATGTGTCGTACTAAATTAGATATCTATGTCTTTATTGACTTTCCAGTATTTATACCATGGACGCACCAGATGAAGGTTATTCCAGGGATGTGTGGTGCTAAATTAGATAGCTATGTCTTTATTGACTTTCCAGTATTTATACCATGTACGCACCAGATGAAGGTTATTCCAGGGATGTGCCGTGCTAAATTAGATATCTATTTCTTTATAGACTTTCCAGTATTTATACCATGGACGCACCAGATGAAGGTTGTTCCAGGGATGTGTCGTGCTAAGTTAGATAGCTATGTCTTTATTGACTTTCCAGTATGTATACCATGGACGCACCAGATGAAGGTTATTCCAGGGATGTGTCGTACTAAATTAAATATCTGTCTTTATTGACTTTCCAGTATTTATTCCATGGACGCACCAGATGAAGGTTATTCTAAGGATGTGTTGTGCTAAATTAGATAGCTATGTCTTTATTGACTTTCCAGTATTTATACCATGTACGCACCAGATGAAGGTTATTCCAGGGATGTACCGTGCTAAATTAGATATATATGTCTTTATTGACTTTCCAGTATTTATACCATGGACACACCAGATTAAGGTTATTCCAGGGATGTGTCGTGCTAAATTAGATAGCTATGTCTTTATTGACTTTCCAGTATTTATACCATGGACGCACCAGATGAAGGTTATTCCAGGGATGTGTCGTGATAATTAGATACCTTGTAGCTATATCTTTATTGACTTTCCAGTATTTATACCATGGACGCACCAGATGAAGGTTATTCCAGGGATGTGTCTTACTAAATTAGATATCTATGTCTTTATTGACTTTCCAGTATATATACCATGGACGCACCAGATGAAGATTATTCCAGGGATGTGTCGTACTAAATTAGATATCTATGTCTTTATTGACTTTCCAGTATTTATACCATGGACGCACCAGATGAAGGTTATTCCAGGGATGTGTCCTGCTAAATTAGATAGCTATGTCTTTATTGACTTTCCAGTATTTATACCATGGACGCACCAGATGAAGGTTATTCCAGGGATGTGTAGTGCTAAATTAGATATCTATGTCTTTAATGACTTTCCAATATTTATACCATGGACGCACCAGATGAAGGTTATTCTAGGGATGTGTCGTGCTAAATTATATAGCTGTCTTTATTGACTTTCCAGTATTTATACCATGGACGCACCAGTTGAAGATTATTCGAGGGATGTGTCGTGCTAAATTAGATATCTATGTCTTTATTGACTTTCCAGTATTTATACCATGTACGCACCAGATGAAGGTTATTCCAGGGGTGTGTCGTGCTAAATTAGATAGCTATGTCTTTATTGACTTTCCATTATTTATACCATGGACGCACCAGATGAAGGTTATTCCAGGGATGTGTCGTGCTAAATTAGATAGCTATGTCTTTATTGACTTTCCAGTATTTATTACATGGGCGCACCAGATGAAGGTTATTCCATGGATGTGTCGTGCTAAATAAGATACCTTGTAGCTATGTCTTTATTGTCTTTCCAGTATTTATTCCATGGACGCACCAGATGAAGGTTATTCCAGGGATGTGCCGTGCTAAATTAGATATCTATGTCTTTATTGACTTTCCAATATTTATAACATGAACGCACTAGATGAAGGTTATTCCAGGGATGTGTCGTGCTAAATTAGATATCTATGTCTTTATTGACTTTCCAGTATTTATACCATGGACGCACCAGATGAAGGTTATTCCAGGGATGTGTCGTGCTAAATTAGATAACTATGTCTTTATTGACTTTCCATTATTTATACCATGGACGCACCAGATGAAGGTTATTCCAGGGATGTGTCGTGCTAAATTATATATCTATGTCTTTATTGACTTTCCAGTATTTATACCATGGACGCACCAGATGAAGGTTATTCCAGGGATGTGTCGTGCTAAATTAGATAGCTGCCTTTATTGATTTTCCATTATTTATACCATGGACGCACCAGATGAAGGTTATTCCAGGGATGTGTCGTGCTAAATTAGATATTTATGTCTTTATTGACTTTCCAGTATTTATACCATGGACTCACCAGATGAAGGTTATTCCAGGGATGTGTCGTGCTAAATTAGATATCTATGTCTTTATTGACTTTCCAGTATTTATACCATGGACGCACCAGATGAAGGTTATTCCAGGGATATGTCATGCTAAATTAGATATATAAGTCTTTTTTGACTTTCCAGTATTTATACCATGGATGCAGCAGATGAAGGTTATTCCAGGGATGTGTCGTGCTAAATTAGATATCTGTGTCTTTTTTGACTTTCCAGTATTTATACCATGGACGCACCAGATTAAAGTTATTCCAGGGATGTGTCGTGCTAAATTAGATATCTATGTCTTTATTGACTTTCCAGTATTTATACCATGGACGCACCAGATGAAGGTTATTCTAGGGATGTGTCGTGCTAAATTAGATATCTATGTCTTTATTGACTTTCCAGTATTTATACCATGGAAGCACCAGATGAAGGTTATTCCAGGGATGTGTCATACTAAATTAGATATCTATGTCTTTATTGACTTTCCAGTATTTATACCATGGACTCACCAGATGAAGGTTATTCCAGGGATGTGTCGTGCTAAATTAGATAGCTATGTCTTTATTGACTTTCCAGTATTTATACCATGTACGCACCAGATGAAGGTTATTCCAGGGATGTGCCGTGCTAAATTAGATATCTATGTCTTTATTGACTTTCCAGTATTTATACCATGGACGCACCAGATGAAGGTTGTTCCAGGGATGTGTCGTGCTAAATTAGATATCTATGTCTTTATTGACTTTCCAGTATTTATACCATGTACGCACCAGATGAAGGTTATTCCAGGGATGTGCCGTGCTAAATTAGATAGCTATGTCTTTATTGACTTTCCAGTATTTATACCATGGACGCACCAGATGAAGTTTATTCCAGGGATGTGTCGTGATAATTAGATACCTTGTAGCTATATCTTTATTGACTTTCCAGTATTTATACCATGGACGCACCAGATGAAGGTTATTCCAGGGATGTGTCGTACTAAATTAGATATCTATGTCTTTATTGACTTTCCAGTATTTATACCATGGACGCACCAGATGAAGATTATTCCAGGGATGTGTCCTGCTAAATTAGATAGCTATGTCTTTATTGACTTTCCAGTATTTATACCATGGACGCACCAGATGAAGGTTATTCCAGGGATGTGTAGTGCTAAATTAGATATCTATGTCTTTAATGACTTTCCAATATTTATACCATGGACGCACCAGATGAAGGTTATTCCAGGGATGTGTCGTGCTAAATTATATAGCTGTCTTTATTGACTTTCCAGTATTTATACCATGGACGCACCAGGCGAAGGTTATTCGAGGGATGTGTCGTGCTAAATTAGATATCTATGTCTTTATTGACTTTCCAGTATTTATACCACGTACGCACCAGATGAAGGTTATTCCAGGGATGTGTCGTGCTAAATTAGATATCTATGTCTTTATTGACTTTCCAGTATTTATACCATGTACGCACCAGATGAAGGTTATTCCAGGGATGTGCCGTGCTAAATTAGATATCTATTTCTTTATAGACTTTCCAGTATTTATACCATGGACGCACCAGATGAAGGTTATTCCAGGGATGTGTGGTGCTAAATTAGATAGCTATGTCTTTATTGACTTTCCAGTATTTATACCATGTACGCACCAGATGAAGGTTATTCCAGGGATGTGTGGTGCTAAATTAGATATCTATGTCTTTATTGACTTTCCAATATTTATAACATGAACGCACTAGATGAAGGTTATTCCAGGGATGTGTCGTGCTAAATTAGATATCTATGTCTTTATTGACTTTCCAGTATTTATACCATGGACGCACCAGATGAAGGTTATTCCAGGGATGTGTCGTGCTAAATTAGATAACTATGTCTTTATTGACTTTCCATTATTTATACCATGGACGCACCAGATGAAGGTTATTCCAGGGATGTGTCGTGCTAAATTATATATCTATGTCTTTATTGACTTTCCAGTATTTATACCATGGACGCACCAGATGAAGGTTATTCCAGGGATGTGTCGTGCTAAATTAGATAGCTGTCTTTATTGACTTTCCATTATTTATACCATGGACGCACCAGATGAAGGTTATTCCAGGGATGTGTCGTGCTAAATTAGATATTTATGTCTTTATTGACTTTCCAGTATTTATACCATGGACTCACCAGATGAAGGTTATTCCAGGGATGTGTCGTGCTAAATTAGATATCTATGTCTTTATTGACTTTCCAGTATTTATACCATGGACGCACCAGATGAAGGTTATTCCAGGGATATGTCATGCTAAATTAGATATATAAGTCTTTTTTGACTTTCCAGTATTTATACCATGGATGCAGCAGATGAAGGTTATTCCAGGGATGTGTCGTGCTAAATTAGATATCTATGTCTTTATTGACTTTCCAGTATTTATACCATGGAAGCACCAGATGAAGGTTATTCCAGGGATGTGTCATACTAAATTAGATATCTATGTCTTTATTGACTTTCCAGTATTTATACCATGGACTCACCAGATAAAGGTTATTCCAGGGATGTGTCGTGCTAAATTAGATAGCTATGTCTTTATTGACTTTCCAGTATTTATACCATGTACGCACCAGATGAAGGTTATTCCAGGGATGTGCCATGCTAAATTAGATATCTATGTCTTTATTGACTTTCCAGTATTTATACCATGGACGCACCAGATGAAGGTTGTTCCAGGGATGTGTCGTGCTAAATTAGATATCTATGTCTTTATTGACTTTCCAGTATTTATACCATGTACGCACCAGATGAAGGTTATTCCAGGGATGTGCCGTGCTAAATTAGATAGCTATGTCTTTATTGACTTTCCAGTATTTATACCATGGACGCACCAGATGAAGGTTATTCCAGGGATGTGTCGTGATAATTAGATACCTTGTAGCTATATCTTTATTGACTTTCCAGTATTTATACCATGGACGCACTAGATGAAGGTTATTCCAGGGATGTGTCGTACTAAATTAGATATCTATGTCTTTATTGACTTTCCAGTATTTATACCATGGACGCACCAGATGAAGATTATTCCAGGGATGTGTCGTACTAAATTAGATATCTATGTCTTTATTGACTTTCCAGTATTTATACCATGGACGCACCAGATGAAGGTTATTCCAGGGATGTGTCCTGCTAAATTAGATAGCTATGTCTTTATTGACTTTCCAGTATTTATACCATGGACGCACCAGATGAAGGTTATTCCAGGGATGTGTAGTGCTAAATTAGATATCTATGTCTTTAATGACTTTCCAATATTTATACCATGGACGCACCAGATGAAGGTTATTCCAGGGATGTGTCGTGCTAAATTATATAGCTGTCTTTATTGACTTTCCAGTATTTATACCATGGACGCACCAGGTGAAGGTTATTCGAGGGATGTGTCGTGCTAAATTAGATATCTATGTCTTTATTGACTTTCCAGTATTTATACCATGTACGCACCAGATGAAGGTTATTCCAGGGATGTGTCGTGCTAAATTAGATATCTATGTCTTTATTGACTTTCCAGTATTTATACCATGGACGCACCAGATGAAGGTTATTCCAGGGATGTGTGGTGCTAAATTAGATAGCTATGTCTTTATTGACTTTCCAGTATTTATACCATGTACGCACCAGATGAAGGTTATTCCAGGGATGTGCCGTGCTAAATTAGATATCTATTTCTTTATAGACTTTCCAGTATTTATACCATGGACGCACCAGATGAAGGTTGTTCCAGGGATGTGTCGTGCTAAGTTAGATAGCTATGTCTTTATTGACTTTCCAGTATTTATACCATGGACGCACCAGATGAAGGTTATTCCAGGGATGTGTTGTGCTAAATTAGATAGCTATGTCTTTATTGACTTTCCAGTATTTATACCATGTACGCACCAGATGAAGGTTATTCCAGGGATGTGCCGTGCTAAATTAGATATATATGTCTTTATTGACTTTCCAGTATTTATACCATGGACACACCAGATTAAGGTTATTCCAGGGATGTGTCGTGCTAAATTAGATAGCTATGTCTTTATTGACTTTCCAGTATTTATACCATGGACGCACCAGATGAAGGTTATTCCAGGGATGTGTCGTGATAATTAGATACCTTGTAGCTATATCTTTATTGACTTTCCAGTATTTATACCATGGACGCACCAGATGAAGGTTATTCCAGGGATGTGTCGTACTAAATTAGATATCTATGTCTTTATTGACTTTCCAGTATTTATACCATGGACGCACCAGATGAAGATTATTCCAGGGATGTGTCGTACTAAATTAGATATCTATGTCTTTATTGACTTTCCAGTATTTATACCATGGACGCACCAGATGAAGGTTATTCCAGGGATGTGTCCTGCTAAATTAGATAGCTATGTCTTTATTGACTTTCCAGTATTTATACCATGGACGCACCAGATGAAGGTTATTCCAGGGATGTGTAGTGCTAAATTAGATATCTATGTCTTTAATGACTTTCCAATATTTATACCATGGACGCACCAGATGAAGGTTATTTCAGGGATGTGTCGTGCTAAATTAGATATATAAGTCTTTTTTGACTTTCCAGTATTTATACCATGGATGCAGCAGATGAAGGTTATTCCAGGGAGGTGTCGTGCTAAATTAGATATCTGTGTCTTTTTTGACTTTCCAGTATTTATACCATGGACGCACCAGATTAAAGTTATTCCAGGGATGTGTCGTGCTAAATTAGATATCTATGTCTTTATTGACTTTCCAGTATTTATACCATGGACGCACCAGATGAAGGTTATTCTAGGGATGTGTCGTGCTAAATTAGATATCTATGTCTTTATTGACTTTCCAGTATTTATACCATGGAAGCACCAGATGAAGGTTATTCCAGGGATGTGTCATACTAAATTAGATATCTATGTCTTTATTGACTTTCCAGTATTTATACCATGGACTCACCAGATGAAGGTTATTCCAGGGATGTGTCGTGCTAAATTAGATAGCTATGTCTTTATTTACTTTCCAGTATTTATACCATGTACGCACCAGATGAAGGTTATTTCAGGGATGTGCCGTGCTAAATTAGATATCTATGTCTTTATTGACTTTCCAGTATTTATACCATGGACGCACCAGATGAAGGTTGTTCCAGGGATGTGTCGTGCTAAATTAGATATCTATGTCTTTATTGACTTTCCAGTATTTATACCATGTACGCACCAGATGAAGGTTATTCCAGGGATGTGCCGTGCTAAATTAGATAGCTATGTCTTTATTGACTTTCCAGTATTTATACCATGGACGCACCAGATGAAGGTTATTCCAGGGATGTGTCGTGATAATTAGATACCTTGTAGCTATATCTTTATTGACTTTCCAGTATTTATACCATGGACGCACCAGATGAAGGTTATTCCAGGGATGTGTCGTACTAAATTAGATATCTATGTCTTTATTGACTTTCCAGTATTTATACCATGGACGCACCAGATGAAGATTATTCCAGGGATGTGTCGTACTAAATTAGATATCTATGTCTTTATTGACTTTCCAGTATTTATACCATGGACGCACCAGATGAAGGTTATTCCAGGGATGTGTCCTGCTAAATTAGATAGCTATGTCTTTATTGACTTTCCAGTATTTATACCATGGACGCACCAGATGAAGGTTATTCCAGGGATGTGTAGTGCTAAATTAGATATCTATGTCTTTAATGACTTTCCAATATTTATACCATGGACGCACCAGATGAAGGTTATTCCAGGGATGTGTCGTGCTAAATTAGATATATAAGTCTTTTTTGACTTTCCAGTATTTATACCATGGATGCAGCAGATGAAGGTTATTCCAGGGATGTGTCGTGCTAAATTAGATATCTGTGTCTTTTTTGACTTTCCAGTATTTATACCATGGGCGCACCAGATTAAAGTTATTCCAGGGATGTGTCGTGCTAAATTAGATATCTATGTCTTTATTGACTTTCCAGTATTTATACCATGGACGCACCAGATGAAGGTTATTCTAGGGATGTGTCGTGCTAAATTAGATATCTATGTCTTTATTGACTTTCCAGTATTTATAACATGGAAGCACCAGATGAAGGTTATTCCAGGGATGTGTCATACTAAATTAGATATCTATGTCTTTATTGACTTTCCAGTATTTATACCATGGACTCACCAGATGAAGGTTATTCCAGGGATGTGTCGTGCTAAATTAGATAGCTATGTCTTTATTGACTTTCCAGTATTTATACCATGTACGCACCAGATGAAGGTTATTCCAGGGATGTGCCGTGCTAAATTAGATATCTATGTCTTTATTGACTTTCCAGTATTTATACCATGGACGCACCAGATGAAGGTTGTTCCAGGGATGTGTCGTGCTAAATTAGATATCTATGTCTTTATTGACTTTGCAGTATTTATACCATGTACGCACCAGATGAAGGTTATTCCAGGGATGTGCCGTGCTAAATTAGATAGCTATGTCTTTATTGACTTTCCAGTATTTATACCATGGACGCACCAGATGAAGGTTATTCCAGGGATGTGTCGTGATAATTAGATACCTTGTAGCTATATCTTTATTGACTTTCCAGTATTTATACCATGGACGCACCAGATGAAGGTTATTCCAGGGATGTGTCGTACTAAATTAGATATCTATGTCTTTATTGACTTTCCAGTATTTATACCATGGACGCACCAGATGAAGATTATTCCAGGGATGTGTCGTACTAAATTAGATATCTATGTCTTTATTGACTTTCCAGTATTTATACCATGGACGCACCAGATGAAGGTTATTCCAGGGATGTGTCCTGCTAAATTAGATAGCTATGTCTTTATTGACTTTCCAGTATTTATACCATGGACGCACCAGATGAAGGTTATTCCAGGGATGTGTAGTGCTAAATTAGATATCTATGTCTTTAATGACTTTCCAATATTTATACCATGGACGCACCAGATGAAGGTTATTCCAGGGATGTGTCGTGCTAAATTATATAGCTGTCTTTATTGACTTTCCAGTATTTATACCATGGACGCACCAGGTGAAGGTTATTCCAGGGATGTGTCGTGCTAAATTAGATAGCTATGTCTTTATTGACTTTCCAGTATTTATACCATGTACGCACCAGATGAAGGTTATTCCAGGGATGTGCCGTGCTAAATTAGATATCTATGTCTTTATTGACTTTCCAGTATTTATAACATGGACGCACCAGATGAAGGTTGTTCCAGGGATGTGTCGTGCTAAATTAGATATCTATGTCTTTATTGACTTTCCAGTATTTATACCATGTACGCACCAGATGAAGGTTATTCCAGGGATGTGCCGTGCTAAATTAGATAGCTATGTCTTTATTGACTTTCCAGTATTTATACCATGGACGCACCAGATGAAGGTTATTCCAGGGATGTGTCGTGATAATTAGATACCTTGTAGCTATATCTTTATTGACTTTCCAGTATTTATACCATGGACGCACCAGATGAAGGTTATTCCAGGGATGTGTCGTACTAAATTAGATATCTATGTCTTTATTGACTTTCCAGTATTTATACCATGGACGCACCAGATGAAGATTATTCCAGGGATGTGTCGTACTAAATTAGATATCTATGTCTTTATTGACTTTCCAGTATTTATACCATGGACGCACCAGATGAAGGTTATTCCAGGGATGTGTCCTGCTAAATTAGATAGCTATGTCTTTATTGACTTTCCAGTATTTATACCATGGACGCACCAGATGAAGGTTATTCCAGGGATGTGTAGTGCTAAATTAGATATCTATGTCTTTAATGACTTTCCAATATTTATACCATGGACGCACCAGATGAAGGTTATTCCAGGGATGTGTCGTGCTAAATTATATAGCTGTCTTTATTGACTTTCCAGTATTTATACCATGGACGCACCAGGTGAAGGTTATTCGAGGGATGTGTCGTGCTAAATTAGATATCTATGTCTTTATTGACTTTCCAGTATTTATACCATGTACGCACCAGATGAAGGTTATTCCAGGGATGTGTCGTGCTAAATTAGATATCTATGTCTTTATTGACTTTCCAGTATTTATACCATGGACGCACCAGATGAAGGTTATTCCAGGGATGTGTGGTGCTAAATTAGATAGCTATGTCTTTATTGACTTTCCAGTATTTATACCATGTACGCACCAGATGAAGGTTATTCCAGGGATGTGCCGTGCTAAATTAGATATCTATTTCTTTATAGACTTTCCAGTATTTATACCATGGACGCACCAGATGAAGGTTGTTCCAGGGATGTGTCGTGCTAAGTTAGATAGCTATGTCTTTATTGACTTTCCAGTATTTATACCATGGACGCACCAGATGAAGGTTATTCCAGGGATGTGTCGTGCTAAATTAGATATCTGTCTTTATTGACTTTCCAGTATTTATTCCATGGACGCACCAGATGAAGGTTATTCCAAGGATGTGTTGTGCTAAATTAGATAGCTATGTCTTTATTGACTTTCCAGTATTTATACCATGTACGCACCAGATGAAGGTTATTCCAGGGATGTGCCGTGCTAAATTAGATATATATGTCTTTATTGACTTTCCAGTATTTATACCATGGACACACCAGATTAAGGTTATTCCAGGGATGTGTCGTGCTAAATTAGATAGCTATATCTTTATTGACTTTCCAGTATTTATACCATGGACGCACCAGATGAAGGTTATTCCAGGGATGTGTCGTACTAAATTAGATATCTATGTCTTTATTGACTTTCCAGTATTTATACCATGGACGCACCAGATGAAGATTATTCCAGGGATGTGTCGTACTAAATTAGATATCTATGTCTTTATTGACTTTCCAGTATTTATACCATGGACGCACCAGATGAAGGTTATTCCAGGGATGTGTCCTGCTAAATTAGATAGCTATGTCTTTATTGACTTTCCAGTATTTATACCATGGACGCACCAGATGAAGGTTATTCCAGGGATGTGTAGTGCTAAATTAGATATCTATGTCTTTAATGACTTTCCAATATTTATACCATGGACGCACCAGATGAAGGTTATTCCAGGGATGTGTCGTGCTAAATTATATAGCTGTCTTTATTGACTTTCCAGTATTTATACCATGGACGCACCAGGTGAAGGTTATTCGAGGGATGTGTCGTGCTAAATTAGATATCTATGTCTTTATTGACTTTCCAGTATTTATACCATGTACGCACCAGATGAAGGTTATTCCAGGGATGTGTCGTGCTAAATTAGATATCTATGTCTTTATTGACTTTCCAGTATTTATACCATGGACGCACCAGATGAAGGTTATTCCAGGGATGTGTGGTGCTAAATTAGATAGCTATGTCTTTATTGACTTTCCAGTATTTATACCATGTACGCACCAGATGAAGGTTATTCCAGGGATGTGCCGTGCTAAATTAGATATCTATTTCTTTATAGACTTTCCAGTATTTATACCATGGACGCACCAGATGAAGGTTGTTCCAGGGATGTGTCGTGCTAAGTTAGATAGCTATGTCTTTATTGACTTTCCAGTATTTATACCATGGACGCACCAGATGAAGGTTATTCCAGGGATGTGTCGTACTAAATTAGATATCTGTCTTTATTGACTTTCCAGTATTTATTCCATGGACGCACCAGATGAAGGTTATTCCAAGGATGTGTTGTGCTAAATTAGATAGCTATGTCTTTATTGACTTTCCAGTATTTATACCATGTACGCACCAGATGAAGGTTATTCCAGGGATGTGCCGTGCTAAATTAGATATATATGTCTTTATTGACTTTCCAGTATTTATACCATGGACACACCAGATTAAGGTTATTCCAGGGATGTGTCGTGCTAAATTAGATAGCTATGTCTTTATTGACTTTCCAGTATTTATACCATGGACGCACCAGATGAAGGTTATTCCAGGGATGTGTCGTGATAATTAGATACCTTGTAGCTATATCTTTATTGACTTTCCAGTATTTATACCATGGACGCACCAGATGAAGGTTATTCCAGGGATGTGTCGTACTAAATTAGATATCTATGTCTTTATTGACTTTCCAGTATTTATACCATGTACGCACCAGATGAAGGTTATTCCAGGGATGTGTCGTGCTAAATTAGATAGCTATGTCTTTATTGACTTTCCATTATTTATACCATGGACGCACCAGATGAAGGTTATTCCAGGGATGTGTCGTGCTAAATTAGATATATAAGTCTTTTTTGACTTTCCAGTATTTATACCATGGATGCAGCAGATGAAGGTTATTCCAGGGATGTGTCGTGCTAAATTAGATATCTGTGTCTTTTTTGACTTTCCAGTATTTATACCATGGGCGCACCAGATTAAAGTTATTCCAGGGATGTGTCGTGCTAAATTAGATATCTATGTCTTTATTGACTTTCCAGTATTTATACCATGGACGCACCAGATGAAGGTTATTCTAGGGATGTGTCGTGCTAAATTAGATATCTATGTCTTTATTGACTTTCCAGTATTTATAACATGGAAGCACCAGATGAAGGTTATTCTAGGGATGTGTCATACTAAATTAGATATCTATGTCTTTATTGACTTTCCAGTATTTATACCATGGACTCACCAGATGAAGGTTATTCCAGGGATGTGTCGTGCTAAATTAGATAGCTATGTCTTTATTGACTTTCCAGTATTTATACCATGTACGCACCAGATGAAGGTTATTCCAGGGATGTGCCGTGCTAAATTAGATATCTATGTCTTTATTGACTTTCCAGTATTTATACCATGGACGCACCAGATGAAGGTTGTTCCAGGGATGTGTCGTGCTAAATTAGATATCTATGTCTTTATTGACTTTCCAGTATTTATACCATGTACGCACCAGATGAAGGTTATTCCAGGGATGTGCCGTGCTAAATTAGATAGCTATGTCTTTATTGACTTTCCAGTATTTATACCATGGACGCACCAGATGAAGGTTATTCCAGGGATGTGTCGTGATAATTAGATACCTTGTAGCTATATCTTTATTGACTTTCCAGTATTTATACCATGGACGCACCAGATGAAGGTTATTCCAGGGATGTGTCGTACTAAATTAGATATCTATGTCTTTATTGACTTTCCAGTATTTATACCATGGACGCACCAGATGAAGATTATTCCAGGGATGTGTCGTACTAAATTAGATATCTATGTCTTTATTGACTTTCCAGTATTTATACCATGGACGCACCAGATGAAGGTTATTCCAGGGATGTGTCCTGCTAAATTAGATAGCTATGTCTTTATTGACTTTCCAGTATTTATACCATGGACGCACCAGATGAAGGTTATTCCAGGGATGTGTAGTGCTAAATTAGATATCTATGTCTTTAATGACTTTCCAATATTTATACCATGGACGCACCAGATGAAGGTTATTCCAGGGATGTGTCGTGCTAAATTATATAGCTGTCTTTATTGACTTTCCAGTATTTATACCATGGACGCACCAGGTGAAGGTTATTCCAGGGATGTGTCGTGCTAAATTAGATAGCTATGTCTTTATTGACTTTCCAGTATTTATACCATGTACGCACCAGATGAAGGTTATTCCAGGGATGTGCCGTGCTAAATTAGATATCTATGTCTTTATTGACTTTCCAGTATTTATACCATGGACGCACCAGATGAAGGTTGTTCCAGGGATGTGTCGTGCTAAATTAGATATCTATGTCTTTATTGACTTTCCAGTATTTATACCATGTACGCACCAGATGAAGGTTATTCCAGGGATGTGCCGTGCTAAATTAGATAGCTATGTCTTTATTGACTTTCCAGTATTTATACCATGGACGCACCAGATGAAGGTTATTCCAGGGATGTGTCGTGATAATTAGATACCTTGTAGCTATATCTTTATTGACTTTCCAGTATTTATACCATGGACGCACCAGATGAAGGTTATTCCAGGGATGTGTCGTACTAAATTAGATATCTATGTCTTTATTGACTTTCCAGTATTTATACCATGGACGCACCAGATGAAGATTATTCCAGGGATGTGTCGTACTAAATTAGATATCTATGTCTTTATTGACTTTCCAGTATTTATACCATGGACGCACCAGATGAAGGTTATTCCAGGGATGTGTCCTGCTAAATTAGATAGCTATGTCTTTATTGACTTTCCAGTATTTATACCATGGACGCACCAGATGAAGGTTATTCCAGGGATGTGTAGTGCTAAATTAGATATCTATATCTTTAATGACTTTCCAATATTTATACCATGGACGCACCAGATGAAGGTTATTCCAGGGATGTGTCGTGCTAAATTATATAGCTGTCTTTATTGACTTTCCAGTATTTATACCATGGACGCACCAGGTGAAGGTTATTCGAGGGATGTGTCGTGCTAAATTAGATATCTATGTCTTTATTGACTTTCCAGTATTTATACCATGTACGCACCAGATGAAGGTTATTCCAGGGATGTGTCGTGCTAAATTAGATATCTATGTCTTTATTGACTTTCCAGTATTTATACCATGGACGCACCAGATGAAGGTTATTCCAGGGATGTGTGGTGCTAAATTAGATAGCTATGTCTTTATTGACTTTCCAGTATTTATACCATGTACGCACCAGATGAAGGTTATTCCAGGGATGTGCCGTGCTAAATTAGATATCTATTTCTTTATAGACTTTCCAGTATTTATACCATGGACGCACCAGATGAAGGTTGTTCCAGGGATGTGTCGTGCTAAGTTAGATAGCTATGTCTTTATTGACTTTCCAGTATTTATACCATGGACGCACCAGATGAAGGTTATTCCAGGGATGTGTCGTACTAAATTAGATATCTGTCTTTATTGACTTTCCAGTATTTATTCCATGGACGCACCAGATGAAGGTTATTCCAAGGATGTGTTGTGCTAAATTAGATAGCTATGTCTTTATTGACTTTCCAGTATTTATACCATGTACGCACCAGATGAAGGTTATTCCAGGGATGTGCCGTGCTAAATTAGATATATATGTCTTTATTGACTTTCCAGTATTTATACCATGGACACACCAGATTAAGGTTATTCCAGGGATGTGTCGTGCTAAATTAGATAGCTATGTCTTTATTGACTTTCCAGTATTTATACCATGGACGCACCAGATGAAGGTTATTCCAGGGATGTGTCGTGATAATTAGATACCTTGTAGCTATATCTTTATTGACTTTCCAGTATTTATACCATGGACGCACCAGATGAAGGTTATTCCAGGGATGTGTCGTACTAAATTAGATATCTATGTCTTTATTGACTTTCCAGTATTTATACCATGGACGCACCAGATGAAGGTTATTCCAGGGATGTGTCGTGCTAAATTAGATAGCTATGTCTTTATTGACTTTCCATTATTTATACCATGGACGCACCAGATGAAGGTTATTCCAGGGATGTGTCGTGCTAAATTAGATAGCTATGTCTTTATTGACTTTCCAGTATTTATACCATGGGCGCACCAGATGAAGGTTGTTCCATGGATGTGTCGTGCTAAATAAGATACCTTGTAGCTATGTCTTTATTGTCTTTCCAGTATTTATTCCATGGACGCACCAGATGAAGGGTATTCCAGGGATGAGTTGTGCTAAATTAGATAGCTATGTCTTTATTGACTTTCCAGTATTTATACCATGGACGCACCAGATGAAGGTTATTCCAGGGATGTGTCGTGCTAAATTAGATAGCTATGTCTTTATTGACTTTCCAGTATTTCTACCATGGACGCACCAGATGAAGGTTATTCCAGGGATGTGTCGTGCTAAATTAGATAGCTATGACTTTATTGACTTTCCAGTATTTATACCATGGACGCACCAGATGAAGGTTATTCCAGGGATATGTCGTGCTAAATTAGATATCTATGTCTTTATTGACTTTCCAGTATTTATACCATTGGGGCACCAGATGAAGGTTATTCCAGGGATGTGTCGTGCTAAATTAGATAGCTATGTCTTTATTGACTTTCCAGTATTTATACCATGGACGCACCATATGAAGGTTATTCCAGGGATGTGCCGTGCTAAATTAGATATCTATGTCTTTATTGACTTTCCAATATTTATAACATGAACGCACTAGATGAAGGTTATTCCAGGGATGTGTCGTGCTAAATTAGATAGCTATGTCTTTATTGACTTTCCATTATTTATACCATGGACGCACCAGATGAAGGTTATTCCAGGGATGTGTCGTGCTAAATTAGATAGCTATGTCTTTATTGACTTTCCAGTATTTATACCATGGGCGCACCAGATGAAGGTTATTCCATGGATGTGTCGTGCTAAATAAGATACCTTGTAGCTATGTCTTTATTGTCTTTCCAGTATTTATTCCATGGACGCACCAGATGAAGGGTATTCCAGGGATGAGTTGTGCTAAATTAGATAGCTATGTCTTTATTGACTTTCCAGTATTTATACCATGGACGCACCAGATGAAGGTTATTCCAGGGATGTGTCGTGCTAAATTAGATAGCTATGTCTTTATTGACTTTCCAGTATTTCTACCATGGACGCACCAGATGAAGGTTATTCCAGGGATGTGTCGTGCTAAATTAGATAGCTATGACTTTATTGACTTTCCAGTATTTATACCATGGACGCACCAGATGAAGGTTATTCCAGGGATGTGTCGTACTAAATTAGATATCTATGTCTTTATTGACTTTCCAGTATTTATACCATGGACGCACCAGATGAAGGTTATTCCAGGGATGTGTCGTGCTAAATTAGATAGCTGTCTTTATTGACTTTCCATTATTTATACCATGGACGCACCAGATGAAGGTTATTCCAGGGATGTGTCGTGCTAAATTAGATATTTATGTCTTTATTGACTTTCCAGTATTTATACCATGGACTCACCAGATGAAGGTTATTCCAGGGATGTGTCGTGCTAAATTAGATATCTATGTCTTTATTGACTTTCCAGTATTTATACCATGGACGCACCAGATGAAGGTTATTCCAGGGATATGTCATGCTAAATTAGATATATAAGTCTTTTTTGACTTTCCAGTATTTATACCATGGATGCAGCAGATGAAGGTTATTCCTGGGATGTGTCGTGCTAAATTAGATATCTGTGTCTTTTTTGACTTTCCAGTATTTATACCATGGACGCACCAGATTAAAGTTATTCCAGGGATGTGTCGTGCTAAATTAGATATCTATGTCTTTATTGACTTTCCAGTATTTATACCATGGACGCACCAGATGAAGGTTATTCTAGGGATGTGTCGTGCTAAATTAGATATCTATGTCTTTATTGACTTTCCAGTATTTATACCATGGAAGCACCAGATGAAGGTTATTCCAGGGATGTGTCATACTAAATTAGATATCTATGTCTTTATTGACTTTCCAGTATTTATACCATGGACTCACCAGATGAAGGTTATTCCAGGGATGTGTCGTGCTAAATTAGATAGCTATGTCTTTATTGACTTTCCAGTATTTATACCATGTACGCACCAGATGAAGGTTATTCCAGGGATGTGCCGTGCTAAATTAGATATCTATGTCTTTATTGACTTTCCAGTATTTATACCATGGACGCACCAGATGAAGGTTGTTCCAGGGATGTGTCGTGCTAAATTAGATATCTATGTCTTTATTGACTTTCCAGTATTTATATCATGGACGCACCAGATGAAGGTTATTCCAAGGATGTGTCGTACTAAATTAGATATCTATGTCTTTATTGACTTTCCAGTATTTATACCATGTACGCACCAGATGAAGGTTATTCCAGGGATGTGCCGTGCTAAATTAGATAGCTATGTCTTTATTGACTTTCCAGTATTTATACCATGGACGCACCAGATGAAGGTTATTCCAGGGATGTGTCGTGATAATTAGATACCTTGTAGCTATATCTTTATTGACTTTCCAGTATTTATACCATGGACGCACCAGATGAAGGTTATTCCAGGGATGTGTCGTACTAAATTAGATATCTATGTCTTTATTGACTTTCCAGTATTTATACCATGGACGCACCAGATGAAGATTATTCCAGGGATGTGTCGTACTAAATTAGATATCTATGTCTTTATTGACTTTCCAGTATTTATACCATGGACGCACCAGATGAAGGTTATTCCAGGGATGTGTCCTGCTAAATTAGATAGCTATGTCTTTATTGACTTTCCAGTATTTATACCATGGACGCACCAGATGAAGGTTATTCCAGGGATGTGTAGTGCTAAATTAGATATCTATGTCTTTAATGACTTTCCAATATTTATACCATGGACGCACCAGATGAAGGTTATTCCAGGGATGTGTCGTGCTAAATTATATAGCTGTCTTTATTGACTTTCCAGTATTTATACCATGGACGCACCAGGTGAAGGTTATTCGAGGGATGTGTCGTGCTAAATTAGATATCTATGTCTTTATTGACTTTCCAGTATTTATACCATGTACGCACCAGATGAAGGTTATTCCAGGGATGTGTCGTGCTAAATTAGATAGCTATGTCTTTATTGACTTTCCAGTATTTATACCATGGGCGCACCAGATGAAGGTTATTCCATGGATGTGTCATGCTAGATAAGATACCTTGTAGCTATGTCTTTATTGTCTTTCCAGTATTTATTCCATGGACGCACCAGATGAAGGGTATTCCAGGGATGAGTTGTGCTTAATTAGATAGCTATGTCTTTATTGACTTTCCAGTATTTATACCATGGACGCACCAGATGAAGGTTATTCCAGGGATGTGTCGTGCTAAATTAGATAGCTATGTCTTTATTGACTTTCCAGTATTTCTACCATGGACGCACCAGATGAAGGTTATTCCAGGGATGTGTCGTGCTAAATTAGATAGCTATGACTTTATTGACTTTCCAGTATTTATACCATGGACGCACCAGATGAAGGTTATTCCAGGGATGTGTCGTGCTAAATTAGATATCTATGTCTTTATTGACTTTCCAGTATTTATACCATTGGGGCACCAGATGAAGGTTATTCCAGGGATGTGTCGTGCTAAATTAGATAGCTATGTCTTTATTGACTTTCCAGTATTTATACCATGGACGCACCATATGAAGGTTATTCCAGGGATGTGCCGTGCTAAATTAGATATCTATGTCTTTATTGACTTTCCAATATTTATAACATGAACGTACTAGATGAAGGTTATTCCAGGGATGTGTCGTGCTAAATTAGATATCTATGTCTTTATTGACTTTCCAGTATTTATACCATGGACGCACCAGATGAAGGTTATTCCAGGGATGTGTCGTGCTAAATTAGATAACTATGTCTTTATTGACTTTCCATTATTTATACCATGGACGCACCACATGAAGGTTATTCCAGGGATGTGTCGTGCTAAATTATATATCTATGTCTTTATTGACTTTCTAGTATTTATACCATGGACGCACCAGATGAAGGTTATTCCAGGGATGTGTCGTGCTAAATTAGATAGCTATGACTTTATTGACTTTCCAGTATTTATACCATGGACGCACCAGATGAAGGTTATTCTAGGGATGTGTCGTGCTAAATTAGATATCTATGTCTTTATTGACTTTCCAGTATTTATACCATGGAAGCACCAGATGAAGGTTATTCCAGGGATGTGTCATACTAAATTAGATATCTATGTCTTTATTGACTTTCCAGTATTTATACCATGGACTCACCAGATGAAGGTTATTCCAGGGATGTGTCGTGCTAAATTAGATATCTATGTCTTTATTGACTTTCCAGTATTTATACCATGGACGCACCAGATGAAGGTTATTCCAGGGATATGTCATGCTAAATTAGATATATAAGTCTTTTTTGACTTTCCAGTATTTATACCATGGATGCAGCAGATGAAGGTTATTCCAGGGATGTGTCGTGCTAAATTAGATATCTGTGTCTTTTTTGACTTTCCAGTATTTATACCATGGACGCACCAGATTAAAGTTATTCCAGGGATGTGTCGTGCTAAATTAGATAGCTATGTCTTTATTGACTTTCCAGTATTTATACCATGTACGCACCAGATGAAGGTTATTCCAGGGATGTGTCGTGCTAAATTAGATATCTATGTCTTTATTGACTTTCCAGTATTTATATCATGGACGCACCAGATGAAGGTTATTCCAAGGATGTGTCGTACTAAATTAGATATCTATGTCTTTATTGACTTTCCAGTATTTATACCATGGACGCACCAGATGAAGGTTGTTCCAGGGATGTGTCGTGCTAAATTAGATATCTATGTCTTTATTGACTTTCCAGTATTTATACCATGTACGCACCAGATGAAGGTTATTCCAGGGATGTGCCGTGCTAAATTAGATAGCTATGTCTTTATTGACTTTCCAGTATTTATACCATGGACGCACCAGATGAAGGTTATTCCAGGGATGTGTCGTGATAATTAGATACCTTGTAGCTATATCTTTATTGACTTTCCAGTATTTATACCATGGACGCACCAGATGAAGGTTATTCCAGGGATGTGTCGTACTAAATTAGATATCTATGTCTTTATTGACTTTCCAGTATTTATACCATGGACGCACCAGATGAAGATTATTCCAGGGATGTGTCGTACTAAATTAGATATCTATGTCTTTATTGACTTTCCAGTATTTATACCATGGACGCACCAGATGAAGGTTATTCCAGGGATGTGTCCTGCTAAATTAGATAGCTATGTCTTTATTGACTTTCCAGTATTTATACCATGGACGCACCAGATGAAGGTTATTCCAGGGATGTGTAGTGCTAAATTAGATATCTATATCTTTAATGACTTTCCAATATTTATACCATGGACGCACCAGATGAAGGTTATTCCAGGGATGTGTCGTGCTAAATTATATAGCTGTCTTTATTGACTTTCCAGTATTTATACCATGGACGCACCAGGTGAAGGTTATTCGAGGGATGTGTCGTGCTAAATTAGATATCTATGTCTTTATTGACTTTCCAGTATTTATACCATGTACGCACCAGATGAAGGTTATTCCAGGGATGTGTCGTGCTAAATTAGATATCTATGTCTTTATTGACTTTCCAGTATTTATACCATGGACGCACCAGATGAAGGTTATTCCAGGGATGTGTGGTGCTAAATTAGATAGCTATGTCTTTATTGACTTTCCAGTATTTATACCATGTACGCACCAGATGAAGGTTATTCCAGGGATGTGCCGTGCTAAATTAGATATCTATTTCTTTATAGACTTTCCAGTATTTATACCATGGACGCACCAGATGAAGGTTGTTCCAGGGATGTGTCGTGCTAAGTTAGATAGCTATGTCTTTATTGACTTTCCAGTATTTATACCATGGACGCACCAGATGAAGGTTATTCCAGGGATGTGTCGTACTAAATTAGATATCTGTCTTTATTGACTTTCCAGTATTTATTCCATGGACGCACCAGATGAAGGTTATTCCAAGGATGTGTTGTGCTAAATTAGATAGCTATGTCTTTATTGACTTTCCAGTATTTATACCATGTACGCACCAGATGAAGGTTATTCCAGGGATGTGCCGTGCTAAATTAGATATATATGTCTTTATTGACTTTCCAGTATTTATACCATGGACACACCAGATTAAGGTTATTCCAGGGATGTGTCGTGCTAAATTAGATAGCTATGTCTTTATTGACTTTCCAGTATTTATACCATGGACGCACCAGATGAAGGTTATTCCAGGGATGTGTCGTGATAATTAGATACCTTGTAGCTATATCTTTATTGACTTTCCAGTATTTATACCATGGACGCACCAGATGAAGGTTATTCCAGGGATGTGTCGTACTAAATTAGATATCTATGTCTTTATTGACTTTCCAGTATTTATACCATGGACGCACCAGATGAAGGTTATTCCAGGGATGTGTCGTGCTAAATTAGATAGCTATGTCTTTATTGACTTTCCATTATTTATACCATGGACGCACCAGATGAAGGTTATTCCAGGGATGTGTCGTGCTAAATTAGATAGCTATGTCTTTATTGACTTTCCAGTATTTATACCATGGGCGCACCAGATGAAGGTTGTTCCATGGATGTGTCGTGCTAAATAAGATACCTTGTAGCTATGTCTTTATTGTCTTTCCAGTATTTATTCCATGGACGCACCAGATGAAGGGTATTCCAGGGATGAGTTGTGCTAAATTAGATAGCTATGTCTTTATTGACTTTCCAGTATTTATACCATGGACGCACCAGATGAAGGTTATTCCAGGGATGTGTCGTGCTAAATTAGATAGCTATGTCTTTATTGACTTTCCAGTATTTCTACCATGGACGCACCAGATGAAGGTTATTCCAGGGATGTGTCGTGCTAAATTAGATAGCTATGACTTTATTGACTTTCCAGTATTTATACCATGGACGCACCAGATGAAGGTTATTCCAGGGATATGTCGTGCTAAATTAGATATCTATGTCTTTATTGACTTTCCAGTATTTATACCATTGGGGCACCAGATGAAGGTTATTCCAGGGATGTGTCGTGCTAAATTAGATAGCTATGTCTTTATTGACTTTCCAGTATTTATACCATGGACGCACCATATGAAGGTTATTCCAGGGATGTGCCGTGCTAAATTAGATATCTATGTCTTTATTGACTTTCCAATATTTATAACATGAACGCACTAGATGAAGGTTATTCCAGGGATGTGTCGTGCTAAATTAGATAGCTATGTCTTTATTGACTTTCCATTATTTATACCATGGACGCACCAGATGAAGGTTATTCCAGGGATGTGTCGTGCTAAATTAGATAGCTATGTCTTTATTGACTTTCCAGTATTTATACCATGGGCGCACCAGATGAAGGTTATTCCATGGATGTGTCGTGCTAAATAAGATACCTTGTAGCTATGTCTTTATTGTCTTTCCAGTATTTATTCCATGGACGCACCAGATGAAGGGTATTCCAGGGATGAGTTGTGCTAAATTAGATAGCTATGTCTTTATTGACTTTCCAGTATTTATACCATGGACGCACCAGATGAAGGTTATTCCAGGGATGTGTCGTGCTAAATTAGATAGCTATGTCTTTATTGACTTTCCAGTATTTCTACCATGGACGCACCAGATGAAGGTTATTCCAGGGATGTGTCGTGCTAAATTAGATAGCTATGACTTTATTGACTTTCCAGTATTTATACCATGGACGCACCAGATGAAGGTTATTCCAGGGATGTGTCGTACTAAATTAGATATCTATGTCTTTATTGACTTTCCAGTATTTATACCATGGA
The DNA here is from genome assembly GCA_963680875.1 of Bathymodiolus brooksi. Taxonomy (NCBI): domain Eukaryota; kingdom Metazoa; phylum Mollusca; class Bivalvia; order Mytilida; family Modiolidae; genus Bathymodiolus; species Bathymodiolus brooksi. The sequence goes on along the minus strand of OY804578.1, from coordinate 20,720,625 downwards.
CGCACCAGATGAAGGTTATTCCAGGGATGTGTCGTGCTAAATTAGATAGCTGTCTTTATTGACTTTCCATTATTTATACCATGGACGCACCAGATGAAGGTTATTCCAGGGATGTGTCGTGCTAAATTAGATATTTATGTCTTTATTGACTTTCCAGTATTTATACCATGGACTCACCAGATGAAGGTTATTCCAGGGATGTGTCGTGCTAAATTAGATATCTATGTCTTTATTGACTTTCCAGTATTTATACCATGGACGCACCAGATGAAGGTTATTCCAGGGATATGTCATGCTAAATTAGATATATAAGTCTTTTTTGACTTTCCAGTATTTATACCATGGATGCAGCAGATGAAGGTTATTCCTGGGATGTGTCGTGCTAAATTAGATATCTGTGTCTTTTTTGACTTTCCAGTATTTATACCATGGACGCACCAGATTAAAGTTATTCCAGGGATGTGTCGTGCTAAATTAGATATCTATGTCTTTATTGACTTTCCAGTATTTATACCATGGACGCACCAGATGAAGGTTATTCTAGGGATGTGTCGTGCTAAATTAGATATCTATGTCTTTATTGACTTTCCAGTATTTATACCATGGAAGCACCAGATGAAGGTTATTCCAGGGATGTGTCATACTAAATTAGATATCTATGTCTTTATTGACTTTCCAGTATTTATACCATGGACTCACCAGATGAAGGTTATTCCAGGGATGTGTCGTGCTAAATTAGATAGCTATGTCTTTATTGACTTTCCAGTATTTATACCATGTACGCACCAGATGAAGGTTATTCCAGGGATGTGCCGTGCTAAATTAGATATCTATGTCTTTATTGACTTTCCAGTATTTATACCATGGACGCACCAGATGAAGGTTGTTCCAGGGATGTGTCGTGCTAAATTAGATATCTATGTCTTTATTGACTTTCCAGTATTTATATCATGGACGCACCAGATGAAGGTTATTCCAAGGATGTGTCGTACTAAATTAGATATCTATGTCTTTATTGACTTTCCAGTATTTATACCATGTACGCACCAGATGAAGGTTATTCCAGGGATGTGCCGTGCTAAATTAGATAGCTATGTCTTTATTGACTTTCCAGTATTTATACCATGGACGCACCAGATGAAGGTTATTCCAGGGATGTGTCGTGATAATTAGATACCTTGTAGCTATATCTTTATTGACTTTCCAGTATTTATACCATGGACGCACCAGATGAAGGTTATTCCAGGGATGTGTCGTACTAAATTAGATATCTATGTCTTTATTGACTTTCCAGTATTTATACCATGGACGCACCAGATGAAGATTATTCCAGGGATGTGTCGTACTAAATTAGATATCTATGTCTTTATTGACTTTCCAGTATTTATACCATGGACGCACCAGATGAAGGTTATTCCAGGGATGTGTCCTGCTAAATTAGATAGCTATGTCTTTATTGACTTTCCAGTATTTATACCATGGACGCACCAGATGAAGGTTATTCCAGGGATGTGTAGTGCTAAATTAGATATCTATGTCTTTAATGACTTTCCAATATTTATACCATGGACGCACCAGATGAAGGTTATTCCAGGGATGTGTCGTGCTAAATTATATAGCTGTCTTTATTGACTTTCCAGTATTTATACCATGGACGCACCAGGTGAAGGTTATTCGAGGGATGTGTCGTGCTAAATTAGATATCTATGTCTTTATTGACTTTCCAGTATTTATACCATGTACGCACCAGATGAAGGTTATTCCAGGGATGTGTCGTGCTAAATTAGATAGCTATGTCTTTATTGACTTTCCAGTATTTATACCATGGGCGCACCAGATGAAGGTTATTCCATGGATGTGTCATGCTAGATAAGATACCTTGTAGCTATGTCTTTATTGTCTTTCCAGTATTTATTCCATGGACGCACCAGATGAAGGGTATTCCAGGGATGAGTTGTGCTTAATTAGATAGCTATGTCTTTATTGACTTTCCAGTATTTATACCATGGACGCACCAGATGAAGGTTATTCCAGGGATGTGTCGTGCTAAATTAGATAGCTATGTCTTTATTGACTTTCCAGTATTTCTACCATGGACGCACCAGATGAAGGTTATTCCAGGGATGTGTCGTGCTAAATTAGATAGCTATGACTTTATTGACTTTCCAGTATTTATACCATGGACGCACCAGATGAAGGTTATTCCAGGGATGTGTCGTGCTAAATTAGATATCTATGTCTTTATTGACTTTCCAGTATTTATACCATTGGGGCACCAGATGAAGGTTATTCCAGGGATGTGTCGTGCTAAATTAGATAGCTATGTCTTTATTGACTTTCCAGTATTTATACCATGGACGCACCATATGAAGGTTATTCCAGGGATGTGCCGTGCTAAATTAGATATCTATGTCTTTATTGACTTTCCAATATTTATAACATGAACGTACTAGATGAAGGTTATTCCAGGGATGTGTCGTGCTAAATTAGATATCTATGTCTTTATTGACTTTCCAGTATTTATACCATGGACGCACCAGATGAAGGTTATTCCAGGGATGTGTCGTGCTAAATTAGATAGCTATGTCTTTATTGACTTTCCATTATTTATACCATGGACGCACCACATGAAGGTTATTCCAGGGATGTGTCGTGCTAAATTATATATCTATGTCTTTATTGACTTTCTAGTATTTATACCATGGACGCACCAGATGAAGGTTATTCCAGGGATGTGTCGTGCTAAATTAGATAGCTATGACTTTATTGACTTTCCAGTATTTATACCATGGACGCACCAGATGAAGGTTATTCTAGGGATGTGTCGTGCTAAATTAGATATCTATGTCTTTATTGACTTTCCAGTATTTATACCATGGAAGCACCAGATGAAGGTTATTCCAGGGATGTGTCATACTAAATTAGATATCTATGTCTTTATTGACTTTCCAGTATTTATACCATGGACTCACCAGATGAAGGTTATTCCAGGGATGTGTCGTGCTAAATTAGATATCTATGTCTTTATTGACTTTCCAGTATTTATACCATGGACGCACCAGATGAAGGTTATTCCAGGGATATGTCATGCTAAATTAGATATATAAGTCTTTTTTGACTTTCCAGTATTTATACCATGGATGCAGCAGATGAAGGTTATTCCAGGGATGTGTCGTGCTAAATTAGATATCTGTGTCTTTTTTGACTTTCCAGTATTTATACCATGGACGCACCAGATTAAAGTTATTCCAGGGATGTGTCGTGCTAAATTAGATATCTATGTCTTTATTGACTTTCCAGTATTTATACCATGGACGCACCAGATGAAGCTTATTCTAGGGATGTGTCGTGCTAAATTAGATATCTATGTCTTTATTGACTTTCCAGTATTTATACCATGGAAGCACCAGATGAAGGTTATTCCAGGGATGTGTCATACTAAATTAGATATCTATGTCTTTATTGACTTTCCAGTATTTATACCATGGACTCACCAGATGAAGGTTATTCCAGGGATGTGTCGTGCTAAATTAGATAGCTATGTCTTTATTGACTTTCCAGTATTTATACCATGTACGCACCAGATGAAGGTTATTCCAGGGATGTGTCGTGCTAAATTAGATATCTATGTCTTTATTGACTTTCCAGTATTTATATCATGGACGCACCAGATGAAGGTTATTCCAAGGATGTGTCGTACTAAATTAGATATCTATGTCTTTATTGACTTTCCAGTATTTATACCATGTACGCACCAGATGAAGGTTATTCCAGGGATGTGCCGTGCTAAATTAGATAGCTATGTCTTTATTGACTTTCCAGTATTTATACCATGGACGCACCAGATGAAGGTTATTCCAGGGATGTGTCGTGATAATTAGATACCTTGTAGCTATATCTTTATTGACTTTCCAGTATTTATACCATGGACGCACCAGATGAAGGTTATTCCAGGGATGTGTCGTACTAAATTAGATATCTATGTCTTTATTGACTTTCCAGTATTTATACCATGGACGCACCAGATGAAGATTATTCCAGGGATGTGTCGTACTAAATTAGATATCTATGTCTTTATTGACTTTCCAGTATTTATACCATGGACGCACCAGATGAAGGTTATTCCAGGGATGTGTCCTGCTAAATTAGATAGCTATGTCTTTATTGACTTTCCAGTATTTATACCATGGACGCACCAGATGAAGGTTATTCCAGGGATGTGTAGTGCTAAATTAGATATCTATGTCTTTAATGACTTTCCAATATTTATACCATGGACGCACCAGATGAAGGTTATTCCAGGGATGTGTCGTGCTAAATTATATAGCTGTCTTTATTGACTTTCCAGTATTTATACCATGGACGCACCAGGTGAAGGTTATTCGAGGGATGTGTCGTGCTAAATTAGATATCTATGTCTTTATTGACTTTCCAGTATTTATACCATGTACGCACCAGATGAAGGTTATTCCAGGGATGTGTCGTGCTAAATTAGATAGCTATGTCTTTATTGACTTTCCAGTATTTATACCATGGGCGCACCAGATGAAGGTTATTCCATGGATGTGTCATGCTAGATAAGATACCTTGTAGCTATGTCTTTATTGTCTTTCCAGTATTTATTCCATGGACGCACCAGATGAAGGGTATTCCAGGGATGAGTTGTGCTTAATTAGATAGCTATGTCTTTATTGACTTTCCAGTATTTATACCATGGACGCACCAGATGAAGGTTATTCCAGGGATGTGTCGTGCTAAATTAGATAGCTATGTCTTTATTGACTTTCCAGTATTTCTACCATGGACGCACCAGATGAAGGTTATTCCAGGGATGTGTCGTGCTAAATTAGATAGCTATGACTTTATTGACTTTCCAGTATTTATACCATGGACGCACCAGATGAAGGTTATTCCAGGGATGTGTCGTGCTAAATTAGATATCTATGTCTTTATTGACTTTCCAGTATTTATACCATTGGGGCACCAGATGAAGGTTATTCCAGGGATGTGTCGTGCTAAATTAGATAGCTATGTCTTTATTGACTTTCCAGTATTTATACCATGGACGCACCATATGAAGGTTATTCCAGGGATGTGCCGTGCTAAATTAGATATCTATGTCTTTATTGACTTTCCAATATTTATAACATGAACGTACTAGATGAAGGTTATTCCAGGGATGTGTCGTGCTAAATTAGATATCTATGTCTTTATTGACTTTCCAGTATTTATACCATGGACGCACCAGATGAAGGTTATTCCAGGGATGTGTCGTGCTAAATTAGATAACTATGTCTTTATTGACTTTCCAGTATTTATACCATGGACGCACCAGATGAAGGTTATTCCAGGGATGTGTCGTGCTAAATTATATATCTATGTCTTTATTGACTTTCTAGTATTTATACCATGGACGCACCAGATGAAGGTTATTCCAGGGATGTGTCGTGCTAAATTAGATAGCTATGACTTTATTGACTTTCCAGTATTTATACCATGGACGCACCAGATGAAGGTTATTCTAGGGATGTGTCGTGCTAAATTAGATATCTATGTCTTTATTGACTTTCCAGTATTTATACCATGGAAGCACCAGATGAAGGTTATTCCAGGGATGTGTCATACTAAATTAGATATCTATGTCTTTATTGACTTTCCAGTATTTATACCATGGACTCACCAGATGAAGGTTATTCCAGGGATGTGTCGTGCTAAATTAGATAGCTATGTCTTTATTGACTTTCCAGTATTTATACCATGTACGCACCAGATGAAGGTTATTCCAGGGATGTGCCGTGCTAAATTAGATATCTATGTCTTTATTGACTTTCCAGTATTTATACCATGGACGCACCAGATGAAGGTTGTTCCAGGGATGTGTCGTGCTAAATTAGATATCTATGTCTTTATTGACTTTCCAGTATTTATATCATGGACGCACCAGATGAAGGTTATTCCAAGGATGTGTCGTACTAAATTAGATATCTATGTCTTTATTGACTTTCCAGTATTTATACCATGTACGCACCAGATGAAGGTTATTCCAGGGATGTGCCGTGCTAAATTAGATAGCTATGTCTTTATTGACTTTCCAGTATTTATACCATGGACGCACCAGATGAAGGTTATTCCAGGGATGTGTCGTGATAATTAGATACCTTGTAGCTATATCTTTATTGACTTTCCAGTATTTATACCATGGACGCACCAGATGAAGGTTATTCCAGGGATGTGTCGTACTAAATTAGATATCTATGTCTTTATTGACTTTCCAGTATTTATACCATGGACGCACCAGATGAAGATTATTCCAGGGATGTGTCGTACTAAATTAGATATCTATGTCTTTATTGACTTTCCAGTATTTATACCATGGACGCACCAGATGAAGGTTATTCCAGGGATGTGTCCTGCTAAATTAGATAGCTATGTCTTTATTGACTTTCCAGTATTTATACCATGGACGCACCAGATGAAGGTTATTCCAGGGATGTGTAGTGCTAAATTAGATATCTATGTCTTTAATGACTTTCCAATATTTATACCATGGACGCACCAGATGAAGGTTATTCCAGGGATGTGTCGTGCTAAATTATATAGCTGTCTTTATTGACTTTCCAGTATTTATACCATGGACGCACCAGGTGAAGGTTATTCGAGGGATGTGTCGTGCTAAATTAGATATCTATGTCTTTATTGACTTTCCAGTATTTATACCATGTACGCACCAGATGAAGGTTATTCCAGGGATGTGTCGTGCTAAATTAGATAGCTATGTCTTTATTGACTTTCCAGTATTTATACCATGGGCGCACCAGATGAAGGTTATTCCATGGATGTGTCATGCTAGATAAGATACCTTGTAGCTATGTCTTTATTGTCTTTCCAGTATTTATTCCATGGACGCACCAGATGAAGGGTATTCCAGGGATGAGTTGTGCTTAATTAGATAGCTATGTCTTTATTGACTTTCCAGTATTTATACCATGGACGCACCAGATGAAGGTTATTCCAGGGATGTGTCGTGCTAAATTAGATAGCTATGTCTTTATTGACTTTCCAGTATTTCTACCATGGACGCACCAGATGAAGGTTATTCCAGGGATGTGTCGTGCTAAATTAGATAGCTATGACTTTATTGACTTTCCAGTATTTATACCATGGACGCACCAGATGAAGGTTATTCCAGGGATGTGTCGTGCTAAATTAGATATCTATGTCTTTATTGACTTTCCAGTATTTATACCATTGGGGCACCAGATGAAGGTTATTCCAGGGATGTGTCGTGCTAAATTAGATAGCTATGTCTTTATTGACTTTCCAGTATTTATACCATGGACGCACCATATGAAGGTTATTCCAGGGATGTGCCGTGCTAAATTAGATATCTATGTCTTTATTGACTTTCCAATATTTATAACATGAACGTACTAGATGAAGGTTATTCCAGGGATGTGTCGTGCTAAATTAGATATCTATGTCTTTATTGACTTTCCAGTATTTATACCATGGACGCACCAGATGAAGGTTATTCCAGGGATGTGTCGTGCTAAATTAGATAACTATGTCTTTATTGACTTTCCATTATTTATACCATGGACGCACCAGATGAAGGTTATTCCAGGGATGTGTCGTGCTAAATTAGATATCTATGTCTTTATTGACTTTCTAGTATTTATACCATGGACGCACCAGATGAAGGTTATTCCAGGGATGTGTCGTGCTAAATTAGATAGCTATGACTTTATTGACTTTCCAGTATTTATACCATGGACGCACCAGATGAAGGTTATTCCAGGGATATGTCGTGCTAAATTAGATATCTATGTCTTTATTGACTTTCCAGTATTTATACCATTGGGGCACCAGATGAAGGTTATTCCAGGGATGTGTCGTGCTAAATTAGATAGCTATGTCTTTATTGACTTTCCAGTATTTATACCATGGACGCACCATATGAAGGTTATTCCAGGGATGTGCCGTGCTAAATTAGATATCTATGTCTTTATTGACTTTCCAATATTTATAACATGAACGCACTAGATGAAGGTTATTCCAGGGATGTGTCGTGCTAAATTAGATATCTATGTCTTTATTGACTTTCCAGTATTTATACCATGGACGCACCAGATGAAGGTTATTCCAGGGATGTGTCGTGCTAAATTAGATAACTATGTCTTTATTGACTTTCCATTATTTATACCATGGACGCACCAGATGAAGGTTATTCCAGGGATGTGTCGTGCTAAATTATATATCTATGTCTTTATTGACTTTCCAGTATTTATACCATGGACGCACCAGATGAAGGTTATTCCAGGGATGTGTCGTGCTAAATTAGATAGCTATGTCTTTATTGACTTTCCATTATTTATACCATGGACGCACCAGATGAAGGTTATTCCAGGGATGTGTCGTGCTAAATTAGACATTTATGTCTTTATTGACTTTCCAGTATTTATACCATGGACTCACCAGATGAAGGTTATTCCAGGGATGTGTCGTGCTAAATTAGATATCTATGTCTTTATTGACTTTCCAGTATTTATACCATGGACGCACCAGATGAAGGTTATTCCAGGGATATGTCATGCTAAATTAGATATATAAGTCTTTTTTGACTTTCCAGTATTTATACCATGGATGCAGCAGATGAAGGTTATTCCAGGGATGTGTCGTGCTAAATTAGATATCTGTGTCTTTTTTGACTTTCCACTATTTATACCATGGACGCACCAGATTAAAGTTATTCCAGGGATGTGTCGTGCTAAATTAGATATCTATGTCTTTATTGACTTTCCAGTATTTATACCATGGACGCACCAGATGAAGGTTATTCTAGGGATGTGTCGTGCTAAATTAGATATCTATGTCTTTATTGACTTTCCAGTATTTATACCATGGAAGCACCAGATGAAGGTTATTCCAGGGATGTGTCATACTAAATTAGATATCTATGTCTTTATTGACTTTCCAGTATTTATACCATGGACTCACCAGATGAAGGTTATTCCAGGGATGTGTCGTGCTAAATTAGATAGCTATGTCTTTATTGACTTTCCAGTATTTATACCATGTACGCACCAGATGAAGGTTATTCCAGGGATGTGCCGTGCTAAATTAGACATCTATGTCTTTATTGACTTTCCAGTATTTATACCATGGACGCACCAGATGAAGGTTGTTCCAGGGATGTGTCGTGCTAAATTAGATATCTATGTCTTTATTGACTTTCCAGTATTTATATCATGGACGCACCAGATGAAGGTTATTCCAAGGATGTGTCGTACTAAATTAGATATCTATGTCTTTATTGACTTTCCAGTATTTATACCATGTACGCACCAGATGAAGGTTATTCCAGGGATGTGCCGTGCTAAATTAGATAGCTATGTCTTTATTGACTTTCCAGTATTTATACCATGGACGCACCAGATGAAGGTTATTCCAGGGATGTGTCGTGATAATTAGATACCTTGTAGCTATATCTTTATTGACTTTCCAGTATTTATACCATGGACGCACCAGATGAAGGTTATTCCAGGGATGTGTCGTACTAAATTAGATATCTATGTCTTTATTGACTTTCCAGTATTTATACCATGGACGCACCAGATGAAGATTATTCCAGGGATGTGTCGTACTAAATTAGATATCTATGTCTTTATTGACTTTCCAGTATTTATACCATGGACGCACCAGATGAAGGTTATTCCAGGGATGTGTCCTGCTAAATTAGATAGCTATGTCTTTATTGACTTTCCAGTATTTATACCATGGACGCACCAGATGAAGGTTATTCCAGGGATGTGTAGTGCTAAATTAGATATCTATGTCTTTAATGACTTTCCAATATTTATACCATGGACGCACCAGATGAAGGTTATTCCAGGGATGTGTCGTGCTAAATTATATAGCTGTCTTTATTGACTTTCCAGTATTTATACCATGGACGCACCAGGTGAAGGTTATTCGAGGGATGTGTCGTGCTAAATTAGATATCTATGTCTTTATTGACTTTCCAGTATTTATACCATGTACGCACCAGATGAAGGTTATTCCAGGGATGTGTCGTGCTAAATTAGATAGCTATGTCTTTATTGACTTTCCAGTATTTATACCATGGACGCACCAGATGAAGGTTATTCCAGGGATGTGTCGTGCTAAATTAGATAGCTATGTCTTTATTGACTTTCCAGTATTTATACCATGGGCGCACCAGATGAAGGTTATTCCATGGATGTGTCGTGCTAGATAAGATACCTTGTAGCTATGTCTTTATTGTCTTTCCAGTATTTATTCCATGGATGCACCAGATGAAGGGTATTCCAGGGATGAGTTGTGCTTAATTAGATAGCTATGTCTTTATTGACTTTCCAGTATTTATACCATGGACGCACCAGATGAAGGTTATTCCAGGGATGTGTCGTGCTAAATTAGATAGCTATGTCTTTATTGACTTTCCAGTATTTCTACCATGGACGCACCAGATGAAGGTTATTCCAGGGATGTGTCGTGCTAAATTAGATAGCTATGACTTTATTGACTTTCCAGTATTTATACCATGGACGCACCAGATGAAGGTTATTCCAGGGATGTGTCGTGCTAAATTAGATATCTATGTCTTTATTGACTTTCCAGTATTTATACCATTGGGGCACCAGATGAAGGTTATTCCAGGGATGTGTCGTGCTAAATTAGATAGCTATGTCTTTATTGACTTTCCAGTATTTATACCATGGACGCACCATATGAAGGTTATTCCAGGGATGTGCCGTGCTAAATTAGATATCTATGTCTTTATTGACTTTCCAATATTTATAACATGAACGTACTAGATGAAGGTTATTCCAGGGATGTGTCGTGCTAAATTAGATATCTATGTCTTTATTGACTTTCCAGTATTTATACCATGGACGCACCAGATGAAGGTTATTCCAGGGATGTGTCGTGCTAAATTAGATAACTATGTCTTTATTGACTTTCCATTATTTATACCATGGACGCACCAGATGAAGGTTATTCCAGGGATGTGTCGTGCTAAATTATATATCTATGTCTTTATTGACTTTCCAGTATTTATACCATGGACGCACCAGATGAAGGTTATTCCAGGGATGTGTCGTGCTAAATTAGATAGCTGTCTTTATTGACTTTCCATTATTTATACCATGGACGCACCAGATGAAGGTTATTCCAGGGATGTGTCTTGCTAAATTAGATATTTATGTCTTTATTGACTTTCCAGTATTTATACCATGGACTCACCAGATGAAGGTTATTCCAGGGATGTGTCGTGCTAAATTAGATATCTATGTCTTTATTGACTTTCCAGTATTTATACCATGGACGCACCAGATGAAGGTTATTCCAGGGATATGTCATGCTAAATTAGATATATAAGTCTTTTTTGACTTTCCAGTATTTATACCATGGATGCAGCAGATGAAGGTTATTCCAGGGATATGTCGTGCTAAATTAGATATTTGTGTCTTTTTTGACTTTCCAGTATTTATACCATGGACGCACCAGATTAAAGTTATTCCAGGGATGTGTCGTGCTAAATTAGATATCTATGTCTTTATTGACTTTCCAGTATTTATACCATGGACGCACCAGATGAAGGTTATTCTAGGGATGTGTCGTGCTAAATTAGATATCTATGTCTTTATTGACTTTCCAGTATTTATACCATGGAAGCACCAGATGAAGGTTATTCCAGGGATGTGTCATACTAAATTAGATATCTATGTCTTTATTGACTTTCCAGTATTTATACCATGGACTCACCAGATGAAGGTTATTCCAGGGATGTGTCGTGCTAAATTATATAGCTATGTCTTTATTGACTTTCCAGTATTTATACCATGTACGCACCAGATGAAGGTTATTCCAGGGATGTGCCGTGCTAAATTAGATATCTATGTCTTTATTGACTTTCCAGTATTTATATCATGGACGCACCAGATGAAGGTTATTCCAAGGATGTGTCGTACTAAATTAGATATCTGTCTTTATTGACTTTCCAGTGTTTATACCATGGGCGCACCAGATGAAGGTTATTCCAGGGATGTGTCGTGCTAAATTAGATAGCTATGTCTTTATTGACTTTCCAGTATTTATACCATGGACGCACCAGATGAAGGTTATTCCAAGGATGTGTCGTGCTAAATTAGATAGCTATGTCTTTATTGACTTTCCAGTATCTATACCATGTACGCACCAGATGAAGGTTATTCCAGGGATGTGTCGTGCTAAATTAGATAACTATGTCTTTATTGACTTTCCAGTATTTATACCATGGACGCACCAGATGAAGGTTATTCCAGGGATGTGTCGTGCTAAATTAGATATCTATGTCTTTATTGACTTTCCAGTATTTATACCATGGAAACACCAGATGAAGGTTATTCCAGGTATGTATCGTGCTAAATTAGATAGCTATGTCTTTATTGACTTTCCAGTATTTATACCATGGACGCACCAGATGAAGGTTATTCCAGGGATGTGTTGTACTAAATTAGATATCTATGTCTTTATGGACTTTCCAGTATTTATACCATGGACGCACCAGATAAAGGTTATTCCAGGGATGTGCCGTGATAAATTAGATATCTATGTCTTTATTGACTTTCCAGTATTTATACCATGGACGCACCAGATGAAGGTTATTCCAGGGATATGTCATGCTAAATTAGATATATAAGTCTTTTTTGACTTTCCAGTATTTATACCATGGATGCAGCAGATGAAGGTTATTCCAGGGATGTGTCGTGCTAAATTAGATATCTGTGTCTTTTTTGACTTTCCAGTATTTATACCATGGACGCACCAGATGAAAGTTATTCCAGGAATGTGTCGTGCTAAATTAGATATCTATGTCTTTATTGACTTTCCAGTATTTATACCATGGACGCACCAGATGAAGGTTATTCTAGGGATGTGTCGTGCTAAATTAGATATCTATGTCTTTATTGACTTTCCAGTATTTATACCATGGAAGCACCAGATGAAGGTTATTCCAGGGATGTGTCATACTAAATTAGATATCTATGTCTTTATTGACTTTCCAGTATTTATACCATGGACTCACCAGATGAAGGTTATTCCAGGGATGTGTCGTGCTAAATTAGATAGCTATGTCTTTATTGACTTTCCAGTATTTATACCATGTACGCACCAGATGAAGGTTGTTCCAGGGATGTGTCGTGCTAAATTAGATATCTATGTCTTTATTGACTTTCCAGTATTTATATCATGGACGCACCAGATGAAGGTTATTCCAAGGATGTGTCGAACTAAATTAGATATCTGTCTTTATTGACTTTCCAGTGTTTATACCATGGGCGCACCAGATGAAGGTTATTCCAGGGATGTGTCGTGCTAAATTAGATAGCTATGTCTTTATTGACTTTCCAGTATTTATACCATGGACGCACCAGATGAAGGTTATTCCAAGGATGTGTCGTGCTAAATTAGATATCTATGTCTTTATTGACTTTCCAGTATCTATACCATGTACGCACCAGATGAAGGTTATTCCAGGGATGTGTCGTGCTAAATTAGATAACTATGTCTTTATTGACTTTCCAGTATTTATACCATGGACGCACCAGATGAAGGTTATTCCAGGGATGTGTCGTGCTAAATTAGATATCTATGTCTTTATTGACTTTCCAGTATTTATACCATGGAAACACCAGATGAAGGTTATTCCAGGGATGTATCGTGCTAAATTAGATAGCTATGTCTTTATTGACTTTCCAGTATTTATACCATGGACGCACCAGATGAAGGTTATTCCAGGGATGTGTCGTGATAATTAGATACTTTGTAGCTATGTCTTTATTGACTTTCCAGTATTTATACCATGGACGCACCAGATGAAGGTTATTCCAGGGATGTGTTGTACTAAATTAGATATCTATGTCTTTATGGACTTTCCAGTATTTATACCATGGACGCACCAGATAAAGGTTATTCCAGGGATGTGTCGTGCTAAATTAGATATCTATGTCTTTATTGACTTTCCAGTATTTATACCATGGACGCATCAGATGAAGGTTATTCCAGGGATGCGTCGTGCTAAATTAGAAATCTATGTCTTTATTGACTTTCCAGTATTTATACCATGGAAGCACCAGATGAAGGTTATTCCAGGGATGTGTCGTACTAAATTAGATATCTATGTCTTTATTGACTTTCCAGTATTTATACCATGGACGCACCAGATGAAGGTTATTCCAGGGATGTGTCGTGCTAAATTAGATATCTATGTCTTTATTGACTTTCCAGTATTTATACCATGTACGCACCAGATGAAGGTTATTCCAGGGATGTGTCGTGCTAAATTAGATATCTATTTCTTTATAGACTTTCCAGTATTTATACCATGGACGCACCAGATGAAGGTTGTTCCAGGGATGTGTCGTGCTAAGTTAGATAGCTATGTCTTTATTGACTTTCCAGTATGTATACCATGGACGCACCAGATGAAGGTTATTCCAGGGATGTGTCGTGCTAAATTAGATATCTATGTCTTTATTGACTTTCCAGTATTTATACCATGGAAGCACCAGATGAAGGTTATTCCAGGGATGTGTCGTACTAAATTAGATATCTATGTCTTTATTGACTTTCCAGTATTTATACCATGGACGCACCAGATGAAGGTTATTCCAGGGATGTGTCGTGCTAAATTAGATATCTATGTCTTTATTGACTTTCCAGTATTTATACCATGTACGCACCAGATGAAGGTTATTCCAGGGATGTGTCGTGCTAAATTAGATATCTATTTCTTTATAGACTTTCCAGTATTTATACCATGGACGCACCAGATGAAGGTTGTTCCAGGGATGTGTCGTGCTAAGTTAGATAGCTATGTCTTTATTGACTTTCCAGTATGTATACCATGGACGCACCAGATGAAGGTTATTCCAGGGATGTGTCGTACTAAATTAGATATCTGTCTTTATTGACTTTCCAGTATTTATTCCATGGACGCCCCAGATGAAGGTTATTCCAAGGATGTGTTGTGCTAAATTAGATAGCTATGTCTTTATTGACTTTCCAGTATTTATTCCATGGACGCACCAGATGAAGGTTATTCCAGGGATGTGCCGTGCTAAATTAGATATATATGTCTTTATTGACTTTCCAGTATTTATGCCATGGACACACCAGATTAAGGTTATTCCAGGGATGTGTCGTGCTAAATTAGATAGCTATGTCTTTATTGACTTTCCAGTATTTATACCATGGACGCACCAGATGAAGGTTATTCCAGGGATGTGTCGTGATAATTAGATACCTTGTAGCTATATCTTTATTGACTTTCCAGTATTTATACCATGGACGCACCAGATGAAGGTTATTCCAGGGATGTGTCGTACTAAATTAGATATCTATGTCTTTATTGACTTTCCAGTATTTATACCATGGACGCACCAGATGAAGATTATTCCAGGGATGTGTCGTACTAAATTAGATATCTATGTCTTTATTGACTTTCCAGTATTTATACCATGGACGCACCAGATGAAGGTTATTCCAGGGATGTGCCCTGCTAAATTAGATAGCTATGTCTTTATTGACTTTCCAGTATTTATACCATGGACGCACCAGATGAAGGTTATTCCAGGGATGTGTAGTGCTAAATTAGATATCTATGTCTTTAATGACTTTCCAATATTTATACCATGGACGCACCAGATGAAGGTTATTCCAGGGATGTGTCGTGCTAAATTATATAGCTGTCTTTACTGACTTTCCAGTATTTATACCATGTACGCACCAGATGAAGGTTATTCCAGGGATGTGGCGTGCTAAATTAGATAGCTATGTCTTTATTGACTTTCCATTATTTATACCATGGACGCACCAGATGAAGGTTATTCCAGGGATGTGTCGTGCTAAATTAGATAGCTATGTCTTTATTGACTTTCCAGTATTTATACCATGGGCGCACCAGATGAAGGTTATTCCATGGATGTGTCGTGCTAAATAAGATACCTTGTAGCTATGTCTTTATTGTCTTTCCAGTATTTATTCCATGGACGCACCAGATGAAGGGTATTCCAGGGATGAGTTGTGCTAAATTAGATAGCTATATCTTTATTGACTTTCCAGTATTTATACCATGGACGCACCAGATGAAGGTTATTCCAGGGATGTGTCGTGCTAAATTAGATAGCTATGTCTTTATTGACTTTCCAGTATTTCTACCATGGACGCACCAGATGAAGGTTATTCCAGGGATGTGTCGTGCTAAATTAGATAGCTATGACTTTATTGACTTTCCAGTATTTATACCATGGACGCACCTGATGAAGGTTATTCCAGGGATGTGTCGTGCTAAATTAGATATCTATGTCTTTATTGACTTTCCAGTATTTATACCATTGGGGCACCAGATGAAGGTTATTCCAGGGATGTGTCGTGCTAAATTAGATAGCTATGTCTTTATTGACTTTCCAGTATTTATACCATGGACGCACCATATGAAGGTTATTCCAGGGATGTGCCGTGCTAAATTAGATATCTATGTCTTTATTGACTTTCCAATATTTATAACATGAACGCACTAGATGAAGGTTATTCCAGGGATGTGTCGTGCTAAATTAGATATCTATGTCTTTATTGACTTTCCAGTATTTATACCATGGACGCACCAGATGAAGGTTATTCCAGGGATGTGTCGTGCTAAATTAGATAACTATGTCTTTATTGACTTTCCATTATTTATACCATGGACGCACCAGATGAAGGTTATTCCAGGGATGTGTCGTGCTAAATTATATATCTATGTCTTTATTGACTTTCCAGTATTTATACCATGGACGCACCAGATGAAGGTTATTCCAGGGATGTGTCGTGCTAAATTAGATATCTGTGTCTTTTTTGACTTTCCAGTATTTATACCATGGACGCACCAGATGAAAGTTATTCCAGGGATGTGTCGTGCTAAATTAGATATCTATGTCTTTATTGACTTTCCAGTATTTATACCATGGACGCACCAGATGAAGGTTATTCTAGGGATGTGTCGTGCTAAATTAGATATCTATGTCTTTATTGACTTTCCAGTATTTATACCATGGAAGCACCAGATGAAGGTTATTCCAGGGATGTGTCATACTAAATTAGATATCTATGTCTTTATAGACTTTCCAGTATTTATACCATGGACTCACCAGATGAAGGTTATTCCAGGGATGTGTCGTGCTAAATTAGATAGCTATGTCTTTATTGACTTTCCAGTATTTATACCATGTACGCACCAGATGAAGGTTATTCCAGGGATGTGTCGTGCTAAATTAGATATCTATGTCTTTATTGACTTTCCAGTATGTATACCATGGACGCACCAGATGAAGGTTGTTCCAGGGATGTGTCGTGCTAAATTAGATATCTATGTCTTTATTGACTTTCCAGTATTTATACCATGGACGCACCAGATGAAGGTTGTTCCAGGGATGTGTCGTGCTAAATTAGATATCTATGTCTTTATTGACTTTCCAGTATTTATATCATGGACGCACCAGATGAAGGTTATTCCAAGGATGTGTCGTACTAAATTAGATATCTGTCTTTATTGACTTTCCAGTGTTTATACCATGGGCGCACCAGATGAAGGTTATTCCAGGGATGTGTCGTGCTAAATTAGATAGCTATGTCTTTATTGACTTTCCAGTATTTATACCATGGACGCACCAGATGAAGGTTATTCCAAGGATGTGTCGTGCTAAATTAGATAGCTATGTCTTTATTGACTTTCCAGTATCTATACCATGTAGGCACCAGATGAAGGTTATTCCAGGGATGTGTCGTGCTAAATTAGATAACTATGTCTTTATTGACTTTCCAGTATTTATACCATGGACGCACCAGATGAAGGTTATTCCAGGGATGTGTCGTGCTAAATTAGATATCTATGTCTTTATTGACTTTCCAGTATTTATACCATGGAAACACCAGATGAAGGTTATTCCATGGATGTATCGTGCTAAATTAGATAGCTATGTCTTTATTGACTTTCCAGTATTTATACCATGGACGCACCAGATGAAGGTTATTCCAGGGATGTGTCGTGATAATTAGATACTTTGTAGCTATGTCTTTATTGACTTTCCAGTATTTATACCATGGACGCACCAGATGAAGGTTATTCCAGGGATGTGTTGTACTAAATTAGATATCTATGTCTTTATTGACTTTCCAGTATTTATACCATGGACGCACCAGATAAAGGTTATTCCAGGGATGTGCCGTGCTAAATTAGATATCTATGTCTTTATTGACTTTCCAGTATTTATACCATGGACGCACCAGATGAAGGTTATTCCAGGGATATGTCATGCTAAATTAGATATATAAGTCTTTTTTGACTTTCCAGTATTTATACCATGGATGCAGCAGATGAAGGTTATTCCAGGGATGTGTCGTGCTAAATTAGATATCTGTGTCTTTTTTGACTTTCCAGTATTTATACCATGGACGCACCAGATGAAAGTTATTCCAGGGATGTGTCGTGCTAAATTAGATATCTATGTCTTTATTGACTTTCCAGTATTTATACCATGGACGCACCAGATGAAAGTTATTCTAGGGATGTGTCGTGCTAAATTAGATATCTATGTCTTTATTGACTTTCCAGTATTTATACCATGGAAGCACCAGATGAAGGTTATTCCAGGGATGTGTCATACTAAATTAGATATCTATGTCTTTATTGACTTTCCAGTATTTATACAATGGACTCACCAGATGAAGGTTATTCCAGGGATGTGTCGTGCTAAATTAGATAGCTATGTCTTTATTGACTTTCCAGTATTTATACCATGTACGCACCAGATGAAGGTTATTCCAGGGATGTGCCGTGCTAAATTAGATATCTAGGTCTTTATTGACTTTCCAGTATTTATACCATGGACGCACCAGATGAAGGTTGTTCCAGGGATGTGTCGTGCTAAATTAGATATATATGTCTTTATTGACTTTCCAGTATTTATACCATGGACACACCAGATTAAGGTTATTCCAGGGATGTGTCGTGCTAAATTAGATAGCTATGTCTTTATTGACTTTCCAGTATTTATACCATGGACGCACCAGATGAAGGTTATTCCAGGGATGTGTCGTGATAATTAGATACCTTGTAGCTATATCTTTATTGACTTTCCAGTATTTATACCATGGACGCACCAGATGAAGGTTATTCCAGGGATGTGTCGTACTAAATTAGATATCTATGTCTTTATTGACTTTCCAGTATTTATACCATGGACGCACCAGATGAAGATTATTCCAGGGATGTGTCGTACTAAATTAGATATCTATGTCTTTATTGACTTTCCAGTATTTATACCATGGACGCACCAGATGAAGGTTATTCCAGGGATGTGCCCTGCTAAATTAGATAGCTATGTCTTTATTGACTTTCCAGTATTTATACCATGGACGCACCAGATGAAGGTTATTCCAGGGATGTGTAGTGCTAAATTAGATATCTATGTCTTTAATGACTTTCCAATATTTATACCATGGACGCACCAGATGAAGGTTATTCCAGGGATGTGTCGTGCTAAATTATATAGCTGTCTTTATTGACTTTCCAGTATTTATACCATGTACGCACCAGATGAAGGTTATTCCAGGGATGTGGCGTGCTAAATTAGATAGCTATGTCTTTATTGACTTTCCATTATTTATACCATGGACGCACCAGATGAAGGTTATTCCAGGGATGTGTCGTGCTAAATTAGATAGCTATGTCTTTATTGACTTTCCAGTATTTATACCATGGGCGCACCAGATGAAGGTTATTCCATGGATGTGTCGTGCTAAATAAGATACCTTGTAGCTATGTCTTTATTGTCTTTCCAGTATTTATTCCATGGACGCACCAGATGAAGGGTATTCCAGGGATGAGTTGTGCTAAATTAGATAGCTATATCTTTATTGACTTTCCAGTATTTATACCATGGACGCACCAGATGAAGGTTATTCCAGGGATGTGTCGTGCTAAATTAGATAGCTATGTCTTTATTGACTTTCCAGTATTTCTACCATGGACGCACCAGATGAAGGTTATTCCAGGGATGTGTCGTGCTAAATTAGATAGCTATGACTTTATTGACTTTCCAGTATTTATACCATGGACGCACCTGATGAAGGTTATTCCAGGGATGTGTCGTGCTAAATTAGATATCTATGTCTTTATTGACTTTCCAGTATTTATACCATTGGGGCACCAGATGAAGGTTATTCCAGGGATGTGTCGTGCTAAATTAGATAGCTATGTCTTTATTGACTTTCCAGTATTTATACCATGGACGCACCATATGAAGGTTATTCCAGGGATGTGCCGTGCTAAATTAGATATCTATGTCTTTATTGACTTTCCAATATTTATAACATGAACGCACTAGATGAAGGTTATTCCAGGGATGTGTCGTGCTAAATTAGATATCTATGTCTTTATTGACTTTCCAGTATTTATACCATGGACGCACCAGATGAAGGTTATTCCAGGGATGTGTCGTGCTAAATTAGATAACTATGTCTTTATTGACTTTCCATTATTTATACCATGGACGCACCAGATGAAGGTTATTCCAGGGATGTGTAGTGCTAAATTAGATATCTATGTCTTTAATGACTTTCCAATATTAATACCATGGACGCACCAGATGAAGGTTATTCCAGGGATGTGTCGTGCTAAATTATATAGCTGTCTTTATTGACTTTCCAGTATTTATACCATGTACGCACCAGATGAAGGTTATTCCAGGGATGTGGCGTGCTAAATTAGATAGCTATGTCTTTATTGACTTTCCATTATTTATACCATGGACGCACCAGATGAAGGTTATTCCAGGGATGTGTCGTGCTAAATTAGATAGCTATGTCTTTATTGACTTTCCAGTATTTATACCATGGGCGCACCAGATGAAGGTTATTCCATGGATGTGTCGTGCTAAATAAGATACCTTGTAGCTATGTCTTTATTGTCTTTCCAGTATTTATTCCATGGACGCACCAGATGAAGGGTATTCCAGGGATGAGTTGTGCTAAATTAGATAGCTATATCTTTATTGACTTTCCAGTATTTATACCATGGACGCACCAGATGAAGGTTATTCCAGGGATGTGTCGTGCTAAATTAGATAGCTATGTCTTTATTGACTTTCCAGTATTTCTACCATGGACGCACCAGATGAAGGTTATTCCAGGGATGTGTCGTGCTAAATTAGATAGCTATGACTTTATTGACTTTCCAGTATTTATACCATGGACGCACCTGATGAAGGTTATTCCAGGGATGTGTCGTGCTAAATTAGATATCTATGTCTTTATTGACTTTCCAGTATTTATACCATTGGGGCACCAGATGAAGGTTATTCCAGGGATGTGTCGTGCTAAATTAGATAGCTATGTCTTTATTGACTTTCCAGTATTTATACCATGGACGCACCATATGAAGGTTATTCCAGGGATGTGCCGTGCTAAATTAGATATCTATGTCTTTATTGACTTTCCAATATTTATAACATGAACGCACTAGATGAAGGTTATTCCAGGGATGTGTCGTGCTAAATTAGATATCTATGTCTTTATTGACTTTCCAGTATTTATACCATGGACGCACCAGATGAAGGTTATTCCAGGGATGTGTCGTGCTAAATTAGATAACTATGTCTTTATTGACTTTCCATTATTTATACCATGGACGCACCAGATGAAGGTTATTCCAGGGATGTGTCGTGCTAAATTATATATCTATGTCTTTATTGACTTTCCAGTATTTATACCATGGACGCACCAGATGAAGGTTATTCCAGGGATGTGTCGTGCTAAATTAGATATCTGTGTCTTTTTTGACTTTCCAGTATTTATACCATGGACGCACCAGATGAAAGTTATTCCAGGGATGTGTCGTGCTAAATTAGATATCTATGTCTTTATTGACTTTCCAGTATTTATACCATGGACGCACCAGATGAAGGTTATTCTAGGGATGTGTCGTGCTAAATTAGATATCTATGTCTTTATTGACTTTCCAGTATTTATACCATGGAAGCACCAGATGAAGGTTATTCCAGGGATGTGTCATACTAAATTAGATATCTATGTCTTTATTGACTTTCCAGTATTTATACCATGGACTCACCAGATGAAGGTTATTCCAGGGATGTGTCGTGCTAAATTAGATAGCTATGTCTTTATTGACTTTCCAGTATTTATACCATGTACGCACCAGATGAAGGTTATTCCAGGGATGTGTCGTGCTAAATTAGATATCTATGTCTTTATTGACTTTCCAGTATGTATACCATGGACGCACCAGATGAAGGTTGTTCCAGGGATGTGTCGTGCTAAATTAGATATCTATGTCTTTATTGACTTTCCAGTATTTATACCATGGACGCACCAGATGAAGGTTGTTCCAGGGATGTGTCGTGCTAAATTAGATATCTATGTCTTTATTGACTTTCCAGTATTTATATCATGGACGCACCAGATGAAGGTTATTCCAAGGATGTGTCGTACTAAATTAGATATCTGTCTTTATTGACTTTCCAGTGTTTATACCATGGTCGCACCAGATGAAGGTTATTCCAGGGATGTGTCGTGCTAAATTAGATAGCTATGTCTTTATTGACTTTCCAGTATTTATACCATGGACGCACCAGATGAAGGTTATTCCAAGGATGTGTCGTGCTAAATTAGATAGCTATGTCTTTATTGACTTTCCAGTATCTATACCATGTAGGCACCAGATGAAGGTTATTCCAGGGATGTGTCGTGCTAAATTAGATAACTATGTCTTTATTGACTTTCCAGTATTTATACCATGGACGCACCAGATGAAGGTTATTCCAGGGATGTGTCGTGCTAAATTAGATATCTATGTCTTTATTGACTTTCCAGTATTTATACCATGGAAACACCAGATGAAGGTTATTCCATGGATGTATCGTGCTACATTAGATAGCTATGTCTTTATTGACTTTCCAGTATTTATACCATGGACGCACATGATGAAGGTTATTCCAGGGATGTGTCGTGATAATTAGATACTTTGTAGCTATGTCTTTATTGACTTTCCAGTATTTATACCATGGACGCACCAGATGAAGGTTATTCCAGGGATGTGTTGTACTAAATTAGATATCTATGTCTTTATTGACTTTCCAGTATTTATACCATGGACGCACCAGATAAAGGTTATTCCAGGGATGTGCCGTGCTAAATTAGATATCTATGTCTTTATTGACTTTCCAGTATTTATACCATGGACGCACCAGATGAAGGTTATTCCAGGGATATGTCATGCTAAATTAGATATATAAGTCTTTTTTGACTTTCCAGTATTTATACCATGGATGCAGCAGATGAAGGTTATTCCAGGGATGTGTCGTGCTAAATTAGATATCTGTGTCTTTTTTGACTTTCCAGTATTTATACCATGGACGCACCAGATGAAAGTTATTCCAGGGATGTGTCGTGCTAAATTAGATATCTATGTCTTTATTGACTTTCCAGTATTTATACCATGGACGCACCAGATGAAGGTTATTCTAGGGATGTGTCGTGCTAAATTAGATATCTATGTCTTTATTGACTTTCCAGTATTTATACCATGGAAGCACCAGATGAAGGTTATTCCAGGGATGTGTCATACTAAATTAGATATCTATGTCTTTATTGACTTTCCAGTATTTATACCATGGACTCACCAGATGAAGGTTATTCCAGGGATGTGTCGTGCTAAATTAGATAGCTATGTCTTTATTGACTTTCCAGTATTTATACCATGTACGCACCAGATGAAGGTTATTCCAGGGATGTGTCGTGCTAAATTAGATATCTATGTCTTTATTGACTTTCCAGTATTTATACCATGGAAACAACAGATGAAGATTATTCCAGGGATGTATCGTGCTAAATTAGATAGCTATGTCTTTATTGACTTTCCAGTATTTATACCATGGACGCACCAGATGAAGGTTATTCCAGGGATGTGTCGTGATTATTAGATACTTTGTAGCTATGTCTTTATTGACTTTCCAGTATTTATACCATGGACGCACCAGATGAAGGTTATTCCAGGGATGTGTTGTACTAAATTAGATATCTATGTCTTTATGGACTTTCCAGTATTTATACCATGGACGCACCAGATAAAGGTTATTCCAGGGATGTGCCGTGCTAAATTAGATATCTATGTCTTTATTGACTTTCCAGTATTTATACCATGGACGCATCAGATGAAGGTTATTACAGGGATGTGTAGTGCTAGATTAGATATCTATGTCTTTATTGACTTTCCAATATTTATACCATGGACGCACCAGATGAAGGTTAGTCCAGGGATGTGTCGTGCTAAATTATATAGCTATGTCTTTATTGACTTTCCAGTATTTATACCATGGACGCACCAGATGAAGGTTATTCCAGGGATGTGTCCTGCTAAATTAGATATCTATGTCTTTATTGACTTTCCAGTATTTATACCATGGGCGCACCAGATGAAGGTTATTCCAGGGATGTGTCGTGCTAAATTAGATAGCTTGTAGCTATGTCTTTATTGTCTTTCCAGTATTTATTCCATGGACGCACCAGATGAAGGGTATTCCAGGGATGAGTTGTGCTAAATTAGAATGCTATGTCTTTATTGACTTTCCAGTATTTATACCATGGACGCACCAGATGAAGGTTATTCCAGGGATGTGTCGTGCTAAATTAGATAGCTATGTCTTTATTGACTTTCCAGTATTTCTACCATGGACGCACCAGATGAAGGTTATTCCAGGGATGTGTCGTGCTAAATTAGATAGCTATGACTTTATTGACTTTCCAGTATTTATACCATGGACGCACCAGATGAAGGTTATTCCAGGGATGTGTCGTGCTAAATTAGATATCTATGTCTTTATTGACTTTCCAGTATTTATACCATTGGGGCACCAGATGAAGGTTATTCCAGGGATGTGTCGTGCTAAATTAGATAGCTATGTCTTTATTGACGTTCCATTATTTATACCATGGACGCACCAGATGAAGGTTATTCCAGGGATGTGTCGTGCTAAATTAGATAGCTATGTCTTTATTGACTTTCCAGTATTTATACCATGGACGCACCAGATGAAGGTTATTCCAGGGATGCGTCGTGCTAAATTAGAAATCTATGTCTTTATTGACTTTCCAGTATTTATACCATGGACGCACCAGATGAAGGTTATTCCAGGGATGTGTCGTGCTAAATTAGATATCTATGTCTTTATTGACTTTCCAGTATTTATACCATGGAAGCACCAGATGAAGGTTATTCCAGGGATGTGTCGTACTAAATTAGATATCTATGTCTTTATTGACTTTCCAGTATTTATACCATGGACGCACCAGATGAAGGTTATTCCAGGGATGTGTGGTGCTAAATTAGATAGCTATGTCTTTATTGACTTTCCAGTATTTATACCATGTACGCACCAGATGAAGGTTATTCCAGGGATGTGCCGTGCTAAATTAGATATCTATTTCTTTATAGACTTTCCAGTATTTATACCATGGACGCACCAGATGAAGGTTGTTCCAGGGATGTGTCGTGCTAAGTTAGATAGCTATGTCTTTATTGACTTTCCAGTATTTATACCATGGACGCACCAGATGAAGGTTATTCCAGGGATGTGTCGTACTAAATTAGATATCTGTCTTTATTGACTTTCCAGTATTTATTCCATGGACGCACCAGATGAAGGTTATTCCAAGGATGTGTTGTGCTAAATTAGATAGCTATGTCTTTATTGACTTTCCAGTATTTATACCATGTACGCACCAGATGAAGGTTATTCCAGGGATGTGCCGTGCTAAATTAGATATATATGTCTTTATTGACTTTCCAGTATTTATACCATGGACACACCAGATTAAGGTTATTCCAGGGATGTGTCGTGCTAAATTAGATAGCTATGTCTTTATTGACTTTCCAGTATTTATACCATGGACGCACCAGATGAAGGTTATTCCAGGGATGTGTCGTGATAATTAGATACCTTGTAGCTATATCTTTATTGACTTTCCAGTATTTATACCATGGACGCACCAGATGAAGGTTATTCCAGGGATGTGTCGTACTAAATTAGATATCTATGTCTTTATTGACTTTCCAGTATTTATACCATGGACGCACCAGATGAAGATTATTCCAGGGATGTGTCGTACTAAATTAGATATCTATGTCTTTATTGACTTTCCAGTATTTATACCATGGACGCACCAGATGAAGGTTATTCCAGGGATGTGCCCTGCTAAATTAGATAGCTATGTCTTTATTGACTTTCCAGTATTTATACCATGGACGCACCAGATGAAGGTTATTCCAGGGATGTGTAGTGCTAAATTAGATATCTATATCTTTAATGACTTTCCAATATTTATACCATGGACGCACCAGATGAAGGTTATTCCAGGGATGTGTCGTGCTAAATTATATAGCTGTCTTTATTGACTTTCCAGTATCTATACCATGGACGCACCAGGTGAAGGTTATTCGAGGGATGTGTCGTGCTAAATTAGATATCTATGTCTTTATTGACTTTCCAGTATTTATACCATGTACACACCAGATGAAGGTTATTCCAGGGATGTGTCGTGCTAAATTAGATAGCTATGTCTTTATTGACTTTCCATTATTTATACCATGGACGCACCAGATGAAGGTTATTCCAGGGATGTGTCGTGCTAAATTAGATAGCTATGTCTTTATTGACTTTCCAGTATTTATACCATGGGCGCACCAGATGAAGGTTATTCCATGGATGTGTCGTGCTAAATAAGATACCTTGTAGCTATGTCTTTATTGTCTTTCCAGTATTTATTCCATGGACGCACCAGATGAAGGGTATTCCAGGGATGAGTTGTGCTAAATTAGATAGCTATGTCTTTATTGACTTTCCAGTATTTATACCATGGACGCACCAGATGAAGGTTATTCCAGGGATGTGTCGTGCTAAATTAGATAGCTATGACTTTATTGACTTTCCAGTATTTCTACCATGGACGCACCAGATGAAGGTTATTCCAGGGATGTGTCGTGCTAAATTAGATAGCTATGACTTTATTGACTTTCCAGTATTTATACCATGGACGCACCAGATGAAGGTTATTCCAGGGATGTGTCGTGCTAAATTAGATATCTATGTCTTTATTGACTTTCCAGTATTTATACCATTGGGGCACCAGATGAAGGTTATTCCAGGGATGTGTCGTGCTAAATTAGATAGCTATGTCTTTATTGACTTTCCAGTATTTATACCATGGACGCACCATATGAAGGTTATTCCAGGGATGTGTCGTGCTAAATTAGATAGCTATGTCTTTATTGACTTTCCAATATTTATAACATGAACGCACTAGATGAAGGTTATTCCAGGGATGTGTCGTGCTAAATTAGATATCTATGTCTTTATTGACTTTCCAGTATTTATACCATGGGCGCACCAGATGAAGGTTATTCCAGGGATTTGTCGTGCTAAATTAGATAGCTATGTCTTTATTGACGTTCCATTATTTATACCATGGACGCACCAGATGAAGGTTATTCCAGGGATGTGTCGTGCTAAATTAGATAGCTATGTCTTTATTGACTTTCCAGTATTTATACCATGGACGCACCAGATGAAGGTTATTCCAGGGATGCGTCGTGCTAAATTAGAAATCTATGTCTTTATTGACTTTCCAGTATTTATACCATGGACGCACCAGATGAAGGTTATTCCAGGGATGTGTCGTGCTAAATTAGATATCTATGTCTTTATTGACTTTCCAGTATTTATACCATGGACGCACCAGATGAAGGTTATTCCAGGGATGTGTCGTACTAAATTAGATATCTATGTCTTTATTGATTTTCCAGTATTTATACCATGGACGCACCAGATGAAGGTTATTCCAGGGATGTGTGGTGCTAAATTAGATAGATATTTCTTTATTGACTTTCCAGTATTTATACCATGTACGCACCAGATGAAGGTTATTCCAGGGATATGTCGTGCTAAATTAGATATCTATTTCTTTATTGACTTTCCCGTATTTATACCATGGACGCACCAGATGAAGGTTGTTCCAGGGATGTGTCGTGCTAAGTTAGATAGCTATGTCTTTATTGACTTTCCAGTATTTATACCATGGACGCACCAGATGAAGGTTATTCCAGGGATGTGTCGTACTAAATTAGATATCTGTCTTTATTGACTTTTCAGTATTTATTCCATGGACGCACCAGATGAAGGTTATTCCAAGGATGTGTTGTGCTAAATTAGATAGCTATGTCTTTATTGACTTTCCAGTATTTATACCATGTACGCACCAGATGAAGGTTATTCCAGGGATGTGCCGTGCTAAATTAGATATTTATGTCTTTATTGACTTTCCAGTATTTATACCATGGACGCACCAGATGAAGATTATTCCAGGGATGTGTCGTACTAAATTAGATATCTATGTCTTTATTGACTTTCCAGTATTTATACCATGGACGCACCAGATGAAGGTTATTCCAGGTATGTGCCCTGATAAATTAGATAGCTATGTTTTTATTGACTTTCCAGTATTTATACCTTGGACGCACCAGATGAAGGTTATTCCAGGGATGTGTAGTGCTAAATTAGATATCTATGTCTTTAATGACTTTCCAATATTTATACCATGGACGCACCAGATGAAGGTTATTCCAGGGATGTGTCGTGCTAAATTAGATATCTATGTCTTTAATGACTTTCCAATATTTATACCATGGACGCACCAGATGAAGGTTATTCCAGGGATGTGTCGTACTAAATAAAATACCTTGTAGCTATGTCTTTATTGACTTTCCAGTATTTATACCATGTACGCACCAGATGAAGGTTATTCCAGGGATGTGTCGTGCTAAATTTGATAGCTATGTCTTTATTGACTTTCCATTATTTATACCATGGACGCACCAGATGAAGGTTATTCCAGGGATGTGTCGTGCTAAGTTAGATAGCTATGTCTTTATTGACTTTCCAGTATTTATACCATGGACGCACCAGATGAAGGTTATTCCAGGGATGTGTCGTACTAAATTAGATATCTGTCTTTATTGACTTTCCAGTATTTATTCCATGGACGTACCAGATGAAGGTTATTCCAAGGATGTGTTGTGCTAAATTAGATAGCTATGTCTTTATTGACTTTCCAGTATTTATACCATGTACGCACCAGATGAAGGTTATTCCAGGGATGTGTCGTGCTAAATTTGATAGCTATGTCTTTATTGACTTTCCAGTATTTATACCATGGACGCACCAGATGAAGGTTATTCGAGGGATGTGTCGTGCTAAATTAGATATCTATGTCTTTATTGACTTTCCAGTATTTATACCATGGAAGCACCAGATGAAGGTTATTCCAGGGATGTGTCGTGCTAAATTAGATAGCTATGTCTTTATTGACTTTCCAGTATTTATACCATGGGCGCACCAGATGAAGGTTATTCCAGGGATGTGTCGTGCTAAATAAGATACCTTGTAACTATGTCTTTATTGACTTTCCAGTATTTATACCATATACGCACCAGATGAAGGTTATTCCAGGGATGTGTCGTGCTAAATTAGATAGCTATGTCTTTATTGACTTTCCAGTATTTATACCATGGACGCACCAGATGAAGGTTATTCCAGGGATGCGTCGTGCTAAATTAGAAATCTATGTCTTTATTGACTTTCCAGTATTTATACCATGGACGCACCAGATGAAGGTTATTCCAGGGATGTGTCGTGCTAAATTAGATATCTATGTCTTTATTGACTTTCCAGTATTTATACCATGGACGCACCAGATGAAGGTTATTCCAGGGATGTGTGGTGCTAAATTAGATAGCTATGTCTTTATTGACTTTCCAGTATTTATACCATGTACGCACCAGATGAAGGTTATTCCAGGAATGTGCCGTGCTAAATTAGATATCTATTTCTTTATAGACTTTCCAGTATTTATACCATGGACGCACCAGATGAAGGTTGTTCCAGGGATGTGTCGTGCTAAGTTAGATAGCTATGTCTTTATTGACTTTCCAGTATTTATACCATGGACGCACCAGATGAAGGTTATTCCAGGGATGTGTCGTACTAAATTAGATATCTGTCTTTATTGACTTTCCAGTATTTATTCCATGGACGCACCAGATGAAGGTTATTCCAAGGATGTGTTGTGCTAAATTAGATAGCTATGTCTTTATTGACTTTCCAGTATTTATACCATGTACGCACCAGATGAAGGTTATTCCAGGGATGTGCCGTGCTAAATTAGATATATATGTCTTTATTGACTTTCCAGTATTTATACCATGGACACACCAGATTAAGGTTATTCCAGGGATGTGTCGTGCTAAATTAGATAGCTATGTCTTTATTGACTTTCCAGTATTTATACCATGGACGCACCAGATGAAGGTTATTCCAGGGATGTGTCGTGATAATTAGATACCTTGTAGCTATATCTTTATTGACTTTCCAGTATTTATACCATGGACGCACCAGATGAAGGTTATTCCAGGGATGTGTCGTACTAAATTAGATATCTATGTCTTTATTGACTTTCCAGTATTTATACCATGGACGCACCAGATGAAGATTATTCCAGGGATGTGTCGTACTAAATTAGATATCTATGTCTTTATTGACTTTCCAGTATTTATACCATGGACGCACCAGATGAAGGTTATTCCAGGGATGTGCCCTGCTAAATTAGATAGCTATGTCTTTATTGACTTTCCAGTATTTATACCATGGACGCACCAGATGAAGGTTATTCCAGGGATGTGTAGTGCTAAATTAGATATCTATGTCTTTAATGACTTTCCAATATTTATACCATGGACGCACCAGATGAAGGTTATTCCAGGGATGTGTCGTGCTAAATTATATAGCTGTCTTTATTGACTTTCCAGTATCTATACCATGGACGCACCAGGTGAAGGTTATTCGAGGGATGTGTCGTGCTAAATTAGATATCTATGTCTTTATTGACTTTCCAGTATTTATACCATGTACACACCAGATGAAGGTTATTCCAGGGATGTGTCGTGCTAAATTAGATAGCTATGTCTTTATTGACTTTCCATTATTTATACCATGGACGCACCAGATGAAGGTTATTCCAGGGATGTGTCGTGCTAAATTAGATAGCTATGTCTTTATTGACTTTCCAGTATTTATACCATGGGCGCACCAGATGAAGGTTATTCCATGGATGTGTCGTGCTAAATAAGATACCTTGTAGCTATGTCTTTATTGTCTTTCCAGTATTTATTCCATGGACGCACCAGATGAAGGGTATTCCAGGGATGAGTTGTGCTAAATTAGATAGCTATGTCTTTATTGACTTTCCAGTATTTATACCATGGACGCACCAGATGAAGGTTATTCCAGGGATGTGTCGTGCTAAATTAGATAGCTATGACTTTATTGACTTTCCAGTATTTCTACCATGGACGCACCAGATGAAGGTTATTCCAGGGATGTGTCGTGCTAAATTAGATAGCTATGACTTTATTGACTTTCCAGTATTTATACCATGGACGCACCAGATGAAGGTTATTCCAGGGATGTGTCGTGCTAAATTAGATATCTATGTCTTTATTGACTTTCCAGTATTTATACCATTGGGGCACCAGATGAAGGTTATTCCAGGGATGTGTCGTGCTAAATTAGATAGCTATGTCTTTATTGACTTTCCAGTATTTATACCATGGACGCACCATATGAAGGTTATTCCAGGGATGTGTCGTGCTAAATTAGATAGCTATGTCTTTATTGACTTTCCAATATTTATAACATGAACGCACTAGATGAAGGTTATTCCAGGAATGTGTCGTGCTAAATTAGATATCTATGTCTTTATTGACTTTCCAGTATTTATACCATGGGCGCACCAGATGAAGGTTATTCCAGGGATTTGTCGTGCTAAATTAGATAGCTATGTCTTTATTGACGTTCCATTATTTATACCATGGACGCACCAGATGAAGGTTATTCCAGGGATGTGTCGTGCTAAATTAGATAGCTATGTCTTTATTGACTTTCCAGTATTTATACCATGGACGCACCAGATGAAGGTTATTCCAGGGATGCGTCGTGCTAAATTAGAAATCTATGTCTTTATTGACTTTCCAGTATTTATACCATGGACGCACCAGATGAAGGTTATTCCAGGGATGTGTCGTGCTAAATTAGATATCTATGTCTTTATTGACTTTCCAGTATTTATACCATGGACGCACCAGATGAAGGTTATTCCAGGGATGTGTCGTACTAAATTAGATATCTATGTCTTTATTGATTTTCCAGTATTTATACCATGGACGCACCAGATGAAGGTTATTCCAGGGATGTGTGGTGCTAAATTAGATAGATATTTCTTTATTGACTTTCCAGTATTTATACCATGTACGCACCAGATGAAGGTTATTCCAGGGATATGTCGTGCTAAATTAGATATCTATTTCTTTATTGACTTTCCCGTATTTATACCATGGACGCACCAGATGAAGGTTGTTCCAGGGATGTGTCGTGCTAAGTTAGATAGCTATGTCTTTATTGACTTTCCAGTATTTATACCATGGACGCACCAGATGAAGGTTATTCCAGGGATGTGTCGTACTAAATTAGATATCTGTCTTTATTGACTTTTCAGTATTTATTCCATGGACGCACCAGATGAAGGTTATTCCAAGGATGTGTTGTGCTAAATTAGATAGCTATGTCTTTATTGACTTTCCAGTATTTATACCATGTACGCACCAGATGAAGGTTATTCCAGGGATGTGCCGTGCTAAATTAGATATTTATGTCTTTATTGACTTTCCAGTATTTATACCATGGACGCACCAGATGAAGATTATTCCAGGGATGTGTCGTACTAAATTAGATATCTATGTCTTTATTGACTTTCCAGTATTTATACCATGGACGCACCAGATGAAGGTTATTCCAGGTATGTGCCCTGATAAATTAGATAGCTATGTTTTTATTGACTTTCCAGTATTTATACCTTGGACGCACCAGATGAAGGTTATTCCAGGGATGTGTAGTGCTAAATTAGATATCTATGTCTTTAATGACTTTCCAATATTTATACCATGGACGCACCAGATGAAGGTTATTCCAGGGATGTGTCGTGCTAAATTAGATATCTATGTCTTTAATGACTTTCCAATATTTATACCATGGACGCACCAGATGAAGGTTATTCCAGGGATGTGTCGTACTAAATAAGATACCTTGTAGCTATGTCTTTATTGACTTTCCAGTATTTATACCATGTACGCACCAGATGAAGGTTATTCCAGGGATGTGTCGTGCTAAATTTGATAGCTATGTCTTTATTGACTTTCCATTATTTATACCATGGACGCACCAGATGAAGGTTATTCCAGGGATGTGTCGTGCTAAGTTAGATAGCTATGTCTTTATTGACTTTCCAGTATTTATACCATGGACGCACCAGATGAAGGTTATTCCAGGGATGTGTCGTACTAAATTAGATATCTGTCTTTATTGACTTTCCAGTATTTATTCCATGGACGTACCAGATGAAGGTTATTCCAAGGATGTGTTGTGCTAAATTAGATAGCTATGTCTTTATTGACTTTCCAGTATTTATACCATGTACGCACCAGATGAAGGTTATTCCAGGGATGTGTCGTGCTAAATTTGATAGCTATGTCTTTATTGACTTTCCAGTATTTATACCATGGACGCACCAGATGAAGGTTATTCGAGGGATGTGTCGTGCTAAATTAGATATCTATGTCTTTATTGACTTTCCAGTATTTATACCATGGAAGCACCAGATGAAGGTTATTCCAGGGATGTGTCGTGCTAAATTAGATAGCTATGTCTTTATTGACTTTCCAGTATTTATACCATGGGCGCACCAGATGAAGGTTATTCCAGGGATGTGTCGTGCTAAATAAGATACCTTGTAACTATGTGTTTATTGACTTTCCAGTATTTATACCATATACGCACCAGATGAAGGTTATTCCAGGGATGTGTCGTGCTAAATTAGATAGCTATGTCTTTATTGACTTTCCAGTATTTATACCATGGACGCACCAGATGAAGGTTATTCCAGGGATGCGTCGTGCTAAATTAGAAATCTATGTCTTTATTGACTTTCCAGTATTTATACCATGGACGCACCAGATGAAGGTTATTCCAGGGATGTGTCGTGCTAAATTAGATATCTATGTCTTTATTGACTTTCCAGTATTTATACCATGGACGCACCAGATGAAGGTTATTCCAGGGATGTGTCGTACTAAATTAGATATCTATGTCTTTATTGATTTTCCAGTATTTATACCATGGACGCACCAGATGAAGGTTATTCCAGGGATGTGTGGTGCTAAATTAGATAGATATTTCTTTATTGACTTTCCAGTATTTATACCATGTACGCACCAGATGAAGGTTATTCCAGGGATATGTCGTGCTAAATTAGATATCTATTTCTTTATTGACTTTCCCGTATTTATACCATGGACGCACCAGATGAAGGTTGTTCCAGGGATGTGTCGTGCTAAGTTAGATAGCTATGTCTTTATTGACTTTCCAGTATTTATACCATGGACGCACCAGATGAAGGTTATTCCAGGGATGTGTCGTACTAAATTAGATATCTGTCTTTATTGACTTTTCAGTATTTATTCCATGGACGCACCAGATGAAGGTTATTCCAAGGATGTGTTGTGCTAAATTAGATAGCTATGTCTTTATTGACTTTCCAGTATTTATACCATGTACGCACCAGATGAAGGTTATTCCAGGGATGTGCCGTGCTAAATTAGATATTTATGTCTTTATTGACTTTCCAGTATTTATACCATGGACGCACCAGATGAAGATTATTCCAGGGATGTGTCGTACTAAATTAGATATCTATGTCTTTATTGACTTTCCAGTATTTATACCATGGACGCACCAGATGAAGGTTATTCCAGGTATGTGCCCTGATAAATTAGATAGCTATGTTTTTATTGACTTTCCAGTATTTATACCATGGACGCACCAGATGAAGGTTATTCCAGGGATGTGTAGTGCTAAATTAGATATCTATGTCTTTAATGACTTTTCAATATTTATACCATGGACGCACCAGATGAAGGTTATTCCAGGGATGTGTCGTGCTAAATTAGATATCTATGTCTTTAATGACTTTCCAATATTTATACCATGGACGCACCAGATGAAGGTTATTCCAGGGATGTGTCGTGCTAAATAAGATACCTTGTAGCTATGTCTTTATTGACTTTCCAGTATTTATACCATGTACGCACCAGATGAAGGTTATTCCAGGGATGTGTCGTGCTAAATTTGATAGCTATGTCTTTATTGACTTTCCATTATTTATACCATGGACGCACCAGATGAAGGTTATTCCAGGGATGTGTCGTGCTAAGTTAGATAGCAATGTCTTTATTGACTTTCCAGTATTTATACCATGGACGCACCAGATGAAGGTTATTCCAGGGATGTGTCGTACTAAATTAGATATCTGTCTTTATTGACTTTCCAGTATTTATTCCATGGACGCACCAGATGAAGGTTATTCCAAGGATGTGTTGTGCTAAATTAGATAGCTATGTCTTTATTGACTTTCCAGTATTTATACCATGTACGCACCAGATGAAGGTTATTCCAGGGATGTGTCGTGCTAAATTTGATAGCTATGTCTTTATTGACTTTCCAGTATTTATACCATGGACGCACCAGATGAAGGTTATTCGAGGGATGTGTCGTGCTAAATTAGATATCTATGTCTTTATTGACTTTCCAGTATTTATACCATGGACGCACCAGATGAAGGTTATTCCAGGGATGTGTCGTGCTAAATTAGATAGCTATGTCTTTATTGACTTTCCAGTATTTATACCATGGGCGCACCAGATGAAGGTTATTCCAGGGATGTGTCGTGCTAAATAAGATACCTTGTAGCTATGTCTTTATTGACTTTCCAGTATTTATACCATATACGCACCAGATGAAGGTTATTCCAGGGATGTGTCGTGCTAAATTTGATAGCTATGTCTTTATTGACTTTCCATTATTTATACCATGGACGCACCAGATGAAGGTTATTCCAGGGATGTGTCGTGCTAAATTAGATAGCTATGTCTTTATTGACTTTCCAGTATTTATACCATGGGCACACCAGATGAAGGTTATTCCAGGGATGTGTCGTGCTAAATAAGATACCTTGTAGCTATGTCTTTATTGACTTTCCATTATTTATTCCATGGACGCACCAGATGAAGGTTATTCCAGGGATGTGTCGTGCCAAATTAGATATCTGTGTCTTTATTGACGTTCCATTATTTATACCATGGACGCACCAGATGAAGGTTATTCCAGGAATGTGTCGTGCTAAATTAGATATCTATGTCTTTATTGACTTTCCAGTATTTATACCATGGACGCACCAGATGAAGGTTATTCCAGGGATGTGTCGTGCTAAATTAGATAGCAATGTCTTTATTGACTTTCCAGTATTTATACCATGGACGCATCAGATGAAGGGTATTCCAGGGATGTGTCGTGCTAAATTAGATAGCTATGTCTTTATTGACTTTCCAGTATTTATACCATGGACGCACCAGATGAAGGTTATTCCAGGGATGTGTCGTACTAAATTAGATATCTATGTCTTTATTGACTTTCCAGTATTTATACCATGTACGCACCAGATGAAGGTTGTTCCAGGGATGTGTCGTGCTAAATTAGATATCTATGTCTTTATTGACTTTCCATTATTTATACCATGGACGCACCAGATGAAGGTTATTCCAGGGATGTGTCGTGCTAAATTAGATAGCTATGTCTTTATTGACTTTCCAGTATTTATACCATGGGCACACCAGATGAAGGTTATTCCAGGGATGTGTCGTGCTAAATAAGATACCTTGTAGCTATGTCTTTATTGACTTTCCATTATTTATTCCATGGACGCACCAGATGAAGGTTATTCCAGGGATGTGTCGTGCCAAATTAGATATCTGTGTCTTTATTGACGTTCCATTATTTATACCATGGACGCACCAGATGAAGGTTATTCCAGGAATGTGTCGTGCTAAATTAGATATCTATGTCTTTATTGACTTTCCAG
Organism: Bathymodiolus brooksi; assembly: GCA_963680875.1. Taxonomy (NCBI): domain Eukaryota; kingdom Metazoa; phylum Mollusca; class Bivalvia; order Mytilida; family Modiolidae; genus Bathymodiolus; species Bathymodiolus brooksi. The sequence goes on along the minus strand of OY804578.1, from coordinate 20,683,428 downwards.
TATTTATACCATGGACGCACCAGATGAAGGTTATTCCAGGGATGTGTCGTGCTAAATTAGATAGCAATGTCTTTATTGACTTTCCAGTATTTATACCATGGACGCATCAGATGAAGGGTATTCCAGGGATGTGTCGTGCTAAATTAGATAGCTATGTCTTTATTGACTTTCCAGTATTTATACCATGGACGCACCAGATGAAGGTTATTCCAGGGATGTGTCGTACTAAATTAGATATCTATGTCTTTATTGACTTTCCAGTATTTATACCATGGACGCACCAGATGAAGGTTATTCCAGGGATGTGCCCTGCTAAATTAGATAGCTATGTCTTTATTGACTTTCCAGTATTTATACCATGGAAGCACCAGATGAAGGTTATTCCAGGGATGTGTAGTGCTAAATTAGATATCTATGTCTTTAATGACTTTCCAATATTTATACCATGGACGCACCAGATGAAGGTTATTCCAGGGATGTGTCGTGCTAAATTATATAGCTGTCTTTATTGACTTTCCAGTATTTATACCATGGACGCACCAGGTGAAGGTTATTCCAGGGATGTGTCGTGCTAAATTAGATATCTATGTCTTTATTGACTTTCCAGTATTTATACCATGTACACACCAGATGAAGGTTATTCCAGGGATGTGTCGTGCTAAATTAGATAGCTATGTCTTTATTGACTTTCCATTATTTATACCATGGACGCACCAGATGAAGGTTATTCCAGGGATGTGTCGTGCTAAATTAGATAGCTATGTCTTTATTGACTTTCCAGTATTTATACCATGGGCGCACCAGATGAAGGTTATTCCATGGATGTGTCGTGCTAAATAAGATACCTTGTAGCTATGTCTTTATTGTCTTTCCAGTATTTATTCCATGGACGCACCAGATGAAGGGTATTCCAGGGATGAGTTGTGCTAAATTAGATAGCTATGTCTTTATTGACTTTCCAGTATTTATACCATGGACGCACCAGATGAAGGTTATTCCAGGGATGTGTCGTGCTAAATTAGATAGCTATGACTTTATTGACTTTCCAGTATTTCTACCATGGACGCACCAGATGAAGGTTATTCCAGGGATGTGTCGTGCTAAATTAGATAGCTATGACTTTATTGACTTTCCAGTATTTATACCATGGACGCACCAGATGAAGGTTATTCCAGGGATGTGTCGTGCTAAATTAGATATCTATGTCTTTATTGACTTTCCAGTATTTATACCATTGGGGCACCAGATGAAGGTTATTCCAGGGATGTGTCGTGCTAAATTAGATAGCTATGTCTTTATTGACTTTCCAGTATTTATACCATGGACGCACCATATGAAGGTTATTCCAGGGATGTGTCGTGCTAAATTAGATAGCTATGTCTTTATTGACTTTCCAATATTTATAACATGAACGCACTAGATGAAGGTTATTCCAGGGATGTGTCGTGCTAAATTAGATATCTATGTCTTTATTGACTTTCCAGTATTTATACCATGGGCGCACCAGATGAAGGTTATTCCAGGGATTTGTCGTGCTAAATTAGATAGCTATGTCTTTATTGACGTTCCATTATTTATACCATGGACGCACCAGATGAAGGTTATTCCAGGGATGTGTCGTGCTAAATTAGATAGCTATGTCTTTATTGACTTTCCAGTATTTATACCATGGACGCACCAGATGAAGGTTATTCCAGGGATGCGTCGTGCTAAATTAGAAATCTATGTCTTTATTGACTTTCCAGTATTTATACCATGGACGCACCAGATGAAGGTTATTCCAGGGATGTGTCGTGCTAAATTAGATATCTATGTCTTTATTGACTTTCCAGTATTTATACCATGGACGCACCAGATGAAGGTTATTCCAGGGATGTGTCGTACTAAATTAGATATCTATGTCTTTATTGATTTTCCAGTATTTATACCATGGACGCACCAGATGAAGGTTATTCCAGGGATGTGTGGTGCTAAATTAGATAGATATTTCTTTATTGACTTTCCAGTATTTATACCATGTACGCACCAGATGAAGGTTATTCCAGGGATATGTCGTGCTAAATTAGATATCTATTTCTTTATTGACTTTCCCGTATTTATACCATGGACGCACCAGATGAAGGTTGTTCCAGGGATGTGTCGTGCTAAGTTAGATAGCTATGTCTTTATTGACTTTCCAGTATTTATACCATGGACGCACCAGATGAAGGTTATTCCAGGGATGTGTCGTACTAAATTAGATATCTGTCTTTATTGACTTTTCAGTATTTATTCCATGGACGCACCAGATGAAGGTTATTCCAAGGATGTGTTGTGCTAAATTAGATAGCTATGTCTTTATTGACTTTCCAGTATTTATACCATGTACGCACCAAATGAAGGTTATTCCAGGGATGTGCCGTGCTAAATTAGTTATCTGTGTCCTTTTTGACGTTCCAGTATTTATACCATGGACGCACCAGATGAAGATTATTCCAGGGATGTGTCGTACTAAATTAGATATCTATGTCTTTATTGACTTTCCAGTATTTATACCATGGACGCACCAGATGAAGGTTATTCCAGGTATGTGCCCTGATAAATTAGATAGCTATGTTTTTATTGACTTTCCAGTATTTATACCATGGACGCACCAGATGAAGGTTATTCCAGGGATGTGTAGTGCTAAATTAGATATCTATGTCTTTAATGACTTTCCAATATTTATACCATGGACGCACCAGATGAAGGTTATTCCAGGGATGTGTCGTGCTAAATTAGATATCTATGTCTTTAATGACTTTCCAATATTTATACCATGGACGCACCAGATGAAGGTTATTCCAGGGATGTGTAGTGCTAAATTAGATATCTATGTCTTTAATGACTTTCCAATATTTATACCATGGACGCACCAGATGAAGGTTATTCCAGGGATGTGCCCTGCTAAATTAGATAGCTATGTCTTTATTGACTTTCCAGTATTTATACCATGGACGCACCAGATGAAGGTTATTCCAGGGATGTGTAGTGCTAAATTAGATATCTATGTCTTTAATGACTTTCCAATATTTATACCATGGACGCACCAGATGAAGGTTATTCCAGGGATGTGTCGTGCTAAATTATATAGCTGTCTTTATTGACTTTCCAGTATTTATACCATGGACGCACCAGGTGAAGGTTATTCCAGGGATGTGTCGTGCTAAATTAGATATCTATGTCTTTATTGACTTTCCAGTATTTATACCATGTACACACCAGATGAAGGTTATTCCAGGGATGTGTCGTGCTAAATTAGATAGCTATGTCTTTATTGACTTTCCATTATTTATACCATGGACGCACCAGATGAAGGTTATTCCAGGGATGTGTCGTGCTAAATTAGATAGCTATGTCTTTATTGACTTTCCAGTATTTATACCATGGGCGCACCAGATGAAGGTTATTCCATGGATGTGTCGTGCTAAATAAGATACCTTGTAGCTATGTCTTTATTGTCTTTCTAGTATTTATTCCATGGACGCACCAGATGAAGGGTATTCCAGGGATGAGTTGTGCTAAATTAGATAGCTATGTCTTTATTGACTTTCCAGTATTTATACCATGGACGCACCAGATGAAGGTTATTCCAGGGATGTGTCGTGCTAAATTAGATAGCTATGACTTTATTGACTTTCCAGTATTTATACCATGGACGCACCAGATGAAGGTTATTCCAGGGATGTGTCGTGCTAAATTAGATATCTATGTCTTTATTGACTTTCCAGTATTTATACCATTGGGGCACCAGATGAAGGTTATTCCAGGGATGTGTCGTGCTAAATTAGATAGCTATGTCTTTATTGACTTTCCAGTATTTATACCATGGACGCACCATATGAAGGTTATTCCAGGGATGTGTCGTGCTAAATTAGATAGCTATGTCTTTATTGACTTTCCAATATTTATAACATGAACGCACTAGATGAAGGTTATTCCAGGGATGTGTCGTGCTAAATTAGATATCTATGTCTTTATTGACTTTCCAGTATTTATACCATGGGCGCACCAGATGAAGGTTATTCCAGGGATTTGTCGTGCTAAATTAGATAGCTATGTCTTTATTGACGTTCCATTATTTATACCATGGACGCACCAGATGAAGGTTATTCCAGGGATGTGTCGTGCTAAATTAGATAGCTATGTCTTTATTGACTTTCCAGTATTTATACCATGGACGCACCAGATGAAGGTTATTCCAGGGATGCGTCGTGCTAAATTAGAAATCTATGTCTTTATTGACTTTCCAGTATTTATACCATGGACGCACCAGATGAAGGTTATTCCAGGGATGTGTCGTGCTAAATTAGATATCTATGTCTTTATTGACTTTCCAGTATTTATACCATGGACGCACCAGATGAAGGTTATTCCAGGGATGTGTCGTACTAAATTAGATATCTATGTCTTTATTGATTTTCCAGTATTTATACCATGGACGCACCAGATGAAGGTTATTCCAGGGATGTGTGGTGCTAAATTAGATAGATATTTCTTTATTGACTTTCCAGTATTTATACCATGTACGCACCAGATGAAGGTTATTCCAGGGATATGTCGTGCTAAATTAGATATCTATTTCTTTATTGACTTTCCCGTATTTATACCATGGACGCACCAGATGAAGGTTGTTCCAGGGATGTGTCGTGCTAAGTTAGATAGCTATGTCTTTATTGACTTTCCAGTATTTATACCATGGACGCACCAGATGAAGGTTATTCCAGGGATGTGTCGTACTAAATTAGATATCTGTCTTTATTGACTTTTCAGTATTTATTCCATGGACGCACCAGATGAAGGTTATTCCAAGGATGTGTTGTGCTAAATTAGATAGCTATGTCTTTATTGACTTTCCAGTATTTATACCATGTACGCACCAAATGAAGGTTATTCCAGGGATGTGCCGTGCTAAATTAGATATTTATGTCTTTATTGACTTTCCAGTATTTATACCATGGACGCACCAGATGAAGATTATTCCAGGGATGTGTCGTACTAAATTAGATATCTATGTCTTTATTGACTTTCCAGTATTTATACCATGGACGCACCAGATGAAGGTTATTCCAGGTATGTGCCCTGATAAATTAGATAGCTATGTTTTTATTGACTTTCCAGTATTTATACCATGGACGTACCAGATGAAGGTTATTCCAGGGATGTGTAGTGCTAAATTAGATATCTATGTCTTTAATGACTTTCCAATATTTATACCATGGACGCACCAGATGAAGGTTATTCCAGGGATGTGTCGTGCTAAATTAGATATCTATGTCTTTAATGACTTTCCAATATTTATACCATGGACGCACCAGATGAAGGTTATTCCAGGGATGTGTCGTGCTAAATAAGATACCTTGTAGCTATGTCTTTATTGACTTTCCAGTATTTATACCATGTACGCACCAGATGAAGGTTATTCCAGGGATGTGTCGTGCTAAATTTGATAGCTATGTCTTTATTGACTTTCCATTATTTATACCATGGACGCACCAGATGAAGGTTATTCCAGGGATGTGTCGTGCTAAGTTAGATAGCTATGTCTTTATTGACTTTCCAGTATTTATACCATGGACGCACCAGATGAAGGTTATTCCAGGGATGTGTCGTACTAAATTAGATATCTGTCTTTATTGACTTTCCAGTATTTATTCCATGGACGCACCAGATGAAGGTTATTCCAAGGATGTGTTGTGCTAAATTAGATAGCTATGTCTTTATTGACTTTCCAGTATTTATACCATGTACGCACCAGATGAAGGTTATTCCAGGGATGTGTCGTGCTAAATTTGATAGCTATGTCTTTATTGACTTTCCAGTATTTATACCATGGACGCACCAGATGAAGGTTATTCGAGGGATGTGTCGTGCTAAATTAGATATCTATGTCTTTATTGACTTTCCAGTATTTATACCATGGACGCACCAGATGAAGGTTATTCCAGGGATGTGTCGTGCTAAATTAGATAGCTATGTCTTTATTGACTTTCCAGTATTTATACCATGGGCGCACCAGATGAAGGTTATTCCAGGGATGTGTCGTGCTAAATAAGATACCTTGTAGCTATGTCTTTATTGACTTTCCAGTATTTATACCATATACGCACCAGATGAAGGTTATTCCAGGGATGTGTCGTGCTAAATTAGATAGCTATGTCTTTATTGACTTTCCAGTATTTATACCATGGACGCACCAGATGAAGGTTATTCCAGGGATGCGTCGTGCTAAATTAGAAATCTATGTCTTTATTGACTTTCCAGTATTTATACCATGGACGCACCAGATGAAGGTTATTCCAGGGATGTGTCGTGCTAAATTAGATATCTATGTCTTTATTGACTTTCCAGTATTTATACCATGGACGCACCAGATGAAGGTTATTCCAGGGATGTGTCGTACTAAATTAGATATCTATGTCTTTATTGATTTTCCAGTATTTATACCATGGACGCACCAGATGAAGGTTATTCCAGGGATGTGTGGTGCTAAATTAGATAGATATTTCTTTATTGACTTTCCAGTATTTATACCATGTACGCACCAGATGAAGGTTATTCCAGGGATATGTCGTGCTAAATTAGATATCTATTTCTTTATTGACTTTCCCGTATTTATACCATGGACGCACCAGATGAAGGTTGTTCCAGGGATGTGTCGTGCTAAGTTAGATAGCTATGTCTTTATTGACTTTCCAGTATTTATACCATGGACGCACCAGATGAAGGTTATTCCAGGGATGTGTCGTACTAAATTAGATATCTGTCTTTATTGACTTTTCAGTATTTATTCCATGGACGCACCAGATGAAGGTTATTCCAAGGATGTGTTGTGCTAAATTAGATAGCTATGTCTTTATTGACTTTCCAGTATTTATACCATGTACGCACCAGATGAAGGTTATTCCAGGGATGTGCCGTGCTAAATTAGATATTTATGTCTTTATTGACTTTCCAGTATTTATACCATGGACGCACCAGATGAAGATTATTCCAGGGATGTGTCGTACTAAATTAGATATCTATGTCTTTATTGACTTTCCAGTATTTATACCATGGACGCACCAGATGAAGGTTATTCCAGGTATGTTCCCTGATAAATTAGATAGCTATGTTTTTATTGACTTTCCAGTATTTATACCATGGACGCACCAGATGAAGGTTATTCCAGGGATGTGTAGTGCTAAATTAGATATCTATTTCTTTAATGACTTTCCAATATTTATACCATGGACGCACCAGATGAAGGTTATTCCAGGGATGTGTCGTGCTAAATTAGATATCTATGTCTTTAATGACTTTCCAATATTTATACCATGGACGCACCAGATGAAGGTTATTCCAGGGATGTGTCGTGCTAAATAAGATACCTTGTAGCTATGTCTTTATTGACTTTCCAGTATTTATACCATGTACGCACCAGATGAAGGTTATTCCAGGGATGTGTCGTGCTAAATTTGATAGCTATGTCTTTATTGACTTTCCATTATTTATACCATGGACGCACCAGATGAAGGTTATTCCAGGGATGTGTCGTGCTAAGTTAGATAGCTATGTCTTTATTGACTTTCCAGTATTTATACCATGGACGCACCAGATGAAGGTTATTCCAGGGATGTGTCGTACTAAATTAGATATCTGTCTTTATTGACTTTCCAGTATTTATTCCATGGACGCACCAGATGAAGGTTATTCCAAGGATGTGTTGTGCTAAATTAGATAGCTATGTCTTTATTGACTTTCCAGTATTTATACCATGTACGCACCAGATGAAGGTTATTCCAGGGATGTGTCGTGCTAAATTTGATAGCTATGTCTTTATTGACTTTCCAGTATTTATACCATGGACGCACCAGATGAAGGTTATTCGAGGGATGTGTCGTGCTAAATTAGATATCTATGTCTTTATTGACTTTCCAGTATTTATACCATGGACGCACCAGATGAAGGTTATTCCAGGGATGTGTCGTGCTAAATTAGATAGCTATGTCTTTATTGACTTTCCAGTATTTATACCATGGGCGCACCAGATGAAGGTTATACCAGGGATGTGTCGTGCTAAATAAGATACCTTGTAGCTATGTCTTTATTGACTTTCCAGTATTTATACCATATACGCACCAGATGAAGGTTATTCCAGGGATGTGTCGTGCTAAATTTGATAGCTATGTCTTTATTGACTTTCCATTATTTATACCATGGACGCACCAGATGAAGGTTATTCCAGGGATGTGTCGTGCTAAATTAGATAGCTATGTCTTTATTGACTTTCCAGTATTTATACCATGGGCACACCAGATGAAGGTTATTCCAGGGATGTGTCGTGCTAAATAAGATACCTTGTAGCTATGTCTTTATTGACTTTCCATTATTTATTCCATGGACGCACCAGATGAAGGTTATTCCAGGGATGTGTCGTGCCAAATTAGATATCTGTGTCTTTATTGACGTTCCATTATTTATACCATGGACGCACCAGATGAAGGTTATTGCAGGAATGTGTCGTGCTAAATTAGATATCTATGTCTTTATTGACTTTCCAGTATTTATACCATGGACGCACCAGATGAAGGTTATTCCAGGGATGTGTCGTGCTAAATTAGATAGCAATGTCTTTATTGACTTTCCAGTATTTATACCATGGACGCATCAGATGAAGGGTATTCCAGGGATGTGTCGTGCTAAATTAGATAGCTATGTCTTTATTGACTTTCCAGTATTTATACTATGGACGCACCAGATGAAGGTTATTCCAGGGATGTGTCGTACTAAATTAGATAGCTATGTCTTTATTGACTTTCCAGTATTTAAACCATGGACGCACCAGATGAAGGTTATTCTAGGGATGTGTCGTGCTAAATTAGATAGCTATGTCTTTATTGACTTTCCAGTATTTATACCATGGACGCATCAGATGAAGGGTATTTCAGGGATGTGTCGTGCTAAATTAGATAGCTATGTCTTTATTGACTTTCCAGTATTTATACCATGGACGCGCCAGATGAAGGTTATTCCAGGGATGTGTCGTGCTAAATTAGATATCTATGTCTTTATTGACTTTCCAGTATTTATACCATGTACGCACCAGATGAAGGGTATTCCAGGGATGTGTCGTGCTAAATTAGATAGCTATGTCTTTATTGACTTTCCAGTATTTATACCATGGACGCACCAGATGAAGGTTATTCCAGGGATGCGTCGTGCTAAATTAGAAATCTATGTCTTTATTGACTTTCCAGTATTTATACCATGGACGCACCAGATGAAGGTTATTCCAGGGATGTGTCGTGCTAAATTAGATATCTATGTCTTTATTGACTTTCCAGTATTTATACCATGGACGCACCAGATGAAGGTTATTCGAGGGATGTGTCGTACTAAATTAGATATCTATGTCTTTATTGATTTTCCAGTATTTATACCATGGACGCACCAGATGAAGGTTATTCCAGGGATGTGTGGTGCTAAATTAGATAGATATTTCTTTATTGACTTTCCAGTATTTATACCATGTACGCACCAGATGAAGGTTATTCCAGGGATATGTCGTGCTAAATTAGATATCTATTTCTTTATTGACTTTCCCGTATTTATACCATGGACGCACCAGATGAAGGTTGTTCCAGGGATGTGTCGTGCTAAGTTAGATAGCTATGTCTTTATTGACTTTCCAGTATTTATACCATGGACGCACCAGATGAAGGTTATTCCAGGGATGTGTCGTACTAAATTAGATATCTGTCTTTATTGACTTTTCAGTATTTATTCCATGGACGCACCAGATGAAGGTTATTCCAAGGATGTGTTGTGCTAAATTAGATAGCTATGTCTTTATTGACTTTCCAGTATTTATACCATGTACGCACCAGATGAAGGTTATTCCAGGGATGTGCCGTGCTAAATTAGATATTTATGTCTTTATTGACTTTCCAGTATTTATACCATGGACGCACCAGATGAAGATTATTCCAGGGATGTGTCGTACTAAATTAGATATCTATGTCTTTATTGACTTTCCAGTATTTATACCATGGACGCACCAGATGAAGGTTATTCCAGGTATGTGCCCTGATAAATTAGATAGCTATGTTTTTATTGACTTTCCAGTATTTATACCATGGACGCACCAGATGAAGGTTATTCCAGGGATGTGTAGTGCTAAATTAGATATCTATTTCTTTAATGACTTTCCAATATTTATACCATGGACGCACCAGATGAAGGTTATTCCAGGGATGTGTCGTGCTAAATTAGATATCTATGTCTTTAATGACTTTCCAATATTTATACCATGGACGCACCAGATGAAGGTTATTCCAGGGATGTGTCGTGCTAAATAAGATACCTTGTAGCTATGTCTTTATTGACTTTCCAGTATTTATACCATGTACGCACCAGATGAAGGTTATTCCAGGGATGTGTCGTGCTAAATTTGATAGCTATGTCTTTATTGACTTTCCATTATTTATACCATGGACGCACCAGATGAAGGTTATTCCAGGGATGTGTCGTGCTAAGTTAGATAGCTATGTCTTTATTGACTTTCCAGTATTTATACCATGGACGCACCAGATGAAGGTTATTCCAGGGATGTATCGTACTAAATTAGATATATCTCTTTATTGACTTTCCAGTATTTATTCCATGGACGCACCAGATGAAGGTTATTCCAAGGATGTGTTGTGCTAAATTAGATAGCTATGTCTTTATTGACTTTCCAGTATTTATACCATGTACGCACCAGATGAAGGTTATTCCAGGGATGTGTCGTGCTAAATTTGATAGCTATGTCTTTATTGACTTTCCAGTATTTATACCATGGACGCACCAGATGAAGGTTATTCGAGGGATGTGTCGTGCTAAATTAGATATCTATGTCTTTATTGACTTTCCAGTATTTATACCATGGACGCACCAGATGAAGGTTATTCCAGGGATGTGTCGTGCTAAATTAGATAGCTATGTCTTTATTGACTTTCCAGTATTTATACCATGGGCGCACCAGATGAAGGTTATTCCAGGGATGTGTCGTGCTAAATAAGATACCTTGTAGCTATGTCTTTATTGACTTTCCAGTATTTATACCATATACGCACCAGATGAAGGTTATTCCAGGGATGTGTCGTGCTAAATTTGATAGCTATGTCTTTATTGACTTTCCATTATTTATACCATGGACGCACCAGATGAAGGTTATTCCAGGGATGTGTCGTGCTAAATTAGATAGCTATGTCTTTATTGACTTTCCAGTATTTATACCATGGGCACACCAGATGAAGGTTATTCCAGGGATGTGTCGTGCTAAATAAGATACCTTGTAGCTATGTCTTTATTGACTTTCCATTATTTATTCCATGGACGCACCAGATGAAGGTTATTCCAGGGATGTGTCGTGCCAAATTAGATATCTGTGTCTTTATTGACGTTCCATTATTTATACCATGGACGCACCAGATGAAGGTTATTCCAGGAATGTGTCGTGCTAAATTAGATATCTATGTCTTTATTGACTTTCCAGTATTTATACCATGGACGCACCAGATGAAGGTTATTCCAGGGATGTGTCGTGCTAAATTAGATAGCAATGTCTTTATTGACTTTCCAGTATTTATACCATGGACGCATCAGATGAAGGGTATTCCAGGGATGTGTCGTGCTAAATTAGATAGCTATGTCTTTATTGACTTTCCAGTATTTATACCATGGACGCACCAGATGAAGGTTATTCCAGGGATGTGTCGTACTAAATTAGATAGCTATGTCTTTATTGACTTTCCAGTATTTAAACCATGGACGCACCAGATGAAGGTTATTCTAGGGATGTGTCGTGCTAAATTAGATAGCTATGTCTTTATTGACTTTCCAGTATTTATACCATGGACGCATCAGATGAAGCGTATTTCAGGGATGTGTCGTGCTAAATTAGATAGCTATGTCTTTATTGACTTTCCAGTATTTATACCATGGACGCGCCAGATGAAGGTTATTCCAGGGATGTGTCGTGCTAAATTAGATATCTATGTCTTTATTGACTTTCCAGTATTTATACCATGTACGCACCAGATGAAGGGTATTCCAGGGATGTGTCGTGCTAAATTAGATAGCTATGTCTTTATTGACTTTCCAGTATTTATACCATGGACGCACCAGATGAAGGTTATTCCAGGGATGTGTCGTGCTAAATTAGATAGCTATGTCTTTATTGACTTTCCAGTATTTATACCATGGACGCACCAGATGATGGTTATTCCAGGGATGTGTCGTGCTAAATTAGATACCTTGTAGCTATGTCTTTATTGACTTTCCAGTATTTATACCATGGACGCACCAGATGAAGGTTATTCCAGGGATGTGTCGTGCTAAATTTGATATCTATGTCTTTATTGACTTTCCAGTATTTATACCATTGGCGCACCAGATGAAGATTATTCCAGGGATGTGTCGTGCTAAATAAGATACCTTGTAGCTATGTCTTTATTGACTTTCCAGTGTTTATACCATGGACGCACCATATGAAGGTTATTCCAGGGATGTGCCGTGCTAAATTAGATAGCTATGTCTTTATTGACTTTCCAGTATTTATAACATGGACGCACTAGATGAAGGTTATTCCAGGGATGTGTCGTGCTAAATTAGATAGCTATGTCTTTATTGACTTTCCAGTATTTATACCATGGACGCACCAGATGAAGGTTATTCTAGGGATGTGTCGTGCTAAATTAGATATCTATGTCTTTATTGACTTTCCAGTATTTATACCATGGACGCACCAGATGAAGGTTGTTCCAGGGATGTGTCGTGCTAAATTAGATATCTATGTCTTTATTGACTTTCCAGTATTTATACCATGGGCGCAGCAGATGAAGGTTATTCCAGGGATGTGTCGTGCTAAATTAGATAGCTATGTCTTTATTGACTTTCCAGTTTTTATACCATGGACGCACCAGATGAAGGTTATTCCAGGGATGTGTCGTGCTAAATTAGATATCTATGTCTTTATTGACTTTCCAGTTTTTATACCATGGACGCACCAGATGAAGGTTATTCCAGGGATGTGTCGTGCTAAATTAGATATCTATGTTTTTATTGACTTTCCAGTATTTATACCATGTACGCACCAGATGAAGGTTATTCCAAGGATGTGTAGTGCTAAATTAGATAGCTATGTCTTTTTTGACTTTCCAGTATTTATACCATGGACGCACCAGATGAAGGTTATTCCAGGGATGTGTCGTGCTAAATTAGATAGCTATGTCTTTATTGACTTTCCAGTATTTATACCATGGACGCACCAGATGAAGATTATTCCAGGGATGTGTCGTGCTAAATTAGATACCTTGTAGCTATGTCTTTATTGACTTTCCAGTATTTATACCATGGACGCACCAGATGAAGGTTATTCCAGGGATGTGCCGTGCTAAATTAGATATCTATGTGTTTATTGACTTTCCAGTATTTATACCATGGACGCACCAGATGAAGGTTATTCCAAGGATGTGTCGTGCTAAATTAGATAGCTATGTCTTTATTGACTTTCCAGTATTTATACCATGGACGCACCAGATGAAGGTTATTCCAGGGATGTGTCGTGCTAAATTAGATACCTTGTAGCTATGTCTTTATTGACTTTCCAGTATTTATACCATGGACGCACCAGATGAAGGTTATTCCAGGGATGTGCCGTGCTAAATTAGATATCTATGTCTTTATTGACTTTCCAGTATTTATACCATGGACGCACCAGATGAAGGTTATTCCAGGGATGTGCCGTGCTAAATTAGATAGCTATGTCTTTATTGACTTTCCAGTATTTATACCATGGACGCACCAGATGAAGGTTATTCCAGGGATGTGTCGTTCTAAATTAGATATCTATGTCTTTTTTGACTTTCCAGTATTTATACCATGTACGCACCAGATGAAGTTTATTCCAGGGATGTGTCGTGCTAAATTAATTAGCTATGTCTTTATTGACTTTCCAGTATTTATACCATGGACGCACCAGATGAAGTTTATTTCAGGGATGTGTCGTACTAAATTAGATATCTATGTCTTTATTGACTTTCCAGTATTTATACCATGGACGCATCAGATGAAGGTTATTCCAGGGATGTGTCGTGCTAAATGAGATATTTACGTTTGTATTAGAATAATATTAACGAGCATAACCACCACACATTTTATTTCAAATTTACAGTTAAATTGATTCAGACCAAGATTAATATCCCCAGGAATATGTAACCTTGGTCGATTTTAGTTTTCTTGTTTAATGCCTTTTTTAACTCGCTCCCGAGGATATTTAAATTATTTTCAAAGACATTTAAATATGTACATGTACCTGATGAAGGTTATTCTAGAAATGTGCCTTACTAAATTAGATATCTACGTTTTATTTTTACTTTCCAGTATTTATACCATGGTCGTACCGGATGAATGTTATTCCATGAGCGTGTCATACTAAATTAGATATGTACGTTTTATTTTGACTTTCCAGTATTTATGCCATAGTCGTACCGGATGAATGTTATTCCATGAGCGCATCATACTAAATTAGATATCTACGTTTTATTTTGACTTTCCAGTATTTATACCATGGGCATACCGGATGAATGTTATTCCATGAGCGCGTCATACTAAATTAGATATCTACGTTTTATTTTGACTTTCCAGTATTTATACCATGGGCGTACCGGATGAATGTTATTCCATGAGCGCGGCATACTAAATTAGATATCTACGTTTTATTTTGACTTTCCAGTATTTATACCATGGTCGTACCGGATGAATGTTATTCCATGAGCGCGTCATACTAAATTAGATATCTACGTTTTATTTTGATTTTCCAGTATTTATACCATGGTCGTACCGGATGAATGTTATTCCATGAGCACGTCATACAAAATTAGATATCTACGTTTTATTTTGAATTTCCAGAATTTATACCATGGTCGTACCGGATGAATGTTATTCCATGAGCGCGTCATACTAAATTAGATATCTACGTTTTATTTTGACTTTCCAGTATTTATCCCATGGGCGTACCGAATGAATGTTATTCCATGAGCGCGTCATACTTAATTAGATATATACGTTTTATTTTGACTTTCCAATATTTATACCATGGTCGTACCGGATGAATGTTATTCCATGAGCGCGTCATATTAAATTAGATATATACGTTTTATTTTGACTTTCCAGTATTTATACCATGGGTGTACCGATGAATGTTATTCCATGAGCGCGTCATACTAAATTAGATATCTACGTTTTATTTTGACTTTCCAGTATTTATACCATGGTCGTACCGGATGAATGTTATTCCATGAGCGCATCATACTAAATTAGATATCTACGTTTTCTTTTGACTTTCCAGTATTTATAACATGGTGGTACCGGATGAATGTTATTCCATGAGCGCATCATACTAAATTAGATATCTACGTTTTATTTTGACTTTCCAGTATTTATACCATGGTCGTACCGAATGAATGTTATTCCATGAGTGCGTCATACTAAATTAGATATCTACACTTTATTTTGACTTTCCAGTATTTATACCATGGGCGTACCGGATGAATGTTATTCCATGAGCCCATCATACTAAATTAGATATCTACGTTTTATTTTGACTTTCCAGTATTTATACCATGGTCGTACCGAATGAATGTTATTCCATGAGTGCGTCATACTAAATTAGATATCTACACTTTATTTTGACTTTCCAGTATTTATACCATGGGCGTACCGGATGAATGTTATTCCATGAGCCCATCATACTAAATTAGATATCTACGTTTTATTTTGACTTTCCAGTATTTATACCATGGTCGTACCGGATGAATGTTATTCCATGAGTGCGTCATACTAAATTAGATATCTACATTTTATTTGACTTTCCAGTATTTATACCATGGGCGTACCGGATGAATGTTATTCCATGAGCCCATCATACTAAATGGTCGTACCGGATGAATGTTATTCCATGAGCGCGTCATACTAAATTAGATATCTACGTTTTATTTTGACTTTCCAGTATTTATACCATGGTCGTACCGGATGAATGTTATTCCATGAGCGCATCATACTAAATTTGATATCTACGTTTTATTTTGACTTTCCAGTATTTATGGCATGGTCGTACCGGATGAATGTTATTCCATGAGCGCGTCATACTAAATTAGATATCTACGTTTTATTTGGACTTTCCAGTATTTATACCATGGTCGTACCGGATGAATGTTATTCCATGAGCGCGTTATACTAAATTAGATATCTACGTTTTATTTTGACTTTCCAGTATTTATACCATGGTCGTACCGGATGAATGTTATTCCATGAGCGCGTCATACTAAATTAGATATCTACGTTTTATTTTGACTTTCCAGTATTTATACCATGGTCGTACCGGATGAATGTTATTCCATGAGTGTGTCATACTAAATTAGATATCTACGTTTTATTTTGACTTTCCAGTATTTATACCATGGTCGTACCGGATGAATGTTATTCCATGAGTGCGACATACTAAATTAGATATGTACATTTTATTTTGACTTTCCAGTATTTATACCATGGTCGTACCAGATGAATGTTATTCCATGAGTGCGTCATACTAAATTAGATATCTACATTTTATTTTGACTTTCCAGTATTTATACCATGGGCGTACCGGATGAATGTTATTCCATGAGCCCGTCATACTAAATTAGATATCTACGTTTTATTTTGACTTTCCAGTTTTTATACCATGGTCGTACCGGATGAATGTTATTCCATGAGCGCGTCATACTAAATTAGATATCTACATTTTATTTTGACTTTCCAGTATTTATACCATGGTCGTACCAGATGAATGTTATTCCATGAGCGTGTCATACTAAATTAGATATCTACGTTTTATTTTGACTTTCCAGTATTTATACCATGGTCGTACCGGATGAATGTTATTCCATGAGCGCGTCATACTAAATTAGATATCTACGTTTTATTTTGACTTTCCAGTATTTATTCCATGGTCGTACTGGATGAATGTTATTCCATGAGCGTGTCATACTAAATTAGATATCTACATTTTATTTTGACTTTCCAGTATTTATGCCATGGTCGTACCGGATGAATGTTATTCCATGAGCGTGTCATACTAAATTAGATATCTACGTTTTATTTTGACTTTCCAGTATTTATACCATGGTCGTACCGGATGAATGTTATTCCATGAGCGCGTTATACTAAATTAGATATCTACATTTTATTTTGACTTTCCAGTATTTATGCCATGGTCGTACCGGATGAATGTTATTCCATGAGCGTGTCATACTAAATTAGATATCTACGTTTTATTTTGACTTTCCAGTATTTATACCATGGTCGTACCAGATGAATGTTATTCCATGAGCGCGTCATACTAAATTAGATATCTACGTTTTATTTTGACTTTCCAGTATTTATACCATGGTCGTACCGGATGAATGTTATTCCATGAGCGCATCATACTAAATTTGATATCTACGTTTTATTTTGACTTTCCAGTATTTATGGCATGGTCGTACCGGATGAATGTTATTCCATGAGCGCGTCATACTAAATTAGATATCTACGTTTTATTTTGACTTTCCAGTATTTATACCATGGTCGTAGCGGATTAATGTTATTCCATGAGCGCGTCATACTAAATTAGATATCTACGTTTTATTTTGACTTTCCAGTATTTATACCATGGTCGTACCGGATGAATGTTATTCCATGAGCGCATCGTACTAAATTTGATATCTACATTTTATTTTGACTTTCCAGTATTTATGGCATGGTCGTACCGGATGAATGTTATTCCATGTGCACGTCATACTAAATTAGATATCTACGTTTTATTTTGACTTTCCAGTATTTATACCATGGTCGTACCGGATGAATGTTATTCCATGTGCACGTGATACTAAATTAGATATCTATGTTTTATTTTGACTTTCCAGTATTTATACCATGGTCGTACCGGATGAATGTTATTCAATGAGCGTGTCATACTAAATTAGATATCTACGTTCTATTTTGACTTTCCAGTATTTATACCATGGTCGTACCGGATGAATGTTATTCCATGAGCGCAACGTACTAAATTAGATATCTACGTTTTATTTTGACTTTCCAGTATTTATGCCATGGTCGTACCGAATGAATGTTATTCCATGAGCGCGTCATACTAAATTAGATATCTACGTTTTATTTTGACTTTCCAGTATTTATGCCATGGTCGTACCGGATGAATGTTATTCCATAGGCACGTCATACTAAATTAGATATCTACGTTTTTGTTAGAATAATATTATCCAGTGTACCCACCACACATCAGTGTTTACAAAGGGCTATGTTTTCATCAGTATCTTTTGTTATCTTCTTCATGTTCTGGATTTGTAAGAGCACCCAACAGAGCTATACCCATGCCATATATTTCTTTCTCCATCGTGTGTGAAATTAAAATAAGATCCCAGTTTTATTGATTGATTTATTTATTTAAAATAATAAACTTATAAACTCATTCACATAGTTACCGTTATCATAAAGCATCATAAATGGTGCAAAAGCTAATAATTATATATACGTATATAATTAAGCGAAGGTGAAACAAAAACTGTAAAGACAAACATTGTTCAGATATTAAAAGACAAATATAGATTTTCAGTAGCTTATAGCATATTTTATTCCTGATCTCTGACATGAAATTCGCTTACCGGTAGACGAACACCGGTTTGTCATATTCATAATTCACATATTTGTAAATATATATCAATTGCATAATAAACACATACACAATAAATGTCTAAAGCTTTGTAGATTCTTCACGGCTGTCATCACCAGTAACAGATGACACACTTTCAGGACGCACTAGTGTACGTCGAGGCGCTTCATCATAGCTTCCAACAGATTCTATTTCTGAACATAGAGACTGACTGCCGGCATCCTCTGCGGTGGGACTCGATGTCCTTTCTGGGGTATCCGGTCTATCTATTTTAGGTGATATTTCCTCGGCAGTTAGAATATTTCCATCACCGGCCCCATTTGTCGGATCAAAAACAAATGCTCTATGTCGTTCATGCCAACGTTTTTGTCTTAGCTTTTCCTTGCGACGTTTCTTTTCAATATCCTAAAATGTAAAAAGATGTATATCTTCTAACTTTTTCTTTACCAGCACATATGAAGCTGTAAAAGATTGTGGCCTAATGTTAACCTACCAGTAGATTGTTTCAAATCATTACACAAACATCTTTAAAGACAGTGACAACAATACCATGCATGCAATGTCTTCACTTAGATAAATAAAATCAATAATCAACTCTACCACTTATATAATAATCGGTCAACTCGAACGAAAAGTAAATCAGTAAAACGGAGGTGTGTAAGAAGTTTGCTAAATGCATTCACTTAAAGCAAAACAAATGGACTCTATATGAAATTGTATTTTACTCTGACGTCAAACCGATTTGAAATTGTGAGTGTCCAACATTTTCACCCAAATTGTCAACTTTATAGCACTTTCACCCCATTCTTGATGAATAAAATGTGAATCATAGCAGTACCACCATATGTTGAAAGAATGGCTTCTAGTATTTGACTTAAAGATAAGCAAATTAGAAATGAATTGAAAAACACACTCTCAAAGCAATTCGAATGTCCAATAGCAAAATCGAAAATACAGAAGCAAAATCAATATATAGATGACGCTTATTTGCTCGACTTGGGACAGGCAATTCAATAAAAAGTGATGAGATTAAACCAGTTTTTTGGATCTTTATCACCTCTTAGTGGAAAGATGTGGTCATGCAAGTGCCTTTGCTATATAGAAGTAACCTACTAATCCTCACATTGACTGGGTGAACAGCGTTGATGTAAAGAAAGCAGAAAACTAATCTTGAACTTCATACACAATCACAATTGAATATAATTGAGTCTTATCTTAAATGTCCCAGTTAGAATATAGGCAAACAATTAATATATAATATACATGCATGAGGCGCTATGAATATATATTACCTCCTCTTGTTGTTTTTTGTGTATCAGAGTAACTTTCGCTAAGACGTCCTCAATTTTAGATTCATTGACATCAGCATCAACACTCGCCAGACACAAAGCTCTGTTCATTGGGAAGAAGTCATTATCTTCTTTTTTCCACTGTAATCGGAAATAGTCTTAATTTTCGTCATTATTGGGTTTTCATCATCAGTTTATAAATTGTTTTACATTTCACTCAATCAAACGTTTATGTGTTATAGACACAGGCACTTGTTTCTGGTAAAACCTTTTTACCTTGATACTATATATACTACAAGATACGTAACCGTTCATTTGTAAAAAATCTAGGTCATCGCGATTTTCGCGTTTTTTCAACTCGACGGACGCCAGCATGGAGGAATGGCCTACATCATCTGAAACTACGATAATTTATCTACAAAATGAAGTATAAAACACCTATCTTTGCTGAACCTCAACAATGCAACAGACCTTTTTCCACGGGTCAGTTATCAGCTTTCATCATCCAGTTGGTCACCTGGCAAGTTCTACCTCGCAGTGAAAGAAAAAATAAGATAAGTTGTAATAAAAATGCTATAAAAAATACTGAGATGTTAGATAATTATATATATTGCATTCCAATAAAAAAAATTAATAAAAGTGTTTTAATTTCTTAGAATAAAAGTGTAGTTTGAATGCAAATCTGTGGCTATCTTTAGAATTCAAAAATTTGTGAACTTTCTATACAACCTCGGGATTTTTCCCTGAAGTATATCAACAGGACTGAAAGTCTTATAGGCGGGAAAATTAATACAGCATCACATGTTTCTTTTTGCATCTTCTCCATTTTGATGAAAAATTATAAAAATAAACTTCAGAATTCCAGCTTGCTAAATGTAATGAGAAACTTCGACCAATCAAATACTTTACCTGAGTTCGACCTTGAACTTTTCATTCGCTGCGGGGTAGAACTTGCCAGGTGACCAACTAGATGATGAAAGCTGATAACTGACCCGTGGAAAAAGGTATGTTGCATTGTTGAGGTTCAGCAAAGGTAGGTGTTTTATACATCATTTTGTAGATAAATTATCGTAGTTTCAGATGATGTAGGCCATTCCTCCATGCTGGCGTCCGTCGAGTTGAAAAAACGCGAAAATCGCGATGACCTAGATTTTTTACAAATGAACGGTTACGTACCTTGTAGTATATATAGTATATATAGTATCTAGGTAAAAAAAAATTACCAGAAACAAGTGCCTGTGGTTATAGATATGTATTAAACCCGCAAAATTAAATGTTCAGTCGCATGTATGGATATGTAGACATATAATTATAATCATTATTTAAAGTAAAATTACACCTTATATAAGAATGCTGGATTCTGATTGGTTAATAGCCGTGATATTTTTTTTTACAAATTCAGGCCTTGCATTGTGAATTTGCAGAATTTTTACTTCATGTAGGTGTACATGTATTTGCATAAGATTTATCTTTTTTTCGTGGTATTTGCAAAATCGTATTTGCCGTTTTTACCCTTCACTGAGACGCTTGTAACACAATTTGTTAAACGTTATCAGTTGTGCGCTTTATGTAACAATCGTATTTGCCGTTTTTACCCTTCACCGAGACGCTGGTAACAAAATTTGTAAAAGGTTATCAGTTGTGCGTTTTATGTAACATCATTCGGTAGAATTAAACAAATACATCATGTTAGATCCTGAAAACGACAAACAAAAGGTATTATTTATTTAGCCAGTGTTCTAAATGATATTCGGTGTAATTAAACAGATATATCATGTTTGGGAGGGATATTTGCGAAAAATACCAGTCTTGAGACTAAATTTCCCTCGCATTCGGCTCGGGAAATTTTTCGTCTCTCGACTGGTATTTTTCCCCAATACCCCTCCCAAACATGATATATCTGTATAAAATTCAGGGTTGTTGTTTTTTTTATTATTGTCTGCCAACTATCCTATGAAAAGACAAATCAATATACATATCAACAGCAAAATACACATAGTAAATTACATTCTTTAATTAATATTGACATATGTAATAATTGTCAGAGTTATTTCCCGTATTTCAGAATACAAATATGTCTATAGAATTATATGTACAAACAATATCTTATTCTTTTTCACGGTTTGCTATGAAAGAGAAAAGATATAAAAAAGTAGAAAAATGTATAGAAGAAATTGATTTATGTGACCTACAGTGTGTTTTTTACGATATTAAAGTCGGAACCACTTTCCATAAAACACAGCATAACATTGGTGTGTCTAAGTCGAACATACCATAATCGCTTTATGTTTAGAAGTTCAGACAGTCGATTTATCCGTGATAAGAAAATATAATAATTACTACGAACGGACCATATATTTACTTGTAGTTATCGAAGAAAAAAAAATATAATAATTACTACGAACGGACCAAATATTTACATGTAGTTATCGCAGAAAAAAACTGGTCCAAATTGAAGATAAAGAGTTTTGGCATGAACGTTATTTTATAGTATTCATATTACCAATGTAGAAACATACAGCTCCAGTGCACTGTAATCGGATGGTTTCACATTATCGAGGTGGATAAAGAAGTATATATACGACCACATACTGTGTTCATTCTGTACATGATACTGGAATCCCTACAGTTGAAGTAAAAACAAAATGCATTTAAACTTACGCATATATCAATCGAAAACACCACTTAAAATGGATTATTACTGTCGATTTCTGGTATTTGATTACATTGTATTATATGTCACTGACTTTGTAACTATAGCAACACGACGGGTGCCACTGGTGGAGCAGGAACTGCTTACCCTTTCGGAGCACCCTTTTTTCACCTCCGGGTTTTAGTGGTGTTCGTGTTGCTCTATCTTTAGTTTTTTGTGTAGTGTTTTGTAGATCGTTGTTTATCCTGTTTGTGTTGGCCATTGTATTGTCTGTCCTATGATTTACTCTGATTACCCCTCTAATATCTTCTGGTATCTTCAAACTCTTCTTTTACACATCAACATTATTACAATAGGCATGGATTCCATTGCTCTTTCTGACAATAGTAGTTCATCTACTATGGGTTATTTTTAATTTATGGAGATGTATTTATAATGTTAGCCAAATGCGGATATTCTGGCTCGAATAAACAGTATTATTATTTTTATCAAATATCATACCTTGCCAGTATGCTCAAAATCATAGCTGTTTCTACTGCATATAAAGCAACACTCCCTCATATCAGACTCGGCCCGCCACTGTATGAAAATAGATACTGAATATATTGATAGTATAATAATGTCTTTTCAATATTCGATTAATTAAGGAGAGATATCATAAACATCTTCAAATTTACAATCTCTATATTAAAAATGATTGTTGAGGAAAAATATATATTAAAAGAGATTATGTCAAATCAGATATAGTCAGTTATGATATATAAGTCAATGAATGTCAAAATACTGATGTCAAGAGCAAAGACTATCATACACGATGCAATAGTAAAATGACATTTGTTCAGCGAACTATAAATTGGAGTTGAATACTTAATAATGTGCATCACTGAGATCACCTAATTAAAAATATATATGCCAGTATGCTGTAAGTTATTATTTTTAATATACAAATAAAATAGAGGAGGAATAATAACGTATCATTTATCTTTGTGGATTATAAATATCATACCTTTAAGTCCCTGAGTTCAGAAAACGTGTCAACAATAATACCAAAGATAATGTTGAGACCGATGGTAGTGATGAAGATAAAGAAAGACACATGATACAAAACTAGAGGCCAAAAAGACGAAAAATCTGCATTGTGATCACCACTCTGTGCAACCGCCTGAAACAAAATACATACTCATCTAATAAGTACAAACAGCAGAAATGGAAAAGAATGGTGATAAAACATCTAAAACATGTAATTAATCAAACGTAATTAAGGTATAAGAAGTGAGTTTGTTTTTATCTGTTTTATTCTTGGTTGTGACACTTTATGTTATCAGCAAAACAGTCTTCAATAAACATGTAATTGTCAGATTACTTGGTCATCTTGTAGGTAGTTTTATATCAAGTGTTCTTCATTGTCATATAAATCTGTACATCAGAAGAGTTTGAAGACACCAAAGGGGTAATCAGAGTCCGCAAATCGAAAGACAGACAACACAATGACCAACAGAAAAAAAGACAAACAACTATCTACAACATACTATACAGAAACCTAAAGATCGAGCATAACGAACCCCAAGAAAATCCGGGACTGAACTTAGATGATACGGTAGGGTAAGTAGTTCCTGTTCAACTAGTGGCACCCGTCATGTTGTATTAGCTACAAACCTGTCATAAGTCATGATTTCATTTTGTAAGCTGGATCTGACGTGACTCGTTATACTGCATAGCTTGCTGAATATAATTAATTCTAACATGACCCCCTTCTTTCGCTTTGTAGACAAACGAGCAATTTATCGATGGTATAATCTCATTGGCACATGCGCCGGTGAATGTGACTGACTTTTCCATTGGCAGCATAAATTGGTTGCGACATTTTCTGCAAACGTAAATATAAATTACCGTCTTCCAATCAAAGTATACTACCATATTTGTATTCTTAGACATATCAGAATCGAAATAAATCACGGAAGCCAGAATGTGTTTTGAGATTTAACATGGATTGGCGGATATTAGTAAATTTTATCCCTCGCTATACTAATATCCGCCAATCCATGTTAAAACTCCCAACACATTCTGGCTTCCATGATTTATTTCGTAAATCTATTTCGAAGTAGCATAATTTGGAATAAACTCTACTAGTGCCACACATGTGATACATATATACAACTAACGCTGGTTTGTTTGAATCTGTGTTACTCATATATTTAGTTTTCTGTGTTGTGTGTGTGAGTTTGGTTTTTTTTGGGGGGTTTTTTGGTCATCGTTCTGTATCGTGTACTTATTGGCCTGTCATTGGATTGTCCATTCGTAGTTGTCTCTTAAATTTTTGCCAACGTTTATTTAGAATACTGACTGTTCATTAATTAATACATACAGATAATTAACTTACATCAAACATATCTCCTATAAGACCATATCTTATCACTGTGATGGTACACTGCCATAATGTGTGGCAGTATAGATAGTTGGCTGGATCAAAGAAAGCCCTCAGCAATGAAAATCCAATTAAGGCATAAATATATATCACAATTAATCCTAGAACTGCTACCCAAAACAGTGACCATCCTATAAGGATAATAATGATCAACGTTGTAATACAAAAAACTAATTTGACCATTAAGTCAGTCGTCAGATATTATATTTTACGTTTCTGTTTATGTAAAGTTTATGAAGAATTTAGAAAAAAAATATACAGCATAAAACATAATTTCTCTCAATTATGTTGTTTGATATGATATCACTTAGATGTCATCGTATGGTAGTTGTATATATAAACACCTATGTGGGTAATCAATGGCGGATCGACGGATGGTCCGGGCATCACTTTTTCCTCCAGCAATATGATAATTGACGCCAGCGATATAACTGGCGTATTATTGCAAGATGCATCTTGCACTCATACTCCATTAATTAACCTATTTTTATTATTTTTTTCTTCAGTTTCGCTTATTCACAAATCTGTAATAACACTTTCAATAAAATCATACATATTTACTCACTTACCATTTTGGGTAACAGATTTAATCACACCACCGAGTAGCTGGTTGTTGACCACAATGTTTAACAAATGGAATGAGAAGAAATAACCATTATATACTGTCCCTAATACAGAAAATGACAGGAACACCTACAGAACAAATACATTGTATTATTAATTTATAATTGTAATGTGTTCCGTCCCAGCTACAGGGAAAGTTTTCAATGCTATAGTTTCGAAATTTAAGAGGGTACTTTGTTGGAAGACGTTGCAATCTTCTATCCAGACAATTGTGGTTAATGCAGTGATTGGTTATAGTCCAATTGATTGTCCCTGTTCTTTTTAACTTTTCAAAGATACTACCTGAAGATACTACAAGAATATAGTAGTATGTCTGTCAAGGGTAACAAGCACATAGTAACCATTGGAGACTTGGCCTTCATTCGTTGTTATAATAAGAAGATAGTTTTGTATTGTTAGAAGCCTTCAAAACATTACAGAGACGATTCGGATGCTACACAAATACGACTGAAAAACAAAACAAAAGTAAAGAACAAACATTCAGACAACATGAACTCCCACAATAAATGTATGTGTGGACAAGTGTTTCGGAAATATGAGAACAAATTCCTTCGTTTACGGCGACGGCTCATTATTTGAGATCAATTTAATTCCATATGCATAAGATAAGAAGACAACAATAATAACCTTTAAGATACCTTTTACGATCTTTATGTTGTGTTTATCAATATTGTGTTCTTATTACTTATTGTTAATTACTTCATTGTCATAGCTTAAAGTATCGTTTTAAAATGGTGACTTAGTATAATGCCCCCTATAAATTAAAAATAAGTTTTAGAAGTAAGAGTTAATTGAAAGTAAGAAGGGACCGTCGTGGTCGTGATCGTATGGTAGTTAGATTTACAACTACATGTGCAATCAGTACTTATCACCAATAAAGTTGTGAGGTCGAACCCAGTTTATGGCGAGGTTTACTCGATACAACATAATGTGATAAAGTTCGTCAGTGACTTGCGGCAGGTCGGTGGTTTTCTCCGGGTTCTCCGGGTTCCTCCAAAAAAAAACTGACTTCAATGATACAACTGAAATAAGTGGCGTTAAACATCATAAACTACACCGAAAGTAATAAATCAGTACAAACCAGAAAATAGAATGTCTTAAAACTGAAGATTTTAGCATCTAATCTAGATCCCTCTTTATCTTCATCTTCTGTCTTATCCTCGTCATCTTCTTTCTTATCATATAACTTTCTAAAGAAAACATAAAACTATATTTGATAAATGTCTATTTAATTTATAGTTCATACTACCTAAACCATATTGTTAAAAGAATCAAGTGAGATTACAGCGATAAAGCATGTTAATCAGCATATACAACTCGAGGGTCCGGTCTTTAGTTTGTTTGGTTTATGGTGTATAACGCCTCATTCAACAATATGTCAGTTATATCGTGGTGATCAGTTTTATTGGTAGTCACTGACAAACTTTATCACATAATGTTGTATCGAGCATACCTCGTCTCTGCAGGATTCGAACTCACAACGTTAGTGGTGATATGCACTGATTGCATAGGTAGTTTAAAATTAAACTACCGTACAATCACGACCACGACGGCCCCTATTAATTTGTTGAATGTGCTCTAACCGTGGTCTAGTTATTACTGTAAATCAGAGTTTTATGACAATAAGTATTTTGTGAAAGTAATGTTACAATCCAAATACAAATACAGGCCCATACACATGATTTGTTAAGGGATGTCGGTAGACTCGAAACGCGACATGATCTTGTGGGCTGGGTTATAATACAGAGGTTAATAGTCATAATTCAACCAAAATCCCGATTTCAATAATTACAATTCAACGTAAATCTCGATATAAAAAGTCATAATTCATCCATAATCTCGATTTTATGTCCTTCCTGTTTTACAAGGGAAGGACCGGTGTACGTACGGATATCTTCCTTTGCATACCCGAAGAACACTAGATATGCATATCACAAAAGACAAGGAATGTTACAACAAAAGTTTATTTGAATATGACGATTTAAAACAAAAAATATTATATTTTGAAAGAGTTCTTCATAATTCGCTCTTTATTACATGCTATTAGTCATTACACATTATACTGTTAAATACCATGCATGATCAATTATATATTTAATAGTCTTTATAAGAATAAATTAAAGTAACATTCAATTACTTTTATAGCAGTTATATATTTCAAAGCTGCAGTATATGCTTCAATGATGAGCATACATAGAGTGAGTGTAAAACAGCCTACTGTTGATCAATGCTCGCTACTTATTTACGATATGAGGAACACATGGTACTACATTGATGTAAGCATCGTATAACCTATCAAACAACATACATATTGTACCTGAATGGAGCAGATATCTCCTTGAGTGTAGGTAGTTGAGGGTGATTGAGCAACATATAACTTATCAGCATCATGAGGGAGAAGAAATTATGAGTTCCCATCAACGCATACATCGTAATATCATATACGTTTCTATCTAGGCCTCTTATTTCTGGTGTTGGACTGCAACAAATAAAACAATTGTAAAATAATACTTACTTACTATTCTATGAGATAAATATGTCGATATTTAGTGGTCAGGTTGAAGTCCTCACTATGAAAGTTTTACTGTCGCCACCATGACTTGTTTAACCGTTATTGAATATTTGTGTGACAAATGACCATGGATATCATAATCCGGTTCTTTCCCCCATGGACTTATCACAGAGTTTGTAACAAGAGTAACACGACGGGTGACACGTGTGGATTAGGAATTGCTAACCCTTCCGGAGCACCTGAGTTGACTACTGTTTTCTTCTGTGGGGTTCCTGTCACTCAATATTAAGCTTACTATGTAGTGGTATTTTTTTCATAAATCATTGTTTGGCCTTTTGTCATTTTTCTTTCGGCCATATAAATGTCTGTCCTTGATTTTTGGTTTCTGATTACCCCTTTAGTATCGTGAATTGTTGAACTGCATTCATTAATAACAACAGTAAATAGATACATCTACATAAGTATTTCATACACATTTTCAAATGAACAACTGATTTTTTCAAAATACAGTCTAGCCCACTTTTAATGAATTTAAGAGAGAATGAAACATTTCCATCATAACTTAAAAATGCAATATAACATGACTTTTTATATACCAAAAGGGGTAGATAGGTATAAATAATATCTTCAATATAACCGAGTTTTCATTATAAGCGATTTCATTATAAGTGGACTTGAATGTTTTTATAATTTGTCACAAAACACAAGAAAATTCATTTGTTTGACGAAATCAATATTGATTTTTTACACAAATGTACACATCATCTCCTTGTTTTGTATTACACATCATCTCCTTGTTTTGTATTACACACTTACTCTCCAATCAATTCCCAATTTATAGTTTGATTAGTTTGATTATTCTGTTTATTGTAATCTTCAAGTGAAGCTTTGGCATTCCATGTATACAGCATCAATAGGTTGATTGCCACGCTCAGGAAGAA
Source organism: Bathymodiolus brooksi (assembly GCA_963680875.1). Taxonomy (NCBI): domain Eukaryota; kingdom Metazoa; phylum Mollusca; class Bivalvia; order Mytilida; family Modiolidae; genus Bathymodiolus; species Bathymodiolus brooksi. The sequence goes on along the minus strand of OY804578.1, from coordinate 20,654,233 downwards.
GGCACCAAAGTTCCATATTAACCTACAATATGCAACATGACATCTAAATTAATATGTGAACAATTACAAAGTTATGCTGAAACAGTACATGGTATTCCAAGTGTTGAGATAACAGTAATGTAAGGTTTGTATCACTTGCGAAATCGGTCTTGAAATTTATTATTATTATTATTATTATTATTATTATTGTAAATATCTGCCCTCATATTTATATCAGTCGGGACCGTAAGTGTCGTGATCGCATGGTAGTTGGATTTACAACTGCCTGTGCAATTAGTGCATATCACCACTAACGTTGTGAGTTCGAATCCCGCTCAGACGAGGTTTACTCGATACAACATTATATGATAAAATTTGTCAGTGACTTGCAGCATGTCGGTTGTTTTATCCGGGTACTCCGGTGTCCTCCAGCAACAAAACTGATCAGAACGATATAACTAAAATATTGTTGAAAGTGGCGTTAAACTCCATAACCCTAACCCCATTTACATCACGTTTTACATTCAACATAAAATAAATACCTACCAAAAGTTTGTAAAAACTTTTGATATTGGCTTCTGTAAAATTTTTCTTTGGTAGCTGATGTCTTTCAATATATCTTTGGTCCATCCCATAAGATCCCTTATTTTATTACTAGGAGATGATCTGTCTACACTCCACTTAAGAGTTTCCTTCACTTCCTCACGTAATAAACTCTGGTGAGAATTAAATAAACAGATAAATTACATTAATATATATGGAATTTTATAATATTAAATATATTTCAATTCAAAAACAGCAATGGTATATATACTAGTATTCTTGTTAATAATCTGGCATTTTCAATATATGATGGTTTTTTTTTATTTCATAGCATACAATCACATGAAGTAAATACAACTGTATTACAATCATCTCTAGCAGGTATCAACAACACAATGTATCGAACTCACTGGATCCCGACAGAATACTGGACAGGGGTTGTATTAAATAATTTATATATACAACATAAAATTCATGTGCATGTGTCGGTTATTTTGTAATACAATGTGGTGTTTTTCAGTAGAAATGAATCTGGACATGTATTTGATTATTTATTACCTTTTGATATATAATCATCAAGAGGGGTGGGGAGGTTCTGCCCTCAATAATCGATTGACACCACCAGATGTGTGTGCCTGTCCCATAATCCATAACCTTGCTTTACATTGTCATATGAATATGAGGCGAGAGGTACTTGTTCATTTTGTTGATATTGTTTGAACTGTTTTTCATCGGTTTAAATTTTGAGGCCGTCGTGGTCGTGATGGTATGGTAGTTGGATTTACAATTACCCATGCCATCGGTGAATATCTCCACTTACGTTGTGATTTCGAATCCCGCGCATGCCAGTCTTACTCAATATAACGTTATGTGATGAAGTTTGTCAGTAACTTGCCGCAGGTCAGTAGTTTTCTCCGGGTACTCCGGTTTCCTCCACCAATAAAATTGACAGCCACGATATAACTGAAATATTGTTGAAAGTGGCGTTAAACACTATAACCCTAACCCTAACTGTTTAGATTTTCAATTCGTAATTGCATTACAACCTGTTACGTGTGAATTCCTTAGTAATATATGGGATTAAGTATTTATTTATTACTGTTGTAACTTATTTATTAAGCTTACTCTGTTTTCTACTCTAAAATTGACCTTCTGTAATGCATCGTTTTTAATTATTTCAATTGATGAACAATTCTTCTTGTAGAAATCAATAGCTTTCTGATGCTCAGGTTTGATCAAAACTTCTGCAAATTCAACAAGGAAATATTGTGTTTTCATAAAATATTTGGCAAATGAAATATACATATATACACATTTACATGTTCTTCCTGTCGAAATGACGGTGCAGATAGTGTGTTATAATATCTCCAGAAATAATAGACATGAGCAAGAACCTCTTCGATAATTGAACACGAACATAATCAAACAAAAGACAGTGTATTTATTTTTATTTTATTTTATTACTACTGATGCGGTGTAACACCGCCAAATCGTTGTGCCTGTCTTTTTTGTGTTCAGATAGTTAAGGTGAGATATGATTGTTCGTTTTCTTGATATTTAAGGAAGCTTAGACACTATAAAAGACATGCAATGTCATACTTACTTTTGTATAATTCCGTATCTATGTCACTCATTCTTGCCCAGATGAGGTAGAACAAATATCCAGTATCTGTTAAACTGTCTCTAATTGGATCTTTCTTTGTACCCTGTAATATGCAATAAGATTCCAATATTCAATGCTCATCATCTGAACATTAACCTAAGTGCACAATAAGACAATAATATTCATGTTAAGGGTCGCTTATCACAATAACCATAACAACAATTCCCAGCTACATGTATCACATAAAGAAGGGACAATAAGATTGTTGTTGTCGTCATGACGACATTTGTTTATGTTATTTCTACATTATTGTATCACAATATTCACAGTGTAACTTGAAATGACATTCAATATGCTCACCAATATGCCTTGTACTACTCCACCACCCATAGAAGCCAGGTTTTTGACTGATCCCTTTAAACCTGTGACGTCTCCATTATCAATCTTTACAATATCTGGTAAGTTAATGTTTTCTGATAGACTCAATTCGTAACAGTTTCTCATGCATCTTAGTAAAGCTTGTTTGTCAATAGTATCCTTCACTTCCTGTAATATGTGATATAGATATGATCACTCATAAAGTAATACATTATCCAAAGTAAATCAATGTGTAGCGACATAGTAGTATACATCCTGTCCATCTGAATTGTTGCGATAGTGTGGTATTGTTTGTTTTTCATATAATCATTATTATAAGACAAATAAAGTCTGGCAATAACAATGTAGAGACGGGCCTTATTACGAATATTGTGTCTGATCCAATACCATATAATATTGTAATATATCTCAAGTGGTCACTATATTGTAATTCGTGTGCTGTTTATAAAGATGAAGGCTCATTTGTAGGCTGAATTTACAAAGAACAAGGGCAAAGCAAAGCGTAGCATATCCCCTCTCCTTAAAAATTTGACCCGATGACCTTGACCTTTGACCTATGACCTTGAAAATAACAATATCTCGTGAAGATCCATCAGTCCAATATCAAAACCATATTTCGTGAAGAAAAGTTAAAATGGTGAATTTCTATGTTTGAATGCGCATAACTGCACATTAGAATCTAAGGATGTACAAGTGCATACTTTTGGGCATAACTCTAGAAAAACTCAATGGATCGGGATATGGTACTAATGTGCACATCTTCATACTAGGATCTTGCAATATACTAAGTTTCACAAACATCTCATTAAGCATGTGGGAGGAGTTGTGATGACAAAGTGCACGGTGAATTGTATTAAATTTCCAAGTCCAAACGGGTATAGTTCTGGAAAACTCAATTGACCAGGATATACTACTAATGTGTAAATCTTCATATTAGGTTCTCGCAATATACTAAATTTCACAAACATATCATTAAGCATGTGGGAGGAGTTGTGATGACAAAGCGCATGGTGAATTGCCTCAAAATTTATAAGTCCAAAAAAGCTTAACAGGGGTAAACCTCAATCGTCTGGGATATCCTACTAATATGCACATCTTCGTATTAGGATCTTGCAATTTACAAAGTTTCATGAACTTCTGATTAATCATGTAGGAGAATCTCAAAAATGTTGACCCGGTGACCTTGACCTTTGACCTATGACCTTGAACATCAATATGATTCCAGATTCTCTTAAGGACTAATTATGTATCAAGTTTGGTCAAAATCCATTGAAGAATGTTGATTCTAGAGTGTTCACAAGGGTGTTACGGAAGGACAGACGGATGGTAGCGTTACTATATCCCTTCGCAACTTCGTTGGCGAGGGGATAAAAACGTAAATGTACTATTTCCTTAATGTAACATTGACATTATTAACTCACGTACTTCTACATATTAACATGCAACAATACGTACTTCGGCAACTGCCGATTCTTCTGGTCCATTTTCCTCGATCAAAGATAGAATAACACAGCCTATTGTCTGTCGTAAAGCCAACACCTGTTTGAAATAAAACAATGGCTAATACATGTCCCAACTTAAACAAACATTGTTTTTCGACTGATGAAGATAACATAAAAGTGTATACTGCTTACGATACTCTGTGTTGTACTCACGTCACCTTATTGTTGATGTTTAATAATTAGTCCTAATTAGTCAGCATTTGTGACCACTTTTTCATATTGTCTGAATACAATTGGACATTCAAGAGCTTGATGATATCAATGAAGCAACTTTGTTCATTAGAGAACTACATTGAACTGCTATATTCTATAAGTTGATGCTGACGAAAAGAAGAAGTACTATAGTATGTTGATTAAACGTTAGACTTTTGGCATTGCATAGCGAAAGAAGGTTAAGATAGTTTTATCTAATTTGTTAAAATCAATATGTAAATGCGATGACTTATATATATGGCGGGTATGTAGTAATGAGCGGGGAGAATCATATTATTCTTGGATTTTTTAACTTCCAACTAATATTTCCATATATCGTCCAATCTTGTCAATAGGCAAATAGGTGCTTTGCTGTCCCGTACCCGTTTTTTGTAATACGATACAGCAGTATTCATACAGTTGGCTCTATGTTCTACTACCCAGTAATGCTGCTTAATCTAATTGTGAGATATGTTCTGTAAATACCTTCTCTGGAGGACAATCTCCAATATCATTTGATCTAAGTATGAAGTTTATGTAGTCCACGATTTTGTTACCATACAGGACTACTCTGTTCTCTTGATTTCCCTAAAACAAAACAAAAAGGTAAAACGGGACAATACATGTTTAGTTTGTTGAGAATTATTTAGAACTGTTACTCCTAATAATATACACTATAATTAAAACATAGAGTTTAAGTCATAAATTATAGTTATTCATTTTTATATTATTTGTTAATCTGTTTTAAATTTAAGTAAATCAGTGTTCATTTTTGCCTTATTTGTTATATAGTAATATTACTTACGGCACAGAATTCATTCAAGCTTGAGAACACCTGAATAGCAAGATCAATGGTCTTCTCTGTTATTGCAGAGTAAACAACATTAATGAATTGAGTTGTTTCAGCCACGATGTTGAATGATTTAACATTATCAGGTTGTTCTCTAAGATAATTCTACAAAATATAATAGAAAAATGTGTATAATAAACGTTAGAGCATACCGAAGGGCAATAACAATGAAGAATCCAGAGAAACTGTAAATACACGTTAGAGCATATCGAAGGGGCAATAACAATGAAGAATCCAGAGAAACCGGCAACCTAGGGTACACAAGTTACAGGACAAATACACGTTAGAGCATACCGAAGGGGCAATAACAATGAAGAATCCAGAGAAACTGTAAATACACGCTAGAGCATACCGAAGGGGCAATAACAATGAAGAATCCAGAGAAACCGGCAACCTAGGGTACACAAGACACAGGACAAATACACGTTAGAGCATACTGAAGGGGCAATAACAATGAATAATCCAGAGAAACTGTAACCTAGGGTACACAAGACACAGGAGAAATACACGTTAGAGCATACCGAAGGGGCAATAACAATGAACAATCCAGAGAAACTGTAAATAAACGTTAGAGCATACCGAAGGGGCAATAACAATGAACAATCCAGAGAAACCGTAAATACACGTTAGAGCATACCGAAGGGGCAATAACAATGAAGAATCCAGAGAAACTGTAAATACACGTTAGAGCATACCGAAGGGGCAATAACAATGAAGAATCCAGAGAAACCGGCAACCTAGGGTACACAAGACACAGGACAAATACACGTTAGAGCATACCGAAGGGGCAATAACAATGAACAATCCAGAGAAACTGTAACCTAGGGTACACAAGACACAGGAGAAATACACGTTAGAGCATACCGAAGGGGCAATAACAATGAACAATCCAGAGAAACGGCAACATAGGATACACAAGACACAGGACAAATAAACGTTAGAGCATATCGAAGGGGCAATAACAATGAACAATCCAGAGAAACTGTAACCTAGGGTAAACAAGACACAGGACAAATACACGTTAGAGCATACCGAAGGGGAAATAACAATGAACAATCCAGAGAAACTGTAACCTAGGGTACACAAGACACAGGAGAAATACACGTTAGAGCATACCGAAGGGGAAATAACAATGAACAATCCAGAGAAACTGTAACCTAGGGTACACAAGACACAGGAGAAATACACGTTAGAGCATACCGAAGGGGCAATAACAATGAACAATCCAGAGAAATTGTAAATAAACGTTAGAGCATACCGAAGGGGCAATAACAATGAACAATCCACAGAAACTGTAACCTAGGGTACACAAGACACAGGAGAAATACACGTTAGAGCATACCGAAGGGGCAATAACAATGAAGAATCTAGAGAAACGGCAACATAGGGTACACAAGACACAGGACAAATACACGTTAGAGCATACCGAAGGGGCAATAACAATGAACAATCCAGAGAAACTGTAACCTAGGGTACACAAGACACAGGAGAAATACACGTTAGAGCATACCGAAGGGGCAATAACAATGAACATTCCAGAGAAACTGTAACCTAGGGTACACAAGACACAGGACAAATACACGTTAGAGCATACCGAAGGGGCAATAACAATGAACAATCCAGAGAAACTGTAACCTAGGGTACACAAGACACAGGAGAAATACACGTTAGAGCATACCGAAGGGCAATAACAATGAAGAATCTAGAGAAACGGCAACATAGGATACACAAGACACAGGAGAAATACACGTTAGAGCATACCGAAGGGGAAATAACAATGAAGAAGCTAGAGAAACTGTAACCTAGGGTACACAAGACACAGGAGAAATACACGTTAGAGCATACCGAAGGGGCAATAACAATGAAGAATCCAGAGAAACGGCAACCTAGGGTACACAAGACACAGGAGAAATACACGTTAGAGCATACCGAAGGGCAATAACAATGAAGAATCTAGAGAAACGGCAACCTAGGGTACACAAGACACAGGACAAATACACGTTAGAGCATACTGAAGGGGCAATAACAATGAAGAATCTAGATAAACTGTAACCTAGGGTACACAAGACACAGGAGAAATACACGTTAGAGCATACCGAAGGGGCAATAACAATGAAGAATCTAGAGAAACGGCAACCTAGGGTACACAAGACACAGGACAAATACACGTTAGAGCATACTGAAGGGGCAATAACAATGAAGAATCTAGAGAAACGGCAACCTAGGGTACACAAGACACAGGACAAATACACGTTAGAGCATACCGAAGGGGCAATAACAATGAAGAATCCAGAGAAACTGTAAATAAACGTTAGAGCATACCGAAGGGGCAATAAAAATGAAGAATCCAGAGAAACTGTAAATAAACGTTAGAGCATACCGAAGGGGCAATAAAAATGAAGAATCCAGAGAAACGGCAACCTAGGGTACACAAGACACAGGAGAAATACACGTTAGAGCATACCGAAGGGGCAATAACAATGAAGAATCCAGAGAAACGGCAACCTAGGGTACACAAGACACAGGAGAAATACACGTTAGAGCATACCGAAGGGGCAATAACAATGAACAATCTAGAGAAACGGCAACCTAGGGTACACAAGACACAGGAGAAATACACGTTAGAGCATACTGAAGGGGCAATAACAATGAATAATCTAGATAAACTGTAACCTAGGGTACACAAGACACAGGAGAAATACACGTTAGAGCATACCGAAGGGGCAATAACAATGAAGAATCTAGATAAACTGTAACCTAGGGTACACAAGACACAGGACAAATACACGTTAGAGCATACTGAAGGGGCAATAACAATGAAGAATCCAGAGAAACTGTAAATAAACGTTAGAGCATACCGAAGGGGCAATAAAAATGAAGAATCCAGAGAAACTGTAAATAAACGTTAGAGCATACCGAAGGGGCAATAAAAATGAAGAATCCAGAGAAACTGTAAATAAACGTTAGAGCATACCGAAGGGGCAATAACAATGAAGAATCTAGAGAAACTTTAAATAAATGTTAGAGCATACCGAAGGGGCAATAACAATGAAGAATCTAGAGAAACTGTAAATAAACGTTAGAGCATACCGAAGGGGCAATAACAATGAAGAATCCAGAGAAACTGTAAATACACGTTAGAGCATACCGAAGGGGCAATAAAAATGAAGAATCCAGAGAAACTGTAAATAAACGTTAGAGCATACCGAAGGGGCAATAAAAATGAAGAATCCAGAGAAACTGTAAATAAACGTTAGAGCATACCGAAGGGGCAATAACAATGAAGAATCCAGAGAAACTGTAAATAAACGTTAGAGCATACCGAAGGGGCAATAATAATGAAGAATCCAGAGAAACTGTAAATAAACGTTAGAGCATACCGAAGGGGCAATAACAATGAAGAATCCAGAGAAACCGGCAACATAGGGTACACAAGACACAGGAGAAATAAACGTTAGAGCATACCGAAGGGGCAATAACAATGAAGAATCCAGAGAAACTGTAAATAAACGTTAGAGCATACCGAAGGGGCAATAAAAATGAAGAATCCAGAGAAACGGCAACATAGGGTACACAAGATGAAGACAAAGAAAGCAAAAATACAACACAGACTGTGTTGAACAACACAATGCGCAAACAGACACAAATAAAGTAAATATGACATGAGCCCTCCTACAAACAACTGGAGGTAATGACGAACCGCACATCGCTTAATGCGGAAATATAATGTAAAGTTTAATAAGCATGTGCATGAGGCATCATCATTATAGGGGTTAGTGTTAATCAATCTCTAGTTTTCTATTTGATTTTCTGTATACCGTTGTGTTTTCTCCTTTATCCGTTATATTGTCTGTCCTTCTTCACGTCACAGGATTTACTGATATTTTTTAAATCTTAAATATGTTTTTTACTTTTATATGACGGTTACATCTACACTGAATTTTTATTATTGATTTGCTATGTCATATTATTTAGTGTCACTAGTGGAGGTGAAACTACATGCCCTTCCGTAGCACATGACGGTTTTAGTTGGTTCGTATTAATTAATTTGTATTTTTCTGGGTATACATCTTTGTTTTTCCTTTTGGCCATTGCATTGTCTGTCCTTCGATTTACTGCTTCTGATTATACCTTCAGTATCTTCAAACTTTTTTTTTTATTTCGTAATGATATGAAACTGTAAAATAATGTAGAAGAATGATAACTTACTTGTAGTTCGGCGTTTTGTCCATCACAAATTCTAGCTAAAAGTTCTAATACAAGTTCTATGTATCCATCATCATTGTATTCCATCATATCAGACATTGCACTGTCATCAGCTACCTGTCCATCCTACAATTATCATTTGTCTTTAACGCTATGTCAAACATTTTGTTTCTAGAAATCATCTTACTGTACTTAGGGCTGTGGCAAATATATTTAATTTATTAAAATCGTAGCAGATTTACATAATTATTATGATTATAGTAATACATGTATGATACATGGAATCTCATTAACCGGATTAACCTTGTTACACCTGGGTGCTTGTCCCTCGAAACTAGATTTATATCAGCATATATCATGGTGGTTTTTTGTTCCATCATTTTATGGTACGAGGTAGGTACTTGGTCAATTTGTTGATATTGATGACTACTACTGATTTCTTTTCACTATATAGGATGCGACATGTATAATATCAATACTGAAGTAATAACTGCCAACATTCTTTCAAGATGCTATATAGAAGGAGGGAGTGAGCTATGGTGTTTAACGTCACTTTTATCAATATTTCAGCTATATCGTGGCAGTCAGTTTTATTGGGGGAGAAAACCGCACACATGCCGCAAGTCACTGATAAACTTGATCAAATAATGTTGTTTCGGGTACACCTAGCCATGATTGGGGCTCGAACTTACAGGTTTAGTGATGATAGGCAACGAGCAATGATGGCCCCTGTATAGAAAGATCATACTTCATATTTCTATTATGTATACCGATACGCGAATGGAAATAATTTTACTTCCCTTTATAGACCAGATAGAGTGAACACGATCTTTGATATCATTTCTTTATAATTGGGATCTTATTGACGTCAGAAATACCATGCTTCAGAATCGACTTCAATTACCTGCATTGGAACTGCAAACACATCCATAGCTGCAACTTTACCATTTTGAAATAAATTATGGCCCCCTTCAATCATAGTTTTTTCTACATTCTTCGTCTTCTTCTTGCTTGGCATAAAGGGCGTGGGATGTCCTACCAAAGTCTGAAAACAATTGATGCAAAAACAGTATGACACACGAAAACCATAATACGTCAGAACATTATGACAACTGCATTTGCATTTTTGCTGATATATGTAAACAAAAATCTAGGAAAGTACTCACCCATCCATACATTCTTTCTTTCTTCAACTGTGCATCATAAGTCTGAACCATCTGAAATTGTTTTATATATTATTTGATATTAGATTGATTAGGTTTGTAAGTAAACACATGTTCTATTTTAACTTTAAATGTTCTACACGACAACATATCGTCGCTCTGTTTCTAATTTTAGCTATGTTGTCATCTCACTTTCCTTGTCTGTTTGTCTTTGTGCTTTGATTGGGTGATTTATGGTGATTAACGCTGCTTTCAACAATATTTCAGTTATATCGTGGCGGTCAGAATTAATTGGTGGAGTAAACCGGAATACCTGGGAAAACTGACAACCTTTATCACATAATGTTGTATCGAGTACACCTCGCCGTGAGTGGGGTTCGAACCCACAACGTTAGTGTTGATAGGGATCGATTGCACAGGTAGTTGTAAATCCAACTACCATACATTGTAAGTATACACATAATTTATGTTAAATTTCTTCATGGCAACTATTCAGTTATTATTGTAGGTTTTTCATCTGTTTGTTAGGCTGTTATTTTACGATCGTGGTTGGTCTTTACTGGTGGTAGCATGTTTATGTACATTTGTCTTATTTTTACATAGGTGTCTAATAAATAAAATTTGTTCACGCCACCATATGGCTGAAATACTGTTCAAGTTGGCATTGAATACCAATCAATCATAGTTTTAAAACAATGTTATTTTGATTTGATCATAACTAATATTAGGTATTCACTTGGTTATATTTACCTGTAATATTTTCATAGCTAAAACTGACGTAGTCTCATGTTCATCTGAGTGGTGTATTAATGTCTCCGTTTCCTTTGCCTTGTGTTGTGCTAGAAGTGAACGTCTACAAAATAAAATATAAAGCTATCAAGAAGGAGATATTATTTTAACAAAGAAGACGAAAATATGACAAAAAAAATTAAAAAACCCAAAACAAATCACATTCAGTTTGGTATTGCAAAAAAATTATGAAATAAACAAATGTCAGAAAATAAAAAAACATTTGGAGTAGTTAGTGTTGATCGGCCTTGTTGGTTTCAATATGTATGTTTGTCTCTTAGATACCCAAGGGTCCGCCGTGGTATTGATTGTATGGTAGTTGGATTTACAACTACCTATGCAATCAGTGATTATCCTCACTAGTGTTGTGAGTTCAAATCCCGGCTCAGCTGAGATGTACTCGATACAACATTATGTGATAAAGTTTGTCAGTGACTTGCGACAGATCAGTGGTTTTCTCCGGTTTTCCCCATCAATAAAGCTAACCGTCATGATATAACTGAAATATTGTTGAAAGTGGCGTAAAACACCATAAACCTAGCCATAGCAATATATACTCATTATCGGTGACATCGTGGTACTGATATCAATGTTGTTGAGCTTTTTTCTATTATACATTTTATTAATTGGAATGTGCTTGCTTATATGGACGGAAGAAGATAAAATGTAAGTTGTTTCTTTATCTACAGTCTTATGTGAACCAGAGCTAAAACGAGAGCCTAGCCCATTAAGATATCTGTTGGATATGGGATTCCCTTTCGATGGCAGTTGTCATGTAAGTTATACAGGAAGCATGATCATTGTGAGTACCATGTTTGTTGATGGCATTGTTCCTTGCACATTAATGATCGAGTTTGAAGATTTAAAAAAAAAAAGAGATTGTGAGCTCCAGTCGCTGCTATTGTTTTGTCCCTACGTGATTCGCCATAATTTCCAGTGGGGTAGTCTATAGTTTGTGTCCCGGTTGTCCCATTCCTTTCCCATTACTGCATTATACTTATGTTTTGTTCTCGTGCTTAACATATTTGACATTAAGTAACCAACAATCAACGAATGCATAAAAGAGAAAATAATTTTTGGACGAATTTGATGCAGCATGTTGTTTATTGAAGATTGAATGATTCGTTCCCTAGTTCTGTCCTTTACATTTAATAGATTATCATTATTTAAATGTATATTGCCCGGTTAGAACATTACCATTGATACCTACTTTTCTTTGATTGAATTTGATGCTACAACCATTCTTTCTCTAAGTGCCATAAAGAACAGTTCCTCTCGTGTTGACAAGAAGTACTTCAACATGCATTTCTGTAAAATACATAAAACCAATAAATATGTTACTTTGAAATATACACAGCAATACAAGCGATAATCATGTACCTTAATTTGTGTATGAGTGTAAAGTTAGATAGTCTCTTGTATTTATTTACATATATGTTCTTTCTTTCTAAACATTGAGAATTGGAAACAGTTAAGAAACCATTGTGTCTATTCAGTGTAAAAACAAAGTTAAGAAAATGTTGATATTCCTTATAATATAATGTCACAATATTTTTTTTTGCTTGCTACCATCAGAAAGAAGTAGTGTTGTATTTCAATTATGCTGCACATTTGTGTCTCTAATATATGACGCCTATATTATTATTTAGATTATGGTAAGGATATTGTTGTTATCTGGGTATGGTCATTTTGGTGCTTTCTTCCTTTATTTTCGCAAATGCTATTACAGTAAAACGATCATATGCAAAGGAAATAAATCGTCTTTGAATAATACCAACCTGAACATCTCTATTGGCATTGAGCAACATTCCTGAGATGATAGCGAGTACTTCTCTGACTATGTTATCATTCCTACGTGCTATATGTGGTAAAACCTTCCTCACAAAATCATGTTCATTGATGGCGTTTTGAACATCTCTGACTTGCTTTAGTTGTCTGTAAAACATTTGAAATATTTCCAGAATATAAATCAATAATGTCATTAAAAAATGTCGATGAATTAATTGAAAATAATATTATAAATGAAACACATTATTAGTATATAGTAATTTGTAAATAAATTAAAGTAAAAATGTGAAAGCTATTTTTTATTACAGGTAATGATGTTCTTGATTTCGTCTATTTTATTGTTTCTATAATGCTTGAAAAATTGTTCAGTTGACTTTCCAGCTCATCGTTGATATTGCATATTATGTATATTATATTCCCCCATAACGGAATCACTGGGTGTCTAAATAGAAGTTAATTTCTCTGTGGTGGGGTACATCCATTCCGATAGCGTCGACTTTTAGTTGATCGGGGCGAATAAAATACACTACTTGCCCTTAGGATGGGATGAAAAGTAGTGTCTCGTGCGAAATAAAATGTCACTCTACTTGCGCGTAAAAGACCGCCTTGCAACAACCGCTACGAAGCAACAGATTCTCCATTTTCCTCTGGAAATCAAAGTTCCACCCTTTAGCCCATCCTATTGTCACCTTTGTACCTATAATTGTTTGTTAACTCTTAACTTGTTAGCTTTCGCTATGAAATAATGCCAACTTGAAGTTAAACAAGCACTTTATCAATAATATACCTTTTCACTGACGCTTCTCCAGCTTTCGAGTCCACATCTTCTGGAAGCTTGCGTTCCTCATTGTGAATGAAGGCCCGTAAGATCTGTAAACATTTTATATCTAGATCATCATATTCTATTGCTGCGCCTGATGCCTTCTTGAAAATAGTGGAGGATATTCTGTAGGAAAAGAGATTTTATAATGTGAAAATGATCTGTCAAACAAGAATTCTGCTTCATTGATTCTACAGTTGTTACTTTATTGTTCTTTATATGTTTGTTGTTCTGTTCTTTCGTTATTGCTGCTCTTTCACGTGAATGTGTATCTGATATCATTGCATTAACCTTTTTCTCAAAAACTAATTCGAATATAAAACAAATGAAAGAAAGAAAGAAGGAAAGAAGATTACAATATAGGCAATACAAAAGCTGTTCCTTTACTTGAATGTATGTCTAAGTGTAATAATGAATAGTTTCTCATGTCCATTTACATCCACATCTTTTATAATACTAATATTCGTCTTCATTAACCAAATGCAGAATGCTGTCAACAACTTAGCATTAGTTTGATTTCATGTCATAGTTGAAATATGAGTCAAAGCCGTTAACGTTATCTTCATTTCGATATATTATAAAATAACAAATGAGCATTTGTGTTACATACTGTAGTTGCTTTAAAAGTTTGCTTGCCAGATGAAACTTTTTTGATGGCTTTTTTTCTTTCGCATTCATGAAGCATTTCACCAAGCTTTGGAACTCTTCCCCAAGAGGCATCTCACTAGTCAATCCAAGTTCAGTATATTCTGCAAAATAGAAATGCAGGTATCTCAGATTTCAATCGCACTAGACAGGGGCAAAATTTCATATGGTTTTAATAGGGATTATATTGCATTTTTCATATCACACCTCATATCAATCTGATATACCTATCTTTACCGTCTCGGTTTGATATGGCGCATGATATGAAAATTCCCATGTATCAACTTATTTATCACATTTTTAAAGCACATTGATAGGCTAGATATAATCTTGAGAAATATGTCAGAAATATTGATACAAAACAGTACAATGATAAAAGAAAGAAATATCAAAATGTCTGACCAGTTCCAAAATCAAATCGATAAATAGTAGAAACAGAGACAAAATTAATACCCATAACACGCATATACATGACCGTTCACTTTACTTTAGCACATATATACATGACCGTTCACTTTACTGTAGCACACATATATATGACCGTTCACTTTACTGTAGCACATATATACATGACCGTTCACTTTACTGTAGCACATATATACATGACAGTTCACTTTACTGTAGCATACATATACATGTCCGCCCACTTTACAGTAGCACACATATACATGTCCGTTCACTTTACTGAAGCACACATACATGAACGTTCACTTTACTGTAGCATACATATACATGTCCGCCCACTTTAATGTAGCACACATATACATGACAGTTCACTTTACTGTAGCACACATATACATGACCGTTCAATGTACTGTAGCACACATATACATGGCCGTTCACTTTACTGTAGCACATATATACATGTCCGTTCACTTTACTGTAGCACTCATATACATGTCCGTTCACTTTAGTTCACTTTACTGTAGCACACATATACATGTCAGCCCACTTTACTGTAGCACACATATACATGTCCGTTCACTTTACTGTAGCACACATACATGAACGTTCACTTTACTGTAGCACACATATATGTCCGCCAACTTTACTGTAGCACACATATACATGACCGTTCACTTTACTGTAGCACACATATACATGACTGTTCACTTTACTGTAGCACACATATACATGACCGTTCACTTTCCTGTAACACACATATACATGACCGTTCACTTTACTGTAGCACACATATACATGACCGTTCACTTTACTGTAGCACACATATACATGACCATTCACTTTACTGTAGCACACATATACATGAGCATTCACTTTATTGTAGCACACATATACATGACCGTTCACTTTACTGTAGCACACATATACATGACCGTTCACTTTACTGTAGCACATATATGCATGTCCGTTCACTTTACTGTAGCACACATATACATGTCCGTTCACTTTACTGTAGCACACATACATGACCGTTCACTTTACTGTAGCACATATATACATGTCATCCCACCTTACTGTAG
Source organism: Bathymodiolus brooksi (assembly GCA_963680875.1). Taxonomy (NCBI): domain Eukaryota; kingdom Metazoa; phylum Mollusca; class Bivalvia; order Mytilida; family Modiolidae; genus Bathymodiolus; species Bathymodiolus brooksi. Next base: position 20,638,291 of record OY804578.1, on the reverse strand, counting down.
CACACATATACATGTCCGTTCACTTTACTGTAGCACACATACATGAACGTTCACTTTACTGTAGCACACATATATATGTCCGCCAACTTTACTGTAGCACACATATACATGACTGTTCACTTTACTGTAGCACACTCGTACATGACCGTTCACTTTACTGTAGTACACATATACATGACCGTTCACTTTACTGTAGCACACATATACATGACTGTTCACTTTACTGTAGCACACATATACATGACCGTTCACTTTACTGTAGCACACATATACATAACCGTTCACTTTACTGTAGCACACATATACATGACCGTTCACTTTACTGTAGCACATATATACATGTCGGTTCACTTTACTGTAGCACACATATACATGACCATTCACTTTACTGTAGCATACATATACATGTCCGTTCATTTTACTGTAGCACAAATATACATGTCCGTTCACTTTACTGTAGCATACATATACATTACCGTTCACTTTACTGTAGCACACATATACATGACCGTTCACTTTACTGTAGCACACATATACATGACCGTTCACTTTACTGTAGCACATATATACATGTCCGTTTACTTTAATGTAGCACACATATACATGAACGTTCACTTTACTGTAGCACACATATACATGTCCGTTCACTTTACTGTAGCACAATATACATGACCATTCACTTTACTGTAGCACACATATACATGACCGTTAACTTTACTGTAGCACCCATATACATGACCGTTCACTTTACTGTAGCACACATATACATGACCGTTCACTTTACTGTAGCACACATATACATTACCGTTCACTTTACTGTAGCACACATATACATGACCGTTCACTTTACTGTAGCACACATATACATTACCGTTCACTTTACTGTAGCACACATATACATGACCGCTCACTTTACTGTAGCACACATACATGACCGTTCACTTTACTGTAGCACACACATACATGACCGGTCACTTTACTGTAGCACACATATACATGACCGTTCACTTTACTGTAGCACACATATACATGACCGTTCACTTTACTGTAGCACACATATACATTACCGTTCACTTTACTGTAGCACACATATACATGACCGCTCACTTTACTGTAGCACACATACATGACCGTTCACTTTACTGTAGCACACACATACATGACCGGTCACTTTACTGTAGCACACATATACATGACCGTTCACTTTACTGTAGCAACCAAATACATGACGGTTCACTTTAGAGTAGCACACATATACATGACCGTTCACTTTACTGTAGCACACATATACATGACCGTTCACTTTACTGTAGCACACATATACATGACCGTTCACTTTACTGTAGCACACATATACATGACCGTTCACTTTACTGGCTTTGCACAACGGCTAAAATAGTTTCCTATTATATTCTTTAAATAATAAAACTGAAATTATTCTTAACCAAATCAATCGTGAAGATTGCACCAAAATATTTTAAGCAAAAGTAATACCTTGTTTTTAATGGCTACAACGTCATCCAAATCTCAATTCACGACCACATCGGTGGTGAAACGGTGACTGTACTAATGGCGCACATACGATAGATCCTTTATCAAACCAAAGGCTATGAAATTGGTATATGTTGCTTCTTCGCTAACCACGCAACATTTAAGGAGTAGGAGCATAGATTAGTTTTTATAGGAATTAGGATAACGTGTCCCAGTGGAGCGACATGTCTATCTGCGGAATGTTGTTTCAGTGAGCTAGCACAATAAAAATCAAGCTAAGCGTGCTGGTCTAGTACAAAGTGGACTTCATCATCTTACCATCAAATGCAACCTTGTTTACCCCATGATATATCTGAACAATTGGTCGTTTGGCATTAAGCAACAATTACTCTCACACAATACTCATCAATGACTCTTACCTCTCTTTGATTTAAATCCTGTTTGGTGCTTTACTGTATTTAGTCCCTTGTTTATAATGTTACAATTTTTGGCAAATGTGTGGAATTTTTCATTTAATTGTAATTCTTTTGCGTAAAATATCATATTTCCCTGAAATAATAAATTCTTGATATTTGAGTAACTTTATAAAATAAAACTTGATATGAAAATAAGTCGTATGCTTCCATATTTCTGCTGTAAGGTAAACACTGATTTAAAAATATTAACTCATTGGTAAAGGTTAAATCAGGTTTGAATTAGCTTATATAAACATATTAAAATATCAAAAGTAATGTTTCGAAACAAAGCAATATCACAAATGACTGAAAACTGAGGAAAAACAGTTTTTCAAAAACGTACCGTACATAGGATGGTGGATGTACGTGGATAAGAAATATATACGAAAATCCATACTTCAAGGAGGAGAATGTCAGTGCTGATCTTACAGTCAGTGTGTAATTTTAGATTCTTTAATAATATAATTATTATTACTACTAAGGTTCACCTCCCTCGGACATAGCTGGCCATAACCGATTTTGGATATCCTGTTTATGCTCTTTGATTTTTGTACTTTTAAGTTATTTGTGTTTCAATTATTTTGGCGTTGAGCGTTCCTGATGAAGGTTATTCCAGAAGCGTGTCGTTCGCATTAAGTTCAATATCTACGTTTTTATTTAAAACAAAATATGAGACTGCCATAACATGTAGGTAAGTAGTACTCAACATCTACGACATTGTATGTATTGATTATATAGCTATACGATTAAAGTTGTGAATACAAATCCCTCTAATGATGTATTGTAATATGTGATAAAATGTGTCAGTGACCTACCGCAGGTCGGTGCTTTTCTTAATATTCTGGTTTTCTCCACAAACAAGTATGGCCTCTATAGTATACCTGACCCATTGTGGAAAGTTGAGATTAACAGTCATTACCTAACGTGGGGATGACCCTTCTATATTGACATACCAGTAATTTGTGTCCAATCCAATTGTTAAAATATTTAGCAATAAAATATGTTTAATCTATCTAGCTATCATACGATGATTGTTTTTCAGGGCTAATTATTGAATATTGCAGTTGAAATTTGAATAAAAAAATTTGCCTTTGTGTTTTACATATCTATATTTAGGCATATTCAATATTTTTTGTGTGTGTTTTAATCTATATTGTATACATACTTTCCTCAAACCACTTCTGGTTTCTGTCACCTTGAGATTAAGTGAAATTTGTTCTAAAACTTTTTCAAATACCTGGAATTGTACATTTTATATAATGTAAAATCGTATACAGATGTACACAAATTAGAAAGGGAATTATATTAGAATTTACTATATTACACGATCAAGCAAACTTTTTTAGTTCAATGTCATAATAAAGCAAAAAATAAAATATGACAGGAAGTTCCTTGCTATTTTCTAAGAGTAATAATGAACTTGCAAATGTAATACATGTATACTAAGTCTATTGATTTTATTACTGATTAGATTAGTCTAGTCGATTTGCAACTATTTGCAAAATATGGAAATTAGACAATCGGCCTCAGAACAACAGTAGTACAAATACACTGGTAGGTTAATACAAACTTTATAACGTCACAAAATCCAAAATATACCGGAAGTGAGGCCAAAGCAAAAAAAAGAGCTACAATGTTTCTCAAAACTGCGTGTTAATACTAATAAATGTTTTCTATGCAATAAAATGAAACATTTAAAACATGGCTGCCGTTTCATGTGTTACTCATCGAACAAAGTGAGTGTTGGATAGAGAGTACAATTAAAATGGGGGTAGCTGTCAATATTATAGCCAATCATAGAACAAATGTACTATATATTCATTGATGAAAGACACATTATATTACTGTTCATGTGGTCTTACCGTTATAGCCATATTATTTGTTTGATTGTGTAGTGGTTTGTCCTTTTTATTTTGTCATTGTGTTGTCTGTCATTCTTCGATTTATGGATTCTGATTATCCCATCGGTATCTCCATACTCTTCTTACTGTTCATTTTGTATATTAACATTACTAAAATGAAATACAATAAATACTACAACGTCGGGCAATTCGAAAACCCTTTCGGAAAATTGTAGAAACATGCAAAATCAATACTACCAACAAATTGATGTATTTTATTTTCAATTATTACTTCAATGAAACATTTACTTACCCTCTTTGGATCAGTGGACAATGGGATAAGAACAGTCAAAACAGAAGCTACATTTTTCATATGTATTGGATTTGATAACAGTGGTGATACAGCCGCACAAAAATTCTGGAAAAAATTAAAACAAATGGATGATTCTTCTCTCTGCATTTGCTAGGATTAGCCAGCTTATTTTTCTATGTGAACAAATTTTCTTTTGTAAAACTGGAATTCGAGCATCTTATTGTTAAAATATTATAAATACTTACTGCAACCGATAGAGCAATGGCATGTGTGATGTCCACTTCATCTGGGTAGAGTTGTTCTTCCGGTGAGTAAACACGAGAAAAATATGTCTGAAAGAAAGAATAATATGCACAATTATGGTTAATTGAATTTGTTATATTCATACCTATGCATATTCAAGTAATATTTCATGCAAGGATCACATATCATTGATGCGTCATGGGGACATGTCTGACCACATCACTATATTACTGTTTTCTCAATCTAGTCCTTATCATTTTTTAGAAATCCAGTAAATTTTCTTATAGTTCAGAAATTTCTCTCCAGCATCAAGGTAATTCAGAAATATATATCATTCACTATAAAGAATAATACTCACTTTTAGAAAAGGCAGGACGCCGTCAACCAAGTATAACATGTTACACTGTAATATATGGACCGATGAGGAGTCACTTGCTGCTACCAAACTGAAATAGCCGGGATAATAGCAAGACTTCAGACGTTTGTTATAAAATGTTATATTTCAAACAACATGGTGTTTAACTGACTCTTTGAATTTGTTTTTGTTAAAAGGGATTTCAGCTATTACAGACATACTTCCTAGTCATGTAATATTTCTACACAATAGATGTTCAACAAAAAAGAAAGAACAGTGATGTACATGTATTACATTAATCTAGATGAATATATTCTGCTAGAAAAAAATATGATTTGTGTTGAAATCAGGCAAACAATTTCTTATTTTTGTAATAATTGATGAAATCAGGCAAACGATTTCCTATTTTTGTAATAATTGGTGAAATCAAGCAAGCAATTTCTTATTTTTGTAATAATCGGTGAAATCAGGCAAACAGTTTCTTATTTTTGTAATACTTTGTTAAATCAGGCAAACAATTTCTTATTTGTGTAATAATTGGTGAAATCAGACAAGCAACTTCCTATTTTTGTAATAATTGGTGAAATCAGGCAAACAATTTCTTATTTTTGTAATAATTGGTGAAATCAGGCAAACGATTTCCTATTTTTGTAATAATTGGTGAAATCAAGCAAGCAATTTCTTATTTTTGTAATAATCGGTGAAATCAGGCAAACAGTTTCTTATTTTTGTAATACTTTGTTAAATCAGGCAAACAATATCTTATTTTTGTAATAATTGGTGAAATCAGACAAGCAACTTCCTATTTTTGTAATAATTGGTGAAATCAGGCAAACAATTTCTTATATTTGTCATTATTGGTGAAATCAGACAAGCAATTTCCTATTTTTTGTAATACTATCAGTAAGATATACAATATTGAATTCTAAAATGTCCTTCTATAGATTTTCATCATCGGATATCAGGTTTTGTAATAATGAAATACAGTTCATATACATGTACCTGTCGGCTGGTTTCCCTGCCATAAGCGATACTATGGTGTCTTTACACAAGTCAATTCCTTCTACTACTCTTCCCATGCAATGTGCCATGTCATCTAAGAATTCCCACATATGTCTACATTAACAAAAAACACAAAAACATCAAATGATCACATTAGCACCAGCTATTGTAGTTGTACATAGATGACATTTTAGCTATAAGTTGAACATTTGTGAAGGTCGCACATTCACGTTTGGGTACAATTTAGATTGGTAAGTGGGTATAACAACATTTGTGAAAATTGCTGTTTCTCAGGCGCACATATTTAACGTTCCAGTTTAAAAATCGTACTGAAACCATTATACAATTTGATTTGATTTATTGTGCTTAACGCCAGTTTCAGCAATATTTCAGCTATATCATGGCGATCAGTTTTAGTGGTGGAAGAAGCCGGATTATCCGGAGAGAACCACCGACCATGGGCAAGCAACTGGTAAACGTTATCACTTGCCGCTGCGAGTCGAGTGCACCCTTTTTGCAATATACAAAGCCGGGCGCGAACCTACGCCGTATGGGTGATAGGCTTGTATGAGTTGTTAGGTAATCCAACTACCTAACAGATTGAGCCACCCGGGCCCTCGAAACCATTATACAAACTACGAACGAAAGAATATAATGGGGTTAATGAAGGCATGGAAATAACTGAATATCAATTCAGAGTTATATTGGATGACAACAGATTAACGAAAACTCACTTGTTATGTTGCAAATCGGCCGCAGCACTTTCAATAATATCACCAGCAAATTGAAGGTAGACTTGATGCATAAACTTTACAAAGGGTGTTTTAACAATACTTTCAATCTCCGTGTGGTTCATCACCCATAGTAGTTCTTCAATAGGCAGCATTGTTTGACACAGAGATTCTATAAACTTGTTTTCTCCCTGTAATTAAAATCCAACCATTTATAATCAAAGAGAATAATGTTGATTTATATTATATTCGTTTCGTTTGATATCATTCAAATGAAGTTGTCCTTATGAAAGAAAAGTTTGAAGATATTAAAGGGTTAATCAAAATCCGTATATCGAAGAAAAACAGACAACACAGTGGCCAAAAGAAAAACTACAAAAAGACAAACAACGATCTACAACAAAAATTAGACGTGTACACACCTGTACATAATTACATCTGCAAGAGGAATAATTCGTTTGTAAAAACGGGTTTTAGTGAAGTATTGCTACTAGTGGAACAGGAACTACTTTCGCTTTCGGAACAATTAAGTTCTCCCTCTGTTCTTAGTAGGGTTCATGTAGTTCAATCGTTAGTTTTCGGAGTAGTGTTTTGTGGATCATTGTTTACCCTTTAGTCACTTTTCGTTTGTCCATTGTATTATCTGTCCTTCTATATGATTTCCCCATAGGTATCTTTAAAATTTTTAGAGTAAATTATTATCACATTCAGGATTCTAAATGTTTACTGTTATATATAATCTTATTCCATAAATTCTCAATATTATTGTTTTCACCACCCCGCCAGCCTTTGTGTTTGTACCAAGCCAGAAAAGTGGGTAGTCCTTTATATATTTGTTGGAGGTATCAATATGCCTCTTTCTACGATTTTCCATTGGGTTTTCGAACTGTTCCGACAGCGTGATATTTTTTTTAATTTTCAATGTTTTTAATGCATCAATGTCACATCGTTAAATCAGCAACATCCAATTATGGTAAACAGAAATATAGAAATACAGTAGTCTACGTGAACATACCTCTGCACAAACTGATAGCAGGCCTACAAAGTTCACATAGTAGGCAAGATGTCCGCTCTCTGACGATGCATGCGTCAATATTTTTTCTCTGTAAATGTAATAATGTCAACTGTTAGAGTATATACTTATATCATTATGAGAATATAATAACCTGCTGGTTATATGTGGGTTAAAATTTATTTCATGTGTTTCAGTATTTAATATGATATTCATGGCATCTTTAAAAATATTCGTCGAAAAATTAATTTTAAGATATCACATTCAACGATTTGGTGATTGTGGGCATACTATTTGCTCTAGAAAAGCCTTTAAGTATAGCATTGTTACAATTTCAATATCAAATGTACGACAGGATAATTTGAAACTCAATATTCGAAAATCTAGATTGAGTATTTGAAATTGGAGTATCGAAATTATATAAAGATCCTTATTAACCAATGGGAAGAAAGCTAACAAATGAGGCCCCTTGTGAGCAACTAAATGCCGTCGTGCCACAATTTACAGTAGAAGTAGTAAATACAACCAATGACAATACGGTAGAATATGCTTCACGGAAGGGAGACAACTATTTGAAAAAAAGGAGGCAAATCTTAATCAAATCTGATCAATCTGAAAATATAGTACATAATGATAACTGAAAAAAAAAAAATTCTGTGTAAACCATATTGTTTACGTTCTTGATAAAATTACTTCATAAGTTTTTGTTGTAACTATTTGAGGTTATTATGTTTAACCCCTCTTTCAACAATATTTCAGTCATATCGTGGCAAACTTTATATAATGTTACATCTAGTACACATTCGTGTGATTCGAACTCACAACTTTAGTGGTGATAAGCACTGATTGTACAGTGATCATAAATCCAACTACCATACGATCACGACCACGATGGCACCTACTATTGTTAATAAAATACCTTTCATTTCGTGGTTTCTCCAACACATAGGCAGATTTTCTGTAGTTCTGCATTATATATTTGATTACAAGTGACTGATTACGCTTAATATTCAAATCAAGCCCCTCAACTTTAACCAAAGTATATAACAAGTCTAAATATTCAGGTGACTTCTCCTGATATTCACAGGCTAATAACACAATCTTTTTAATCTGAGTTTCTGTGATTTTAAGGCACGATGTCTGATTGTTAACAAAAAGCTGAAAGAAAACAAACATATAATTAAATAATTCAAAGGAATAACCAATATTTCAGAGGAGATAACTTCTATGTACATGTAATAGTCATGAAGCATATGACTTTACAATAGAAAGACAAATTTTCTGCTGTATAATAGCGAGACCAAGTTACTTTTCAATGAGATGATGAGTTCCACGTTGAACTAGACCAACACGCACAGCTGGATTGTTAATTGCTATCTCACTGAAATAACAGTCCACGGATATACATGTCGCTCCACTCGGACACATCATCCTGATTACGAGTCCACCAGACTTTTATCTTACTCCTTAATGCTACATGCTTAGAGAAGAAGCAGAATACCAATTGTATAGTCTATCGTTTGATCAAATCAGGCTCAAAAGCACGATCTACCACACTCGAGGCGATCATGCTAACCATTACACCATCGATGTGGCTACATAGACGATGAATTAGATAGATTAAAATAATTGTTTGGTTGATGGTTGTTTCCTGAACGTCTATATTTCATGCATATCCAGGACTAGAACCAGTTCAACAATATGGAGTGGGTGTTGCTTAACGCGAATTCAGCAAGTTTTCAGCTATATCATGGCAAGAACAAGTTCATTTTCAATGAGATGATGATGATGAGGTCCGTTTTGCTCCAGATCAACACAATGAGTTGAATTTTTATAGTGCTACTTCACTGAAACATCAGTCCGCGGATAGACATGCCACTCCACTCGGACACATTATTCTGATTCCGAGCCAACCAGTCTTTGCTCTTTCTCCTTAATGCTGTGTGCTTAGCGGAGAAGCTACAAATACCAATTTTGTAGTCTTTGGTTTGATCCGACCGGGGCTCGAACCCACGATATACCGCACTCGAGGCGATAACGCTAATAACTTTGCATAATGCTGTAGATTTTGTCTTTTTTAGCTTCTGTAATGTGCCTGCTCTCTTTCGAAATATACAAAAGACCTTTTTAACGTGCATGAAGTGTGGTATTCTGAAAACACTTTATATGTATCTACTACTGTTCACTTTCAGGTTTTCTGTATTACAGCCTGAAAACACCTTGATTAAAACAATTATGTCATACTAAAAAGGATACTACAAATGAATATATGTGTTTTACAGATGACAAGACGACATTGTTCATATTACTCGTCATACTAAAATTGACTTCTCTCTGTCGTTACGTACCTCTTTGAGAGCTAATGCTAAGTCTGAAGGCACTAAGCTTACTTCCAGTAAGAGGTCCATGTGATAAAATATGGTCTCCTGAACTTCTTTATTATCCCTTGCTAAAACTTGAATCAACTGAAACGTCTTTGAAAGAATAGATTTCATACCGATGTACTCTTCCTACAATAATCATAAATAAAATATACGGGTATTAAATAAGAATTGCCATAACCGCCAAAGACCGTCAAATATAAAATTTACTAGTAAACAAATCGAAAATATAATAATCCGTGGGAAAGACTCTTAATTTTTGTATTGTTCTTTCTGGAATTTGATTTTTGTTTTAGTTTTTCAATAAGAATAGTTTGAAGATACCAAAAAGGTAATCAGAATCTTTATATCGAAGACGAACAGGCAACACAATGGCTATCCACATATTAGCCACATTTTTCATTCCATAGAAAAAATTATTATATAAAGCACAAAACATAAACTGTCCTAGCTTCAAAATGAATAGTCATTATAAATATTATGTGTCGTTCTTTATTGTGACCGTATGTGTATATTAGATCAGGAATCTGCTACGGTACAGTAAACCTGCTTCGAAATCATAGGGTAGATGCAAGACATTTCAGATGTTGTAGTGTATAGCACATTTATGCATACCATTATTTCCAAATTGCTCATGTTATTCTTTCCAACATAAATTATATAATATATGTACAATGTGTTTATATATATATACTACCTTTCGCGAGGACCTGTTTTCACCGCCCCCTGTTTTGGTGGGTTCGCGTTGTTCATCATTTTAGTTTTATGTGTTGTGTTTTATTGATTTATTTCCATGTAGTGTGCCCAACATGGTGTGTTTCTCTGGATTGCCCAGTATTGATGCCTCGTCTGGTTTTCTGTAACGTTCATTTACCCATTTGCCACTCAGTATTGATATGCTATGCATACCATGTCTACTTCTAGTAGGGTTTATATTTACTATAATAAGAAACTCTTTAAGAAAATTACTTTACGAACCTCGAGACTTGGATCAATGTCTTGATGAAGAATTTCCTGGATGACACTCAGAATACCTGAAAACAAAGGTCTTATTTACAAGCAAAAATGGAACGAACGGGTTGGTTAAGGTTTGTCGTAGGGTGTTTAACGCCATTTTCAACAATATTTCTGTTATATCTTGGTGGTCAGTTTTATTGGTGGAGGAAACTGGAGTACCGGGAGAAAAACAGCGGCCTGTCGTAAATCACTGACAAACTTTATCATATAACGTTGTATCGAGTACACCTCGCCATGAACGAGATTAAAACTCAAAACTTTAGTGGAACAAACGTAAATGTGTGCAAACCAAAGCATGAAAGACTATTCCTTTCGTTGTTAAAATTTTGTGGAGCGCTACAAAATTCAAAACTATAATTATACAGTTGAAACGGATTCTGGAGCACACGCTCAGTTGCTGATACATTTATGGAATCCATATAAGCTTTCCAACGAAGATTATTCAACAAATGTGTATTTTAATGATGCATTCGTGAAAAGACGAATTTTGCTTGAAGCATTTGTCAATAGCAAACAATAATACAAGCATGTCACCACTATGCAAATATTCAATACAATAACTACATACCATGACTAACTAATATTTTTTGATTCACAAAATGTGGTTCCGAACTTCCCTTCTGCAATTTGCATAATCTGCAAGAAAAAGTCAATAAATTGATAAGCAGTAGTATATCGTATATCAGAACTTTATATACAGTCAAACCTGCTCATGCGGTCACCTCTATTAAGCAGTCATCTGTATTAAAAGGTCACAATTTTGTCCTGTTATAGAAAATTTCATATCTTTTAAAAAGTCCACTTTTCTTTCTGAAAAAGGTGACGTCTTAATACATATTTGACTGTAGTTCATTTCATGTTGTTCTTTATGTCAAATAATTAAAATTATAAACTCAGAAATATTTATATACATGTAGTAATGGTCGGGAACCTGACCGATGGATATAATTTCTTGCATGCATCATACACTCAAAAGAGACAATGACAAATAATAGACGTGTAAAGTTTCATTTTGTTAGACAATGCTTGATATGATCCAAAACACTCATGGATAATATTCAAAGATACAAATTTATTTACATTTATAAACATATTAAATCAGGACTATGGTGTTTAGCGCCACTTTCAACAATATGTCAGTTATATCGTGGCGGTCAGCTTAATTGATGGAGGAAACGGAGGACCCGAAGAAAACCAGTGACATGTCGCAAATCACTGAGAAACTTTATCAAGTACACCTCACCTAAGTGGAATTTGAACTGACAACGTTAGTGGTGATATGCACTGATTACATAGGTTGTTGTAAATCTAACCACGACCACGACGCTCCGTCATGGATACTATACAAATAATATGGATTTATCCTAAATATATTACATTTATAAACATATTAAATCGGGACAATAATATAAAATGAAATATTCATTGCATATCATTACACGAAAGTATACCTGATAAACTCGTCCAGGATCGACCCCATCACTTCTATCTGGTAATCGTTAGCTTTCTGTCTGACAAACCGTTGTAAAACTGGTAATTCCCGTTTAATGTCACAGTGTATTTTAACAGACTCTGATGTCAACAATAACTGTTAAAATAATGTACACATTATAAATATTGTGTCAGCATAGCACATACATATACTGTCTGTTGACATATTCATGACTATTAAATAAATGGTTATTTGTGGGAGCGCTCATGTCTTATTTGCATTGTTTGTGTTTTTTTGCGTGTAGTGGTGTCCAACACATAATGTGTTGTGTTTTTGTTCTTTTCTTCCTATTGTTCTCTATGTTGTCAGTTTCTCTGGATTGTCCATTTTTGATTGCCTTCGGTACTCTCTGACGTTTATTTGATTCCATTCTAAAGAACAGTTTGCGTTTTGTGTGTGGTATATCAGTGATGGTATAATTGATCTCCGCCATTAAAATCAAATTAACAGGAACTTACGTTAATATTTTGCATGTTTCGTTGATGAAAATGTAATTCATCCCCGTTTGTTTCCTTGTCGTAGTAGGAATTATGTTGTTCATGTTGTCAAATTACATGTCTTATGTTTATACATCCGCGTTGTGATGTCCGCTGAATTGTTCGTGTAAAAACGATGTTCGGTTCGTCTTAATGCACATGTGTATGGTAGGGGGTCAAGATTTATTTATATTACTTGTATTTATTTAAGCATACTGGTGTCCAACACGATTTCCATATCTTGTGATGTTCGTGTCGTTTAAGAGTAACATGGCGGATGTCACTGGTGATGCAGGGAACGATATCAAGTTATTCGAAAGAATAAGTAATTCATTATTCATGCACGACGCCAGTCGGCTCAAAATTAAATACAGTCTTACTAGTCGAACCTCGTTTATATCGAAATAACCGATTCGGGTTCTAGTTACCGGTTTACGCGGTTTTACTGTAGGTTTTTCTATTTTGCAATAATCAATATAAGAAGAAATTATACAATAATGGTGTATGCTCAAATTGAAATTTGATATCAACAAAAAATCTATCATTATCATTTGGTCAGCTGATGTTGATATTATACCTTTCCACAGTCTTCATGTTCGGTCAAATTAAATTACTGTTTTCATCAATTATATCCGTAATTAATAATGTCATATGCAACGAAAAAAACAATAAGATACAAAATATCAAACGCAAGACCTAACGAAGTACTTCACTCAACAGGAGACCATGGAGCACCGAATATTATGTCTGGTCATTGAAAATGGAATAATGTCATTCGAATTATCTTTGTATCTTATTCGATATTTAAAAACAAAATGTTTGTTCATATAAAATTCTAAATAATGGGTAGATAATGTTTGGTACCGGCGTATTTTTTTGACTTGTTTAACTCTAACCTGTGTCCTGTCAGCTAATTCAAACATATCACTTTGTGAGGAGTATGCCTTGTTTAGAATATCTAAAGCTTTTGTCACCATTTTATCGTATCCATATTCTGAAACGTCCTAAAAATATCAAAAGATTGTTGAAGGTTCTATATAATTAAATTAATCAGTATACAGTGTTTATGTATCTGCTTGGGCATACAATAATTGGGCTGCTTTTCATCTACATGTCATTGTAATATACCCCCATACGAAATCTCAAGTACCAATAAGAGTGAGTGATTGTTGCTTAAATCTAAGTGCACTATTCTTCAGATATATCATAACGAAAGGAAATGTTATGACTAAATTAGATGATGATGATGTCCGCTTTGTACTAGACCAACACACTTTGTTGAATGTGTAGAGTGCTGGCTCACTGAAACAATATTCTGAGCCAACCGGTTTGTGCTCTCACTCCTTAATGATGTGTGCTTAGAAGATAAGCGACAAATATCAATTGTATAGTCTTTGGTTTGACTCGACCGTGGCTCGAACCCATGACCTACCGCCCTCCAGGAGAACACGCTAACCATTACACCACTGATTAGTCTATATCAAAAACAAGCATTGTAGAGCATCACATATACAAATTGTACAAGTTGCACGAGAAACCTGATATTCCGCGAAATACTAGGTTTTCCTACCTTGAACCCCGATTTCCGTGAGAGATAACTGGTATTTCGGATTATTGTGATTACACCTTTCCGTAGGATTGTTGTCATACATTTTATCCCATAATAGTCAATACTTTGAAACAAATTAATCGTCTTTGGGGTCACATTTGACTATAATATTCGTGTTTATATTTTGAAGTATATTACAGAAAATCGATTCGAAATGAGATATAATATGACATTTATGCTTTCAAAATTCTCAGATATCAACTGTTTGATGGAAAATAAAATTTGCCCATGAGACGATCGTTAACATTCACTTCCGGAGTAAAGCAAAGTTTCATATTCCAGTTTACTGGCTACATTTTACAATAAAATATTATATCCATATCTACATCTGGCGGATTTAATTCTGTAATGTGTAAATACTTACCATTAATATTTTTGTGTAATGCTCTTTATCAAAGATATCTGAAGCATGAAACATTTCTCTCAATTCTTTCAAAATCTTTTTTTGTTTCGTTCGAGCTTTCCTAAAAAACACATATTCAATAAAACCAATAACTTTATGTTTTTAAACCTTTTTATGTAATTTCTTTGTGGTGTAAATTGTCTTTCTTATTCCCATGCACATATAACACTACCCTGGAACTAATTTATAATTACACCAACAATCTTATCAAATGAGATAAAGTTATGTTTGTGTAGTTGTTTGCACTGACACTAGAATGAAGACATAGTCAGGTTTATAATATTCCAATTATTGTACTTATAATTTGTAATAGTGAAGCTACTTTGCAATATTCATTTTTTTTATCATACTCCGTTCAAAACGGCAATCTTCAATTCATCTATAACCCACTGAACAACGGGGTAAAACATATTTTATTTCGCTGCGAGGTACAACCTTCTGAAAAGGAGGCCCACTGGTTGTGCCGGACAAATCAAATAGAGACATCTCCCTCAGGACGGAACATAAATGAGATTTCCATGTATGTAAAATGCTTATGCTCTTTACAAGTACCAGACAAGCTGCAGCAGTTCATAATGATAAACTATTTACTTGGAATTGTCTTTGGTGGCTGCCCTTTTGATAATTACTTTGTGATATTATTTTCTAATCAGCAGTTTTATTCTAATCTATACCTGGCCTATCAAAATAAGTAATATTTATACCACAGTTTTCCGAGTCAAATGGTTAAAAAATCGAACGCCAAGTGTGTTATTGTTTAACTCGGAAAACCGTGGTATAGATGATTTGTAACATGAATATCACATCTATGTCGTTGATTATAGCACGGCTCTCCGAGATTAATAAAACTACAGCCCATATTTAAAGTGTGCAATATCGCGTGTCTGCATTTATCATTTCATAGTTCTTAGCTGTTGCTTATTAATCACACAAAAATGCAAGGAAAGGAATGCATTCATGTTACAAGTCTTAAATATTTAATGACGCATATGTGAACATATATTTCTGGTTTAGGTTATTAATTGCACATTTGTAATTATTGGTTTAGCAAAAAGCTTCTTTTGTATTGGTCCCGATTCATTACATGTATCATTTTCTGGCTTCACTCAGAAATTAAACACATTGACTCACTTTTTTGTATCCCTGGGGTTGTAATCATTATACATCAGTGGTGTCATACGCAATGGTTTACTTCTTTTTTCCTCTAATTCTACTAACTTGAACATTTCAACCATTGTCTGCAAGAAATATGTATTATAATTAAAATTCATGTAACCGGTATGACTTCCGAGATGACAATTAACAATTCCACAATCCCTATTGAAATTAATATATAGCTTTTCTACAAACCTATATCATGATTTTCAGTTTTGGGTTCATTCTTGTTGTCAAGGGAAATGATAATTACTTAATCTCGTGTCTTTTTCACGCATTATGTGGTAAAACTTGTAGTAATGATTCTGTATTTCATATTATGTTTTAATATCTTTTTTGTTCAATTCATGTTCTACCAATTGTTCATAAATCATAAAAATGATTCGTATTTATTTTTAAACAGGTTACAGAACAGCACTTTGAAATCTAAATGAAATAATACATATTGCTACCGAAGGAAACTTGGTAAACTTTGGATAAATCTCTCAAAATCAATTTGATAGATATCATTATTTGTTCATTCCAGTTTACAAATTATGCACATCCAACTACAGGCCTCTGTCAACATAGTTTGTTTCAATGAATAAAGGTATACAAGTGGAAAGGTAAATATATGGCTATTAAAACATGATATTTGTTATCTGAATTTATTAAACTGTTTTAATATGCAAACTATAACGCAAACTATAATATATAAATTTATTTGTTATTTTATTATGTCATTCTTTCATGTACTATCTCATAATCTTTGTCAACCTTATGTTCAATGATTGAGCTTTCTTTAATAATAAAGTATTTCGTAATAAAGTATTTCGTATTTCGTACAAAAAAAATATCGAAATCGAAATAGTTTGCATTAGATCATATCCTTGAAAAAAGTACGGCGCTATACCTTACTGAAATACAAATGTTTAGTACATCAATGTGTCAATGTAGCTATCATCGAGTAAGGGCATATCCTTGAAAATTGTACGGCGCTATGCTTTACTGAAATACAAATGTTTAGTACATCAATGTGTCAATGTAGCTATAATCGAGTAAGGGCATATCCTTGAAATTTGTACGGCGCTATGCTTTACTGAAATACAAATGTTTAGTACATCAATGTGTTAATGTAGCTATCATCGAGTAAGGGCATATCCTTGAAAATTGTACGGCGCTATGCTTTACTGAAATACAAATGTTTAGTACATCAATGTGTCAATGTAGCTATCATCGAGTAAGGGCATATCCTTGCAAATTGAACGGCGCCATGCTTTACTGAAATACAAATGTTTAGTACATCAATGTGTCAATGTAGCTATCATCGAGTAACGGCATATCCTTGAAAATTGTACGGCGCTATGCTTTACTGAAATATAAATGTTTAGTACATCAATGTGTCAATGTAGCTATCATCGAGTAAGGGCATATCCTTGAAAATTGTACGGCGCTATGCTTTACTGAAATACAAATGTTTAGTACATCAATGTGTCAATGTAGCTATCATCGAGTAAGGGCATATCCTTGAAAATTGTACGGCGCTATGCTTTACTGAAATACAAATGTTTAGTACATCAATGTGTCAATGTAGCTATCATCGAGTAAGGGCATATCCTTGAAAATTGTACGGCGCTATGCTTTACTGAAATACAAATGTTTAGTACATCAATGTGTCAATGTAGCTATCATCCAGTAAGGGCATATCCTTGAAAATTGTACGGCGCTATGCTTTACTGAAATACAAATGTTTAGTACATCAATGTGTCAATGTAGCTATCATCGAGTAAGGGCATATCCTTGAAAATTGTACGGCGCTATGCTTTACTGAAATACAAATGTTTAGTACATCAATGTGTCAATGTAGCTATCATCGAGTAAGGGCATATCCTTGAATATTGTACGGCGCTATGCTTTACTGAAATACAAATGTTTAGTACATCAATGTGTCAATGTAGCTATCATCGAGTAAGGGCATATCCTTGAAAATTGTACGGCGCTATGCTTTACTGAAATACAAATGTTTAGTACATCAATGTGTCAATGTAGCTATCATCGAGTAAGGGCATATCCTTGAAAATTGTACGGCGCTATGCTTTACTGAAATACAAATGTTTAGTACATCAATGTGTCAATGTAGCTATCATCCAGTAAGGGCATATCCTTGAAAATTGTACGGCGCTATGCTTTACTGAAATACAAATGTTTAGTACATCAATGTGTCAATGTAGCTATCATCGAGTAAGGGCATATCCTTGAAAATTGTACGGCGCTTATGCTTTACTGAAATACAAATGTTTAGTACATCAATGTGTTAATGTAGATATCTAGTAAGGAGAGTATGATTAATTGCAAGCTATTGGTCGTTTACCAAGCACACACGGGAATAATCCGAATGGTCAAAATTAGCGAATTTATCACAAACACGTTTTGTACTTAAAGTTTTGTTCATTCTCAGCCGTTTTATAAAATTAAATAACAGATAGATTGATTGATTCATTGATTAATGGTTGTGTAACTAAAATGGTGCCAACAAATTACCTTTAAACGCAGGTTTCTTTGGAATGTAAGCAAAAAGTCTAGGACTTGTAAACCTCTGTAAAAAATGTAAAAAAAATGAAATGTAATCCATTTAGAGCACATAGAAATGTATTATAAAACTATATACTTTATATTTGTCCTTATTTATCTATACCATTTACTTTCTGGAGGAAAGTGTTCTCCCTTTCCCAACATTTTTTTTCTAATTCAGACAAATGAATCTGTAAGTAAACTACTATCATTGTTATCAAGATGTTTCTTTATGGAAATGATATTGATGTGAGATTAAGTCGGGGAAATACTGCGAACACCGTACTTTATTGAAATATGAGACAAAAATTGTCCATTCAACATATCCGTATTGTTCTTAACACCATTTTCAACCATTAAGCTTATGCATAAACATTAATTTTCAGGTTATGCAAAATTTGACACCCCACAAAATATAGTTGTGAACAAAATACAATGACATGTTATATTCTGCATTTGCTTTACAATCAAAGTTCTTAGAAAGTGTAAGAGAAACAAAGCAAACCTGAGAAACTGTTACAAGTAAATACCACTTATGATGTACTACTAATACACAGCATGTCTAAGTGGATACTCACTGGTATTTGGCATTGACTACAGCCTCTGTTTGGACACTTGGTTCATACCTCCCGCCAGACCTATACTGATTTACCATCTTCTGTGATTCTCTTGAATATCCTAAATATGATAAAGTAGATATGCTTGTGAATCTCAAGACAAGATAGTAAGAACCGACAAATTAATAAGAAATTGCACGAAATACATTGGTTAGTTAACAAGACTCTTTGTTCTAACGGTCAAAATCGAAAGGAACAGGTAGACTTGACCAGATGTCGTAAACAATTACTTATCAAATAATGAACAAAGACCGGGAATTATTAACTGAAACCAATTTTACTCGGCTGTGTATATGTTGCTGATATTCGTCAGACATTCTACAACGTCAGCACTTTATCTGATTTGTTTACAAATGATGTGCACACTACATTTTATATATACGTTGTTATTGAAGGTGACACAATTTATATATTTTGTTAACCTAAAGCAATTTATATACTAAGATATAAATAGGTAATATACGTTTTAAATATATGGATTTATCTTTTTGATCTTTATTATATTTGTCCATATAATTTGAATGTTTTATATACAAATATGCTTTAGTTCTAAGCGTCTTCTGGTCAAGAAAATTAATTGCAAGAAAGTAAGAAATACTGCTAAGATTGGCGTTAAGCACCAATCAATCAATCAATCCATCCATCAATCATGTATATGATGTATGTGATCTTATAATTGACATTGTACTGTATTCAAACCTGTTTACTTAGTCATGGCTGACTGACCATTTACTCTTACTTAGTCATGGCTGACTGACCATTTACTCTAAAAGACTAGTTGGAGTTAGAGTTATTGGAGTTTACCGCCCTTTTCTACAATATTACAGTTACATGATATCAGTTAGCTTTATTGGTGATGGAAACCGGAACTCTCGAAAAACCACATACGCCATTACTGACAATTGTTATCACACAAAATGTATCGAGCACACCTCGCGACGGGTGAAATCCCAACTAACAAAGACATTTTCTCATTTTAATGATTGTTCAGTATGACTTCATTATATATAACCTTTTGCTTTATCTTTATGGAACGGTACATCGGTTAATCCATCAATTATTTCTATAAGTGGTTTGATGATTCTGTTGATTTCTTCTAAATCTGTAAAATAGCCAAACCTAACCAAGTGTTTCAGCAGACATAATACCTACAATGGATATATAGATAGATCATGGGTCCATCGAGTTTCCATTTCTTATCTGTATTTTGCTTTGATTTATCTTTTAATTTTGTAATTCATTTAGCATTGTCTTGTCTATCTTTATTGCCATTAAATGTTAAAATTTTATGTACACATAATTATAGATGTGAGTCACTTTTGTTATGTTCATCTGGTTAGAGAACTTGACGGGTATCATTAGGGGAGCAGGAACTGTCCACCCACCAGGAGCTCCCACCCGGTTTTCAGTGGGGTTTGTGATGATATATCTTCAGTTTTCTTTGTTATGTTTTGTAGACCATTGTTTGACCTTTTGAAGTTCAAATCATACATAAGCATGTCAAACAGTCCAAGCAAACACACAAAAACATGTAGAAAATTGATGACATTTCTACTAACCTGCTCAATCAGATTATTTCGACCTATGTCTGATGCTATCATGTGGTTGTTCTTTTCTATAAACTCAATAATGAAGTCTCGCATCACTGGAAACAGAGTTGCTAAATCTCGTATGCTCTGAAATATATCAAAATGAAATAAATTATTAAATACATTATTATTTTATGATATTTTCTAAGATCTCTACTTTTTCAATTTACTATCACCTGTTCTTGTATATAAGACTGTATTGTTGGGGTATGACTAAGACTAGAATTATTATAAGTCATATAAAGTTTGGGTAAAGAAAAGTGAAATTTGCTTGTTTGTTTTCAATAGTACTCGTTTGATTGAATACACATTTATTTAACCGTTATTTTTAAAGTCGTGATGCTATGCCATTTATGAAATCATTACAGAAATAAAAATGACGCATGCCGGGTGTAAGCAACCAAATGTAAGACTCATTAACAAACATTGATGAACATTATAATTGCTGTAATTTTCAACCTTTGGTTAATATTTGAAAATTATTGAAGTTGAAAATAAATGTCTGTTTGCTTGATTGCTTAATTTAATTTGCACAATATGTTAAACAAAAAAGTGATATAAAATATTGATTTGAATACTACAATCTGATTGGCTGATCAGCCTGGAGAAAAGTTTGGTTATACTTGATAACCTGGGTTGGTATTGTGACGTCACCAACATATTCGTTCGCCAACGACAAATTCAAATAATCACATGAAATAATCGTAATTAAAATCGAGGAATCATTAAATTTTATTGTAAAAATTAAATTGTAAGGAATATTTGAAATTTTTTGACAGGTTATACTTGTATAAACAAGTATAACCTGCTTTTGGAACAGTTTACGCTTTTCATAAACCGCTTCGTGGTTTATTAAGCGTAAGCTGCCCAAAACCAGGTTATATCCAATAAAGTGTTAAACAATTTCAAATATTCCTTAAATGTCTGAATTTATAGATCATGTGAAATAAATCGTACATCATACTACATCCTCGGTCGATACAGTTTTATCTGGTCAATAAACCATTTTCACTGACCTCATCAACAGGCTATCATTGTATATTATGGCAATTATATTGTAGATCTACATAATTATAGCTTTATATGCTATGTCAGCAAATGATAGCAAATATCTTGTTTTAGAGATAACATGTGTATTAAAATACAATCAATTCTGTTCTATTTATTCCCAGTTAATGATTTATACAATGTGCTCTCAACTGATTTTCATTTTTTTTTGCGCTTTTCGTGGCACATCATTGACTTGTCCATGCTGTTGATGTGTTTATCGTGAGGTAGCGTATAGTTAATTACTGAGATTTTTGTAATAATTGACCATCGTATCATAATATCATTTTCTCTTTTAATTTAAATTAAAATTGTAAAATAAATAATATTTAGACTTAGATTATGACACATAATAAAAAATGAAAACAACGCACAGAAAATTTAAATACTAATAAAAGGAAGGATTTCATATGATGTGTAATATATGTATGAAAAAAGTAGAAAGGGTATTATCATTTAAAGCAATAAACAATAAAATTAGTAACTTATTTTTAAACAAAAAAATCAACAGATTTATTCAACATGTCGTGATTTTGACAATCCTACATTATATTTATGGAAATGCATAAAAATATGGTTTGTTGTAAAATTAGAATACTTCAATATTTCATCCTATGGCATATCCTAATACATAATCAAGAAATTATTTATAATCAAATGGTGTTTGAAATATAATGTCTGATTTTTTTGTTTATAGCGTCAGGTAAGAATATTGCAACTATATTTATGGTGCGAATAAGTTTACAAATAATATATTGTGTAGGTAACCAGTTGCCAACTGATAAAATATGATAAAATTGATGGGATCGGAATGTTTATATTTGCAACATGCAACCGACGAGCACCTCTGGCAAGCGCAAGCTATTGTTCATTAGGAGCTTTTTTCATCCCCCGAGCGTGACTTTCTTCAAGCACCAAGAACTTATGTACGTTCCGTTATTATATTTCCTCCCCACATCCAACGGAGGAGTTTTACCCTGTAACGGACAAAGTAGGAATGTTCAGTAAGCACGTGCTCCCTTGTAGATTAGCAATATTATATAATATGGAGATAAATGTCATATGTGTATACTAAATATATACATGCACTAGATGTTGTCTAGAAAAAACTTATTTCTGCTCAACAGTGATAATGCTAAAAAGATTTGGTAATCAAATGTGTTAAGTGTGGTAGATTAAGTAGATAAAGAAAGTTGAATAGTGTTTGACAAGCAACTTGGAAAGTAATAAAGTCAAACTGGGGATTGTTTTCAAGCCAAACCGGGAGTTCCGTTCAGTACTACTTCATTTTCGTACTTATACAGACAGTAGATTTGTTTTGGATCAAGGGTCGGACTATAATATTTTAATTGGATAAAATTGTCGCATGAATCAATATTTATCAAGGACATCATGCAATTTCTTAAGCATATATGTATATACTTTCAAACTGCTAACATGCATTTAACCGGACACCATTTTTAGAACAAAAAAAACCTCAAACCTGGCTTGATTCAGGATTAAAAGAACTTTCCTCATCCTAGAAATATAGTATTTGCATTTGTAAGTATGCCTCCGTATTTTACGTGATGATTTGTATATGCAGGGTACCAATTTACTTGCGATATGCCATTTAAATTAAACATTTCAATAGAATTCGGAACAATCTGTACCACTTTTAGCTTTTAGACATTGGCCATATACATTCGTATTTGCTTACATAAATATAATATAAATTCGTTAACAGAATATATAACTACTGTTAGTAACGATTGTGTATCTTATAACATTACCTTGATCATGAAAACGATGTATATCATTGTACATTATATCATTATGAGATATCTAATTTAGTACAAACGACGAATTTCTGGGATACCGTTCACATTCTACACTCAGTCGACAGAAAGAGAAGGCAAATAATTATTGTCCCTGGAACCAAGCAAAATGGCGTCTAGCAACCCTACCCATAACCATTTATATATGTTAAATAAACATACCCGATTTTAATAATATAGAATTTTTCATCAAAACATGAAAAAAATATAATAATATAGCTCACAAAGATAACACAACTGATCTTTTCTTTGTAATTATGTGTAGTGCTTAACAAAAGAGCCTGGAGATACCAAAGGGAGAATCAGAATCCATAAATCGAAGAAGAACAGACAACACAATGGCCAATAGTAAAAGGACAAAAGGACAAACAACGATCTACAAAACATACACATAAAACTAACGATCGAATAATACGAACCCCTCCATAAACCGGGAGCGAACTCAGGTGCTCTGGAAGGGTACGCAAGTATTAACAAGGAATATACTGCACCAAGGGTTCATATTGGTTAAGTTGAATTCATTTCTTCGAAAGTTTTACGGTCGTCACCATGACTTGGTTGACAGTTATGGAATATCTGTGTCACAAATGACCACGGATATGTTCCATTTGTTGTAAGCACTTCCCTGTCCTTTCCTCATTCAAGGCTTATCACCAGGTTTATAATTAGATTAACACGTCGGGTGATACCAGTGGGGCAGGAACTGCTTACCCTTCCGGAGCACCTGAGTTCACCCCATGTTTTTGGAGGGGTTCGTGTTACTCGATTTGTAGTTCTATTTGTATGTTTTGTAGATCGTTGTTTGTCCTTTTTCTTTTGCCCATTGTGTTGTCTGTCCGTCTTCGACTACCCCTTTGGTATCTTCAAACTCTCCTTAATTTCGCTGTTAAAACGAAGCACCACATACCTATCGTTTGAAGATAAATAAATATAATATGAAATGTTTAACAACCTGTGATTCTTCATTATTCCCATCTTTTGTTCCAACAAATTCATACACAAAACACAATTCTGGTTGATCAAGTACAGAGTAATTACTGCCTACTTCAACAAAAGCCGCTGTAATGTAAAATAACAATTATTTATATCCTTAAGTCCGACGATAAGGAATATTTTATATGGCTTGAAACAATGCTGATATATTATTTGCTACATGTTAATACAGGATCAAATATGTAATTAACACGTAACAACTAATACAGACAAGCTCGCATGGCAATTGTTGATCACTGGGATATAGTTTAATTTAAACCTTATTCATGGCGGGTGTCATAAAAGAAGCGGGAAATGCTTACCCTTCGCGAGCCACTGGGTTGACCCCAGTTTGCTTTATTTTGTCTGTGTTCCTCATCTTTTTATTTTGTGTGTGTTTATTTGTTGTTGTTTTTTCTATTTGTTTATTTGTTTTTTTTCGTTTTTTTTTTGGTTCTGTTTGGTTCTGTTTGGTTCCAATGTCGTGTGTGCCTAATGTTGCCAGTGTCACTGGAATTCCTGATTGCCATATCGGTTTTCTCTAAACTTTATTTAGCTACTAGAAGTAAAACACTATAGTGTGTAGTTTGTCCCTAATTATACACTTACCAATAATAACTTCACAATACTTTGCCCTAAGTTGGTCGGTTAGTTGAGTGGACGTCAAACAAAGATAGGCTTCTTCCCATGGCAGTATGTTTATCTCTCTAGTAATTACATGCACTGCAAAGTCATTGCGCCCCTGTCAAAAAGTGTTTGATAATATATGGATAGCATATAGCATGTATATTTGTATGATTAACATAATTCCAAATATATTATTACATATAATTTGTAAATGAAATTAAAGATCATCGTTATTAACGTTTATTCTTTATATGAATATCATTCTTTTGTCCTTTGATCTTGTTTTGGGATATGACAATCCTCCTTGTTTTACTTTTACTCTCATGTTTGGTTTTTTAGTTCATTTTCACTCGTGTTAATTTCATTGACATTGACAGAATTGGAGGATCAAGAATTTTGATTACACTTTGCCATTAACCATCAACTATTAGCAATGAACATTATATCGGTAATAAGGGTTTATTTTTGATTTCCTAACATTGAACGGTGAAAAAAGATTCATTCAAGTGAAAAGCAATACACAGTATGATAACTACATTGTATATACATTTGTGCTTAATACCCATTCTCTGTAAGGACTTCAATAGCTATACAGTGGGCTGGAAATGCATGTCTTCAGATATTGGTGTTGTTATCAGATCACTTACCTGACCAAGTTTAACAACTTAAGAAAAGAAAATTTCAAAAATTGCGATCCGTTGCCATGGCAACCATACCTCCTAAAATTTGGTCCTGGAGAGGGCATTCTTCAGGACAAAACCTTCTGTTTTTCCAAGTTATAAAAATAAAACTGGTTGTAAATGAAGGAACTTTATCTATACATGTTAGTTAAATGAATGTTAAGCTTTCTTTCTACAAAAACCATTTTGTTACACAATATCATTTTCCATTGCTAAATCTGGGCTAAGAATGGGATATTTTCCGAAATTTGCAAATTGGAAATTTTTGCTTTTTTTGCGTTTTTCAAATTGAGTTTACATTATGTTGCCATAATTTTATTCCAAATGGCATTCATGATTTAATTACCTTTATTACCAATAAACAAAATACAAAGCAAATTTGGGTGGGACCTTTCCAATTTAGCCTCATAAAATGTTTCTAAAAATAGCACATGCTAGCCATTGGCTGATTTTCTTCAACATTTAATAAGTCTTTCTTCCCATAAAAAATGGCAATTTTTAGTTGAATTGTTATGATTTGATGGCATTTGTGATAGATAAACCAAATTCATTGCAAACCTGGATGGGATCTATCCAATTTAGCACCTTAACATGGTTCTTAAAAATAGCACAGGCTAGCCATTGGCTGATTTTCCTCAACATTTAATGATAATCTTTTTTCATTAAAAATGGCAATTTTTAGTTGAATTGTTATGATTTGATGGCATTTGTGATAGATAAACCAAATTCATAGCAAACCTGGATGGGATCTATCCAATTTAGCACCTTAACATGTTTCTAAAAATAGCACAGGCTAGCCAATGGCTGATTTTCCTCAACATTTAATGATAGTCTTTTTTCATAAAAAATGGCAATTATTAGTTGAATTGTTATGATTTGATGACGCTTGTGGTAGATAAACCAAATTCATAGCAAACCTGGATGGGATCTATCCAATTTAGCACCTTTTGACATGTTTCTAAAAATAGCACAGGCTAGCCATTGGCTGATTTTCTTCAACATTTAATGATAGTCTTATTTCATAAAAAATGGCAATTATTAGTTGAATTGTTATGATTTGATGACACTTGTGATAGATAAACCAAATTCATAGCAAACCTGGATGGGATCTAACCAATTTAGCACCTTTTAACATGTTTCTAAAAATAGCACAGGCTAGCCATTGGCTGATTTTCCTCAACATTTAATGATAGTCTTTTTTCATAAAAAATGGCAATTATTAGTTGAATTGTTATGATTTGATGACACTTGTGATAGATAAACCAAATTCATAGCAAACCTGGATGGGATCTAATCAATTTAGCACCTTTTAACATGTTTCTAAAAATAACACATTGGCTGATTTTCCTCAACATTTAATGATAGTCTTTTTTCATTAAAAATGGCAATTTTTAGTTGAATTGTTATGATTTGATGACGCTTGTGGTAGATAAACCAAATTCATAGCAAACCTGGGTGGGATCTATCCAATTTAAAGCTGTAACATGTTTCTAAAAATAGCACAGGCTAGCCATTAGTTCATTTTCCTCAACATTTAATGATAGTCTTTTTTCACAAAAAATGACAGTTTTTAGTTGAATTTGTATGATTTGATGACTATTGTGATATATACATCAAATACATAGCAAAACTGGATGGGATTTATCAATATAACACATAAACACAAATGCCGAGAACGCATGTGCAATCGTTAAATCACTGCGTTCTAAGGCACTCGTGATTATATTTTCGATATTCACACTCTCCAATTAATTATCCTATAATTATGTCAAAGCTACATACATGTACCAAATAAAGATTCATTTTACACAGTAGAAGCTGAGAAAAAATATTCCCAAAGTTCTTGGACAAACTATTATTATATAAACAAACAGTCAAGGTAAATGCAATATAGCCACCTGACCTTTTAAATTATTCCGGTGCCGATAAAAACGTCAGTCATAAAGTGGCCGTTGCTTATTAAATTTTTTCGGGTGCTAGTATTTTGATAATCTAATGATGACAAGGAGCACCATTTGTTAAACTTCAAATATATATTTAGTACAATTAAAAGTACAATTTAAATTGCAACTCTAAGAGCTTAGTATTGTTTAGGACAAAAGAAAAAAATGTTCTCCGAGACTGTCATTTTTAATGTGAAAAACAAAGTTGATTATGTTGAATATTTGAAAAAAGTAATTCTAAACAAAACCTTTGATAATGCTTTCATTCCATGAACAAGATTAAAATTAATATAAACCTGTTCGTCTTGCTTAAATCTTCGATTTCCCGATCGTCATCCATCTCTACGCCATGTTTTTATCTGAAAAGGTCCGTTGTTTTATCATAAATGTGCCGTTTCTCCGGAAAGTGCATGTCCTTAACGACTTACCACCGTGTATTAAAGGACTATATAAAGAGACCCGTGTACAAATGCTTCGAATATGTGCAAATTATTTTGTAGGGATGATTAAATCAAGTGTTTATGGGCATTAAATAAAATTAGAGACGCATTTTCTTCATGAAAACATAATTTGAAGTGGAAATTTAATTTTAAAAATATGAATTACATGTAGGTCATAAACGCTCAATCAATGTTTTTTTTTGTTTTTTTTTTTAGCAAATTTCAACTTATTTTAACATATAATAAAAGTTATTTCTACCATTTTCCCCCGTTGACATAATTTATTTCACAAAAATAAATGCGCTATGACATCAAAGGGAGATAATTCGGTGGAAAAATTATATAATTACATACTCCAACTTTAGCATCTATGATTATTTAATACACTACAGATTGAGAGTTACATTTATTGGTAATTAATCTTAAAGGGTCAATATATTACTTCATTAACAATATATGATATAAATAAACAGGTATAACAAAACAAAAAGACAAATATTTAATGGCTGACAAAAAATTACGAATACACAGAAAACTGAAGATTGAGCAACACAAATATCACTAAAACTCCGGACCAACATGAACTCAGATGCTCCATGTCGAACTTCACTAATGCCACTTCATTGGAAAAGGAGCTGGGGACAATCACCCACCCCCACACACACACTTTGAAAAGTTGAGGGTGGCAAAACTAATTTTTTACCCCCCCCCCTTTTTTTTCGCATTAAATTTAAGAACAAAAAAACCTTTTTTGTTACTTTAGTATGGAAACATATATTGTCCAGTTAGCTAAGGATATAAGGATGTTTGGATAAATGTATGTTTGAAACGATAGTGACTTTTTTTATTGCTTCACAGTTTTGAAAATTGACCACTCAAATAAGGAATACATTTTTTTGTACATTTTTCATAAAGATGTAAACAGAATGTAATGACCACCCATTTAAATTATCATAATTATTGAGGTAATTACACATGATTGTCTATTTATATTTCGAAGATAAAAAAAATATTGAAAATTGTGAAAAAATGTAGTTCTTTTTAAATTTTAGTGTATTTTTTCATGAAAAACGTATGAGTTTAAAGACCCATAAAAAAAATTCTATTGAAAATATGCCCTATGTTTTCAACTTCTGAATGTTAACATGTAAATGATGCTTTTGGTATGTTGTTTTTGAATATTTAATAAAAAAAAAAAAGGTAAAAAAAACAGTTGGGTTACTTTTTTCATAAAATAAAAATTTTCCAAAAAAAAAAGGTGTCTACCAACCTATGAATATGAACCCATATCTTGGTTTTAGAAAGGTAGTTAACTTCAAATCTTTATTTTTTTTTTCAATTATTCAGATGTTGTACACAGAATTAAAGTGAACAAATACTAATAAATGTGATGTTTAGGAAAATCATGCCATTTGCTAGTTTAGCCCGCCAATTTGTTTACATGTACTATCATTGATTCCACAAAGGAGAGTTAAGGAAGGGAGATAATCCTTACCTGCAATAACAAGGGCTGCAATAGGAAAATTCCAACTCTCAGTAATCACATATAAGAGAAGCTCCCATTATTTTGTTTATTGAATAAAGTTCTATATTATTGGAACCATTGATTCAACTTAGTATAAGTAAATTAATATGAAACCGGCACGGCCATGAATGCTCGCTCATCTGAAAATTATCTGGCAATTTCATCAAAAAGTGTCGAGATTGTTTGGGCCGAGATATATTAGGGACGACTTTTTTTTAGGGCCGAATCTAGTCTCATTCAATCGAGCTGTCGTTCCTTTATTCGAGTTATCGTTCCTTACGAAATCTCAAAAGTTAACTTCCGCGTAGAAACAAAAATTCTTGTCAGTATGTCAGAAGAGATTTAATAAATTAAAAAATATCAATATAAGTAAAAGAAGCTAACAAAATTACTTTTATTACACACGGGTTCCGGGTTTAAGTGGTATCGGACGTACGAGAGAGGGTACGAGACTTCAGGATCACATTTGCGCTTTATGTTAAGAAGATCTTCATTAATTGAGCGTGTTAGTGTGTTACCCGGAAACCGGTGTTTACAAAACGTAGAATTTTTTTTCTTCGACAATATGTTCAACCATGTTTGTTAAAAAATCCTAAGTACACATTTTATACCATAAAGAGCTCGCTTAAGCTCGCATATAAGCATGGCAACCTCATTTTTTTATACTCAAAAAAAGGTTATTCCTGTCCCTTTCTTTGTCATAATCACATTTTGACAGACAATAGCCAATGTTTGGTACACGTTACACATTTGGCACTCTGACCATTCTTTACCTATAAACCATATAAAATGATTTTAACAAGAGTGGGTGTTTTAATTAAGAATAGTTTTAACAGCTGAACTTTCTTTTAGAGGGATGTGAATTTTTTTACAATTTTTCAGACTCGGAATATTTGAGCTGATTGCCATGGAAACCGGCATTTGCTACAAATATTTTGCAACATTTTCCATCATTTCTTATGACACTTTAAAAAAATAGATAGCATTAGTTGGATTCTGAGACTATGCATTTCCTGTCAATTTAAGTCCTTACAGAGAATGGGTATTAAAATGTTATTATTTTCGTGAATAGCTTTATATTTTGAAGCAATACACGGGACCACTAATTCTTAAGGAAACAATACACACAACTCTACAACTAAGCTTACATAACAAAGTGCTTTCAACAAATCTAGTTGATGTAGGAGGAATCTGTATTTAACATCGCTGTCTGGTTCATTTGGCTGAAATCAACAAAACATTAACATTTGTGTTCATGACCAGACGAAGTAGAAACAGGAACATGAAATAAAAAATTGCTTTGCTCATCAGTCATTCAAATATTGACAGAAACCAATTATTATGATTATTCTATTTCTTCTGACCACTAAGCTATCCTACTATGTCAACAGAGTAATTAGTAAATTGAAGTTAGATAATATTTTAAGTTCTCTGTGAAACAATTGAGAACATTGGTGTATGTAATATGACGAACTGCACTGCTAAAAACTCTTTATTGTCTATTGTCGTTGGAGATGATTGTTCTTGTATGTGCATTTCCATTCATATGTCCATCTTGATCGCCATGATATAGCTGACAAAAATTGCTGAGTTGGCGCTAAACAACAATCACTCACTTGCTCCATCTTGATAAAAACAATTATGAAAAGAAACTGATGGTCAACAATGCATCTAATATCAACAATCACCTCCCACCTCAAATCATTGCACATCACGACATGTGGAGTTGGAAATCTAGGTATTTTATTATAATATACTTGTAGGAAAATGCTTTTATCAAATGATTTAGAGCTTGTTTTACTCCTTCACTACTCATTGCATCTTGGACAGTTTTGTTGTTATGTAACAGACGATATTTGTATGGATAACGTTGAAATGTGGATACCCTCTATCATTTACTAATTAAAATCGATGTATGTGCCCACCCCCCTTACATCATCAAGATGCTAATAGCTATTTGTGGAATGTTATTCCACTCCGACATATTTTCGTGCATGTTCTAAACAAGGACATGGTCTTTATGTGTTGGGATGGAGGTAGTTGTTCCTTTTTTTCTTGATATTGGTATTTAACTATCTGATCATTATTGTTGTCATTCTGAATATACACTACAAACCACTGTGCATACATCAACCAATACTATTATAATATATCCTACCGACGAAACGCGCGTGCGTCCACACCTGGTGCTCTGATACACTATCGTTCAGGTTGTTTATGCATAACTAGAGCAATAGTCACACCCCTATAAACTTCCGGAATTCGCTTTTCGATCGTTTTTTAATGAAATATACAAGCGATATGCATTATTCAACACTTTGAATTAGTATGGTTTTCAGGACAATATCACGAGAGAATGTCCAGAGTGTGCGTTGTTTTGGAACATCGGCAAAACAGATACAATGTCGTAAGTGGTCGTTTTGCAGATTATTTAAACTGTACATAGAGGTTGGCAAATTAATGTACATTTAGATTACATGTAAACATGTCATTACTAACACTGAGCTGTTCTTCTGTTTCCGATTATATTTATTATATGGTCTTGTGTTATTCGCTCGTTCTTCCTCCTTTTGTTTCATACTTCCATGTGTCAAGAAAACATAGCACACACTGTATAATATATAGGTTAATATGCTACTACTATAAAGCAGTTTACAAATCCATTACCCAAAATCAATAAAATATAGCAAAATGTTGTGTGTATAGCCAAAAAGCCAACACTACTAATCTAAGGTTGAATAAGATAATTATTATTGCAAATTATAAAGCAAACTTTCTTTGGTGAATTATTTAGCTCTACGCTTAATTAAAAATATTTCGAACACTTCTCAAACAAATTTTAAAGCAGCCTATAAAATAAACACAAGTAACAAACTAATATATATACAAAATAGCAAGCAACCTGCACAAATCCACATACCTTATCTGACATTTCACAATACTCGAACTGAAAAACAACTTTATTTTCATTTTTCATTCAATGTAACGTGTATAATTCAATAAAAACGGATTTTAACATATTAATCGTATAGCATTTCACATATATCATCCGCCCAGTAGTCAGTGCTTCGGGACTGGTATGTGACAATGTAATTGACTACAACTGAGGTTCTCAACCCCATGCGATGCAGTCTTGATTGTAGCCGTTTGAGGTTTTTGTTTGGCTTACTTGATCCCAAAGACTTTGAAATTACTTAGGTTTCAATATTCTGAGTTTGAGCGTACCTCATAAACGTTCTTCAAGAAATGCATTGTGCACACTAAATTAAATATCTGTCTTTTTATTAGAATCAGAAATCACGAAACCGAGCAGCGCAATGCTTAAAGATAGGATTTCTTCTATATAACAGAAGTGGAAATTAAAGAATTGAACTAGTTTCATCTCTTTCCTGTGGAGTAGTCACGATCTGAAGTCTCATACGAATATAAAATAATAAAATGATAAACAACAAATACAACAATGTCGGAAAGGTTCTAAAATTAGATAATACCCTCTAAGTAAGATGATGTAGAGTAATGCATCTTGAGTTTCCTGGAAAATGATGATTTTCAAATGATGATGGCCGAATTTTTATCTTTTGGGATGCAGGATTTATTGCAAAATGTCTTGGTAAGAATGACAATTAAAAACATTGCATTATCGAAAGCTACATAAATTATTTGACGAGCGGTATCAGAATGTTCCATGTCTAACCTATTTTTTTTATAAGTTCAATGCACACTGCATATATAACACACATGAAGTATTGCTAATACCATTTATCTAACTGATATATATCATATATCCGATGGAAATAAACATTAGAATAAAAATCAATCTTGACAGGAGGATATTTTCTTCAAATAAATTCAGGAAATATATACCGGTACATATGTATATGCTCGATAATTTTGTTTGAAGTGTTTAACAGCAAATACTGTGGCTTGAACAAAGGAGAGAGAAGATATGACGACCACTTCAAATTAAACGTCAGTGGCCGTTCCTTATTAGATTAATACATGACGGTATGATTTTGTTCCTAATGTATGATTAACTTACGTCTAACTGATGAACTGGATTCCATGATTCTTTATTTGTAGTGGAAAGAAACATTACATTAGGTTCTTTATTGATATTCTGACCCCTGGAAGTATGGTATTTATATCCCTGGAAAAAAGTTCAAACATTTAAGTATAAAGTAATATTGATGATAAGGAAATTGTCTATTTCAACTCATCTTTCAAAAAATGAAATACATATAATATAGTAAACCACTTTATTAAGCAAATGTGCCGTTTAACAATTTACTCCAGATAAAGTGAGCACAAGTTTAAGGAAACTACTAAGCATACAAGCTATGGAGAAGTAACATACATCTGAAAAAACATGCAAAATATGTTTCATGTACATTTCAAAATAGGATATCACTGTTTGTTACACAGATTGCTGTGGTGCAACATGTGATTTTCAATATCGTTTCTTTGATTTATTCTACAATTTAAAGGGATATTGTCTACTAAAATCGTCATTTTTTCATACCCAAAATTATTGTCGTTTTCCGTACTGACCTTCATAAAATGAAGATTAACAGCGAGTTATGCTGCAAAAGATACGATTTGTTTACAAAAAAGACCCAAAACTATCGTTATCAGAATTATTGTCTTGGATGACAATATTCAAAGCTATTCATATGGCCTTCTATGTGAACACGTCTTGAGCATGCCCACTGTTTAGAAACAATAAACAACATGTGGTTCGTGGGCAAAAGAGAAACTGTCAACGCATGGAAGAAAGCGGACTTTGACGGATTCAGAGAGAAAGATGAATAGAAGTGAAGTATTTTCCAAATGGAACAAATGCAGGATATATGTAGGGGATCAGTTGGACCGTTGGAACGAACTCAAGGAAGTGCTACGCGTCCAAACTCGCGCTGAATTTGCAAATATTTTGTTTGATAGGTAAGCCGAACATGTTTTCGCCTTCTTTTCTCAATCATTTTTCATATTTTATGAATTTATGATGATGCCTATGATCATTTTCGGTAGATATTATTCAATATATGTAATCTTGCACCTGGCAACAGCAAATTATTGTCAATGAATAGCATAAAACGGCCGTATTTGCAAGGTAAACAAACACGAATTTTAACATCCATGCTGCAGCATCCGGGCTACTGGCATAAAAATAGATAAAAATAGATTTGGCCTCGCTCAGGTCAGTGAATAATTAATTAGCTTCCAGTAACGATGGTCAGCTTTTTTATATCGAAAAAACAACGTTTCGTAGCGTATTCGGCAATAATTCGGTGTTTAATCTTCATTTTATGAAGGTCAGTACGGAAAACGACAATAATTTTGGGTATGAACAAATTACGATTGTGGTAGACAATATCCCTTTAACAACTTTCAATCAGCTGACAATCGAATGAAGTCGAACATAAATTGACATATTTGCGTTCTTACTTACACCCCACCCTCGCTATCTAGGATTCTAAAACGTCATTCCCTTAAATACATCGAAGTAAACACCGAGTCCGCTTGCTTTATCCATGTTAGATCGAATGCTCGATTGCTTCGAAGTAAAATAATAAATCCATTAGAACTCGACACTAGGTTGTATTAATTTATATTACCGGTAATCTTTTCGTATTGTGTCAGTGTCATTTGATTGTATGTGAAACACCTACCAGGTTTTGTCTTAGCCACTGCTCTGTTATATATATCTGGTTGTTTGGTATAGCTACTCCATCACAAACACACAAAACTTCCAACAAATTCAGAAATCTAAAATTCTAAAAATCACAAAATCACAGCAAAATTGGTTGACTTTCAATTGTACTATTTACTCATTTGTTCTATTAATAATAGTATATATCAGAAGTTATTTGAGGGCTAAGGATATGGTGTTTAAATCTACTTTCAACAACATTTCAGTTATATCATGGTGGTCAGTTTTATTGGTGGAGGAAACGGTGCAACCCACATAAGACCACCGACCTGCCGCAGGTCATTGACAAACTTTATCACTTAATGATGTATCGAGTACACCTCGCCATGAGTGGGATTCGAACTTGCAGTTTTAGTAGTGAGATGCAGTGATTAGGTAGTTATGTTTTATCAAAGAATGCCAACCCTTTTTAATTCAAACAGAATAAAACTTCAGATTTGATATCGTCATTTGCGAAGCAGCTCGAGTCACGTTTTGTTATTCGATTATACATCTGCTATGTCACTGACGTGAAATGCTTGTTAAACTAGACATATGTCTTGATATCTGCATGATAAGACTGACGTGTAAGCTTTGTATTGGTGAATTTCAGAGACGTATTAGGTTTTTCATCATCCATTGTTTTCATGGGTTTGTGGGATATGTGACGGCACAATGCATGAGAATATAATATATGGCAAAAATGGAGAAGATGTTGGCGTTCAACTGTTAAACATTATTCTCCGTCAATATTTATATGTTGTGTCGTGAGCGCATATTACAGAATTCAGTGTAATAAAATATATGAAATATAAGAATATATGCC
Organism: Bathymodiolus brooksi; assembly: GCA_963680875.1. Classification (NCBI taxonomy): domain Eukaryota; kingdom Metazoa; phylum Mollusca; class Bivalvia; order Mytilida; family Modiolidae; genus Bathymodiolus; species Bathymodiolus brooksi. The sequence goes on along the minus strand of OY804578.1, from coordinate 20,601,996 downwards.
TTTTTTTTTACAATTTTGAAATTTGATTTTGGAATATTCCGACAATGTTGTATTGTTTTCTTTTTCATTATATTACAACCAAAACGCCCATCCTTACCCATCTTCCTATATTATTGTGCAATATTAAGTATTGCATTAATTACATGATATTTACTTTTGTTTCGCCAAGTAGTTGTATAAATCTGTCTATATGTTTGGTAGTTATTCTGTCAACGATTTTCCTCTTGTCTCTCATCAGTTCCACTATCATCTGAGCAACGTTGATCCCTATTCCACCCTGGCAAAATATTAAAGACAGAATCATTAAAATAAAAATAACATCCATGTGTTTCAATTACTCCATAATAAATTTAGCTTAACCTACAGTTCTTACATTTGTCCAAAACGAAAGTCGTCAAAGCAATGACTATTGGCTGGTTAGGTGATTGATTGATTGGCATTGAAGGCCAACTTTTGCAGTATTTAAGTGATATCGTTCCACTATGACTATTCGAGTATCAACATATAACTATTATCTCATTATTGTTCTGTGATATTCAAGATGTTTTCTCTAAAAAGTGCATAAAATTCTTTGAATGATATTTGTTGTATTTGTCATATGAAATCGTTCTTGCTAGTGTATACATTTGTGTGATGTTAACAATGTTACCTTCTGAGTGAACTGTGTTTGGAAGAAGTCAATGTATTTGGCCATATATAATGCGTTCTTCCCACTTTTGCCAATCATGTAGGCATGCAGGACATCATAGGCTTCCTTAAAAATCCTAATTCTATGGAGTTGTTCTTCCCCAATTCCTAAAGGACACTGAGCAAGCTCTACTAGTAAATCAATGACCTGAAACATCAAATATTAAACAAATATATCAGTTGTTAGCTCTCTATGGTTCATTGGTTTTTTATATTCTCATTCCATATTTATTATCTATAATGAAACCATTGGGCTATTTACATAATATGTCTCAGAACCACAAAAATCACCATCTTCGATAGATATGGTTTTAAAATATACATAGTGTCAACATCCCGAATAACGACGAATTGTGTTCTCCGTAATAATTTGTCAAGCGTTTGCTCATTTCTCTATATACATGTAGATGATCTTGAAAAGCCAACAGGACATGTTAGTTAAAACAACTTGGAAACACAATTATTTCTGAAAGTTTTACCTGATGATAATTCTCCAGATACATTTTAATCTAAGAGTCTATTGGTATCCAACGAGCTATTTTCCCCCATTGTCTTCCGAATTCAGTACTCCGCATTCGTCTCTTTTCGTACACACATCTTAGTCAGTTATATTGCACAAGCCATTCTAAACTATACATGTTATTGTCTTGATACATTCAATAGATGTCTGTTTTCCTCTTGACTATTGTGTTGTCTGTCCTTCTTCGATTACGGCTTCACATTACCTCTTTGGTATCGTCAGACTTTTCTTATATTAATTGGTGTGTGATATCTTCCATATGGTAATGACCTATAGAGCCTAACAACAAATACAATACCTCACGTTCATTTATTTCTAAATAACAGTTTTACCTTTAAATTTCTTAAAAGTTTCTGTCTATCTTTAATGGGCAGTCCATTGTCCAATAAGAAATGTTTGACGTCTTGAAGAGCCTACAGTAAAACTAATATCAGTTACGATGTGACTATCATTGAGTACTATCGGTATATTGTAATACATAACTAATATCAGTTACGATGTGACTATCATTGAGTACTATCGGTATATTGTAATACATAACTAATGTCAGTTACGATGTGACTATCATTGAGTACTATCGGTATATTGTAATACATAACTAATATCAGTTACGATGTGACTATCATTGAGTACTATCGGTATATTGTAATACATAACTAATATCAGTTACGGTGTGACTATCATTGAGTACTATCGGTATATTGTAATACATAACTAATGTCAGTTACGATGTGACTATCATTGAGTACTATCGGTATATTGTAATACATAACTAATATCAGTTACGATGTGACTATCATTGAGTACTATCGGTATATTGTAATACATAACTAATATCAGTTACGGTGTGACTATCATTGAGTACTATCGGTATATTGTAATACATAACTAATGTCAGTTACGATGTGACTATCATTGAGTACTATCGGTATATTGTAATACATAACTAATATCAGTTACGGTGTGACTATCATTGAGTACTATCGGTATATTGTAATACATAACTAATATCAGTTACGGTGTGACTATCATTGAGTACTATCGGTATATTGTAATACATAACTAATATCAGTTACGGTGTGACTATCATTGAGTACTATCGGTATATTGTAATACATAACTAATATCAGTTACGGTGTGACTATCATTGAGTACTATCGGTATATTGTAATACATAACTAATATCAGTTACGATGTGACTATCATTGAGTACTATCGGTATATTGTAATACATAACTAATATCAGTTACGATGTGACTATCATTGAGTACTATCGGTATATTGTAATACATAACTAATATCAGTTACGATGTGACTATCATTGAGTACTATCGGTATATTGTAATACATAACTAATATCAGTTACGGTGTGACTATCATTGAGTACTATCGGTATATTGTAATACATAACTAATATCAGTTACGATGTGACTATCATTGAGTACTATCGGTATATTGTAATACATAACTAATATCAGTTACGGTGTGACTATCATTGAGTACTATCGGTATATTGTAATACATAACTAATATCAGTTACGGTGTGACTATCATTGAGTACTATCGGTATATTGTAATACATAACTAATGTCAGTTACGATGTGACTATCATTGAGTACTATCGGTATATTGTAATACATAACTAATGTCAGTTACGATGTGACTATCATTGAGTACTATCGGTATATTGTAATACATAACTAATATCAGTTACGATGTGACTATCATTGAGTACTATCGGTATATTGTAATACATAACTAATATCAGTTACGGTGTGACTATCATTGAGTACTATCGGTATATTGTAATACATAACTAATATCAGTTACGGTGTGACTATCATTGAGTACTATCGGTATATTGTAATACATAACTAATATCAGTTACGATGTGACTATCATTGAGTACTATCGGTATATTGTAATACATAACTAATATCAGTTACGGTGTGACTATCATTGAGTACTATCGGTATATTGTAATACATAACTAATATCAGTTACGGTGTGACTATCATTGAGTACTATCGGTATATTGTAATACATAACTAATATCAGTTACGGTGTGACTATCATTGAGTACTATCGGTATATTGTAATACATAACTAATGTCAGTTACGATGTGACTATCATTGAGTACTATCGGTATATTGTAATACATAACTAATATCAGTTACGGTGTGACTATCATTGAGTACTATCGGTATATTGTAATACATAACTAATATCAGTTACGATGTGACTATCATTGAGTACTATCGGTATATTGTAATACATAACTAATATCAGTTACGGTGTGACTATCATTGAGTACTATCGGTATATTGTAATACATAACTAATATCAGTTACGGTGTGACTATCATTGAGTACTATCGGTATATTGTAATACATAACTAATATCAGTTACGATGTGACTATCATTGAGTACTATCGGTATATTGTAATACATAACTAATATCAGTTACGATGTGACTATCATTGAGTACTATCGGTATATTGTAATACATAACTAATATCAGTTACGGTGTGACTATCATTGAGTACTATCGGTATATTGTAATACATAACTAATATCAGTTACGGTGTGACTATCATTGAGTACTATCGGTATATTGTAATACATAACTAATGTCAGTTACGATGTGACTATCATTGAGTACTATCGGTATATTGTAATACATAACTAATATCAGTTACGGTGTGACTATCATTGAGTACTATCGGTATATTGTAATACATAACTAATATCAGTTACGGTGTGACTATCATTGAGTACTATCGGTATATTGTAATACATAACTAATATCAGTTACGGTGTGACTATCATTGAGTACTATCGGTATATTGTAATACATAACTAATATCAGTTACGGTGTGACTATCATTGAGTACTATCGGTATATTGTAATACATAACTAATATCAGTTACGATGTGACTATCATTGAGTACTATCGGTATATTGTAATACATAACTAATATCAGTTACGATGTGACTATCATTGAGTACTATCGGTATATTGTAATACATAACTAATATCAGTTACGGTGTGACTATCATTGAGTACTATCGGTATATTGTAATACATAACTAATATCAGTTACGGTGTGACTATCATTGAGTACTATCGGTATATTGTAATACATAACTAATATCAGTTACGGTGTGACTATCATTGAGTACTATCGGTATATTGTAATACATAACTAATATCAGTTACGGTGTGACTATCATTGAGTACTATCGGTATATTGTAATACATAACTAATATCAGTTACGATGTGACTATCATTGAGTACTATCGGTATATTGTAATACATAACTAATATCAGTTACGGTGTGACTATCATTGAGTACTATCGGTATATTGTAATACATAACTAATATCAGTTACGGTGTGACTATCATTGAGTACTATCGGTATATTGTAATACATAACTAATGTCAGTTACGATGTGACTATCATTGAGTACTATCGGTATATTGTAATACATAACTAATGTCAGTTACGATGTGACTATCATTGAGTACTATCGGTATATTGTAATACATAACTAATATCAGTTACGATGTGACTATCATTGAGTACTATCGGTATATTGTAATACATAACTAATATCAGTTACGGTGTGACTATCATTGAGTACTATCGGTATATTGTAATACATAACTAATATCAGTTACGGTGTGACTATCATTGAGTACTATCGGTATATTGTAATACATAACTAATATCAGTTACGATGTGACTATCATTGAGTACTATCGGTATATTGTAATACATAACTAATATCAGTTACGGTGTGACTATCATTGAGTACTATCGGTATATTGTAATACATAACTAATATCAGTTACGGTGTGACTATCATTGAGTACTATCGGTATATTGTAATACATAACTAATATCAGTTACGGTGTGACTATCATTGAGTACTATCGGTATATTGTAATACATAACTAATGTCAGTTACGATGTGACTATCATTGAGTACTATCGGTATATTGTAATACATAACTAATATCAGTTACGGTGTGACTATCATTGAGTACTATCGGTATATTGTAATACATAACTAATATCAGTTACGATGTGACTATCATTGAGTACTATCGGTATATTGTAATACATAACTAATATCAGTTACGATGTGACTATCATTGAGTACTATCGGTATATTGTAATACATAACTAATGTCAGTTACGGTGTGACTATCATTGAGTACTATCGGTATATTGTAATACATAACTAATATCAGTTACGATGTGACTATCATTGAGTACTATCGGTATATTGTAATACATAACTAATATCAGTTACGATGTGACTATCATTGAGTACTATCGGTATATTGTAATACATAACTAATATCAGTTACGGTGTGACTATCATTGAGTACTATCGGTATATTGTAATACATAACTAATGTCAGTTACGATGTGACTATCATTGAGTACTATCGGTATATTGTAATACATAACTAATATCAGTTACGGTGTGACTATCATTGAGTACTATCGGTATATTGTAATACATAACTAATGTCAGTTACGATGTGACTATCATTGAGTACTATCGGTATATTGTAATACATAACTAATATCAGTTACGGTGTGACTATCATTGAGTACTATCGGTATATTGTAATACATAACTAATATCAGTTACGGTGTGACTATCATTGAGTACTATCGGTATATTGTAATACATAACTAATATCAGTTACGGTGTGACTATCATTGAGTACTATCGGTATATTGTAATACATAACTAATATCAGTTACGGTGTGACTATCATTGAGTACTATCGGTATATTGTAATACATAACTAATATCAGTTACGGTGTGACTATCATTGAGTACTATCGGTATATTGTAATACATAACTAATATCAGTTACGATGTGACTATCATTGAGTACTATCGGTATATTGTAATACATAACTAATATCAGTTACGGTGTGACTATCATTGAGTACTATCGGTATATTGTAATACATAACTAATATCAGTTACGATGTGACTATCATTGAGTACTATCGGTATATTGTAATACATAACTAATATCAGTTACGATGTGACTATCATTGAGTACTATCGGTATATTGTAATACATAACTAATGTCAGTTACGATGTGACTATCATTGAGTACTATCGGTATATTGTAATACATAACTAATATCAGTTACGATGTGACTATCATTGAGTACTATCGGTATATTGTAATACATAACTAATATCAGTTACGGTGTGACTATCATTGAGTACTATCGGTATATTGTAATACATAACTAATATCAGTTACGGTGTGACTATCATTGAGTACTATCGGTATATTGTAATACATAACTAATATCAGTTACGGTGTGACTTTCATTGAGTACTATCGGTATATTGTAATACATAACTAATGTCAGTTACGATGTGACTATCATTGAGTACTATCGGTATATTGTAATACATAACTAATATCAGTTACGATGTGACTATCATTGAGTACTATCGGTATATTGTAATACATAACTAATATCAGTTACGATGTGACTATCATTGAGTACTATCGGTATATTGTAATACATAACTAATATCAGTTACGGTGTGACTTTCATTGAGTACTATCGGTATATTGTAATACATAACTAATATCAGTTACGGTGTGACTATCATTGAGTACTATCGGTATATTGTAATACATAACTAATGTCAGTTACGATGTGACTATCATTGAGTACTATCGGTATATTGTAATACATAACTAATATCAGTTACGATGTGACTATCATTGAGTACTATCGGTATATTGTAATACATAACTAATATCAGTTACGATGTGACTATCATTGAGTACTATCGGTATATTGTAATACATAACTAATATCAGTTACGGTGTGACTTTCATTGAGTACTATCGGTATATTGTAATACATAACTAATATCAGTTACGGTGTGACTATCATTGAGTACTATCGGTATATTGTAATACATAACTAATGTCAGTTACGATGTGACTATCATTGAGTACTATCGGTATATTGTAATACATAACTAATATCAGTTACGATGTGACTATCATTGAGTACTATCGGTATATTGTAATACATAACTAATATCAGTTACGATGTGACTATCATTGAGTACTATCGGTATATTGTAATACATAACTAATATCAGTTACGATGTGACTATCATTGAGTACTATCGGTATATTGTAATACATAACTAATATCAGTTACGGTGTGACTATCATTGAGTACTATCGGTATATTGTAATACATAACTAATATCAGTTACGGTGTGACTATCATTGAGTACTATCGGTATATTGTAATACATAACTAATATCAGTTACGGTGTGACTATCATTGAGTACTATCGGTATATTGTAATACATAACTAATATCAGTTACGGTGTGACTATCATTGAGTACTATCGGTATATTGTAATACATAACTAATATCAGTTACGATGTGACTATCATTGAGTACTATCGGTATATTGTAATACATAACTAATATCAGTTACGATGTGACTATCATTGAGTACTATCGGTATATTGTAATACATAACTAATATCAGTTACGGTGTGACTATCATTGAGTACTATCGGTATATTGTAATACATAACTAATATCAGTTACGGTGTGACTATCATTGAGTACTATCGGTATATTGTAATACATAACTAATATCAGTTACGGTGTGACTATCATTGAGTACTATCGGTATATTGTAATACATAACTAATATCAGTTACGATGTGACTATCATTGAGTACTATCGGTATATTGTAATACATAACTAATATCAGTTACGGTGTGACTATCATTGAGTACTATCGGTATATTGTAATACATAACTAATATCAGTTACGGTGTGACTATCATTGAGTACTATCGGTATATTGTAATACATAATGCTTAAAAACGGTTACACACACAATGAATACAACATATATATCCTGATTTGTCTAATGTTATAACTCCACATTTAGCCAATGCACACGCGAGGCTTTTAACAATTGGCCAAGGTTAAGTATAATGATTAATATTTTCCTAATGAACATTAAATACATGTTTCTGTACCAACGAATAGAGTTAGTGTTAGGATTATAGTGTTTAACGGTACTTTCAACTATATTTCAGTTATATCGTGGCTGTCAGTTTTATTGGTGGATGAAACCGGAGTACCCGGAGAAAACCACCGACCTCCGCAGGTAACTTACCAACTTTATCACATAATGTAGTATCGAGTACACCTCACCTGAGCGGGATTCGAACTAGCAACGTTAGTGGTGATGCGAATATGACATTTGTGCATTTCAAGATATACTTTACATGTATTGATGTTGAACCACATTTGTAGTTATATACTTTGTGATTATGATTATATTTGATGTCTCAATGTTGGTATAAGTTAATTATTAATACAATGTACATGCTGTCATATTTATGCCTGCGATACCTTTTTCGGCAATAAGAGTGATCAAATGTCCAGCCTAACCGGTGTATTGATGTGAATGAAAAGGACCAAATTTTCTTCTAGCTTGTGCTTTGACATTAATGATTGATCACATGTTCTCATTGTGAATGAGTGTGGCCTAATATTCCCCTAGCCGTTGTTTTGATGTGAATTTGAGTGGTCAAATGCTCCCCTAGCCGTTGTTTTGATGAGAATTAGAGTGGTCAAATGCTCCCCTAGCCGTTGTTTTGATGTGAATTAGAGTGGTCAAATGCTCCCCTAGCCGTTGTTTTGATGTGAATTAGAGTGGTCAAATGCTCCCCTAGCCGTTGTTTTGATGTGAATTAGAGTGGTCAAACGCTCCCCTAGCCGTTGTTTTGATGTGAATTAGAGTGATCAAATGCTCCTCTAGCTGTTGTTTTGATGTGAATGATAATGGTAAAATGCTCCCCTAGCCGTTGTTTTAAGGTGAATGATAATGGTAAAATGCTCCTCTAGCTGTTGTTTTGATGTGAATGATGATAGTCAAATGCTCCTCTAGCCGTTGTTTTGATGTGAATGATAATGGTCAAATGCTCCCCTAGCTGATGGTTTGATGTGAATTAGTGTGGTCAAATGCTCCCCTAGCCGATGGTTTGGTGTGAATTAGAGTGGTCAAATGCTCCCCTAGCCGATGGTTTGATGTGAATTAGAGTGGTCAAATGCTCCCCTAGTCGATGGTTTGATGTGAATTAGAGTGGTCAAATGCTCCCCTAGCCGATGGTTTGATGTGAATTAGAGTGGTCAAATGCTCCCCTACCCGATAGTTTGATGTGAATTAGAGTGGTCAAATGCTCCCCTAGCCGATGGTTTGATGTGAAATAGAGTGGTCAAATGCTCCCCTAGCCGATGGTTTGATGTGAATGATAATGGTCAAATGCTCCCCTAGCCGATGGTTTGATGTGAATTAGAGTGGACAAATGCTCCTCTAGCCGATGGTTTGATGTGAATTGGAGTGGTCAAATGCTCCCCTAGCCGATGGTTTGATGTGAATTAGAGTGGTCAAATGCTCTCCTAGCCGATGGTTTGATGTGAATTAGAGTGGTCAAATGCTCCCCTAGCCGATGGTTTGATGTGAATTAGAGTGGACAAATGCTCCCCTAGCCGATGGTTTGATGTGAATCAGAGTGGTCAAATGCTCCCCTAGCCGATGGTTTGATGTGAATTAGAGTGGTCAAATGCCCCCCTAGCCGATGGTTTGATATGAAGAGTGGTCAAATGCTCCCCTAGTCGATGGTTTGATGTGAATTAGAGTGGTCAAATGCTCCCCTAGCTGATGGTTTGATGTGAATTAGAGTGGTCAAATGTTCAATTACCGTCACAATACTATGTGTTCTTCTGGAAGATATCGTTGGAAGCTCATTCAGCTGAAAGAACAATTTAGCTTTTGTAAATATTTATACAATTAGAAGTTGAAACCGTATTGTCAATGAAAATTAACATTTTGATTTCATGGAATTATCTTATTTGAAGACAATATGATAACTGAAACCATTGACTATTCTTATTTTTATTGCAGAACTCTATCCATTGAACTTTATCCATAATGACCTATAATTATCATAATTTTTACTTGCTATTTGTTTTAACCTAAATAAACAATCATTATTACGTAAGTAGAAGTGCAAAGAAACAACAGCACATACATTCCGAATGTCAATGACTGAACTGGGAAAACGCACTCGTTTTATTTTTTATTGACTGTGTTTGTCATTAATGATAATTCCCAACTAAATTGCATAGTACAAATAGTCGTGGTGTATTCCGTTATCTGCACAAGATTGTATCACAAATGACATTACAAGCTATATAACGTCGTCTTCATATTTAGTACTACACAATGTAATAATATATTACTTATATTTAGTAAATACAGGTACAAATGGAAATCATAATGTGAAATGATATCAATTCTTCAAACATTGTCAAATAAACTAGTTTTATTAATTTTATCAATAATATACTTACATCTTTGATCAAGTTGACCAGAAATGGAACAATACCAGCTATATAGTTAAAATTGTGTACAGCTGGGTGTGGCACATGTTGTAGTGTGTAGGCATCGGCATACATGCTTTCTGTAGAGGTAAACATCTGTAAAATGTAGAAACGTCCTGTCATTTATGTGAATTTGAAGCCTTACTACCATACCACCTGTAGTTTCGTCAAATAAATCATCATTACAATGAACAAACATTCAGTTCCTAAGCAAACAATACATAGCTGGTATTGAATTGAAATGCAAAGCGATGAAAAGAATCGTACATATATGTAACATCCACTTCAACAGACGATGTACTAAGCTAGTTCAACATTTTGCACAATTTAGCAGTGTTTTATTGTTCACCTCTGCCATTTTAGCCTAGCGATCCGAAAGAGGTTTTTCGTTGATAGAGTAACGTCAACACAGAAAACGTTACAATGCTATCACATGACTATCACATTGCCGGATGCTCTTCTTTGTCATCGATATATCTATAATTAAGCTCTATGATAATGTTACAATTACCTTCCGTAGTTTGGCTGTATCTGTCTCTATCTGTTTTATAGATTGCTCGGTGGATTCACCTTTCAGACTTTTTCTGTCAAATGTTTGATCTGTAAGTATGTCATAACATTAGTCTACTTCTCTTTAACAAATGACGATTTGTATCATATTCCAAAACAAATAGAAACAAAAACAGAAAATAGAAAAATAAATCATTGTTTATATACAACCGTATGTATCCAATAGATGTGCACGACGTGTTTCGTGAATAACCGTCATGATGTACGCTAAAAGTAAAGGTTTGGAAACTAAAACAATTTAAAAGTCCTGATAGCCGAAGTCAGTTACTATCAACTATGTTTGAAGAAGAAGATCCTTAACTTTGATAATAATTATAATATTAAGGAACTGTATATTTCAATAATAAATATATCTAAAATCAACTATGTCAACACCAATATACTGACTTCTGAGCGGATGATAACAAGCTTGCCCCTTAACAAACTATTCAACATATTTATTAGGAGATGTATGACGTTTGTGCTTGTTTTAGATTCCCTTATGCTTCTATACTTTGTTTCTATGTTTTTTTTCCCTCGTTTATCTTCACACTTCTTTAATCTGTGTTCCTCTTGTATTAGCCCTCTAAGTTGGTATCTGTGTTGTATCTAATGAACAGGGTTATGCATCCCTTTCATATTCTACTAGTTTCGAATACTAGCCGGTGATATATAGTAATTATTTATGTACATTAACCATATACAGTATACATACCTTTAAGGGCATGCAACCAACAACCAGTCAGCATATGTTCAATTCTTGTATAACTTTCAAATTTTATTTCATCCATTTCCTGTATAATAACATAATAATAAGCATAAAAAGAACAATCCCATATTTTCCTGTCCAAATAATGGATGTTCTAAATTATTTTGAAAAATTTCTGTCGTGGAATTATTGAAAACATGCGTGATGAATCAAATATTTAATATTGTATTCCTCGTGAGTGAACTTTATAATTATAAAAGAACTCATTGAAAAATTATATCATCATTTCAAATCAATTTCAGTATTGAGAATATATGGATAACCATTGCTGGAGTAAATGAATGCATCAAGTCAATAGATGGTAAATAAGAGTAGTTACCTTGATTACGGAATGAAATCTGAACACAGTTCTGGGATCACAATTGTCCTCAATCAGAATTACTTTTAAATTGTTATCAAGGCACAAATATTTTCTCGTCGTCATGTGTCGAAGCCGAATTTGTTGCTCCCATTTTATGACGTCCCCTGGAATTCAACAACATCAACAGAGTGATATTTATCTTTTTTTACTTTGATTAATTAATCAAGTATATTTTCAATAAAAGCCATATTATATGTGTAAATATCATGCAATCTTTAGGTCGTATGGTGTACAAACAGTCAATATAAAGTTCAAGATTAGTAAAGTTCTTCACACGACACTGCTCACCTGGTTAAATATGAGAGTTGACATTTTACACACATGTGGAAAACTCTTGTTTGATCGCATTATTTCACTAAGTGGGGTGGTTTGAGCCCATAATACTAGTCGTTTAGCCACGCCACTTCTTACTGAAACGCCTGTTCCAAGCCAGGAAAGTGAGTCGTTTATATGTGTGTCAGGTGGTTGTTTATATGTGTGTCAGGTGGTTGTTTATATGTGTGTCAGGTGGTTGTTTATATGTGTGTCAGGTGGTTGTTTATATGTGTGTCAGGGGTATCAATTTTGCCTGTTTCTACGATTTTTCAATTGTATTTAGGAACTGTTCCGGCAATGTGGTATTTTTTGTTTTTAATTTTATTATGATCATTCTAATCCTGCTTTAACTTTGGTCAGAATGGTTGTGGATTCAGACTTCATAATACATGTTCTCATTTACAATGCCCCTATATATTGTTATTGCGCACAATATGCAGTAATCAAACGTAAAAAAAAAAGATATACCATTCCCGTTCTGATGTTAAGCAACCAACAATCAATCAATCAATCAATCAATCAATCAATAAACTTGTCTTTAATTTACTAGGTGACAACAAGGATATTTTAGTAGCATTTACATAGAAATATATTGGAATTCACATCCCATAATATTCTTCTCTGGACAATTTGTTCTAGCATTTGTGCATATGCTAAATATGGCTTGGATAACTGTGAAACATACCATCTAGAATACTGGACTCTGCTTCAATCTGCCAGTACGTGATACCAGAGGTAGAAGGCGATATTGTCTTTGGATTGTATGGATCAAAGGCACGAATTCGGAAATGAACTGAAACAAAACATATATATTGAATAACATTGGGTTTCATGATATTATAATTACCAGACTTTTCAGCCACGTGTTCTTTCCATAATCTGGTATTGATACAACTTTTCATGCATAGTTTTACTTATTCTATATTATATCAAATTTTCAATATGTGTATTATTATGACTTGTAAGAAAAAAATCTGACAAAAACTCACTGAAAAAAATTGTTAACATACACCAAAGGAGCTATCATAAATTATGTTTCACTATTTCATACCAGATTCTGCTTTATTATCATCAAACAGGCCCTCGGCGATCAGATAGGCTTCTAATTCTTTATGAAACAGCCGAATCACACAACCACCCTGTTAAATAAAAGAACAGAAACAATGGTATATACAGCAGTTATTTTTATATTTGAAATTACAGCTTCCTAGACGCCTCCTCATACATCAAAAGTGGACCATCGTGGTCGTGAGTACATGTGCAATAAGTGACGGCTATCACCATTAATGTTGGGAGTTCAAATCCCTCCCATGGCGAGGTGTACTCGATCCACCATTATGTGATAAAGTTTGACAGGTCGGTGGTTTTCAGAGGGTGCTCCGGTTTCCACCTTCAATAAAACTGATCGCCACGATATAACTGAAATATTGTTGAAAGTGATGTTTAACATCATAACCATAACAAAGGCAGGGTTTCCCTTATGTTAGTCGGTATATTTTAGTATTTTACCGTACTATATTGTGATAAGTGGGTTTATTGCTTAACTATAAGATAGACTTATTCCAGATCCATTCTCCTGGATATGCCTTTTTCGAATTTTCTAGACAATTAACAATAACAATAGACGAAAATTGTTATCATATTCAAATTAGTATCAATACAAGATAATTATTATTATATTCAATAAACAATACCGTATTAGCATCTTCAAGTAGTCACAACATAGTAATTAGTGGGTGGTGGGGTATGGTGTTTAACGCCACTTTCAACAATATTTCAGTTATATCGTGGTGGTCAGTTTTATTGGTGGAAAAAAACCGGAGTACCCGGAAATATATCAAGTACACCTCGCCGTGAGCGAGATTCTAACTCACAACTATAGTGATGATAGGCACTAATTGCATAGGTAGATATAAATCCAACTACGATCACGACGGCCCCTTATTAACATCTTCAAGTATTCACAAAATAGTAATTAGTAAAGTGGCTTGTGTAAAGACGTTTTATCACATCTACGTATAATATTATGGATATAAAGTTTAAGTATAAGATATAATTATTACCCGTAGAAACTGATATTGGCTTGGATAGTCTCTGAAACTCCCAACTAAGGTAAAACTTGATCGTTCTACTCCAAGATTTAACTCCGACCTAAAAATAAATTATCAAACTGAATAAATCGATAAAGAACAACATCACGATTCTAGAATTGTCAATATTAGTGTACATCAAATATTAAATTCATAGAATTTAGGTCCATTAACTCTGCCGCACCTGTAGTGCCCTTAGCGGATTTTTGCTATCCTGTTTAGGCCCTTTGGTTTTCTTGCTCGCACAGATTTTAAATTATTTGACGTTCAAACATTTTGACTGCGCGTATCTGATGAGGGTTGTTCCAGAAACGCGTCGTGCACACTAAATTTGTTATTTACGTTTTTAGTGTATTATAGAACCTGTAACAAGTCAGAAGAATGAGCTGTCATGTATATGTGGGTAAGTACCTGTAACAAGTCAGAAGAATGAGCTGTCATGTATATGTGGGTAAGGACCTGTAACAAGTCAGAAGAATGAGCTGTCATGTATATGTGGGTAAGGACCTGTAACAAGTCAGAAGAATGAGCTGTCATGTATATGTGGGTAAGGACCTGTAACAAGTCAGAAGAATGAGCTGTCATGTATATGTGGGTAAGGACCTGTAACAAGTCAGAAGAATGAGCTGTCATGTATATGTGGGTAAGTACCTGTAACAAGTCAGAAGAATGAGCTGTCATGTATATGTGGGTAAGGACCTGTAACAAGTCAGAAGAATGAGCTGTCATGTATATGTGGGTAAGTACCTGTAACAAGTCAGAAGAATGAGTGGTCATGTATATGTGGGTAAGGACCTGTAACAAGTCAGAAGAATGAGCTGTCATGTATATGTGGGTAAGGACCTGTAACAAGTCAGAAGAATGAGCTGTCATGTATATGTGGGTAAGGACCTGTAACAAGTCAGAAGAATGAGCTGTCATGTATATGTGGGTAAGTACCTGTAACAAGTCAGAAGAATGAGTGGTCATGTATATGTGGGTAAGGACCTGTAACAAGTCAGAAGAATGAGCTGTCATGTATATGTGGGTAAGGACCTGTAACAAGTCAGAAGAATGAGCTGTCATGTATATGTGGGTAAGGACCTGTAACAAGTCAGAAGAATGAGCTGTCATGTATATGTGGGTAAGTACCTGTAACAAGTCAGAAGAATGAGTGGTCATGTATATGTGGGTAAGGACCTGTAACAAGTCAGAAGAATGAGCTGTCATGTATATGTGGGTAAGTACCTGTAACAAGTCAGAAGAATGAGTGGTCATGTATATGTGGGTAAGGACCTGTAACAAGTCAGAAGAATGAGCTGTCATGTATATGTGGGTAAGTACCTGTAACAAGTCAGAAGAATGAGTGGTCATGTATATGTGGGTAAGGACCTGTAACAAGTCAGAAGAATGAGTGGTCATGTATATGTGGGTAAGGACCTGTAACAAGTCAGAAGAATGAGCTGTCATGTATATGTGGGTAAGGACCTGTAACAAGTCAGAAGAATGAGCTGTCATGTATATGTGGGTAAGTACCTGTAACAAGTCAGAAGAATGAGTGGTCATGTATATGTGGGTAAGGACCTGTAACAAGTCAGAAGAATGAGTGGTCATGTATATGTGGGTAAGGACCTGTAACAAGTCAGAAGAATGAGCTGTCATGTATATGTGGGTAAGGACCTGTAACAAGTCAGAAGAATGAGCTGTCATGTATATGTGGGTAAGTACCTGTAACAAGTCAGAAGAATGAGCTGTCATGTATATGTGGGTAAGGACCTGTAACAAGTCAGAAGAATGAGCTGTCATGTATATGTGGGTAAGGACCTGTAACAAGTCAGAAGAATGAGCTGTCATGTATATGTGGGTAAGGACCTGTAACAAGTCAGAAGAATGAGCTGTCATGTATATGTGGGTAAGGACCTGTAACAAGTCAGAAGAATGAGCTGTCATGTATATGTGGGTAAGGACCTGTAACAAGTCAGAAGAATGAGCTGTCATGTATATGTGGGTAAGGACCTGTAACAAGTCAGAAGAATGAGCTGTCATGTATATGTGGGTAAGGACCTGTAACAAGTCAGAAGAATGAGCTGTCATGTATATGTGGGTAAGGACCTGTAACAAGTCAGAAGAATGAGCTGTCATGTATATGTGGGTAAGGACCTGTAACAAGTCAGAAGAATGAGCTGTCATGTATATGTGGGTAAGGACCTGTAACAAGTCAGAAGAATGAGCTGTCATGTATATGTGGGTAAGGACCTGTAACAAGTCAGAAGAATGAGCTGTCATGTATATGTGGGTAAGGACCTGTAACAAGTCAGAAGAATGAGCTGTCATGTATATGTGGGTAAGGACCTGTAACAAGTCAGAAGAATGAGCTGTCATGTATATGTGGGTAAGGACCTGTAACAAGTCAGAAGAATGAGCTGTCATGTATATGTGGGTAAGGACCTGTAACAAGTCAGAAGAATGAGCTGTCATGTATATGTGGGTAAGGACCTGTAACAAGTCAGAAGAATGAGCTGTCATGTATATGTGGGTAAGGACCTGTAACAAGTCAGAAGAATGAGCTGTCATGTATATGTGGGTAAGGACCTGTAACAAGTCAGAAGAATGAGCTGTCATGTATATGTGGGTAAGGACCTGTAACAAGTCAGAAGAATGAGCTGTCATGTATATGTGGGTAAGGACCTGTAACAAGTCAGAAGAATGAGCTGTCATGTATATGTGGGTAAGGACCTGTAACAAGTCAGAAGAATGAGCTGTCATGTATATGTGGGTAAGGACCTGTAACAAGTCAGAAGAATGAGCTGTCATGTATATGTGGGTAAGGACCTGTAACAAGTCAGAAGAATGAGCTGTCATGTATATGTGGGTAAGGACCTGTAACAAGTCAGAAGAATGAGCTGTCATGTATATGTGGGTAAGGACCTGTAACAAGTCAGAAGAATGAGCTGTCATGTATATGTGGGTAAGGACCTGTAACAAGTCAGAAGAATGAGCTGTCATGTATATGTGGGTAAGGACCTGTAACAAGTCAGAAGAATGAGCTGTCATGTATATGTGGGTAAGGACCTGTAACAAGTCAGAAGAATGAGCTGTCATGTATATGTGGGTAAGGACCTGTAACAAGTCAGAAGAATGAGCTGTCATGTATATGTGGGTAAGGACCTGTAACAAGTCAGAAGAATGAGCTGTCATGTATATGTGGGTAAGGACCTGTAACAAGTCAGAAGAATGAGCTGTCATGTATATGTGGGTAAGGACCTGTAACAAGTCAGAAGAATGAGCTGTCATGTATATGTGGGTAAGGACCTGTAACAAGTCAGAAGAATGAGCTGTCATGTATATGTGGGTAAGGACCTGTAACAAGTCAGAAGAATGAGCTGTCATGTATATGTGGGTAAGGACCTGTAACAAGTCAGAAGAATGAGCTGTCATGTATATGTGGGTAAGGACCTGTAACAAGTCAGAAGAATGAGCTGTCATGTATATGTGGGTAAGGACCTGTAACAAGTCAGAAGAATGAGCTGTCATGTATATGTGGGTAAGGACCTGTAACAAGTCAGAAGAATGAGCTGTCATGTATATGTGGGTAAGGACCTGTAACAAGTCAGAAGAATGAGCTGTCATGTATATGTGGGTAAGGACCTGTAACAAGTCAGAAGAATGAGCTGTCATGTATATGTGGGTAAGGACCTGTAACAAGTCAGAAGAATGAGCTGTCATGTATATGTGGGTAAGGACCTGTAACAAGTCAGAAGAATGAGCTGTCATGTATATGTGGGTAAGGACCTGTAACAAGTCAGAAGAATGAGCTGTCATGTATATGTGGGTAAGGACCTGTAACAAGTCAGAAGAATGAGCTGTCATGTATATGTGGGTAAGGACCTGTAACAAGTCAGAAGAATGAGCTGTCATGTATATGTGGGTAAGGACCTGTAACAAGTCAGAAGAATGAGCTGTCATGTATATGTGGGTAAGGACCTGTAACAAGTCAGAAGAATGAGCTGTCATGTATATGTGGGTAAGGACCTGTAACAAGTCAGAAGAATGAGCTGTCATGTATATGTGGGTAAGGACCTGTAACAAGTCAGAAGAATGAGCTGTCATGTATATGTGGGTAAGGACCTGTAACAAGTCAGAAGAATGAGCTGTCATGTATATGTGGGTAAGGACCTGTAACAAGTCAGAAGAATGAGCGGTCATGTATATGTGGGTAAGGACCTGTAACAAGTCAGAAGAATGAGCTGTCATGTATATGTGGGTAAGGACCTGTAACAAGTCAGAAGAATGAGCTGTCATGTATATGTGGGTAAGGACCTGTAACAAGTCAGAAGAATGAGTGGTCATGTATATGTGGGTAAGGACCTGTAACAAGTCAGAAGAATGAGCTGTCATGTATATGTGGGTAAGGACCTGTAACAAGTCAGAAGAATGAGCTGTCATGTATATGTGGGTAAGGACCTGTAACAAGTCAGAAGAATGAGCTGTCATGTATATGTGGGTAAGGACCTGTAACAAGTCAGAAGAATGAGCTGTCATGTATATGTGGGTAAGGACCTGTAACAAGTCAGAAGAATGAGCTGTCATGTATATGTGGGTAAGGACCTGTAACAAGTCAGAAGAATGAGCTGTCATGTATATGTGGGTAAGGACCTGTAACAAGTCAGAAGAATGAGCTGTCATGTATATGTGGGTAAGGACCTGTAACAAGTCAGAAGAATGAGTGGTCATGTATATGTGGGTAAGTACCTGTAACAAGTCAGAAGAATGAGCTGTCATGTATATGTGGGTAAGTACCTGTAACAAGTCAGAAGAATGAGCTGTCATGTATATGTGGGTAAGTACCTGTAACAAGTCAGAAGAATGAGCTGTCATGTATATGTGGGTAAGGACCTGTAACAAGTCAGAAGAATGAGCTGTCATGTATATGTGGGTAAGTACCTGTAACAAGTCAGAAGAATGAGCTGTCATGTATATGTGGGTAAGTACCTGTAACAAGCCAGAAGAATGAGCTGTCATGTATATGTGGGTAAGGACCTGTAACAAGTCAGAAGAATGAGCGGTCATGTATATGTGGGTAAGGACCTGTAACAAGTCAGAAGAATGAGCTGTCATGTATATGTGGGTAAAGACCTGTAACAAGTCAGAAGAATGAGTAGTCATGTATATGTGGGTAAGGACCTGTAACAAGTCAGAAGAATGAGCTGTCATGTATATGTGGGTAAGTACCTGTAACAAGTCAGAAGAATGAGCTGTCATGTATATGTGGGTAAGGACCTGTAACAAGTCAGAAGAATGAGTGGTCATGTATATGTGGGTAAGGACCTGTAACAAGTCAGAAGAATGAGCTGTCATGTATATGTGGGTAAGGACCAGTAACAAGTCAGAAGAATGAGCTGTCATGTATATGTGGGTAAGGGGTGTCGAATTCTCCTCTTTCTATGGGGGTTTTTTATTGGACAATGAAACTGTTCTGATTGTGTGGTATTTTTGTTTATCATTTTATCACATAAAATCAAAACAATTACATTATATGGAAATCCATTGCATGATTTGCATGATTGATTGAATGATTTTTGATGTTTAACGCCACTTTCAGCAATATTTCAGCTATATCATGGAGAACAGTTTTAGTGGTGGAAGAAGCCGGAGTACCCGGAGAGAACCGTCGATCATGGGCAAGCAACTGGTAAACTTTATCATTTGCGACTACGAGTCGAGTACACCTTTTTTGTAATTTACACAGCTGGGCGCGAACTGATTTTTTTTTCAAGAACCTATTTCTGCAAATTGATATCTAATGTACCCCATTAACAGCAATGTTTCATGTACAACCAAGGTAAGAATTCAAGAAGAATATTTACCCAAAATTAAAGTGGTCAATCTGGTATGCTTCACTTGCATGTAAAAAGTGTCCAATAGATTTAATACTCTCTAACATCACCTGATCATATAATTGTACCTGTAACAGAACAAGTAATGTAATTTGTTAATCTAAACTAATATAAATGTCTTTTATGTGATGGTTGGCATTTGACTCACATGTAAAACACTTGAATGATCGTAACATATCATTAAGAGGGGAGATTAGGGCCTATAAAACTAGATTAGCCGATTTTGGATATTCTGTTGTTTAGACCCTTTGGCCTACTTTCTTACAAAGACGTTTAACTAAGCTATTTGGCTTTCCAATTTGTTTTATTGCGGGCGAACCTGATTAAGGCTATTCCGGAAGCGCGTCATACACAATACATTCGATATCTGCGTTTATATTAACCATCGGAACTTTATATTGAAGTGTCTGAGCGGTCATGTATTTACGTGTTAGAGGTATCGATTTTGCTCCTTTTTTATGCCATTGGATTTTAGAATTATTTCGGCAATGTGGTATTTTTTTTTAATTTTATTACAATCTAATAATAATATTACTGAATAATCTTATTGTACGAATATTTCAATTCTCTGTTACTTTGATATTCAGAATGGTGATAGGTGCATTGTGTCCTAAGCTTTGTCCTTCTTACCCCAGTTTCAGCTCATGCTCACTTACATATAAATTCATTCATATTTTATGGCTGAAATAATCTTACAGCGATCTCTGTTGGGGCAAACTGTATTACTCCTGTTTTATTCGAGGATGCATATCCTCCACGGTGTGTTTGCATTGCTTTTTTTATGTATGCGGAAAAATACAAGCATGTATACTTACAAATTCTCCTTCCGATTTGACTTTGTAACGAGGTAGTATTTTAAACTGTGCATTTTTGGCATTGAATTCTAGTAGCGATATCTGAAGCAAAAACATGTTTATATACCAAAAATTGGTTGTTATTCATCAAGAATTACAACAGATACATTGTAAAATAAATGTCACTTTGGGAAGTAAATCTCAATAAATAAGTCTTCAATTTTATATAAACATACATCAATCTGATTGATATAAGCGCCGTCACTTGCTTTATTCACTGATATGTCGCAGCGCGGAAGATCAAAGGAAAGCCCAGTGCGGTTCACATGCGAGTGACCCTATGTACCATCCAATGAAAATGACAATTGCAAGACAATGAAAGTACTACTAACCTGCTTCGCATGGTACGAGCAATTCGATTTGTGGAGAAAGGTCATAACCAGATTGTTCATATCATTATATATTCATGACACTATAGGTGACATAAGGTATACATCACCGTCATTATGGCCACGGATATGTTATACATCACCGTCATTATGGCCACGGATATGTTATACATCACCGTCATTATGGCCACGGATATGTTATACATCACCGTCATTATGGCCACGGATATGTTATACATCACGTCATTATGGCCACGGATATGTTATACATCACCATCATTATGGCCACGGATATGTTATACATCACCGTCATTATGGCCACGGATATGCTATACATCATCGTCATTATGGCCATCGGATATGTTATACATCACCGTCATTATGGCCACGGATATGTTATACATCATCGTCATTATGGCCACGGATATGCTATACATCACCGTCATTATGGCCACGGATATGTAATACATCACCGTTATTATGGCCACGGATATGTTATACATCACCGTCATTATGGCCACGGATATGTTATACATCACCGTCATTATGGCCACGGATATGTTATACATCACCGTCAATATGGCCACGGATATGTAATACATCACCGTCATTATGGCCACGGATAAGTTATACATCACCGTCATTATGGCCACGGATATGTTATACATCACCGTCATTATGGCCACGGATATGTTATACATCACCGTCATTATGGCCACGGATATGTTATACATCACCGTCATTATGGCCACGGATATGTTATACATCACCGTCATTATGGCCACGGATATGTTATACATCACCGTCAATATGGCCACGGATATGTAATACATCACCGTCATTATGGCCACGGATAAGTTATACATCACCGTCATTATGGCCACGGATATGTTATACATCACCGTCATTATGGCCACGGATATGTTATACATCACCGTCATTATGGCCACGGATATGTTATACATCACCGTCATTATGGCCACGGATATGTTATACATCACCGTCATTATGGCCAGGGATATGCTATACATCATCGTCATTATGGCCATCGGATATGTTATACATCACCGTCATTATGGCCACGGATATGTTATACATCACCGTCATTATGGCCACGGATATGCTATACATCATCGTCATTATGGCCACGGATATGTTATACATCATCGTCATTATGGCCACGGATATGTAATACATCACCGTTATTATGGCCACGGATATGTTATACATCACCGTCATTATGGCCACGGATATGTTATACATCACCGTCATTATGGCCACGGATATGTTATACATCACCGTCATTATGGCCACGGATATGTAATACATCACCGTCATTATGGCCACGGATATCTTATACATCACCGTCATTATGGCCACGGATATGTTATACATCACCGTCATTATGGCCACGGATATGTTATACATCACCGTCATTATGGCCACGGATATGTTATACATCACCGTCATTATGGCCATCGGATATGTTATACATCACCGTCATTATGGCCACGGATATGTTATACATCATCGTCATTATGACCACGGATATGCTATACATCACCGTCATTATAGCCACGGATATGTAATACATCACCGTTATTATGGCCACGGATATGTTATACATCACCGTCATTATGGCCACGGATATGTTATACATCACCGTCATTATGGCCATGGATATGTTATACATCACCGTCATTATGGCCACGGATATGTAATACATCACCGTCATTATGGCCACGGATATCTTATACATCACCGTCATTATGGCAACGGATATGTTATACATCACCGTCATTATGGCCACGGATATGCTATACATCACCGTCATTATGGCCACGGATATGCTATACATCACCGTCATTATGGCCACGGATATGTTATACATCACCTACATTATGACCACGGATATGTTATACATCACCGTCATTATGGCCACGGATATGTCATACATCATCGTAATTATGGCCACGGATATGCTATACATCACCGTCATTATGGCCACGGATATGTAATACATCACCGTCATTATGGCCACGATATGTTATACATCACCGTCATTATGGCCACGGATATGTTATACATCACCGTCATTATGGCCACGGATATGTTATACATCACCGTCATTATGGCCACGGATATGTAATACATCACCGTCATTATGGCCACGGATATCTTATACATCACCGTCATTATGGCAACGGATATGTTATACATTACCGTCATTATGGCCACGGATATGTTATACATCACCGTCATTATGGCCACGGATATGTTATACATCACGTCATTATGGCCACGGATATGTAATACATCACCGTTATTATGGCCACGGATATGTTATACATCACCGTCATTATGGCCACGGATATGTTATACATCACCGTCATTATGGCCACGGATATGTTATACATCACCGTCATTATGGCCACGGATATGTAATACATCACCGTCATTATGGCCACGGATATCTTATACATCACCGTCATTATGGCCACGGATATGTTATACATCACCGTCATTATGGCCACGGATATGCTATACATCATCGTCATTATGGCGACGGATATGTTATACATCACCTACATTATGACCACGGATATGTTATACATCACCGTCATTATGGCCACGGATATGTTATACATCATCGTAATTATGGCCACGGATATGCTATACATCACCGTCATTATGGCCACGGATATGTAATACATCACCGTTATTATGGCCACGGATATGTTCTACATCACCGTCATTATGGCCACGGATATGTTATACATCACCGTCATTATGGCCACGGATATGTTATACATCACCGTCATTATGGCTACGGATATGTTATACATCACCGTCATTATGGTCACGGATATGTTATACATCACCGTCAATATCGCCACGGATATGTTATACATCATCGTAATTATGGCCACGGATATACTATGCATCACCGTCATTATGGCCACGGATATGTAATACATCACCGTTATTATGGCCACGGATATGTTATACATCACCGTCATTATGGCCACGGATATGTTATACATCATCGTCATTATGGCCACGGATATGTTATACATCACCTTCATTATGGCTACGGATATGTTATACATCACCGTCATTATGGTCACGGATATGTTATACATCACCATCATTATGGCCATGGATATGTTATACATCACCGTCAATATGGCCACGGGTATGCTATACATCACCGTCATTATGGCCACGGATATGTTATACATCACCGTCGTTATGGCCACGGATATGTTATACATCACCGTCGTTATGGCCACGGATATGTTATACATCACCGTTATTACGGCCACGGATATGTAATACATCACCGTCATTATGGCCACGGATATGTTATACATCACCGTCATTATGACCACGGATATGTTATACATCACCGTCATTATGGCCACGGATATGCTATACATCACCGTCATTATGACCACGGATATGTTATGCATAAACGTCATTATGGCTACGGATATGTTATACATCACCGTCATTATGGCCACGGATATGTTATACATCATCGTCATTATGGCTACGGATATGTTATACATCACCGTCATTATGGCCACGGATATGTTATACATCACCGTCATTATGGCCACGGATAAGTTATACATCACCGTCATTATGGCCACGGATATGTTATACATCACCGTCATTATGGCCACGATATGTTATACATCATCGTCATTATGGCCACGGATATGTAATACATCACCGTCATTATGGCCACGGATATGTTATACATCACCGTCATTATGGCCACGGATATGTTATACATCACCGTCATTATGGCCACGGATATGTTATACATCACCGTCATTATGGCCACGGATATGTTATACATCACCGTCATTATGGCCACGAATATGTTATACATCACCGTCATTATGGCCACGGATATGCTATACATCATCGTCATTATGGCCATCGGATATGTTATACATCACCGTCATTATGGCCACGGATATGTTATACATCATCGTCATTATGGCCACGGATATGCTATACATCACCGTCATTATGGCCACGGATATGTAATACATCACCGTTATTATGGCCACGGATGTTATACATCACCGTCATTATGGCCACGGATATGTTATACATCACGTCATTATGGCCACGGATATGTTATACATCACCGTCATTATGGCCACGGATATGTAATACATCACCGTCATTATGGCCACGGATATCTTATACATCACCGTCATTATGGCAACGGATATGTTATACATTACCGTCATTATGGCCACGGATATGTTATACATCACCGTCATTATGGCCACGGATATGTTATACATCACCGTCATTATGGCCACGGATATGTAATACATCACCGTCATTATGGCCACGGATATGTTATACATCACCGTCATTATGGCCACGGATATGTTATACATCACCGTCATTATGGCCACGGATATGTTATACATCACCGTCATTATGGCCACGGATATGTAATACATCACCGTCATTATGGCCACGGATATCTTATACATCACCGTCATTATGGCCACGGATATGTTATACATCACCGTCATTATGGCCACGGATATGTTATACATCACCGTCATTATGGCCACGGATATGTTATACATCACCGTCATTATGGCCACGGATATGTTATACATCACCGTCATTATGGCCACGGATATGCTATACATCATCGTCATTATGGCCATCGGATATGCTATACATCACCGTCATTATGGCCACGGATATGTTATGCATCATCGTCATTATGACCACGGATATGCTATACATCACCGTCATTATAGCCACGGATATGTAATACATCACCGTTATTATGGCCACGGATATGTTATACATCACCGTCATTATGGCCACGGATATGTTATACATCACCGTCATTATGGCCATGGATATGTTATACATCACCGTCATTATGGCCACGGATATGTAATACATCACCGTCATTATGGCCACGGATATCTTATACATCACCGTCATTATGGCAACGGATATGTTATACATCACCGTCATTATGGCCACGGATATGCTATACATCACCGTCATTATGGCCACGGATATGCTATACATCACCGTCATTATGGCCACGGATATGTTATACATCACCTACATTATGACCACGGATATGTTATACATCACCGTCATTATGGCCACGGATATGTTATACATCATCGTAATTATGGCCACGGATATGCTATACATCACCGTCATTATGGCCACGGATATGTAATACATCACCGTCATTATGGCCACGATATGTTATACATCACCGTCATTATGGCGACGGATATGTTATACATCATCGTCATTATGGCGACGGATATGTTATACATCACCTACATTATGACCACGGATATGTTATACATCACCGTCATTATGGCCACGGATATGTTATACATCATCGTAATTATGGCCACGGATATGCTATACATCACTGTCATTATGGCCACGGATATGTAATACATCACCGTTATTATGGCCACGGATATGTTCTACATCACCGTCATTATGGCCACGGATATGTTATACATCACCGTCATTATGGCCACGGATATGTTATACATCACCGTCATTATGGCTACGGATATGTTATACATCACCGTCATTATGGTCACGGATATGTTATACATCACCGTCAATATCGCCACGGATATGTTATACATCATCGTAATTATGGCCACGGATATGCTATGCATCACCGTCATTATGGCCACGGATATGTTATACATCACCGTTATTATGGCCACGGATATGTTATACATCACCGTCATTATGGCCACGGATATGTTATACATCATCGTCATTATGGCCACGGATATGTTATACATCACCTTCATTATGGCTACGGATATGTTATACATCACCGTCATTATGGTCACGGATATGTTATACATCACCATCATTATGGCCATGGATATGTTATACATCACCGTCATTATGGCCACGGGTATGCTATACATCACCGTCATTATGGCCACGGATATGTTATACATCACCGTCGTTATGGCCACGGATATGTTATACATCACCGTCGTTATGGCCACGGATATGTTATACATCACCGTTATTATGGCCACGGATATGTAATACATCACCGTCATTATGGCCACGGATATGCTATACATCACCGTCATTATGACCACGGATATGTTATGCATAAACGTCATTATGGCCACGATATGTTATACATCATCGTCATTATGGCCACGGATATGTAATACATCACCGTCATTATGGCCACGGATATGTTATACATCACCGTCATTATGGCCACGGATATGTTATACATCACCGTCATTATGGCCACGGATATGTTATACATCACCGTCATTATGGCCACGGATATGTTATACATCACCGTCATTATGGCCACGAATATGTTATACATCACCGTCATTATGGCCACGGGTATGCTATACATCATCGTCATTATGGCCATCGGATATGTTATACATCACCGTCATTATGGCCACGGATATGTTATACATCATCGTCATTATGGCCACGGATATGCTTTACATCACCGTCATTATGGCCACGGATATGTAATACATCACCGTTATTATGGCCACGGATGTTATACATCACCGTCATTATGGCCACGGATATGTTATACATCACGTCATTATGGCCACGGATATGTTATACATCACCGTCATTATGGCCACGGATATGTAATACATCACCGTCATTATGGCCACGGATATCTTATACATCACCGTCATTATGGCAACGGATATGTTATACATTACCGTCATTATGGCCACGGATATGTTATACATCACCGTCATTATGGCCACGGATATGTTATACATCACCGTCATTATGGCCACGGATATGTTATACATCACCGTCATTATGGCCATGGATATGTTATACATCACCGTCATTATGGCCACGGATATGTAATACATCACCGTCATTATGGCCACGGATATCTTATACATCACCGTCATTATGGCAACGGATATGTTATACATCACCGTCATTATGGCCACGGATATGCTATACATCACCGTCATTATGGCCACGGATATGCTATACATCACCGTCATTATGGCCACGGATATGTTATACATCACCTACATTATGACCACGGATATGTTATACATCACCGTCATTATGGCCACGGATATGTTATACATCATCGTAATTATGGCCACGGATATGCTATACATCACCGTCATTATGGCCACGGATATGTAATACATCACCGTCATTATGGCCACGATATGTTATACATCACCGTCATTATGGCGACGGATATGTTATACATCATCGTCATTATGGCGACGGATATGTTATACATCACCTACATTATGACCACGGATATGTTATACATCACCGTCATTATGGCCACGGATATGTTATACATCATCGTAATTATGGCCACGGATATGCTATACATCACTGTCATTATGGCCACGGATATGTAATACATCACCGTTATTATGGCCACGGATATGTTCTACATCACCGTCATTATGGCCACGGATATGTTATACATCACCGTCATTATGGCCACGGATATGTTATACATCACCGTCATTATGGCTACGGATATGTTATACATCACCGTCATTATGGTCACGGATATGTTATACATCACCGTCAATATCGCCACGGATATGTTATACATCATCGTAATTATGGCCACGGATATGCTATGCATCACCGTCATTATGGCCACGGATATGTTATACATCACCGTTATTATGGCCACGGATATGTTATACATCACCGTCATTATGGCCACGGATATGTTATACATCATCGTCATTATGGCCACGGATATGTTATACATCACCTTCATTATGGCTACGGATATGTTATACATCACCGTCATTATGGTCACGGATATGTTATACATCACCATCATTATGGCCATGGATATGTTATACATCACCGTCATTATGGCCACGGGTATGCTATACATCACCGTCATTATGGCCACGGATATGTTATACATCACCGTCGTTATGGCCACGGATATGTTATACATCACCGTCGTTATGGCCACGGATATGTTATACATCACCGTTATTATGGCCACGGATATGTAATACATCACCGTCATTATGGCCACGGATATGCTATACATCACCGTCATTATGACCACGGATATGTTATGCATAAACGTCATTATGGCCACGATATGTTATACATCATCGTCATTATGGCCACGGATATGTAATACATCACCGTCATTATGGCCACGGATATGTTATACATCACCGTCATTATGGCCACGGATATGTTATACATCACCGTCATTATGGCCACGGATATGTTATACATCACCGTCATTATGGCCACGGATATGTTATACATCACCGTCATTATGGCCACGAATATGTTATACATCACCGTCATTATGGCCACGGGTATGCTATACATCATCGTCATTATGGCCATCGGATATGTTATACATCACCGTCATTATGGCCACGGATATGTTATACATCATCGTCATTATGGCCACGGATATGCTTTACATCACCGTCATTATGGCCACGGATATGTTATACATCACCGTCATTATGGCCACGGATATGTTATACATCACCGTCATTATGGCCACGGATATGTTATACATCACGTCATTATGGCCACGGATATGTTATACATCACCATCATTATGGCCACGGATATGTTATACATCACCGTCATTATGGCCACGGATATGCTATACATCATCGTCATTATGGCCATCGGATATGTTATACATCACCGTCATTATGGCCACGGATATGTTATACATCATCGTCATTATGGCCACGGATATGCTATACATCACCGTCATTATGGCCACGGATATGTAATACATCACCGTTATTATGGCCACGGATATGTTATACATCACCGTCATTATGGCCACGGATATGTTATACATCACCGTCATTATGGCCACGGATATGTTATACATCACCGTCAATATGGCCACGGATATGTAATACATCACCGTCATTATGGCCACGGATAAGTTATACATCACCGTCATTATGGCCACGGATATGTTATACATCACCGTCATTATGGCCACGGATATGTTATACATCACCGTCATTATGGCCACGGATATGTTATACATCACCGTCATTATGGCCACGGATATGTTATACATCACCGTCATTATGGCCACGGATATGTTATACATCACCGTCAATATGGCCACGGATATGTAATACATCACCGTCATTATGGCCACGGATAAGTTATACATCACCGTCATTATGGCCACGGATATGTTATACATCACCGTCATTATGGCCACGGATATGTTATACATCACCGTCATTATGGCCACGGATATGTTATACATCACCGTCATTATGGCCACGGATATGTTATACATCACCGTCATTATGGCCAGGGATATGCTATACATCATCGTCATTATGGCCATCGGATATGTTATACATCACCGTCATTATGGCCACGGATATGTTATACATCACCGTCATTATGGCCACGGATATGCTATACATCATCGTCATTATGGCCACGGATATGTTATACATCATCGTCATTATGGCCACGGATATGTAATACATCACCGTTATTATGGCCACGGATATGTTATACATCACCGTCATTATGGCCACGGATATGTTATACATCACCGTCATTATGGCCACGGATATGTTATACATCACCGTCATTATGGCCACGGATATGTAATACATCACCGTCATTATGGCCACGGATATCTTATACATCACCGTCATTATGGCCACGGATATGTTATACATCACCGTCATTATGGCCACGGATATGTTATACATCACCGTCATTATGGCCACGGATATGTTATACATCACCGTCATTATGGCCATCGGATATGTTATACATCACCGTCATTATGGCCACGGATATGTTATACATCATCGTCATTATGACCACGGATATGCTATACATCACCGTCATTATAGCCACGGATATGTAATACATCACCGTTATTATGGCCACGGATATGTTATACATCACCGTCATTATGGCCACGGATATGTTATACATCACCGTCATTATGGCCATGGATATGTTATACATCACCGTCATTATGGCCACGGATATGTAATACATCACCGTCATTATGGCCACGGA
Source organism: Bathymodiolus brooksi (assembly GCA_963680875.1). Taxonomy (NCBI): domain Eukaryota; kingdom Metazoa; phylum Mollusca; class Bivalvia; order Mytilida; family Modiolidae; genus Bathymodiolus; species Bathymodiolus brooksi. The sequence goes on along the minus strand of OY804578.1, from coordinate 20,570,023 downwards.
TATCTTATACATCACCGTCATTATGGCAACGGATATGTTATACATCACCGTCATTATGGCCACGGATATGCTATACATCACCGTCATTATGGCCACGGATATGCTATACATCACTGTCATTATGGCCACGGATATGTAATACATCACCGTTATTATGGCCACGGATATGTTCTACATCACCGTCATTATGGCCACGGATATGTTATACATCACCGTCATTATGGCCACGGATATGTTATACATCACCGTCATTATGGCTACGGATATGTTATACATCACCGTCATTATGGTCACGGATATGTTATACATCACCGTCAATATCGCCACGGATATGTTATACATCATCGTAATTATGGCCACGGATATGCTATGCATCACCGTCATTATGGCCACGGATATGTTATACATCACCGTTATTATGGCCACGGATATGTTATACATCACCGTCATTATGGCCACGGATATGTTATACATCATCGTCATTATGGCCACGGATATGTTATACATCACCTTCATTATGGCTACGGATATGTTATACATCACCGTCATTATGGTCACGGATATGTTATACATCACCATCATTATGGCCATGGATATGTTATACATCACCGTCATTATGGCCACGGGTATGCTATACATCACCGTCATTATGGCCACGGATATGTTATACATCACCGTCGTTATGGCCACGGATATGTTATACATCACCGTCGTTATGGCCACGGATATGTTATACATCACCGTTATTATGGCCACGGATATGTAATACATCACCGTCATTATGGCCACGGATATGCTATACATCACCGTCATTATGACCACGGATATGTTATGCATAAACGTCATTATGGCCACGATATGTTATACATCATCGTCATTATGGCCACGGATATGTAATACATCACCGTCATTATGGCCACGGATATGTTATACATCACCGTCATTATGGCCACGGATATGTTATACATCACCGTCATTATGGCCACGGATATGTTATACATCACCGTCATTATGGCCACGGATATGTTATACATCACCGTCATTATGGCCACGAATATGTTATACATCACCGTCATTATGGCCACGGGTATGCTATACATCATCGTCATTATGGCCATCGGATATGTTATACATCACCGTCATTATGGCCACGGATATGTTATACATCATCGTCATTATGGCCACGGATATGCTTTACATCACCGTCATTATGGCCACGGATATGTTATACATCACCGTCATTATGGCCACGGATATGTTATACATCACCGTCATTATGGCCACGGATATGTTATACATCACGTCATTATGGCCACGGATATGTTATACATCACCATCATTATGGCCACGGATATGTTATACATCACCGTCATTATGGCCACGGATATGCTATACATCATCGTCATTATGGCCATCGGATATGTTATACATCACCGTCATTATGGCCACGGATATGTTATACATCATCGTCATTATGGCCACGGATATGCTATACATCACCGTCATTATGGCCACGGATATGTAATACATCACCGTTATTATGGCCACGGATATGTTATACATCACCGTCATTATGGCCACGGATATGTTATACATCACCGTCATTATGGCCACGGATATGTTATACATCACCGTCAATATGGCCACGGATATGTAATACATCACCGTCATTATGGCCACGGATAAGTTATACATCACCGTCATTATGGCCACGGATATGTTATACATCACCGTCATTATGGCCACGGATATGTTATACATCACCGTCATTATGGCCACGGATATGTTATACATCACCGTCATTATGGCCACGGATATGTTATACATCACCGTCATTATGGCCACGGATATGTTATACATCACCGTCAATATGGCCACGGATATGTAATACATCACCGTCATTATGGCCACGGATAAGTTATACATCACCGTCATTATGGCCACGGATATGTTATACATCACCGTCATTATGGCCACGGATATGTTATACATCACCGTCATTATGGCCACGGATATGTTATACATCACCGTCATTATGGCCACGGATATGTTATACATCACCGTCATTATGGCCAGGGATATGCTATACATCATCGTCATTATGGCCATCGGATATGTTATACATCACCGTCATTATGGCCACGGATATGTTATACATCACCGTCATTATGGCCACGGATATGCTATACATCATCGTCATTATGGCCACGGATATGTTATACATCATCGTCATTATGGCCACGGATATGTAATACATCACCGTTATTATGGCCACGGATATGTTATACATCACCGTCATTATGGCCACGGATATGTTATACATCACCGTCATTATGGCCACGGATATGTTATACATCACCGTCATTATGGCCACGGATATGTAATACATCACCGTCATTATGGCCACGGATATCTTATACATCACCGTCATTATGGCCACGGATATGTTATACATCACCGTCATTATGGCCACGGATATGTTATACATCACCGTCATTATGGCCACGGATATGTTATACATCACCGTCATTATGGCCATCGGATATGTTATACATCACCGTCATTATGGCCACGGATATGTTATACATCATCGTCATTATGACCACGGATATGCTATACATCACCGTCATTATAGCCACGGATATGTAATACATCACCGTTATTATGGCCACGGATATGTTATACATCACCGTCATTATGGCCACGGATATGTTATACATCACCGTCATTATGGCCATGGATATGTTATACATCACCGTCATTATGGCCACGGATATGTAATACATCACCGTCATTATGGCCACGGATATCTTATACATCACCGTCATTATGGCAACGGATATGTTATACATCACCGTCATTATGGCCACGGATATGCTATACATCACCGTCATTATGGCCACGGATATGCTATACATCACCGTCATTATGGCCACGGATATGTTATACATCACCTACATTATGACCACGGATATGTTATACATCACCGTCATTATGGCCACGGATATGTCATACATCATCGTAATTATGGCCACGGATATGCTATACATCACCGTCATTATGGCCACGGATATGTAATACATCACCGTCATTATGGCCACGATATGTTATACATCACCGTCATTATGGCCACGGATATGTTATACATCACCGTCATTATGGCCACGGATATGTTATACATCACCGTCATTATGGCCACGGATATGTAATACATCACCGTCATTATGGCCACGGATATCTTATACATCACCGTCATTATGGCAACGGATATGTTATACATTACCGTCATTATGGCCACGGATATGTTATACATCACCGTCATTATGGCCACGGATATGTTATACATCACGTCATTATGGCCACGGATATGTAATACATCACCGTTATTATGGCCACGGATATGTTATACATCACCGTCATTATGGCCACGGATATGTTATACATCACCGTCATTATGGCCACGGATATGTTATACATCACCGTCATTATGGCCACGGATATGTAATACATCACCGTCATTATGGCCACGGATATCTTATACATCACCGTCATTATGGCCACGGATATGTTATACATCACCGTCATTATGGCCACGGATATGCTATACATCATCGTCATTATGGCGACGGATATGTTATACATCACCTACATTATGACCACGGATATGTTATACATCACCGTCATTATGGCCACGGATATGTTATACATCATCGTAATTATGGCCACGGATATGCTATACATCACCGTCATTATGGCCACGGATATGTAATACATCACCGTTATTATGGCCACGGATATGTTCTACATCACCGTCATTATGGCCACGGATATGTTATACATCACCGTCATTATGGCCACGGATATGTTATACATCACCGTCATTATGGCTACGGATATGTTATACATCACCGTCATTATGGTCACGGATATGTTATACATCACCGTCAATATCGCCACGGATATGTTATACATCATCGTAATTATGGCCACGGATATACTATGCATCACCGTCATTATGGCCACGGATATGTAATACATCACCGTTATTATGGCCACGGATATGTTATACATCACCGTCATTATGGCCACGGATATGTTATACATCATCGTCATTATGGCCACGGATATGTTATACATCACCTTCATTATGGCTACGGATATGTTATACATCACCGTCATTATGGTCACGGATATGTTATACATCACCATCATTATGGCCATGGATATGTTATACATCACCGTCAATATGGCCACGGGTATGCTATACATCACCGTCATTATGGCCACGGATATGTTATACATCACCGTCGTTATGGCCACGGATATGTTATACATCACCGTCGTTATGGCCACGGATATGTTATACATCACCGTTATTACGGCCACGGATATGTAATACATCACCGTCATTATGGCCACGGATATGTTATACATCACCGTCATTATGACCACGGATATGTTATACATCACCGTCATTATGGCCACGGATATGCTATACATCACCGTCATTATGACCACGGATATGTTATGCATAAACGTCATTATGGCTACGGATATGTTATACATCACCGTCATTATGGCCACGGATATGTTATACATCATCGTCATTATGGCTACGGATATGTTATACATCACCGTCATTATGGCCACGGATATGTTATACATCACCGTCATTATGGCCACGGATAAGTTATACATCACCGTCATTATGGCCACGGATATGTTATACATCACCGTCATTATGGCCACGATATGTTATACATCATCGTCATTATGGCCACGGATATGTAATACATCACCGTCATTATGGCCACGGATATGTTATACATCACCGTCATTATGGCCACGGATATGTTATACATCACCGTCATTATGGCCACGGATATGTTATACATCACCGTCATTATGGCCACGAATATGTTATACATCACCGTCATTATGGCCACGGATATGCTATACATCATCGTCATTATGGCCATCGGATATGTTATACATCACCGTCATTATGGCCACGGATATGTTATACATCATCGTCATTATGGCCACGGATATGCTATACATCACCGTCATTATGGCCACGGATATGTAATACATCACGTTATTATGGCCACGGATATGTTCTACATCACCGTCATTATGGCCACGGATATGTTATACATCACCGTCATTATGGCCACGGATATGTTATACATCACCGTCATTATGGCTACGGATATGTTATACATCACCGTCATTATGGTCACGGATATGTTATACATCACCGTCAATATCGCCACGGATATGTTATACATCATCGTAATTATGGCCACGGATATGCTATGCATCACCGTCATTATGGCCACGGATATGTTATACATCACCGTTATTATGGCCACGGATATGTTATACATCACCGTCATTATGGCCACGGATATGTTATACATCATCGTCATTATGGCCACGGATATGTTATACATCACCTTCATTATGGCTACGGATATGTTATACATCACCGTCATTATGGTCACGGATATGTTATACATCACCATCATTATGGCCATGGATATGTTATACATCACCGTCATTATGGCCACGGGTATGCTATACATCACCGTCATTATGGCCACGGATATGTTATACATCACCGTCGTTATGGCCACGGATATGTTATACATCACCGTCGTTATGGCCACGGATATGTTATACATCACCGTTATTATGGCCACGGATATGTAATACATCACCGTCATTATGGCCACGGATATGCTATACATCACCGTCATTATGACCACGGATATGTTATGCATAAACGTCATTATGGCCACGATATGTTATACATCATCGTCATTATGGCCACGGATATGTAATACATCACCGTCATTATGGCCACGGATATGTTATACATCACCGTCATTATGGCCACGGATATGTTATACATCACCGTCATTATGGCCACGGATATGTTATACATCACCGTCATTATGGCCACGGATATGTTATACATCACCGTCATTATGGCCACGAATATGTTATACATCACCGTCATTATGGCCACGGGTATGCTATACATCATCGTCATTATGGCCATCGGATATGTTATACATCACCGTCATTATGGCCACGGATATGTTATACATCATCGTCATTATGGCCACGGATATGCTTTACATCACCGTCATTATGGCCACGGATATGTTATACATCACCGTCATTATGGCCACGGATATGTTATACATCACCGTCATTATGGCCACGGATATGTTATACATCACGTCATTATGGCCACGGATATGTTATACATCACCATCATTATGGCCACGGATATGTTATACATCACCGTCATTATGGCCACGGATATGCTATACATCATCGTCATTATGGCCATCGGATATGTTATACATCACCGTCATTATGGCCACGGATATGTTATACATCATCGTCATTATGGCCACGGATATGCTATACATCACCGTCATTATGGCCACGGATATGTAATACATCACCGTTATTATGGCCACGGATATGTTATACATCACCGTCATTATGGCCACGGATATGTTATACATCACCGTCATTATGGCCACGGATATGTTATACATCACCGTCAATATGGCCACGGATATGTAATACATCACCGTCATTATGGCCACGGATAAGTTATACATCACCGTCATTATGGCCACGGATATGTTATACATCACCGTCATTATGGCCACGGATATGTTATACATCACCGTCATTATGGCCACGGATATGTTATACATCACCGTCATTATGGCCACGGATATGTTATACATCACCGTCATTATGGCCACGGATATGTTATACATCACCGTCAATATGGCCACGGATATGTAATACATCACCGTCATTATGGCCACGGATAAGTTATACATCACCGTCATTATGGCCACGGATATGTTATACATCACCGTCATTATGGCCACGGATATGTTATACATCACCGTCATTATGGCCACGGATATGTTATACATCACCGTCATTATGGCCACGGATATGTTATACATCACCGTCATTATGGCCAGGGATATGCTATACATCATCGTCATTATGGCCATCGGATATGTTATACATCACCGTCATTATGGCCACGGATATGTTATACATCACCGTCATTATGGCCACGGATATGCTATACATCATCGTCATTATGGCCACGGATATGTTATACATCATCGTCATTATGGCCACGGATATGTAATACATCACCGTTATTATGGCCACGGATATGTTATACATCACCGTCATTATGGCCACGGATATGTTATACATCACCGTCATTATGGCCACGGATATGTTATACATCACCGTCATTATGGCCACGGATATGTAATACATCACCGTCATTATGGCCACGGATATCTTATACATCACCGTCATTATGGCCACGGATATGTTATACATCACCGTCATTATGGCCACGGATATGTTATACATCACCGTCATTATGGCCACGGATATGTTATACATCACCGTCATTATGGCCATCGGATATGTTATACATCACCGTCATTATGGCCACGGATATGTTATACATCATCGTCATTATGACCACGGATATGCTATACATCACCGTCATTATAGCCACGGATATGTAATACATCACCGTTATTATGGCCACGGATATGTTATACATCACCGTCATTATGGCCACGGATATGTTATACATCACCGTCATTATGGCCATGGATATGTTATACATCACCGTCATTATGGCCACGGATATGTAATACATCACCGTCATTATGGCCACGGATATCTTATACATCACCGTCATTATGGCAACGGATATGTTATACATCACCGTCATTATGGCCACGGATATGCTATACATCACCGTCATTATGGCCACGGATATGCTATACATCACCGTCATTATGGCCACGGATATGTTATACATCACCTACATTATGACCACGGATATGTTATACATCACCGTCATTATGGCCACGGATATGTCATACATCATCGTAATTATGGCCACGGATATGCTATACATCACCGTCATTATGGCCACGGATATGTAATACATCACCGTCATTATGGCCACGATATGTTATACATCACCGTCATTATGGCCACGGATATGTTATACATCACCGTCATTATGGCCACGGATATGTTATACATCACCGTCATTATGGCCACGGATATGTAATACATCACCGTCATTATGGCCACGGATATCTTATACATCACCGTCATTATGGCAACGGATATGTTATACATTACCGTCATTATGGCCACGGATATGTTATACATCACCGTCATTATGGCCACGGATATGTTATACATCACGTCATTATGGCCACGGATATGTAATACATCACCGTTATTATGGCCACGGATATGTTATACATCACCGTCATTATGGCCACGGATATGTTATACATCACCGTCATTATGGCCACGGATATGTTATACATCACCGTCATTATGGCCACGGATATGTAATACATCACCGTCATTATGGCCACGGATATCTTATACATCACCGTCATTATGGCCACGGATATGTTATACATCACCGTCATTATGGCCACGGATATGCTATACATCATCGTCATTATGGCGACGGATATGTTATACATCACCTACATTATGACCACGGATATGTTATACATCACCGTCATTATGGCCACGGATATGTTATACATCATCGTAATTATGGCCACGGATATGCTATACATCACCGTCATTATGGCCACGGATATGTAATACATCACCGTTATTATGGCCACGGATATGTTCTACATCACCGTCATTATGGCCACGGATATGTTATACATCACCGTCATTATGGCCACGGATATGTTATACATCACCGTCATTATGGCTACGGATATGTTATACATCACCGTCATTATGGTCACGGATATGTTATACATCACCGTCAATATCGCCACGGATATGTTATACATCATCGTAATTATGGCCACGGATATACTATGCATCACCGTCATTATGGCCACGGATATGTAATACATCACCGTTATTATGGCCACGGATATGTTATACATCACCGTCATTATGGCCACGGATATGTTATACATCATCGTCATTATGGCCACGGATATGTTATACATCACCTTCATTATGGCTACGGATATGTTATACATCACCGTCATTATGGTCACGGATATGTTATACATCACCATCATTATGGCCATGGATATGTTATACATCACCGTCAATATGGCCACGGGTATGCTATACATCACCGTCATTATGGCCACGGATATGTTATACATCACCGTCGTTATGGCCACGGATATGTTATACATCACCGTCGTTATGGCCACGGATATGTTATACATCACCGTTATTACGGCCACGGATATGTAATACATCACCGTCATTATGGCCACGGATATGTTATACATCACCGTCATTATGACCACGGATATGTTATACATCACCGTCATTATGGCCACGGATATGCTATACATCACCGTCATTATGACCACGGATATGTTATGCATAAACGTCATTATGGCTACGGATATGTTATACATCACCGTCATTATGGCCACGGATATGTTATACATCATCGTCATTATGGCTACGGATATGTTATACATCACCGTCATTATGGCCACGGATATGTTATACATCACCGTCATTATGGCCACGGATAAGTTATACATCACCGTCATTATGGCCACGGATATGTTATACATCACCGTCATTATGGCCACGATATGTTATACATCATCGTCATTATGGCCACGGATATGTAATACATCACCGTCATTATGGCCACGGATATGTTATACATCACCGTCATTATGGCCACGGATATGTTATACATCACCGTCATTATGGCCACGGATATGTTATACATCACCGTCATTATGGCCACGGATATGTTATACATCACCGTCATTATGGCCACGAATATGTTATACATCACCGTCATTATGGCCACGGATATGCTATACATCATCGTCATTATGGCCATCGGATATGTTATACATCACCGTCATTATGGCCACGGATATGTTATACATCATCGTCATTATGGCCACGGATATGCTATACATCACCGTCATTATGGCCACGGATATGTAATACATCACCGTTATTATGGCCACGGATGTTATACATCACCGTCATTATGGCCACGGATATGTTATACATCACGTCATTATGGCCACGGATATGTTATACATCACCGTCATTATGGCCACGGATATGTAATACATCACCGTCATTATGGCCACGGATATCTTATACATCACCGTCATTATGGCAACGGATATGTTATACATTACCGTCATTATGGCCACGGATATGTTATACATCACCGTCATTATGGCCACGGATATGTTATACATCACCGTCATTATGGCCACGGATATGTAATACATCACCGTCATTATGGCCACGGATATGTTATACATCACCGTCATTATGGCCACGGATATGTTATACATCACCGTCATTATGGCCACGGATATGTTATACATCACCGTCATTATGGCCACGGATATGTAATACATCACCGTCATTATGGCCACGGATATCTTATACATCACCGTCATTATGGCCACGGATATGTTATACATCACCGTCATTATGGCCACGGATATGTTATACATCACCGTCATTATGGCCACGGATATGTTATACATCACCGTCATTATGGCCACGGATATGTTATACATCACCGTCATTATGGCCACGGATATGCTATACATCATCGTCATTATGGCCATCGGATATGCTATACATCACCGTCATTATGGCCACGGATATGTTATGCATCATCGTCATTATGACCACGGATATGCTATACATCACCGTCATTATAGCCACGGATATGTAATACATCACCGTTATTATGGCCACGGATATGTTATACATCACCGTCATTATGGCCACGGATATGTTATACATCACCGTCATTATGGCCATGGATATGTTATACATCACCGTCATTATGGCCACGGATATGTAATACATCACCGTCATTATGGCCACGGATATCTTATACATCACCGTCATTATGGCAACGGATATGTTATACATCACCGTCATTATGGCCACGGATATGCTATACATCACCGTCATTATGGCCACGGATATGCTATACATCACCGTCATTATGGCCACGGATATGTTATACATCACCTACATTATGACCACGGATATGTTATACATCACCGTCATTATGGCCACGGATATGTTATACATCATCGTAATTATGGCCACGGATATGCTATACATCACCGTCATTATGGCCACGGATATGTAATACATCACCGTCATTATGGCCACGATATGTTATACATCACCGTCATTATGGCGACGGATATGTTATACATCATCGTCATTATGGCGACGGATATGTTATACATCACCTACATTATGACCACGGATATGTTATACATCACCGTCATTATGGCCACGGATATGTTATACATCATCGTAATTATGGCCACGGATATGCTATACATCACTGTCATTATGGCCACGGATATGTAATACATCACCGTTATTATGGCCACGGATATGTTCTACATCACCGTCATTATGGCCACGGATATGTTATACATCACCGTCATTATGGCCACGGATATGTTATACATCACCGTCATTATGGCTACGGATATGTTATACATCACCGTCATTATGGTCACGGATATGTTATACATCACCGTCAATATCGCCACGGATATGCTATACATCACCGTCATTATGGCCACGGATATGTAATACATCACCGTTATTATGGCCACGGATGTTATACATCACCGTCATTATGGCCACGGATATGTTATACATCACGTCATTATGGCCACGGATATGTTATACATCACCGTCATTATGACCACGGATATGTAATACATCACCGTCATTATGGCCACGGATATCTTATACATCACCGTCATTATGGCAACGGATATGTTATACATTACCGTCATTATGGCCACGGATATGTTATACATCACCGTCATTATGGCCACGGATATGTTATACATCACCGTCATTATGGCCACGGATATGTAATACATCACCGTCATTATGGCCACGGATATGTTATACATCACCGTCATTATGGCCACGGATATGTTATACATCACCGTCATTATGGCCACGGATATGTTATACATCACCGTCATTATGGCCACGGATATGTAATACATCACCGTCATTATGGCCACGGATATCTTATACATCACCGTCATTATGGCCACGGATATGTTATACATCACCGTCATTATGGCCACGGATATGTTATACATCACCGTCATTATGGCCACGGATATGTTATACATCACCGTCATTATGGCCACGGATATGTTATACATCACCGTCATTATGGCCACGGATATGCTATACATCATCGTCATTATGGCCATCGGATATGCTATACATCACCGTCATTATGGCCACGGATATGTTATGCATCATCGTCATTATGACCACGGATATGCTATACATCACCGTCATTATAGCCACGGATATGTAATACATCACCGTTATTATGGCCACGGATATGTTATACATCACCGTCATTATGGCCACGGATATGTTATACATCACCGTCATTATGGCCATGGATATGTTATACATCACCGTCATTATGGCCACGGATATGTAATACATCACCGTCATTATGGCCACGGATATCTTATACATCACCGTCATTATGGCAACGGATATGTTATACATCACCGTCATTATGGCCACGGATATGCTATACATCACCGTCATTATGGCCACGGATATGCTATACATCACCGTCATTATGGCCACGGATATGTTATACATCACCTACATTATGACCACGGATATGTTATACATCACCGTCATTATGGCCACGGATATGTTATACATCATCGTAATTATGGCCACGGATATGCTATACATCACCGTCATTATGGCCACGGATATGTAATACATCACCGTCATTATGGCCACGATATGTTATACATCACCGTCATTATGGCGACGGATATGTTATACATCATCGTCATTATGGCGACGGATATGTTATACATCACCTACATTATGACCACGGATATGTTATACATCACCGTCATTATGGCCACGGATATGTTATACATCATCGTAATTATGGCCACGGATATGCTATACATCACTGTCATTATGGCCACGGATATGTAATACATCACCGTTATTATGGCCACGGATATGTTCTACATCACCGTCATTATGGCCACGGATATGTTATACATCACCGTCATTATGGCCACGGATATGTTATACATCACCGTCATTATGGCTACGGATATGTTATACATCACCGTCATTATGGTCACGGATATGTTATACATCACCGTCAATATCGCCACGGATATGTTATACATCATCGTAATTATGGCCACGGATATGCTATGCATCACCGTCATTATGGCCACGGATATGTTATACATCACCGTTATTATGGCCACGGATATGTTATACATCACCGTCATTATGGCCACGGATATGTTATACATCATCGTCATTATGGCCACGGATATGTTATACATCACCTTCATTATGGCTACGGATATGTTATACATCACCGTCATTATGGTCACGGATATGTTATACATCACCATCATTATGGCCATGGATATGTTATACATCACCGTCATTATGGCCACGGGTATGCTATACATCACCGTCATTATGGCCACGGATATGTTATACATCACCGTCGTTATGGCCACGGATATGTTATACATCACCGTCGTTATGGCCACGGATATGTTATACATCACCGTTATTATGGCCACGGATATGTAATACATCACCGTCATTATGGCCACGGATATGCTATACATCACCGTCATTATGACCACGGATATGTTATGCATAAACGTCATTATGGCCACGATATGTTATACATCATCGTCATTATGGCCACGGATATGTAATACATCACCGTCATTATGGCCACGGATATGTTATACATCACCGTCATTATGGCCACGGATATGTTATACATCACCGTCATTATGGCCACGGATATGTTATACATCACCGTCATTATGGCCACGGATATGTTATACATCACCGTCATTATGGCCACGAATATGTTATACATCACCGTCATTATGGCCACGGGTATGCTATACATCATCGTCATTATGGCCATCGGATATGTTATACATCACCGTCATTATGGCCACGGATATGTTATACATCATCGTCATTATGGCCACGGATATGCTTTACATCACCGTCATTATGGCCACGGATATGTAATACATCACCGTTATTATGGCCACGGATGTTATACATCACCGTCATTATGGCCACGGATATGTTATACATCACGTCATTATGGCCACGGATATGTTATACATCACCGTCATTATGGCCACGGATATGTAATACATCACCGTCATTATGGCCACGGATATCTTATACATCACCGTCATTATGGCAACGGATATGTTATACATTACCGTCATTATGGCCACGGATATGTTATACATCACCGTCATTATGGCCACGGATATGTTATACATCACCGTCATTATGGCCACGGATATGTTATACATCACCGTCATTATGGCCATGGATATGTTATACATCACCGTCATTATGGCCACGGATATGTAATACATCACCGTCATTATGGCCACGGATATCTTATACATCACCGTCATTATGGCAACGGATATGTTATACATCACCGTCATTATGGCCACGGATATGCTATACATCACCGTCATTATGGCCACGGATATGCTATACATCACCGTCATTATGGCCACGGATATGTTATACATCACCTACATTATGACCACGGATATGTTATACATCACCGTCATTATGGCCACGGATATGTTATACATCATCGTAATTATGGCCACGGATATGCTATACATCACCGTCATTATGGCCACGGATATGTAATACATCACCGTCATTATGGCCACGATATGTTATACATCACCGTCATTATGGCGACGGATATGTTATACATCATCGTCATTATGGCGACGGATATGTTATACATCACCTACATTATGACCACGGATATGTTATACATCACCGTCATTATGGCCACGGATATGTTATACATCATCGTAATTATGGCCACGGATATGCTATACATCACTGTCATTATGGCCACGGATATGTAATACATCACCGTTATTATGGCCACGGATATGTTCTACATCACCGTCATTATGGCCACGGATATGTTATACATCACCGTCATTATGGCCACGGATATGTTATACATCACCGTCATTATGGCTACGGATATGTTATACATCACCGTCATTATGGTCACGGATATGTTATACATCACCGTCAATATCGCCACGGATATGTTATACATCATCGTAATTATGGCCACGGATATGCTATGCATCACCGTCATTATGGCCACGGATATGTTATACATCACCGTTATTATGGCCACGGATATGTTATACATCACCGTCATTATGGCCACGGATATGTTATACATCATCGTCATTATGGCCACGGATATGTTATACATCACCTTCATTATGGCTACGGATATGTTATACATCACCGTCATTATGGTCACGGATATGTTATACATCACCATCATTATGGCCATGGATATGTTATACATCACCGTCATTATGGCCACGGGTATGCTATACATCACCGTCATTATGGCCACGGATATGTTATACATCACCGTCGTTATGGCCACGGATATGTTATACATCACCGTCGTTATGGCCACGGATATGTTATACATCACCGTTATTATGGCCACGGATATGTAATACATCACCGTCATTATGGCCACAGATATGCTATACATCACCGTCATTATGACCACGGATATGTTATGCATAAACGTCATTATGGCCACGATATGTTATACATCATCGTCATTATGGCCACGGATATGTAATACATCACCGTCATTATGGCCACGGATATGTTATACATCACCGTCATTATGGCCACGGATATGTTATACATCACCGTCATTATGGCCACGGATATGTTATACATCACCGTCATTATGGCCACGGATATGTTATACATCACCGTCATTATGGCCACGAATATGTTATACATCACCGTCATTATGGCCACGGGTATGCTATACATCATCGTCATTATGGCCATCGGATATGTTATACATCACCGTCATTATGGCCACGGATATGTTATACATCATCGTCATTATGGCCACGGATATGCTTTACATCACCGTCATTATGGCCACGGATATGTAATACATCACCGTTATTATGGCCACGGATGTTATACATCACCGTCATTATGGCCACGGATATGTTATACATCACGTCATTATGGCCACGGATATGTTATACATCACCGTCATTATGGCCACGGATATGTAATACATCACCGTCATTATGGCCACGGATATCTTATACATCACCGTCATTATGGCAACGGATATGTTATACATTACCGTCATTATGGCCACGGATATGTTATACATCACCGTCATTATGGCCACGGATATGTTATACATCACCGTCATTATGGCCACGGATATGTAATACAACACCGTCATTATGGCCACGGATATCTTATACATCACCGTCATTATGGCCACGGATATGTTATACATCATCGTCATTATGGCGACGGATATGTTATACATCACCTACATTATGACCACGGATATGTTATACATCACCGTCATTATGGCCACGGATATGTTATACATCATCGTAATTATGGCCACGGATATGCTATACATCACCGTCATTATGGCCACGGATATGTAATACATCACCGTTATTATGGCCACGGATATGTTCAGTGTGTTGCAATCACAATCCGATCCTTTCCTCATTCATGACTTATCACTGAGTTTGAAACAAGTGTAACGCGGCCGGTACAACATGTGGAACTACTTTCCCTTCTGGACCACATGAGTTCACCCCAGTTTTTAGTGGGATTTGTGTTGCTTGATCTTTGGTGTTTTATAGATCTTGTTTTTCCTTTTGTATTTTTTTTGTTGGCCATTGTATGGTCTGTCCTTCTGATTACCTCTGTTATCGTCAAACTTGTCTTACATGATGCACTTAATCGTAATAAAATCAATGTATTCCACATATATATCTGATCAATACTTTGTTTATGCCGTACATTGAGTAAATGGGTGAGTACAATTTCAAAACAAAAACAAATGTAGTATGTATGTGTAATATTTGTGCTTTTACGAGTATGTGTAAAGCTTTACACATGTTATATTTCTATGATTTACCCTCATGTTATTTCTGTCTTTCTGGCTCGTCTGTGTGGTACTTGAGTGGATATATTTCCCTGTGAATACATGACGGAGCTGAAATAAATGTCAAAATGATCGATGTTGATATGTTTTAAGTTCTATATGAATTTACTATACCCATATACATGTTTGTACTTCATATCTCATATATAAACAAATATTCATTATAATTATCAAGTTCATTGAATGTTTTTCATAATTCACTATAGCCATAAGATCAATTATTAACAGGATTCTACTAAAAGTTGTGAGTTCGAATCTCCTTCATGTCGAGATGTACTCGATAAACCATTATGTGATAAAGTTAGTCAGTGACTTGGAATAGGTCGGTGGTTTTCTCCGGTTTCCTCTACCAATAAAGCTGAAGGCCACGATATAACAGCACTTTTATTGAAAGTGGCGTTAAGCATCATACCCCCTCTACTAAATGGAAGACACCAAGAAATTAACGGATTGTTTGAATAAATATTTTGAGATATATTCAGTTAATTTTCGTTAATTTTCATGAACTCTGTCATGTCTAGTTTTAATAAGATTAATGCATATATATGATTGTTCATCTTGTCTCGCTTGATGATATGATTTAACATTACAGATATCAATATTAATTTGGTGTGATCAAGATAATTCATCATGGGTTCAAAGGACAAAATTGCTACTAAAATATAAAACAGAACACTGAACAATTACCGCTCGTTGCTAATTCCATCTTAATGCGGAATATGTGCACAGTCACACGGCTATTCTCACAAGTTCAATTATAGATCCTATGGCAATTTCTCACTATTTATCCTGTAGTCATTTCATGGATTTGTTAATAACTTCCAGAGCTCCCGATAATGTGGTGTTTAACAGAAAAATATATCAATGCATACTTTTTGTAGAAATGTAATATTTGAATTCTTCAGCATCAAAAAGCAAAAATACCAATATTTATTTAATGAACATGAGCTATTATGTTTTAACTGTGTTAATGGTGCCCAACAGCAAGATGTTGGACGCCCGCATTAAGACAAAACATTTCAATGTCATAAAATCCTAACATGTGGAAACAGATAAAGCTACATGTAGTAAATAAACGAAGGGACAATCAAAAATGGAGAACCCAGAGAAACTGGCAACATATGGTACACAAGATAAATAAACGTTAGAGAATACCGAAGGGGCAATCAAATATGGACAACCCAGAGAAACTGGCAACATATGGTACACAAGATAAATAAACGTTAGAGAATAACGAAGGGGCAATCAAATATGGACAACCTAGAGAAACTGGCAACATATGGTACACAAGATAAATAAACGTTAGAGAATACCGAAGGGGCAATCAAATATGGACAACCCAGAGAAACTGGCAACATATGGTACACAAGATAAATAAACGTTAGAGAACACCGAAGGAGCAATCAAATATGGACAACCCAGAGAAACTGGCAACATATGGTACACAAGATGAAGAAAAACAAAACAAACACACAACACAATATGTGTTGAACACCACTATACGCAAACAAACACAAATAACGTAAACAAAATATAAGCCTCTTACAAACAACCGGAGGTAAAGACCCGAACATCGTTTTTATGTAGAAATCGTAACGAACATCACAACAGGGAACTCAGAACGTAAAGACATATAATACACATTACGTTTCCGTCGTAACATGCCAATTTAAGGTTCAATTTCCTCTGCATATATTATATGAGATAACTGTATTGCATTTTACGTCTTTATCGACGTCAATCGCTGGTTTTACCTAGCACTCCTAAAGTAAAACATAAACAGTTGATGTTTTTAAATTATCTTTAGTTACATTTATAGGACATGAAGATTGTGAATTTTACACAACACTATAGCCAATAATAAAATTATTATATACCCAAACATGGCATTATAATAGTATGTATCTACCACAGAAGGTAATAACTGTGCAATATTTATTAAATTACCTGAATTAGTTCACCATAACGAACTTTCTTCCCAAACAGACGTTTTTGTTCAGCTTCGTTATCTTTATTTTCAGCTTCTGCTGATGACTGAAATATCAAAGGATATGCCACAACAATGGAATGCATGCACCTTTTGTCACTTAATTTCGTTCTTTCGAACTAACTGATGGCACTCTTAGTTTTAGTTTTTGTAGGTTTTAAATGTCCAGCACGTTGCCCACGTAGCCATGGTAATCCGTGCATCTAACACATTTGATTTGTGATACTAGTATGTTATTTTATTGCATTTTTGATATATTTGTTGGTACGCTATGTTGATATGCATGCACCTTGTGTTCATATACATGTATTATGAAGAACACTACAAATTACATGTAAAAAGTTGTAATTGCCTCCATTGTACCCGTGTGACGTGCGTTATACAGACAAAACCGACGCATCATGTTTATGGGATGTATTCGTGTCGTTCGATGTTTTGGTATACCATTTCTTTTTAAGTTTTATATGCTTTTAACTATCAGTATCTTAGGGAGTGAGTGATTGTTGTTAAACGCCAATTCAGAGTTAGATTTGCATAGTGCTAGCTAACCGAAACCACAGTCCACGGGTAGATATGTCGCTCCACTCGGACACATTATTCTGATTCCGAGCCAATCAGTTTTTGCTCTTTCTCCTTAATGCTGCATGCTTAGCGGAGAAGCGACAAATACCAATTGTATACTCTTTGGTTTAACCCGACCGGGGCTCTAATCCACGACCTACCGCCCTAGAGGTGAGCACGCTAATCATTACGCCACCGATGCGGATTAGGTATCTTACGGCAGTTACTAGTAGATGGAAATTAACATTATGCAATGACATCCAATTTGTCTTTTTTTCGTTTTTGAATATTTGTGTTGTGTTGACATTTTAACTTCTAGATATTATAAAACATTTTCTCATTGCATTTATTATTGTCAAATTCCGAAGCTGCAAGCGACTAAACAATAGTTAGGCTTATGCAATAGTTGGGTAAGGAGTAACGTGGCCGAAATGTCGTGATTCTCATTTCTGTCGTATATTTAAAATGATATGTGTGTCATGTCTTTATTCTATTCTTTATGATGGCGGTACATGAACATCTAACAACATCCGTATGGGATCACGTCAGGTAATCTTTGATTTTATCTTTGACCATCTAATAATATATCTACCAATCGGACAACAGTTCTCGACATGTACTCGATTTTAATTGCTATACTGATACCTGATCGGCGGTTTAAAATATAAACCCTGACGTGATCCTATGCGGTATGTGGATAGATGGTAGGCCATTGCCAAACAAAATAACAGCAAATGTATAGCAAGCATCTAATATCAGTTAGTTATTTATATTGCACGTGTTTTAAACATGGAAGTTGTTTTTCTCTTTGCAGACAATCAGTCTCCTACAGTACACAATAGTTGTATAGATTTCACACTAAATATATACCATAACCTCATTATTGCGCAATATTCATGTTAGTCACGTGGTATTCTCTATTGCCTAATTATCGATAAATGTTTCGTAACGTAATATTCCCATGGTCAAATTGAATTTCCCAATAGTTTGTTTTCATTCTATAGACAAATTAGAAAATATAATCCACTTAGCACGGCCATGATTTTTTTAAATTAATAAACCATAACGAAATAATGATACAGCAGGGGGATTCACCGATATACTTTGCCCAATTTCCCTATATAATTTACCGCAATAACCTTTCTCTCTCAGAGTTTGTTCAATTTAACATCATGATAGAGTTATACGTCAAATGTGTGTAGAAGTTCCCAATTAACGAACAATTACTGTCGAAAGGGATGTTCTAATTCAGATGAAATTGACCCACAAGACAAAAATCAATTATTATTAAGTGTAAGTTATGATTATATATTTAAGAAATAAAGCATGGAAGCCAGAATGTGTTGGGAGTTTTAACATGGATTGACGGATATTAGTATTTTATCCCGAGCCAGAAGCGAGGGATAACATTTACTAATATCCGCCAACCCATGTTAAAACTCAAAACACATTCTGGCTCCCATGATTTATTTCGATTCTGATATGTCTAAGAGTACAAATACGGTAGTATACTTTGATTGGAAGACGCTAATTTATATTTACGCTTGCGGAACATGTCGCACACAATTCATGCAACTCGAATAATACTGCGCCCTCTATCGGCAGTATTCGGGTTACAATTTATGCTGCCAATGGAAAAGTGAGTCACATTCACCGGGGCATGTTACCAAAGCGAAAGAAGGAGGTCATGTTAGAATAAAATATAATTCGTCGAAATGTCGTAAATCAAATTAATATTTAATCAAATTTAGTTCCTAAAAATCAAGCAATACATATATAAATTTACTAAAAATAGAACCGATGCACTAATGATCATCGTGACTAGCATTGGTCATTATAATGTGGCATGCTCGATAATACACTATATACCCTCGTCCATTTCATGCTACTGACCTTCCAATGTGACATCTAATGAGATATGAATTATAAAATATAGACAGTTAATAACCACAACAAGGTGTTGTACGTGCAATATCTGATGCAATGTTCAAAAGGGACTAGCTGTAGATATGTTTTTCTTATAAGGAATTTAAACATTTTACTGTAATCATCACACTGCATTAAATGAAAACCGTCAATAATTACTACTGGTTATATAAATATAATATTGATGATAACGGAGATGTGTATATCTAATATGGAGTGCATGGTGCGTTTCTGGAATAATCTTCATCAGGCAATAATCTTCATCGGGTAATAATATTCATCAGGTAATAATCTTCCTCAGGTTAAAGCTTAAATCAATTTGAAAACGATACGTTGCAATAGTAAATACCCTGATTGTAATGATAGTGTCGAATGGATGTGAGGTCTAACCTTTGATCAAATGAAAACACGTACAAGATGCAATGTGTTTTTTTTTTTTTTTGTGCTTTGTTTGTTTTTTGTAATACAAGGAAATCCTGTATTTGTTGAATAATATAGCAATTATACGCCATTATGCAAATGGAAACGGCAAACGGCAGCACAGCATGCAACATGTATTGAAATATCTAATTATCTGAACAAGCTCATTGTTGTGTTAATAATTGAATCAAGTTAAACAAATATTATAACGAGACCATGTATGTAATCCTATAAAATCTTGCAATAATCGACTTAAAACATTGCATAATATCAGATTGTATGCTGTGCTGTATGAATAATATATTTGACTGCAACAATAGCACTTTGATGTAGTTATGGAATGGTGTCCTAACTAAAACAACGCTATGAGTAGCTATATATAGCAACACAATCATTTCCTTAATAACATATTATCTTTACGTCGTCCAGACGTCTACATGATTTTGGATTAGAAACTGTCACTTTGTTAAGCGTTTTAGAACATCCGAAGGTAAATAAACGTTAGAGAAAACCGAAGGGGCAATCAATTTCATTAATAATGTAAGTTGCGCACATACCATAAGTTTGTTTCTTGTTGCCTTTGAAGTTGTTGTTTCCGGTACATCTGCTTGCTCCTTAGCATACTGTAATTTTCTAAGTTTTTTGTTCAATTTGTATCTGTTTTGAATTGACACTTGAAATAGTACAACTAGAAAGGAAAGGAAGTAAATATACATAGAATACAATGCTAAATAAATGTATATAATGAGACAAACAGGGCTGTATAATAGATATATATGATTATTACATCAAATATCTATATAATACACGCATATATTGTAATAATTTGTGCTCACTATTAGGTACCAAGACACATTTTAACACATTTTATGTCCCGTTTTTGAGATCCTATCTTCAATGCAGTTGCTAAATAATGTAAATGTTATTAAAACTAACGTTATCATCCCTCAGTCGACATTTGTTATCCTGTTTAGGACCTTTAGTTTATCTTCTCAAGTGATATTTCAGTTATTTGGTTTTCCACTCTATTCTCTTTGAACTTATGAAGGTTATTCTAGAAACACTGATGAAGGTTATTCTAGAAACACTGATGAAGGTTATTCTAGAAACACTGATGAAGGTTATTCTAGAAACACTTATGAAGGTTATTCTAGAAACACTGATGAAGGTTTTTCTAGAAACACTTATGAAGGTTATTCTAGAAACACTGATGAAGGTTATTCTAGAAACACTTATGAAGGGTATTCTAGAAACACGCCATGGAGGTTATTCTAGAAACACGCCATGAAGGTTATTCTAGAAACACGCCATGAAGGTTATTCTAGAAACACGCCATGAAGGTTATTCTAGAAACACTGATGAAGGTTATTCTAGAAACACTGATGAAGGTTATTCTAGAAACACTGATGAAGGTTATTCTAGAAACACTTATGAAGGTTATTCTAGAAACACTGATGAAGGTTATTCTAGAAACACTGATGAAGGTTATTCTAGAAACACTGATAAAGGTTATTCTAGAAACACTTATGAAGGTTATTCTAGAAACACGCCATGAAGGTTATTCTAGAAACACGCCATGAAGGTTATTCTAGAAACACGCCATGAAGGTTATTCTAGAAACACTTATGAAGGTTATTCTAGAAACACGCCATGAATGTTATTCTAGAAACACTTATGAAGGTTATTCTAGAAACACGCCATGAAGGTTATTCTAGAAACACGCCATGAAGGTTATTCTTGAAACACTTATGAAGGTTATTCTAGAAACACGCCATGAAGGTTATTCTAGAAACACGCCATGTTCACTACTTTAAGTATCTACGTGTGTTTATTACTTCAATATGTATGTATTACATATCCGTGTGTCATATATCAACGATTTCACACATATAAATTGACAACTGTTGAGCAATCTGTTAGAAGTATCAGATATGATTTTTTTTCCCAAGAGTAAGGTCGTGTACCTTCCTAGCTAGTAGTCATTAACATTCATTGGCCCTGTTACTGTACTGTCTATGTTTATGTTGTCATTAATTTTTCTTTGTTTGCAGTTTTTTCGAGTGGAATCAGTGCAGATTTCTTTATCGTTTGTTTATATCTGTATTCCAGTTGAAGATCCAATTATTAAAAGGGAAGGACTTGGATCCCATTTCCAGGTTTCACATCGGCAATGTGTGGGGCTGATTCAAGCCAGGACATGGATTTCCAACGTCATATGTCGTGTTTTCGTTTCATGTTCAATGGGTTTGGATGAGAAGTGATTGTTCCTTTTGTTGATATTGTTGGAATTATTGACTATCACTTTTTAAACTTCCCTTTCATTCACCAATTATTTATATGTTGTAATGTCCAATTGAGATTGGAGTGTTTTCCTCGTTACATTATCTTATGAAGTGATGGCTAATTGAAATGTGTTTAAAAACGAATGTTTACCTTGTAGATTTGGGATATTCCGTGGTCTGTCTCGGTCCTGTTTTGTGTACACATGTAATCCATTGTTAATGGAACTGAAAATTTGTAAACAGAAAAGCGAAATAGAAAGACACAATAATATTATATTGATGTTTCATTTGTAAATTAAATTAAAAGTCAAAATAATAGACACGCCAAGCAATTTGCGTGCCTAAATACTGTTTGGTTTGATAATTAAATTAGCATATTAGATACTACCATTAACTTTCTACATTTGATTGAATGTCTGATTTAGACACTTCAGCAATTATATTCTGTTGACCAAGTTGAGTTATTGTAGAAGCTAGTGAAAACACCACTGAGTGTCAGAAAATACATATTACATTTTTACTTCGGGTATAAATCGAATACATCTGATGGTGAGCTGGCCCCGGAGCTTAACTGATTATACGTGAAGCCTCATCAGATGATCGGCCGCTATAACGATTAGCCATTGCACCACCAGTTTATTTACAAAATGAGTTTCCCAGTTTCACGTTTCTCAATTTATATTCATTGATGCTAGACTAAAATTGTATTTGTTATGTCTCTATTCATATTAGTGTTAAACTATATTTGAGAATTGATGACATAAATCATTATCACACCTCAAGTTGTATTATGTTTGTGTATACAGGCAAACCTACATATAAAGACCACTCAACAGTCAAACCTGTATATAAAGACCACTCAACAGTCAAACTTGTATATAAAGACCACTCAAGAAAACTTGAAAATGTGCCCTTTATGAGCAGTTACCATTCATATACAGGGTAAAATTATATGTACTATTCATTAATGGGAAACATGAAACTGCCCTTTATAAACAGTGATTTACTATATAGATGTATCCTTTATAAACAGTGATTTGCTATATAGATGTGCCCTTTATAAACAGTGATTTGCTATATAGATGTGCCCTTTATAAACAGTGAATTGCTATATAGATGTGCCCTTTATAAACAGTGATTTGCTATATAGATGTGCCCTTTATAAACAGTGAATTGCTATATAGATGTGCCCTTTATAAACAGTGATTTGCTATATAGATGTGCCCTTTATAAACAGTGATTTGCTATATAGATGTGTCCCGGCAGGTTTGACTGTATATTTCTCAAAGCCCAATGTAGTATGCATTTGTAGTATTGATTTAGATTGATATAAGTTGAGAAAGAAAGAATATACCTTGACTGTGCACTATACAAAAAGCCCTCTGTTTCTTCACAGTAAAGTGAGATGTAGTCACCAATACACAAGTACTTTCCCATACCATTACAATCTGTGGATGGATATAACTACAACAAAATAGTGAAATATAAAAATAGATAGTACCGTAATTCGCAGTAATACAATATTCAAACTTTTGAAAGGAAGCATTGTGACATGTTTTTCTATTCGTATGAAGCTGACTTCATTCAACGACTGTATGTTCTCATTGTAATAGAATTATCTCTACACTCTTACGAGATTGTGACTGCGTACTAAATTTTGATTCTGGTTACCAAGACAACAGCCAGTAGTGGTGCAGGAAGTGCTTATCATTCCGAAGCACCCGAATTCAATCCAGGTGTGTGGCTACAGTTCCTGTTTGGTGATCTCTTTCAGTTTTCTGTGTTCAGTATTTGTGAATGTTTTCCTCTTCGTGTTACCATAGTTTTATCGTGTTCTGTTTTATGGATTTTGGTCACGTCTTTGTACATTCTGACTTACGTGACCTGGTTTCTAAAGAAAGAATAGATTTTCCAATCCAGAGGATAGACCTTATAATGTATATCGTCAGCATCAATATACATATTTGATTTCGAGAAATCGGTAAATACAATCATAAAATTCTATAAAGGTCACTACGAAATAAATGTGGTATCAAACCATCAATTGCGCCAGGTCTTTGGTTTTCTCCGGGTACTCCAGTTTCCCCCACCAATAAAAAAAGACTGCCACGATATAGCTGACATAGTGTTGAAAATGGCGTTAAAGCACCATACCCCCCCCCCCCCCCAACAATCTTTCTAACATATCTTTTCTATATATTTAGCTTTTTTTCTAAATATTGAGATTTTCAACTTTTTTTTTATCAATCCATTAGTTTCATAAAGTCATAAATGTTCCTATCAATAAAACAAGCAAGTGTGAAGCTTATCTTCAGATTAAGATCTATATCGCTTGAGAACTGGTTTGATTGGACAATTTTCAAGTGTGGTAACAAGACATTTTGTTTCACTTCTTTCTGGTTGTATGTTTCAATGCTGATGGGGTTTCTTCTTTCCAGAACAAGATATTTCCTCATACTCAAGTGTGATAATAAGACATGTTGTTTCATTAAGACACCCGCCATGTTCCTCATACTCAAGTGTGATAATAAGACATGTTGTTTCATTAAGACACCCGCCATGTTCCTCATATTCAATTGTGATAATAAGACATGTTGTTTCATTAAGACACCCGCCATGTTCCTCATACTCAAGTGTGATAATAAGACATGTTGTTTCATTAAGACACCCGCCATGTTCCTCATACTCAAGTGTGATAATAAGACATGTTGTTTCATTCAGACACTCGCCATGTTCCTCATACTCAAGTGTGATAATAAAACATTTTGCTTCATTAAGACACCCGCCATGTTCCTCATACTCTCATTACGACACCCGCCATGTTATTCATACTCTCATTAAGACACCCGCCATGTTCCTCATACTCTCATTAAGACACCCGCCATGTTCCTCATACTCTCATTAAGACACCCGCCATGTTCCTCATACTCTCATTAAGACACCCGCCATGTTCCTCATACTCTCATTAAGACACCCACCATGTTCCTCATACTCTCGTTAAGAAACCCGCCATGTTCCTCATACTCTCATTAAGACACCCGCCATGTTCCTCATGCTCTCATTAAGACACTCGCCATGTTCCTCATACTCTCATTTAGACACCCGCCATGTTCCCCATACTCTCATTAAGACATCCGCCATGTTCCTCATACTCTCATTAAGACACCCGCCATGTTCCTCATGCTCTCATTAAGACACTCGCCATGTTCCTCATACTCTCATTAAGACACCCGCCATGTTCCTCATACTCTCATTAAGACACCCGCCATGTTCCTCATACTCTCATTAAGACACACGCCATGTTTCTCATACTCTCATTAAGACACCCGCCATGTTCCTCATACTCTCATTAAGACACTCGCCATGTTCCTTATACTCTCATTAAGACACCCGCCATGTTCCTCATACTCTCATTAAGACACCCGCCATGTTCCTCATACTCTCATTAAGACACCCGCCATGTTCGTCATACTCTTATTAAGACACCCGCCATGTTCCTCATACTCTCATTAAGACATCCGCCATATCCATGTTCCTCATACTCTTATTAAGACACCCGCCATGTTCCTCATACTCTCATTAAGACACCCGCCATGTTCCTCATGCTCTCATTAAGACACCCGCCATGTTCCTCATACTCTCATTAAGACACCCGCCATGTTCCTCATGCTCTCATTAAGACACCCGCCATGTTCCGCATGCTCTCATTAAGACACCCGCCATGTTCCTCATACTCTCATTAAGACACCCGTCATGTTCCTCATACTCTCATTAAGACACCCGCCATGTTCCTCATACTCTCATTAAGACACCCACCATGTTCCTCATACTCTCATTAAGACACCCGCCATGTTCCTCATGCTCTCATTAAGACACTCGCCATGTTCCTCATACTCTCATTAAGACACCCGCCATGTCCCCCATACTCTCATTAAGACACCCGCCATGTCCCCCATACTCTCATTAAGACATCCGCCATGTTCCTCATACTCTCATTAAGACACCCGCCATGTTCCTCATACTCTCATTAAGACAACCGCCATGTTCCTCATACTCTCATTAAGATACCCGCCATGTTCCTCATACTCTCATTAAGACACCCGCCATGTTCCTCATACTCTCATTAAGACACCCGCCATGTTCCTCATACTCTCATTAAGACACCCGCCATGTTCCTCATACTCTCATTAAGACACACGCCATGTTTCTCATACTCTCATTAAGACACCCGCCATGTTCCTCATACTCTCATTAAGACACTCGCCATGTTCCTCATACTCTCATTAAGACACCCGCCATGTTCCTCATACTCTCATTAAGACACCCGCCATGTTCCTCATACTCTTATTAAGACACCCGCCATGTTCCTCATGCTCTCATTAAGACACTCGCCATGTTCCTCATACTCTCATTAAGACACCCGCCATGTCCCCCATACTCTCATTAAGACACCCGCCATGTCCCCCATACTCTCATTAAGACATCCGCCATGTTCCTCATACTCTCATTAAGACACCCGCCATGTTCCTCATACTCTCATTAAGACAACCGCCATGTTCCTCATACTCTCATTAAGATACCCGCCATGTTCCTCATACTCTCATTAAGACACCCGCCATGTTCCTCATACTCTCATTAAGACACCCGCCATGTTCCTCATACTCTCATTAAGACACCCGCCATGTTCCTCATACTCTCATTAAGACACACGCCATGTTTCTCATACTCTCATTAAGACACCCGCCATGTTCCTCATACTCTCATTAAGACACTCGCCATGTTCCTCATACTCTCATTAAGACACCCGCCATGTTCCTCATACTCTCATTAAGACACCCGCCATGTTCGTCATACTCTTATTAAGACACCCGCCATGTTCCTCATACTCTCATTAAGACATCCGCCATATCCATGTTCCTCATACTCTTATTAAGACACCCGCCATGTTCCTCATACTCTCATTAAGACACCCGCCATGTTCCTCATGCTCTCATTAAGACACCCGCCATGTTCCGCATGCTCTCATTAAGACACCCGCCATGTTCGTCATACTCTTATTAAGACACCCGCCATGTTCCTCATACTCTCATTAAGACATCCGCCATATCCATGTTCCTCATACTCTTATTAAGACACCCGCCATGTTCCTCATACTCTCATTAAGACACCCGCCATGTTCCTCATGCTCTCATTAAGACACCCGCCATGTTCCGCATGCTCTCATTAAGACACCCGCCATGTTCCTCATACTCTCATTAAGACATCCGCCATGTTCCTTATACTCTCATTAAGACACCCGCCATGTTCCTCATACTCTCATTAAGACACTCGCCATGTTCCTCATACTCAAGTCCATGTTCCTCATACTCTCATTAAGACACCCGTCATGTTCATCATACTCAAGTGTGATGAAAGTCTAGTTGGTGATTGAGGATATAAAAAATATACGTAAAAGCGAAAATATCCATTGTCTTTTGAGCAATGGATATTTGTGTAATGGTCAACCATCTCGTAATGACTACCGTATAATTGTTATAGCGGTGACTGCAACCGAATGGCAATGTAGCCTTGCTTGCTTGGTTTTGCGTCATTACGTGAACTATAACCAAATGCTATCAGCAAACAAACCAGTGCAATAGTTATAAGTGTCTATAGAGTAGTCATGTGTGAAGGATCGGGATGATAAGGCACCATCACAGTTCACCCACTGAATAAGATATCGTACCTGAGATGCCAAACATTAAATCATGGTAATGAAATGAAGTCACAGTATTGAAGTTACAATTTGTGTTAATTTCTAATCATGAAATTATTTACCATTATTTCAGGTGAAGAAATTGTATTGATACTATCCAATGCGATATGTACGTACCGGGGTATATACATTGCATTATTAGAGCAAATAAAAACACAATACCACGATTATTACACACTATTTGAAAGCTATTTAAATATTCTGTCTTGTTTTAATTTGTTCAAATTGTTACTCTTGAAACAAACATAAAAACAAAATTACAATAATTTCATCACGCCGTGTTCGTCTCATTGTTACACATACGAAATATATTACAGTAGTATCGAGAGAATAACTTGATAAAAGTAGTCTACCTACATTGCAATAGAAACTCTATCACTACAAGAAGCGTTTATGAAAAGGGCAGACCAATTAACAAATTATACTAGGTCATCATCGTATAATACATAAGAGATGGGATAACATGACATTCATTGATTTGACTGGGAAACAAGACTTAATTAACATATGAACCTTGTACATGAGACGAACAATATACACAAACAACTGTTATATATATCACTGCTAATATATAAGCACTTATATACTGAGAAATATATGCAATGCCTCGATTCCTCAATTAATTTACACAGCAGTACGCAATGCATGTTTTAGAACATTTCATACATTCCCCCTTTTATGGTATAGTTCCAGAGACACTTGTCTCTTTGATATCATACATTGTATTATACCACTAACAATCTAGGTTCTGCTTTAGGTGATTGGCTTATTGTTTGCTTGATTGATTGGTTGATTGATTCTTATAGTACAGTGTCAAGTATTTCAAGAATATTTAAATTTGACACCCCTCTCCCTTCCCCATCGAAAGGCAACCATATTCACGGTAATAATGTCTGTGGTTCTAACCCTGGGAGCAGCATCCAGGTCTTAGGCGACCAGACGCATTCAAAATAAATCCTGATAATATTGGGGTTTTTTTCCATTATCTCTGTGATTTCACTCTGGAGATTCTTGTTGTCCCCGTCTTTCTTTTTTTTTTGCTATTTCGTTACTGTAGTTTATTCTGTTGTATGCGAGTTGTCCTGTCTAGCTCTAGTTTTGTGCTGTCTCCAGCGAATCATTATTTTCAATCTTTTTATTGGTTAGTACAGTCTGTTCGGGAAGCATATATTGTAATTTCAAAACAGTTTTATTTCGATCGTGATCGGTGTAATTACTCCTGACAATCTTTCAATAAGTATTGTACAATTTAACAGAATAAATAAGAATAAACATAGCATGGTGGAAAAAAAACTCTTTTTAGGCAAAACGAATTCAGTCAAATGAAAACACATAAACCGTAAATGTTTCAAAAATATATTTCTGAACATGCTCGACACCGAACGCTAAGTTCAAATCTAACAGTCATTTTAAAGTTGTAATGTAATGTTTCCTTTATTCTTAATCGAATAAATTGGCTAAAAAAAAACCCATATTTTTCAAGTGAAAAAGAAAAGCAACCTACCTCAAGCAAATGGCATAGTTGTGAACATTATCTCTATTTAACTGATTATTTCAAACTTGTCAGTTCATATATTGCATTCTAGATTATAATTGAGCTTAAGTGCCTTTTTCGTCATGCTTGAAACTATCATATCTAAAAACTGAACAAACAATACTTCCATATTTATCATCAGTTATCGAGGACAATTTATTCTAGAAATCATCAGGGCATTTACCATCACGTGGTGCTAAACATGTCTTACTTTCAACTATAATTAACTTTTTATCATAACTATTTTTTGATCAGATAAATACTAATAATTCCGTGCTTTTGCTCATTTTATAACAACTATATTTATTTAGTGAAGTTATAAAGACTAATCAATGAGAATAAATACCATAAAATTTCCCCTCCAATTAATTGACGTCAACATTATATATAAGTAGATTACAATTAACATATATGTAGGTCATAATTTACACTAAATACTCGAACAGGTTACTGACTTTAAAAAAATATATATATTTAGTATTTTATGGAGGTAAGCTTGAAATAACTTCTGTTAACTGTATTGAATATTTTGATGTGTTGCTCATCTTTTCTTAGTTTTCTGCGTTGTGTTTTTTGTTTGGTTTGTCTTCGTCCTGTGTCTTGTGTACCAAGTGTGTCTCTGGATTGTCTTCGTCCTGTGTCTTGTGTACCAAATGTGTCTCTGGTTTGTCTTCGTCCTGTGTACCAAATGTGTCTCTGGTTTGTCTTCGTCCTGTGTCTTGTGTACCAAATGTGTCTTTGGTTTGTCTTCGTCCTGTGTCTTGTGTACCACGTGTGTCTCTGGTTTGTCTTCGTCCTGTGTCTTGTGTACCAAGTGTATCTCTGGTTTGTCTTCGTCCTGTGTCTTGTGTACCAAATGTGTCTCTGGTTTGTCTTCGTCCTGTGTCTTGTGTACCAAGTGTGTCTCTGGATTGTCTTCGTCCTGTGTCTTGTGTACCAAATGTGTCTCTGGTTTGTCTTCGTCCTGCGTCTTGTGTACCAAGTGTGTCTCTGGATTGTCTTCGTCCTGTGTCTTGTGTACCAAATGTGTCTCTGGTTTGTCTCCGTCCTGTGTACCAAATGTGTCTCTGGTTTGTCTTCGTCCTGTGTCTTGTGTACCAAATGTGTCTCTGGTTTGTCTTCGTCCTGTGTCTTGTGTACCAAGTGTGTCTCTGGTTTGTCTTCGTCCTGTGTCTTGTGTACCAAGTGTGTCTCTGGTTTGTCTTCGTCCTGTGTCTTGTGTACCAAGTGTGTCTCTGGTTTGTCTTCGTCCTGTGCCTTGTGTACCAAATGTGTCTCTGGTTTGTCTTCGTCCTGTGTCTTGTGTACCAAATGTGTCTCTGAATTGTCTTCGTCCTGTGTCTTGTGTACCAAATGTGTCTCTGGTTTGTCTTCGTCCTTTGTCTTGTGTACCAAATGTGTCTCTGGTTTGTCTTCGTCCTTTGTCTTGTGTACCAAATGTGTCTCTGGATTGTCCTCGTCCTGTGTCTTGTGTACCAAATGTGTCTCTGGTTTGTCTTCGTCCTGTGTCTTGTGTACCACGTGTGTCTCTGGTTTGTCTTCGTCCTGTGTCTTGTGTACCAAGTGTGTCTCTGGTTTGTCTTCGTCCTGTGTCTTGTGTACCAAATGTGTCTCTGGTTTGTCTTCGTCCTGTGTCTTGTGTACCAAATGTGTCTGGATTGTCTTCGTCCTGTGTCTTGTGTACCAAATGTGTCTATGGATTGTCCATTCTTGATTACTCCTTCGGTTTTCTGTAACGTTTATTTGTGTATATTGAAAGGTAAGAGAATAAACATTATAATAATCAGTTGTACAACGATGGTTTCGACGTTATCGTAATGAAGATGTTGAAATAAAAAGAAACAAATTTATGCAATTTTGCTGGACATAGAAACCAATATGTGCCGTATTGACTGATGACCTAATTTGCCACAAAAGAAAAAGATGTGGTCGGCCTTAAAAGAGCAAACGATATTTATATAACCTAAGCGTGAGAGTGTTTTAAAAGGTAGTTATATATGTTTGTAGTATCAGCTTTATAATGGTTTGTATGTGTATACAATCTGTACTGCAGAACTTACCATCCATGTAATGTATTCTAGTCCTTATACTCTCTGTGTGTGTATGTTGTCATTCATTATGTGTGTCGTCTGTTGATTTAAACTTATTTTATTGTTCATAATAACAACAAATGGATCAGACACAAGTTTTACAACTTAGAAATGTCTTCTCCGCTAGTTACATCAATTTACATATAATCAGAACAGCATTAATTACATGATAATAATGTCGTCTGTTGGTGTGGGAACGAGTCTGCACATGTTTTATGTTTGTATCAAGAGGGGAAACGTTATATCCCATTAATCGGTTTAAATCAGCCACATATGTGTAACTGTCCCAACCCAGGATCCGATTCGTATCTTCATATATCTTGATCTTTCTCGTGTTCAATTATTTGAGCTGAGAGGTAGTTGTTTGTTATGTTGGTGTTAATAGAATTGCTAAATTTGTAAAAGGTAATCAAATGGATAAAACAAAAGACAATAATGTCAGAAAAGTTCCAAAATCCAATGGATATAATTCGTGGAAAGAGACAAACTCGATATCCTAATACACAATGACATGACCGTGCATTTTCCTGGTTTTCTTTTATTATCTTTTTTAAAATTCAATTCATTTTAAAAACAAGTAGCAATTATACTGTTAGTATTTGAACACTGAAGGTTTGAAACTAAATTGGTTACTCTATCAATAATATAAATCACTTACATTGTTCTGCATGTCATTTCGTACAGTTATATTAAAAAAAAACTATAATCTTTTTTTTTTCTTCATTTTTTAATAATTGTTTTTTGACATATATGCATAATTGATCTATATTTTACAACAAAGGGAGATAATGTACCATTTACATATATTTATTTAATTACACGTCCTAGTATTACTATAATTACATATATTTTATTATGAATGAAACAATATTTAGTGATTCACTACTAAAAAAATATAGGAGAGACTTACAATTGTAGTTTTGATTGTCTGACTGGCAGTCATTCCACCAGAAACAAGAGGTGTACATGCAATATATTGTGTTTCACTGATCATTCTGCCGCAGACTACTTGATGTAAATACATATTAACGTCTATTTTGGCGATGCTACCATTTACAATTTCAGCGTTATATCTATTAGAAGAGTGATACGTCGGATGTTTAAGTGGGATTCGTGTTGCTCAATCTTTAGTTTTCTGTGTAATGTTTTGTAGATCATTATGTGTCACATTGTACTTTTTGCCATTGTCTTTCTTACGATTTGCAGCTTCTGATTACTCTTCTGGAATCTTGAAACTTTTCTTTTGCGATGCATAAAATATCAAATCAAATTCCTATGATTTCTTTTTAGTGGTTAATAACCACCGGTCAAATACTTAATAGTAATTACTCTATCAAAATTCACTCTAAGGTGTAATTATCAAGTCAAGTAAAGATTGATGTTTGTTGTTCGAATTTGTTTTCTTTGATAGTTAATACACATCTAGAAATCCAGAAATCTAGAAATTCATCTCAGAGAAATACAACATTTACTCGGAACAGATTGATTGGTGTTTACCGCCAACGTTAGCAGTATATCAGCTATATCGTGGCTTACTAGGAAAAGAACAAATAAATATAATCGATAGTTTGTAATACTTACCACCTCATTCATTAATGTGGCTGCCTGGTCAACATTTCCACTACGTATTTCTGTCTTAGAGGTCACTGGTTTCTCCACTGCAAGATAATAAAAGTGCACTGTTAGTTCAATAACTTATTAAACCGTGTGGGACATAAAAAGGGGACCATATGAACCCCCTCCAGAATTGTATACCTGCCTCAGACCAGAACCTGGATTTCAATTGGCATATGTCGTGGTCTTTTTTGTATTCCAATATTTGAGGTGGGAGTAGCTATTCGGCTAATGATATTGCTGGGTATTGTAGACCATCACTGTTGAACCATCCAACCATTGAAAATCATAAATAATTTCTCCTCTCACAACTCACAGTTGAAAACACAGTATACTAATCTCGAGCTTTAGGTATGAACAAACCAAAAAGGTAATCAGAAATCGATGAAGGACAGACAATGATATGACCAAAAATACAAACAATGATCTGAAAAATACTACACAGAAGGCTAAAGATTCAGGAACATGCACCCCTCTGAACTCCGGGGATGAACTAATGTGCTCCGGAAGAGTGAGCAATTTCTGTTCCACAAGTGACATCCGTCGTGCTTCTATTCCAAATCCGGACGGAGTTGGAACATCAAGCGGAACATATTTTTGATAATATGTGGCACTTATATTCCATAGCGGTTACCCAAGTCAAGATGACGATAGTAAACCTGTCGAAATGATGACGTAATTCAACAAGACTAGAAACCCTTAGTTCAATAGCTGTCTCGATAGCAGTAACAATCTATAAACACCTTATCAACAGCGAGTTATATATACAATATACATGTGCTACTGGATTGTGGCTACACATAAATGGAATAATTACAGTTGAAGTCATCTCTTTTGTTGTGCCATCGTTCACAAGCGACGTTCACTGTAGT
The DNA here is from genome assembly GCA_963680875.1 of Bathymodiolus brooksi. NCBI lineage: Eukaryota > Metazoa > Mollusca > Bivalvia > Mytilida > Modiolidae > Bathymodiolus > Bathymodiolus brooksi. The sequence continues at coordinate 20,533,749 of OY804578.1, read as the reverse complement.
TTAAGTTATAATGCAGACCTAGGTGTACATGTGGTGTCCTTTATTTCATGTTCAATGGGATAGACATGATCAACATAATCACCATAATTAGAATTATTTAGTAAAAGGACAACGCCTATATAGCGGAACTGGAAATTAAAGGATATGCCTAGCTTATCTTATTCTCGTATTAAAGGATATGTCTGGCTTATCTTATTCTCGTATTAAAGGATATGTCTAGCTTATCTTATTCTCGTATTAAAGGATATGTCTAGCTTATCTTATTCTCGTATTAAAGGATATGCCTAGCTTATCTTATTCTCGTATTAAAGGATATGTCTAGCTTATCTTATTCTCGTATTAAAGGATATGTCTAGCTTATCTTATTCTCGTATTAAAGGATATGTCTAGCTTATCTTATTCTCGTATTAAAGGATATGTCTAGCTTATCTTATTCTCGTATTAAAGGGTATGTCTAGCTTATCTTATTCTCGTATTAAAGGATATGTCTAGCTTATCTTATTCTCGTATTAAAGGATATGTCTAGCTTATCTTATTCTCGTATTAAAGGATATGTCTAGCTTATCTTATTCTCGTATTAAAGGATATGCCTAGCTTATCTTATTCTCGTATTAAAGGATATGTCTAGCTTATCTTATTCTCGTATTAAAGGATATGTCTAGCTTATCTTATTCTCGTATTAAAGGATATGTCTAGCTTATCTTATTCTCGTATTAAAGGATATGTCTAGCTTATCTTATTCTCGTATTAAAGGATATGTCTAGCTTATCTTATTCTCGTATTAAAGGACATGTCTAGCTTATCTTATTCTCGTATTAAAGGACATGTCTAGCTTATCTTATTCTCGTATTAAAGGACATGTCTAGCTTATCTTATTCTCGTATTAAAGGATATGTCTAGCTTATCTTATTCTCGTATTAAAGGATATGTCTAGCTTATCTTATTCTCGTATTAAAGGATATGCCTAGCTTATCTTATTCTCGTATTAAAGGATATGTCTAGCTTATCTTATTCTCGTATCAAAGGATATGTCTAGCTTATCTTATTCTCGTATTAAAGGATATGCCTAGCTTATCTTATTCTCGTATTAAAGGATATGTCTAGCTTATCTTATTCTCGTATTAAAGGATATGTCTAGCTTATCTTATTCTCGTATTAAAGGATATGCCTAGCTTATCTTATTCTCGTATTAAAGGATATGTCTAGCTTATCTTATTCTCGTATTAAAGGATATGCCTAGCTTATCTTATTCTCGTATTAAAGGATATGTCTAGCTTATCTTATTCTCGTATTAAAGGATATACCTAGCTTATCTTATTCTCGTATTAAAGGATATGTCTAGCTTATCTTATTCTCGTATTAAAGGATATGTCTAGCTTATCTTATTCTCGTATTAAAGGATATGCCTAGCTTATCTTATTCTCGTATTAAAGGATATGTCTAGCTTATCTTATTATCGTATTAAAGGATATGTCTAGCTTATCTTATTCTCGTATTAAAGGATATGTCTAGCTTATCTTATTCTCGTATTAAAGGATATGTCTAGCTTATCTTATTCTCGTATTAAAGGATATGCCTAGCTTATCTTATTCTCGTATTAAAGGATATGTCTAGCTTATCTTATTCTCGTATTAAAGGATATGTCTAGCTTATCTTATTCTCGTATTAAAGGATATGTCTAGCTTATCTTATTCTCGTATTAAAGGATATGTCTAGCTTATCTTATTCTCGTATTAAAGGATATGTCTAGCTTATCTTATTCTCGTATTAAAGGATATGTCTAGCTTATCTTATTCTCGTATTAAAGGATATGCCTAGCTTATCTTATTCTCGTATTAAAGGATATGTCTAGCTTATCTTATTCTCGTTTTTCTTGTGAAGCACTACGAAGACTACGTCATACGTATAAAGGACCATATCGGTTAGAGGTGAAGCACGGTAATTATCCATATGAATGCCGACTGTCTGTTGAAAAACACGTCTACCAAACATAACAAATGATATCAATTCGAGATAATTTACTTTACAAAGTTGTAAATATCTAAAACTGTCAATGAGTCAGTGTTTTCAAGGAATATGTGAAGTATCTGGGATATTTGGTAAATATCGAAGAACATCAGGATTAATTATAATTCATATGAGAAAGGATAATTACTCGTGTCTTAATAAAACCAAATTGAAAAAGACGAGATTAAATTGGTGCAAATTAAATGCTTTCTCCTAAATGTCCTGTGTATTAATCAAAAGTAGCTTTGTATGTTTCGCAAAACTGGCAAACTAACTACATAGAATCGCTGTTGTTTACAGACATTCCAATAAATATCCGTTAGCCAATCAAAAACAACTTTTTTCATTACGTCTAATTCCATGCCATTGTAATGAAAAACCAAATAAACTGATTCTCGGTATGCAGGTACGCAGTAACCTTCCCCTAGGACACAACGGCAGATTGATATATTAACTAAGTCAGTCAGTCAGCACGAGTGTTTTCATGACGTCACTGTATTATCCTTGGACGTATTCCCAGTGTCAACATTGATTGAGAACTGAATTTTATATTTCCGTTGACAAACAGAGAAATCAATCGATTGATAAAACTTTATGGATAATCACTCGAACGATTCATTTAGATTTATTGTATGTAGACAATTAAAACATACCGTACCTTACACATACATACACATACTACGTTATTGAATGATTTAACAATATATTTGTCACAAAGATTCAAATTGTTTTACTCTCCATTTGCAGAAACTTCTTCAACATTTACATGACCGCGTTATTTCACTAAGAGGGAATGTTTGGGCCTATACGAATAGTTTAACTCCGCCACTTTTTATTAAAGTGCCTTACCAAACCAGGAAAGTGCATGGTCATATATATGTGTACTAGTGGTATCAATATTACCTCTTTCTACAATTTGTCTATTAGATTTTTTAACTGTTCCGACAGTGTGGTATTTTTTTTTATTAATTTATCTCATTACAAACTTACAAAAGGCACATTTAACCTTATTTTGTCATGATCATTAGTGGTGTTTATATCATAGTTCTTTCTGAACAATTACTTGCAAGACACATTATTGTCTCGCCTGATAAATAAGAAATGAAAAAGATGCTTACTGTGCCTCTGTCCGTTATCTATGGATCAGGCATTCTAATCATTTTGAATTTTCTGATGTGTAGATTTTGATTAGCTATAGTATGAAACAGTCACAAAGGATGTAATGAATTGTTTGCCATGAACAATGTATATTCCGGAAAAAACGAAGAACATGTGACTGTAATACACATTTGTAGTATTAAACAAATAACAGTTATATCTAATGAATTATTATTCTAAGATAAAACAAAATCTAGACTACGAATTGCATACCAGTATTATGGCATTTTCCATTAGAAAAGAAAATACAAAAATGTAGTAATATTATTTTAGAGATTTTCCCGAATTTAGGATAAACGTTTAAAAAAAAATTGGTTTGCCAAAATGCAGTGTTGAAATCAAAATAACAAATAGTATCCTCCCTCTATTTTTTATTTTCTCTCAACTGTTATTGAACTAGATACATTTACGATCTAAATATGCATAACTATAGAAGGTTCACATGATGTAAGTATATTCAACATGTCAAGAGGGGCCGTCGTGGTCGCATGGTAGTTGGATTTGCATCTACATATGCAATCAATCAGTTACCATGACCACTAAAGTTGTGAGTTCGAATCCCGTCCATGGCGATGTGTACTCGATACAACAGAGTGTGTGAAAAATTTTATTAGTGACTTGCGGCAGGTTAGTGGGTTTCTCCGAGTACTCCGGTTTCCTCCAGAAATAAAATTGGCCGCCAAGATATAACTCAAATATTGTTAAAAGTGGCGTTAAACACTACCACCCTCAACATGTCAGTATATATTTCCAATCTTTGGATTTTGAGCGTATCTGATGTTATTCCAGAAACGCGTCGTGCGCAATAAATTTGATATCTACAATTTCATTGAGGTACACAGCAAACCGTAAATTGCTTCTTTTTTTTTAATGTATTCGGGATTCATTATACATCCAATTTGCCTGTTCCACCCAGACAATTCATCAATTTTGCATTTAGAATGATTGTTTTCTGTTGTTGCAAACTTTGAAAAAATGACGTTTCTTTTTGCTGTTCAGTATATATTGTATTGACCCATTTTAGGATAACCTTCTGCCAAGCAACCGCATCGGTGGTGTAATGGTTAGCGTGCTCCCCTCGAGTGCGGTAGTTCGTGGGTTCGAACCCCGGTCGGGTCATACCAAGGACTATGCAATTGGTATGTGTTATTTCTCCGCTAAGAACGCAGCATAAAGGAGTAAGAGCAAAGACTAGTTGACTCGGAATCAAAATAATGTGCCTGAGTGAAGCGACATGTCTATCCGTGGATTGTTGTTTCAGTGAGCTAACACTATAAAAATCCAACTCAGCATGTTGGTCTAGAACAAAGCGGATCTCATCATCATCTCATTGAAAATTAACTTGTTCTCGCCATGCTATAGCTGAAAAATTGCTGAGTTGGCGTTAAACAACAATCACTCACTCACTTTCGCCAAGCAGAATCATCATATGTACAGACACAAAGCATAGTTTGATGTCATAACTTTTAAACAAATACACATTCATGCACCAGTTATCTGTGATGACAGTGTCGTTGTGTCTAATTATCGTCTTTTGATCGTTTAGAATGTTTGCTATGTATTATTACTGTTCATTCTATTCTATTGATGTCTAAAGAGTATTTTAAGCATATTTTGTTATGTCAGAAAATATTGCAAAACGCCACCAACAGTGAAAAATAAAAGAAATAAATGCGACACATAAAAAATGATATTAAAAGAACGACATTAGCAGGAAATGACTTTCATCGTTTGATGAAGTAGACAGAATATGTGAGTAATAGGTGCAGAATAACGACATCGGTCTCTATATAACCTTTATACAGCAGGAGTTATTAATACATACAGTCAAACATGTCCATGTGGCCACCTCTATTAAGTAGCCACCTGTATTAAAAGGTCACTTTTTTCTTGTCCTGTCATAGAAAATTGAACCTGTTTTAAGAGGTCACCTGTCTTAAAAGACCACTTTTTCTTTGTCTGTAGGTTTGACTGTATCTGTAAACTTAATACAGGTTTGACTGTATCTGTAAACTTAATACAGGTTTGACTGTATCTGTAAACTTAATACAGGTTTGACTGTATCTGTAAACTTAATACAGGTTTGACTGTATCTGTAAACTTAATACAGGTTTGACTGTATCTGTAAACTTAATACAGGTTTGACTGTATCTGTAAACTTAATACAGGTTTGACTGTATCTGTAAACTTAATACAGGTTTGACTGTATCTGTAAACTTAATACAGGTTTGACTGTATCTGTAAACTTAATACAGGTTTGACTGTATCTGTAAACTTTATCATTAAAGGAGTTTCAGTCGTAAAATGTTTCCATTTTTGATTGCCCCTTCGGTATTCTCTAACATTTAAATATAAAGAGTAAATATCTAGGGTAGTAAGTACACTTCCAAACGTCTGATCTCTATGTAAAACAGTACAATGTGTGACATATTTGTAATGCACTGGTTGGTCAACTAATAATTAGGCTCTTTTACTTCCGTTATATCAGTATTTGAAAATGGGAAATGAGTGTAAGTGCTGCACGTCGGCGATGACCAAAGTATATGTAAGTGTCGGCAATATCATATGATTATTTCCAAGCACTACAAAATATTCACCAAATAATTGACATTCTCATAGGAACAAAATGTGCCTCTCTCCTTGCCAATCTTTTCCATTACTACTATGAGACAGAGGTCATGCACAAGCTTATCAAAGAAATAAAATACAGATGATGTTCTATCAATTAATTAATATATAATAAATCACTGGATTTCATAAATATAGCATCGTGTTATCGGTTTTCGTCCTATTATCGATTTTCCCTTCATTCATATGACGATTGGAATTTTCAAAGAATGGCTAGTTAAATATTTCTTTGTACATAAAATTGTTTTTAAAGCCATTCTTGTATTTTAATATACTCTCGATTATCTGGCAACTTTTGTTGTCAGTAAAATGGCGTCATCTGTTTTCGTGTGAAGTAAAAACAAGACCGATATACGGGATGGAAACGAATATATAATCCGGAAATGGCTGGTTTTAAAATTTCATGGTTCTGGCCATCTACCAAATCATACTACATCTAAATAAAATAACAGAATGTTTGAAAATGACCAATTTCAAAATTGTATTTACTTTTGATGTTTTTTTTAGTGCTGAAACCACAATGCACTGCAAAGTGACATGTATTTTATATAAGAAACAGGCATTTCAGTCGGCTCTTTTGTTTACAAGTACGATCAGTGACCCCATGACAGTTACATGACAGGAAGAGCCGGTGTCTGAGAGGCAGATGACATAGTTAAATTTTATATAGCCCTTCTGGATTTTTTTCCAGCTACTTTATAAATGAAGTAAATTTTTAGCATTACAAAAAGTATGGTTCATTAGGTAGGTTCACTGTTCTTGGTACTTACGTCTTTAAAAGCAAACTTTAACATTTTTTACAGATATTACGCTGTAGTCTTGTTTATGTTCCATAAATAGAAACCGGAAGACACGTCAAAAATAATGCGTGTGCTGTGGAAATCAAAATAAAGTGGATAAAACGAAAACAGATGACGCACGAAAATACATACCGTGACGATACCCTAAATGAAACAAATGTAATGGCTTCTTCTGTCCCATTTCTTGACATTTATCTTATATCTAACACCAATAGTCAAATTTGTACCAGACTTTATGACAAAAGATAAGATTCCAATTTTGTCATAAATTTTCCACACCTATATAGTAATTTTATATACCAACCACTTCCGCGTATGGAGTTTTTATATCACAACTCATACGTTACGCTCGAGCTTGTAGTTTGTATTCAGAACTTATACAACGTAACCCCCCCCCCCCCCTCCCCCTCCCACCCCACCGTCTTCTGAGTACTAATCTATTAAGCGAATGGGTTTTAAAAACATCGTCTCGTCTTTTCTTTCAGAAGGTTTTCGGAAGATATCAACACCTCTTTGACAAGTATCCTCTCACGTGATACAGCGCACAGATGACGAAGGGGTGTATTGACATTTAGATTTCGGTTCAAAGACTTGTGTAGAATGACGGTTAAGCTGATCGACTCTCCTTGATAATATTATACATATGACAACTTCTGTGTCACGAAGATTAAATATGATGATGTATAAAGATCAAGACTACAAGAGTAGGACTCGACGTTCTTTATAACAACATTGATCACCCAGTTATTTGTGAGGGTCGACAGTTTACTCACAAGTAGACAATACATATATGACCAATCATTTTACTACGAGGGCAGGTTCTGGCCTATAAAACTAGACAGGAAAGAATGTGTCTTGGCATTGTTTTTTGTTTTGTTTTTCATTATATTTATTCACTATTTTATTGTGACCTTCAAATACATCGATAAAAAATATTAATTAACCGGATATTTACCAACGCATTAATAGTGGAATTGATAACGTCATTTCTAATAATATGAATGATAACACATAATAATTTACTTCAAAGAACAAAAGACATGTTCACACATAAGAAAGATTATAGGTTTATATGTCGTTTTTATAAAAAAAAAAAAAAAATGTTAGTGTTATCATTGGATTAGGGGTTTAGGAATATGGTGTTTAACACCACTTCCAACAATATTTCAGCTATATCGTGGCTTTTTAGTTTTATTTGTGGAGGAAACCGGAGTGCCCTGACAAAACCACAGACCTGTAGCAAGTCACTGACAAACTTGATCACATAATGTTGTACCAAGTACAACACACCTGAGCCGGAATCGAGCTAACAACTTCAGTGGTGATAGGCACTGATTGCATATGTAGTTGTACATCCGTCTACCATACGATCACAACGGCCCCTGCTATCATCGGAGTTCGTCTTTTACAGAATGGACAAGAAGATCAAATATTATCTGCATGTATAACATTGAAACTGTACAAACAATTGATTTGCTCGATATATTGCAGAGCCAAAATATATCTTATAAATCAACTTTTTTTTTTATTTTGGCACGAGACTTGTAATGATTTATTTGTTACAGCTTCATGTATGATTGTATTTGACAATGATGGAAGACCTGAACAAAATATATCTTTTGTTGTCTTTTCAGTGCCACAATAACGATTGGCAGTACCTCCAAATAACTTCAGTCGATATTTTTAGAAAATGAGGTTATTCATTTCAAATTTATTTCATTTCAATATGTGGATATTTTATTTAAATGTTAAAGAACATATTGGTGATCTCATGTACATAATACAATTCACGTATTTAAATATTTAAAATGTACCAACTAAAATCCACAAATATGATTTCCATGGTTACGGAGTTAAAATCGTTCGTGACCGTGACAATAAATTTTGTTATGTCGGTTGTTAACATGCAACATACATGTAGTTAAATATTGAATAATTCCGGTCATAGGTGTACCCATGTTCTGTCTAATAAAACATTTATAACACGTATCGTGGTATGCCTATAGCTATGCAATACCCATTATGTCAGGACTGTACCGGAACACATCTTGATTCGTTAGTCCGAACTATAATTATTGGAATATATTTCTAGATTTCTATATTTCAACTTTTATTTGATCTGACTAAAATATGGGAATACTTTTCATTTTGAATTTGTAACCTCCTTGCTATATTTTTAATAAGTGTAAGCATAGTTTAATGATTTAATTCAGCATTACTTTTGTATTCTCAATTTAAAAAGTGTGTCAACTAATTACAAAAGCATTTCTGCTATAGATTGCAAAAAAATCCCCTGTGGTCATTTTTGTTTTACTTTTCCTCAAGGCTGTTACATTTTACAGATGACATTTTTTCCATCTTGCAATGATTTATGAAATGATCGATTGATCTAAGAAAAATGTCTATTCACTTACTGTGATTAGAAAATAAATTCCTTTATATTAGCCATACTAAGTACACTATATCATACTGTTATACTGGTAATATAAACAATACGAGCTCAGTAGTCATTTTTGATCAGACAGTTTATTTATCGTGTGATGTCTCTTGTGATATATAACAATTGTTAGTAGGTTTGGCACAATCTGAAACAATTTACATGGAAATACAAATTGCTTTTTGTTATAGACGGAAAACGTAAAGATAATTAAGAACCTGTATATATCATTGTTATTATAGTTACATTCTATGAATTCAGTAGTAACACAATGTGCACAATGCACATACGGCTGTGTACAACATTCCTGGGGTTATGTGTACAATGGACATACGGCTGTGTACAACATTCCTGGGGTTATGTGTACAATGGACATACGGCTGTGTACAACATTCCTGGGGTTATGTGTACAATGGACATATGGCTGTGTACAACATTCCTGGGGTTATGTGTACAATGGACATACGGCTGTGTACAACATTCCTGGGGTTATGTGTACAATGGACATACGCTGTGTACAACATTCCTGGGGTTATGTGTACAATGGACATATGGCTGTGTACAACATTCCTGGGGTTATGTGTACAATGGACATACGGCTGTGTACAACATTCCTGGGGTTATGTGTACAATGGACATACGGCTGTGTACAACATTCCTGGGGTTATGTGTACAATGGACATAAGGCTGTGTACAACATTCCTGGGGTTATGTGTACAATGGACATACGGCTGTGTACAACATTCCTGGGGTTATGTGTACAATGGACATATGGCTGTGTACAACATTCCTGGGGTTATGTGTACAATGGACATACGGCTGTGTACAACATTCCTGGGGTTATGTGTACAATGGACATACGCTGTGTACAACATTCCTGGGGTTATGTGTACAATGGACATATGGCTGTGTACAACATTCCTGGGGTTATGTGTACAATGGACATACGGCTGTGTACAACATTCCTGGGGTTATGTGTACAATGGACATACGGCTGTGTACAACATTCCTGGGGTTATGTGTACAATGGACATATGGCTGTGTACAACATTCCTGGGGTTATGTGTACAATGGACATATGACTGTGTACAACATTCCTGGGGTTATGTGTACAATGGACATATGAATGTGTACAACATTCCTGGGGTTATGTGTACAATGGACATATGGCTGTGTACAACATTCCTGTGGTTATGTGTACAATGGACATATGGCTGTGTACAACATTCCTGGGGTTATGTGTGCAATGGACATACGGCTGTGTACAACATTCCTGGGGTTATGTGTACAATGGACATACGGCTGTGTACAACATTCCTGGGGTTATGTGTACAATGGACATATGGCTGTGTACAACATTCCTGGGGTTATGTGTACAATGGACATACGGCTGTGTACAACATTCCTGGGGTTATGTGTACAATGGACATATGGCTGTGTACAACATTCCTGGGGTTATGTGTACAATGGACATATGGCTGTGTACAACATTCCTGGGGTTATGTGTACAATGGACATATGACTGTGTACAACATTCCTGGGGTTATGTGTACAATGGACATATGACTGTGTACAACATTCCTGGGGTTATATGTACAATGGACATATGGCTGTGTACAACATTCCGGGGGTTATGTGTATAATGGACCTACGGCTGTGTACAACATTCCTGGGGCTATGTGTACAATGGACCTACGGTTTACAACATTCCTGGGGTTATGTGTATAATGGACCTACGCTGTGTACAACATTCCTGGGGCTATGTGTGCAATGGACCTACGGTTTACAACATTCATGTGGTTATGTGTATAATGGACCTACGGCTGTGTACAACATTCCTGGGGCTATGTGTACAATGGACCTACGGTTTACAACATTCCTGGGGTTATGTGTATAATGGACCTACGCTGTGTACAACATTCCTGGGGCTATGTGTGCAATGGACCTACGGTTTACAACATTCATGTGGTTATGTGTATAATGGACCTACGGCTGTGTGCAACATTCCTGGGGCTATGTGTACAATGGACCTACGGTTTACAACATTCCTGGGGTTATGTGTACACTGGACATATGGCTGTGTAGAACATTCCTGTGGTTATGTGTACAATGAACGTATGGCTGTGTACAACATTCCTGGGGTAATGGACATATGGCTGTGTACAACATTCCTGGACTTATGTGTACAATAGACAGACGGCTGTGTACAACATTCCTGGGGCTATGTGTACAATGGACCTACGGTTTACAACATTCCTGGGGTTATGTGTACACTGGACATATGTCTGTGTACAGCATTCCTGGGGTTATGCGTACAATGGATATATGGCTGTGTAGAACATTCCTGGGGTTATGTGTACAATGAACTTATGGCTATGTACAACATTCCTGGGGTTATGTGTACAATGGACATGGCTGTGTACAACATTCCTGGGGTTATATGTACAATTGACATATGGTTGTGTACAACATTCCTGGGTTATGTTTTCTTTATTGGGGGTAGTTCGTTAGTAACTTTACATTGATTATGAAATAACCACCAATACTTTAATTCCCAATCATACAAAGGAATACAGAATAAACTATCACTGCTGTATTGAGTGAGTGATTGTTGCTTATCGACAACTCAACCATTTGTCAGTTATATCATGGCGAGAATAAATTAATTTTCAATGAAATGATGATGAGGTACGCTTTGTACTAGACTTATAAGCTTAGTTGGATTTTTATAGTGCTAGCTTACAGAAACAACAGTCCGCGGATGATCATGTCGCCCCACTCGCACACATTATCCTGATTCCGAGCCAACCCGTCTTTGCTCTTTCTCCTTAATGTTACGTGCGTAGTGGAGAAGCAGCAAATACCAATTTTATTGTCTGGTTTGACCCGATCGGGATCCAGTCCACGATCTACCTCACTCCAGGCGAGCACGCTAATCATTACACCGCCGATGAAGTTCACTGCTGTATTGTGATTTGGGACTAAGATAAATGAATATTATTAATATAAGTTCGCATTGCACTGTCCTGTAATACTAGAGTATATTCTATGACAAGCTTTACACCCAGCTCACAAAAGCATTGTTTACATTTGCACAAAGATACAAAACAATGCTTATGTTTGACAAGTGACCATTATAGTAATTAAATTGGTTAATTGATGTTTAGCACCACTGTAAATAACAGTTGCGCTATATCTTGACAGTCAGTTTTATTGGTAGAGAAAACCGGAATATCCGAAAGACATCAACAATATGTCACAAGTCACACACAAAACTAAAAACATAAAGTTGTAGCGAGTAGACATCGCCATGCGTGGGAACTCACAAACTGGAGTAGTTAGTGATAGCAGCTTATTGCCTTAATATATATGAATCCAAATACAACGTACCGTGATCGGAGACACGGGGATTCCTAGAAACATTATCACAAAGATGATGTCTACTAGTATTACAGACAGAGTGGTGTAGTACAACAATATGTGATAGGTTTAACTGTATCTTACAAGTATATCCTTTGGTATCTTCAAATTCTTCTTAACAATAATTGTACTAGTATTTAATACACAGTTTACTGTATTCCATCAATTCGTCGGGTTCGTGTACTAGAATTCAAATTGAATCTATAAGGCATGCTAAAGAATTTGTCGTTCAGCTTCTGGTGTTCTGTTCCCTTAAGATATACAACATCTCCGAATATAATCTGGTTACACATAACAAATACATCAAATTTACTATATTTCAGCGGATGATTTGAGAAGAAATTCATATTTTGAAATTTGACTAACTCAGTCAACTAAACAAACCGTTCATTCTGTGATCGTCAGCAAGACCTTGATCATTATCGTGTTCAAAAGATCTAGTCAATAAATGTTAATCTTTCCTTATTTTATGTCATTTTTATATATTGTTCACCTTATAATATGCATCTGAAATCTTATAGTTGTCATTACTGTTTCTGTTTGTTGTCCAATGCTATCATTGGCAATAGTTTAGCTATATCATGGAGTGAAATTATTCCACTTAAATAAACAATTAAACGTAGAGGATGGTATTACCTATATAAATTATGAGGGGAATGTCAACAAATAAAAATGTTCAGTCATTAAAATGCTAAAATAAAATGAAAAACAAGAAATACCACACTGTCGCAACAGTTCCTAAATCTAACAGAAAAACAAGAAATACCACACTGTCGCAACAGTTCCTAAATCTAACAGAAAAACAAGAAATACCACACTGTCGGAACAGTTCCTAAATCTAACAGAAAAACAAGAAATACCACACTGTCGCAACAGTTCCTAAATCTAACAGAAAAACAAGAAATACCACACTGTCGCAACAGTTCCTAAATCTAACAGAAAAACAAGAAATACCACACTGTCGCAACAGTTCCTAAATCTAACAGAAAAACAAGAAATACCACACTGTCGCAACAGTTCCTAAATCTAACAGAAAAACAAGAAATACCACACTGTCGCAACAGTTCCTAAATCTAACAGAAAAACAAGAAATACCACACTGTCGCAACAGTTCCTAAATCTAACAGAAAAACAAGAAATACCACACTGTCGCAACAGTTCCAAAAATCCACTTGAAAAATTGTAGAATCAGAATACCTCCTAACACTCATAAAAATAATATTAGAAACTAAAAAAGTAAAAAGACAACACTATAGTTTTATGTTTTATTTTACAAATTGATTTTTACTGCAAAATATAAAATTGCGACATTTGTAAACAAATCAGTAGGAGTTGACCGTATATATTGTTCGTTATATAGTTATACAGTCATTAGCAATAAGTTCTATAGTATAAACAAATTGTACGGAATGCATTCAGGTCGGCGTTCTTCTTTTAAATTAAAACTTTGCCGTATCATAGTTTGATCGATACGACAAAATTAGTTGTTACAACAATGACATGTCCTTCGTGTGAACGTTTCGAATATACGTGTTCAATTCTCGTGTTATGGAAGCATTTTTTAATAAGACTATAATTTGTTTATAAAAAAGCACTGACCACTGACGTTGGAATTCCCGGTCCTGGCTTGGGACAGGCACAAGCATGAGCCGGGGCAAGCAAATGTTACTGAAACCTCAACCCTCCTCTCTTGGTGATTTGTTGCATAATATCCAGCGACAAATAATTAATGCACATTCAGGATAGAGTTGGAATGGGACGAAACATTTAACTTTTTGTACAATGCTCCTGTTTGTTATCGAAATCTACAAAATATGTCTTTAACGAGCAGCTACCTACTATGGTCCACGGCCAGGCTTTTCGTATATCCCCCCCCCCTCCCCCCCGCCAATTCAAGATTTAGATTTAGCCCCCTTTCCGCTGACTTGGGACTTGCTGATTAGCTCCTTGGGCCAAACCAGGGAAGCTTATAACCTGTACCCAGTATAAACAATGATCATTGCTGTCTATAATTGCTAAACCCTAAGTTACTTCTATTTCTGTTTGATATTTGCTTACCTTTCTTTTTCTTCCTCATTATTAGACCCATTTTCGTCAGTCTATGTTAATGTCTTAAGCACAAAAACAAATCTTATCCGTCTTCAATCATAACACCTTATAGATATCCTCTTTGAAATAAATTCATTATGTCGTATTTGAGGCTCCAGCTGGTGGCATATTTTCCAATATAATATAGCAGCTAAAGTACTTTAAAACTCTTTAACTTTCAATTCATTCGTATAAAATCGGATATCAGCCCCCACTAATACTGAATCTATTGTTATTGTTACCTCAAAGCAATACATAGCAATATACAAGAATTAACAAAACACTGGCATTAAAATCGATCTATTTGTACATTGTAAGCATTGCCCATTATTTCTGTAATCCCAGTCGCATGCGAACACGTTATTACACAAAGAATAACAAAAGTTTTATGTGTTTTCAATTAAGCTGATTAACAGTTATTTGTAACCTAAAAATGAGGAATGGACAGATATATATACAGAGAAATGGAGCTTGTCATCGATGAAATTACATTATCTCTTGATTACGTCGTTAACCTTGTTTAATTTTCATTGGCTTAATGACTAAATGTCAGATGTGCTACTGATAGTGTGGACTTGCACGGATTATCTGTGTTTTATGTTAACTTTGTAATACCTGTTTTAACACTCTTCCTACTAGAAATCAATTTTTGATAAGAATAGTGAAAATGTGAATTGATTGCTTTCTTGTTACTTTAATGTGTAGCAAAGTAAAGTGTATGCATATGGATCACGCTGTTTGTTTAGTTTAATATTATTTTATTGCAAATAAAACAGCATTGAAATTGGACAAAAAGTTATCACAACTTATGGACTGTCCGCTCCCTACAAATAATACACATATAATAATGTCAACAAAAATAGCACATACACAAATATAAATAATATTTAACACAATATAGTGAAACATGGGAAATAAATTGATGTAGATGTAGACCAGATGACCGACCACTGATTAGAATCTTTTTGTTTGTCTAATATATGCTCGAACTTTATTGAAGATATTAGAATTTTCATTTATACTAATTTCATCGTTTCCAAAGAGTAATGTTTCTATATTTTTGTTGGTTTCTCTTAAGTTTCTAAAAAGACAATATCTCTCGTTTGATATAATGGACATTCCAATAGATAATGAGTTGAATGTTCATACGGTGCACCACATTGGCATTTGGGGTCATTTGTAATGTTTATGCGATATAAATCAGAATTCAATGAGCTACATTGATGTCGTAGTCTAGCATGGAGTATGCTTAGTTTTCTGGACCCTACACCATAATACTCCGGAGATTTAACAGTTTTTTCTTTAATTCTAGATTTAAAACATGATATATTTGGGCTATTTCTAACATTTAGATCTAAATTGTTCCATAATGAAACAGTAGATGGTATAAAGGATGTCAAAGACATTCTGAGTCTACTTCTTGGTGTTGTATTCCCTCTTTGCGGAAAATGGAGTTATCGTTCGTAATTTGAATTATCGTCCTTGGCAGTGGGTATATAGCATTTCCGGTTGCAAAAGTTTTCCTGACGGTTTTTAATAAATTGATTGAATAAATAATAAGTGCGAAAAAATATGAAATTAATTGACGTAGATTCCAAGGCAACACTTGAAGATTTCCTAACTTTAAAAAAAGACTGAACTTGTACAGTTTCTACGGAAATGTAATGAAAAAAATCAGTGGTAACAAGAATGAGCTTGCACTCCGACAAATCTTTTAAAAAGGCGGTCAGATGACAATGAAAAAATGAGCTGCTATAGACAGTTCATTAGAGGCTTTAACTTTTATAAAGAAAATTATATACACGACATTCCCTTTTTTTAAACTTCTATAAAAATAAGTTATTTACTTATTTAACATATTTTTCTCTGGATTTGTAACATTTTTATACAAATAACTCCAAATCTGTATTTTCATATACCACTGAACATGTTACATAATTAACTTTCTGAAATGTTTTGGATGATTGTCACCAGATTTTTCTGCAAAACGGAAATACTGCGCGATTTTCCTTGTACACTGAAAGCGGGAATATTTTCTTTAAAAAAGATTTTCTCTCCTTTCATTAAAAAGCGTATTTGATTTTTTTCATTACACTCGAGCGGTCGAAGACAAGGCAAGATAAATTTGAAAGCATTTTAGAAATAATAGAATCTGTTGTTTCTTCACCATTTGTAAAAACAGAAGCGGATTCGGTAGAATAGTTTGTACTGTGTTTGAAACGGTATGTGCGTCTTCATTAGCAATGTGCGCTTATCAGATAGGTGAACACCTGCATCTAACATTTGCCGACCATCTCGACTTGTACAGTCAACAAGCAAATCCCATTTTCGGTTTCCGTCAGAGCAGATCCCACTTTTTTCTGAATGAATAATGTCCCTCGTCTGGAATATTTTGAATAGGAAATAAAACGATCACGAACGCGCCTTGTTTCTGTTTTTAATATATCAAGAACAAGCAATCGGTCTATCGTTTAAAAACAATGGTGTATTTGGAGATCGCACCTCTGTCCATTGAAACTTATCTGTCATATTAAAGATGTATTTTTAGACATATGCACTTCTCGACCGCTACCCATGATTTCGGATACCGTCTAAGTACTGACGACAAATAGGTTATTTTGCAATAAATGCATTTACAGTCTCATAATCTTACAGCCAAAAATGCCGTTCTGAAGCTAAGCTTAACAAACAAACAAAAGGACTGATGGGATTAGATCCACCTTCTAGAACTATGCATTCCATCACAAGGCAGCGCCAATACGATCATGACTACTGTGCACCCGCATTTAGTCAAGTAAATTTATTACTTAGAGTAGTGATGGGGTAAAATGCGAATTAGTATACATAGCAGACGATTTGATTTCTCTACTGCAGACTGACTATAAAGCACAAAGCAAGATATAAAAAAGGCTCTGATGGTTTTCTTCCGATTAAAACGACATGTGCTAAATTGCTTTATTTTTAGTGATTATGACAAGTTTACGTGATGATTGAATTTGATTGAATGATACGAAATTATACCCTGTACTCAGGTTGTTATCATTTATTTGCAATCAATCCCCTTATCCCCCCCTTTTTCCCCCCCACTACTTCTGTTTATCAAATATATTCATGTATACATTTATTATATTATATAACTTGCTGTCATTTTCTTATTTATGTATATAACATTATTGTAGAGCGGAAATAACTTGTTTCCAATCTAATTGTACATTTATAAGACAATAAAATATGTTTAAACTAACTAACTAAAACTTACGTGATGTTCGAAAAAAAAACGACAGAATATTGATAAAGAAAAATATGAAATTAACAGCTTGCATGTATATTCGTGTTATGATTTCATATGTAAGGAAATATTCGTTGTGCGGCTTTCGAAAAATCAATACAAATCTACTGCACATTCACAATTCTTATAATATGTAAAAAAAAAAAAAAAAAAAAAAAAACTTAATATCAATATAGCCTCTTTTATCACTTTAACCGATATTAATAATAAAACACATTATGTTGCTAAAAAAAAATAAACATCTTGCATTCGTGTTATGATTTCATATGTAAGGAAATATTCGTTGTGCGGCTTTCCAAAAATCAATACAAATCTACGCAATTCTTATAATATGTAAAGAAACACAAAAAAAACAAAAAAAAATTAATATATTAAAATATAGCCTCCATTTTTGTCACTTGAACAGTAATTAATAACGAAATACATTATGTTCCTAAAAAAAAAACAAAAAAACAAAAAAAAACAAGACAAAACTGCTCCGATAGGATTCGTACTCTCAGTGTAAATCTGCAGGGGTCGCGAAGCAGCGACTATATGATCACGGCTATGGTACAATGATCAAATTTGTAAATTTTGTTTTCTTTTTTTGTGGTATATAAGGTGTACCTGATGTAAATTGGTGCAACTCTATAATAAAGCAGACGATGCCTATATTTCATAAAATCATATTTAAGCATGTTTTCCATAAAAGGGAAAGTCTTTATATGTTACCAAAGAGAAAATGTATATGCATGTTAAAAAGGAAGTTTTGTGTTGCAAGTTTTTGATTTTTAACAATTGTAATTTTGTTTGTTTTCGTGTTTTTCTCCTTTTTCTCCTGCAAAAGATTCCATTTTTTTTTCTTAAGATCAGAGTCAAATCTTCATTTTCCCCATCCAGCTTTTGGAAGGAGCGGATGCCGGCTGTCTAACTCTACAGTCTATTTCTACCCGACGTCTCTAACGTTTGGAGATGGCCCAAATCCGGTAAAAACTCTAAATGTTCCTTTTTTATTACAAAATCCGCAGTGGAACCAAAGAATGAATAGTCATGAACCATGTATATAAGTAAAGGTAAAATATTCAACTTCTTGAATGGAGCCACAGGCGCTCGTAGCACGGACCACCCTTTTTTTTTTCTAACTTTCTGTTTACAAATTTATTTTCAATAAAATTTCTTTATTTCTTTATTATTTCATCTCTTTTTCCTTATTTTAACTTGTTCGTGTAAATATTCATACAATCTTATGTTAACTTCAAATTGCATGTGTCGACCCTATATAGATACTAATAATCCACAAGGCATGCAACTCGCTTCGAGTACATTTATTGCACCTTATTTCCATTATGTCATTCAAACTAGGACATGTATCCATTCCTAAAAGACTCATCTTTTTGCCCCTGTTTTTGTTTTGTGCATACGATAGCTCAGTTCTCCAGAATTTTAAGATTTTCACACCTTTATTGCCAAATTTTTAGTATAAGGACCCACGGCTGACGGAAGTGACGTACCACTGCATTAACTTCAACGATAGGGTCAGAAAAGTTTCATATTTAAATTTTTGGAACTTTTCTGACCCTATCATTGAAGTTAATGCAATTTGATGTTAAAATAAGATTGTATGAATATTGACACGAACAAGTTAAAATAAGGAAAAAGAGATGAAATAATAAAGAAATAAAGAAATTTTATTGAAAATAAATTTGTAAACAGAAAGTTAGAAAAAGGGGGGTGGTCCGTGCCACGAGCGCCTGTGAATGGAGCCTGTGGGAATTTTTATGGGAATCTGCATTGATCTTTTGAAAAAAAGAAAACAAAACTAAATATCATGCAAAAATAGACATCTTTTTAATAGACTCCGAGCAGATAAAATATCTTGAACATTTCAAGATTAAGATAATCCCCTGTAAAAGAAAATAAAACAAATGATTCCACTACGAAAATCGGAATGAATTTTGCATACATCGCTATTAACGTCCGTAATTTTAACAGCAAAGACGATTTTGAATATAAAACACTGAATTTATTAATTATTACGGTCATTCAGGATATGAAATAAAAATACAGATCTCATAGAATCCACCGATATCGGGCGATATAAAAAGCTAAATAAAATAATTCCAATAAATCGGATTTTATTTGAATAAGAATACATATAGTTTTTTCAATTTTTTAAACGTTATGTGACGTTCCTAAGTTATGTAACCGGAAGTGTACATACCCTCTGCCAGGAAAAGATAACTCGATTCAAAAACGATAACTCTAGTTATTGCAAATGGGGAATAGTTTTCATTGTATCGGAGATTATGATCACTGATAATATGAAACCGGCACGGCCTTAAATGCTCGCGCATCTGAAAATTATCTGGCAATTTCATCAAAAGTGTCGAGATTTTTTGGGCCGAGATATATTGGGGACGACTTTTTTTAGGGCCGAATCTAGTCTCATTCAATCGAGCTGTCGTTCCTTTATTCGAGTTATCGTTCCTTACGAGAGAGGGTACGAGACTTCAGGATCACCTTAGCGCTTTATGTTAAGAAGATCTCCATTAGTTGAGTGTGTTAGTGTGTTACCCGGAAACCGGTGTTTACAAAACGTAAGGAACGATAACTCGAATAACAAATACAAAACGTAGAATTTTTTTTTCTTCGACAATATGTTCAGCCATGTTTGTTAAAAAATCCTAAGTATACATTTTATACCATAAAGAGCTCGCTTAAGCTCGCATACTAGATACTGTAGGAGGTAGACAATTACACAAGTATTGAGGACATACTTTATTATGCATTTTGTAAAATGTTGTCAGCTTGCGAGATTTACGTCTACAAGACAAAGGTTCCCATCCCGTTTCATAGTAAAGAGAGTCTCTATTTGCAAATTTTGTTAGTCCTGTAACTATTCTAGCCGATTCTAATTGCGCTTTTTCGAGTTTTGCTACTTCTCGTTGAAAACACCCATCCCATACCTCGCAAGCATATTCTAATGTTGGCCTTATGAAGGTAAGATATAAATTTGTCATTGCTTGTGTAGTTCTTTGTAGAGTTATGTGTGTGCTAAACATTTCCTCTAGTATCACAGGTGACATGTTTGCATATTATCTAACTAAACTTTGTTACATGGTGATTTAAATCACTATAAATGATGATTGAACTCCGGGCCATTGATGATTAGATTCCAAGGCTCAAGATGGAATCTGGCTGAGATAAAATTGACTCGACGCCAATATCTGTTGTGCCACAACTCGTTGTTATTATGATAGCTTCACATATAATGGGGTACCGTCGTTGTCATGATCGTATGATAGTTGGATTAACAACTACCTGTACAATCAGTGCCTATCACCACTAAAGTTGTTAGTTCGAATCCCGCACATGGCGAGTAGTACTCGATACAACAGTATGTGATAAAGTTTGCAAATGACTTGTGACATGTTGCTGAATTACCCCAGGTACTCCTCCACCAATAAAACTGACCACCACGATATAACTGATATATTGTTGAAAGTAGCGTTAAGCACCATAACCCTAACCTTAACCCACAGAGAATGTGTTGTGCAAGCAGGAAAATGGAAATTATTGTGAATGTTTAGAGTTATATGTATTATCTTAAGGAATATCAATACATATTGAAATTGACAGGCGTGAAGCAAATAGTTCTTTCTAGTATTCTGTCGATATAAAATATTTCACACTCTATCTCTGTGTGTGAAGTTTGTGGTGTGGTTTTCCAATATTTATTTAACCTTGGTGTACCTTGACGTTGTATATATTGAATATCAAAATAGTATACCAGACTTCGGGTTTTAGAAAAATGACGGCGATATTTTCAGGCAAATTATGTAGACGATGAACTATCAATAACATAAATACAAGACAGTGTTATTATTTTAGTTACAAGGGAGAACTTCATTAAGAAATACTTCTATTCCACAATTTCATAATTCTTTCATTATAAAAACAATCTACTCATTCCGTTTGTTGTATTTCTAAATAATTACCACATTTCGTACCTGACAACACGTTGTATTACAAAGAAGACACGTGTTTCTGCTAACAAATGTGATTATATGCCAACGATTTACACTTCTCGTGATGGTTTATTTGTATTAATCTTTACTGTTTGTTCCACTTAATGATGATATTTACTAGTGTGCATGTTAAACACACATAAAATCACATTTGAAAATTATTTTTTTCCATGGTTTAAGTCAACTTTAATATTATTATAATTAAACGTTTTCATGATATGCCACTTTGATTATCCTCCAGGCTCCAAATCCTTTGTAATCACTCTCCTTAACTTAAATTGGGTACAGACAAGCGATTTGAATCTACTAACCTGTGGGTCCGATGATTTAACATACGAAGAAAATATTAATATCATCAAACAGAATAGAATATTCATGGATATTTTTTGTAAAATGTTAGATAAAAAGAGCATCCCCTTGACAAACGGAAATGATACACATATCATGTCATTCTTAATTAACATATATCCCATTGTTAGTAAAAAGACAGGTATTAGATAATAATAAAATGAGATAATAACTTATTGCTTTCTTATGCATTATTTTCTAACCTATCCCCTAACATTAACGTGGAAATAAAACCGATGTTCGTTTCGTCTTTACCTCCAGTTGTTTGTAGGAAGACTCATGTCCTATTTACGTTATTAGTGTTTGTTTGCGTATAGTGGTGTCCAATACATATTGTCTTGTTGTTTTATTTTGTTGTTGTTGTTGTTGTTGTTGTTATTATTATTATTATTATTATTATTTTGTCTTCGTCTTGTGTACCCAATCTTGCCAGTTTCTCTGGATTGTCCATTCTTGATTGGCCGTTCGCTTTCTCTACCGTTCGTAGTTATAACTTTTGGGTGTCATACTCATAATAATATAGTTTTGTTTTCTATGATGCTATTTCTATCGTATTCATTGGCAGACAGTAGGTAATCAGTTTAACGATATAAAGTCATGTAAGCCTCCGATTCCATACAAATCGTTAGGGAATCATCTATATTTACAGATTGATCCATATATAATCTCACTTAATACATATCGCCAGCAGATAAGTGTTTGTGATGTACAAAGTGTGTTTTAGATTTGGTTAGAATTTTCTTCGGAATAAAATATATAGAAATTTGGACTGATAGGCGCGATTATTACTACATTGTATATAAATTACTGTGGTGAACTTAAGCTCTCCATGGTTCAATTTACTAGACAATGCAAAATTATATCAGAATATTAACAATATCAGCTTGTCAATTGTAGTTAAAATATAGCTTTCAAAATTCTAGTATTTTATATGACAGTTGATAATTACCTTTGGGTATGGATGCAAGATAAATCATATGATCAACTGTTGGAATTTGATAAAAGAAAAATATCTTTGACGTTTGGTGGAGAAACATTGATAATGAGACTTGTAAATACTTATTTAAATGCCCAAGTTATAATACTATTTCATAACAGTGGAAAGTATCTCAAATAAAAGTAAGAACCGGATGTTTGGGTCAATAAGACTAGCTTAACCCCGCCATTTTTTTTAATCAAGTGGCTGTGCCAAGCCAGCAAAGTTAGCGGTCATGTATTTGGGTACTAGGGCTATTGATTTTTCCACTTTTTGTATTAGATTTTGAAATAGTTCGGGCAGTGTGGTATTTTTATTTCTTCATATTATTGATGCACATTATTTATATGGACATCTATCTTGGGTGTCATTTTATTTATTAATTACGAAGAATTATATATACATTGGTGAATTTTTTAAGTGATATCCATCATTGTTTATAGCCTTGGGGAGATATCTGATGTGTTTCTATACTAATTGATTATATATGTCATTATTGCTTCATAAAAAACAAGATTTTTGTAATTCATTCAAATTACATGTTTATTGATACAAACAACATGAGCTTTAACGTTCATTTAATACTTGGTAATTCATGGTGTTCCTATTTTCTTATATTGTTGTTTAACGCCAACTCAGCAATTTGTCAGCTATATCATGGCGAGAACAAGTTAATTTTCAATGAGATAATGATGATGCTTTGTATAGTCTGTTTGGTGACTCTGAAAATAGGGGAAAAAATTATTTAAAAATCAGGGATTTGCTTTCTATTGCTCTTTTTAACATTTTAGGCACACATTATTCAATACATATCTGAGTAAAAGTTGTCAAAGAAAAAATTCAAATAATAAAAAAAATCTCCATAGGGCCCAATACTAATTTTATCAGATTGTAAGTAAAGGAGGCTGCCATTATAATGAACAGCCTTACCTGTTCTTTCCTGTCTGTTGTTATGCTAATTTCAGTCACATGGGAATGCCATATTAGGCTAAAGATTCAAGATGTTTTGAATAATTGATAAACAGTTTGACCATTTAAAACTAATGATGTAAAGGACTTAATAATAAAAGGATTTAAAACCATAACCCCAGAAAAGTGGACTAACTTTTGCATTCATGTTGAAAACAAAATAGAACCACAATATTGGAAATCTGACCACATTATAGAGGAAATTCCAAAAATTATTATAAATCTAGACAGTGATAGTGACACTGATTCAGATGGGGATCATGACAGTGAGGGTGAAACTACTGATATGTACTGGTCAGAATAAACAACGTTTTCAGGTAATTTTGTTCTCTATTATTAACCTCTATGCACATAAAGGGAATGGATAGTTTGCATGTACTTTAAATGCTCCACAATCAGTTATGTAATAATGTATCATCATTATTGATTTTTACCTGAACAGGTGTAAATCTAATTTGAATATTGTCCATATTTGGTATGGCCAGTAGTAAACATCTGATGTAACATGCTAATGATGAAATCAGCTGACTTGCTGTTTGTCAATACTGACCACATGTTGCTGTTCATTTCAGTAGTATTTACTCCCATGTTTGTTACATGACAAAATGACATAATTTTACAATTAAGTCCTATGGCAAACTTTTTTATTCTTTAATGAATTTTTTGGATAAATTCACCTATAATATGTAATAATAAGTCCTTAATATAAATATAATTAAAAAGAAAATTTGACAACCCGTTGATTTTTTAGGAATTTTTTTCCCTATTTTCAGAGTCACCAAACAGACTATACTATGCCAACATGCTTAGTTGGATTTGTTGATAGTGCTAGCTCACCGAGACAACAGTCCGAGGATAGACATGTCGACCCATTATCCTAATTCCGAGTCAACCAGTCTTTGCTCTTTCTCCTGAATGCTTTGTGCTTAGCGGAGAAGAAACAAATACCAATTTGATAGTCTTTGGTTTGACCTCATCGGGGTCCGAACCCACGATCCACTGCACTTGAGGCGAGCACGCTAGCCATTACACCACTGATGCTGTCTATTTTCTTATATATTATAATGTTAATATACATAGAATTTACTGACTATTGAATAAAAGATGTCACACAGCAATTCTCAAAAGAGGCGTAATTATTGTTAGTATTCAGGTAACAAAAACAACTTTTATAATTTCACGTAATGCCTTCATTTTCAAAAAAGGTTTGAAGATACCAACGTGGTAATTTGAAGCAGTAAATCGACAAAGGACAGACAATACAAGAGCCAAAGTTCAACAGACAAACGAACAAACAATGATGTACAAAACACTACACAGAGAGCTAGATACGAAGAACCAGGTTGAACTCCCGCTATATCGTAATTAAGTAGCAAAATGATGAAAATAATGGCAGCGATATGCCCATAGAAATTTTCAAGTTGAGATAAAGTCTCTACTAAACCTCTTGCATAATGTGTTCAACAAAATGGTTTCATATGGATGTCCGGACACGTCTGTAATTTTAGTGTCCACAATCACATTATCTTTACTCGGTATGATTTACATTAAAATTTAAAATGCAACAAATAATTTAATAAGTCTATTTTGATCTACCCTTTTTCCCTCTTGTAGCAGTAGTTTTAACCTAAATATTTCAAAAGTGTTCACCATTGGGTCTATTGATACTCATGTCATTCAATAATCGTTATGTGTCTATTCAAAACAAAACAAAAATAATGTCCCTAGCGCTTTTACGATATCTATGTCACAAAATTATTGTATCTGGTCAGACAAATATATTTAACTAACATTTAGTGAGTGTGTCCAGCGAGTTAAGATGAGAGGTAATTGTTCGTTTTGTTGATATTGGTGCAATTATTGACCATCAGTGTTTATACTTTCTTTTCATAAATATTTGGACAACAGTGGTTATTATTCCATATTAGCATACCTGATTTGACAGATGTTAATATACAACCCAAATTATAATTCAACATATATATATAATTATCTGGTCTTTGTGCTGTATATAGATATTACTGGGTGATATTGAATCCATTTTTATATAGGACATACTCTTAGCATAAGTTGTGTGTACAATTGTTCTGCTATGTTAAATTTAACTTGTTCTGCTATGTTAAATTTAACTATAATATTAATTATAAAAAGAAAGCTTAAACAGTGATCAACACCAATATCAACAAAGCTAACAATCTCCTCTCATCTCAACTCTCTGAATACAAAAAAAAGTCCACGACATATATCGTTATGTCACTAATGAATCTGAAAGATTTAGACCATGTCTCGCCAATGATATTGATGTTATTTGTTAATGACTTACCCGAGGTACTCATCATTATACCTGTGTGTATCCTGTATTATATTGTACGTATATTTAACATTGATAAATTATACATGTATTAGTGGGAAACATATTTCTACATTATTACAACAGCTTGACAATGTATATGTATGTGTTGTTTTAATCTTCATGATCTTTATTTAATTTTCAAATATCAAATTGGGTGCATGTAGTATTATATCGGGTTCCGTGTTATTGTTTTTGTTGTTGCACATCCTATTGTATACATCACAAATGTTACCCTCTTAAATTTCACCCACTCGATGTTGTACATTGTTTCTAATACATACAATACTCTTTGATAAAATATAGCGTCATCACCATCGACAGCTGTTTGTTTACTTATATCTAATTGATAATTAACTCCAATAAAGGTCGTATAAAACTATGAATCATGTTTGCACTTCATTAATTGATAGGTATCCAATAAGATTTGAAGAACTGTGCACATGTGAAAAAACCCCACTTATTTCGTATTTTACTCTAAAAACAAATATCCATAAAAGCTTTTTTCAGTTGGGACATACCTTTAGACTATTCACTATAAAGGCGTTTCAATTCTGAATACAATTCAATTCTCGGAAAAAAACAAACAGAAAACATTCCAGAAACATGTACTAGAATTAGGGTGTTGATCAGTATTAAGTGATGTTCGGAGTACCAATTACAACATTGTACAATTGGTAGGCTCGTCATTGATTGGTCGAATGAAAATATAACCAATGACATGACCCTATGCATAGTTCTGATAAAGGTCTCACAACCATGTTGTTTTTACATGAAGAAATGATCAAGGGGATAAGCAATATGAAGTCAGATGAAAACTTTCATCCATGTTCGAAAGTCATCTGCTGATTTCGCACAGTTCAATTTTCAAATTGAGTTTGGAAAGTTGGGAATGTAACAGATGATCTCCTCTAGCTAAAGTAATAGGAATCGAAGTATGTTCATAACCACCCATCGATAACTGAGATAGTAGCGATCGCCATTATCTCTATTGGATTACAATTCGAGAAGTCCCGGAAATGAATCGCAAAGGGGACATTGCATTTGTCAGGGAATAAATATGCTCTATTGCTACATTATTACATGCCATGTACTATGGTTTTGCTTCTTCGTTATTCATCATGTTTTATTTTTCATATTTACACATATTTTATTTTTAATGCTTTAATAAATGCAATCAGCATTATTCCTGTACAAATCATAGCTATCCTTAATTCTCTATTATAAATACTGAATTCTGAATTCTCCCCGTATAAATCATCATTCCTAAAGTTACCAGAACAAATAGGAATAACACTAGTAGGATTCCAGATTATACAATTTTCTGGTATATGGAGAGCGATGTGTGTGGAAAAGAAACGTTTACTATATGTATACCAGCGTTATTGCTATTTAAGTGTTATCTGTTTCAATTCGTTCGTACAATTTCGGGCATAATCTTCAACCGAATTGTTGAAGGTGGTCTTTCTTCAATACCGATCGGGTCAAACCAAAGACTATAAAATTGGTGTTTGTTGCTTCTCCGCTAAGCAGGCACCATTAAGGAAAAAGAGCAAAAACTGGTTAGCTCGGACTCAGGATAATGTGTCCGAGTGGAGCGACATGTCTATCCACGGACTGTTGTTTCAGGGAGCTAGTACTATAAAATTCCAAACAAGGTGTTGGTCTAGTACAAGCGGACCTCATCATCATCTCATTAAAGATTAACGCCATGATATTGCTGAAAAATTGCTGAGTTGTCGTTAAACAGCAATCACTCACTCCTTTCTTCACAATACTTAACAAAATAAGGACTAATAACTGTATATGAAAATATATGCATAACATTTTTATTGTCACCATTCATTTTTACAATCATTTTCTATGAAAAAAAATATATAAACGTTTTACAAATATTTTACAATATTTTTCACGTTTTTGCACAATATAATAAAAAAAAAAAGGTAGAACACCTTTGGTACAAACACGCTTCATTTAGTCACATTACAGAAAATGCTACAACTTCGACTGAATTCATGATATAACAATCTTCATTTGTTCCTTTTTGAAATTCTCCAATTTGAGATCCGTTAATGGAATTGCACGACGCACTATAAATAACTCCCCTTTGGGTATATCTTATATCGTCCATGTATCTTTGAACTCTCATGCCTGCAAGACAAAATAAGCCTAATTGGAAATATGATACATGACACACTATTTAATCCAATATTTCACTTAGTTGTAGCACTTTCTAAAATTACATGCAGTCAGTTCACAATTTTACAGTCAGGAAAAACAGACAGAATAACACAGTGAAAGTGCGATAAATTACAGTAGTTGCGCTTTAGCGTCAGTGACGATTTGATGAAATTGTTGAATTGAGAGAGGTCAGTGTACTTGACCATTCATCTTAACTTTGAATGATTCCCCAGCAACAGTGTGTTCAAAATGGTTTCTCACTTTCTGCTGTTTAACCTACAACGAGAAACTCTGTATAGATTTGTTTTGGTTAGTAAATTTGTAATGTTTTAAATTTCATTCGATTTCAAGTGTGAACGTTACATAACAGTGTGGAAATATATTGTTGTTCTTATTCAAACTTTACGATCGTGGCCATTGTTTATAAATGCCGACTACCAGTTTATCTTTACCCATTTAAACGCTTCAAGCACACACTCGTTTGATTTTGATATATTTTATAGGCTTCCACTTGAAAGTAATTTTAATAGATAATATTGTACTATTTGATATTTAAATGATGATCGGGGCAATAGAACCAATATCATACATACACTGTATGACAAATTATGTGTCACGAGTATTAAATATGTTATGTATACATAACGTCGCGACATATCAGTGAAGGGAAGCAAGTGAGGGATCTAACTATAATCACACTACATGTTTATATGAAATTTTTAATCCAGAATTTCTTTTTGATTTAAATCACCATTCAACACAAAGTACAAAAACAAAAAACAAAAGAAATGTAATCTAAATATCACGTACTTCATAATAAAATTAAACGACGTGTTTTTCTTTTATTAATAATTTGATATGAACGCAAGAGTACCTAAGTCCAAGATAGTCATGGTGCTAACCTTTTATGCTAACAGTTCAGAGGTAATCTGGTTACCATGGAAACTGATAAGTGGATAAATGTCTGTCGGTTGTGGTGTGAACATCTGTCATAAGAAATGCCGTTGGTTTCACGTGAAAGTTGATACCAAATTAAGACTACTTTTTTATATGATCTATAATGTAACGTTAATTCAACTTAATTCGACTTGAATATCTATAATAATTTTAACATTGAAAATTAGTGCTATTGACAGCAATTATACATATGAAATTTATATCGTATTAAAAACAAGCCATCCTGGGCAAATATTTTTATAATCATTTTCTCTCCATTTTTTTCATTATTATTTTCTCTCTATTTTTTCATAATTATTTTCTCACCATACATTGTGAAAATTACAAGCAATATTCGATTACATGATAAAGAGATGTCACGTGAACTTTTAAGATAAACTTGGCGTATTTAAGTTGATGAGATCAATTTGCAACATCTCGTGCTACCTACCCTGTCGTTAAATGTCGTCTGCCGTTTCTTTCTCCAGACAAAAATGGCAACAATTACTATAATTGCTATGAGTATTAGCACAGCCGTAACTCCCACTGCAGCCTTAGCCTCATTTGTCAACAGACATACTGGGGTCCGATCACCACAATGATCGAAGCCGGAACAACGCAGTCTTTCCGGTATACATCTCTGGTTGTAGCATTTGTATTCGTTGTCACTGCATGGCGCTGAAACAAAGATGAAAATAAAATAATCGTACATATTTAGATGTTGATCATTTAGATAATTAGTCAAATCAAATAATGCTGAGCTTCCCATGTCAGTACTGTAATATAAGAATCACATACAATACGGTCAATCATTACTAAATGTTGTTTGTTTGTTTGTTTTGTTTTTGTTTGTATTTTTTAATACAATATACGAATCCGATTTATATTGTACAACAATGTTGAATATATTGTCTTAGATTTTGGTTGTAAAAGCCATATCATCATCATCTCTTGTAGCGGTTTATAGGAGTTACCCTCCCATTGATATCCCCATTGTGACAATTTAAAACAAACTATATCTATACCTTGCATACGGTACAGAAAGATTGTGATATTTAAAAATTAAGCAGACGTTCTAGATTAAAAAAAAAAGATATTTCATTTCACTACTGAGTAATCGAGCGAGAACCTGGAAGATGCAAAAAATAGATAATCTGACCTTACAATTTTCAACAAGAAATTTTGGCAATATTTCAAAACAAAATTAAAAAAAACCCATATTTTTCATGTTAAAAAAATATAACTTTTGTTTCGCGTGAAAAAAATATGTTTCTTAAAAGTTAAATGGTCGGTTTCTAAGGCCTCCTTCCGTCCTGTTAGACAAATGTCCGTTGTATTGTTGGACAGTGTACAACCTCTTTATATGGTTAGTATTGATCCTACTGTGGTCTTATGTGTTGGATTCATCGTCACTATTGTTTTAGTTTCTTACAATCCAGTTTTGATACAATGTAAACACACATATCATGTATACAATTGACGGTTTTTTTCATAGGGGTCAAATATGCAGATCAAAATGACATTATTTTCACAAGAATATCTTCTTGATGTATATTATATCTAAATGCAATTTACAGTAAACACATATAAGGAGTGGATGTGTCTTAAATGTCCATATCTCAGTGGAACTGTTTTAACTTCTTACCTAGATGGAAGGCTGAAACAATCATATCATATCCACGATGAATGGTATTGGTTGGTCCTGATCTGAACCTGGCAGTTAAATACCCTCTATGTGTAGCATAGGAATCGGCAAGAGGTATTGTCTTGACATTCCTGTTTCCACATATTTGATTTGGAGCTCCTGAAAATATGTTCGAGAAGTAATCAATGTATAGATCTACATTTCACGTAGTTATTTTCCTTTAAAGAATATTGAAAAATGCACATTTTGTGTGTATTTCCCTAAATAAGGTAATTACAAAATGTATTATTAAAACTAAAGTTATCCTCCCTCATGTATGGGAAGCCTTAGCTGATTTAGGGTAACCTGTTTAGGATCTTTGAGTTTGTTGCTCCCAGAAACGTTTGAATTACTAGTATTTATCTTTGCACTCCAATGACTTCCGGCGTACCCGATGCAAGTTATTCAAGAAACGAGTCGTGCGCACTAAATTATATATCTACATTTGTTTAAAGCTAGACCCTTACAATTTACACAAAAAAATAGATATATTAAGTTGCGACATGTTTCGGAATTTTAATATAGACTAGTATTACAAACAAATGGAATGCCACAATATTAAACATTGACACACGAACCTGCAATGAATTGTGCTGCATTAGTTCTACCGTCGTATAACGTCAAGTAGTCATCGGTACACTGTCCCGACGGTAGGGCATCTATATCTAAATTCATAATCTTTACAGCTATCTGTTTGTTTGGGTGTGGTTCCATGGCAACAATACAGTCTAAATTTCTCCTGTATGCCTGTTGACTAACTCTAATCAAAATGGCGTCTTCATTCAAAGCGAGAAAGTTGATTTGTTGACCACACAACTGCTCCATATATACTACAATAGAATTGACCCATCGTTTATAATGTTGTTGTGATTTGTGCTCAATCCCATTGGTGATATTAGAGCAATAAAATATGCTTAATTAAAAAAATACAGGTAGACACATCGTAGATCTTTTTTTCATATTAAAAAAGACTATACGGTTGCTTAGTGCTTGTAATGCATAAATTGTTTGTGTTTGTGCTTAATTATCCTTGTCGCTTGTGTTTTATAATAATATGTGTTTCATGTTGTTTTTATTTATTAGTAAGTATGCATGATATATATGTTCTATAACATTAAATGTTGTAATGTCTTATGATTGTATGCCTTATATGTGCCTTGCTGTATTATATGTACTGTCATGCATGTTTTTCTGTTACTATTTTATGTTTGTTTGATAGACGATTTAAAAGCTCAATAGAGCTTGTGTTATTTGTATTGCTATGTATCGTCTTTAAATAAAGCTTTTGAACTTTGAACTTGGTTCCGCAACTAAAGAAACGGACCATTAAATATTGTTTATTATTCTTTAAACTATAGCCCTTGAACATGTTGAATATTAACAACTTTATCACACCACGTCAGTGCCGGTGTCCTATAGTAAACCTTCCGCATAGCAAACCTTCCCCCAGAATGTTTACTATATAGAAAACATTCCCCCTCGGAATATTTTCTATATAGTAAACCTACATTCCCCCATCCATAGCCGATCATCCCCTAAATGTACGGAGCCACTTTGCAGTATTTGAGTAGGTAGGAAGGTTTACTATGCGGAATACATACTATATAGTAAACGTTCCCCCATAGGGGAAGGTTTACTATATAGTAAATATTCGGGGGGGTAAATCTACTATAGGGGAAGGCTTACTATATGACACCGGGCATACTTTTTTTTCTGTGATAATTAGGTAATTTAATAATTTAATTACCTTCCTTTCAGAAAAAGAGAGGGAAAAAGAAAAAGAAATGATTACAATTGTGGTTTGTCAGGCTAATAGATATTTATTAGAACTACAGTACTGTTAATGTACTTATGCTGATTGCTGTCGCGTGTTGCATACAACGCACTCTGAAAGTTGTAGCAAAAACGACATAATTTCTCAAAAAGTATATGTTAACACGATCCAATGTTAACCGATTTGTGGTTTTACTTGTAATTAAGATATTAAAAATTCTTTATAACTTATTTATTTGTTTATTTGATTATCGAGATTCATCGATTTTTTAGATTCAACTCGGTTAATGTTAGTTTATCATTCGAGTTTTTTAAGATCTTACACCAAGTGAAAATTTACAACTAAATCTTTTAAAATCGGACATATTTCGTGCAAATGAAAGCTGTACACAAAGGTGTTCAAGTCTAAGAAAAAAGTTCTATCATGATAAAAAAAATTTTTAATTGTGAATACATTTAACAAGAATCAAAACAAAGCAAAATCAGTTTTAAAGTGACTATACAATCGTCGCCAGACCAAATATTTCAAATGCGAACATCAAAGATGTTTAAAACAAATTCATTCCTACAGAAAGTAGATTCCGTCCGTGTCAGTAGAAGCTGCATTATAAAATATAATAAAATTTATAAACATTTAAATCAATAGTTAATGAATTATAAGACTTACATTCTCGCAAAGCAGAAACGTCCCTTGAAAAAACGCAAATTAGAATCATCATAAGAAAAAGTCTAAATTCCATTTTGAGAATCTATGTCTGTGTCCTCTTTTCGAAAATATTTTACGAAATGACAGATTTGTGAATTAATCAGTTAAATTAATATATACCTGGTCCAGTGATTAATTAAATTATTCATATTTTTTGTCATTTAGGGGTGGATTTTTGATGACTTGTCGACGATATTGACACATTTAAAAGATTAACACGGTTGGTATTCGTAGAATTTCTAAATTTTTCGTCAATTCG
Source organism: Bathymodiolus brooksi (assembly GCA_963680875.1). Lineage (NCBI taxonomy): Eukaryota > Metazoa > Mollusca > Bivalvia > Mytilida > Modiolidae > Bathymodiolus > Bathymodiolus brooksi. The sequence continues at coordinate 20,499,733 of OY804578.1, read as the reverse complement.
TGTGTCATACATGTAGTTTACATGTAAAAGTTACAAATGTGTAAGAAATATTAAAAATGTTACCTAATGTATGGTCTTATATTTGTAATTACATTTCTAGAGGCGTTATTGTATTAATGACAGTCTGTGTAAACAATTTTTTAATATATAAATACATTGTGTATGTCTACAAACATACATTTTTGCATATGTATTGAAATACATCCACCCATCGAATATTCGTTGGGTAAAAATAATAATAATTAATTCAGATTTGAAATAAAATTTAAGTTTAAAATAATCTTTTCCTCGTTCATGACTTATCACTGAGTTTTGTAATATATTGAAACATAAATCGTGCCGCAACCTTCGTTTAAATATCTACATATACCAGACGAAGTATTTTATATATTTTTTTCTACCATGTTGAAATTTCTCAAATATCACCCCACATAGAATGAGTTGAACAACTGACAGGTGGGCGAAACTAGTCATGTTTACACTCCTTGAGGTCATCATGAATGTAGCCATACTATTTAAAAGTGAGAGGAGGTGTCGCACAATCCGAATATCTTATAAATTTTACAAATACAATTGAGAAATTATTAAATTTTTAGAATGCATCATTGCATCTTTTGGAGTAAAATGTTGGAATAACCTGTTACGGTTATACTATGAATAAAATATAAATGAGTTACTAATTTACTATACCTTCATATAACACAAATCGAATTTATAATTGTGTATAGTTACAGAATTCAAGCATAAGATAATTTTTTTCTCATTCCTGACTCATGACTGAGATTGTAACAAGAGTAACGCCACGGGTCTCACTAGTGGAAATTATGCTTATCCTTCCGGAACAACCGAGTTCGCCACCGGTTTATAGTTTGACTTGTGTTGCTTGATCTTTGGTTTTCTGTGTAGTGTTTTGTAGATCATTGTTTGTTCTTTTTTCCTTTTTCGTTTGACCTTTGTGTTGTCTGTCGTTTTTTGATTACCATCTATCTACAACTTTTGGTATCTTCAAACATTTCTTACACTTTATCTTATCTCATATCTACTATTTAGCATCATTGGTATAGTACTAAGCTGACACTATTACCATCTCAGTCGAAATGTAACCTGTTCTTACCATGATCATAGCTGAACATTTCTCATGCGGCGTTAAACAACATTCTAATATGACGTCTATAAAACGACACACACGATAATACTCAACAACTCTATATTTAGCGCAAGTGCAGTACACAACAAATCTGGCTGTTCCATTGTGACGACCGAGTGTAAACAAACAAAACACCGGCATATAACGTATTTTTAAAGTCCTTAAAATAAAAATTCCCCGTCAGTTATAAATAAATATTCTGTAACTAAGTATTTTTTTTATCATTTGTTTTGAAAATTTACATTTGGGGATCCCCGGTACGCACCCATACATTCCATTGATATGTGTCGGCCATGAATAACAAAATGTACTAACCTTGTTTTCCTACGTATACATTGATAACTAGACGGTGATGTAATTAAGTTACTGATATTTTCCAATTTGATGGCATTTTGTATTTTGCTATTCAAACAAGTAAATTGCTCACAAAATCGTAAAATAAATCAGTAAGTTGAGTAACCAGCTTGTGTCAATCAGCGTCCCTTGTAAACAACGTCACAGGATGACGATATATTACAAAAGTGAAAGTCGATAGATGGTTGTCTTAAGTATTTTTTCCGGAATTTTTTTTTATGTCAACTATACAAGCTTTTTTTTTCATTGGCATTTTTTTCTTTTTATTTCATATTTAACAATAATTATCGATTATTAACAACTGTTCAAGTGTTCGATATTATGCTTGACAACTCCGCTCCGCCATCTTGTTAGCGCTCGAAATGATGAACGAATGAACTCCGACTTTTTTTTTAAATATTTTTACGCAGGAATTGTTCAATCGAATCTATGTTGGAAAATACACAATAAATATGTTTTTCGTGTTAACATCCATATCTTTGTTTTAAAATATCTCGTTCAAATACAAATAATTCAAAATCAATTCCAAATTTCCGAAGGAGGTAAATGGAACAGCCACCAAATGCCGTGTGTATACAGTTCACGAATGGTTAAACATTACCGTATTTGTCCTATTAGAATCGAAATAATTCATGGCAGGCATAGAGTTGTGCAAATTTACACATGAGCTTGGCCTTTATATTCTTAGATTTTAACCCTCGCTGTCGCTCGAGGTAAAATTCGAATATAAAGGCCCAGCCCATGTGTAAATTTGCACAACTCTATGCCTGTCATGAATTATTTCTTAAATCACTCACTATATTCACATCTCATTCAAATTGATATAACATATTCCAAAATACAATGGGTATCATTAAAAATCCCGATCTGTGTCTAAACATATTTATACATAAATAAAATAATAAAATTTGTTTTCAGATGTAGACCTATGCCTCTGGTTTTATTACCCCCCCCCCCCCCCCCCCCCCCAATGTAGCGCTTCAAACAAAAATGTGCCTCGGTCCACGCTTGTACACGCCTATAAAACTACAAAAAATGCATTCAATTCTTATAATTACATTTAAATCACACCAAGATTTAATGTAGTTGAATTTTTTGTTGTGAATTTTATTTGTGTTAGATTATTTGCTGTTGGAAATTGATTGTTTACATCTGACGTTGTCATGGAGGCACGTGCAAGTTCGGGTTTGAGTTTTATAGGGATGTAAAACATCTCTTTTATAGTCATGTGACCACTTCATAACCAATCATATTGTAACATTTCAATGAAAAACGGAAGTAATGTAATTATACCAAAATAAATTTTCCCTTTGATCTACAACGATATCCTATTTTATTTCATTAAAGAATTTTCCGGTATTCAATACAGGACAATCTTTCAGTTCGAGTTGTTTCATTGATTAATAGTTTATTTGTTTTTTTTTATCAAGTTACCGAATATTAGGTCCATTATCGCACACTGCAAAAATATATACATTTGAAAGTTTGCCGCCCTTAGAGTTGTCAAAATCACGTGATACGATGGTTGTCAAAATGGCGGCTGGTCTGCCGAGATCGGGGCTCTTTGAAGTGTATATTCGACAGCAATGGTGCAGGGTTTATGTAACGTTAAACGAAGATTCACTTACGTTAACACTTGACGAAAACCCCGAACTAGCAACCAGCACAATTGGTTCATCGGATTCATCAAGCACTTTGCCAAAATCTGATCAACTACCCGACAGTCTCGCCGGTCAGAAACGTCTTGTCAGAGTTGTCAAAGAAGAACAGAATGGACTTGGAATAAGTATTAAAGGTGGAAAAGAGAATAAAATGCCAATATTAATTAGCAAAATATTTAAGGGTATGGCAGCAGACAAGACTGAGAAACTATATGTTGGCGATGCAATAATGTCTGTTAATGGTGAAGATCTAAGGGAAGCAACTCATGATGATGCTGTCAGAGCTCTGAAAAAAGCTAAGAAAGTTGTAGAAATAGAAGGTAAGATTTCAACAGCTAATTCTTAAGGGCAAAACCATTTCATCTGGAGGATTAATTGGAATTCCTGTCGACACAACTATCAAATTGATCTCTTATGGAGAGTCAACTTTCTTCTTCTTCTTCCATTAAAGTGCAGGGCTGCCGCAACAGCATCTTCACACTGAGTTTAAAACAACCATGCTTGCGCAAGGGAGAGACTATGTACAATTAAAAACAAGGTCAGCGGTGTTAGAATCTGACTGTCTGGATTTCCTTTTTGAAGGATTCCAGGTCCAAGGCTGCTGCTGTCGCCTCTGGTAGTTGATTCCATAACCGGATTGTGGATGGAAAGAAGGACTCTTTGTGTACAGTTGTTCTGCTGTATGGTACTATATATTTATGCTGTTGTCCTCTAGTAGCGGCACCTAGATGGTGCATGAATGGTGGTGGTTCAATCGCTACGAGTCCGTTAATTATCCGGTACATCATGATCGCCTTTGTTCTCAAACGGCGTTGCTGGAGTGTGTCCCAATTCAGGTGGTTTAGCATTGTTGTAACACTGCAGGTTGTGTTGTAGTTGCCAGTAGCAAACCTAGCTGCTCTCCGTTGGACTGATTCTAACTTGTTGATGTTACTCTGGGTATGAGGTGCCCAAACGGAACTGGCATATTCTAGTTGCGGTCGAACAAAGGTGGTGTAGCATTTTGTCCTGATGTTTGCTGGACAGCTTGACAGATTTCGACATAGGAAGGCTGTAGTGTTGTTTGCCTTTCTACATACGTTGTCAATATGGTTGTTCCATGACAAGTTCTGACTGATGGTAATACCCAGATATTTTCCTTTAGATGTTATGTTCAATTCCTTCCCATGGATGAAGTACGATGATGGTATGATCTTACGCTTGGTGGTTATGCGTATAACTTCACATTTATCGGGATTGAAGTGCATCTGCCAGTCACGCTCCCAGTATTGTAAGTTGTTAAGGTCGTCTTGAAGAGATGTTGTGTCATCGTTGGTTTTGATGTGTCGGTATAGGAGACAATCATCAGCGAATAATCTTGCAGTGCTGTTTACTTTACTAGGTAGGTCATTGATGTATATCAGAAACAGCAGTGGGCCGAGGACTGTCCCTTGGGGTACTCCAGAGGTGACGGGTGCTGTATCAGATGCCACACCTTCTACGATCACCCTCTGGGTACGGCCTGCTAGAAAGCTCTTAATCCAGTTCAAGGTCGGTCCACGGATTCCGTAATGATGGAGTTTAGCTGCAAGTCGTTCGTGAGACACCTTGTCAAAGGCTTTAGAGAAGTCTAGAAGGATAGCATCGATTTGAGTGGAACTGTCAATGCCTGATGCCAGGTCTTGAATGGTGGTAATCAGCTGTGACTCGCACGAGCGTTTCTTGCGGAAGCCATGTTGATAGTCAGTCAGGATATTTTGATCTTCAAAAAACTTCATGAGATGACTATGAATGATGTGCTCTATGACCTTGCAACATACGGAAGTTAATGAAACCGGTCGATAGTTTGCTGGTTTGCTTTTATCCCCCTTTTTAAAGATAGGTGATACATTAGCCAATTTCCAATCTTCAGGTGTTTGGCCTTGATTTAATGAGGCCTGGAATATGAGAGTTAAAGCTGGTGTAACTGGTGTTGCCATCTCTTTCAGGAACTTAGTTGAGATCTCGTCTGGGCCTGTGGCTTTGTGTTGGTTTAGGCCATGTAGCAGTTTGTATACACCATTTTGGGTGACAGTAATCTGTGGTGCTTCATTATATTGGCTGGTTCCAAGGTTTGGGATGTTTGAGGTGTTATCAGTTGAGAACACTGATGAAAACTGTGAGTTCAGCAGTTTTGCTTTGGTCTTCGGATCACCATGTAAATTTCCATTCTCTTTCAGGGGAGCTATACCTGAGTTCTCACACTTTTTGTTTTTGATGAAAGTAAAAAGTTTCTTGTTTCCCGAGTCCTGGCTTACCATGTCATTTACATATTCGTTATATGATGATTTACATTCTTTTTGGGTCGATTTCTGTAGTTGGCGATATCGGTCCCAGTCTTTCGTTTTACCTGATTTGCGATATTTGTTGAATGCCCTTTGTTTCCGTCTAGATAATCGACGTATATTCCGGTTGCACCAGGGTTGACTATATCTGGTTGAGGTATGTTTAGATGGTACATGTTTCCTCAGGTTATCAAGACAGATGGCTTTAAAGTCAGACCATAGGTTGTTTATCGGTGTTTTTATATCGGAACAATCCATAAACTTGTCTAAAGAGACTTTCAGGTTGTTTGCCATGTTTGTAAGATTTACTTTCTTCCATAGATAAATAAGTCTTTTAAGAGGTTTTTGTCTAGCTGGTGTGATGTTGGTGTCTACTAAGACTATATCATGATCGCTTAATCCTGGAAGTGGTAAGCATTTGTTTACCAATGATGGGCGGTTAGTGAAAAAACTTTAATAGTAAAATAATTAAAAAATCCGAAATAAAAACTATCAATAGAGTTCCTCACCACAGTATGAATTCTATGAATATTTTCGCTAATTTATTAAATATATTTTGAATTTATTAAAGCATTTTACTTATGCTTTGTGCAATAACGCAACAATTTTAAATCTTTATATTTATATTAAATTTACTAAGATACGACCTTGAATTTACTTTTGAAAATTTTTAAAATGTAAATCTACATAATAAATATAAATGTTTTAAATTTTATTGAACTGTTTACAAACTAGAAATTGATTGAGAGCTAAAGAAATTGTTAAAATTACATTTTTTATGGCCATAGCCTTTAATCTGTTAATTGTTTTATTGCCCACCAATAAATCATTACTGATTATGCAAATTATTTATTTAGCGAACTTAAAGGTATATTTATGTATTGAAGAATACCCCTATCATCAGGTGCTTGTTATTCGATAGAAAGGTGGGTAAATAACTTAACTATAGCAAAAATGTCAGACTTCCGGTATGACAGTTCATAATATTTTCTGAAAATGGCATTAAACACCATAACCATAACCCTAACCCCAGAAAATAAATGGATTTTATTTTTATGTATATTTAATTTTCACCATAAGGTACATCATCACCACATGTACATGTTGGAAAATAGTTTTACAAAGAACATAAGAACTTTTACTTCAATACGTTTTTTTTGTATCATTTCCATTCCGTCAAAATTTTGTTATTTTCTTCCACCAGATCACTGATTTCGATGGAACTCCTGGCACTGAACTTCCGGTGTCAATGTACACAACAAAAACTCCAATCGATATGTGCTGTTTTAACGTTCGATCCTCATCTTAAAAAAATATTAACATTTTCTGTAAAAGACAGATATCAATTAAATTATTTTATTTGTATCAAAGACTTCAATGCAGAGACAAATACTTCTTTAAAATTAAATTTGTTTTCTTTCTTTATTTGCGGCTGTCAGCATCATCAAAGGAAAACGATCTGCCTTTATGTATATATTTCTGATATCAGACAGATAGTGGGGTACTGAACACCAGTATTTATTCAGCGGTTTCCTTGGCGTCTCCATATTACAATTACTTACATTGTATAATCTACCGCATCTACGACTATGATATGCTGATGTTGTCACAGTGATAGCGTAAACAGCGGAAGTCGCCTGCCGATTTGTTCAGACAAGAAAAAGACGGAACATGATCGGAATTGACATGATTCGAAACAACCGTATTGTCTTCCCTTGTCCAAAGTTATTCAAAACAAATGTTTGTTCTTTTTCTATTTGAAGTTTTAAACATTATTGCAATTTACATTTGTGTTGATATGTACGAATCTGAAAATCGGTGTAAATAGGTTTAAATTATCTCCGTTCTTTGCATAGTAGTTTTTTTTGTGTATTAATTAAAATTTATAAATACATTGTATTATTTGTTACAAATTACAGTTTCTAATGATTTCGTTTTGCATGTTGGTTTTTTGTATAAGTGGAGTGATATGAAATAAATGTATATACTTTTAAGACTAATATTAATGTACCTGTAGTACATTTGAATAAATATGTTTTAGTTGCATTTATAAAACCATAGAAAGGATGATCAATGACTACTTGTTCTTACAGTCACAATCACAAGAAGCAGGTGGTCTTGACCAGATATCGTATCAGACATAGTAGATATACACATAGTTATCTATTAAATAGTGAGGAACGACCGGAATGTATTCCATGTAATTTCAGTTGTTCACTAAAACATATTTTAATCGACTGTGTAGATGTTGCTCACATTCGACATTCTACAATGCAACAGTTTATCTGATTTATTTACAAATGACGAAATGTCGAAGGCAACACAAGAAATTAATTTTTATGTAAAAATATAGTTATATAATTATTAGATAACATAGGATCTAAATATATGGTTTTATCCTTTTAATGTTTCTTTTAAGTGTACATATAACCTGGTTGTTTTATAGACAAATATGTTTTATTTCTAAAGATCTTGTACATGTAGGTGTCTTATGTTTGTATATAAAATTTCTTCAGGCCACGATATAGCTGAAATACTGAGAATGTTGGCATTAAACACCAATCAATCAATCAACGTAGACCGAAAGTCTACTGTACTGTATGAAGATTTTTTTTACATCAAATGTTATGTGTTTTTATATGCCCGTCTTTATGGTATACCAATGTCCTTCTGTCCGTCCGTCCGTTCACATGTCACGCTCTAACTTAAGAACCCCTTGGCCAATTCACTTCAAATTTCACAGAGTTATTGGAATTGATGGTCTTACGGACTGTATACTTTATGGTGAAATTTTGAATTTTCATTCCAGAGTTATGGGACTTTATTCATCAAATTGTAGGCAATTTTTCGTACATGTATGTTGTGCTGTAAATTGAGAAACCCTTTGCCAATTCACTTCAAATTTCACAGAGTTATTGGAATTGATGGTCTTACGGACTGTATACTTTATGGTGAAATTTTGAATTTTCATTCCAGAGTTATAGGACTTTATTCATCAAATTGTAGGTGATTTTTCGTATGTTGTGCTATAAATTGAGAAACCCTTTGTCAATTCACTTCAAACTTCGCATAGTTATTGGAATTGATAGTCTTATGGTCTGTTTATTTTTTGGTGAAATTTCAATTTTTCATTCCAGAGATATGGGACTTTATTCATCAAATTGTAGGCGATTTTTCGTATGTCGCGCTGTAAATGGAGAACCCCTTGGCCAATTCACTTCAAACTTCGCACAGGTATTGGAATTGATAGTCTTACGGTCTGTATACTTTTTGGTGAAATTTCGATTTTTCATTCCAGAGTTATGGGACTTTATTCATCAAATTGTAGGCGTTTTTTCGTATGTCGCGCTGTAAATTGAGAACCCCTTCGCTAATTCACTTCAAACTTCGTACTGTTATTGGAATTGATAGTCTTTACTGATTTCTCAAAAAATGTTGTTTTCAATTGTATAAATATTGTATAAATGTTCCAATTCATGTTTATGGTGCAGCTGTTGGTGAAATTTAGATTTTTCATTCAAGAGTTATGGGAAAGAAAGTCTTTACAAATATTGTATGAATGTTGACGATGGGCGTATCATACGCTCTTGGTGCAGCTGTTTATTTGTTCATGTTGTTATTTCTCTACCAACATTTTCTTTTCAGTGAAATATATTAGAGAAGTTAGTCCCTACTTTCGTAAGTCATCTGCATTAAATGACCTTGGATGGGGAGGTCAAGAAGCCCAAAGAGATGCTGCACGTGCCAATTGGACAGAATCAAAAACAATACCACTAAAACTATGTTATTTATGTAGAAACCTTAGCATGTCTGATCCAGAACGTAAAACATTAGAGTTAAATTCACCAGATGGGAAAAGTTCATGTATTTTGAGATTTCCAGACCCTGGCACTGCTACAGAATGGTTCAATCTTATTCATGCTAATGTAGCCATTTTGATGAGACAGTGTATAGAAGAAGCTAATCATATTATGAGTTCAGCTCCAAATTCAGGAGAGATAAAGCATATTGGGTGGTTAGCTGAACAAGTAAGTTTAACTAGCTAGACCTTACTTACAATGTAGATAATAAAATTACATATGCATGCACTGTACCTATAGTTTGTATCATATTTTTCAGAGTGTAAAATGATATTTTTTTTTCAAAAAAGATTTAGAAAAAAAACTGTTTAAGCCAGTTTGGTATTAATTTCACCTACTGGTATATAGGCCACATTGGCACATACATACATGTACATTCATACAATGATATACACAGGATTCACAAAATTGCATATGGGTTTGGTGGTCCTAGTGAAAAAAATGTCAGTCCTCATTAATTTTCTATTGCAAAATACCAATCTTGTGTCAGTCCTTAGCAAAATCTGCCCAAATTTTGCCAGTCATGTCAGGACTGGTGAATTTCGTGAACTCTGCATGCAATGTTTTTGTTCCAGAAAATACTATATTGTACAACAGATACAGATAATAATCAACAACATAATTTACTGAATTTATGTCATATTTCTGACTGTACAGTACTAGTACATGTAGATCACAACTTTTTAGGTTGAAAGAACAGCTTTCATATTCAGTACAGTCAGAAACATAGTATGGTAAATCACAGGTGCATGGGGCATGGATTTCGTTTCCTCCTCCCCCTTTTCTCTACTACCCCCCCCCTTTTTTCAAAATTTTCATATAAATCATTCCTTTTTCAAAATTTTCATAATCATTCGTTTTTTCTTCATTTGACAATATCAGTAGACGTCATACATCATGAATAATATAATACATGTATTCTGTGTCCACATTTTTTTGACTGATACAGTATAAGAGAGAAGGTATGCAACTCCACTTTCATATTTCGCGCCATATCGCTCACCTTGGTTGGGAAACCCCAGTGTTTTTTACACTTTTTACCTTGTCTACATATGGCACTGTCGTATCAAACTGTTTCTAAGACACTTACCTAAATGCCCATGTTCGTATTTCAGTCCGTACGTCGATCTTTTCCAAGAAATCTCGCCGAGAATAGCGAAGCAGCTTCGTTTCTAGGTCAAACAACATCATACAAGACGGAAGTGCAACAACGATAACACAAGTTTTTTTACGAATGGAATACTTGCAATGAAAAACCCAGATGCGCTCCGAATATTTTTCCCGGAATATTTTAGAAACCACATGTAACCTTGTAAAACCGTAAATAACAGATGAAAAATGGACGAAGACCAACTTCAGGCATACCAGCTTGCTTTGAGTTGCCATAACTTGCTTATTCTTGGCCAGACAGGGACTGGTAAAACATTTTTGATGACAAAATTCGTCAAAAGTTTGAGACACAGAGGTAAACAACACAGGAGAGACTTTTACTATTTTCCTTGGGTTGTGCATTTACTTATTTCCAGAAGAAACCAAATTTTGTTATAAGAATAAGCCATTAATTCTGTTGAAATGTCAGATGCATTAACTCATTTTGTAACTGGATTGGTAAATTTGCTTTAAAGTTATTAATAAAAAAAATTATATTGTGCGCATAGTTCTCAAATAAACAGTAAAACTCTTAATTCAGAAAAAAAAACCCACACACTTCAGAAAAACAAAATTGCATGGCTGCCATTTTTTATATTTATTTCAAATATTTTATTGATAAATCAATAGGATTGGATAACAGGCTATGCCTATACAAATCCTCTCCAACAACAAGATGGAACAATTAGAACACAATTTACATAAGTAGTTAGAGTTCTCCCCTTTTTTTTTTACATCACAATGAACCAACCGTTCAAATATTTTGGTGGGAGCTTATTCCTCTGGAATATTTTATTTTCTTGTCAAATGGAAAACAAATACTGTATAAGTGTTTATTTTTGCAGGAGCAAAATTTGGCGAAATTGTCTTGAAATGGGATGCATTTAATTATGCCACAAAATTTCGCGCAATGGCTATTTATGTGATACTATTTGAATGTGAAATAATAATTCGGGACTTTATTTTTCGCGCATTTAACATCCTCGCAAAGAAAGCGAAAATTAAATACCCACCAAAATAACCACTTATACTGTAAAATAGGAATTTTTTTTTCTGGATTTCAACACTGATTTCTGTCACTGCTGAAAACTGGAGTTACACAAGTTATTTATTATTTACTCCTGAAAGACAGATTATTGTTTTATAAAATCAGTGACATGAAATGAAAAGGAAATAGCCCCCTTAGTTAAATGGTCCCTCCGGCTCCCTTCTCGTTTCTAGAACTAAAACAAATGCATATTTTTTCATCTGTCCGCTGATTTCATATTTTCGTTTTATTTAGGGACCGACCATTTAACTTGAAGGGGGGGGGGTTATGGTTTTTTGTTTCGTTCAGAATTTTTTTTCGGACAACACAAGAGTTAGAATATTTATTTTTTTGTCGCGCAAAGCACATTTTTTTTCCCCCAGAATCCAACAATATGTTATATGACAAAAACTCTGAATCAGATTTTTTTTTTCCCTCCACCAAAATCAGAATATTTTTTTCAGCAACATTGGTAATCAGAATATTTTTTTAGAAAAAAACCATAACCCCCCCCTTTCAAGTTAAATGGTCGTTCCCTTATGATGTGTTTTTTTACGTGTTTTGGGGTAAATCTATGGACCGCACATTTTTATGCCATAGTCCCATTCTATAGCTGTTCTCAGCTTCTTCTTCCTTTGTTTTTTTTATTTATTTTGTATTTTTTTAGCTGTATATGTATTTGTTTGGGTATGATTTCAATAATTTGAAGTAGAGGCAAGCTAAATATTTCTTTTTCATTGAAATTTTGACTTCAGTTCTAACCATTCAATCATATCTATTTCTCAGTTTGAATTTCTCCCAGAGAAATTCTTTGTATGTGTTAACAGTTATTTACCATGAAATTATTTCAGTGTTTCCATATTCAGATGGTCGTTGTGCCATTTTTACGAAATGCTGGAAATAATCCGTCTGCTGTTATGTTTTTTCAGCGATTTTTATATTTTCCACCAAAAAATTCCGGGAAAAATATTCGGAGCGCATCTGGGTTATTCATTGCAAGTATTCCATTCGTAAAAAACCCCGTGTTATCGTTGTTGCACTTCCGTCTTGTATGATGTTGTTTGACCTAGAAACGAAGCTGCTTCGCTATTCGCGGCGAGATTTCTTGGAAAAGATCGATGTACGGACTGAAATACGAACATGGGCAATTAGGTAAGTGTCTTAGAAACAGTTTGATACGACAGTGCCATATGTAGACAAGGTAAAAAGTGTAAAAAACACTGGGGTTTCCCAACCAAGGTGAGCAATATGGCGCGAAATATGAAAATGGAGTTGCATACCTTCTCTCTTATACTGTATCAGTCGAAAAAATGTGGACACAGAATACATGTATTATTCATGATGTATGACGTCTACTGATATTGTCAAATGAAGAAAAAACGAATGATTATGAAAATTTTGAAAAAGGAATGATTTATATGAAAATTTTGAAAAAAAGGGGGGGGGGGTAGTAGAGAAAAGGGGGGAAGAGGAAACGAAATCCATGCCCCATGCGCCTGTGTGGTAAATCACTGTGATAGACATTATGAATACTCATCTTGGTGATATGGATATATCTTTTGTTCTATTAAATATATCTTCAAAATTTTTGCATTTAGAGTGTTACTCACTATCACACAAAAGGCATATCTAAATAAGTAAATAGATTAAACAGACCAAAAAGTGTGAAAAGATATATCTAAATAAGTAAATAGATTAATCAGACCAAAAGATATATCAATATTACTAAGAAGAGTGATAGATCTATCACAGTGACTTATCATGCTATGACTGTACTGTACATGTAATTAGACCTATTGTGTTGAAGATATATATACATTTTTGTACATTTATTGTAGTGAATTTGTATATATTATTTGTATGTTATGTAAGAACATGTTGATAATATTATTTCCTTTACTTTGTGCTATGTATTTTTTTGTTTTAGCTCACTTTGCCATGGCCATATCATATGACTGTTAGCTTTTGCCATAATTTGGCATCCATCTGATGATCTGTCTGTCATCAGATATAAACAAACAATAACAAAACATGTATATAGCTATAGATTCACTTCAAATCAAAATTACTAAATACACCATGTAATATATCTTGTATCACAGAAACATGGACACATAACAACGCAGGGTGATCAGTGAATGCTCGTAGATTTCTGCATTATATACATGTAGTTAACTAACTATGAAGGTTCTGATGGTTGTAAATGTTAACTGGTACCATATATATATATTTCAATACTTTCCGCATATCATAATAGTTGCTACATTTGTGTACATACCTGTATCGCCATGTTGGCAATTTGAAATAGATGGCATCTATTTTAAACAATTATTAATTTCAATAAACATCATATCCTCATTCAGAAACAGGGCCATTCTATGATTAGGAAGGACAACATCACACATAAAACTGCTACATTTGTAGGGTTAGGGTTATGGGTGTTTAACGCCACTTTCAACAATATTTCAGTTATATCGTAGCAGTCAGTTTAATTGGTGGAGGAAACCGGAGTACCCGGAGAAAACCACCGATCTGCCGCAAGTCACTGACAAACTTTATCACATAATTTTTATCGAGTAGACCTTGCCATAAGCGGTATTCGAACTCACAATGTTAGTGATTGCACAAGTAGTTGTAAATCCAACTACCATACGATCACGACTATGACAGCCTCTACTACATTTGTAATACCTGTAATTAAATCATTATGATAGACCACTGTGGCACAAATTACTGATTACAAAATTTGAAAATGTCCCCAGACATAAGCATGTATTTATGATGATTACAGAAAATAACATGAATACATGTACAGAGAACTACAGAAATTTATGTTATGATAGACCAAATAAATGTAGTTATATCATTGAGTCTTCTGCTGACTAATTTATAAATAGATAGTCATACTCTCACATGCAAAATTCCTGTCCATAGATGAGTTACAAGACAGTCGTGAAAATAATCCCTGTTATGACATCAGCCGATATGTTAAGGATACAAGGGGAGACAACCGCCTCATTTGTATATGTTACACTAAGGATATAAAACATCAAAATAGATAATTCTAACACTGTTTTTATTGAACACTAGGTAAAATTGATTGATACATTGTACTTTTAACATGTTCAAGCATCCACACTGTGCATGCTAATTTTGTTACAATAAATGGTATCAATAAAATATGAAAAAACACGGAAACCCGCATTCTTTGTCATTATACATGTAGGTTTCACCACGATATAGCGTTAAACACCAATCAATCAAAAACCATTATAGGTTATATTTACTCAGCCATTGTTTGTTTTATTACAGTTATCTAATGAACAAGGATACCCAACATGGAAACCAGTATTCCTTGCCATAACAGATAAAGATCTAATGATGTATGATACAGCACCATGGAGTAAAGAAGAATGGGCTACACCATTTCAAAGTCACCCATTGCTAGCAACTAGGTACTTGTATATACAATACAACAAGTGTTTGGTTATAATAGTATTCTGTAACCTCTGAATCGCCGTAAACTTCTATCTTAATTTAGAGGGTTAGGATTTATAATGGTGTCTAAACGCCACTTTCAACAATATTTCAGATACATGTATATTGTTCTATCTTAATTTAGGTAAGTTGAAAAGGTCAAAGTTTCAACACCAACAGTCTGAGGTCCTCAGCATTTTGAATGTCATTTATTCTTCTTTGTACATGTACTTTTTACTTTCTACACATTTTCAATAATGTTCATGTCAGGGAGGCATGGTAAGGATGAAATATGTTTTCCATCAAGTTGTCTGCTGAGACATATGACAGACAGTGTGCATTGTCTTGGATGATGTAGGGCTAAGTTTAGGAAAATGACTGACGAGCGATCAATGGTCATGATATTTTGTCTAAAATATATATATATTCTGTTAATCAGTTTTTCAGTGTTTAAATGGGTCAAGCCAAAAACAATAAAGTTGGTATGTGTTGCTGCTCCTATTAACATTGAGGAGTAATAACAAAGACTAGTTGGCTTGGTATCAGAATAATGTGTCCGAATGGAGCGACATGTCTACCCACGGACTGTTGTTTCAGTGAACTAGCACTTAGTATGCTTGTCTATTAAAAAGAGTACATTATCATCATCTCATTGAACGTAGCTTGTTCTCAACATAATATAACTGAAAAATTGCCTGTTTGGCATTAAACAACAATAACTCACTGACACATTGTTTGAGTTGTCATTCACTTATGTACATAGTGTAAGAGTACAGGTACCCCCACTATAAAACATATAACACGGAATCAGGATAATGTGTCTGAGTGGGGCAACATGTCTATTCGCAGACTGTTGTTTCAGTATTGTTTTTCACTATAAAAATCCAGCTAAGCGTGTTGGTCTAGTACAAAGCGGACCTCATCATCATTTCATTGAAAATTAACCTGTTCTCGCCATTATAAAGCTGAAAAATTGCTGAGTTGGCATTAAACAACACTCGCTCACTCACTGAAAATAATTGTCACTCATTTTTTTAAGATTACATGTCCAACTGATATACATACATGTATACCTTATTGAATTTGTAACCATTACATATACTTTCAGACTAATTCATTCTGGTCAACGATCTAATCCTTTGACAGGAGCTGACTTAATCACGTTTGGTACAAGGTGTGGCACCAGGAATGGAGTAGAGATGCATGTATTTAGAGTAGAAACACTACGAGATTTAGCCTATTGGTCCAGGGCATTAGTACAAGGTTCACATGGGGCTGCTGTACTTATTAAAGAAGTCACTTGTGGTATGGCTTACTCTACTAATGTATGGACCAAAACAAAACATGTTAAATAACCTCAGGGATGTTTTATTTATTTTAATGTGTATTGTTGTAGCATCATTTAATCAGTACTTTTTTTTGTATTTCAATATTACGACCCTATAAACAAACAGTATTAGAAGTAAGATTTTACCTGAATGCTGACCGTGGATCATAGTCGAATAACATGTATGCAGAGTGCTTGCACATTAAGGATCTCTTTTGTAGATTTCCAAAAAAGAGTTGGCACAAAGAAAATACTAAAAGTTTTCGTCCCTTCCCAGCCCTCCATACTTTTCCAGTGTCAGTCAAGAGTTTCTGCCTCGGTTGTCTTAATTCCTTCCTTTCAAATACTGCCAAAGTTGATGTTAAACACCAATCAATAAATAAAAACTCATTCCCTCCTCATTTCAGTGTAGTTTATTTTCTGACAGTGTTCTCTTCATGAAAGAGCATGAAATAATTGTTGCTGGGTGTTAAGCAACAAACAGTCCATTTTAATCCCTTTCTCCCCATTAGTCAAATTACTGTTGTCTACCCTGACTGTTGTATTCTTAATTTTTTTTTTAACAATTTTTTTTCACACAATAATTAACATTTTTCATTTCTCATAATTATTCAAAGTTAGATTATGCCCCGAGTTATTTGCTGTCACACTGGTTATTTCTTCTTCTTTTTTTTAAAACTAAATGATACATGCACATATGTGAGGTAAAATTCATATGCTGAAGTTCATATTGTGATATTACCATGTTTTTGTTTTAGTATGTACCTGGCAGAATCAAGAAGCATGTCTGAGTCTCCACTATGACGGTGGGTTTACCTTATTAAATGCCAACAAGGACAAACCCCAGGTCATCTGGTCTTTCCCGTTTGAAAAGTTACGAATATCAGGAGATGATGGCAATCGGTTGATGTGGCTTGACTTCGGCACCGATGGAGAACATGTAAGGTCATTTGTTGAAAAAAAAGAATAATAAAAAAATATCTATATACAGTTGACTCTCGTTATCTCGAATTCGATGGGACCATGGAAAAAATTCGAGTCAACCGTAGTTCGACTCAAGAGGAGCTACGAAGATACCGGAAGTGTGGTTTGTTTAACAACGAAAGGGAGACAACTCGAGCAAAATTTTGAAGAGCTAAAACCAGCATCGCATGTCCCTATTCTCGGAACGATTTTAAACATATTCGATATTTTTGTTGCTGTTTTTTTCTCTCCGTTAAATTCTTTGAATCTTGTGAAACGACTGATAACTTCTAGATATCTTTTTTTGTGTGAATGAATATGTTTATCCGTTTTGTTTATGTTTTTCACCTGTTGCATTGTCATTAAACTTCACCCATCATGACATTTTTCTTTGTACAATAAATGGTGTGTTTTTATTATTCAATAAAGTGTAGAAGAAAACTATTCTTCATTAATCAAAATTAATTTCCGACAAATAATTCAATAGATAAAACGCTTTCTTTGTGTACTTTTCATAATCATTGATGTATGCCGACCCAAGCGCACTTATTATGAATCGATAATTTTTGATTGTACACATCTAACCTGTGTCATAATACCAAGCCAATTCAAATATTATCACTAATTAATTTGACAGATTGTGAAATAAACATGTGAAATAGCCTAAGGTAAAAATGTCAAATTCAATGAACGGATGTTTCACCTGTGATCCGATTTTAATCCCAAGGTAATACACATGTTTTGACAGATAAATTTGACTTAACGAATGTAAATAATATGGCTTTCTACATCTCGGGACCAAAACTTTTATTCGAGACAACCGAAATTTCGACTCATCCGAATTCGACTCAACAGGAGTCAAATTATATATATTTATACACAATGAAGTTCGGGACTTCGATAAAAATTTGACTCAACCGGAAATTCGAGTCAACCGAATTCGAGACAATGAGAGTCAACTGTATATATATCTAATTTAATGTGCATGACACATCCTGGTATAACCTTCATTAGGTACACTCAAAGTCAAAAAATGTTTGAAAGCAAAATAATTTAGAAGTTGTTATGAGCAAGAAACTAAACTGGCTTCAACAGGATAGTTATAATCGTCCAAGGTCATCAAAACCTGAGGGAGGAGAACCATAGTTTTAATAATAGTCACATTTTATTAGGAACTATAAATTTCAATAATAAATGTATCTAGCACACCATATCAGTGCAGAAACACTGACTACTTGGTGGATAATGCTCTCAAGGAACTAAAAGTTCACCAGCAACTTGATATTTCTTCAAATAAGTAAAAAATAACGTCATCATACACATGTATTATAATGTAAACAAAGATATAAAAGTTAGTGATCTCGACAAGGTTCTGGTATAACCTACCATTACCTTACAATGTATCTTAAACTGCTTTTATAATGTTTCAGAATACAATTAAAGTTTCTAGAGAATTATGTTGCAAAAAAAACCCACTGAAAATGATGACTAATTTGGGGAACCACACCAGAGGTGTAATGGCTTGCATACTTGTCACAGATAAACTAAAGACTATAAAATTAGTATTTGTTGCTTCACTGCTAAGCATGCAGCATTAAGATATCAGAATGAAGATAATGTATCAGAGCTGAGTGACATGTCTATCTGTGGATTGTTGTTTCAGATCAGAGTTGAGTGACATGTCTATCTGTGGATTGTTGTTTCAGTGAGCTAGCACTATAAAAATCTAACTAACTGTGTTGGTCTAGTACAAAGTGAACATCAGTATCATCTCATCGAGTGTAAGTTTTTCTCGCCATGGTGTGGCTGAAAAATTGCTCATTAGGTGTTAAACAACAATCACTGACTCGCATAATTTATGGAATAATGATTCATTTTAAATTTTAAAAAAACTATTTTTCAACTTTTGGAAAAACTGACAACAAATTTAATTTAATTCTTTATTTATTTAACGAGGATTTCCGAAAGTCAATGGCTATGAGCAGTTTTTGATTGTTTGTTTGGTTGTTTTCTAGGATACCTATTTAAAAAAATATTTAAATATTAATTGAGTGAAATGTGTTTATAATTTTGTTTATAATTACAGGAGTTAGATCTACAGACCTGTCCTAAGCCGATTGTGTTTGTCCTTCATACATTTTTGTCAGCCAAGGTAAATAGGCTTGGACTGGTAGCCTGAATGTCAGACAATGTTTTGGTTGCAATGTAAGGAAGAAGGATCCCAGATTTAATCATAATAGATACAGGAATGCAGTAAGCATCAATTGAAGCTGACATTTAGAAGCAGACATTTTAGAATATTACCATGTTATTAATGATACAAAGTAAATGTGATAAGATTTTACGAGAATTTATTCTGTAGTTAAATAATTTCTGTGTTTTTTTAGATGTGATGCAATTTTAAGATAGAATAAGCAAATGGGAAGCAAAATGCCAAAGATAGTTAACTCAAAAATATGCAGGAGAAAAGTATTAAACTTTTGTATTTTTTGTAAATGTTCAGATAAGTTAATATTTGATTTAGTATAAAATTTAACAAACTGTAGCTAAGAGATTTACAGTTTTAAATGAAGTAGAATATTTACTAATTATCTATTTATTTATTTATTTGATATTATTAACCGAAACTTGAATATTCTTCAAAAAAAAATAAAGAAAGACAAATAAACTGTTATTTTAAATCTCCAGAGGTGACTGCTCTTAATCATCATCAAATTAATGAATTTCCAACATTTGATTCTCCCATGCAACGTTAATGCTATTTAATACCTATCTATTTTTTTTGTGCTTTATTCTGTAGCATCATTTTTACATTGCTACAGGGGGCCGTCGTGGTTGTGATTGTATGGTAGTTGGATTTACAACTACCTGTGCAATTGAAATGCAAATAGTACAAAACAAATCTCCTGAATGCATTTGTTTCTGTTTGTGCTATACATAGTATGCTATTTTATTTTTCTTGCCATACAAATGGTTGTAGTAGTATGTTTATAGGTATTACAGTCAAATTATAAGCCATAACTATTTATCTATGTGTTTTTTACATGATATGATATAAGTAGTAAAGAGTATATCTCAACCATAGAGATGTGTATAATGTAGATATAAGATTGTATATATATTTATAGTATTTATTTTAATTCATTAGATAGGTTTGTTTTTAATTGAAATCCTTAATTTCTACAATTTGTTTGGAGTAAAACAGATATTAAAAATTTCCTTCCTTTTTTATGTATGGCTGATGTGGTTGTGATCATATACTAGTTGGATTTACAACTACCTGTGCAATCAGTGCCTATCACCACTAAAGTTGTGAGTTCGAACCCCGTTCATGGCGATGCAACATTGTGATAAAATTTTCAGTGACTTGCGACAGGTCAGTGGTTTTCTTCGGGTATTCCGGTTTCCGCCACGATATAACTGAAATATTGTTGAAAGTGGTGTTAAACACCATAAACCAACTAAACCTTTTTTATATTATGTGTAAGCCAAAGAATCAGATCTGTGAATGACCCCTGAAATTCTGTTGTACAAATACATCCCACATATCAGTCCTCATGATGAGCACCGTCCTCTGGTCCAAGACCAGTAAAACTTTGTTTGGACCAGTACATGTACATTTATCAGTTTTTATTTAAGAACTATATAAAAATAAATTCAAGAATTTGATTCGGACAAGTAAATTCAAATTTTCATTTCGAGTGCTCATATGACATTCTACATAAGACACACATAATAAGTGACCGTTACTGATTTTGGCTGTCCTATTTAGTACTTTTGTATTTCTTGCTGCCAAAGACATTTCAATTATTTATCTTTCCAATCTTTTGACTGAACATGCATTCCTGTTATGCCAGCTTATTCCAGAAACGCTTAATTAGATATCTACTTTTTTGTTCAAATATAACTTAGCTTTTGAAATTTCATGTTTATTCATGAAAATGTGGGAACTTTCATTTTAGCCAATTTAACTGATATTATTGTGTTGGAGATGTAGCTAGGGAGAGTACAATGTTGTAGTCCTTGTTTGTTTTACTTAAAAGATGATAATTTTGTAGTGATAATAAAATTAATGAAAATGTAGAATAAGCTGTTTTAGAATGGTTAATTCTTAGTGAAATGCCAATATAATGTAATTATTTGTTGCCATAGTACTTGTAAATTAACTTTTTTCATTTATTTTTATTTATTGGTAATTCTCTTGTATTTGTATTTGAAGTTGTTTTCCTCATATAAATCTGGAACTGCCACGATATAACTGAAATATTGTTGAAAGTAGCATTAAACACCCTAAGCCTATAAATCTGGATATTAGATTAACATTTATATTTTTTGGATGAAAAATATTTATACTGTAAATGGTGGGCAAATTGTTGCATTTTTGTCTTTTTTGCTTTTTAAAGAATAGCTATAATCTAGATCCTTTGGCAAACTACTCAATATTAGTTAGAAGTCACATCAAACAGTGATAATCAATTATAAATAGTTAATACATACATGTGTGGAGCAAGTTTATTTGAATTCGATTGTTTTTGTGGTAAAAATGTTAATCTTGTATCAAATATTTGAAAATTGTTTTTAATTTTTGAAGAATTTCTTTCTTTCTAAATAAAGTGGTCTGGGAGATTGTTGGTTCAAAACATTAAAAACAGTGATTTCATGGAGTTGACAAATGCTTAAATACTTAAAACAGTCAATCTTCAGATTGTCTCAATTATGAATTGTATTTATCTTTAGCAGTTTAAGTTTAACTGAATTGTATTTATCTGTTCCAGTTTTTCACAAAGCAAAAGGGGAACTCATATGTCCATTAAATTCTTCCAAAAAAAATTTCAGCCTTCGTCATCAGTATTTTATAGTGATGTAGTGATGTCAAAATGACAAAATAACTATAATTTTAAAGTAGCTTGATGTAAAAGCAGGAATGTGATTATTTTGTTCACCTTGAAGAAGGTCGTTGACCAATTCGTTGGGTGTTTTTTTTTCACCTTGAAAAAGGTTGTTGACCAAATCAGTGTTTTTAAGGGAATTAAATGATCATTTTCTTTATGTGAAATTATTCATTAAATATTTCTATTTGTCTATATTGTATATACATTTATTATACAGAACACTGCCAGTAAGTAATAAGTGAGATTATACAATGTAAGGGGTAAAATGGATTATATGTAAACACCTCATATGGAGAAACACTTTAATGGTTTATTTTATTTGCTGTTTTTAAATAAGAATGATCTTGTCACACATAATTTGCATAGACAATAGTCCACCCTCTAACAAGGCCACTCCTTCTGCAATGCAAAGGTGGCTCTAAAAGAGATGGCCTCTCTTGAGAGGGATAGTTTACTAGTATTTACTAGTATCTCAGTGCATCTGAAATCTGGCCTGATAAGAGGACAAGTCTCTAGTGGGAGGGATCTTATAAAGGGGGGTATTGTACAAAGAAATTTACAAAAAATGATCAAAATTGTCCTTTAACAATTTTTTTATGCTGATATATTTATTGGTTCCATTCATCAAATTTATTGTGTTTTTTGCATTAAAACCAAGGATTTTGAGAATTTTCATTCAGGGCTTTTGTTAAGTGGTAAATTTATATAAAACTTTTATTATATCTTACTGTTTTTTATGAATATTTAATGAGATTATGTACTGTTCAAATAGTTTGTGGGGGAAAATCAGCTAATCGTGTTAGTGGTGTTCTACACATGTCTTAGTATGGAATGGTCTAATTATTGTATGGCTGTTTTACCCTTCCAGAGCACCTGAGGTCATCCCCTGTATTTAATGAGGTTCCTGTTGTTCTATCTTTAGCTTTCTGTGTAATGTTTTGTAGATTGTTGTTTGTCCTTTTGTCCTTTTCTGTTGGCCATTGTATTGTCTGTCTGATTTATGGCTTCTGATTACCCCTTGGTATGTTTAAACATTTCTTACACATGTCTTAGTATGGAATGGTCCAATCATTTTATGAGTGTTTTACAGACGGCCACTCAAAGTTTACCTGTATTCTGTGTCACTTTTCATCCTAGACTTGAACAAAATCATTGACAATTAATAACTTTCGAGCTATTAAATTATTGAATAATTAACAAAATTAACCTTAAATTGTTACAAAAACTTTGCAGAATTACATTTTTTTCCCAATAAATTACTTTCCGGTAGCAGTAATATACAAATCATTCAGGACGGAACTGTCAATCCGGATGGACTGATCTTTAATGCACGATAAATTGTCTTACGTTGTCATTTTTCCTTTGAATACAAGATTGACTGTATGTCATAGTAATTAGTATGGAGTGATCTAATAATTTTAATGGGTGCTCGACAGATGTCTTACATGTAGTATAGTATGGAATGGTCTGATGATTTTTATGAGCATTCTACTCATGTGTTTATATGTAGTATGGAATTTTCCAATCACTTTAAAAAAATAACCATATGATCTCATGATACACATTTATAATGGATGATAACTGTAGTATAGGACTGTAGAAAGTTGTGGTTGTATTATATTTTATCAGTGACAGAAATGGCATTGTACTATAGATTTTGTAAAATAAAACTACTTTTAAATTATATAGAAATATGAATGCTGGATAGTATGGTGATCATGTATAGAAGTTAAATTTGAAGCATCTTCTGTTTTAGTCACTTGTAATAAGGAGCCAATATTATAAAAAAAAAAATAATAAATTAAACACAAAATTTTTATTGCACTAAATTTTGCTGTAAACAATTGTTAATCACTAAATAGCAAGAGATTTACTATTCAGCAAAGCTTACACTATTAAAGAATTAATAAAATTAGGGGGTTCAAATTTTCCCCTGTCGACGATTTTGCAATTGAAAAAGGGGGTGTTACTTATGTAATATAAATCTTGACACCTACATCTAGATCTGAACTTGCATATATAGTTCTCTTACGTTTGGACATTGTTGAGTTGTATGTGATAAAGTTTTGTCAGTGACTTGCGAAAGGTCTGTTGTTTTTTCGAGTACTTAGTTTTCCTCCACCAATAAAACTGACCACCATGATATAACTGAAATATTGTTGAAAGTTGTGTTAAACATTATAACCCTAATCCTAGTACATACAGATATTGCAAGAACATACTGTTCAATTATATATTAATCTAAAATAATTTAAGACAACATTTAATTTTGATGATTTTGTTTATGTCATCATATATAATGACTCTCTTATTTCAAGTTGACAGAAACCATGTATTTTTATTTTAGAGTGTTTGTATGGCATCTATGTATTTAACATTTAACTATTTAATATTGATCATAAATGCAATATTACTTTCATGAGTTAAGAGACTAGCAGCTTTGTTGAATGACTACAAATGAAAAATCATCTACATGTATTTGAAAGTATGGTATATTCATTCTATGAGTTAAGTCAAATAGCAGTGGTTGTATTATGGCTTGTGCTATACTTTTTTTTTATGTAATACACCAACTGACCATCTTAAATTTAATTTTGAGATCATAGTGTAATTTTTGTGGTATTTTAATTATGAAGTCATGTAGCTGTATTTGTTTGCAATTCAAAATGTGTAGGTGTACTTATATTGAAATAAATCATTTTTACTGTATATTTCTATATTGTCATGATTGTAACAGATTTCAAATTGAAAATAATATACATATATTGCTGCGAGTATAACTTGTATTTTAAACTCTTATCAAAACAGGTGAAAAATACTCTGTGAACATATCAATTCTGCTTGTTTCTACACCTTGTATAAAATAAATTTGATGACTGATATTTATTTATATATAATTCTTCCACTCTAAATCCTGACCTTTAAAAATGTGGATGTCTGTGTGCATGTCCATCTTTCTGTAGTAATTTAGATGATGGATCGTCAAAGAAATTAGTTTTTTAGTTGTATATACTAGTGTTATATATTTTAATATATAGATTTTATAAAAGATTACAGACATTTTGTCTTTTAACTTGTTTTTATTATAACTTAATGCAATATTAGACCTCTTAGGGGCTACATGGGTTAGATTTAAAACCAATTCTTTTATGGTCAAACGCATCTTATTTCTAGAGGTCTTGTAGTTGAGGAAATTCGTTAATGCCATGATATAGCTGAAATACTGCTAAAGGTGGTGTTAAGCACCAATAAATCAATCAATTAGAACCGATTCTGAAAGGAGAGATTGTAATATACCCTTTAACTGATCTTGGAAGGTAGAGAGAGGTAATAATATTCCCTTTAAATAATATATTTGATGGTAGGGAGATGGTTCTAATAGCCTATAATTGACTTTGAATGTTACAGAGAGGTTATAATAGAGCCTTTAACTAATACTGTAAGACAGGCAGGGAGAGGTTCTAATAGCCTATAATTGACTTTGAATGTTACAGAGAGGTTATAATAGAGCCTTTAACTAATACTGTAAGACAGGCAGGGAGAGGTTCTAATAGCCTATAATTGACTTTTAATGTTAGAGAGAGGTTATAATAGCACCTTTTGCTGATACTGGAAGGTAGGGAGAGGTGTAATAGCCTTTAACTGATATTAGGCAGGGAGAGGTTGCAATATGGCACAATACTTAAATCTTGATTGTGAGATAATTTAGTACAAAATACAATTGCCATTGAAAAAAATGTTTCATAGTAACCCGAACTAGTAGGTTGTGGTATAGGCTAATGATAAACATCTCTATCATCTTTGTAAAAATGTTATTACACAATTTTTAATTTCATTATCATTGTAAACAATTTTTATTTGTAAATCATTAGTTGTAAAATTAATGATAAAATGTAGAAAACAATTTGACATGGCCTCTTGAACCCTGTTCATGGCGAAGTGTACTCGATACAATATTATGTGATGAATTTGTCAGTGACTTGCGACAGGTCGGTGATTTTTTCCAGGTACTCCGGATCCTCCACCAATAAAACTGACTGCTGCGGTATAACTGAAATATTGTTGAAAGTGGCGTTAAACATCATAAGCCAAACCGACAGAAAAATTAAATATTTGTAGAAATAAAGAATATCGCAGTCATAAAGTTGTGGTATCTTATAGAAGGGGTGTGTGGGGTTTGGTTTTTTTTGTTGTTTTTTTTATAATTTAGAGATCAATATTGATGAAATATAAAAAAAAAACCACAAATATCTTAAGTCACAAAATAATGGCCATTCCTTTGTCAAAGCCTTATATTATTCAGGTTTTGTGATAGAATATTAATTATAAAATCTTAATGACAATCTGCTGGAACAGAGATTATAATATGCAAGATATAAACCTCATTTAATGGTGCTACTAAATTTATGTCAAACCCAAGTATAGTAGATTTTTGCATGACTTTTTTTTATATAGAATTAATAATTGCTTATTAAATTTGAACCCATTTACATTTAATTGTATTATGCTCAAACATTGTGAAGTGTAATGCTAAAAGTTTGAACTGTTAAAACTGTAAATGTATATATATGCATATGTATGTGTAAAAACAATATGTTCTTAGTCCACTAATTAGAGACCTACTGTCTTCCCTTTATATGTGGCACTGTCCATCTTAATTCTGCTGTTAATTGTTAATAATTCAACTATCTCAATCTATAACAATAATACTGGACCATTTAGAAATTCTACAAAACTCAGAGCCTCTGGTTACAAGCTTGAATAATTAAAGAATGAAAAATATATGTATTGTTTTTCATTTGTTTAAAACTAAAAATAACAATTTCAGGAGACCAGGCAAATTAAAATAAATGTTTTTTTCAAAATGTGGGGCAGCATTTGATGTAACCCGTTATTGTTATGGTACAACAAGGTTAGACAACTCTGTTTCTTTCTACAAATAAACCTTCACATCATTTAACCTATTGTTTTTTTTGGTCACTTATACCTTAAACATATTCAAATGATATTAATTTAAAAAAAAATGTGTGTCTTAAGAAAACTACAAATATAAGAATGTTATATTGAGACAGTCCCTTCACCGGTGTATATATATAATGATACTCTGAAGCAGAGCATGCAATATTATATCTTATTAGAAGTGTAGAATTATGGCTGTCTATAATTTATTAAATTATAAGATACCTATGTATTGTTGTAGTCCCTTTTGATATTTTTTTTTGTTATTGTGCAAATTTTTATTTAAGTGTTGTTTTCATATGATATTAACAATAAAGTATATGATGAAAGTCATTATTTTTTCTATTTTTTATAAATATTTTAAGCATCTGTTAGATCATTATTTTTGTGTGTGCAGGAGATACGAACTCATCTTGAGTATCTAGTCATAGCTGTTCATCTCCTCATACCCAATTGTTGCCGGGGGCAGGGGACCGTCGTGATTGTATGGTAGTTGTATTTACAACTACCTATGCAATCAGTGCCTATCACCACTTCAGTTGAGAGTTTGAATCCCACTGCTGCCGATGTGTTCTCGATACAACTTTGTCAGTGACTTGTCTGTGGTTTCCTCCACCAATAAAACTGACCGCTACAATATGACTGAAATATTGTTTTAAGTGGTGTTAAACACTGTAACCCTCCATTGTTACATCAGAGTGTACATCATGGATGACTACTTCAAATAGAAAATCTTATGCCCCACGATTTCTTTTCCATTCAATGACTTCATTTTCCATCAACCAATTGATATAGATATACAATTTTACCTATTGCTATTTGTGATACAAGGAAGGTCAATTTTTCTACCAAAGGATCATGTCATGCCATCACTTGGAGTCTGTTTTTTTTTTTATCACTGAACCAATTACTATAGACCATTTGTCCTGAATCATCCTTAGAGTGTCTACTTTCAAAATTATATCTAAATATCCCACAAATCATCAAGCATGGCTGCAGTTACTAATAATAGATAATAAACGTAAAACACACCTAATAAGCCAATAAAGGCAGTTTCCCTCAAAATGAGCTGGGATATGAACATTATATCAATTTTTATGCAAGACATGAAATATGCTATTGGTTTGGTGGCACATAATGTATTTTGTCAATTTTTGCAGAAATGAAATGCAAACTGGCTTATTTTGACCAAATTAATTTTGCAAATTTTCTCCTCGGAAACTGCTGAACCATCTCTTTTCCAAATAATAAACGATAATCCACGACCTCCATCTAGGATGGCTACTGTTGCTAAAAATACTGGGTAGGCATGTCTCTCCATACTGACACATTATCCTTATTCTAAGCCAACAAGTCTTTGCTCTTTGTTTTTAATGTGTGTGCTTAGCGGAAAAGGAACAAATGCAAATTTCCTAATCTGACTTGACCCCTGACCTGAGATCAAACCAACGATCTACTGGACTGGAGGCGAGCACGCAAACCATTACATCAGCATTATTCGAAAAAACGCCGCATAGATGAAGCTACACAAATTGCATACTCTAGCCAGATCCAGCAGATCTGCACGATACATGCAATGGCTAACCACAATATTCACCCTCTCATACTCGGACTACTACCTGGTAAATTAAAGGTCAACTTGTCTACACAACATTCTTCCACCGAATTCAATACTAATATGGAGTACTTTCAACTCAACTCAATCCAAATTCAATTTTATGGATTCTGAGAAAGCGGCATACAATGCAGCAAGATCAGTATTGCTTGGAGTCACCATAAAGGGTTGCTTCATATTTGACTGATGCCATTTGCAGAAAGACACAACTGACGTGACTAAAACTCAACTATACCAACAACCAAGGCATACGATAATTCGTCAGAAGAGCACATGTACTACCCCTTGTGCCACTAACAAATGTAGCATACGCTTGACAACACAATTACAGCCTGTGAAGACACGGACACAACACTACTCCTTTCGCTGACCATGTACAGACACAATGAATTGAAGGTAACCGACAACTGCTGTGGATTAATTTAAAAACACACAAAGTGTTCCCTTACAAAAATCATTTAAAAGGATGCTACAGTTGAAGTACAGAGTCTCTCACGCACATCCGAACATCTACGCACTGGTCGATTTCAAGAGAATCCGATAGCCAAGAAGATCATCAGGATACAACCCAACACTGACGGTGTTGCAATACCACGGTCAAAGAAACACAGAGAGATCAACTCCAGACTCGCTCAACTTCTGGAATAATTGAACATAGAAGTGATCGACACCTTACACTATCCAGTCGCATCTTCCCATTTGTTACATTTGGAATAAACTATCATGATTGTTATCTGCACTGACATGTTTTTTTTTTAGATATATTTATTATTGAAATTTACAGTTCTTAAATATGTAATTTGCATCAAAACTAAGGTTCTCCTCCCTCTGACATTGGCGACCTTAGCCGATTTTGGCTATCCGGTTTAAGTTCTCTGGTTTTATTGCTCCCAAATACTTTTAAATTATTTGGCTTTCTATCTTTTGATTTTGAGCGTACCTGATGAAGGTTATTCCAGAATGGCGACGCACATGTATATATGTACCTTGTTGAAATTATTGATGATAATTAAGGTTCATTAAAACACTTGTTAAGGGTGTATTCGACTTGCTAATTTATGAGAGAAAGGTACCTTTTCTACATTTTCAAATGAAATAGCTATATATATACTATGTTGTGCTATTTATGTCTACAATTTTGCATAGATATCTGAATTCTATAAAAAATAATGTTGCATCATGAAAAACCGAAAAGTTTACAACCCATTATTAGTACTTTATGATGTCTATCTGAAAACAGCATCTTATAAAAACATCAAGTAACTCTTATTGTTTTTTCAAGTAAAATATTGCAGGACACTAAATAAATTAGATAAAAACAAGTCAATATTGGCATATCGATTGCACCCCATGATAAGTGTTATACTGCATCTTAAGATGTAAAGGTTTTTTTTCTGTTTTTATCTTATTAGGTTATATCATTTTAATTAAACATTGCAAATATCCACATTGAACTGAAAAATAATGACCAGAATAAAAAGCATGTAATCATGAAGACATCACTTTTACATAATAAATAATATATACATCAGTGAAATTAAATAAGACTATATTCTTAGATATTTATTATCTAATAAGCATCTGCCCACATTTTAAATACTTGTCTAAATTTTATAATTACATTCTAGAGAACGCACCCTCCACTGCGTTACCATGGATACCTATATGGCTAGGACAAAATCTGTAAACATTTGTTAAGAAATTTTCTGTAATGAAATAAGATTACAAATTAGAAAACAACAGTTTTACGATACATTCTCATACAAATTAAATCACATGTCTGGAATGATTAAAATATAATAAATGGCTGAATACAATGAGAAATTTAATATTCAAATTTAAATAAAGTAATTATAACTACCAACACCAGTTACTTATTATCTTCTCTAACGTAATTTATCTTTTAAATGTAAAAATCATTACATCATTAACAGGAACATTAAATAAAGGTATCAACTCCTACGATCCTGTCTCATTTCTTGTCTGTTTCTATGTTGACCTCGATGTGCGACTTGTGAATATAATACTAATGTTTGAAACTAAGATAATTACAGCAGATGACATGTCAATGAATGTGTCTGCAGTACACACTGGGAAATTGTTAGTTAACAATAAAAAACGGTAGGTGTTCTATATTGTTCCTCATTCATGGCTTACCATCGGGTTTGTAATTAGATTAACACGACGGGTGCCACTAGTGAAGCTGCTTACTCGTCCGGAGCACATGAGTTCACTCCCGGTTTTTAGTGGGGTTCGTGTAACTCGATCTTTAGTTTTATGTGTTTGTTTTGTAGATCGTTGTTTGTCCTTTTGTATTGTTTCTTTTGGCCATTATGTTGTCTGTTCTTCTTCGATATACGGATTCTGATTACCACTTTGGTATCTTCAAACTCTTCTTATCTCTGAATATAGAAATGGAACGAATCATATGCATATCCCTTATAATGATGGAACGGAAATGAGTGCTTCGTACGTGGTGCAAGCATGTGACAGGTAACATGTAGTAGCCCCTTAAGACCAACAGTTTCCTATGAGTGGCGAACCGTTGTAAGATCAAATTGTACGACTCGTTTTCATCATCTCTCCCCCCCCCCCCCCTTTTGATTGATTTATTATTTCTTAACGTCCAACGAGCAGTATTTCAGCTCTATTTAGGATGAGAACAATATATAAAAGCTGTATAGAAGAGATAATGAGAGACAGGGCTGGGCCAACCGGGCAACCACTTTTGACACTGTCACTAGAGATTTGGGCCAAGACGAAATATGTGGTATTTTGTATCGGTGATAATTCGCCTATCTTTTTTTTTAAATCAACAATAAAGGGTTTTAACATGCAAAGAAGGTGACACTCTCCAGACAAGTTACCCATAATTCTCAATGGTCAGGTTTCCCGCATTATAACCTGACACACCGTCCGATCGAGAGGGTTCCCCTATCCGACACATGAGGACACGTTGAACAGCTCTGTTGGCTTGAGGCCAGGGAATTGTCGCACATTTCCAGTCTCTACTTTCGCATAGGGTAAATCCGCCTGTTGGTCTCCTACAGTGCGAGAACACTATATATTGGGTTATCCAATTGCAATGCGTCCTTGGCTTCCTGGTCAACGACTGGGGGAAAATGTCGGTAATATGTTGTTATATACTTTTGTTGTAATGGAACACGATTACAAATTAGTTAATAACATTTCTATGGTACAATCTCCTACATACAAATATAGATGTCTAGAATGATAATAACGTTTGTATACAGAGTGAAATTTAATATTCATATTTAAATAAAGTAATTATATAACTACTAACATCAGTTACATAATGTCAGCTCAAACGTAATTTATCTTTTAAATGTAAACATCGTTACATCATTAACCGGAATATTAAATAAAGTCATCGATACCTACAATCTGTTTCTATATCTAATATGTCTGTTTCTATTTTTACCTCGATGTGACCTTGTGAATAGAATGCTAATGTTTGATACGCCATTCCGATTTTAAAACTATGATAATTACAGCAGATGACATGTCATTCAAAGTTTCTGCAATATACACTGGAAATTGTTAGCTAACAATAAAAAACGGTAGGTGTTCCATATTGTTCCCATTTTTATCTCTGAAAATAGAAATAGAACGAATCATATACATATCCCTTATGACGAAACGGAAACGAGTGTCTCGTATGTGGTAAATGTCATGTTCAGTGACTATGAAAGGCAACATTCAGTAGCCCTTAAATCCCTAATGAGCAACAGTTTCCTAGGAGTGGCGAACCATTGTAAGTTCAAATTTTACGACTCGTTTTCATCATATCCCCTTTAGACCTACATGTATATATTATTGCTTAAGCTCCAACGAGCAGTATTTTCAGCTATAATTAGGATGAGAACAATATATAAAAACTGTATAGAGAAGAGAGAGGGATAGGCTATCCGGACAACGACTTTTCACACTGTCACTGGAAACGCATGAAGATTTTGGTCAAGACGTAAAATGTAATATTTTGTATTGGTGATAATCTGCCTATTATTTTTCGAAATCTACAATAGTGGGGTTTAACATGCAAAGAAGGTGACACTCTCCAAACAAGTTACCCATTATTCTTCTTAGTAAGGTTTTCCATAATATAACCTGACACTACCCCTCACTCCCAAAAACTGAGACGGCGCCATATCCGAGCCACGAGGACGCGTTGAGCGGCTCTGCTCGTTTAAACCCAGAGTATTGTCAAGAGTCCCCAGTCTCCACTTTTGGATATGGTAAATCCGCCCATAGGTACGAGAACAATTGGATATTGGGTTCTTAGATATTGGCTTCGGTGGTGGTATATTGTGGTGTAATGGTTACCTCTATGGTGTTAGATTGTGGGTGCGGGCCCCGATCGGGTGAAACCAAAGACAATAAAATTGGTATTTGCTGCTTCTCGGCAAAGCACGCTGCATTAAGGAAGAAGAGAAAAGACTGGTTGGCTCCGAATCAGAATAATGTGTCCTAATCGGGCGACATGTCTACTCGCGGACTGTTGTTTCAGTCAGCTAGCACTATACAAATCCAACAAAGCGCGTTGGTCTAGTACAAAGCGGATCTCATCATCCTCTCATTGCAAATTAACTTATTTTCGCCTTTATATAGATGAAAAATTGCTGAGTTGGTGTTAAACAACAATCACTCACTCACTTTCTCCTAGTCAAGGACATTGGGAAATGTCGGTAAAATGTTATAGACTTTTGTTGTATAGAAACACGAATACAAATTAGTAAATAGCATATCTATGGTACAATCTCCTACATTTAAATACAGAAGTCTGGAATGATTAAAACATAATAATTTTTGTATACAGAGTGAAATTTAATATTCAAATTTAGATAAAGTAATTATAACGCATAACAAAAGTTACATAATCTTATCTGGAACGTAATTTATCTTTTAAATATAAACATCATTACATCATTAACCGGAATATTAAATAAAGTCATCGACACCTACGATCCATTTCTATATTTAATATGTCTGTTTCTATTTTGACCTCGATGTGCGACTTATCAATAGAATGTTAATATTTTAGGTGAAAAAGATTTTTCTACATTGTATCTTACCCAGGTGTCTTTAGGTTCTTAGTCCCCTGTGATGATGTCGGTTACGATTTCCGCCTAAAAACGATGTTCGGTTCGTCTTTACAAATAGTTGTTTGTATGAGGGCTCGTGTCTTATTGTATTGTTGGTGTTTGTTTGTGCATAGTGATGTCCAACATTTTGTTCTATCTTCTGTCTTTATGTTCTGGGTTCCGTGTTGTGATGTCAGCTACGATTTTCACCTAAAAACGAATGTTCGGTTCGTCTTTATCCCCACCTGTTTGTAGGAGGGCTCATGTCTTATTTATCTTCTTTGTCTTTGTTGAAATGAAAAACATAAACTACCATATCGTCAGAACGTAGTAAAAGTAAACAACAACAACCTAATATAACGTGATTGTTTTTGTATTTCCGGAAATCTGAGTTGGAAATATATTAATATTCTGATAGAGAATGCAATAAAATGAAAAACAATAATACCACGCTGTCGGAACAATTCCAAAATCAAATATCAAAATGGTAGGAAGAGGCCAAACCGATACCCCAAACAAGCAAATACATGACCTCTAACACACAAATACATGACCGTTCATTGTCCGTCTTAGTACAGACACTGCAATGAAGTTAAATATCTGTTAACATTTGGGGCAAACAAAAAGATGAGATTTGAATGATCTATGGGTGATTAACGGAAAGTGTGCACGACGCGTTTCTGGAATAAACTTCATCAGGTATGCTCACAGTCAAAATATTAGAAAGCCAATTTTTTTTACGAGCAATGAAATAAAAAGGCTTAAACAGGATAGTCAAAATTGGCTAAGGTCACCTATGTCTGTTAGCTAAAAGTTTAATTAAATCAAGATAAAAACCCAAGTATTCATATATGTCTTCGTGATATACAGCTGATTTACATATTACATTTAATTCCTCCACGATTTTTTATCAGACCGAAAATACAGTAATCATTAGACTTCAAATTGACTGCATATTGCATAACTTTTAATGAATATCAAGTTGATACATTTTTGTTTTATGGTATACGTTAGGATATTAGTGCATTTAGATACACATTACTTAATCTATTTTTACCTTGAATATGAATATATTACACTAGCAAAGCGACAACCCGGAATTGTATTAGCCTACTTCGCCCGGAAGAAATGCCAATGCTTAGACAAAGTTATGTAATTTTCTATATATATTCCAGACAAGGCGAAGCTTATTTATATTTATTTATTTATTTACTTCCGTAATTGATAAACATTAAATCACACGGACAATATCCCATGAATAAAATGAATAATGTGTATATCCATATCAATTAGTATGCCTTACATAATATTTTACTATATAAAAGTAATAAGACAATTTGGATGTTTTACGAAAAAAATGCTGACGAGTGAAAAGATCGGTTGTGAACAACGCAAAGATATATAATGTAGAGGGAAACAATTGGTGGTAGCCCGGTCTACAACTCCTGACAATCGGACGTGTGTTGACCATGCGGGTTTTTTTCAGTCAGGTTCCGTAATTGTATTTTCCATATCGGAAATTATTGTTGGTGTCTTCTGCAGCAAAACAAGTTATAAACATCTTAGAATAGTTTCGGTATAATGAAACAGTTATTGTCTTCATATGAGGTGAACATCAAGTTGTCAACCATTTAGAGTTTGTTTTCCCATTGGCTATTGTTGTCGTTCCCCCTCCGTAACGTTAGTCTTTATTATTAAAATAAGCAACCAAGCTAAAGATTTAAATTATAATATCTCTTTAGTGGATGACTTCCTGGCATGGTGTCGGGCTAAAATAGTTTGATTTGACAAATGCGATGACCAAAACCTGTACATCGTAAGACAGACAGTGCAATGACCAAAAGAAAACAGACAAACAATGATCAACAAAACATTACAAAAACAACTAAAGATTGAGCAACACGAACCCAGCAAAAAGGGAGTTACTCTTGTTTTAAACTTTGTGAGTCGTGAATGAGGACGGGATGTAATAGTGATTAGGACAAACAGAATGTGCTGATGTCATGTTGCTCCATATACATACATAATAAAAATATAACCATGCAACACGACAGATGCCACTAGTGGAGCAGGAACTGCTTACCCTTCCGGAGCACCCGAGTTCAACTCCGGTTTTTAGTGGGGTTCGTATTACTCTATCGGTAGATTTATGTGTATGAAGAGTTTGAAGATACCAAAGGGGTAATCAGAATTCGTATATCGAAGAAGAACAGACAACAAAATGGCCAAAAGTAAAAGTACAAAAGGACAAACAACGATCTACCAAACATACACATACAACTAAATATCGAGTAACACGAACTCCATTAAAAACTGGGGGTGAACTCAGGTGCTCCGGAAGGATAAGCAGTTTCTGCTCCACTAGTGACACCCGTCGTGTTAATCTAATTACAAACCCGGTGATAAGTTGTGAATGAGAAAAGGACAGGAAAGTATTTACGACAAGTGGAACATATCCGTGGTCATTTGTGACACAGATATTCCATAACGGTCAACCAAGTCATGATGGCGACCGTAAAAGACGAAGTGATATGACCTCAACTTTACTAATAAATAAACGTTAGAAAATACCGAGTGAAAAATCAAAAGTGGACAATCGAGAGAAACTGGCAACATAGAAAAACAAAGCAAAAACCACTACACAATATTTGTTGGATACACCTATACCTAAACAAACACAACTAACGTAAATAAGACATGAGCACTTCTACAAAAACTGTGAGTAAAGGTGAAGTGAACATCGTGTCTATGCGGAAATCGTAACGGACATCACAACACGGAATCCAGAACGTAAAGACACATAATATGACAACACAAAAAACTAAAAAGATGAGCAATTTTTGTGTACTATAGAACTTATTTTAGATGACTGTATTACGACCCAACGAACAATCTATACTGTCAACTTAGACTGATTTATTTACAAATGTCAGTTTTACATTTTGTAATTAAAAAATCAATTTGGAAAGCTAGAAATAAGCATATAGTGTTGCATTTTTACTACCTTAGTTTCTAATATTATACTTTTATGTGTTAAAGGGTATTTCTGATTCACCGATATTTTGAGAGGATTTCGGAATTGTTGCTATGGTGTTGTATTTCTTGTTTTTCATTTTATTTCAGCATTTTAATGACGGAACCTTGACATTTCCCGGT
The DNA here is from genome assembly GCA_963680875.1 of Bathymodiolus brooksi. Taxonomy (NCBI): domain Eukaryota; kingdom Metazoa; phylum Mollusca; class Bivalvia; order Mytilida; family Modiolidae; genus Bathymodiolus; species Bathymodiolus brooksi. Next base: position 20,462,741 of record OY804578.1, on the reverse strand, counting down.
AATCTTACATATGCATATAGACAATGACATTCCCACATTCAATTGTTACTTTAGTTTAAACATAATTTATTGTCTTATAAATGTACAATTAGATTGGAAACAAGCTATATCAACTTAGTATATCCGCTCCTTACACTAATGTTATATACATAAATAAGAAACTGACAGCAAATTATATAATATAATAAATGTATACATGAATATATTTGATAAACAGAAGTAAAGGGGAAAAAAGGGGGGGGGATAAGGGGATTGAGTGCAAATAAATGATAGCATCCTGAGTACAGAGTATAATTCCGTATCATTCAAATCTATTAGAATGGTGTATATATTTTTGGACATTTCTAAACACTATTAAATTGTTTTCATCAGTTAAATTATCAGAGCCAAATAATAAATTTTCAATTGAGATAACTGTATACGGTGTAATACTCATAAATAATTGCACTCTTGCATTCGTATAAAGGGGACATTCTAATAAATAATGAATAGCATCTTCTAAAGAACATCCGCAGGCGCAGCTGGGGTCATTAATTATAGTTGCTCTAAATAAATCTGCTCCCAGTGAACTACACTGATGTCTTAATATAGTATGTATTATATTACATTTCCTACTTCCTAGCAAATAGTAATTAGAAACCTTAAATAATTTCGCCCTTAAAGTTTGCTTAAGCTTTGAAGTAGTTTGTATAGATTTAAAATTCGGATCCAATGAAATCCATGAACGTATAGTAGACGGAAAAAACGAGTTGGAAAATGATTCTAAACGACATCTTGGTACCCTATTGTAAAGAATTTCTCAGATTATAATTGTTAAATACTAAATATTCATTTAAACAGTCCTGTAAATATTCAGGAGCTATATTGCTATGTATTTTATGAAATAAAGTAAGTTTTCGACGCCTCCGTCTACAACTTAAAGTCTCCCAACCGGTTTCAAAGTATAAAGATTCCTTGTTTGCAAATTTTGGCAACCCTGTAATTATCCAAGCGGCTTCAAATTGAAGCTGTTCCAACTTATCTGCATCCCTTGAACAAAACCCATCCCATATCTCACATGCATACTCTAGTAATGGCAAAATATAAGTTACATATAATTTATCTAAATTATTCCTGTTCAAAATGAACTTTAATTTTCTAAGGACCAATATTTGTTTAGTCGCTTTTTGGCATATATTATTTATATGTTCTGCCCACTTGCTATTACTAGATATGGTGACTCCTAAATGTTTATGATTGTCTACCTGATTTAAGTTTTAAATTTTAGATTTATTGGATTTATGTTTTGCCGAAATGAAATAACCATATATTAAGTTTTTTGGGGATTAAAGTCTACTAGCCATTGCTTTGCCCAATTATCTAAAACATGAAGATCCAAGTTTAACCTGTCTTCAACTTCTAATGGATTAGTAGATGAGAACATTAAAGAGCTGTCATCAGCAAATAATATAACAAGACTTTGCATATCATCCGCAATATCATTTATAAAAAGCAAAAATAGTAATGGACCCAGAACTTATCCCTGCGGAACGCCTGCTTTCAATGTTCCAAGTATGGAAATTGAATTGTTTAATAAAACTTGTTGTTTCCTTTCTGAGATATAATCTTTGAGCCATTGTAATAATTTTCCGTTTATGCCATATGATTTTAATTTTTCTAATAAACCTTTATGCCAAAGACGGTCGAATGCTTTGGAAATATCACAAAAGATATAATTCAATTAACTGATGGGATGTATAATGACCAGACACAAATCCAGATTGAAACTTATATAATAATTTATGTTCAAGCATATAATTGTAAATATATTTAAACACAATTCGCTCAAATACTTTCCCTACACAGCTTAAAAGAGCTATTGGTCTATAATTTGATGCAATAGATTTGTCTCCCTTTTTGAAAAGTGATAAAACATTCGCGATTTTCCAACATGATGGATACTTAGAAACTCTTAAGTAAATGATTAAAAATATATTTCAAGGGTAAGTACACAGTGTCTGCAGTATTTTTTAGCATTTGGTGACTAATGCAATCTCCGCCTGATGCTTTACCAATTTGAAGTGATTTTAGTATATCTTTCAAATCGTCATCATTTATGTCATCAACATCTAAAGAAAACGATGTTCGTCGAGGTATGTTTGATGGATCTATATTATTTGCTATTGAAGATATAGAGCATAAATAATTATTTAATACATTCGCTTTGTCTGATTCATTAACAACTATATCGTTGGTAGCAGGGTTTATTGTTACATTGGAATGAGTATCATACTGTCACTCCTTCATAAAGCTAAAATATTGACAAAGATATCGTACAACAACAAACAGCAACAGTAATGATACATATAAGATTTCAGATGCATATTATTAGGAAAAAAATGTCTAAAAATAAGGAAAGATTGACATTTATTGGCTAGATCTTTTGACCACGATAACGATCAAGGTCTTGCTAACGACCGCAGAATGAACGATTTGTTGTGTTTACAGAGTTAGCACCCCATTAAATTTTCTGTAGGAAGAGTTTGAAGATACCAAAGAGGTAATAAGAATCCTCATATCGAAGAACAGACAACATAATGCCCAAAAGAAAAAGTACAAAAGGACAAACAACGATGACATACATATAAAAAGATCGAGTAACACGAACGACACTAAAAACCGGGGGTGAACTCAGGTGCTCCGGAAGGGTAAGCAGTTCCTACTACACTAGTGACACCCGTCGTGTTAATATAGTTACAAACCCGGTGACAAGTCATGAACGAGGAAAGCAACGGGACGTGTTTACAAGTGGAACATATCCGTGGTCATTTGTGACACAGATATTCCATAACGGTCAACCAAGTCATGGTGGCGACCGTAAAACTTTCGACGTGATGACATCAACTTAACTAAGAGGAACCCGTGGTTCAGTAGTTTCATTGTTAGCAGCAACCCTCTATCAAGGAAATCCAGATAGGAACCACAAGCTCTGGAATATCGTATCAACTGAGAGATATATACTCCATATGCAGGTACTGCTGGAATGTTGCTACATATAAATGGAAAGTTCACAATGAGAAAATTGAATCATCTCTTTTGTCGTAAAGTTTATTGTTTTGTAGATCGTTGTTTGTCCTTTTTTTGGCCATTGTGTTGTCTGTCCTTCGATTTACGGATTCTGATTACTCCTTTGGTATCTTCAAATTCTTTTTGAAAAGCTTTTAAAACTATGTCTGCAGAAAATAGGAAAATGGGCAACTGAGAATTGATTTATCGGGTTGCTACAATAAAAGAAAACTATACCCAGACGCGGATTGCAAAATAAAATGAAATAAATTCCCCCCAAAAAACAGTTCCACAAACAAATAGAAATATCCTAGAAAGAGGCAAAATATATACCCATAACACACAAATACACCGCTCACTCTCCTGGCTTGATACAGTCACTTCAATAGACGGTGTTAAATTGGCTTTATGTACCCGCCTCGCATTTTAGTGAAATGATGCGGTCATGCAAGTGCTTTGCACATGCGAATGAAATGACAACCCTCACATATAACCTGCTGGCGAAGAAGTTTAAGTATGATATATATGTGGTGAAGGATTTTAAATAAAGCATGTTTTTATATTTGTTTCTTTGATATTTGCATAACTTCTGGTTTAATGGCGACATCCATGCAAAATCATCCCGCCAAGTAAATTCTGTAGAATTTTGTTGTAGTTTGCACCAACAACTAAAGCCAAATGTTCCCAGTATAAAAACATAAAACGTAGTTCCAAATATTAACTGTAAAATATGTCTGTACCCTCAAACGACAAGGAAATTTCCTGTATTTTAGAAGATCCATCCAAGTACCAAAAAGACAAAATGACAACAATCTTCGATGAATATATAAGTCAAAACCCCGAAAAATGGGCCTTAAATGAAGATTGACTTTCTGCCAATATCCAAAATCATGTTTCTAGTGTGATCAAGCCATCTTCTGGTGAAAAAAGCTAAGACATATCCCTTCGAGGCAATTGATGATAATATATATGAGAAGGCAGCAAAAATGAATGCATTCAAAACAACTTCATATCGCCTTCATCCGTGAATCAGAGCTAATTGGCTGTATTACTATGACTTTTTTGGTTGTAATAATTCTTTCAATATAGATTGGGTCAATGACACCTTCTCATGGTCACCTGATGAAGCGGCACCCCTCAAATTTATTTGTATAACCGTGTCCAAATAAGAGGACAATCCATTGGACTATGAAAACTCTCAACTCTATAAGTTAACTATATAGAAATAGAAAATACTTTATTAAACCAATTAAGGACCCTTGCGGGTTTATAATTTGATACAATGATTACAATGATTAGAATACATAACACAAATTAAATTGGTGAATTATAAGTGATTTACCAGGAGGGAAGCAGGCGACCAAGGGAGATAAAAAATTAACCGCTATATATTATATGGATTATTCCCCTTTGTCCAATATTAGACAACTTAATGAAATGGGTGTGACCGATTCCCTCCTAGGAATGTAGACCTAACAACTATATTAAATATGTATATAAAAAAATAACAATTATAATAATAATTAATGCAAGGACTGAATCATGTCTTGAGGAGTTATACCTATAGATATGTAAGTATATGTATAAAAGTGTTTTCTCTATATGTATTATATGTAACACTCACTGTTAACAATTATATGATATGATCTTACACATTATATAATATCAATCTATCATGAAGAACCTCATCCATCAGAAATCTTTGTTGATCTCAATGTAATGCTTTGAATAAGAAAATGACCTAAATGTTCAACTAAAAATATATCTTCAGTGGTCATTAACCATGCAAATTTGGATTTATTATCTAATTTGATGAAATTTTTACAATAATGTTTAATTTTAGTATACAATTCCTCACATAAACTATTATAAAAAGCACATTTTATTAAAAAATGAGGTTCATCTTCGGTATCATTCCGTGAACAAAACGTATATATCCTCTGTGACCTTTCTAAAGAATTATTTTTATGTCTCTATGTTTCCACTCTTAAATGATGTGAACTTATGCGTAATCTACATAGTATTTGCCTTACTTCATAATTGTTTATCTCTAGATATTTGTCGTTTTGGAACATACTTTTGTAGGAAAAATATGTATCTAACTTTCCAGAAACATTATCTTTTTCATGGAACCATACTTTCAAAAACAGAGCTTTTAACTTTTTCATAACAAGTTCTTTTATTTTATTTATTGAATAGTCACGGCAATAAATTTCTTTTAAATCAAGTTTATCAAGCAGAAAAATCACAGAGGAGTACCAAGTTTGAATATTGTTTTCATGCACATTCTTGTTACATAGAAAAGCTTCTTTCAATAAATTTTAGCTGCAATGATGTAATTGATGTAGATAACCTATCATTGATAAAACAATATATATTTTTTTTTTAATAACAATACTTTATTGTTTGACTCGCCTGTTAACAAAACACCTTAGATGCCCAGGTAAGCAAAACTAATCTAAGGTTCCCTGTTTTACAATAGATCTCTTATCCAGGGTTAATAAGAGATTAATTAGAGTCAACATGATCCCATTTCAAAAATACAACTAAATTTATCAATAATAAAATCAACATGTAAGTCAATCTATATCGGCATTTTATGATTGCTTCAACATAATTTTTTATAACATTTACATACATGCATTGTACTCATATATATGAGATAAAACAATATTAAAATATATAGGGAATCTTCCTAGTTCAGGAAGAACTGCAATATTTGAACTCTTACTGTTCACACCTAAAATAAACTTACAAAACTTCAAGTTTATTTTATCAGCCACATTATTTTGATATATTTTTTCTGAAATATTTATAGCATCTTTTTAGTAGGCTGTAAAGTCAGTTTTAAACATTTCCCATATCTCTGAGCCATACAAAATAATAGGTTTTATGATATGGTCAAACAAATGTAAATTTGTTTTGATTCTTGCAGCTGAACCAGACAAACATCTACTTAATTTGTATGATGCTTTTAAAGATTGATTATAAAGCTTTTCTTTTGCATAATTAAACAAGCCACTTGACTGGAATATAGCACCAAGATATCTATATTTGTTAACAGATTCAATTAGTTCATTCTTAAAGTAGAATGGTTCTTTTATATGACGTCCACTCTTACTAAATAATAAAACTTTAGTTTTTTTTTAGATTAACATTTAAGCACCATATATCATAATGAGATACTAATGCATTCAGACGGTCATGAAGTCCATTAGCGGAATTGGAAAAAATAATAACATCATCTGCATACAAGAGGCAGTCAATGCGATCAGTGTAGAGTGATACACTTTCGGGGCAGTTTTGCAAACAATTTGGTAAATCATTTATCAATAAATTGAGAAGTGAAGGCTCCAAACATCCCCTTGCCTAACCCAAATATGCGAGTTAAAACACTGGCCTAGTTTGTTATCAACTTTTACTCTTAATTTATTTAGCAATTACATTACAACAGGTCTTATAGAAGTACAGGGAAATGCTTATAAAATCTTTGGGACCAGGGACTTTCAAATTCTGTGTAAATGTGTATAACTAATGCTATTGGACAATCAATTCGCCATAAAAGAAACAAATGACACTAGAGTCAAACTAAATGACACAGATGATAGGGACAAAGCTCAACCAACTGAACGTCATTGCTTTAAGGGGACTCAAGTCAAACAAATTATTGACACAGATGAAAGCGACATAAATCTGTCAAGTCAACAACAACCTAACAAGCATAAATCTAAAAAAACTGAGAATAATGATTATTTTGAGGAGATAAAAATTTTGAAGAAAAGTTTTCGTCAGGAAAAGATAATCTTGTGAAGGCCTTTGAAAAAAAATCAGACTATAATTAACACTGAATAATAAAATCACCGCTGCAGTAGCTAATATTCTAAATAAACATTCCAACAAAACCCAAACGATCAAAACAAACGATAGTGCTCACACATGTGCATCAGATGCAAAAAGTGCAGACAGATTTAATCAAGAGACAGACTCAGACAAACTAAAGAACAGAATATCAGCATTGCAACAAAAGAACAACACATTGTCTGTTAACATCCAGCAACTAAAGTATGATTATGAACTTCAGTTAGAATCAGCTAAATCAGAAATTAATCTGTTGAAACAAGACAATCAGATGCTTCAAATGAAACTGAATGGCATGTATCATGAAGTCCAGTCAGAATCAGAGCATTTAAGGAATAAAGTGAAAAATTAAGAAATCTCTAATTTAGAGATATCATCTAAATTACTTAGAGACTGTACAGGCAAGTTACAAGATGAGATTTTGTTGCTCAAAATGCAAATAAGGGTAATAACAAAATTACCGAACTCCGATTTATCCAACATACGAGCCCAAATGAGAAAGGAAAAGGAAAAAGGAACAGTCACCAAGAACGAGTTTTCATGGCGTGTCTAGTCCTAGAACAAATGCAAAAAGAAAATTAGCATTGGACGCCTCTAGTTCTTTCAGAGAAACCCTTAAAAAAATAAAACGCAAAAGAAGCAAAAAGGACATTCGTTCAAGAAGGATTATTGCTCATGCAATAAGGTTAAAAGGAACAGATGGGATGAAATCTGTTGGGATTTCTAGAAAACTTAGTAAGAGGTTGGAAAAATCCAATAAATCAGGCTGGGAAGAAGACAGAAAGCGACGCAAAGATGCATTAACAGAAGAAAAACAGGAGGAGATCACGACTTTATATGAAAATGCTAGTAAAGATATTCCTGATACCCGTGGTCGTCAAAGTAGATGGAGATTTTCAGAACAGAAAGATAATGAGATCAACTTATGACAGGTATGCAGAAACTATACAGAGCCCTGTAGGCTATGGCACATTTGTGAAGTTGAAGCCAAAGAATGTTCTTCCTTTCACAGATCACATATTTAGAGAGTGTCTATGTGAATATTGTTTAAATATTGACTTAATGATAAAATCCGTGAATTAATTTTGTGTTTCAAATGAAAACTTTGGTTGTCAGATTGACGATAGGTATGCAGCATCACACATAACCATATGTCCAAAGGTTGATGGAAATACATACAACAAGATGTGGTACATGAAACATTCCAAACTATCTTCAGCCTGTCCTTGCTGAACCATATAGTACTACTCCGGTGACCTGGTAACAATGGGAAAGTGAGGCACAAGGAAATGGGTCAAGGATGACAAAAGTGCTTAAGCAAAGTGTCCTGGAAGAGATGGTAGAAGAATTGATTTTAAAGATAAAGACATTTTCTACTATCAGTACAGCCCCATGTTATCAGTGTACGAGAAAGAAGCTGTTTTTGTTGGAGCTGCATAGGTATTATGCAACAGCCTTGTCCAAATGAAGATATAACCGCAAGTGTTCGGTTGTCAGGTTAGCCTCACTTGCAGGAGGCAGACAGCACATCGAAATAGACCTCAGCCAGTACCAGATGACGATCAATCAGTACCAGGTAGGGACTCTAATTACTTCCGACAGCGGTCCCCATCACCAGGAAATGCCCATAGGAGCACCCCGTCAGATACGAGTAAGGATTTAAACACCAGCGGATCGAGCCAGACGGCCAACGCCCGGTCCTAAACCTCAGTGGCCAGGAACATACGTCTATTGCCATTCCAGATTTGGGGCCCCCGGCCTCATCTGATTTGGTAATTAGGCGAACAACTGGAAGAAGTTTGATAGTAAAAGGGACATTGAATGACCAATCAGTAAATATGATAGTGGACACAGCAGCAATGATTACTCTAGTCAACGAAAAGCTAATGCCAGCTGACTTCAATTGTGCTGAAACAGTAACATTAAAGGGGATTAGGAGATCAACCTGTAATTGGCAGAATAGCCTGTGAAACACTCTTAGAAATTAATGGAATAAAAGTGCACTGGGTTGTTTGTGTAGTTCCATTGTATGATGACGCTATTTTGGGGCTAGATATATTAGACACCCTTGGTGCTGTTATAAATCTCAGGATACCTTCTGTGACTTTAAATGGCAGGTTAACTCGAAGGATCTCCTTCAGAATTATGTCAACGGGTATATATAAGGTGTACTATCACCGTACCACCAAATTCCGAGATGACCGTCAGTGTCAGCACAAATAAGAATATAGATCAGGAATTTATCATAGAACCAACACCAATGACCACAGGTGTCCTGATATCACATGCAGTTGGCAAGGGCCGACAATGTCCGATAACACTAATTAACGACGGAAATCGATTTGTTAAAATAAAGAAGGGAACACCTATAGGCTATCTAGCAGAAATTAAGACTGTAGAGGAGGTACAAGCTTCATCTCTAGCACTCCGCCACACAAGTGAACATCGCATAGGATGTGTTTATGATGAAGAGCATCTTCACCTCTGGTGCCAGCTTGTCAATGGTATTTTCCATCAGATTTGGAGGATTTGCTTCCGTATGTGCTGGGCCGCAGGATGCATGACGGGGTCAGAAGCAGTTTTAACGAGCAGGAAAATGTTGATGCCATTTCCATTTGGATCTGGTCCTGAAGAGGTTACATTTCAACAGCTTTCCACACATGGAGTCCAAAATGTCGCCTGCCAACAATAACAATAGTTTGTATTACGGCATAGCTAACTACGTCATTCCACACCATTGGGATGTGCAGGTAGGGCCAGCACGATCTGTGTATGTATCTTTTGGTATACATCCTCATGTAGCTGCCCAAGGTGTCATCTCAAAACAGTTGGATGACTTGGATTTTCTGCTGGGAAACCACAAATGTGTAGCTGTTGGGGAAATTGGGTTGGACTATACCTCACGATGTAATTGTAGGCCATGCAGGACACCAGAGCAGTGTGGAATCAGCTTAAGAGAATGTCAAGAAGGGGCATTTATTGACATGCTCCTAATTGCCCGGGGACGCCAGTACTGCAGAGACCATGGAAGCGGTGATGCAGCCAGTCGAGCCCTCAGCATCATAGAGTGACTTTGCTCACTTGAAGTACCATAGACATTGTTTGATGGCACTGCAGATGAGCTGAGAGAGTGGCAGTCACTTCCAAACATCGTTTTTGGCATTAGTGGCAAGTTCATTAGGTCAGGATGTAAGGACCAGTCAGTGATTTCAAGGGTACCACCACATCAATTAGTGCTTGACAGATGCCCCATTTCTGTCACCGGTGTCGTGCTGTGAGGTAAACCACCCATGTAATCTGAGGATAGTTGCAGTAGCCGTCAGTCAATGTCGAAACATTCCTCTTAATGTGTTGTTGTGGATGGTCAATGACAATGCCTTGAAGTTTTACGGCCTCCCTCAACCTAGTCAACCTTTGTCATACTGGGGCTCCCAGCCCCGTTAGCTTAGGTATTTGGACCGTTAATGATGATATATAAATTGTAGATAATGAGCCACGTCTGAACCAGGAAGGACTCGACGTTTTAAAGAACTGAAGATTTTGAAATGTGATTTTAGTTAATGAGACTTGCTACAAATATGCTGATTTGGATGGTTGAAATAAGGGTAATAACAAAATTACCGAATTCCGAACAATCTTACAAAGGAAAGTCAAAACTCATAAGTATATAAACAGACAAAATCAGTCAACAACCGGAAAACTGTGAAAACCGTAATGACCCTGACTTGGTACAGACATTTCTAGAGAAATGGTGGGTTGAATCAGATTTTAAAGCGCCAAACCCCCCCTTTCATTACGGCTCAAAGTTTCCGGCTGTCACTATAACAGTATTTATAACAATACTTGAACAAAACAGGTAAAACGATTAAGCAATACCATTCGTAATATATGATATGGAGGATTCCTATTTTTGTAACTTTCAATGTTTTTATGTTTCAGTTTCGTTTATTTCAACAATTATATGTATTTCGATTGTTTTATTATGAGTGATAATTCCATAACTCAGTATATGACTGGATCTACACAGACGGGACGGATGTGGTGCCGGTGGCCGCATACAACATTATAATGGAAGAACCAGTTCACATTTTACAGTAGACCTTTGGTGTAGTAGTGACGTCACTTTCTCGCTCCTTCGATTCCAGCCATCATTGTGTACAGACGATATTCATCGACTGTTGGATTATTGTCTGATTATTTCAGACCAACTATAGCTTATCAAGTATACAGGTACTTTTGCATACACACATTAACCATTCCCACCATCGGCACGACAATAGTGTAAAAACAATTTATTTCAATTACTTGTCTTGGTACTGGTGATATTTGGCAGAAAAGACACCAGTTAACGTAATGAACAGAAGAAATTAAAATGTCTGCCATTTCACGGCCAGTAGAAAAAAAACCTGATTAATGATAGCTCTGCGCTTCTGTGATAAAAAAAAACTTTGTATATTTAGCCTGCAAATTTTGTGTTTAGGGACGGACCATTTAACTTGAAAGGGGGGGGGGGGTATGGTTTTTTCCTAAAAAAATATTCTGATTTTGGTGGAGGAAAAAAAATAATCTGATTCAGAGTTTTTGTCATAAACCTAATGTTAAATTCTGGAAAAAAAAATTGCGCTTTGCGCGACAAAAAATAAATATTCTAACTCTCGTGATGTCCGAAAAAAAAATTCTGAACGAAACAAAAAACCATAACCCCCCTGCAAGTTAAATGGTCGGTCCCTTAGAGAACTTTTATTTTTCAGTTATATTGTAACATTATATAGTCCATGGGCATGATCAGATTCGTGCACTATGAATATGTAAGAACATGATAATCCCTGGCTTCATGAATAAGTACGAGCGAAGCGAGTACTTATCATGAAGACAGGGATTATCATTGTTCTTACAAACTTAGAACATTGTAAAGAAATCAAGACAATATAATATCATCATTGATTGTTAAATATACTTTATAAACACAGTTATCTGTCAAACTATTTCTATACATTTAGTGAACACTATTTGTAAGTGAAACGAGCAGATCCCGTATTACCCAATGATGAACAAGCTTTGTGGGATAGTAGTGTATTCAATATCGATTTATCTACTGGATTAAGTTATATTGTGTTTTTTTACAACTGTAACATTTTTTGTTTCCACGCTCTTGATGAGCACAAACAACTTGATGCATCACAGTTCAGCATTTCAGTAGATGCTAATTGAAATAAAGAACTGCATTACACTGGAAGATTATGTAAATATGTACAAGGTGGGTTAAACAATAGAAACGTAGATGTGAAACGTATTACCCAGAAAAGTGATCCGTCTAATCCAAGATGCATTGTAAAAGTTTTTGATAAATATTTGCAACATATTCCAAGGGAAGGCAGGTTTTACAGAAAACCTTTAGTGAATAAAGGTAGTGATAAAAGTGTCAGATTCAGTGTTCAATCAATTGGAATCAACACGTTGTCAAACAGAATGAAGGACTTGTTTCAGGCTGCTGGCATTCCCTTGGAAAACAGGAATATTACAAACCACTCTGGTAAAGTAACTTGTTGTACTAATCTGTTCAATGCTGGATTTTCAGATTCAAGTGTGAAGTCCAGGAGCGGGCACAGGTCTGGTGCAGTGGAAACGTATAAACGACCACTTGAAGCGTTACATGATAGTGTCAGTCACGTACTACAGCCTCCAAAACCGACTATCACAGCATGTGATGCTGATAATACAGCAATCTCAGTGAACAAAAATGACAATGATAACAAGGAAAATTATGCAACTGATGAAGATAGTGCATGTACCATGACACCAACAGTGCCTAATGCAATTAAAAAAGTGGTGATTTTCAAGAATGGAAAGAGATATTGCTTGGAAATATAGATGCTATTAATAAAAGTTATTATTTCTTGATATTTTTAAATTTAATTCAACATTTAATCTTTTATTCAGCTGATAATGGTTTGGGGCATTTCACAACAATTATTAACACCATTTAATCTACTGTATATTGTTGTCAGGTGGCCCAAGGCAATATTTTCCAGCTGTAGACAGTCAGAACAATTCTATTGCCGAGAGTACTTTACTATGTTCTAAATAAATAGTGAGTGTGTGAAAGTTACTTAGACACACAGGTGAAGGTGATGTGACATTAATCTCTTAATAACAGCTGTTTTTTAATTTCTCATTATACGTGTATTATTATATAAACACTTGCCCCTTGAGGGTACCTCTTTATGGAAATAAAAGATATTCTTTTCTTTTCTATAACCCGTCGAACAGCCTTTATCTTGAACATTATACATAATATATTTAATCTTTTTCATATGTATAAAGTAAATGATTAGTCCGAGATTCCTCTGTCGTTTAACGGCATTGATAAAGTTGCTTGTAGCCGTTCAACGACAGAGGGTGCTATATACGGAAACCATCGAATTTGCCTCACCAGCCATAGATCGGCACATTTCCACGTTTCGTGGCTATCGGATTTTATTTTCTATCATAAACCCTTATATAAATCGCTTCACCAATCATTTTTCTATTCATTCATAACCATCTTACCCTCAGAAAGTGGTGTTACACTCCATTACAGCACGATTTTGCCTTAGATCCTATTATTCCGCCATTTGACTTCCATTTTCGAATCTACACACGTGATCTCGCGATACTAACTGAATGATGACAGCAACGCATTGCATGATGAGAGCTAATTAATGCAGCGTGCAAAATTATTTGGAGCATTATTTGCATACGTAAACAACATTCAAATCACATGGAAGACGATACATTTAAGCGTATTCTGCAGGACAAACAGTCCATCTACAGATCAAACCAGAGCAGAAGGAAATAATACAGAATGTGTTGGAAAGAAAAGATTCAATGGCAGAGTGTTACCAACGGGCTTCGGAAAGAGCATGTGTTACGTTCCCCCTTTTTGTTTTTGGACAAGGTACTACATTTTTTTTTCTTATGGTTATCTGTAATTCACTAAATTTGCTGTTAAAATCATTACCAATCAATATAATCAACTGTATTAAATTTTATGTTAATTGTTCTGTCTTAACAGGCGCCTATGATTGGCAATAAAAATATTTGTTTGTTTGTTTATATGCAAATCATCTCCCATGTTTCGTTTCGTTTTCGTTCCCATGATACATTGCGGTAATCGTAGTTTTCTCGTAATCACGTGACAAATGTTTGAAAAATGGAAGACAAATGTCGAAATCATAGGATCTAAGGCAAAATCGTGCTGTAATGGAGTGTAACACCACTTTCTGAGGGTAAGATGTTTATGAATGAATAGAAAAATGATTGGTGAAGCGATTTATATAAGGTTTATGATAGAAAATAAAATCCGATAGCCACGAAACGTGGAAATGTGCTGACCCAGAGTTGGAGAAGCAAATCCGCTGTTTTCCGTATATAGCACGCTCTGTCGTTGAACGGCTACAAGCAACTTTATCAATGCCGTTAAACGACAGAGGAATCTCGGACTAGTAAATGATATGTCCAGTCTCGTTCTTGTCCGTTTGCAATTGAGAGTTGTAGAACCCAAAGCCCTTTTTTAAGAGAATTGAAAGGTATAAAAGCCCTGCTACGTGGAAGCAGCGTTGATTTTTCCAAGTGCAATACTGGTCGAGGACCAATAATCGTCATATTTTACTTGTAATTCAAGCACATCATTTTAAATGTCCGGTTACTTTGAATGTTACCCGTAGACTAAGCTTCGGTAAAATAATAATAATTTTTTTCTGTGCACCCAAATCTGAAGGATCCTTTGTAAAGTTGTTGATTTTGGACATTTAATTGGAAGGGAACAGTACGAATTATCGCCATCTTATTAGATATGGAAAATGAGTAGTGAAATTAACAGAAAAGAGTCAATTGTTAGTACACCCGTTTGGTATTTTACCCCCTTTCAAATAAGGCAACACGATAATAATTATAGAATCCAAGAATGAAACATGTGGACAGTGCCGGATTTAGATAAAGAGAGGCCCTAGGCTATTTCACTTGTGAGGCCCCTCCCAATTCCCCACCTTCACGACTGGAGGTAGATGGAAGTGTGTTTAAAATTCTGCAATATTCTGAGTGCTCAAATGAAATGCACAAGGAAAATTACTGACGGGTTGTTTAGAAAGTATAGTACGTTATGACAGCATAAGTGTGAAAGTCCAATAACATTGTTAAAAATATTACACACCTTGGTTGCAAGCCCCCTAAATTGTGAGGCGCTTGGCTTCAGCCTATCGAGCCTATAGGTAAATCCGACACTGCATGTGGACTTGTGTGCATGCAGGATACATATGTTAGATTACTGGTAATATTTGGAAAATATAATTTGGGAATTTTTGTAGGTGTACTGTACTTCCAACATGTCCATCTTCTATTTTTAGATCTGATGTCCATGTGACCTCCCCTAGTTTTATATATATAGTCGAGGATGTTATCAAATTTTATTTTATTTCTTTGGAATATGCAAACTTATAAATGAGTTGTCTATCTTAATAAAAACGTAGATATCAAATTTAGTGCTCATAACGTGTTTCTGGAATAACCTTCATTAGGTACGCTCAAATCCAAATCATTTAAAAATATTAAAACTTGTCAACTATCATCTTCTTCAATTATTGTCCAACAAGTCCTGTGTGATATTATTGGTCCTCGAGCAGTACACTCATTTATTCCCGCCTTAAAAGAGAGTTGTCTATGTGATTCTCCCCGCACAACCTGCAGACGACACCGTTTATGGAGGGCCTTAACGCCCCCAGCGGATAAACAAACTTGTATTTCTATACCCAAAGCTATTCTGTCAAAAGAAATCATGTCTCCGATGGTGAGGATGGATGATCATGTAAAATGACTAAAAATATTGAAAGCTTGGTTTGTTTGTTTTTAATACAATAGTCACATTCCGTGTTGCACGAGCCTATACTTCCAAGGATCAGGAAATGGTATCGAACAATTATGGCCCGTTTTAGGAGGTGCGGGGACCAATTGTTCAATTGTTGTGTAAAATCTGCAGTGTGTTGTTGTGTGTACTTGAACAGCCGAGAGTAGATAACTGGGAGAAATTGTTTCAATTGGCTTAAGGTCAGCTCTGCGGACAACATTCCACCAACAACCTCTCAAAACAACGTGTTGTACACACCAAGCGGGCGCACTTTTGACTGAGTAGTATACGGCTATGGAGCACTTAAATTCTATTTTTATATTCAGGAATTTCCACGCAGAGGAAATTTGCTAAAGGTGTTAATCACATTTTATCATGAAATTTTAAAATTGAATCTTACAGTATAAAATTAGACAAATCGGTTGAATATGTCCAAAAAAAGATATTTATATAATAAACAAAACTTCTATTATTCACGTTGCTATTTTTAAATTCTAATTATGGCTGAAATGGTCTATATGATTTACGGTCGTGACTGATATTTAAAATCCACCTATGATGTAAATCCATTGTCTAAGCTCACCATTATTTTTAAGGAATGGAGAGTTATTGTTCTCTTTGTACTTTAGATACTTTTTTACTATACACATACTTTTTTTTGTTACAAGATTAATTATTAATAAAATTAATATAGTACAATGGGTGGATTTTAAGTTGGAGAATGTCATCGTATCTCTCCATTCCTTAAAAACAATGGTTCTCGGCTCCATTCTCCTATACATAAATGTCGTTGTGCCATTCACTGACGTTATTGATTGGTGTTTATTGGCTAGTGAGCAGTGTTTTAGATATATTCATAATGAGAACAAGATTACAAACAATAATTAGTGTTATATAAAGCTGTCATTGGCAGGAGTCGGAAGTTGGTTCTAAAGTAAACAAATTGATAGAAGTTTGCCTTGTAGCAGACCATCAACGACCACTCGTAACAAAACGTGTCGCTCATAGCAACTCGTGCACGTTGTCATATACGGGCAAGGGTCATGTAATTTGACATTTGATTCGCCTTGTGGAACTAGCGGTCACACCGTGTACAGAGGTTGCACCCTGTAAGGGGAGAACATATGCATATTTATACCACATTGAATGGGGCTTGTGAAGTCATAATGTTGCATATAAAACATGCAATGAGTACTTTGTTTTCTTAAATTAAAAATATGATCGATTAAAATTACAGTTTTTGTACGTACTTAACTAGAAATCTACGTTATAATTTTTTGTTTGTTAGAAAAAAAATCTAAATCGTGATGAATAACGACAAAGAGCTATTTGTAAGCTATCGATGTTTGTATTTTGGTTAGGCGATTGTAGTCAGGACATATTCACCACATACACTAGATTATTTACTTGGCGATAATTTCAAACAACTTTCCCCACATTCATGAAGAATCCTTGTAGAAATATGAATATAATATGAGTTTAGATGACAATTACATCAAAGCAAAATCTACGTTGCTCCTTAGTAAAGTCATCACTACAAGAATTATGCGGTCGTCATCACGATCTGGCTGGCCGTAACGAAATAACCATATCTCAAATGACAATGGATCTTTTACTTTTCACATAGATTTTTGTCTTTTCCTTATCATTGCCAAGACTTTTACTGAACTTGACTGTATATATAAGTAACACGACGCTTGTCTTATAAGTCGCAATCACCTGTGTTAACCCATTTTATTTTTGGTGGGGTCCGTGTTGTTCATCTTTTTATTTTTTTAAGCGAGTGAGCGATTGTTGTTTAACGCCAAAAATAAGGTTAGCTATGTTAAAACTGGATATAAATTATGACTTACATGAACTATATCTTAATTTGCTATTCATTTACCTGCATACTAGCATATGGACTGTAATGTTGTGCCGCCAGATGGGCTTTCATGTCCTTTTCCTCTTTCATTTGCGCTAGGGTAACATACAGAGGTGTGGCTGCAATTATTTTACCATTCATCTCAGTCATAGCTTTTGTGGCGTCCCATGGAGAAATAAAGCAGACAAAGTCAAATCATTTGGATCTTCCACATTCTATCATAACCTAGAAAAGATAGGGAAAAAAACATTAAATTATTTGAAGAAGTGAGTGATTGTTAAACGCCAAAAATAAGGTTAGCCATGTTAAAACCGGATATAAACTATGGTTTACATGAATTATTTCTTAATTTGCTATTCATTTACCTGCATACTGGCATATGAATTGTAATATTGTGCCCCCAGATGGGCTTTCACGTCCTTTTTCTTTTACGCTAGGGCAACATACAGAGGTTTGCCTATAATAATTCTGCCATTTATCTCGGCAACAGCTTTTGTGGCTTCCTCTGGAGAAATAAAGCAGACAAAGTCAAATCATTTAGAACTTCCACATTCTATTATGACTTAGAAAAGATAGGGAAAAACATTAAAAAAATTGAACAAGTGAGTGATTGTTGTTAAACGCCAAAAATTAGGTTAACCATGTTAAAACTGGATATAAACTATGGCTTACATGAATCATTTCTTAATTTACTATTCATTTACCTACATAATTTCATATGGATTGTAATGTTGTGCCGCCAGATGGGCTTTCTTGTACTCTTTATTTCGCGCTAGGGCAACATACAGAGGTGTGGCTGCAATAATTCTACCATTCATCTCCGTCATAGCTTTTGTGGCTTTCTCTGATGAAATAAAGCAGACAAAGCCAAGTGAGTGATTGTTCAACGCCAACTCAGCAATTTGTCAGCTACGTTTTGGCGAGAACAAGTTAATTTGCAATGAGATGATGATGAGGTCCGCTTTGTACTAGACCAACACTCTTAGTTTCATTTTTATAGTGCTAGCTCACTGAAACAACAGTCCCACTCGGGCACATTATCCTTATTCCGAGCCAACCAGTCTTTGTTATTTCTCCTTAATGGTGCGTGCTTAGCGGCGAAGCAACGAATATCAATGTTATAGTCTGGTTTGACCCGATCGGGTCTCGATCCCACAATCTACCGCACTCGTGGATAGCACGCTAATCATAACACTACCGATGCGGGTTTTCGTTTTTTTCTCCTTCTGTGTGTTATTTTCCCTTTTGTCTTATTATGTGTCTTTACGTTCTGAGCTCCGTATTGTGATGTCCGCTACGATATCCGCATACACACAATGTTCGATTCGTCTTTACCTCCAGTTGTTTGTATGAGGGATCATGTCTTATTTACGTTATTTGTGTTTGCGTAAAGTGGTGTGCGACACATATTGTATTGTGTTTTTGTTTAGTTTGTTTTCGTCTTGTGTACCAAATGTTGCCAGTTTCTCTGGATTGTCCATTTCTGATTACACTTCGGTGTTCTCTAACGTTTATTTATCTTGTGTACCAAATGTTGCCAGTTTCTCTGGATTATCCATTTCTGATTACCCTTCGGTATTCTCTAACGTTTATTTACAGTTTCTCTGGATTGTCCATTTCTGATTACCCTTCGGTATTCTCTAACGTTTATCATGTTGCCAGTTTCTCTAGATTGTCCATTTCTGATTACCCTTCGGTATTCTCTAACGTTTATGTCTTCCATGTTCAATGGTTTATGCATCCATTCGTATTACAAAATGTACATCAATAGTAAAATAAAATAAGGACCATGTCAGACAAAAATGACGGAAGTCAAAAATAGATCTGAAAGATTATTTATTTGATGGGCTGATATGCCAATCTTTATGGACGATACAACAGTACCACAACGAGCTGTTATTAAGAATACATTCAATAAGAGGCAAATCTCACATTTCCATGGAATGCAAAGTCCCCGTTTAAGTTTGAAATAGAACAAGTGTGAAACTAGTATTAAAAGGTCAATCCGAGGATCGTAAACAAAGTGACGGTTGGATTAATCTGTTCATTGACCTTGGTGCCATGAAACAAAAATATCGAGACAAAGTTTAAGATAATATTTTTGTCCTGTTTCATTTTAGTGGCTTCACATATAGCAATACTTTTGGGTGAACTAAACAGACTCCTGACAAAGATGTAGACGATATTTGCGTCGTAGGTAATATTTGGAGGCTTCATGTATATCGTAGCTTTACACAATATAATAATATAATATTCCACTGTTATAGTTTGTACAGCTTTCAGCGGTAATTTGTTAATTGGATTATGATTTCAATAGCGAATATCTGCTTCCAATTGTTGTAATGTGTTTCCGGTGCTAAGACATAGTCGCAATTGCAAGACTTCTATTTCAAAGAAGCCAGCACAGCTTAAGAAGACACGAGTGTATTTGGGTTATTATCGCATGTGTGATCGTTACTCTGTCTGGTCTGCCACGATTGATCTATTACGCAGAACTAGAGCTTCATTATTGAGTCAGCGTATTATACATCAGCAAATTGAAAGAAAGAATGGGTCGTCGTTCTTTCCTTTCTATTAGTGCGGTAAATCATATATGATGTATGTCCTCATATTCTACATTTACATGTAGTTTGTATTACAAATGGTATTGTTTTTTCATTTTTTTTTTCATTGTGATTTGTCCTATATTTTCTTTCAAAACGTTTTTTTCTGGAGGTATTTTGTCATTTCCGTATAGATGATGGGGATTGCACTGGAAACTATATTTTAGTTCCTGTTGACTATTTCCCTTGTTATGTCTTCTGGTGTCATTGCTTACTATCTAAAGGTAAATGATGGTTCGGGGCATTGACTTTCTTTTTAGAATTAATATTATATATAGATTTAGATAATGGTCGAGGCCATCGACTCTCTTTATAGAACTAAAATTATACATATAATACACAACTCGTGTCACGAAGAATACTATTTTGTATAATGTTCAAGATTATAGCGTTCTTTATCATAACGCTGTTCGCCCGATTATACTACTATATAAGGACACATATTTTACTCACATGTGGAAAGCATTTGCATGACCGCCTTCACTAAGAGCGGATGTGTCGGCCAAAAAAAGTTTAACCCTGCGACTTGTCATTGAATGGGGGGATTGCCTGTTGGCTGTACCAAGCCAGGAAAGTGAGCTATCATGCATTCTAATGTAGTTGTTTAATATTCCTGGTTTCTGATTGGACAATGCTGTAATTTTCACGGTATCAATTCCACGGTTGAAATATGAGATATTTTTTCTTAGAATTTTAGCCGCTTACGCCATCTTGTCAATAATGTGGCAATACACATCTATACATTAGAATGGTGATAACTGTATTGTATTTGAGGGCATCAATTGTCGATTTAATGGTCTTACATGGAACAACTTTTTTCGCGGACGAAGGAATGTTTCCACTATGCACTCATCTGTCAGCTGATTACCGCTTACGTCATCTGGTCAATAATGTGGCAATGCACATCTCTATACTCATGATTACATTAGAATGGAGATAACTGTATTGTATTTGAAAATTTCACGGCATCAATTGTCGATTTAATGGTCGCAAAGCGTGACATATTCAAATACAATACAGTTATCTCCAATTTGTGTGTTAGCGATATCAATTTTGATATTTGACTTTGGAATTGTTGGAAAAAATCTGAAGTATATATGTATACTATCCATTGTAATATCATATATGTATCCAAGAGAACACAGTCCTTGACCAGGAAGCCATGGACGCATGGTATGATCCTGTATCTATATACTGGCTTTAAGCCTTTTATGAGGAAATAACTACACATGTATATCTAATAAACCCATCCTGGTCTTCAAATTCCAATATATGTCGAGTGATTACTTTTTACATTTTGAATAAAACTGACCGCCACTATATAAAGTTGAAAGTGACGTTAAACACCATAACACTAACCCTATCTATATTGATTCTACTAAGATAAAGGTGCAACAGATAGTAAATGTTAATCTTTTCAGAAAACCTGTTGTAACTCAGGGTTTTATGTTTAAACTTTTGTTTTACTTAATACATGTACATTGTTTTGACCCATCTTTCACTTTATAAGAGCTACTCTGTTTTGCTTTGTACTGTCCTGATGGTTCATTGTGAGACATGCATTCATGATTGTGTTATCATCTAAATCTATATAGACAAAATGTTAGCCTCTATGATTTGTTTTATCAATCAAGACAAAAATTTAAAGAGGTTTTCATTTTATTATCGTCATTTTATAGATCACTACCATGTAATTCTGAAAGATGACAGTTCATTCTAAGACTTGTTTGAGTGTATATGATTATTCATAAGACATTACAATACTTTGAAGGCAAACGCACTTTTGTTCAAAATAGTATTAAATTAAGGTCTGTTGATTGCTTTTGTAGTTAAAAAGTTAAAATGTCTAATTCTACATTTGTATGTAAATCAGCAGTGTCCTAATGGTACGTGCTGAATGATAGCCTTACATTCGATTTGAATTCACGATTAAATTAAATTAAGATTTTTATCAATTAACCGAATTTTTTAAATTAACTTGATAACTCCAAGAAATGAGAATGTACTATGATTAGAAACAAGACGAATGTAATTATTATTTTATCTGCGGAATATCTTTTGATTAGAGGGGCCGTCGTGGCCGTGATCGTTGGTAGTTGGATTTACAACTACCTATGCAATAAGTGCCTATCAACACTTATGTGAGTTCGAATCTCGATCAGGGCGAGGTGTACAACATTTTGTGATAAAGTTTGTCAGTGACTTGCGACAGGTCGGTGGTTTTCTGGTCCTCCGGTTTCCTCCACCAATAAAACTGACCACGATATAACTGAAATATTGTTGAAAGTGGCGTTAAACACCATAAAAAAACAAACAATATTTTGATTAGAGGCATGCTCATAAATATTAAATAATTGTTGATCACCTCGGGATTAGTATTATTTTACTTGCGTACAGATGACGTGAGATTGTATTTGTAATTAGATATAGGTTCAAAGTTTACCGTGTTACTTTCTAGTTTATATTACGATGACCTTGTGTACTATCTAACATTAAATGGTACGGCATGTCATATGCTTTCATAGTCCGAGATTCCTCTGTCGTTTATATAAATCGCTTCACCAATCATTTTTCTATTCATTCATAACCATCTTACCCTCTGAAAGTGGTGCTACACTCCATTACAGCACGATTTTGCCTTAGATCCTATGATTCCGCCATTTGTCTTCCATTTTTCAAACATTTGTCACGTGACTACGAGAAAACCACGATTACCGCAATGTATCATGGGAGATGATTTGCATATAAACAAACAAACAAATATTTGTATTGCCAATCATACACGCCTGTTAAGGCAGAACAATTAACATAAAATTTAATACAGTTGATTATATTGATTGGTAATGATTTTAACAGCAATAGTGAATTACAGATAACCATAAGAAAAAAAAAATGATGTAGTACCTTGTCCAAAAAAGGGGGACGTAACACATGCTCTTTCCGAAGCCCATTGGCAACACTCTGCCATTGAATCTTTTCTTTCCAACACATTCTGTATTATTTCCTTCTGCTCTGCTTTGATCTATGGATGGACTGTTTGTCCTGCAGAATACGCTTAAATGTATGGTCTTCCATGTGATTTGAATGTTGTTTACGTATGCAAATAATGCTCAAATAATTTGGTGTGCTGAATTAAGTAGCTCCCATCATGCAATGCGTTACTGTTATCATTCAGTTAGTATCGCGAGATCACGTTTGTAGATTCGAAAATGGAAGTCAAATGGCGGAATAATAGGATCTAAGGCAAAATCGTGCTGTAATGAAGTGTAACACCACTTTCTGAGGGTAAGATGGTTATGAATGAATAGAAACATGATTGGTGAAGCGATTTATATAAGGGTTTATGATAGAAAATAAAATCCGATAGCCACGAAACGTGGAAATGTGCCGACCCAGAGATGGAGAGGCAAATCCGCTGTAATCCGTATATATTGCCCTCTGACGTTCAACGGCTACAGCAACTCCATAAAAGCCGTTAAACGACAGAGGAATCTCGGACTAAGGCTTTCACTTCAGCGTCACGAAGAATAAATACATTGTGTATAAAGAACAAGATTCGCTATGCAAGGGCCAGTAGCAATTATTCTGATTTCCTGAAACGTCATCTTCATCTGAGAAACAGGCTACTGGACCAGGGCTATAAAAAGATTCGCCTTATTCGATCTCTTAAAAAGTTTATATTCCGATACCAAGATCTTGTCGAAATATATTCCGTCTCTGCAGAAACGATTATAAGCGATGCATTTTCATATAGTGAAAATGTATAAAGATAAAAATGTCAAAAATATTTTTTTATTCAATGTGTGACGTAAAAATGTTTTTGACATTTATTTCGCTGAATATGGTACTGCTTTGACAACTATTTTACCTATTTTGTTCCTGTATTTAAATATTGTTATAGTGACAGCCGGAACCTTTGAACAGTAAAGAGAGCGGGAGGTTTGGCGCTTTAAAATCTGATTCAACCCACCATTTCTTTAGAAATGCCTGTACCAAGTCAGGGTCATTGCGGTTTTCACAGTTTTCCGGTTGTTGACTGATTTTGTCTGTTTATATAATTATGAGTTTTGACTTTCCCTTTGTAATATTGTTCGGAGTTCGGTAATTTTGTTATTACCCTTAATTACAACTCGGGGTTCTTTATTATGACAAAAACACCAAGCTATACGAGGGCAGAAACATTACCAGTTTAACTCCCACAATCTTAAGAAAAGTACCTGCACCAAGCCAGGAGAATTATCGGTTATAAACAAGGGTATGAATTTTGCCTTTATTACTACGATATTATCATTATTATGAGACAGGCACAACCTGTGTTAAGGGCGAAGCCTATTTGATGATAATGACAATTAAGAGGGAGGCATGAGAGGCAAATGCTTCCTAAAATACAGATGTAAATTGAAGAAAAAAATATTTGTAAATTTACATCTACATGTATTTTGAACACCTTTTCCATAGACGAAGACTAAAAAAAAACAAAACAAAAGGCTCTTAAATGTCGTCCCCGATATATCTCGGTCCAATAAATTTCGCCACTATTTTGATGCACTGAATGAGCGTGAAATTGGCAGATAATTTGCAGGTCACGAATCTCAGAAAATAAAAAAAATCCAAATCACGATTCACGGAAATTAAAATTTGCCATTTTTGAGAATTTCACAAATAACGGTGAATCAATAAGAGACATAAATGAAGGGTCACGAGAATAAAAAGAATTACCCCATTCCAATCACAGATCATGGCCATGGGGAAAAAATGGTGAGAGACTCGAGAGAAAAAAAATGCATTCCATGCGTGGTAGCTAGGATTTATATAGTAGGATCCTTGGTGGTATTGGAAAGGAGAGTGAGGGTCAGACGCAATTGCAATATTTTTAATCTTGCCATGGAAAATGTGGTAAAAGGCTTACCTGACAAATTCAGTTGTCCAGACATCATACACAAATGCACTTCAAATGTACACATTTTTTTAATTACTTTCAAATTGCGAGATCGTGGAGATGAAATAGGTTTCCTGTATACATGAAAACGATGCGAAGCTGTTTTTCAATGTTTGACACCAGCTCACAAAGTTTTCAGAGACAGGATGACCAAGAAGTGGATGCACATTTATTCATGTTTCTTTCCTCTCCGAAGCAGACGAAATGCACACTAGAAAATGACGTCATCCATCACTATAAATATGAAACGATCATTTCTTGTAGCACACGATTTTGATATTAGAATTTTCCTTTAAGTTTATTTCAGTCGAGAAGAATTGAAATGGTTACAGATTTGCGAATTTCTTATTGAAATAATTTTTATTTTGTTTTTAAATACCACTTTGTTCTATAATTTCACGCTTCCGGTGAACAGATATTTGGCTATCAATATAAGAGTATGACTTATTACCAAAAATCGTATAGCCGTTAGAAGGGCTTCGCCCTTTATAATTAGAAGTGTGTTAGCGGTTTGGAATTTGTTTGTTTTTTCATATTTGTTTTCAACAATTTAAATAATAAGAAAGAAAGTCAATAAATTTAAATTAACGTAGAGGGAACGTGGTACTCTGCAAACACGTGACACACTATGGTCCACTGATTTCCGTATCATAACCTGACATCCCTCATCTAGAGGCCACTATCCTCCACATGGGAACGCACTGAGCGGCTCTTAACACCCTGAAATGTAGTAGTAGTCAGTTTCGGCATTGTCATGGTTTATCAGATATATCTATTATAGAAATTAATTTCTAAATAACGTAATTATTAATAAAACCGAGGATCTCCTCACTCAGAAATAGGTGATCTTTGCCGATTTTGGCCATTCTGTTTATACCCTTTTGTCTACTTGCTCCCAACACATTTAAATTACTTGGCTTTCCAATGTTTTGAGAGCGTACCTGATGATGGCAATTCCAGAAACGCGCCGTGCGGACTAAACTAGATATCTACGTTTTTATTTACATGGACAGTTAGTTCTATAATGGTACGTAGTGACACGAAATGATATATAGAGGTTATAACATGGCCTATTCCATATCGGGCCTGGTATCATCCCGAGACTCCCATATCAGCCCAAGGCGATAAGGCTGACAAGGGTCGAGGGATGATACCAGGACCAATATGGAAATTGCCATGTTATAATCTGTTTATCACATATTTAACCATGACTGAAATAAATTAAAAATAAATGAAGAATGTATGTTTATTAAATCAAAATAACAGCCAATTAAATAACGTATAAGTCAACAATATAATTCACCATATTTATCACAGCTATTAAACATCACTTTTCAATATGAATCAGAGTTCCAATTCTTATCATTTCTGCCATAAAAATGTATTGTCAGATTTCCCTGGATATTTGAGTGTGGGAATAGTGTTATTCTGGAGTTGGGCATCATGGGGGCCAAATCGATAACGGTTTGCTGAATGAATCAGTTCGTAATCCTGTTTAGATTTCGTGCGCGCTGAACAAAAATCTTGGCAGGTGCATATTAATGTCCTGGACTCCAATATCTTGGGATTACGGAGTTCTTTCACTGTTGATAGCCAATCCGTGAATAATCTTGTGTCACTCAGTTTTATGTTTTTAATTGACATTCTTCCACTGTGTACAATCGAGTACGGCAACGGTTGTTTGGTTTCACTTCCGGTTAGCTAGGATGGACGTCAGGTAGGCACATTTTTTGAACATTTTGTTATCTAGAGATGAATTGATAACCCAAACATTACACTTGTCTTTTTCTCGATATAGTTTTGCGTCAAAACACATTCAATGTTAAGCCCATTAATTATTACAAATGGTATGACAAAATCATGGGCAGATGGTGGTGTTGGTGATCATTTTCACAGATGTTTGCGTGGTTTTCCTCGATTTTGTGCTCCTATTTGATATATTTCTTCTTTTTATTGATTCTGCATTTAGATTAATATGTCACTATCCATTGACGATTCCTGCAAATTGTCGCTTGTCATCTTAGTTTTTGTCAGTGGGTTTAAAAGTCGGTGCACGTGTTTGGTTAATGCAACAATATTTGTTCGCAACGGTTTGGTAATGCAAAAGTGTACGGTATGGTATGCATAGAAAAAATCGAAAATTCGATTTAAACTGCAGTATACCACAGCAATTTGATGTAATCTTAATCAGGGACATCGATTATCTTTGTAGAATTATACAATCATGTACATTGCCGAAGAATATCAAATTTATTTGTACGGGCTTTAGAAACAGTCAGAAACGCGAGGCTCTGCCGATCGATTTTGGCTGTTTCGCAGCGAGTACACATGAATTTGATATTTTCCGGCAATGTATATGTATTGTTTTTATCCTGCAATTAAATTTTATCCATGGAAAAGTTGTAAAATTTACGCAAAAAAGTTTGAAATCATCTCTACAACGCGGACGCGAGGAAGCACCCGAAAACTGGTTACCTGTATCCTGATTTTGGCGTTGCTCACAATGCTTATGGTTACCAGGAGATTTATATGTACAGTAGACGTATAAAGGCTGAAGTTTATACGTTTATCTTTTCATGTATAGAAAATGTACTGATCTGGCTGTTTCTAGAGCTCATACAAATAAATTTGATATTTTCTGGCAATGTACATGTATTGTATATAGATTATGTAACATTTCACCGAATGTCCATGTAGTTGCGACTTTTCTTTCCTTTTTTTTCAGTCATCGTTATTTTATTTTTAATTCTACCTTAAAGAATGCTGTAATCTGATCTCGATACACAATTTCTCATACCCGATAAGCTCGGAAAATTTCACCTCTCTCCAACTTGTACTTATCCCTAATACCCCTCCCAAGCTTGATATATCTGGTTATAGTTTTATGTGAAATATGGTTTTTTTTGCCCTTAATAACTCCATTACTGGTGTTCCAAGTACTTTAGATAATTGAAACTTTCGTGTATTTCTAGTTTTGATATGTATTCGTGCTTCCAATTCGTTATTCCAGCTTTACAAGAAAGCGTCGCTTTCCGTTACTTCTGTATGTGTTACATTATTACTTTTTCATACAGTAAATACGTATTTGACACATATTGCAAAGAGTAGCATTAGGTTTTAGCGTTATAGAAATTACATAAAACATTACAATGATATTGTTCAGAAAAGAGATAAAACATTACTAACCGTTTCATATACGCAGAGAAAGGTTATGGGTCCAGTGACGAAGTAAAATTAATCCAATATATAAATCAATTTCACATTTTAGAATTATAGGTGTTCTTATTGATTCAAGAATGTAGTCCAAAAGGCTTTTATCACCGCCGTTTTTAAAAACAGAAAACATAATAAGACTTACTTTCACATGCGTTTGTACTTGTATTTCAGATGGAGACTATTGAAAGCCAGAATGAATCTTTTACCGAATTAGAAACATCAACAACACCAAATAAAAGTCCAAACAGTTACATATGGAATGAATGTGGATGAACATTCCAAAGTATGCCTGGCCTAGTTAGACATTTGAGGGGCCATACCAATGATAAACGGTATAAATGTAATATTTGTAACTTGTTCAATGAGAAAGGCCATTATGAGGGACATTTTAATTCTCATGGAAATTTGAAGTCCTCAAAGTGCCACAAATGTGGCAAAACATATCAATACAGGTCGTCTATGTTGCGACACCTACCAAGATGCAGTACAAGACAGGAATCAAATCCTCCAAATGTTGATGAAACATACGAGTGTGACATTTGTAAGTGTAAATTCAGAAGAAAAGACACCTTCAGAGACCATCAGCAAGGGATGCATTACAAAAATGCTAAATATAGCTGTGAAACTTGTAACAAACGATTTGTCTGGAGGTCACGTTTAACACGTCACAAGTAAATTTCAAAACTTGTGACTTGTCATGTAAGGTCATAGTTGTGATTTTCCGTAGCGTGGTGGTAGTTTGCAAGGGTAAAATGTACATAAGAAATACAATTAAAATTTCTGTGGCTTAAGTTTCTGATCCTTGTATCGTTTGTGTAAGTGTAGATGTTAGAATAGTGCTTCCTTTTTCAAGTGTACTACTGTGAATCAAGACAAGTTTAACACACGAAAGATCGGGAAGTTAATGAGAAATTAAACTCGGTACAATTGACAACCACAATTTGAAATAAAATTTGTTTTATAACTGTATTTTTCCTGAAAATGGGTTGGCGCAAAATTAAAAAAACTCAACTATGGCCTGACGCGCTAGACTATATTGTTGCTAATGAGTCCCATATAGCAATTGGGCAATAAACCACTTACTTTTAATTTGTTTTAAGTACTACTTCACATAAGAGTCAGGCAGAGGGTGGCACATCGATATTTTTATTCCCAACTTTTAACAGGATAAATACAATCAGTACACCTAAAAAAACCTCTCTACCCGTAGTTTTTGTTTCATTGATACTTGCATAAAAGAGATAATTTTGACGGATTATAGTGTAAAAGATATGGCGGGGAATATTTCCCGAACTTTTTACAGTAGAACTTAACTACAATTATCCTGTTTATATCTTGAAAACCCAATGATCAAAATCAATTTTATTTGTAAAATCACTGACCAATGGGTGCATAGATTTGATTTGTGTCAATACAATCTTGTGTAAAAATATTGCATGTGCCACACTTTTTATTGATTCTGTCTGATTCTTATATTGATTAGTACTTAATAGTTTCTTTCGATTTTATATTTGTTGAAATGTTTGCTGTCCTATTGTTCGTATTAATGCAAATATAATACTTCGTGGGAATCAGAATTAACTCAGTATATTTAAAAAAAACAAACAAACAAGTTTTATTGTATACAATAAAATGTCGAAATATTGACTTGGTTCTCTTCGGATTTGTTTTTTATTTAATGGTCAGACCAAAAAAGTTTGGTTCTCTTCGGAACATTTTCATTTAAAAGGCCAAAGGATCAAGTCCTGGTTCTGTTCGGAAAACATTTTTGCAAAACAAAATTGCGTGTATAGATTAAGACATCTTATTCTATTATAAAATCTTCAACAACTTGTCATTTATCACATGCACTATCTGGAGCATACAATGCTTATGGTACCAGCTTTATTTTGATAAACCATACAGTGTACTATACGTTCGATTCGTAGTAGCTTAAAAGTCATACTCTTTCATTTTTCTACACAAATATAAATCATACAGAAGTAACATGTTATTCAATTGATTGCCTACATTCATAGTTAACATAAGGTTACAAACAAATTAAGTAGGTGAACATAGTATTCTGGATTGAGTCTTCAAATTGATATTTAGACTGAGGTAATAAATAAGGCTAGGAAGTGTTGTTGTTTTTTTTTCATCCAACGGACCACAAAGTACACTTCAAACAAAGGTATTGTTTGGTACAGATTGAGCTCAGGGCCCGGATGGCTCAATGAGTTAGGTAGTTGGATTACCTAACAACTCATACAAGCCTATCACCAATACGGCATGGGTTCGCGCCCGGCTTTGTAAATTACAAAAAGGGTGCACTTGACTCGCAGCCGCAAGTGATACAATTTACCAGTGGCTTGCCCATGGTCTGTGGTTTTCTCCGGGTACTCCGGCTTCTTCCACTTTCACCACTTAGAACTGGTCGCCATGATTTTCCTGAAATATTGCTGAAAGTGTCGTTAAAACAACAACAGATTGATCTCACACGATTGATACAGAGAGAGTACATGTATTATTGCTTAAAGGTGACGTAGAACAAAACTCTTGTTGTAATAGGTAATATTTATACCCCGAATTTCCGAATTAAACGGTTAAACAATCGAACGCAAAGCGTGAGATTGTTTATCTTGGGAAGCCGTGGTATAAATGTTTTGTAACATGAAGCCATGCAATATCACATCTAGGTCGATGATTATTGCATGGCTCTCTGAGAGTAATAAAACTGCAGCCCAGATTTAAAGTGTGCAATGTATTTGCGTGTATTGGCTCATAGATCTTGGCTGCTGCTTACATTCTGGCATATAAACCTTAAATAGATGTAAGAAAAAGAATGCATGTTATATTATTATTTAAATTTTATTTTTATTATTGTTATAATATGTTATAATTCATGTTATAATATTATTTAAAAGACACGATAGTCTTACGAATTCAATTAATGTATATGATGCAACATAATTTTCAAGGCCATTAAAGTTAAATTATGTTATAATTCCACCTTATATCAGAATGTTGTCTTCTGATTGGTTGATGAAAGGGGTATTTATTTACCAATTCTTAGTTTTTTCAGCTTTTCCGCCATTGCCGGGGTATTTGCCTAATAATTACCCTTCACCGAGACGCTTGTAACAAACATTTTGCGCAAATACCCCTCCCAAGCATGATATATCTGTATATTATCATATTTATCAAGTGAATTGCATTTATAAGTGCACGTTACCCAAATGTATGACTCAATTGTGACATAAAATATGATTAGAGTAACAGGAAGCTGTTCTTCTAGGTTAAAGAGATTTATCAATGTCTTAATTTGTTCAAAACATTGCAGTAACACAATATGTTTTCCATTAGTACTATTTTATTTATCATATTCTCGACAAATAACTTCCTTATACTTACATGATATTGGAGACATTTGATTGTTATCTAAAAATTTAATCAATCATCGATTCGACCAAATGACTTGTTAAAATAATGGCTATCATCCACAAAAAATATTTGCAATCAATTTAAACTTTTCAATAACAAACGATAGGATCAGAAACCCTTCCGGAGCACCTGAATTCACCCCCGCTTTTTAGTGGGGTTCGTGTTACTCGATCTTTAGTTTTTTATGTATGTTTTGTAGATCGTTGTTTGTCCTTTTGTACTTTTTCTTTTGGCCATTGTGTTGTCTGTTCTTCTTCGATATACGGATTCTGATTACCCCTTTGGTATATTTAAACTCTTCTTATATAACATAGACCATCTTCTCCTTTATATACATGAATAAATACATAAATATAAACGTAAAATATGACGCTTGGGATAAAATACTAATATCCCCAAGTTAAAACTTCAATTTACCATAACTAAGACCAGTGATAAATATAGGTTTACGATATTTCTCCACTCTGGATAGTTAAATTAGACCTTAAAAACATGAACAATTAACTATCGAGAGTGCTAAACTACTGGTAGGAGAAGGAGATATTCAAGACGCCAAACATATATTTGTTATCAATTTCTCTAGTTAACGGCCATCGAAAGGAAATTGGCGGGAATTTTCTTGCATAAATTTAACCAACTGGTGGATCACGCTAAGAGAAGGAGAAACGCATCACCTTTATCAAATAACACGTCTACAAGTATTCTAATGTTTATCCTATTACATAGATGATGGATTGTGGGTATACTTGTTCTTCATACAGCTACATGCAATATATTACTAAACTGACAATAAATGTTAATCAACCTTGGGTTGTTGTCACTTTCTTCAGAGTTATTTTATTATTTTCCATTAGCGATTTATTATCTGCAAAACTTTCCTCATAAAATGAAATACCTAGATACAATAACGGAAACTTAACTTCACAAAATTGGCATATTAAGCAGCATAAATGGTTCCTAAAAGTCAGTTATATCACAAAAAGGCAAGATTAATAGCACAGTTAACCTGAGACATACCACTATTGAGGATTACCGTCAACTTGAGGAGCATTTTATCTATATCGTCACGTGAACACATGATATAAATAAGTTTCCTCGACTGAAATACCCCCAGAAACGTCATATTGATAAGACAGATAAAAAGGATAAAATCGTATATTTAAATGGTGTTTTTCTATTTATGTTTTAGTATATCAATTATTGTTTTTATTGAGAATCTCGTCATTATCTCGCCTGTGAATCTGTAACAAATCAGGTAAAGAGCCGACGTTGTAGAATGTTTGTCGAGTATTAGAGACATATACCGTAGATTAAAACATGTTCTGTTAATAATTGCAATTACAAGTTTTTGTTTTGTTTGTTTCTTTATTTCATGAAAACATATTTCGAACTGTATTTTTGTCCATGTTTCAAATATTTATTTATAGTTTATCTTGATTTCTTTTTAGTTTTAGTAGTTATGACTTTAAACATTTTTTTTTATTTATGTTATCTATATTATGAATTACAAATTATTGTGATTTCTATAATGTATTAAAATTATCAAATCCCATGGAATTTTTACATCGATTTAATATGCTCTACAGATACACTTTTAAAAGTTATTTGGGTGAGTGATTGAGTGATTGTTGTTTTACGCCAACTCAGCAAATTTTCAGCTATATCATGACGGGAACACATGTTCAATGAAATGATGATGAGGTCATCTTTGTACTCAACCAACATGCTTAGTTGTATTTTTATAGTGCTAGATCACTGAAACAACAGTCCGCGGATAGACATGTGGCCCCACTAGGACGTATTATGCTGATTCGGAGCCAACCCATCTTTGTTTTTTCTTCTTAATGCTACGTGCTTAACGAAGAAGCAACAAATACCAATTGTATAGTCTTTTTATAATCTACCGCACCACTCGAGGCGAGCATGCTAACCATTACACCAACTATGCGGTTACAGGCGACTTGCCATCAATTTGGAAATTAGCTAATGTCATTCCTAATCCAAAACCTGGTCAAGACCATTCCGAACCGTTGAATTATCAGCCTATAACACTAACTAGTTGCGTTTCAAAACCAATGAAAGGATGATCAATGCTCGCAGTTTTATTAAATTTATAATTATCGTTGATTCGATCGGATGTATACGGTTCATCTAGTATCATGTTGCTTGATAGAGTTCATCATCAAGGATTATGACTCACTTGTAGCGTTCAAAACGTCTCCAGTTGAGAGTTTGCATGTTTTCGTATAGCAAGTCTATTCTCTTCGATTACCATGTATTCCATGTAATTCCAATTATTCACTTAGACAAGTTTTAATTGACTGCTTAGATGTTGCCGATGTTCGGCAGACATTCTACAGACGTCAACAATTCATTTGATTTATTTACAAATGTCGCAGGCCACACAATTTTTTAATTTTTAAAAGAAATTAATTTTTATACAAAATATAATAAATATATGGTTTTATCTTTTTAATGTTTCATTTATTTGTACATATAATCGGATTGTCTAAGTTTAAAGCTGAAATATGGCTAATGTTGGCGGTAAACACCAATCGATCAATCTATCTATCCAGATGCAAAGATAAAGGAAGAGCCGAGTACTTACCAGAGTGTAAAGCTGTTGGCATGTCAGAAGTTGAGCTGTTAGAGGAATACCAACATCCTTGATGACCCGGGATTAATGGTGGAAACATATCGCTATGGAGGCAAGTACTCTGACGGTAGCTGTATTTTTCAGATACATGAAACTATAAGATCTATTTTCCAAGCTGAAAAATACAGAACAACGCACCATGTTCCAGAAGGTAAAGCTAGATGGTAACAGGATGACGACGCTAAAGAGAAATAAGAATTTTGAGCAGTGAGATCAGGCGAAAGCAGAGATCTTTGGAATGTCAGATCTTCCAGAAAAGAACGCAGAGGATGAGGTAGACCCATTGATTGAAAGATTAAGATCCTTTAATATACAGGTAGGTATAGAGGTAAGGGGATGTCTGAATAACTCATACATTCTTTGGACTTATGGCAGTCAGAAGTAACCAGTGGTAAGAAGATTATGGAGACCGATTTGGAGCATAACGGGCAGGAACGAGCCGCGATGACAACAGCTCGGCCAAGAGATAGTTGGTATGCAGATCAGGCTTGATGAGAAATCTGGACAACTCAAGCCAGCAATAAGATTACTACAACAAAGAGATATTCAAGCTAAGACAGGAGGAAAGTGAACTTATGACTCAACAACAGATTGATGTCAACAATTTTGAGCAGCAAACCCAGAAGATGAGTACAATCATCGCAGAACTTGAACGTGAGGAGAGGAATTTAAAGGAACAGGAAAGGTATTGAAAGGGGTGGGGAAAACTAATGCGTCTTCGATTTCTAGTTTATTTTCTAGAAATATTGGAGAATTGTAGGAAGATATATAATTTTGGCAGGGACAGTATGCGGATTGCAAGGAACAGGCTTCCTGAAGCAGACAGATGTTTTCAACTTCCCAGATGGTCGATTTCAATTGCTGGATTAGTAAAAACCATGTGTATGGGAATACGTGACATGGATCGTGATAATGCTGAAGCCTCCCAGAAATAATAGATGTTGACAGTGCAGAGATGAGAAGTATTGCACCAAAGATAAATAACATCGTTAGCGACCAGGCCAATGTCAGCAAGAAGTTTGTAACCCTTTTGGGAAGGCTTTACCACACATAATTGGTAATTGGGAATCTTTGCCAGACAATTAGAAGGAGAGGTATGCTTTTATTAATTATTTTTGTGGCCTTCATTTTCTTGTAGGACTCTGCACAGGCGGTATGGCTTTGTGGGAGTGCCTTGTTCAGGAGGATACAGCAAGTCATGAGAAGCTGGAACAACTCGAATGGCAAGTACAGTGTGTAAAGCAGTTCAGGATCGTGGTTGTGAGAAGTCTGATAAACCGGTTGAATTCAGGGAATTTATACTCACCCATGGACAGGTGAAGGAAGTACCTCTTGCTTCATTCAAATGTAATAGATTTAACATCTTATTTCATAACTCGGCTTCATTATCTTCTGTCGTTTGCTGCTGAAGAATGTTTGCTTGGAGATGAAACTGTAAAGAAGGAGAAAGTATTTGGATGTTTGGTAAGTCCCTCTGTAGAATTGGATGACCTTTAATACTTGTCAAATACTAGAACTTTTATTTTCATCCTTCCAGTTTATGTACAGCTGAGAGCTAAAGGACCATTTGGAGGGTGGTAAGTATTTAACCAGTTCGTTCTCCGATCTCCTTGCATAATCCGCTACCATACCGAAGACGAACATTGGACCAAAGAGAATATTTGGCAAAGGATCAACGTGAAAGAGAGAAAAAGGAGGAACTGACTGAAAAACTGCAAGAGATTGGATGAATTTGGAAAACACCAGATGGGGTAGACGGGAAAGTAATAAAAATATAAAGGCACCGCAGGTACAGGAAATGTTTCGTCGTCATGTTTTGAGAACTCCAAATACAGGTAAAATACTGAATATAATGTTGCAAAGTAATTATATGAGCGCTAAGTTTAAGTGTGTTCTACGGAATTTAGAAGAAGCAAAATCAATTCCAAATAATGAGGTAAGTACCACCAGTAATCATATTTCTAGTATATGCTTCATGAAGAGACGAGCAAGTTCCAAAAATTAGCAGAAACCGTATGGCGGAAACGTTCCAAGTCTATAAAGCGACAGAAGAATACTAGGAGGTTGTGTAAGTACAGGAGTTCCTGCAACACAAGACCCTGACGATTTGATTGATAAACGAGTTCAGCATCTCCTGGATGAGCCAGATGGATCTACCAAGTGGTATTATGGTATTGTAGCAAAAAAGAGCTTAATGTACGACGGGGTAGCTATATGTATTCATTAGTTTATGATGGAGAGAGTAAGATCTATAATTTCCCATTATTGGACGGCATGGAGAATGGGGAGTTGAGGATTGTTCCATTGTATTCTGAATTTATTGTAAGTCGACGTGTGGATCATATATTTCGTAAAGAAGATGCCGGAGAGGTGATTTGTTATACAGGCAAAGTATTAAGCTATGATGTTGCGACATGACTGTGTAGCATTATATATGAATACGAGATTGATGACGGTATTGAGGATGAAGATGATGAACCAAAACAACGTTCTTGAGGAACCTTTGTTGGAAGATTACCAGAATTGTGACATCAGGCTTCTTTTGTAGGATATTTCAGGCTTTTTTTATATTTCTGGTAGGTTGTGATCCTTTTGCAGACCATAATTAATCAGCAGTTGTTTTCGTTTATTACAGGTCCATATTTTCTTTAATTTCCGATGATTCTCTCCATCATTCATAAATTAGTACTTTATTTTTATAGTATGTAAATCTTTTAACATCCGGATGATAAATCATTTATATATATATATATACCAACGTCTAAGCAAGTGACAACCATACAATATATCTGTCCCACTGGATCTCAAAGTTACTTGTGATACTAGCTTAATACTAAATATTAAATATATGTCTGAAACTTAAACCAAACTGTTAGAATTAGATTTTTGAGCTCTCAAATTTTTGTTTTTCCCTAGACGGGATTTGAACTCACACCATTGATACACTGCAGCACCATTCGCTTAGCCTTGCGTCCAGCGCCCTAGACCACTCGACCACACCCGCTCCTTATAAAAAGGAGCTTCAATAATCGTAGTCTTACTTTGTCTCGTAAGGCAAATCTAGAGATAGACATAAGACATGTGTATAAGCGTGTGTAGATGGTACATATATACTTAATATTATAATTTGACAGC
Organism: Bathymodiolus brooksi; assembly: GCA_963680875.1. Lineage (NCBI taxonomy): Eukaryota > Metazoa > Mollusca > Bivalvia > Mytilida > Modiolidae > Bathymodiolus > Bathymodiolus brooksi. The sequence goes on along the minus strand of OY804578.1, from coordinate 20,425,124 downwards.
AATCTAATTCAGCAATTTTTAATATATTGTATAGGATAATGAAGAATTCATTAAACAGTCACAGGAAATAAAGTATATTATACAAACGTCTAAGCAAGTGACAACCATACAATATATCTGTCCTATTGGATCTCAAAGTTACTTGTGATACTAGGTTAATTGGGACATATATATTGTATGGTTGTCACTTGCTTAGACGTTTGTATAATACACTTTATTTCCTGTGACTGTATAATGCATGCTTCATTATCCTATAGACGATTTAATGATTTAATTAAAAATGGTTCTGACGTTCTGGTGTCAGTAGCCGCCATATGATCGCACGCGCGTAAATATGCGAGGAGATGGCTATTGAAACCCCTTTCAATACACGCACAGCAGTATCACTTCCCTGTGTAAATGTATAAGATACCACTGTTATAACAATAAGGGTAATAACAAAATTACCGAACAATCTAACAAAGGGAAAGTCAAAACTCATAAGTATATAAACAGACAAAATCAGTCAACAACCGGAAAACTGTGAAAACCGTAATGACCCTGACTTGGTACAGGTATTTCTAAAGAAATGGTGGGTTGAATCAGATTTTAAAGCGCCAAACCTCCCCCTTTCATTACGGCTCAAAGTTTCCGGCTGTCACTATAACAGTATTTACAACAATACTTGAACAAAACAGGTAAAACAGTTGTCAAATCAGCGCCAAACTCAGTGAAGTAAATGTCAAAAACACTTTTACGTCACACATTGATAACTTTGTTAGGAACACCCCCTCAATTTGTTCTAAGAAATAAACTAAATGCCATTCCTCTTCACCTCTCCGTTGATAGCTCTCAACTAAATGTCAATCTTCTTCACCTCTGGTGATAGCTCTTAACTAAATGCCATTCCTCTTCACCTCTCTATTGATAGCTCTTAACTAAATGCCAATCCTCTTCACCTCTCTGTTGCTAGCTCTTAACTAAATGACAATTCTCTTCACCTCTCTGTTGCTAGCTCTTAACTAAATGCCAATCCTCTTCACCTCTCTCTTGATAGCTCTTAACTAAATGCCACTCCTCTTCACCTCTCTGTTGATAGCTCTTAACTAAATGCCAATACTCTTCGCCTCTCTGTTGATAGCTCTTAGCTAAATGTCACTTCTCTTCACTTCTCTGTTGATAGCTCTTAACTAAATGCCAATCCTCTTCACCTCTCTGTTGATAGCTCTTAACTAAATGCCAATCCTCTTCACCTCTCTGTTGATAGCTCTTAACTAAATGCCACTCCTCTTCACCTCTCTGTTGATAGCTCTTAACTAAATGCAATTCCTCTTCACCTCTCTGTTGATAGCTCTTAACTAAATGCCACTCCTCTGCACCTCTCTGTTGATAGCTCTTAACTAAATGCCAATCCTCTTCACCTATGTTGATAGCTCTTAACTAAATGCCACTCCTCTTCACCTCTCTGTTGATAGCTCTTAACTAAATGCCACTCCTCTTCACCTCTCTGTTGATAGCTCCTGGCTAAATGTCACTTCTCTTCACCTCTCTGTTGCTAGCTCTTAACTAAATGACAATTCTCTTCACCTCTCTGTTCCTAGCTCTTAACTAAATGCCAATCCTCTTCACCTCTCTGTTGATAGCTCTTAACTAAATGCCACTCCTCTTCACCTCTCTGTTGATAGCTCTTAGCTAAATGCCAATCCTCTTCGCCTCTCTGTTGATAGCTCTTAGCTAAATGTCACTTCTCTTCACATCTCTGTTGATAGCTCTTAACTAAATGCCACTACTCTTCACCTCTCTGTTTATAGCTCTTAGCTAAATGCCAATTCTCTTCACCTCTCTGTTGATAGCTCTGAACTAAATGCCACTCGTCACCTCTCTGTTGATAGCTCTTAACTAAATGCCACTCCTCTTCACCTCTCTGTTGCTAGCTCTTAACTAAATGACAATTCTCTTCACCTCTCTGTTGCTAGCTCTTAACTAAATGCCAATCCTCTTCACCTCTCTCTTGATAGCTCTTAACTAAATGCCACTCCTCTTCACCTCTCTGTTGATAGCTCTTAACTAAATGCCAATACTCTTCGCCTCTCTGTTGATAGCTCTTAGCTAAATGTCACTTCTCTTCACTTCTCTGTTGATAGCTCTTAACTAAATGCCAATCCTCTTCACCTCTCTGTTGATAGCTCTTAACTAAATGCCAATCCTCTTCACCTCTCTGTTGATAGCTCTTAACTAAATGCCACTCCTCTTCACCTCTCTGTTGATAGCTCTTAACTAAATGCAATTCCTCTTCACCTCTCTCTTGATAGCTCTTAACTAAATGCCACTCCTCTGCACCTCTCTGTTGATAGCTCTTAACTAAATGCCAATCCTCTTCACCTATGTTGATAGCTCTTAACTAAATGCCACTCCTCTTCACCTCTCTGTTGATAGCTCTTAACTAAATGCCACTCCTCTTCACCTCTCTGTTGATAGCTCCTGGCTAAATGTCACTTCTCTTCACCTCTCTGTTGCTAGCTCTTAACTAAATGACAATTCTCTTCACCTCTCTGTTCCTAGCTCTTAACTAAATGCCAATCCTCTTCACCTCTCTGTTGATAGCTCTTAACTAAATGCCACTCCTCTTCACCTCTCTGTTGATAGCTCTTAGCTAAATGCAATTCCTCTTCACCTCTCTGTTGATAGCTCTTAACTAAATGCCACTCCTCTGCACCTCTCTGTTGATAGCTCTTAACTAAATGCCAATCCTCTTCACCTATGTTGATAGCTCTTAACTAAATGCCACTCCTCTTCACCTCTCTGTTGATAGCTCTTAACTAAATGCCACTCCTCTTCACCTCTCTGTTGATAGCTCCTGGCTAAATGTCACTTCTCTTCACCTCTCTGTTGCTAGCTCTTAACTAAATGACAATTCTCTTCACCTCTCTGTTCCTAGCTCTTAACTAAATGCCAATCCTCTTCACCTCTCTGTTGATAGCTCTTAACTAAATGCCACTCCTCTTCACCTCTCTGTTGATAGCTCTTAGCTAAATGCCAATCCTCTTCGCCTCTCTGTTGATAGCTCTTAGCTAAATGTCACTTCTCTTCACATCTCTGTTGATAGCTCTTAACTAAATGCCACTACTCTTCACCTCTCTGTTGATAGCTCTTAACTAAATGCCAATTCTCTTCACCTCTCTGTTGATAGCTCTGAACTAAATGCCACTCTTCACCTCTCTGTTGATAGCTCTTAACTAAATGCCACTCCTCTTCACCTCTCTGTTGCTAGCTCTTAACTAAATGACAATTCTCTTCACCTCTCTGTTGCCAGCTCTTAACTAAATGCCAATCCTCTTCACCTCTCTCTTGATAGCTCTTAACTAAATGCCACTCCTCTTCACCTCTCTGTTGATAGCTCTTAACTAAATGCCAATACTCTTCGCCTCTCTGTTGATAGCTCTTAGCTAAATGTCACTTCTCTTCACTTCTCTGTTGATAGCTCTTAACTAAATGCCAATCCTCTTCACCTCTCTGTTGATAGCTCTTAACTAAATGCCAATCCTCTTCACCTCTCTGTTGATAGCTCTTAACTAAATGCCACTCCTCTTCACCTCTCTGTTGATAGCTCTTAACTAAATGCAATTCCTCTTCACCTCTCTGTTGATAGCTCTTAACTAAATGCCACTCCTCTGCACCTCTCTGTTGATAGCTCTTAACTAAATGCCAATCCTCTTCACCTATGTTGATAGCTCTTAACTAAATGCCACTCCTCTTCACCTCTCTGTTGATAGCTCTTAACTAAATGCCACTCCTCTTCACCTCTCTGTTGATAGCTCCTGGCTAAATGTCACTTCTCTTCACCTCTCTGTTGCTAGCTCTTAACTAAATGACAATTCTCTTCACCTCTCTGTTCCTAGCTCTTAACTAAATGCCAATCCTCTTCACCTCTCTGTTGATAGCTCTTAACTAAATGCCACTCCTCTTCACCTCTCTGTTGATAGCTCTGAGCTAAATGCCAATCCTCTTCGCCTCTCTGTTGATAGCTCTTAGCTAAATGTCACTTCTCTTCACATCTCTGTTGATAGCTCTTAACTAAATGCCACTACTCTTCACCTCTCTGTTGATAGCTCTTAACTAAATGCCAATTCTCTTCACCTCTCTGTTGATAGCTCTGAACTAAATGCCACTCTTCACCTCTCTGTTGATAGCTCTTAGCTAAATGCCACTCCTCTTCACCTCTCTGTTGATAGCTCTTAACTAAATACCAATCCTCTTCACCTCTCTGTTGATAGCTCTTAACTAAATGCCAATCCTCTTCACCTATGTTGATAGCTCTTAACTAAATGCCACTCCTCTTCACCTCCTGTTGATAGCTCTTAACTAAATGCAATTCCTCTTCACCTCTCTGTTGATAGCTCTTAACTAAATGCCAATCCTCTTCACCTCTCTGTTGATAGCTCTTAACTAAATGCCACTCCTCTTCACCTCTCTGTTGATAGCTCCTGGCTAAATGTCACTTCTCTTCACCTCTCTGTTGCTAGCTCTTAACTAAATGACAATTCTCTTCACCTCTCTGTTCCTAGCTCTTAACTAAATGCCAATCCTCTTCACCTCTCTGTTGATAGCTCTTAACTAAATGCCACTCCTCTTCACCTCTCTGTTGATAGCTCTTAACTAAATGCCAATCCTCTTCGCCTCTCTGTTGATAGCTCTTAGCTAAATGTCACTTCTCTTCACCTCTCTGTTGATAGCTCATAACTAAATGCCACTCCTCTTCACCTCTCTGTTGATAGCTCTTAACTAAATGACAATTCTCTTCACCTCTCTGTTCCTAGCTCTTAACTAAATGCCAATCCTCTTCACCTCTCTGTTGATAGCTCTTAACTAAATGCCACTCCTCTTCACCTCTCTGTTGATAGCTCTTAGCTAAATGCCAATCCTCTTCGCCTCTCTGTTGATAGCTCTTAGCTAAATGTCACTTCTCTTCACATCTCTGTTGATAGCTCTTAACTAAATGCCACTACTCTTCACCTCTCTGTTGATAGCTCTTAACTAAATGCCAATTCTCTTCACCTCTCTGTTGATAGCTCTGAACTAAATGCATAGGTGAAGAGGATTGGCATTTAGTTAAGAGCTATCAACAGAGAGGTGAAGAGGATTGGCATTTAATTAAGAGCTATCAACAAAGAGGTGAAGAGGAGTGGCATTTAGCTAAGAGCTATCAACATAGAGGTGAAGAGGATTGGCATTTAGTTACGAGCTATCAACAGAGAGGTGAAGAGGAGTGGCATTTAGTTAAGAGCTATCAACAGAGAGGTGAAGAGAAGTGACATTTAGCTAAGAGCTATCAACAGAGAGGCGAAGAGGATTGGCATTTAGTTAAGAGCTATCAACAGAGAGGTGAAGAGGAGTGGCATTTAGTTAAGAGCTATCAACAGAGAGGTGAAGAGGATTGGCATTTAGTTAAGAGCTAGGAACAGAGAGGTGAAGAGAATTGTCATTTAGTTAAGAGCTAGCAACAGAGAAGTGAAGAGAAGTGACATTTAGCCAGGAGCTATCAACAGAGAGGTGAAGAGGAGTGGCATTTAGTTAAGAGCTATCAACAGAGAGGTGAAGAGGAGTGGCATTTAGTTAAGAGCCATCAACAGGAGGTGAAGAGGAGTGGCATTTAGTTAAGAGCTATCAACAGGAGGTGAAGAGGAGTGGCATTTAGTTAAGAGCTATCAACATAGGTGAAGAGGATTGGCATTTAGCTAAAAGCTATAAACAGAAAGGTGAAGAGGATTGGCATTTAGTTAAGAGCTATCAACAGAGAGTTGAAGAGGAGTGGCATTTAGATAAGAGCTATCAACAGAGAGGTGAAGAGGAGTGGCATTTAGTTAAGAGCTATCAACAGAAAGGTGAAGAGGAGTGGCATTTAGTTAAGAGCTATCAACATAGGTGAAGAGGATTGGCATTTAGTTAAGAGCTATCAACAGAGAGGTGCAGAGGATTGGCATTTAGCTAAGAGCTATGAACAGAAAGGTGAAGATGATTGGCATTTAGTTAAGAGCTATCAACAGAGAGGTGAAGAGGAGTGGCCTTTAGTTAAGAGCCATCAACAGGAGGTGAAGAGGAGTGGCATTTAGTTAAGAGCCATCAACAGGAGGTGAAGAGGAGTGGCATTTAGTTAAGAGCTATCAACATAGGTGAAGAGGATTGGCATTTAGTTAAGAGCTATCAAGAGAGAGGTGAAGAGGATTGGCATTTAGCTAAGAGCTATAAACAGAAAGTTGAAGAGGATTGGCATTTAGTTAAGAGCTATCAACAGGGAGTTGAAGAGGAGTGGCATTTAGATAAGAGCTACCAACAGAGAGGTGAAGAGGAATTCCATTTAGTTAAGAGCTATCAACAGAGAGGTGAAGAGGATTGGCATTTAGTTAAGAGCTATCAACAGAGGTGAAGAGGAGTGGTATTTAGCTAAGAGCTATCAACAGAGAGGTGAAGAGGAGTGGCATTTAGTTAAGAGCTATCAACAGGAGGTGAAGAGGAGAGGCATTTAGTTAAGAGCTATCAACATAGGTGAAGAGGATTGGCATTTAGTTAAGAGCTATCAACAGAGAGGTGAAGAGGATTGGCATTTAATTAAGAGCTATCAACAGAGAGGTGAAGAGGAGTGGCATTTAGCTAAGAGCTATCAACATAGAGGTGAAGAGGATTGGCATTTAGTTACGAGCTATCAACAGAGAGGTGAAGAGGAGTGGCATTTAGTTAAGAGCTATCAACAGAGAGGTGAAGAGAAGTGACATTTAGCTAAGAGCTATCAACAGAGAGGCGAAGAGGATTGGCATTTAGTTAAGAGCTATCAACAGAGAGGTGAAGAGGAGTGGCATTTAGTTAAGAGCTATCAACAGAGCGGTGAAGAGGATTGGCATTTAGTTAAGATCTAGGAACAGAGAGGTGAAGAGAATTGTCATTTAGTTAAGAGCTAGCAACAGAGAGGTGAAGAGAAGTGACATTTAGCCAGGGGCTATCAACAGAAAGGTGAAGAGGAGTGGCATTTAGTTAAGAGCTATCAACAGAGAGGTGAAGAGGATTGGCATTTAGTTAAGAGCTATCAACAGAGAGGTGAAGAGGAATTGCATTTAGTTAAGAGCTATCAACAGGAGGTGAAGAGGAGTGGCATTTAGTTAAGAGCTATCAACATAGGTGAAGAGGATTGGCATTTAGCTAAGAGCTATAAACAGAAAGGTGAAGAGGATTGGCATTTAGTTAAGAGCTATCAACAGAGAGTTGAAGAGGAGTGGCATTTAGATAAGAGCTATCAACAGAGAGGTGAAGAGGAGTGGCATTTAGTTAAGAGCTATCAACAGAAAGGTGAAGAGGAGTGGCATTTAGTTAAGAGCTATCAACATAGGTGAAGAGGATTGGCATTTAGTTAAGAGCTATCAACAGAGAGGTGCAGAGGATTGGCATTTAGCTGAGAGCTATAAACAGAAAGGTGAAGATGATTGGCATTTAGCTAAGAGCTATCAACAGAGAGGTGAAGAGGAGTGGTATTTAGTTAAGAGCTATCAACAGAGAGGTGAAGAGGAGTGGCATTTAGTTAAGAGCCATCAACAGGAGGTGAAGAGGAGTGGCATTTAGTTAAAAGCCATCAACAGGAGGTGAAGAGGAGTGGCATTTAGTTAAGAGCTATCAACATAGGTGAAGAGGATTGGCATTTAGTTAAGAGCTATCAACAGAGAGGTGAAGAGAATTGGCATTTAATTAAGAGCTATCAAGAGAGAGGTGAAGAGGATTGGCATTTAGCTAAGAGCTATAAACAGAAAGGTGAAGAGGATTGGCATTTAGTTAAGAGCTATCAACAGAGAGTTGAAGAGGAGTGGCATTTAGATAAGAGCTACCAACAGAGAGGTGAAGAGGAATTCCATTTAGTTAAGAGCTATCAACAGAGAGGTGAAGAGGATTGGCATTTAGTTAAGAGCTATCAACAGAGAGGTGAAGAGGAGTGGTATTTAGCTAAGAGCTATCAACAGAGAGGTGAAGAGGAGTGGCATTTAGTTAAGAGCTATCAACAGGAGGTGAAGAGGAGAGGCATTTAGTTAAGAGCTATCAACATAGGTGAAGAGGATTGGCATTTAGTTAAGAGCTATCAACAGAGAGGTGAAGAGGATTGGCATTTAATTAAGAGCTATCAACAGAGAGGTGAAGAGGAGTGGCATTTAATTAAGAGCTATCAACAGAGAGGTGAAGAGGATTGGCATTTAGTTAAGAGCTATCAGCTTCGCCTCTCTGTTGATAGCTCTTAGCTAAATGTCACTTCTCTTCACATCTCTGTTGATAGCTCTTAACTAAATGCCACTACTCTTCACCTCTCTGTTGATAGCTCTTAACTAAATGCCAATTCTCTTCACCTCTCTGTTGATAGCTCTGAACTAAATGCCACTCTTCACCTCTCTGTTGATAGCTCTTAACTAAATGCCACTCCTCTTCACCTCTCTGTTGATAGCTCTTAACTAAATACCAATCCTCTTCACCTCTCTGTTGATAGCTCTTAACTAAATGCCAATCCTCTTCACCTATGTTGATAGCTCTTAACTAAATGCCACTCCTCTTCACCTCCTGTTGATAGCTCTTAACTAAATGCAATTCCTCTTCACCTCTCTGTTGACAGCTCTTAACTAAATGCCAATCCTCTTCACCTCTCTGTTGATAGCTCTTAACTAAATGCCACTCCTCTTCACCTCTCTGTTGATAGCTCCTGGCTAAATGTCACTTCTCTTCACCTCTCTGTTGCTAGCTCTTAACTAAATGACAATTCTCTTCACCTCTCTGTTCCTAGCTCTTAACTAAATGCCAATCCTCTTCACCTCTCTGTTGATAGCTCTTAACTAAATGCCTCTCCTCTTCACCTCCTGTTGATAGCTCTTAACTAAATGCCACTCCTCTTCACCTCTCTGTTGATAGCTCTTAGCTAAATACCACTCCTCTTCACCTCTCTGTTGATAGCTCTTAACTAAATGCCAATCCTCTTCAACTCTCTGTTGATAGCTCTTAACTAAATGGAATTCCTCTTCATCTCTCTGTTGGTAGCTCTTATCTAAATGCCACTCCTCTTCAACTCCCTGTTGATAGCTCTTAACTAAATGCCAATCCTCTTCAACTTTCTGTTTATAGCTCTTAGCTAAATGCCAATCCTCTTCACCTCTCTCTTGATAGCTCTTAACTAAATGCCAATCCTCTTCACCTATGTTGATAGCTCTTAACTAAATGCCACTCCTCTTCACCTCCTGTTGATGGCTCTTAACTAAATGCCACTCCTCTTCACCTCTCTGTTGATAGCTCTTAACTAAATGCCACTCCTCTTCACCTCCTGTTGATGGCTCTTAACTAAAGGCCACTCCTCTTCACCTCTCTGTTGATAACTCTTAACTAAATACCACTCCTCTTCACCTCTCTGTTGATAGCTCTTAACTAAATGCCAATCATCTTCACCTTTCTGTTCATAGCTCTTAGCTAAATGCCAATCCTCTGCACCTCTCTGTTGATAGCTCTTAACTAAATGCCACTCCTCTTCACTTATGTTGATAGCTCTTAACTAAATGCCACTCCTCTTCACCTTTCCCTTTGATAGCTCTTAACTAAATGCCACTCCTCTTCACCTCTCTGTTGATAGCTCTTATCTAAATGCCACTCCTCTTCAACTCTCTGTTGATAGCTCTTAACTAAATGCCAATCCTCTTCACCTCTCTCTTGATAGCTCTTAACTAAATGCCACTCCTCTTCACCTCCTGTTGATGGCTCTTAACTAAATGCCACTCCTCTTCACCTCTCTGTTGATAGCTCTTAACTAAATGCCACTCCTCTTCACCTCTCTGTTGATAGCTCCTGGCTAAATGTCACTTCTCTTCACTTCTCTGTTGCTAGCTCATAACTAAATGACAATTCTCTTCACCTCTCTGTTCCTAGCTCTTAACTAAATGCCAATCCTCTTCACCTCTCTGTTGATAGCTCTTAACTAAATGCCACTCCTCTTCACCTCTCTGTTGATAGCTCTTAACTAAATGCCAATCCTCTTCGCCTCTCTGTTGATAGCTCTTAGCTAAATGTCACTTCTCTTCACATCTCTGTTGATAGCTCTTAACTAAATGCCACTCCTCTTCACCTCTCTGTTGATAGCTCTTAACCACTAAATGCCAATCCTCTTCACCTCTCTGGTGATAGCTCTGAACAAAATGCCACTCCTCTTCACCTCTCTGTTGATAGCTCTTAACTAAATGCCAATCCTCTTCACCTCTCTGTTGATAGCTCTTAACTAAATGCCACTCCTCTTCACCTCTCTGTTGATAGCTCTTAACTAAATACCAATCCTCTTCACCTCTCTGTTGATAGCTCTTAACTAAATGCCAATCCTCTTCACCTATGTTGATAGCTCATAACTAAATGCCACTCCTCTTCACCTCTCTGTTGATAGCTCTTAACTAAATGCCAATCCTCTTCACCTCTCTGTTGATAGCTCTTAATTAAATGCCACTCCTCTTCACCTCTCTGTTGATAGCTCTTAATTAAATGCCAATCCTCTTCACCTCTCTGTTGATAGCTCTTAACTAAATGCCAATCCTCTTCACCTATGTTGATAGCTCTTAACTAAATGCCTCTCCTCTTCACCTCCTGTTGATAGCTCTTAACTAAATGCCACTCCTCTTCACCTCTCTGTTGATAGCTCTTAGCTAAATACCACTCCTCTTCACCTCTCTGTTGATAGCTCTTAACTAAATGCCAATCCTCTTCACCTCTCTGTTGATAGCTCTAAACTAAATGGAATTCCTCTTCACCTCTCTGTTGGTAGCTCTTATCTAAATGCCACTCCTCTTCAACTCTCTGTTGATAGCTCTTAACTAAATGCCAATCCTCTTCACCTTTCTGTTTATAGCTCTTAGCTAAATGCCAATCCTCTTCACCTCTCTCTTGATAGCTCTTTACTAAATGCCAATCCTCTTCACCTATGTTGATAGCTCTTAACTAAACTCTCTTGATAGCTCTTTACTAAATGCCAATCCTCTTCACCTATGTTGATAGCTCTTAACTAAATGCCACTCCTCTTCACCTCCTGTTGATGGCTTTTAACTAAATGCCACTCCTCTTGACCTCTCTGTTGATAGCTCTTAACTAAATGCCACTCCTCTTCACCTCCTGTTGATGGCTCTTAACTAAATGCCACTCCTCTTCACCTCTCTCTTGATAGCTCTTAACTAAATGCCAATCCTTTTCACCTATGTTGATAGCTCTTAACTAAATGCCACTCCTCTTCACCTCCTGTTGATGGCTCTTAACTAAATGCCACTCCTCTTCACCTCTCTGTTGATAGCTCTTAACTAAATGCCACTCCTCTTCACCTCTCTGTTGATAGCTCCTGGCTAAATGTCACTTCTCTTCACTTCTCTGTTGCTAGCTCTTAACTAAATGACAATTCTCTTCACCTCTCTGTTCCTAGCTCTTAACTAAATGCCAATCCTCTTCACCTCTCTGTTGATAGCTCTTAACTAAATGCCACTCCTCTTCACCTCTCTGTTGATAGCTCTTAACTAAATGCCAATCCTCTTCGCCTCTCTGTTGATAGCTCTTAGCTAAATGTCACTTCTCTTCACATCTCTGTTGATAGCTCTTAACTAAATGCCACTCCTCTTCACCTCTCTGTTGATAGCTCTTAACCACTAAATGCCAATCCTCTTCACCTCTCTGGTGATAGCTCTGAACAAAATGCCACTCCTCTTCACCTCTCTGTTGATAGCTCTTAACTAAATGCCAATCCTCTTCACCTCTCTGTTGATAGCTCTTAACTAAATGCCACTCCTCTTCCCCTCTCTGTTGATAGCTCTTAGCTAAATACCAATCCTCTTCACCTCTCTGTTGATAGCTCTTAACTAAATGCCAATCCTCTTCACCTATGTTGATAGCTCATAACTAAATGCCACTCCTCTTCACCTCTCTGTTGATAGCTCTTAACTAAATGCCAATCCTCTTCACCTCTCTGTTGATAGCTCTTAATTAAATGCCACTCCTCTTCACCTCTCTGTTGATAGCTCTTAATTAAATGCCAATCCTCTTCACCTCTCTGTTGATAGCTCTTAACTAAATGCCAATCCTCTTCACCTATGTTGATAGCTCTTAACTAAATGCCTCTCCTCTTCACCTCCTGTTGATAGCTCTTAACTAAATGCCACTCCTCTTCACCTCTCTGTTGATAGCTCTTAGCTAAATACCACTCCTCTTCACCTCTCTGTTGATAGCTCTTAACTAAATGCCAATCCTCTTCACCTCTCTGTTGATAGCTCTTAACTAAATGGAATTCCTCTTCACCTCTCTGTTGGTAGCTCTTATCTAAATGCCACTCCTCTTCAACTCTCTGTTGATAGCTCTTAACTAAATGCCAATCCTCTTCACCTTTCTGTTTATAGCTCTTAGCTAAATGCCAATCCTCTTCACCTCTCTCTTGATAGCTCTTTACTAAATGCCAATCCTCTTCACCTATGTTGATAGCTCTTAACTAAATGCCACTCCTCTTCACCTCCTGTTGATGGCTTTTAACTAAATGCCACTCCTCTTCACCTCTCTGTTGATAGCTCTTAACTAAATGCCACTCCTCTTCACCTCCTGTTGATGGCTCTTAACTAAATGCCACTCCTCTTCACCTCTCTGTTGATAGCTCTTAACTAAATACCACTCCTCTTCACCTCTCTGTTGATAGCTCTTAGCTAAATGCCAATCATCTTCACCTTTCTGTTTATAGCTCTTAGCTAAATGCCAATCCTCTGCACCTCTCTGTTGATAGCTCTTAACTAAATGCCAATCCTCTTCACCTATGTTGATAGCTCTTAACTAAATGCCACTCCTCTTCACCTTTCTGTTGATAGCTCTTAACTAAATGCCACTCCTCTTCACCTCTCTGTTGATAGCTCTTATCTAAATGCCACTCCTCTTCAACTCTCTGTTGATAGCTCTTAACTAAATGCCAATCCTCTTCACCTTTCTGTTTATAGCTCTTAGCTAAATGCCAATCCTCTTCACCTATGTTGATAGCTCTTAACTAAATGCCACTCCTCTTCACCTCCTGTTGATAGCTCTTAACTAAATGCAATTCCTCTTCACCTCTCTGTTGATAGCTCTTAACTAAATGCCAATCCTCTTCACCTCTCTGTTGATAGCTCTTAACTAAATGCCACTCCTCTTCACCTCTCTGTTGATAGCTCCTGGCTAAATGTCACTTCTCTTCACCTCTCTGTTGCTAGCTATTAACTAAATGACAATTCTCTTCACCTCTCTGTTCCTAGCTCTTAACTAAATGCCAATCCTCTTCACCGCTCTGTTGATAGCTCTTAACTAAATGCCACTCCTCTTCACCTCTCTGTTGATAGCTCTTAACTAAATGCCAATCCTCTTCGCCTCTCTGTTGATAGCTCTTAGCTAAATGTCACTTCTCTTCACCTCTCTGTTGATAGCTCTTAACTAAATGCCACTCCTCTTCACCTCTCTGTTGATAGCTCGTAACTAAATGCCAATCCTCTTCACCTCTATGTTGATAGCTCTTAACTAAATGCCACTCCTCTTCACCTCTTTGTTGATAGCTCTTAACTAAATGCCACTCCTCTTCACCTCTCTGTTGATAGCTCTTAGCTAAATACCACTCCTCTTCACCTCTCTGTTGATAGCTCTTAACTAAATGCCAATCCTCTTCACCTCTCTGTTGATAGCTCTTAACTAAATGGAATTCCTCTTCATCTCTCTGTTGGTAGCTCTTATCTAAATGCCACTCCTCTTCAACTCCCTGTTGATAGCTCTTAACTAAATGCCAATCCTCTTCAACTTTCTGTTTATAGCTCTTAGCTAAATGCCAATCCTCTTCACCTCTCTCTTGATAGCTCTTAACTAAATGCCAATCCTCTTCACCTATGTTGATAGCTCTTAACTAAATGCCACTCCTCTTCACCTCCTGTTGATGGCTCTTAACTAAATGCCACTCCTCTTCACCTCTCTGTTGATAGCTCTTAACTAAATGCCACTCCTCTTCACCTCCTGTTGATGGCTCTTAACTAAAGGCCACTCCTCTTCACCTCTCTGTTGATAACTCTTAACTAAATACCACTCCTCTTCACCTCTCTGTTGATAGCTCTTAACTAAATGCCAATCATCTTCACCTTTCTGTTCATAGCTCTTAGCTAAATGCCAATCCTCTGCACCTCTCTGTTGATAGCTCTTAACTAAATGCCACTCCTCTTCACCTATGTTGATAGCTCTTAACTAAATGCCACTCCTCTTCACCTTTCCCTTTGATAGCTCTTAACTAAATGCCACTCCTCTTCACCTCTCTGTTGATAGCTCTTATCTAAATGCCACTCCTCTTCAACTCTCTGTTGATAGCTCTTAACTAAATGCCAATCCTCTTCACCTTTCTGTTTATAGCTCTTAGCTAAATGCCAATCCTCTTCACCTCTCTCTTGATAGCTCTTAACTAAATGCCAATCCTTTTCACCTATGTTGATAGCTCTTAACTAAATGCCACTCCTCTTCACCTCCTGTTGATGGCTCTTAACTAAATGCCACTCCTCTTCACCTCTCTGTTGATAGCTCTTAACTAAATGCCACTCCTCTTCACCTCTCTGTTGATAGCTCCTGGCTAAATGTCACTTCTCTTCACTTCTCTGTTGCTAGCTCATAACTAAATGACAATTCTCTTCACCTCTCTGTTCCTAGCTCTTAACTAAATGCCAATCCTCTTCACCTCTCTGTTGATAGCTCTTAACTAAATGCCACTCCTCTTCACCTCTCTGTTGATAGCTCTTAACTAAATGCCAATCCTCTTCGCCTCTCTGTTGATAGCTCTTAGCTAAATGTCACTTCTCCTCACATCTCTGTTGATAGCTCTTAACTAAATGCCACTCCTCTTCACCTCTCTGTTGATAGCTCTTAACCACTAAATGCCAATCCTCTTCACCTCTCTGGTGATAGCTCTGAACAAAATGCCACTCCTCTTCACCTCTCTGTTGATAGCTCTTAACTAAATGCCAATCCTCTTCACCTCTCTGTTGATAGCTCTTAACTAAATGCCACTCCTCTTCACCTCTCTGTTGATAGCTCTTAACTAAATACCAATCCTCTTCACCTCTCTGTTGATAGCTCTTAACTAAATGCCAATCCTCTTCACCTATGTTGATAGCTCATAACTAAATGCCACTCCTCTTCACCTCTCTGTTGATAGCTCTTAACTAAATGCCAATCCTCTTCACCTCTCTGTTGATAGCTCTTAATTAAATGCCACTCCTCTTCACCTCTCTGTTGATAGCTCTTAATTAAATGCCAATCCTCTTCACCTCTCTGTTGATAGCTCTTAACTAAATGCCAATCCTCTTCACCTATGTTGATAGCTCTTAACTAAATGCCTCTCCTCTTCACCTCCTGTTGATAGCTCTTAACTAAATGCCACTCCTCTTCACCTCTCTGTTGATAGCTCTTAGCTAAATACCACTCCTCTTCACCTCTCTGTTGATAGCTCTTAACTAAATGCCAATCCTCTTCACCTCTCTGTTGATAGCTCTAAACTAAATGGAATTCCTCTTCACCTCTCTGTTGGTAGCTCTTATCTAAATGCCACTCCTCTTCAACTCTCTGTTGATAGCTCTTAACTAAATGCCAATCCTCTTCACCTTTCTGTTTATAGCTCTTAGCTAAATGCCAATCCTCTTCACCTCTCTCTTGATAGCTCTTTACTAAATGCCAATCCTCTTCACCTATGTTGATAGCTCTTAACTAAATGCCACTCCTCTTCACCTCCTGTTGATGGCTTTTAACTAAATGCCACTCCTCTTCACCTCTCTGTTGATAGCTCTTAACTAAATGCCACTCCTCTTCACCTCCTGTTGATGGCTCTTAACTAAATGCCACTCCTCTTCACCTCTCTCTTGATAGCTCTTAACTAAATGCCAATCCTTTTCACCTATGTTGATAGCTCTTAACTAAATGCCACTCCTCTTCACCTCCTGTTGATGGCTCTTAACTAAATGCCACTCCTCTTCACCTCTCTGTTGATAGCTCTTAACTAAATGCCACTCCTCTTCACCTCTCTGTTGATAGCTCCTGGCTAAATGTCACTTCTCTTCACTTCTCTGTTGCTAGCTCTTAACTAAATGACAATTCTCTTCACCTCTCTGTTCCTAGCTCTTAACTAAATGCCAATCCTCTTCACCTCTCTGTTGATAGCTCTTAACTAAATGCCACTCCTCTTCACCTCTCTGTTGATAGCTCTTAACTAAATGCCAATCCTCTTCGCCTCTCTGTTGATAGCTCTTAGCTAAATGTCACTTCTCTTCACCTCTCTGGTGATAGCTCTGAACAAAATGCCACTCCTCTTCACCTCTCTGTTGATAGCTCTTAACTAAATGCCAATCCTCTTCACCTCTCTGTTGATAGCTCTTAACTAAATGCCACTCCTCTTCCCCTCTCTGTTGATAGCTCTTAGCTAAATACCAATCCTCTTCACCTCTCTGTTGATAGCTCTTAACTAAATGCCAATCCTCTTCACCTATGTTGATAGCTCATAACTAAATGCCACTCCTCTTCACCTCTCTGTTGATAGCTCTTAACTAAATGCCAATCCTCTTCACCTCTCTGTTGATAGCTCTTAATTAAATGCCACTCCTCTTCACCTCTCTGTTGATAGCTCTTAATTAAATGCCAATCCTCTTCACCTCTCTGTTGATAGCTCTTAACTAAATGCCAATCCTCTTCACCTATGTTGATAGCTCTTAACTAAATGCCTCTCCTCTTCACCTCCTGTTGATAGCTCTTAACTAAATGCCACTCCTCTTCACCTCTCTGTTGATAGCTCTTAGCTAAATACCACTCCTCTTCACCTCTCTGTTGATAGCTCTTAACTAAATGCCAATCCTCTTCACCTCTCTGTTGATAGCTCTTAACTAAATGGAATTCCTCTTCACCTCTCTGTTGGTAGCTCTTATCTAAATGCCACTCCTCTTCAACTCTCTGTTGATAGCTCTTAACTAAATGCCAATCCTCTTCACCTTTCTGTTTATAGCTCTTAGCTAAATGCCAATCCTCTTCATCTCTCTCTTGATAGCTCTTTACTAAATGCCAATCCTCTTCACCTATGTTGATAGCTCTTAACTAAATGCCACTCCTCTTCACCTCCTGTTGATGGCTTTTAACTAAATGCCACTCCTCTTCACCTCTCTGTTGATAGCTCTTAACTAAATGCCACTCCTCTTCACCTCCTGTTGATGGCTCTTAACTAAATGCCACTCCTCTTCACCTCTCTGTTGATAGCTCTTAACTAAATACCACTCCTCTTCACCTCTCTGTTGATAGCTCTTAGCTAAATGCCAATCATCTTCACCTTTCTGTTTATAGCTCTTAGCTAAATGCCAATCCTCTGCACCTCTCTGTTGATAGCTCTTAACTAAATGCCAATCCTCTTCACCTATGTTGATAGCTCTTAACTAAATGCCACTCCTCTTCACCTTTCTGTTGATAGCTCTTAACTAAATGCCACTCCTCTTCACCTCTCTGTTGATAGCTCTTATCTAAATGCCACTCCTCTTCAACTCTCTGTTGATATCTCTTAACTAAATGCCAATCCTCTTCACCTTTCTGTTTATAGCTCTTAGCTAAATGCCAATCCTCTTCACCTATGTTGATAGCTCTTAACTAAATGCCACTCCTCTTCACCTCCTGTTGATAGCTCTTAACTAAATGCAATTCCTCTTCACCTCTCTGTTGATAGCTCTTAACTAAATGCCAATCCTCTTCACCTCTCTGTTGATAGCTCTTAACTAAATGCCACTCCTCTTCACCTCTCTGTTGATAGCTCCTGGCTAAATGTCACTTCTCTTCACCTCTCTGTTGCTAGCTATTAACTAAATGACAATTCTCTTCACCTCTCTGTTCCTAGCTCTTAACTAAATGCCAATCCTCTTCACCGCTCTGTTGATAGCTCTTAACTAAATGCCACTCCTCTTCACCTCTCTGTTGATAGCTCTTAACTAAATGCCAATCCTCTTCGCCTCTCTGTTGATAGCTCTTAGCTAAATGTCACTTCTCTTCACCTCTCTGTTGATAGCTCTTAACTAAATGCCACTCCTCTTCACCTCTCTGTTGATAGCTCGTAACTAAATGCCAATCCTCTTCACCTCTATGTTGATAGCTCTTAACTAAATGCCACTCCTCTTCACCTCTTTGTTGATAGCTCTTAACTAAATGCCACTCCTCTTCACCTCTCTGTTGATAGCTCTTAGCTAAATACCACTCCTCTTCACCTCTCTGTTGATAGCTCTTAACTAAATGCCAATCCTCTTTACCTCTCTGTTGATAGCTCTTAACTAAATGGAATTCCTCTTCATCTCTCTGTTGGTAGCTCTTATCTAAATGCCACTCCTCTTCAACTCCCTGTTGATAGCTCTTAACTAAATGCCAATCCTCTTCAACTTTCTGTTTATAGCTCTTAGCTAAATGCCAATCCTCTTCACCTCTCTCTTGATAGCTCTTAACTAAATGCCAATCCTCTTCACCTATGTTGATAGCTCTTAACTAAATGCCACTCCTCTTCACCTCCTGTTGATGGCTCTTAACTAAATGCCACTCCTCTTCACCTCTCTGTTGATAGCTCTTAACTAAATGCCACTCCTCTTCACCTCCTGTTGATGGCTCTTAACTAAAGGCCACTCCTCTTCACCTCTCTGTTGATAACTCTTAACTAAATACCACTCCTCTTCACCTCTCTGTTGATAGCTCTTAACTAAATGCCAATCATCTTCACCTTTCTGTTCATAGCTCTTAGCTAAATGCCAATCCTCTGCACCTCTCTGTTGATAGCTCTTAACTAAATGCCACTCCTCTTCACCTATGTTGATAGCTCTTAACTAAATGCCACTCCTCTTCACCTTTCCCTTTGATAGCTCTTAACTAAATGCCACTCCTCTTCACCTCTCTGTTGATAGCTCTTATCTAAATGCCACTCCTCTTCAACTCTCTGTTGATAGCTCTTAACTAAATGCCAATCCTCTTCACCTTTCTGTTTATAGCTCTTAGCTAAATGCCAATCCTCTTCACCTCTCTCTTGATAGCTCTTAACTAAATGCCAATCCTTTTCACCTATGTTGATAGCTCTTAACTAAATGCCACTCCTCTTCACCTCCTGTTGATGGCTCTTAACTAAATGCCACTCCTCTTCACCTCTCTGTTGATAGCTCTTAACTAAATGCCACTCCTCTTCACCTCTCTGTTGATAGCTCCTGGCTAAATGTCACTTCTCTTCACTTCTCTGTTGCTAGCTCTTAACTAAATGACAATTCTCTTCACCTCTCTGTTCCTAGCTCTTAACTAAATGCCAATCCTCTTCACCTCTCTGTTGATAGCTCTTAACTAAATGCCACTCCTCTTCACCTCTCTGTTGATAGCTCTTAACTAAATGCCAATCCTCTTCGCCTCTCTGTTGATAGCTCTTAGCTAAATGTCACTTCTCTTCACATCTCTGTTGATAGCTCTTAACTAAATGCCACTCCTCTTCACCTCTCTGTTGATAGCTCTTAACCACTAAATGCCAATCCTCTTCACCTCTCTGGTGATAGCTCTGAACAAAATGCCACTCCTCTTCACCTCTCTGTTGATAGCTCTTAACTAAATGCCAATCCTCTTCACCTCTCTGTTGATAGCTCTTAGCTAAATGCCACTCCTCTTCACCTCTCTGTTGATAGCTCTTAACTAAATACCAATCCTCTTCACCTCTCTGTTGATAGCTCTTAACTAAATGCCAATCCTCTTCACCTATGTTGATAGCTCATAACTAAATGCCACTCCTCTTCACCTCTCTGTTGATAGCTCTTAACTAAATGCCAATCCTCTTCACCTCTCTGTTGATAGCTCTTAATTAAATGCCACTCCTCTTCACCTCTCTGTTGATAGCTCTTAATTAAATGCCAATCCTCTTCACCTCTCTGTTGATAGCTCTTAACTAAATGCCAATCCTCTTCACCTATGTTGATAGCTCTTAACTAAATGCCTCTCCTCTTCACCTCCTGTTGATAGCTCTTAACTAAATGCCACTCCTCTTCACCTCTCTGTTGATAGCTCTTAGCTAAATACCACTCCTCTTCACCTCTCTGTTGATAGCTCTTAACTAAATGCCAATCCTCTTCACCTCTCTGTTGATAGCTCTAAGCTAAATGGAATTCCTCTTCACCTCTCTGTTGGTAGCTCTTTTCTAAATGCCACTCCTCTTCAACTCTCTGTTGATAGCTCTTAACTAAATGCCAATCCTCTTCACCTTTCTGTTTATAGCTCTTAGCTAAATGCCAATCCTCTTCACCTCTCTCTTGATAGCTCTTTACTAAATGCCAATCCTCTTCACCTATGTTGATAGCTCTTAACTAAATGCCACTCCTCTTCACCTCCTGTTGATGGCTTTTAACTAAATGCCACTCCTCTTCACCTCTCTGTTGATAGCTCTTAACTAAATGCCACTCCTCTTCACCTCCTGTTGATGGCTCTTAACTAAATGCCACTCCTCTTCACCTCTCTCTTGATAGCTCTTAGCTAAATGCCAATCCTTTTCACCTATGTTGATAGCTCTTAACTAAATGCCACTCCTCTTCACCTCCTGTTGATGGCTCTTAACTAAATGCCACTCCTCTTCACCTCTCTGTTGATAGCTCTTAACTAAATGCCACTCCTCTTCACCTCTCTGTTGATAGCTCCTGGCTAAATGTCACTTCTCTTCACTTCTCTGTTGCTAGCTCTTAACTAAATGACAATTCTCTTCACCTCTCTGTTCCTAGCTCTTAACTAAATGCCAATCCTCTTCACCTCTCTGTTGATAGCTCTTAACTAAATGCCACTCCTCTTCACCTCTCTGTTGATAGCTCTTAACTAAATGCCAATCCTCTTCGCCTCTCTGTTGATAGCTCTTAGCTAAATGTCACTTCTCTTCACATCTCTGTTGATAGCTCTTAACTAAATGCCACTCCTCTTCACCTCTCTGTTGATAGCTCTTAACCACTAAATGCCAATCCTCTTCACCTCTCTGGTGATAGCTCTGAACAAAATGCCACTCCTCTTCACCTCTCTGTTGATAGCTCTTAACTAAATGCCAATCCTCTTCACCTCTCTGTTGATAGCTCTTAACTAAATGCCACTCCTCTTCCCCTCTCTGTTGATAGCTCTTAGCTAAATACCAATCCTCTTCACCTCTCTGTTGATAGCTCTTAACTAAATGCCAATCCTCTTCACCTATGTTGATAGCTCTTAACTAAATGCCAATCATCTTCACCTTTCTGTTTATAGCTCTTAGCTAAATGCCAATCCTCTTCACTTCTCTGTTGGTAGCTCTTATCTAAATGCCACTCCTCTTCAACTCTCTGTTGATAGCTCTTAACTAAATGCCAATCCTCTTCACCTTTCTGTTTATAGCTCTTAGCTAAATGCCAATCCTCTTCACCTCTCTCTTTATAGCTCTTAACTAAATGCCAATCCTCTTCACCTATGTTGATAGCTCTTAACTAAATGCCACTCCTCTTCACCTCTCTGTTGATAGCTCTTAACTAAATGCAATTCCTCTTCACCTCTCTGTTGATAGCTCTTAACTAAATGCCACTCCTCTGCACCTATCTGTTGATAGCTCTTAACTAAATGCCAATCCTCTTCGCCTCTCTGTTGATAGCTCCTGGCTAAATGTCACTTCTCTTCACCTCTCTGTTGCTAGCTCTTAACTAAATGACAATTCTCTTCACCTCTCTGTTCCTAACTCTTAACTAAATGCCAATCCTCTTCACCTCTCTGTTGATAGCTCTTAGCTAAATGCCACTCCTCTTCACCTCTCTGTTGATAGCTCTTAACTAAAGTCAATACTCTTCGCCTCTCTGATGATAGCTCTTAGCTAAATGTCACTTCTCTTCACCTCTCTGTTGATAGCTCTTAACTAAATGCCAATCCTCTTCACCTATGTTGATAGCTCTTAACTAAATGCCACTCCTCTTCACCTCTCTGTTGATAGCTCTTAACTAAATGCCACTCCTCTTCACCTCTCTGTTGATAGCTCTTAACTAAATGCAATTCCTCTTCACCTCTCTGTTGATAGCTCTTAACTAAATGCCACTCCTCTGCACCTCTCTGTTGATAGCTCTTAACTAAATGCCAATCCTCTTCACCTATGTTGATAGCTCTTAACTAAATGCCACTCCTCTTCACCTCTCTGTTGATAGCTCTTAACTAAATGCCACTCCTCTTCACCTCTCTGTTGATAGCTCTTAACTAAATGCAATTCCTCTTCACCTCTCTGTTGATAGCTCTTAACTAAATGCCACTCCTCTTCACCTCTCTGTTGATAGCTCCTGGCTAAATGTCACTTCTCTTCACCACTCTGTTGCTAGCTCCTAACTAAATGACAAATCTCTTCACCTCTCTGTTCCTAGCTCTTAACTAAATGCCAATCCTCTTCACCTCTCTGTTGATAGCTCTTAACTAAATGACACTCCTCTTCACCTCTCTGTTGATAGCTCTTAACTAAATGCCAATCCTCTTCACCTCTCTGTTGATAGCTCTTAGTTAAATGTCACTTCTCTTCACCTCTCTGTTGATAGCTCTTAGCTAAATGCCACTCCTCTTCACCTCTGTTGATAGCTCTTAACTAAATGCCAATCCTTTTCACCTCTGTTGATAGCTCTTAACTAAATGCCAATCCTCTTCACCTATGCTGATAGCTCTTAACTAAATGCCACTCCTCTTCACCTCCTGTTGATAGCTCTTAACTAAATGCCACTCCTCTTCACCTCTCTGTTGATAGCTCTTAACTAAATACCACTCCTCTTCACCTCTCTGTTGATAGCTCTTAACTAAATGCCAATCCTCTTCACCTCTCTGTTGGTAGCTCTTATCTAAATGCCACACCTCTTCAACTCTCTGTTGATAGCTCTTAACTAAATACCAATCCTCTTCACCTTTCTGTTTATAGCTCTTAGCTAAATGCCAATCCTCTTCACCTCTCTCTTGATAGCTCTTAACTAAATGCCAATCCTTTTCACCTATGTTGATAGCTCTTAACTAAATGCCACTCCTCTTCACCTCCTGTTGATGGCTCTTAACTAAATGCCACTCCTCTTAATCTCTCTGTTGATAGCTCTTAACTAAATACCACTCCTCTTCACCTCTCTGTTGATAGCTCTTAACTAAATGCCAATCATCTTCACCTTTCTGTTTATAGCTCTTAGCTAAATGCCAATCCTCTGCACCTCTCTGTTGATAGTTGTTAACTAAATGCCAATCCTCTTCACCTATGTTGATAGCTCTTAACTAAATGCCACTCCTCTTCACCTTTCTGTTGATAGCTCTTAACTAAATGCCACTCCTCTTCACCTCTCTGTTGATAGCTCTTAGCTAAATACCACTCATCCTCACCTCTCTGTTGATAGCTCTTAACTAAATGCCAATCCTCTGCACCTCTCTGTTGATAGCTCTTAACTAAATGCCAATCCTCTTCAGCTATGTTGATAGCTCTTAACTAAATGCCACTCCTCTTCACCTCCTGTTGATAGCTCTTAACTAAATGCCACTCCTCTTCACCTCTCTATTGATAGATCTTAACTAAATACCACTCCTTTTCACCTCTCTGTTGATAGCTCTTAACAAAATGCCAATCCTCTTCACCTCTCTGTTGATAGCTCTTAACTAAATGCCAATCCTCTTCACCTATGTTGATAGCTCTTAACTAAATGCCACTCCTCTTCACCTCCTGTTGATAGCTCTTAACTAAATGCCACTCCTCTTCACCTCTCTGTTGATAGCTCTTAACTAAATACCACTCCTTTTCACCTCTCTGTTGATAGCTCTTAACAAAATGCCAATCCTCTTCACCTTTCTGTTTATAGCTCTTAGCTAAATGCCAATCCTCTTCACCTATGTTGATAGTTCTTAACTAAATGCCACTCATCTTCACCGCCTGTTGATAGCTCTTAGCTAAATGGAATTCCTCTTCACCTCTCTGTTGGTAGCTCTTATCTAAATGCCACTCCTCTTCAACTCTCTGTTGATAGCTCTTAACTAAATGCCAATACTCTTCCCCTCTTTGTTGATAGCTCTTAGCTAAATGTCACTTCTCTTCACCTCTCTGTTGATAGCTCTTAACTAAATGCCAATCCTCTTCACCTATGTTGATAGCTCTTAACTAAATGCCACTCCTCTTTACCTCTCTGTTGATAGCTCTTAGCTAAATGCCACTCCTCTTCACCTCTCTGTTGATAGCTCTTAACTAAATGCAATTCCTCTTCACCTCTCTGTTGATAGCTCTTAACTAAATGCCACTCCTCTGCACCTCTCTGTTGATAGCTCTTAACTAAATGCCAATCCTCTTCACCTATGTTGATAGCTCTTAACTAAATGCCACTCCTCTTCACCTCTCTGTTGATAGCTCTTAACTAAATGCCACTCCTCTTCACCTCTCTGTTGATAGCTCTTAACTAAATGCAATTCCTCTTCACCTCTCTGTTGATAGCTCTTAACTAAATGCCACTCCTCTTCACCTCTCTGTTGATAGCTCCTGGCTAAATGTCACTTCTCTTCACCACTCTGTTGCTAGCTCTTAACTAAATGACAATTCTCTTCACTACTCTGTTCCTAGCTCTTAACTAAATGCCAATCCTCTTCACCTCTCTGTTGATAGCTCTTAACTAAATGCCACTCCTCTTCACCTCTCTGTTGATAGCTCTTAACTAAATGCCAATCCTCTTAGCCTCTCTGTTGATAGCTCTTAGCTAAATGTCACTTCTCTTCACCTCTCTGTTGATAGCTCTTAACTAAATGCCACTCCTCTTCACCTCTGTTGATAGCTCTTAACTAAATGCCAATCCTCTTCACCTCTCTGTTGATAGCTCTTAACTAAATGCCACTCCTCTTCACCTCTCTGTTGATAGCTCTTAACTAAATGCCAATTCTCTTCACCTCTCTGTTGATAGCTCTTAACTAAATGCCAATCCTCTTCACCTTTCTGTTTATAGCTCTTAGCTAAATGCCAATCCTCTTCACCTCTCTCTTGATAGCTCTTAACTAAATGCCAATCCTTTTCACCTATGTTGATAGCTCTTAACTAAATGCCACTCCTCTTCACCTCCTGTTGATGGCTCTTAACTAAATGCCACTCCTCTTAATCTCTCTGTTGATAGCTCTTAACTAAATACCACTCCTCTTCACCTCTCTGTTGATAGCTCTTAACTAAATGCCAATCATCTTCACCTTTCTGTTTATAGCTCTTAGCTAAATGCCAATCCTCTGCACCTCTCTGTTGATAGCTGTTAACTAAATGCCAATCCTCTTCACCTATGTTGATAGCTCTTAACTAAATGCCACTCCTCTTCACCTTTCTGTTGATAGTTCTTAACTAAATGCCACTCCTCTTCACCTCTCTGTTGATAGCTCTTAGCTAAATACCACTCATCCTCACCTCTCTGTTGATAGCTCTTAACTAAATGCCAATCCTCTGCACCTCTCTGTTGATAGCTCTTAACTAAATGCCAATCCTCTTCACCTATGTTGATAGCTCTTAACTAAATGCCACTCCTCTTCACCTCCTGTTGATAGCTCTTAACTAAATGCCACTCCTCTTCACCTCTCTGTTGATAGATCTTAGCTAAATACCACTCCTTTTCACCTCTCTGTTGATAGCTCTTAACAAAATGCCAATCCTCTTCACCTCTCTGTTGATAGCTCTTAACTAAATGCCAATCCTCTTCACCTATGTTGATAGCTCTTAACTAAATGCCACTCCTCTTCACCTCCTGTTGATAGCTCTTAACTAAATGCCACTCCTCTTCACCTCTCTGTTGATAGCTCTTAACTAAATACCACTCCTTTTCACCTCTCTGTTGATAGCTCTTAACAAAATGCCAATCCTCTTCACCTTTCTGTTTATAGCTCTTAGCTAAATGCCAATCCTCTTCACCTATGTTGATAGTTCTTAACTAAATGCCACTCATCTTCACCGCCTGTTGATAGCTCTTAGCTAAATGGAATTCCTCTTCACCTCTCTGTTGGTAGCTCTTATCTAAATGCCACTCCTCTTCAACTCTCTGTTGATAGCTCTTAACTAAATGCCACTCCTCTTCACCTCTCTGTTGATAGCTCCTGGCTAAATGTCACTTCTCTTCACCACTCTGTTGCTAGCTCTTAACTAAATGACAATTCTCTTCACTACTCTGTTCCTAGCTCTTAACTAAATGCCAATCCTCTTCACCTCTCTGTTGATAGCTCTTAACTAAATGCCACTCCTCTTCACCTCTCTGTTGATAGCTCTTAACTAAATGCCAATCCTCTTCGCCTCTCTGTTGATAGCTCTTAGCTAAATGTCACTTCTCTTCACCTCTCTGTTGATAGCTCTTAACTAAATGCCACTCCTCTTCACCTCTGTTGATAGCTCTTAACTAAATGCCAATCCTCTTCACCTCTCTGTTGATAGCTCTTAACTAAATGCCACTCCTCTTCACCTCTCTGTTGATAGCTCTTAACTAAATGCCAATTCTCTTCACCTCTCTGTTGATAGCTCTTAACTAAATGCCACTCCTCTTCACCTCTCTGTTGATAGCTCTTAATTAAATGCCAATCCTCTTCACCTCTCTGTTGATAGCTCTTAACTAAATGCCAATCCTCTTCACCTATGTTGATAGCTCTTAACTAAATGCCTCTCCTCTTCACCTCCTGTTGATAGCTCTTAACTAAATGCCACTCCTCTTCACCTCTCTGTTGATAGCTCTTAGCTAAATACCACTCCTCTTCACCTCTCTGTTGATAGCTCTTAACTAAATGCCAATCCTCTTCACCTCTCTGTTGATAGCTCTTAACTAAATGGAATTCCTCTTCACCTCTCTGTTGGTAGCTCTTATCTAAATGCCACTCCTCTTCAACTCTCTGTTGATAGCTCTTAACTAAATGCCACTCCTCTTCACCTCCTGTTGATGGCTCTTAACTAAATGCCACTCCTCTTCACCTCTCTGTTGATAGCTCTTAACTAAATACCACTCCTCTTCACCTCTCTGTTGATAGCTCTTAGCTAAATGCCAATCATCTTCACCTTTCTGTTTATAGCTCTTAGCTAAATGCCAATCCTCTGCACCTCTCTGTTGATAGCTCTTAACTAAATGCCAATCCTCTTCACCTATGTTGATAGCTCTTAACTAAATGCCACTCCTCTTCACCTTTCTGTTGATAGCTCTTAACTAAATGCCACTCCTCTTCACCTCTCTGTTGATAGCTCTTATCTAAATGCCACTCCTCTTCAACTCTCTGTTGATAGCTCTTAACTAAATGCCAATTCTCTTCACCTTTCTGTTTATAGCTCTTAGCTAAATGCCAATCCTCTTCACCTATGTTGATAGCTCTTAACTAAATGCCACTCCTCTTCACCTCCTGTTGATAGCTCTTAACTAAATGCAATTCCTCTTCACCTCTCTGTTGATAGCTCTTAACTAAATGCCAATCCTCTTCACCTCTCTGTTGATAGCTCTTAACTAAATGCCACTCCTCTTCACCTCTCTGTTGATAGCTCCTGGCTAAATGTCACTTCTCTTCACCTCTCTGTTGCTAGCTATTAACTAAATGACAATTCTCTTCACCTCTCTGTTCCTAGCTCTTAACTAAATGCCAATCCTCTTCACCGCTCTGTTGATAGCTCTTAACTAAATGCCACCCCTCTTCACCTCTCTGTTGATAGCTCTTAACTAAATGCCAATCCTCTTCGCCTCTCTGTTGATAGCTCTTAGCTAAATGTCACTTCTCTTCACCTCTCTGTTGATAGCTCTTAACTAAATGCCACTCCTCTTCACCTCTCTGTTGATAGCTCGTAACTAAATGCCAATCCTCTTCACCTCTATGTTGATAGCTCTTAACTAAATGCCACTCCTCTTCACCTCTTTGTTGATAGCTCTTAATTAAATGCCAATCCTCTTCACCTCTCTGTTGATAGCTCTTAACTAAATGCCAATCCTCTTCACCTATGTTGATAGCTCTTAACTAAATGCCTCTCCTCTTCACCTCCTGTTGATAGCTCTTAACTAAATGCCACTCCTCTTCACCTCTCTGTTGATAGCTCTTAGCTAAATACCACTCCTCTTCACCTCTCTGTTGATAGCTCTTAACTAAATGCCAATCCTCTTCACCTCTCTGTTGATAGCTCTTAACTAAATGGAATTCCTCATCACCTCTCTGTTGGTAGCTCTTATCTAAATGCCACTCCTCTTCAACTCCCTGTTGATAGCTCTTAACTAAATGCCAATCCTCTTCACCTTTCTGTTTATAGCTCTTAGCTAAATGCCAATCCTCTTCACCTCTCTCTTGATAGCTCTTAACTAAATGCCAATCCTCTTCACCTATGTTGATAGCTCTTAACTAAATGCCACTCCTCTTCACCTCCTGTTGATGGCTCTTAACTAAATGCCACTCCTCTTCACCTCTCTGTTGATAGCTCTTAACTAAATGCCACTCCTCTTCACCTCCTGTTGATGGCTCTTAACTAAATGCCACTCCTCTTCACCTCTCTGTTGATAGCTCTTAACTAAATACCACTCCTCTTCACCTCTCTGTTGATAGCTCTTAACTAAATGCCAATCATCTTCACCTTTCTGTTCATAGCTCTTAGCTAAATGCCAATCCTCTGCACCTCTCTGTTGATAGCTCTTAACTAAATGCCAATCCTCTTCACCTATGTTGATAGCTCTTAACTAAATGCCACTCCTCTTCACCTTTCTGTTGATAGCTCTTAACTAAATGCCACTCCTCTTCACCTCTCTGTTGATAGCTCTTATCTAAATGCCACTCCTCTTCAACTCTCTGTTGATAGCTCTTAACTAAATGCCAATCCTCTTCACCTTTCTGTTTATAGCTCTTAGCTAAATGCCAATCCTCTTCACCTCTCTCTTGATAGCTCTTAACTAAATGCCAATCCTTTTCACCTATGTTGATAGCTCTTAACTAAATGCCACTCCTCTTCACCTCTCTGTTGATAGCTCTTAACTAAATGCCACTCCTCTTCACCTCTCTGTTGATAGCTCCTGGCTAAATGTCACTTCTCTTCACCTCTCTGTTGCTAGCTCTTAACTAAATGACAATTCTCTTCACCTCTCTGTTCCTAGCTCTTAACTAAATGCCAATCCTCTTCACGTCTCTGTTGATAGCTCTTAACTAAATGCCACTCCTCTTCACCTCTCTGTTGATAGCTCTTATCTAAATGCCAATCCTCTTCGCCTCTCTGTTGATAGCTCTTAGCTAAATGTCACTTCTCTTCACATCTCTGTTGATAGCTCTTAACTAAATGCCACTCCTCTTCACCCCTCTGTTGATAGCTCTTAGCCACTAAATGCCAATCCTCTTCACCTCTCTGGTGATAGCTCTGAACAAAATGCCACTCCTCTTCACCTCTCTGTTGATAGCTCTTAACTAAATGCCAATCCTCTTCACCTCTCTGTTGATAGCTCTTAACTAAATGCCACTCCTCTTCACCTCTCTGTTGATAGCTCTTAACTAAATACCAATCCTCTTCACCTCTCTGTTGATAGCTCTTAACTAAATGCCAATCCTCTTCACCTATGTTGATAGCTCTTAACTAAATGCCACTCCTCTTCACCTCCTGTTGATAGCTCTTAACTAAATGCAATTCCTCTTCACCTCTCTGTTGATAGCTCTTAACTAAATGCCAATCCTCTTCACCTCTCTGTTGATAGCTCTTAACTAAATGCCACTCCTCTTCACCTCTCTGTTGATAGCTCCTGGCTAAATGTCACTTCTCTTCACCTCTCTGTTGCTAGCTCTTAACTAAATGACAATTCTCTTCACCTCTCTGTTCCTAGCTCTTAACTAAATGCCAATCCTCTTCACCTCTCTGTTGATAGCTCTTAACTAAATGCCACTCCTCTTCACCTCTCTGTTGATAGCTCTTAACTAAATGCCAATCCTCTGCACCTCTCTGTTGATAGCTCTTAGCTAAATGTCACTTCTCTTCACCTCTCTGTTGATAGCTCTTAATTAAATGCCACTCCTCTTCACCTCTCTGTTGATAGCTCTTAACTAAATGCCAATCCTCTTCACCTCTCTGTTGATAGCTCTTAACTAAATGCCACTCCTCTTCACCTCTCTGTTGATAGCTCTTAATTAAATGCCAATCCTCTTCACCTCTCTGTTGATAGCTCTTAACTAAATGCCACTCCTCTTCACCTCCTGTTGATAGCTCTTAACTAAATGCCACTCCTCTTCACCTCTCTGTTGATAGCTCTTAACTAAATACCACTCCTCTTCACCTCTCTGTTGATAGCTCTTAACTAAATGCCAATCCTCTTCACCTCTCTGTTGATAGCTCTTAACTAAATGGAATTCCTCTTCACCTCTCTCTTGGTAGCTCTTATCTAAATGCCACTCCTCTTCAACTCTCTGTTGATAGCTCTTAACTAAATGCCAATCCTCTTCACCTTTCTGTTTATAGCTCTTAGCTAAATGCCAATCCTCTTCACCTCTCTCTTGATAGCTCTTTACTAAATGCCAATCCTCTTCACCTATGTTGATAGCTCTTAACTAAATGCTACTCCTCTTCACCTCCTGTTGATGGCTCTTAACTAAATGCCACTCCTCTTCACCTCTCTGTTGATAGCTCTTAACTAAATGCCAATCATCTTCACCTTTCTGTTTATAGCTCTTAGCTAAATGCCAATCCTCTGCACCTCTCTGTTGATAGCTCTTAACTAAATGCCAATCCTCTTCACCTAAGTTGATAGCTCTTAACTAAATGCCACTCCTCTTCACCTCCTGTTGATATCTCTTAACTAAATGCCACTCCTCTTCACCTCTCTGTTGATAGCTCTTAACTAAATACCACTCCTCTTCACCTCTCTGTTGATAGCTCTTAACTAAATGCCAATCCTCTTCACCTTTCTGTTTATAGCTCTTAGCTAAATGCCAATCCTCTTCACCTATGTTGATAGCTCTTAACTAAATGCCACTCATCTTCACCGCCTGTTGATAGCTCTTAACTAAATGGAATTCCTCTTCACCTCTCTGTTGTTAGCTCTTATCTAAATGCCACTCCTCTTCAACTCTCTGTTGATAGCTCTTAACTAAATGCAAATCCTCTTCACCTTTCTGTTTATAGCTCTTAGCTAAATGTCAATCCTCTTCACCTCTCTGTTGATAGCTCTTAGCTAAATGCCAATCCTCCTCACCTATGTTGATAGCTTTTAACTAAATGCCACTCCTCTTCACCTCTCTGTTGATAGCTCTTAACTAAATGCCAATACTCTTCCCCTCTTTGTTGATAGCTCTTAGCTAAATGTCACTTCTCTTCACCTCTCTGTTGATAGCTCTTAACTAAATGCCAATCCTCTTCACCTATGTTGATAGCTCTTAACTAAATGCCACTCCTCTTTACCTCTCTGTTGATAGCTCTTAGCTAAATGCCACTCCTCTTCACCTCTCTGTTGATAGCTCTTAACTAAATGCAATTCCTCTTCACCTCTCTGTTGATAGCTCTTAACTAAATGCCACTCCTCTGCACCTCTCTGTTGATAGCTCTTAACTAAATGCCAATCCTCTTCACCTATGTTGATAGCTCTTAACTAAATGCCACTCCTCTTCACCTCTCTGTTGATAGCTCTTAACTAAATGCCACTCCTCTTCACCTCTCTGTTGATAGCTCTTAACTAAATGCAATTCCTCTTCACCTCTCTGTTGATAGCTCTTAACTAAATGCCACTCCTCTTCACCTCTCTGTTGATAGCTCCTGGCTAAATGTCACTTCTCTTCACCACTCTGTTGCTAGCTCTTAACTAAATGACAATTCTCTTCACCTCTCTGTTCCTAGCTCTTAACTAAATGCCAATCCTCTTCACCTCTCTGTTGATAGCTCTTAGCCAAATGCCACTCCTCTTCACCTCTCTGTTGATAGCTCTTAACTAAATGCCAATCCTCTTCGCCTCTCTGTTGATAGCTCTTAGCTAAATGTCACTTCTCTTCACCTCTCTGTTGATAGCTCTTAACTAAATGCCACTCCTCTTCACCTCTGTTGAGAGCTCTTAACTAAATGCCAATCCTCTTCACCTCTCTGTTGATAGCTCTTAACTAAATGCCACTCCTCTTCACCTCTCTGTTGATAGCTCTTAACTAAATGCCAATCCTCTTCACCTCTCTGTTGATAGCTCTTAACTAAATGCCAATCCTCTTCACCTATGTTGATAGCTCTTAACTAAATGCCACTCCTCTTCACCTCCTGTTGATAGCTCTTAACTAAATGCCACTCCTCTTCACCTCTCTGTTGATAGCTCTTATCTAAATACCACTCCTCTTCACCTCTCTGTTGATAGCTCTTAGCTAAATGCCAATCCTCTTCACCTCTCTGTTGATAGCTCTTAACTAAATGGAATTCCTCTTCACCTCTCTGTTGGTAGCTCTTATCTAAATGCCACTCCTCTTCAACTCTCTGTTGATAGCTCTTAACTAAATGCCAATCCTCTTCACCTTTCTGTTTATAGCTCTTAGCTAAATGCCAATCCTCTTCACCTCTCTCTTGATAGCTCTTAACTAAATGCCAATCCTCTTCACCTATGTTGATAGCTCTTAACTAAATGCCACTCCTCTTCACCTCTCTGTTGATAGCTCTTAACTAAATGCTATTCCTCTTCACCTCTCTGTTGGTAGCTCTTATCTAAATGCCACTCCTCTTCAACTCTCTGTTGATAGCTCTTAACTAAATGCCAATCCTCTTCACCTATGTTGATAGCTCTTAACTAAATGCCACTCCTCTTCACCTCTCTGTTGATAGCTCTTAGCTAAATGCAATTCCTCTTCACCTCTCTGTTGATAGCTCTTAACTAAATGCCACTCCTCTGCACCTATCTGTTGATAGCTCTTAACTAAATGCCAATCCTCTTCGCCTCTTTGTTGATAGCTCCTGGCTAAATGTCACTTCTCTTCACCTCTCTGTTGCTAGCTCTTAACTAAATGACAATTCTCTTCACCTCTCTGTTCCTAACTCTTAGCTAAATGCCAATCCTCTTCACCTCTCTGTTGATAGCTCTTAACTAAATGCCACTCCTCTTCACCTCTCTGTTGATAGCTCTTAACTAAAGTCAATACTCTTCGCCTCACTGATGATAGCTCTTAGCTAAATGTCACTTCTCTTCACCTCTCTGTTGATAGCTCTTAACTAAATGCCAATCCTCTTCACCTATGTTGATAGCTCTTAACTAAATGCCACTCCTCTTCACCTCTCTGTTGATAGCTCTTAACTAAATGCCACTCCTCTTCACCTCTCTGTTGATAGCTCTTAACTAAATGCAATTCCTCTTCACCTCTCTGTTGATAGCTCTTAACTAAATGCCACTCCTCTTCACCTCTCTGTTGATAGCTCCTGGCTAAATGTCACTTCTCTTCACCACTCTGTTGCTAGCTCTTAACTAAATGACAATTCTCTTCACCTCTCTGTTCCTAGCTCTTAACTAAATGCCAATCCTCTTCACCTCTCTGTTGATAGCTCTTAACTAAATGACACTCCTCTTCACCTCTCTGTTGATAGCTCTTAACTAAATGCCAATCCTCTTCGCCTCTCTGTTGATAGCTCTTAGTTAAATGTCACTTCTCTTCACCTCTCTGTTGATAGCTCTTAACTAAATGCCACTCCTCTTCACCTCTGTTGATAGCTCTTAACTAAATGCCAATCCTCTTCACCTCTGTTGATAGCTCTTAACTAAATGCCAATCCTCTTCACCTATGTTGATAGCTCTTAACTAAATGCCACTCCTCTTCACCTCCTGTTGATAGCTCTTAACTAAATGCCACTCCTCTTCACCTCTCTGTTGATAGCTCTTAACTAAATACCACTCCTCTTCACCTCTCTGTTGATAGCTCTTAACTAAATGCCAATCCTCTTCACCTCTCTCTTGGTAGCTCTTATCTAAATGCCACTCCTCTTCAACTCTCTGTTGATAGCTCTTAACTAAATGCCAATCCTCTTCACCTTTCTGTTTATAGCTCTTAGCTAAATGCCAATCCTCTTCACCTCTCTCTTGATAGCTCTTAACTAAATGCCAATCCTCTTCACCTATGTTGATAGCTCTTAACTAAATGCCACTCCTCTTCACCTCCTGTTGATGGCTCTTAACTAAATGCCACTCCTCTTCATCTCTCTGTTGATAGCTCTTAACTAAATACCACTCCTCTTCACCTCTCTGTTGATAGCTCTTAACTAAATGCCAATCATCTTCACCTTTCTGTTTATAGCTCTTAGCTAAATGCCAATCCTCTGCACCTCTCTGTTGATAGCTCTTAACTAAATGCCAATCCTCTTCACCTATGTTGATAGCTCTTAACTAAATGCCACTCCTCTTCACCTTTCTGTTGATAGCTCTTAACTAAATGCCACTCCTCTTCACCTCTCTGTTGATAGCTCTTAGCTAAATACCACTCATCTTCACCTCTCTGTTGATAGCTCTTAACTAAATGCCAATCCTCTTCACCTCTCTGTTGATAGCTCTTAACTAAATGCCAATCCTCTTCACCTATGTTGATAGCTCTTAACTAAATGCCACTCCTCTTCACCTCCTGTTGATAGCTGTTAACTAAATGCCACTCCTCTTCACCTCTCTGTTGATAGCTCTTAACAAAATGCCAATCCTCTTCACCTTTCTGTTTATAGCTCTTAGCTAAATGCCAATCCTCTTCACCTATGTTGATAGTTCTTAACTAAATGCCACTCATCTTCACCGCCTGTTGATAGCTCTTAGCTAAATGGAATTCCTCTTCACCTCTCTGTTGGTAGCTCTTATCTAAATGCCACTCCTCTTCAACTCTCTGTTGATAGCTCTTAACTAAATGCCAATACTCTTCCCCTCTTTGTTGATAGCTCTTAGCTAAATGTCACTTCTCTTCACCTCTCTGTTGATAGCTCTTAACTAAATGCCAATCCTCTTCACCTATGTTGATAGCTCTTAACTAAATGCAATTCCTCTTCACCTCTCTGTTGATAGCTCTTAACTAAATGCCACTCCTCTGCACCTCTCTGTTGATAGCTCTTAACTAAATGCCAATCCTCTTCACCTATGTTGATAGCTCTTAACTAAATGCCACTCCTCTTCACCTCTCTGTTGATAGCTCTTAACTAAATGCCACTCCTCTTCACCTCTCTGTTGATAGCTCTTAACTAAATGCAATTCCTCTTCACCTCTCTGTTGATAGCTCTTAACTAAATGCCACTCCTCTTCACCTCTCTGTTGATAGCTCCTGGCTAAATGTCACTTCTCTTCACCACTCTGTTGCTAGCTCTTAACTAAATGACAATTCTCTTCACTACTCTGTTCCTAGCTCTTAACTAAATGCCAATCCTCTTCACCTCTCTGTTGATAGCTCTTAACTAAATGCCACTCCTCTTCACCTCTCTGTTGATAGCTCTTAACTAAATGCCAATCCTCTTCGCCTCTCTGTTGATAGCTCTTAGCTAAATGTCACTTCTCTTCACCTCTCTGTTGATAGCTCTTAACTAAATGCCAATTCTCTTCACCTCTCTGTTGATAGCTCTTAACTAAATGCCAATCCTCTTCACCTATGTTGATAGCTCTTAACTAAATGCCACTCCTCTTCACCTCCTGTTGATAGCTCTTAACTAAATGCCACTCCTCTTCACCTCTCTGTTGATAGCTCTTAACTAAATACCACTCCTCTTCACCTCTCTGTTGATATCTCTTAACTAAATGCCAATCCTCTTCACCTCTCTGTTGATAGCTCTTAACTAAATGAAATTCCTCTTCACCTCTCTGTTGGTAGCTCTTATCTAAATGCCACTCCTCTTCAACGCTCTGTTGATAGCTCTTAACTAAATGCCAATACTCTTCCCCTCTTTGTTGATAGCTCTTAGCTAAATGTCACTTCTCTTCACCTCTCTGTTGATAGCTCTTAACTAAATGCCAATCCTCTTCACCTATGTTGATAGCTCTTAACTAAATGCCAATCCTCTTCACCTCTCTGTTGATAGCTCTTAACTAAATGCCAATACTCTTCCCCTCTTTGTTGATAGCTCTTAGCTAAATGTCACTTCTCGTCACCTCTCTGTTGATAGCTCTTAACTAAATGCCAATCCTCTTCACCTATGTTGATAGCTCTTAACTAAATGCCAATCATCTTCACCTTTCTGTTTATAGCTCTTAGCTAAATGCCAATCCTCTTCACTTCTCTGTTGGTAGCTCTTATCTAAATGCCACTCCTCTTCAACTCTCTGTTGATAGCTCTTAACTAAATGCCAATCCTCTTCACCTTTCTGTTTATAGCTCTTAGCTAAATGCCAATCCTCTTCACCTCTCTCTTTATAGCTCTTAACTAAATGCCAATCCTCTTCACCTATGTTGATAGCTCTTAACTAAATGCCACTCCTCTTCACCTCTCTGTTGATAGCTCTTAACTAAATGCAATTCCTCTTCACCTCTCTGTTGATAGCTCTTAACTAAATGCCACTCCTCTGCACCTATCTGTTGATAGCTCTTAACTAAATGCCAATCCTCTTCGCCTCTCTGTTGATAGCTCCTGGCTAAATGTCACTTCTCTTCACCTCTCTGTTGCTAGCTCTTAACTAAATGACAATTCTCTTCACCTCTCTGTTCCTAACTCTTAACTAAATGCCAATCCTCTTCACCTCTCTGTTGATAGCTCTTAGCTAAATGCCACTCCTCTTCACCTCTCTGTTGATAGCTCTTAACTAAAGTCAATACTCTTCGCCTCTCTGATGATAGCTCTTAGCTAAATGTCACTTCTCTTCACCTCTCTGTTGATAGCTCTTAACTAAATGCCAATCCTCTTCACCTATGTTGATAGCTCTTAACTAAATGCCACTCCTCTTCACCTCTCTGTTGATAGCTCTTAACTAAATGCCACTCCTCTTCACCTCTCTGTTGATAGCTCTTAACTAAATGCAATTCCTCTTCACCTCTCTGTTGATAGCTCTTAACTAAATGCCACTCCTCTGCACCTCTCTGTTGATAGCTCTTAACTAAATGCCAATCCTCTTCACCTATGTTGATAGCTCTTAGCTAAATGCCACTCCTCTTCACCTCTCTGTTGATAGCTCTTAACTAAATGCCACTCCTCTTCACCTCTCTGTTGATAGCTCTTAACTAAATGCAATTCCTCTTCACCTCTCTGTTGATAGCTCTTAACTAAATGCCACTCCTCTTCACCTCTCTGTTGATAGCTCCTGGCTAAATGTCACTTCTCTTCACCACTCTGTTGCTAGCTCCTAACTAAATGACAAATCTCTTCACCTCTCTGTTCCTAGCTCTTAACTAAATGCCAATCCTCTTCACCTCTCTGTTGATAGCTCTTAACTAAATGACACTCCTCTTCACCTCTCTGTTGATAGCTCTTAACTAAATGCCAATCCTCTTCACCTCTCTGTTGATAGCTCTTAGTTAAATGTCACTTCTCTTCACCTCTCTGTTGATAGCTCTTAACTAAATGCCAATCCTTTTCACCTCTGTTGATAGCTCTT
Source organism: Bathymodiolus brooksi (assembly GCA_963680875.1). Lineage (NCBI taxonomy): Eukaryota > Metazoa > Mollusca > Bivalvia > Mytilida > Modiolidae > Bathymodiolus > Bathymodiolus brooksi. The sequence goes on along the minus strand of OY804578.1, from coordinate 20,387,626 downwards.
AACTAAATGCCAATCCTCTTCACCTATGCTGATAGCTCTTAACTAAATGCCACTCCTCTTCACCTCCTGTTGATAGCTCTTAACTAAATGCCACTCCTCTTCACCTCTCTGTTGATAGCTCTTAACTAAATACCACTCCTCTTCACCTCTCTGTTGATAGCTCTTAACTAAATGCCAATCCTCTTCACCTCTCTGTTGGTAGCTCTTATCTAAATGCCACACCTCTTCAACTCTCTGTTGATAGCTCTTAACTAAATACCAATCCTCTTCACCTTTCTGTTTATAGCTCTTAGCTAAATGCCAATCCTCTTCACCTCTCTCTTGATAGCTCTTAACTAAATGCCAATCCTTTTCACCTATGTTGATAGCTCTTAACTAAATGCCACTCCTCTTCACCTCCTGTTGATGGCTCTTAACTAAATGCCACTCCTCTTAATCTCTCTGTTGATAGCTCTTAACTAAATACCACTCCTCTTCACCTCTCTGTTGATAGCTCTTAACTAAATGCCAATCATCTTCACCTTTCTGTTTATAGCTCTTAGCTAAATGCCAATCCTCTGCACCTCTCTGTTGATAGTTGTTAACTAAATGCCAATCCTCTTCACCTATGTTGATAGCTCTTAACTAAATGCCACTCCTCTTCACCTTTCTGTTGATAGCTCTTAACTAAATGCCACTCCTCTTCACCTCTCTGTTGATAGCTCTTAGCTAAATACCACTCATCCTCACCTCTCTGTTGATAGCTCTTAACTAAATGCCAATCCTCTGCACCTCTCTGTTGATAGCTCTTAACTAAATGCCAATCCTCTTCACCTATGTTGATAGCTCTTAACTAAATGCCACTCCTCTTCACCTCCTGTTGATAGCTCTTAACTAAATGCCACTCCTCTTCACCTCTCTATTGATAGATCTTAACTAAATACCACTCCTTTTCACCTCTCTGTTGATAGCTCTTAACAAAATGCCAATCCTCTTCACCTCTCTGTTGATAGCTCTTAACTAAATGCCAATCCTCTTCACCTATGTTGATAGCTCTTAACTAAATGCCACTCCTCTTCACCTCCTGTTGATAGCTCTTAACTAAATGCCACTCCTCTTCACCTCTCTGTTGATAGCTCTTAACTAAATACCACTCCTTTTCACCTCTCTGTTGATAGCTCTTAACAAAATGCCAATCCTCTTCACCTTTCTGTTTATAGCTCTTAGCTAAATGCCAATCCTCTTCACCTATGTTGATAGTTCTTAACTAAATGCCACTCATCTTCACCGCCTGTTGATAGCTCTTAGCTAAATGGAATTCCTCTTCACCTCTCTGTTGGTAGCTCTTATCTAAATGCCACTCCTCTTCAACTCTCTGTTGATAGCTCTTAACTAAATGCCAATACTCTTCCCCTCTTTGTTGATAGCTCTTAGCTAAATGTCACTTCTCTTCACCTCTCTGTTGATAGCTCTTAACTAAATGCCAATCCTCTTCACCTATGTTGATAGCTCTTAACTAAATGCCACTCCTCTTTACCTCTCTGTTGATAGCTCTTAGCTAAATGCCACTCCTCTTCACCTCTCTGTTGATAGCTCTTAACTAAATGCAATTCCTCTTCACCTCTCTGTTGATAGCTCTTAACTAAATGCCACTCCTCTGCACCTCTCTGTTGATAGCTCTTAACTAAATGCCAATCCTCTTCACCTATGTTGATAGCTCTTAACTAAATGCCACTCCTCTTCACCTCTCTGTTGATAGCTCTTAACTAAATGCCACTCCTCTTCACCTCTCTGTTGATAGCTCTTAACTAAATGCAATTCCTCTTCACCTCTCTGTTGATAGCTCTTAACTAAATGCCACTCCTCTTCACCTCTCTGTTGATAGCTCCTGGCTAAATGTCACTTCTCTTCACCACTCTGTTGCTAGCTCTTAACTAAATGACAATTCTCTTCACTACTCTGTTCCTAGCTCTTAACTAAATGCCAATCCTCTTCACCTCTCTGTTGATAGCTCTTAACTAAATGCCACTCCTCTTCACCTCTCTGTTGATAGCTCTTAACTAAATGCCAATCCTCTTAGCCTCTCTGTTGATAGCTCTTAGCTAAATGTCACTTCTCTTCACCTCTCTGTTGATAGCTCTTAACTAAATGCCACTCCTCTTCACCTCTGTTGATAGCTCTTAACTAAATGCCAATCCTCTTCACCTCTCTGTTGATAGCTCTTAACTAAATGCCACTCCTCTTCACCTCTCTGTTGATAGCTCTTAACTAAATGCCAATTCTCTTCACCTCTCTGTTGATAGCTCTTAACTAAATGCCAATCCTCTTCACCTTTCTGTTTATAGCTCTTAGCTAAATGCCAATCCTCTTCACCTCTCTCTTGATAGCTCTTAACTAAATGCCAATCCTTTTCACCTATGTTGATAGCTCTTAACTAAATGCCACTCCTCTTCACCTCCTGTTGATGGCTCTTAACTAAATGCCACTCCTCTTAATCTCTCTGTTGATAGCTCTTAACTAAATACCACTCCTCTTCACCTCTCTGTTGATAGCTCTTAACTAAATGCCAATCATCTTCACCTTTCTGTTTATAGCTCTTAGCTAAATGCCAATCCTCTACACCTCTCTGTTGATAGCTGTTAACTAAATGCCAATCCTCTTCACCTATGTTGATAGCTCTTAACTAAATGCCACTCCTCTTCACCTTTCTGTTGATAGTTCTTAACTAAATGCCACTCCTCTTCACCTCTCTGTTGATAGCTCTTAGCTAAATACCACTCATCCTCACCTCTCTGTTGATAGCTCTTAACTAAATGCCAATCCTCTGCACCTCTCTGTTGATAGCTCTTAACTAAATGCCAATCCTCTTCACCTATGTTGATAGCTCTTAACTAAATGCCACTCCTCTTCACCTCCTGTTGATAGCTCTTAACTAAATGCCACTCCTCTTCACCTCTCTGTTGATAGATCTTAGCTAAATACCACTCCTTTTCACCTCTCTGTTGATAGCTCTTAACAAAATGCCAATCCTCTTCACCTCTCTGTTGATAGCTCTTAACTAAATGCCAATCCTCTTCACCTATGTTGATAGCTCTTAACTAAATGCCACTCCTCTTCACCTCCTGTTGATAGCTCTTAACTAAATGCCACTCCTCTTCACCTCTCTGTTGATAGCTCTTAACTAAATACCACTCCTTTTCACCTCTCTGTTGATAGCTCTTAACAAAATGCCAATCCTCTTCACCTTTCTGTTTATAGCTCTTAGCTAAATGCCAATCCTCTTCACCTATGTTGATAGTTCTTAACTAAATGCCACTCATCTTCACCGCCTGTTGATAGCTCTTAGCTAAATGGAATTCCTCTTCACCTCTCTGTTGGTAGCTCTTATCTAAATGCCACTCCTCTTCAACTCTCTGTTGATAGCTCTTAACTAAATGCCACTCCTCTTCACCTCTCTGTTGATAGCTCCTGGCTAAATGTCACTTCTCTTCACCACTCTGTTGCTAGCTCTTAACTAAATGACAATTCTCTTCACTACTCTGTTCCTAGCTCTTAACTAAATGCCAATCCTCTTCACCTCTCTGTTGATAGCTCTTAACTAAATGCCACTCCTCTTCACCTCTCTGTTGATAGCTCTTAACTAAATGCCAATCCTCTTCGCCTCTCTGTTGATAGCTCTTAGCTAAATGTCACTTCTCTTCACCTCTCTGTTGATAGCTCTTAACTAAATGCCACTCCTCTTCACCTCTGTTGATAGCTCTTAACTAAATGCCAATCCTCTTCACCTCTCTGTTGATAGCTCTTAACTAAATGCCACTCCTCTTCACCTCTCTGTTGATAGCTCTTAACTAAATGCCAATTCTCTTCACCTCTCTGTTGATAGCTCTTAACTAAATGCCAATCCTCTTCACCTTTCTGTTTATAGCTCTTAGCTAAATGCCAATCCTCTTCACCTCTCTCTTGATAGCTCTTAACTAAATGCCAATCCTTTTCACCTATGTTGATAGCTCTTAACTAAATGCCACTCCTCTTCACCTCCTGTTGATGGCTCTTAACTAAATGCCACTCCTCTTAATCTCTCTGTTGATAGCTCTTAACTAAATACCACTCCTCTTCACCTCTCTGTTGATAGCTCTTAACTAAATGCCAATCATCTTCACCTTTCTGTTTATAGCTCTTAGCTAAATGCCAATCCTCTGCACCTCTCTGTTGATAGCTGTTAACTAAATGCCAATCCTCTTCACCTATGTTGATAGCTCTTAACTAAATGCCACTCCTCTTCACCTTTCTGTTGATAGTTCTTAACTAAATGCCACTCCTCTTCACCTCTCTGTTGATAGCTCTTAGCTAAATACCACTCATCCTCACCTCTCTGTTGATAGCTCTTAACTAAATGCCAATCCTCTGCACCTCTCTGTTGATAGCTCTTAACTAAATGCCAATCCTCTTCACCTATGTTGATAGCTCTTAACTAAATGCCACTCCTCTTCACCTCCTGTTGATAGCTCTTAACTAAATGCCACTCCTCTTCACCTCTCTGTTGATAGATCTTAGCTAAATACCACTCCTTTTCACCTCTCTGTTGATAGCTCTTAACAAAATGCCAATCCTCTTCACCTCTCTGTTGATAGCTCTTAACTAAATGCCAATCCTCTTCACCTATGTTGATAGCTCTTAACTAAATGCCACTCCTCTTCACCTCCTGTTGATAGCTCTTAACTAAATGCCACTCCTCTTCACCTCTCTGTTGATAGCTCTTAACTAAATACCACTCCTTTTCACCTCTCTGTTGATAGCTCTTAACAAAATGCCAATCCTCTTCACCTTTCTGTTTATAGCTCTTAGCTAAATGCCAATCCTCTTCACCTATGTTGATAGTTCTTAACTAAATGCCACTCATCTTCACCGCCTGTTGATAGCTCTTAGCTAAATGGAATTCCTCTTCACCTCTCTGTTGGTAGCTCTTATCTAAATGCCACTCCTCTTCAACTCTCTGTTGATAGCTCTTAACTAAATGCCAATACTCTTCCCCTCTTTGTTGATAGCTCTTAGCTAAATGTCACTTCTCTTCACCTCTCTGTTGATAGCTCTTAACTAAATGCCAATCCTCTTCACCTATGTTGATAGCTCTTAACTAAATGCCACTCCTCTTTACCTCTCTGTTGATAGCTCTTAGCTAAATGCCACTCCTCTTCACCTCTCTGTTGATAGCTCTTAACTAAATGCAATTCCTCTTCACCTCTCTGTTGATAGCTCTTAACTAAATGCCACTCCTCTGCACCTCTCTGTTGATAGCTCTTAACTAAATGCCAATCCTCTTCACCTATGTTGATAGCTCTTAACTAAATGCCACTCCTCTTCACCTCTCTGTTGATAGCTCTTAACTAAATGCCACTCCTCTTCACCTCTCTGTTGATAGCTCTTAACTAAATGCAATTCCTCTTCACCTCTCTGTTGATAGCTCTTAACTAAATGCCACTCCTCTTCACCTCTCTGTTGATAGCTCCTGGCTAAATGTCACTTCTCTTCACCACTCTGTTGCTAGCTCCTAACTAAATGACAAATCTCTTCACCTCTCTGTTCCTAGCTCTTAACTAAATGCCAATCCTCTTCACCTCTCTGTTGATAGTTCTTAACTAAATGACACTCCTCTTCACCTCTCTGTTGATAGCTCTTAACTAAATGCCAATCCTCTTCACCTCTCTGTTGATAGCTCTTAGTTAAATGTCACTTCTCTTCAACTCTCTGTTGATAGCTCTTAACTAAATACCAATCCTCTTCACCTTTCTGTTTATAGCTCTTAGCTAAATGCCAATCCTCTTCACCTCTCTCTTGATAGCTCTTAACTAAATGCCAATCCTTTTCACCTATGTTGATAGCTCTTAACTAAATGCCACTCCTCTTCACCTCCTGTTGATGGCTCTTAACTAAATGCCACTCCTCTTAATCTCTCTGTTGATAGCTCTTAACTAAATACCACTCCTCTTCACCTCTCTGTTGATAGCTCTTAACTAAATGCCAATCATCTTCACCTTTCTGTTTATAGCTCTTAGCTAAATGCCAATCCTCTGCACCTCTCTGTTTATAGTTGTTAACTAAATGCCAATCCTCTTCACCTATGTTGATAGCTCTTAACTAAATGCCACTCCTCTTCACCTTTCTGTTGATAGCTCTTAACTAAATGCCACTCCTCTTCACCTCTCTGTTGATAGCTCTTAGCTAAATACCACTCATCCTCACCTCTCTGTTGATAGCTCTTAACTAAATGCCAATCCTCTGCACCTCTCTGTTGATAGCTCTTAACTAAATGCCAATCCTCTTCACCTATGTTGATAGCTCTTAACTAAATGCCAATCCTCTTCACCTCCTGTTGATAGCTCTTAACTAAATGCCACTCCTCTTCACCTCTCTGTTGATAGATCTTAACTAAATACCACTCCTTTTCACCTCTCTGTTGATAGCTCTTAACAAAATGCCAATCCTCTTCACCTTTCTGTTTATAGCTCTTAGCTAAATGCCAATCCTCTTCACCTATGTTGATAGTTCTTAACTAAATGCCACTCATCTTCACCGCCTGTTGATAGCTCTTAGCTAAATGGAATTCCTCTTCACCTCTCTGTTGGTAGCTCTTATCTAAATGCCACTCCTCTTCAACTCTCTGTTGATAGCTCTTAACTAAATGCCAATACTCTTCCCCTCTTTGTTGATAGCTCTTAGCTAAATGTCACTTCTCTTCACCTCTCTGTTGATAGCTCTTAACTAAATGCCAATCCTCTTCACCTATGTTGATAGCTCTTAACTAAATGCAATTCCTCTTCACCTCTCTGTTGATAGCTCTTAACTAAATGCCACTCCTCTGCACCTCTCTGTTGATAGCTCTTAACTAAATGCCAATCCTCTTCACCTATGTTGATAGCTCTTAACTAAATGCCACTCCTCTTTACCTCTCTGTTGATAGCTCTTAGCTAAATGCCACTCCTCTTCACCTCTCTGTTGATAGCTCTTAACTAAATGCAATTCCTCTTCACCTCTCTGTTGATAGCTCTTAACTAAATGCCACTCCTCTGCACCTCTCTGTTGATAGCTCTTAACTAAATGCCAATCCTCTTCACCTATGTTGATAGCTCTTAACTAAATGCCACTCCTCTTCACCTCTCTGTTGATAGCTCTTAACTAAATGCCACTCCTCTTCACCTCTCTGTTGATAGCTCTTAACTAAATGCAATTCCTCTTCACCTCTCTGTTGATAGCTCTTAACTAAATGCCACTCCTCTTCACCTCTCTGTTGATAGCTCTTAACTAAATGCCAATCCTCTTCGCCTCTCTGTTGATAGCTCTTAGCTAAATGTCACTTCTCTTCACCTCTCTGTTGATAGCTCTTAACTAAATGCCACTCCTCTTCACCTCTGTTGATAGCTCTTAACTAAATGCCAATCCTCTTCACCTCTCTGTTGATAGCTCTTAACTAAATGCCAATACTCTTTCCCTCTTTGTTGATAGCTCTTAGCTAAATGTCACTTCTCTTCACCTCTCTGTTGATAGCTCTTAACTAAATGCCAATCCTCTTCACCTATGTTGATAGCTCTTAACTAAATGCCACTCCTCTTTACCTCTCTGTTGATAGCTCTTAGCTAAATGCCACTCCTCTTCACCTCTCTGTTGATAGCTCTTAACTAAATGCAATTCCTCTTCACCTCTCTGTTGATAGCTCTTAACTAAATGCCACTCCTCTGCACCTCTCTGTTGATAGCTCTTAACTAAATGCCAATCCTCTTCACCTATGTTGATAGCTCTTAACTAAATGCCACTCCTCTTCACCTCTCTGTTGATAGCTCTTAACTAAATGCCACTCCTCTTCACCTCTCTGTTGATAGCTCTTAACTAAATGCAATTCCTCTTCACCTCTCTGTTGATAGCTCTTAACTAAATGCCACTCCTCTTCACCTCTCTGTTGATAGCTCTTAACTAAATGCCAATCCTCTTCGCCTCTCTGTTGATAGCTCTTAGCTAAATGTCACTTCTCTTCACCTCTCTGTTGATAGCTCTTAACTAAATGCCACTCCTCTTCACCTCTGTTGATAGCTCTTAACTAAATGCCAATCCTCTTCACCTCTCTGTTGATAGCTCTTAACTAAATGCCAATTCTCTTCACCTCTCTGTTGATAGCTCTTAACTAAATGCCAATCCTCTTCACCTTTCTGTTTATAGCTCTTAGCTAAATGCCAATCCTCTTCACCTCTCTCTTGATAGCTCTTAACTAAATGCCAATCCTTTTCACCTATGTTGATAGCTCTTAACTAAATGCCACTCCTCTTCACCTCCTGTTGATGGCTCTTAACTAAATGCCACTCCTCTTAATCTCTCTGTTGATAGCTCTTAACTAAATGCCAATCCTTTTCACCTATGTTGATAGTTCTTAACTAAATGCCACTCATCTTCACCGCCTGTTGATAGCTCTTAGCTAAATGGAATTCCTCTTCACCTCTCTGTTGGTAGCTCTTATCTAAATGCCACTCCTCTTCAACTCTCTGTTGATAGCTCTTAACTAAATGCCAATACTCTTTCCCTCTTTGTTGATAGCTCTTAGCTAAATGTCACTTCTCTTCACCTCTCTGTTGATAGCTCTTAACTAAATGCCAATCCTCTTCACCTATGTTGATAGCTCTTAACTAAATGCCACTCCTCTTTACCTCTCTGTTGATAGCTCTTAGCTAAATGCCACTCCTCTTCACCTCTCTGTTGATAGCTCTTAACTAAATGCAATTCCTCTTCACCTCTCTGTTGATAGCTCTTAACTAAATGCCACTCCTCTGCACCTCTCTGTTGATAGCTCTTAACTAAATGCCAATCCTCTTCACCTATGTTGATAGCTCTTAACTAAATGCCACTCCTCTTCACCTCTCTGTTGATAGCTCTTAACTAAATGCCACTCCTCTTCACCTCTCTGTTGATAGCTCTTAACTAAATGCAATTCCTCTTCACCTCTCTGTTGATAGCTCTTAACTAAATGCCACTCCTCTTCACCTCTCTGTTGATAGCTCCTGGCTAAATGTCACTTCTCTTCACCACTCTGTTGCTAGCTCTTAACTAAATGACAATTCTCTTCACTACTCTGTTCCTAGCTCTTAACTAAATGCCAATCCTCTTCACCTCTCTGTTGATAGCTCTTAACTAAATGCCACTCCTCTTCACCTCTCTGTTGATAGCTCTTAACTAAATGCCAATCCTCTTCGCCTCTCTGTTGATAGCTCTTAGCTAAATGTCACTTCTCTTCACCTCTCTGTTGATAGCTCTTAACTAAATGCCACTCCTCTTCACCTCTGTTGATAGCTCTTAACTAAATGCCAATCCTCTTCACCTCTCTGTTGATAGCTCTTAACTAAATGCCAATTCTCTTCACCTCTCTGTTGATAGCTCTTAACTAAATGCCAATCCTCTTCACCTTTCTGTTTATAGCTCTTAGCTAAATGCCAATCCTCTTCACCTCTCTCTTGATAGCTCTTAACTAAATGCCAATCCTTTTCACCTATGTTGATAGCTCTTAACTAAATGCCACTCCTCTTCACCTCCTGTTGATGGCTCTTAACTAAATGCCACTCCTCTTAATCTCTCTGTTGATAGCTCTTAACTAAATACCACTCCTCTTCACCTCTCTGTTGATAGCTCTTAACTAAATGCCAATCATCTTCACCTTTCTGTTTATAGCTCTTAGCTAAATGCCAATCCTCTGCACCTCTCTGTTGATAGCTGTTAACTAAATGCCAATCCTCTTCACCTATGTTGATAGCTCTTAACTAAATGCCACTCCTCTTCACCTTTCTGTTGATAGCTCTTAACTAAATGCCACTCCTCTTCACCTCTCTGTTGATAGCTCTTAACTAAATACCACTCCTTTTCACCTCTCTGTTGATAGCTCTTAACAAAATGCCAATCCTCTTCACCTTTCTGTTTATAGCTCTTAGCTAAATGCCAATCCTCTTCACCTATGTTGATAGTTCTTAACTAAATGCCACTCATCTTCACCGCCTGTTGATAGCTCTTAGCTAAATGGAATTCCTCTTCACCTCTCTGTTGGTAGCTCTTATCTAAATGCCACTCCTCTTCAACTCTCTGTTGATAGCTCTTAACTAAATGCCAATACTCTTCCCCTCTTTGTTGATAGCTCTTAGCTAAATGTCACTTCTCTTCACCTCTCTGTTGATAGCTCTTAACTAAATGCCAATCCTCTTCACCTATGTTGATAGCTCTTAACTAAATGCCACTCCTCTTTACCTCTCTGTTGATAGCTCTTAGCTAAATGCCACTCCTCTTCACCTCTCTGTTGATAGCTCTTAACTAAATGCAATTCCTCTTCACCTCTCTGTTGATAGCTCTTAACTAAATGCCACTCCTCTGCACCTCTCTGTTGATAGCTCTTAACTAAATGCCAATCCTCTTCACCTATGTTGATAGCTCTTAACTAAATGCCACTCCTCTTCACCTCTCTGTTGATAGCTCTTAACTAAATGCCACTCCTCTTCACCTCTCTGTTGATAGCTCTTAACTAAATGCAATTCCTCTTCACCTCTCTGTTGATAGCTCTTAACTAAATGCCACTCCTCTTCACCTCTCTGTTGATAGCTCCTGGCTAAATGTCACTTCTCTTCACCACTCTGTTGCTAGCTCTTAACTAAATGACAATTCTCTTCACTACTCTGTTCCTAGCTCTTAACTAAATGCCAATCCTCTTCACCTCTCTGTTGATAGCTCTTAACTAAATGCCACTCCTCTTCACCTCTCTGTTGATAGCTCTTAACTAAATGCCAATCCTCTTAGCCTCTCTGTTGATAGCTCTTAGCTAAATGTCACTTCTCTTCACCTCTCTGTTGATAGCTCTTAACTAAATGCCACTCCTCTTCACCTCTGTTGATAGCTCTTAACTAAATGCCAATCCTCTTCACCTCTCTGTTGATAGCTCTTAACTAAATGCCACTCCTCTTCACCTCTCTGTTGATAGCTCTTAACTAAATGCCAATTCTCTTCACCTCTCTGTTGATAGCTCTTAACTAAATGCCAATCCTCTTCACCTTTCTGTTTATAGCTCTTAGCTAAATGCCAATCCTCTTCACCTCTCTCTTGATAGCTCTTAACTAAATGCCAATCCTTTTCACCTATGTTGATAGCTCTTAACTAAATGCCACTCCTCTTCACCTCCTGTTGATGGCTCTTAACTAAATGCCACTCCTCTTAATCTCTCTGTTGATAGCTCTTAACTAAATACCACTCCTCTTCACCTCTCTGTTGATAGCTCTTAACTAAATGCCAATCATCTTCACCTTTCTGTTTATAGCTCTTAGCTAAATGCCAATCCTCTGCACCTCTCTGTTGATAGCTGTTAACTAAATGCCAATCCTCTTCACCTATGTTGATAGCTCTTAACTAAATGCCACTCCTCTTCACCTTTCTGTTGATAGTTCTTAACTAAATGCCACTCCTCTTCACCTCTCTGTTGATAGCTCTTAGCTAAATACCACTCATCCTCACCTCTCTGTTGATAGCTCTTAACTAAATGCCAATCCTCTGCACCTCTCTGTTGATAGCTCTTAACTAAATGCCAATCCTCTTCACCTATGTTGATAGCTCTTAACTAAATGCCACTCCTCTTCACCTCCTGTTGATAGCTCTTAACTAAATGCCACTCCTCTTCACCTCTCTGTTGATAGATCTTAGCTAAATACCACTCCTTTTCACCTCTCTGTTGATAGCTCTTAACAAAATGCCAATCCTCTTCACCTCTCTGTTGATAGCTCTTAACTAAATGCCAATCCTCTTCACCTATGTTGATAGCTCTTAACTAAATGCCACTCCTCTTCACCTCCTGTTGATAGCTCTTAACTAAATGCCACTCCTCTTCACCTCTCTGTTGATAGCTCTTAACTAAATACCACTCCTTTTCACCTCTCTGTTGATAGCTCTTAACAAAATGCCAATCCTCTTCACCTTTCTGTTTATAGCTCTTAGCTAAATGCCAATCCTCTTCACCTATGTTGATAGTTCTTAACTAAATGCCACTCATCTTCACCGCCTGTTGATAGCTCTTAGCTAAATGGAATTCCTCTTCACCTCTCTGTTGGTAGCTCTTATCTAAATGCCACTCCTCTTCAACTCTCTGTTGATAGCTCTTAACTAAATGCCACTCCTCTTCACCTCTCTGTTGATAGCTCCTGGCTAAATGTCACTTCTCTTCACCACTCTGTTGCTAGCTCTTAACTAAATGACAATTCTCTTCACTACTCTGTTCCTAGCTCTTAACTAAATGCCAATCCTCTTCACCTCTCTGTTGATAGCTCTTAACTAAATGCCACTCCTCTTCACCTCTCTGTTGATAGCTCTTAACTAAATGCCAATCCTCTTCGCCTCTCTGTTGATAGCTCTTAGCTAAATGTCACTTCTCTTCACCTCTCTGTTGATAGCTCTTAACTAAATGCCACTCCTCTTCACCTCTGTTGATAGCTCTTAACTAAATGCCAATCCTCTTCACCTCTCTGTTGATAGCTCTTAACTAAATGCCACTCCTCTTCACCTCTCTGTTGATAACTCTTAACTAAATGCCAATTCTCTTCACCTCTCTGTTGATAGCTCTTAACTAAATGCCAATCCTCTTCACCTTTCTGTTTATAGCTCTTAGCTAAATGCCAATCCTCTTCACCTCTCTCTTGATAGCTCTTAACTAAATGCCAATCCTTTTCACCTATGTTGATAGCTCTTAACTAAATGCCACTCCTCTTCACCTCCTGTTGATGGCTCTTAACTAAATGCCACTCCTCTTAATCTCTCTGTTGATAGCTCTTAACTAAATACCACTCCTCTTCACCTCTCTGTTGATAGCTCTTAACTAAATGCCAATCATCTTCACCTTTCTGTTTATAGCTCTTAGCTAAATGCCAATCCTCTGCACCTCTCTGTTGATAGCTGTTAACTAAATGCCAATCCTCTTCACCTATGTTGATAGCTCTTAACTAAATGCCACTCCTCTTCACCTTTCTGTTGATAGTTCTTAACTAAATGCCACTCCTCTTCACCTCTCTGTTGATAGCTCTTAGCTAAATACCACTCATCCTCACCTCTCTGTTGATAGCTCTTAACTAAATGCCAATCCTCTGCACCTCTCTGTTGATAGCTCTTAACTAAATGCCAATCCTCTTCACCTATGTTGATAGCTCTTAACTAAATGCCACTCCTCTTCACCTCCTGTTGATAGCTCTTAACTAAATGCCACTCCTCTTCACCTCTCTGTTGATAGATCTTAGCTAAATACCACTCCTTTTCACCTCTCTGTTGATAGCTCTTAACAAAATGCCAATCCTCTTCACCTCTCTGTTGATAGCTCTTAACTAAATGCCAATCCTCTTCACCTATGTTGATAGCTCTTAACTAAATGCCACTCCTCTTCACCTCCTGTTGATAGCTCTTAACTAAATGCCACTCCTCTTCACCTCTCTGTTGATAGCTCTTAACTAAATACCACTCCTTTTCACCTCTCTGTTGATAGCTCTTAACAAAATGCCAATCCTCTTCACCTTTCTGTTTATAGCTCTTAGCTAAATGCCAATCCTCTTCACCTATGTTGATAGTTCTTAACTAAATGCCACTCATCTTCACCGCCTGTTGATAGCTCTTAGCTAAATGGAATTCCTCTTCACCTCTCTGTTGGTAGCTCTTATCTAAATGCCACTCCTCTTCAACTCTCTGTTGATAGCTCTTAACTAAATGCCAATACTCTTCCCCTCTTTGTTGATAGCTCTTAGCTAAATGTCACTTCTCTTCACCTCTCTGTTGATAGCTCTTAACTAAATGCCAATCCTCTTCACCTATGTTGATAGCTCTTAACTAAATGCCACTCCTCTTTACCTCTCTGTTGATAGCTCTTAGCTAAATGCCACTCCTCTTCACCTCTCTGTTGATAGCTCTTAACTAAATGCAATTCCTCTTCTCCTCTCTGTTGATAGCTCTTAACTAAATGCCACTCCTCTGCACCTCTCTGTTGATAGCTCTTAACTAAATGCCAATCCTCTTCACCTATGTTGATAGCTCTTAACTAAATGCCACTCCTCTTCACCTCTCTGTTGATAGCTCTTAACTAAATGCCACTCCTCTTCACCTCTCTGTTGATAGCTCTTAACTAAATGCAATTCCTCTTCACCTCTCTGTTGATAGCTCTTAACTAAATGCCACTCCTCTTCACCTCTCTGTTGATAGCTCCTGGCTAAATGTCACTTCTCTTCACCACTCTGTTGCTAGCTCCTAACTAAATGACAAATCTCTTCACCTCTCTGTTCCTAGCTCTTAACTAAATGCCAATCCTCTTCACCTCTCTGTTGATAGCTCTTAACTAAATGACACTCCTCATCACCTCTCTGTTGATAGCTCTTAACTAAATGCCAATCCTCTTCACCTCTCTGTTGATAGCTCTTAGTTAAATGTCACTTCTCTTCAACTCTCTGTTGATAGCTCTTAACTAAATACCAATCCTCTTCACCTTTCTGTTTATAGCTCTTAGCTAAATGCCAATCCTCTTCACCTCTCTCTTGATAGCTCTTAACTAAATGCCAATCCTTTTCACCTATGTTGATAGCTCTTAACTAAATGCCACTCCTCTTCACCTCCTGTTGATGGCTCTTAACTAAATGCCACTCCTCTTAATCTCTCTGTTGATAGCTCTTAACTAAATACCACTCCTCTTCACCTCTCTGTTGATAGCTCTTAACTAAATGCCAATCATCTTCACCTTTCTGTTTATAGCTCTTAGCTAAATGCCAATCCTCTGCACCTCTCTGTTTATAGTTGTTAACTAAATGCCAATCCTCTTCACCTATGTTGATAGCTCTTAACTAAATGCCACTCCTCTTCACCTTTCTGTTGATAGCTCTTAACTAAATGCCACTCCTCTTCACCTCTCTGTTGATAGCTCTTAGCTAAATACCACTCATCCTCACCTCTCTGTTGATAGCTCTTAACTAAATGCCAATCCTCTGCACCTCTCTGTTGATAGCTCTTAACTAAATGCCAATCCTCTTCACCTATGTTAATAGCTCTTAACTAAATGCCACTCCTCTTCACCTCCTGTTGATAGCTCTTAACTAAATGCCACTCCTCTTCACCTCTCTGTTGATAGATCTTAACTAAATACCACTCCTTTTCACCTCTCTGTTGATAGCTCTTAACAAAATGCCAATCCTCTTCACCTTTCTGTTTATAGCTCTTAGCTAAATGCCAATCCTCTTCACCTATGTTGATAGTTCTTAACTAAATGCCACTCATCTTCACCGCCTGTTGATAGCTCTTAGCTAAATGGAATTCCTCTTCACCTCTCTGTTGGTAGCTCTTATCTAAATGCCACTCCTCTTCAACTCTCTGTTGATAGCTCTTAACTAAATGCCAATACTCTTTCCCTCTTTGTTGATAGCTCTTAGCTAAATGTCACTTCTCTTCACCTCTCTGTTGATAGCTCTTAACTAAATGCCAATCCTCTTCACCTATGTTGATAGCTCTTAACTAAATGCCACTCCTCTTTACCTCTCTGTTGATAGCTCTTAGCTAAATGCCACTCCTCTTCACCTCTCTGTTGATAGCTCTTAACTAAATGCAATTCCTCTTCACCTCTCTGTTGATAGCTCTTAACTAAATGCCACTCCTCTGCACCTCTCTGTTGATAGCTCTTAACTAAATGCCAATCCTCTTCACCTATGTTGATAGCTCTTAACTAAATGCCACTCCTCTTCACCTCTCTGTTGATAGCTCTTAACTAAATGCCAGTCCTCTTCACCTCTCTGTTGATAGCTCTTAACTAAATGCAATTCCTCTTCACCTCTCTGTTGATAGCTCTTAACTAAATGCCACTCCTCTTCACCTCTCTGTTGATAGCTCCTGGCTAAATGTCACTTCTCTTCACCACTCTGTTGCTAGCTCTTAACTAAATGACAATTCTCTTCACTACTCTGTTCCTAGCTCTTAACTAAATGCCAATCCTCTTCACCTCTCTGTTGATAGCTCTTAACTAAATGCCACTCCTCTTCACCTCTCTGTTGATAGCTCTTAACTAAATGCCAATCCTCTTCGCCTCTCTGTTGATAGCTCTTAGCTAAATGTCACTTCTCTTCACCTCTCTGTTGATAGCTCTTAACTAAATGCCACTCCTCTTCACCTCTGTTGATAGCTCTTAACTAAATGCCAATCCTCTTCACCTCTCTGTTGATAGCTCTTAACTAAATGCCAATTCTCTTCACCTCTCTGTTGATAGCTCTTAACTAAATGCCAATCCTCTTCACCTTTCTGTTTATAGCTCTTAGCTAAATGCCAATCCTCTTCACCTCTCTCTTGATAGCTCTTAACTAAATGCCAATCCTTTTCACCTATGTTGATAGCTCTTAACTAAATGCCACTCCTCTTCACCTCCTGTTGATGGCTCTTAACTAAATGCCACTCCTCTTAATCTCTCTGTTGATAGCTCTTAACTAAATACCACTCCTCTTCACCTCTCTGTTGATAGCTCTTAACTAAATGCCAATCATCTTCACCTTTCTGTTTATAGCTCTTAGCTAAATGCCAATCCTCTGCACCTCTCTGTTGATAGCTGTTAACTAAATGCCAATCCTCTTCACCTATGTTGATAGCTCTTAACTAAATGCCACTCCTCTTCACCTTTCTGTTGATAGCTCTTAACTAAATGTCACTCCTCTTCACCTCTCTGTTGATAGCTCTTAGCTAAATACCACTCATCCTCACCTCTCTGTTGATAGCTCTTAACTAAATGCCAATCCTCTGCACCTCTCTGTTGATAGCTCTTAACTAAATGCCAATCCTCTTCACCTATGTTGATAGCTCTTAACTAAATGCCACTCCTCTTCACCTCCTGTTGATAGCTCTTAACTAAATGCCACTCCTCTTCACCTCTCTGTTGATAGATCTTAACTAAATACCACTCCTTTTCACCTCTCTGTTGATAGCTCTTAACAAAATGCCAATCCTCTTCACCTCTCTGTTGATAGCTCTTAACTAAATGCCAATCCTCTTCACCTATGTTGATAGCTCTTAACTAAATGCCACTCCTCTTCACCTCCTGTTGATAGCTCTTAACTAAATGCCACTCCTCTTCACCTCTCTGTTGATAGCTCTTAACTAAATACCACTCCTTTTCACCTCTCTGGTGATAGCTCTTAACAAAATGCCAATCCTCTTCACCTTTCTGTTTATAGCTCTTAGCTAAATGCCAATCCTCTTCACCTATGTTGATAGTTCTTAACTAAATGCCACTCATCTTCACCGCCTGTTGATAGCTCTTAGCTAAATGGAATTCCTCTTCACCTCTCTGTTGGTAGCTCTTATCTAAATGCCACTCCTCTTCAACTCTCTGTTGATAGCTCTTAACTAAATGCCAATACTCTTCCCCTCTTTGTTGATAGCTCTTAGCTAAATGTCACTTCTCTTCACCTCTCTGTTGATAGCTCTTAACTAAATGCCAATCCTCTTCACCTATGTTGATAGCTCTTAACTAAATGCCACTCCTCTTTACCTCTCTGTTGATAGCTCTTAGCTAAATGCCACTCCTCTTCACCTCTCTGTTGATAGCTCTTAACTAAATGCAATTCCTCTTCACCTCTCTGTTGATAGCTCTTAACTAAATGCCACTCCTCTGCACCTCTCTGTTGATAGCTCTTAACTAAATGCCAATCCTCTTCACCTCTCTGTTGATAGCTCTTAACTAAATGCAATTCCTCTTCACCTCTCTGTTGATAGCTCTTAACTAAATGCCACTCCTCTTCACCTCTCTGTTGATAGCTCCTGGCTAAATGTCACTTCTCTTCACCACTCTGTTGCTAGCTCTTAACTAAATGACAATTCTCTTCACTACTCTGTTCCTAGCTCTTAACTAAATGCCAATCCTCTTCACCTCTCTGTTGATAGCTCTTAACTAAATGCCACTCCTCTTCACCTCTCTGTTGATAGCTCTTAACTAAATGCCAATCCTCTTCGCCTCTCTGTTGATAGCTCTTAGCTAAATGTCACTTCTCTTCACCTCTCTGTTGATAGCTCTTAACTAAATGCCACTCCTCTTCACCTCTGTTGATAGCTCTTAACTAAATGCCAATCCTCTTCACCTCTCTGTTGATAGCTCTTAACTAAATGCCACTCCTCTTCACCTCTCTGTTGATAGCTCTTAACTAAATGCCAATTCTCTTCACCTCTCTGTTGATAGCTCTTAACTAAATGCCAATCCTCTTCACCTTTCTGTTGATAGCTCTTAGCTAAATGCCAATCCTCTTCACCTCTCTCTTGATAGCTCTTATCTAAATGCCAATCCTTTTCACCTATGTTGATAGCTCTTAACTAAATGCCACTCCTCTTCACCTCCTGTTGATGGCTCTTAACTAAATGCCACTCCTCTTAATCTCTCTGTTGATAGCTCTTAACTAAATACCACTCCTCTTCACCTCTCTGTTGATAGCTCTTAACTAAATGCCAATCATCTTCACCTTTCTGTTTATAGCTCTTAGCTAAATGCCAATCCTCTGCACCTCTCTGTTGATAGCTGTTAACTAAATGTCAATCCTCTTCACCTATGTTGATAGCTCTTAACTAAATGCCACTCCTCTTCACCTTTCTGTTGATAGCTCTTAACTAAATGCCACTCCTCTTCACCTCTCTGTTGATAGCTCTTAGCTAAATACCACTCATCCTCACCTCTCTGTTGATAGCTCTTAACTAAATGCCAATCCTCTGCACCTCTCTGTTGATAGCTCTTAACTAAATGCCAATCCTCTTCACCTATGTTGATAGCTCTTAACTAAATGCCACTCCTCTTCACCTCCTGTTGATAGCTCTTAACTAAATGCCACTCCTCTTCACCTCTCTGTTGATAGATCTTAACTAAATACCACTCCTTTTCACCTCTCTGTTGATAGCTCTTAACAAAATGCCAATCCTCTTCACCTCTCTGTTGATAGCTCTTAACTAAATGCCAATCCTCTTCACCTATGTTGATAGCTCTTAACTAAATGCCACTCCTCTTCACCTCCTGTTGATAGCTCTTAACTAAATGCCACTCCTCTTCACCTATCTGTTGATAGCTCTTAACTAAATACCACTCCTTTTCACCTCTCTGTTGATAGCTCTTAACAAAATGCCAATCCTCTTCACCTTTCTGTTTATAGCTCTTAGCTAAATGCCAATCCTCTTCACCTATGTTGATAGTTCTTAACTAAATGCCACTCATCTTCACCGCCTGTTGATAGCTCTTAGCTAAATGGAATTCCTCTTCACCTCTCTGTTGGTAGCTCTTATCTAAATGCCACTCCTCTTCAACTCTCTGTTGATAGCTCTTAACTAAATGCCAATACTCTTCCCCTCTTTGTTGATAGCTCTTAGCTAAATGTCACTTCTCTTCACCTCTCTGTTGATAGCTCTTAACTAAATGCCAATCCTCTTCACCTATGTTGATAGCTCTTAACTAAATGCCACTCCTCTTTACCTCTCTGTTGATAGCTCTTAGCTAAATGCCACTCCTCTTCACCTCTCTGTTGATAGCTCTTAACTAAATGCAATTCCTCTTCACCTCTCTGTTGATAGCTCTTAACTAAATGCCACTCCTCTGCACCTCTCTGTTGATAGCTCTTAACTAAATGCCAATCCTCTTCACCTATGTTGATAGCTCTTAACTAAATGCCACTCCTCTTCACCTCTCTGTTGATAGCTCTTAACTAAATGCCACTCCTCTTCACCTCTCTGTTGATAGCTCTTAACTAAATGCCACTCCTCTTCACCTCTCTGTTGATAGCTCTTAACTAAATGCCACTCCTCTTCACCTCTCTGTTGATAGCTCCTGGCTAAATGTCACTTCTCTTCACCACTCTGTTGCTAGCTCTTAACTAAATGACAATTCTCTTCACTACTCTGTTCCTAGCTCTTAACTAAATGCCAATCCTCTTCACCTCTCTGTTGATAGCTCTTAACTAAATGCCACTCCTCTTCACCTCTCTGTTGATAGCTCTTAACTAAATGCCAATCCTCTTCGCCTCTCTGTTGATAGCTCTTAGCTAAATGTCACTTCTCTTCACCTCTCTGTTGATAGCTCTTAACTAAATGCCACTCCTCTTCACCTCTGTTGATAGCTCTTAACTAAATGCCAATCCTCTTCACCTCTCTGTTGATAGCTCTTAACTAAATGCCACTCCTCTTCACCTCTCTGTTGATAGCTCTTAACTAAATGCCAATTCTCTTCACCTCTCTGTTGATAGCTCTTAACTAAATGCCAATCCTCTTCACCTATGTTGATAGCTCGTAACTAAATGCCACTCCTCTTCACCTCCTGTTGATAGCTCTTAACTAAATGCCACTCCTCTTCACCTCTCTGTTGATAGCTCTTAACTAAATACCACTCCTCTTCACCTCTCTGTTGATATCTCTTAACTAAATGCCAATCCTCTTCACCTATGTTGATAGCTCTTAACTAAATGCCACTCCTCTTCACCTCTCTGTTGATAGCTCTTAACTAAATGCAATTCCTCTTCACCTCTCTGTTGATAGCTCTTAACTAAATGCCACTCCTCTGCACCTATCTATTGATAGCTCTTAACTAAATGCCAATCCTCTTCGCCTCTCTGTTGATAGCTCCTGGCTAAATGTCACTTCTCTTCACCTCTCTGTTGCTAGCTCTTAACTAAATGACAATTCTCTTCACCTCTCTGTTCCTAACTCTTAACTAAATGCCAATCCTCTTCACCTCTCTGTTGATAGCTCTTAGCTAAATGCCACTCCTCTTCACCTCTCTGTTGATAGCTCTTAACTAAAGTCAATACTCTTCGCCTCTCTGATGATAGCTCTTAGCTAAATGTCACTTCTCTTCACCTCTCTGTTGATAGCTCTTAACTAAATGCCAATCCTCTTCACCTATGTTGATAGCTCTTAACTAAATGCCACTCCTCTTCACCTCTCTGTTGATAGCTCTTAACTAAATGCCACTCTTCTTCATCTCTCTGTTGATAGCTCTTAACTAAATGCAATTCCTCTTCACCTCTCTGTTGATAGCTCTTAACTAAATGCCACTCCTCTGCACCTCTCTGTTGATAGCTCTTAACTAAATGCCAATCCTCTTCACCTATGTTGATAGCTCTTAACTAAATGCCACTCCTCTTCACCTCTCTGTTGATAGCTCTTAACTAAATGCCACTCCTCTTCACCTCTCTGTTAATAGCTCTTAACTAAATGCAATTCCTCTTCACCTCTCTGTTGATAGCTCTTAACTAAATGCCACTCCTCTTCACCTCTCTGTTGATAGCTCCTGGCTAAATGTCACTTCTCTTCACCACTCTGTTGCTAGCTCTTAACTAAATGACAAATCTCTTCACCTCTCTGTTCCTAGCTCTTAACTAAATGCCAATCCTCTTCACCTCTCTGTTGATAGCTCTTAACTAAATGACACTCCTCTTCACCTCTCTGTTGATAGCTCTTAACTAAATGCCAATCCTCTTCACCTCTCTGTTGATAGCTCTTAGTTAAATGTCACTTCTCTTCACCTCTCTGTTGATAGCTCTTAACTAAATGCCACTCCTCTTCACCTCTGTTGATATCTCTTAACTAAATGCCAATCCTTTTCACCTCTGTTGATAGCTCTTAACTAAATGCCAATCCTCTTCACCTATGCTGATAGCTCTTAACTAAATGCCACTCCTCTTCACCTCCTGTTGATAGCTCTTAACTAAATGCCACTCCTCTTCACCTCTCTGTTGATAGTTCTTAACTAAATACCACTCCTCTTCACCTCTCTGTTGATAGCTCTTAACTAAATGCCAATCCTCTTCACCTCTCTGTTGGTAGCTCTTATCTAAATGCCACACCTCTTCAACTCTCTGTTGATAGCTCTTAACTAAATACCAATCCTCTTCACCTTTCTGTTTATAGCTCTTAGCTAAATGCCAATCCTCTTCACCTCTCTCTTGATAGCTCTTAACTAAATGCCAATCCTTTTCACCTATGTTGATAGCTCTTAACTAAATGCCACTCCTCTTCACCTCCTGTTGATGGCTCTTAA
The DNA here is from genome assembly GCA_963680875.1 of Bathymodiolus brooksi. NCBI lineage: Eukaryota > Metazoa > Mollusca > Bivalvia > Mytilida > Modiolidae > Bathymodiolus > Bathymodiolus brooksi. The sequence goes on along the minus strand of OY804578.1, from coordinate 20,365,581 downwards.
CTAAATGCCACTCCTCTTCATCTCTCTGTTGATAGCTCGTAACTAAATACCACTCCTCTTCACCTCTCTGTTGATAGCTCTTAACTAAATGCCAATCATCTTCACCTTTCTGTTTATAGCTCTTAGCTAAATGCCAATCCTCTGCACCTCTCTGTTGATAGCTGTTAACTAAATGCCAATCCTCTTCACCTATGTTGATAGCTCTTAACTAAATGCCACTCCTCTTCACCTTTCTGTTGATAGCTCTTAACTAAATGCCACTCCTCTTCACCTCTCTGTTGATAGCTCTTAGCTAAATACCACTCATCCTCACCTCTCTGTTGATAGCTCTTAACTAAATGCCAATCCTCTGCACCTCTCTGTTGATAGCTCTTAACTAAATGCCAATCCTCTTCACCTATGTTGATAGCTCTTAACTAAATGCCACTCCTCTTCACCTCCTGTTGATAGCTCTTAACTAAATGCCACTCCTCTTCACCTCTCTGTTGATAGATCTTAACTAAATACCACTCCTTTTCACCTCTCTGTTGATAGCTCTTAACAAAATGCCATTCCTCTTCACCTCTCTGTTGATAGCTCTTAACTAAATGCCAATCCTCTTCACCTATGTTGATAGCTCTTAACTAAATGCCACTCCTCTTCACCTCCTGTTGATAGCTCTTAACTAAATGCCACTCCTCTTCACCTCTCTGTTGATAGCTCTTAACTAAATACCACTCCTTTTCACCTCTCTGTTGATAGCTCTTAACAAAATGCCAATCCTCTTCACCTTTCTGTTTATAGCTCTTAGCTAAATGCCAATCCTCTTCACCTATGTTGATAGTTCTTAACTAAATGCCACTCATCTTCACCGCCTGTTGATAGCTCTTAGCTAAATGGAATTCCTCTTCACCTCTCTGTTGGTAGCTCTTATCTAAATGCCACTCCTCTTCAACTCTCTGTTGATAGCTCTTAACTAAATGCCAATACTCTTCCCCTCTTTGTTGATAGCTCTTAGCTAAATGTCACTTCTCTTCACCTCTCTGTTGATAGCTCTTAACTAAATGCCAATCCTCTTCACCTATGTTGATAGCTCTTAACTAAATGCCACTCCTCTTTACCTCTCTGTTGATAGCTCTTAGCTAAATGCCACTCCTCTTCACCTCTCTGTTGATAGCTCTTAACTAAATGCAATTCCTCTTCACCTCTCTGTTGATAGCTCTTAACTAAATGCCACTCCTCTGCACCTCTCTGTTGATAGCTCTTAACTAAATGCCAATCCTCTTCACCTATGTTGATAGCTCTTAACTAAATGCCACTCCTCTTCACCTCTCTGTTGATAGCTCTTAACTAAATGCCACTCCTCTTCACCTCTCTGTTGATAGCTCTTAACTAAATGCAATTCCTCTTCACCTCTCTGTTGATAGCTCTTAACTAAATGCCACTCCTCTTCACCTCTCTGTTGATAGCTCCTGGCTAAATGTCACTTCTCTTCACCACTCTGTTGCTAGCTCTTAACTAAATGACAATTCTCTTCACTACTCTGTTCCTAGCTCTTAACTAAATGCCAATCCTCTTCACCTCTCTGTTGATAGCTCTTAACTAAATGCCACTCCTCTTCACCTCTCTGTTGATAGCTCTTAACTAAATGCCAATCCTCTTCGCCTCTCTGTTGATAGCTCTTAGCTAAATGTCACTTCTCTTCACCTCTCTGTTGATAGCTCTTAACTAAATGCCACTCCTCTTCACCTCTGTTGATAGCTCTTAACTAAATGCCAATCCTCTTCACCTCTCTGTTGATAGCTCTTAACTAAATGCCACTCCTCTTCACCTCTCTGTTGATAGCTCTTAACTAAATGCCAATTCTCTTCACCTCTCTGTTGATAGCTCTTAACTAAATGCCAATCCTCTTCACCTATGTTGATAGCTCTTAACTAAATGCCACTCCTTTTCACCTCCTGTTGATAGCTCTTAACTAAATGCCACTCCTCTTCACCTCTCTGTTGATAGCTCTTAACTAAATACCACTCCTCTTCACCTCTCTGTTGATATCTCTTAACTAAATGCCAATCCTCTTCACCTCTCTGTTGATAGCTCTTAACTAAATGGAATTCCTCTTCACCTCTCTGTTGGTAGCTCTTATCTAAATGCCACTCCTCTTCAACTCTCTGTTGATAGCTCTTAGCTAAATGCCAATCCTCTTCACCTTTCTGTTTATAGCTCTTAGCTAAATGCCAATCCTCTTCACCTCTCTCTTGATAGATCTTAACTAAATGCCAATCCTCTTCACCTATGTTGATAGCTCTTAACTAAATGCCACTCCTCTTCACCTCTCTGTTGATAGCTCTTAACTAAATGCAATTCCTCTTCACCTCTCTGTTGGTAGCTCTTATCTAAATGCCACTCCTCTTCAACTCTCTGTTGATAGCTCTTAACTAAATGCCAATCCTCTTCACCTCTCTGTTGATAGCTCTTAACTAAATACCAATCCTCTTCACCTCTCTGTTGATAGCTCTTAACTAAATGCCAATCCTCTTCACCTATGTTGATAGCTCTTAACTAAATGCCACTCCTCTTCACCTCCTGTTGATAGCTCTTAACTAAATGCAATTCCTCTTCACCTCTCTGTTGATAGCTCTTAACTAAATGCCAATCCTCTTCACCTCTCTGTTGATAGCTCTTAACTAAATGCCACTCCTCTTCACCTCTCTGTTGATAGCTCCTGGCTAAATGTCACTTCTCTTCACCTCTCTGTTGCTAGCTCTTAACTAAATGACAATTCTCTTCACCTCTCTGTTCCTAGCTCTTAACTAAATGCCAATCCTCTTCACCTCTCTGTTGATAGCTCTTAGCTAAATGCCACTCCTCTTCACCTCTCTGTTGATAGCTCTTAACTAAATGCCAATCCTCTGCACCTCTCTGTTGATAGCTCTTAGCTAAATGTCACTTCTCTTCACCTCTCTGTTGATAGCTCTTAATTAAATGCCACTCCTCTTCACCTCTCTGTTGATAGCTCTTAACTAAATGCCAATCCTCTTCACCTCTCTGTTGATAGCTCTTAACTAAATGCCACTCCTCTTCACCTCTCTGTTGATAGCTCTTAACTAAATGCCAATCCTCTTCACCTCTCTGTTGATAGCTCTTAACTAAATGCCAATCCTCTTCACCTATGTTGATAGCTCTTAGCTAAATGCCACTCCTCTTCACCTCCTGTTGATAGCTCTTAACTAAATGCCACTCCTCTTCACCTCTCTGTTGATAGCTCTTAACTAAATACCACTCCTCTTCACCTCTCTGTTGATAGCTCTTAACTAAATGCCAATCCTCTTCACCTCTCTGTTGATAGCTCTTAACTAAATGCCACTCCTCTTCACCTCTCTGTTGATAGCTCTTAACTAAATACCACTCCTCTTCAACTCTCTGTTGATAGCTCTTAACTAAATGCCAATCCTCTTCACCTCTCTGTTGATAGCTCTTAACTAAATGGAATTCCTCTTCACCTCTCTCTTGGTAGCTCTTATCTAAATGCCACTCCTCTTCAACTCTCTGTTGATAGCTCTTAACTAAATGCCAATCCTCTTCACCTTTCTGTTTATAGCTCTTAGCTAAATGCCAATCCTCTTCACCTCTCTCTTGATAGCTCTTTACTAAATGCCAATCCTCTTCACCTATGTTGATAGCTCTTAACTAAATGCTACTCCTCTTCACCTCCTGTTGATGGCTCTTAACTAAATGCCACTCCTCTTCACCTCTCTGTTGATAGCTCTTAACTAAATGCCAATCATCTTCACCTTTCTGTTTATAGCTCTTAGCTAAATGCCAATCCTCTGCACCTCTCTGTTGATAGCTCTTAACTAAATGCCAATCCTCTTCACCTAAGTTGATAGCTCTTAACTAAATGCCACTCCTCTTCACCTCCTGTTGATAGCTCTTAACTAAATGCCACTCCTCTTCACCTCTCTGTTGATAGCTCTTAACTAAATACCACTCCTCTTCACCTCTCTGTTGATAGCTCTTAACTAAATGCCAATCCTCTTCACCTTTCTGTTTATAGCTCTTAGCTAAATGCCAATCCTCTTCACCTATGTTGATAGCTCTTAACTAAATGCCACTCATCTTCACCGCCTGTTGATAGCTCTTAACTAAATGGAATTCCTCTTCACCTCTCTGTTGTTAGCTCTTATCTAAATGCCACTCCTCTTCAACTCTCTGTTGATAGCTCTTAACTAAATGCAAATCCTCATCACCTTTCTGTTTATAGCTCTTAGCTAAATGTCAATCCTCTTCACCTCTCTGTTGATAGCTCTTAGCTAAATGCCAATCCTCCTCACCTATGTTGATAGCTTTTAACTAAATGCCACTCCTCTTCACCTCTCTGTTGATAGCTCTTAACTAAATGCCAATACTCTTCCCCTCTTTGTTGATAGCTCTTAGCTAAATGTCACTTCTCTTCACCTCTCTGTTGATAGCTCTTAACTAAATGCCAATCCTCTTCACCTATGTTGATAGCTCTTAACTAAATGCCACTCCTCTTTACCTCTCTGTTGATAGCTGTTAGCTAAATGCCACTCCTCTTCACCTCTCTGTTGATAGCTCTTAACTAAATGCAATTCCTCTTCACCTCTCTGTTGATAGCTCTTAACTAAATGCCACTCCTCTGCACCTCTCTGTTGATAGCTCTTAACTAAATGCCAATCCTCTTCACCTATGTTGATAGCTCTTAACTAAATGCCACTCCTCTTCACCTCTCTGTTGATAGCTCTTAACTAAATGCCACTCCTCTTCACCTCTCTGTTGATAGCTCTTAACTAAATGCAATTCCTCTTCACCTCTCTGTTGATAGCTCTTAACTAAATGCCACTCCTCTTCACCTCTCTGTTGATAGCTCCTGGCTAAATGTCACTTCTCTTCACCACTCTGTTGCTAGCTCTTAACTAAATGACAATTCTCTTCACCTCTCTGTTCCTAGCTCTTAACTAAATGCCAATCCTCTTCACCTCTCTGTTGATAGCTCTTAGCCAAATGCCACTCCTCTTCACCTCTCTGTTGATAGCTCTTAACTAAATGCCAATCCTCTTCGCCTCTCTGTTGATAGCTCTTAGCTAAATGTCACTTCTCTTCACCTCTCTGTTGATAGCTCTTAACTAAATGCCACTCCTCTTCACCTCTGTTGAGAGCTCTTAACTAAATGCCAATCCTCTTCACCTCTCTGTTGATAGCTCTTAACTAAATGCCACTCCTCTTCACCTCTCTGTTGATAGCTCTTAACTAAATGCCAATCCTCTTCACCTCTCTGTTGATAGCTCTTAACTAAATGCCAATCCTCTTCACCTATGTTGATAGCTCTTAACTAAATGCCACTCCTCTTCACCTCCTGTTGATAGCTCTTAACTAAATGCCACTCCTCTTCACCTCTCTGTTGATAGCTCTTATCTAAATACCACTCCTCTTCACCTCTCTGTTGATAGCTCTTAGCTAAATGCCAATCCTCTTCACCTCTCTGTTGATAGCTCTTAACTAAATGGAATTCCTCTTCACCTCTCTGTTGGTAGCTCTTATCTAAATGCCACTCCTCTTCAACTCTCTGTTGATAGCTCTTAACTAAATGCCAATCCTCTTCACCTTTCTGTTTATAGCTCTTAGCTAAATGCCAATCCTCTTCACCTCTCTCTTGATAGCTCTTAACTAAATGCCAATCCTCTTCACCTATGTTGATAGCTCTTAACTAAATGCCACTCCTCTTCACCTCTCTGTTGATAGCTCTTAACTAAATGCTATTCCTCTTCACCTCTCTGTTGGTAGCTCTTATCTAAATGCCACTCCTCTTCAACTCTCTGTTGATAGCTCTTAACTAAATGCCAATCCTCTTCACCTATGTTGATAGCTCTTAACTAAATGCCACTCCTCTTCACCTCTCTGTTGATAGCTCTTAACTAAATGCAATTCCTCTTCACCTCTCTGTTGATAGCTCTTAACTAAATGCCACTCCTCTGCACCTATCTGTTGATAGCTCTTAACTAAATGCCAATCCTCTTCGCCTCTTTGTTGATAGCTCCTGGCTAAATGTCACTTCTCTTCACCTCTCTGTTGCTAGCTCTTAACTAAATGACAATTCTCTTCACCTCTCTGTTCCTAACTCTTAGCTAAATGCCAATCCTCTTCACCTCTCTGTTGATAGCTCTTAACTAAATGCCACTCCTCTTCACCTCTCTGTTGATAGCTCTTAACTAAAGTCAATACTCTTCGCCTCTCTGATGATAGCTCTTAGCTAAATGTCACTTCTCTTCACCTCTCTGTTGATAGCTCTTAACTAAATGCCAATCCTCTTCACCTATGTTGATAGCTCTTAACTAAATGCCACTCCTCTTCACCTCTCTGTTGATAGCTCTTAACTAAATGCCACTCCTCTTCACCTCTCTGTTGATAGCTCTTAACTAAATGCAATTCCTCTTCACCTCTCTGTTGATAGCTCTTAACTAAATGCCACTCCTCTTCACCTCTCTGTTGATAGCTCCTGGCTAAATGTCACTTCTCTTCACCACTCTGTTGCTAGCTCTTAACTAAATGACAATTCTCTTCACCTCTCTGTTCCTAGCTCTTAACTAAATGCCAATCCTCTTCACCTCTCTGTTGATAGCTCTTAACTAAATGACACTCCTCTTCACCTCTCTGTTGATAGCTCTTAACTAAATGCCAATCCTCTTCGCCTCTCTGTTGATAGCTCTTAGTTAAATGTCACTTCTCTTCACCTCTCTGTTGATAGCTCTTAACTAAATGCCACTCCTCTTCACCTCTGTTGATAGCTCTTAACTAAATGCCAATCCTCTTCACCTCTGTTGATAGCTCTTAACTAAATGCCAATCCTCTTCACCTATGTTGATAGCTCTTAACTAAATGCCACTCCTCTTCACCTCCTGTTGATAGCTCTTAACTAAATGCCACTCCTCTTCACCTCTCTGTTGATAGCTCTTAACTAAATACCACTCCTCTTCACCTCTCTGTTGATAGCTCTTAACTAAATGCCAATCCTCTTCACCTCTCTGTTGGTAGCTCTTATCTAAATGCCACTCCTCTTCAACTCTCTGTTGATAGCTCTTAACTAAATGCCAATCCTCTTCACCTTTCTGTTTATAGCTCTTAGCTAAATGCCAATCCTCTTCACCTCTCTCTTGATAGCTCTTAACTAAATGCCAATCCTCTTCACCTATGTTGATAGCTCTTAACTAAATGCCACTCCTCTTCACCTCCTGTTGATGGCTCTTAACTAAATGCCACTCCTCTTCATCTCTCTGTTGATAGCTCTTAACTAAATACCACTCCTCTTCACCTCTCTGTTGATAGCTCTTAACTAAATGCCAATCATCTTCACCTTTCTGTTTATAGCTCTTAGCTAAATGCCAATCCTCTGCACCTCTCTGTTGATAGCTCTTAACTAAATGCCAATCCTCTTCACCTATGTTGATAGCTCTTAACTAAATGCCACTCCTCTTCACCTTTCTGTTGATAGCTCTTAACTAAATGCCACTCCTCTTCACCTCTCTGTTGATAGCTCTTAGCTAAATACCACTCATCTTCACCTCTCTGTTGATAGCTCTTAACTAAATACCAATCCTCTTCACCTCTCTGTTGATAGCTCTTAACTAAATGCCAATCCTCTTCACCTATGTTGATAGCTCTTAACTAAATGCCACTCCTCTTCACCTCCTGTTGATAGCTCTTAACTAAATGCCACTCCTCTTCACCTCTCTGTTGATAGCTCTTAACAAAATGCCAATCCTCTTCACCTTTCTGTTTATAGCTCTTAGCTAAATGCCAATCCTCTTCACCTATGTTGATAGTTCTTAACTAAATGCCACTCATCTTCACCGCCTGTTGATAGCTCTTAGCTAAATGGAATTCCTCTTCACCTCTCTGTTGGTAGCTCTTATCTAAATGCCACTCCTCTTCAACTCTCTGTTGATAGCTCTTAACTAAATGCCAATACTCTTCCCCTCTTTGTTGATAGCTCTTAGCTAAATGTCACTTCTCTTCACCTCTCTGTTGATAGCTCTTAACTAAATGCCAATCCTCTTCACCTATGTTGATAGCTCTTAACTAAATGCCACTCCTCTTTACCTCTCTGTTGATAGCTCTTAGCTAAATGCCACTCCTCTTCACCTCTCTGTTGATAGCTCTTAACTAAATGCAATTCCTCTTCACCTCTCTGTTGATAGCTCTTAACTAAATGCCACTCCTCTGCACCTCTCTGTTGATAGCTCTTAACTAAATGCCAATCCTCTTCACCTATGTTGATAGCTCTTAACTAAATGCCACTCCTCTTCACCTCTCTGTTGATAGCTCTTAACTAAATGCCACTCCTCTTCACCTCTCTGTTGATAGCTCTTAACTAAATGCAATTCCTCTTCACCTCTCTGTTGATAGCTCTTAACTAAATGCCACTCCTCTTCACCTCTCTGTTGATAGCTCCTGGCTAAATGTCACTTCTCTTCACCACTCTGTTGCTAGCTCTTAACTAAATGACAATTCTCTTCACTACTCTGTTCCTAGCTCTTAACTAAATGCCAATCCTCTTCACCTCTCTGTTGATAGCTCTTAACTAAATGTCACTCCTCTTCACCTCTCTGTTGATAGCTCTTAACTAAATGCCAATCCTCTTCGCCTCTCTGTTGATAGCTCTTAGCTAAATGTCACTTCTCTTCACCTCTCTGTTGATAGCTCTTAACTAAATGCCAATTCTCTTCACCTCTCTGTTGATAGCTCTTAACTAAATGCCAATCCTCTTCACCTATGTTGATAGCTCTTAACTAAATGCCACTCCTCTTCACCTCCTGTTGATAGCTCTTAACTAAATGCCACTCCTCTTCACCTCTCTGTTGATAGCTCTTAACTAAATACCACTCCTCTTCACCTCTCTGTTGATATCTCTTAACTAAATGCCAATCCTCTTCACCTCTCTGTTGATAGCTCTTAACTAAATGGAATTCCTCTTCACCTCTCTGTTGGTAGCTCTTATCTAAATGCCACTCCTCTTCAACGCTCTGTTGATAGCTCTTAACTAAATGCCAATACTCTTCCCCTCTTTGTTGATAGCTCTTAGCTAAATGTCACTTCTCTTCACCTCTCTGTTGATAGCTCTTAACTAAATGCCAATCCTCTTCACCTATGTTGATAGCTCTTAACTAAATGCCAATCCTCTTCACCTCTCTGTTGATAGCTCTTAACTAAATGCCAATACTCTTCCCCTCTTTGTTGATAGCTCTTAGCTAAATGTCACTTCTCTTCACCTTTCTGTTGATAGCTCTTAACTAAATGCCAATCCTCTTCACCTATGTTGATAGCTCTTAACTAAATGCCAATCATCTTCACCTTTCTGTTTATAGCTCTTAGCTAAATGCCAATCCTCTTCACTTCTCTGTTGGTAGCTCTTATCTAAATGCCACTCCTCTTCAACTCTCTGTTGATAGCTCTTAACTAAATGCCAATCCTCTTCACCTTTCTGTTTATAGCTCTTAGCTAAATGCCAATCCTCTTCACCTCTCTCTTTATAGCTCTTAACTAAATGCCAATCCTCTTCACCTATGTTGATAGCTCTTAACTAAATGCCACTCCTCTTCACCTCTCTGTTGATAGCTCTTAACTAAATGCAATTCCTCTTCACCTCTCTGTTGATAGCTCTTAACTAAATGCCACTCCTCTGCACCTATCTGTTGATAGCTCTTAACTAAATGCCAATCCTCTTCGCCTCTCTGTTGATAGCTCCTGGCTAAATGTCACTTCTCTTCACCTCTCTGTTGCTAGCTCTTAACTAAATGACAATTCTCTTCACCTCTCTGTTCCTAACTCTTAACTAAATGCCAATCCTCTTCACCTCTCTGTTGATAGCTCTTAGCTAAATGCCACTCCTCTTCACCTCTCTGTTGATAGCTCTTAACTAAAGTCAATACTCTTCGCCTCTCTGATGATAGCTCTTAGCTAAATGTCACTTCTCTTCACCTCTCTGTTGATAGCTCTTAACTAAATGCCAATCCTCTTCACCTATGTTGATAGCTCTTAACTAAATGCCACTCCTCTTCACCTCTCTGTTGATAGCTCTTAACTAAATGCCACTCCTCTTCACCTCTCTGTTGATAGCTCTTAACTAAATGCAATTCCTCTTCACCTCTCTGTTGATAGCTCTTAACTAAATGCCACTCCTCTGCACCTCTCTGTTGATAGCTCTTAACTAAATGCCAATCCTCTTCACCTATGTTGATAGCTCTTAACTAAATGCCACTCCTCTTCACCTCTCTGTTGATAGCTCTTAACTAAATGCCACTCCTCTTCACCTCTCTGTTGATAGCTCTTAACTAAATGCAATTCCTCTTCACCTCTCTGTTGATAGCTCTTAACTAAATGCCACTCCTCTTCACCTCTCTGTTGATAGCTCCTGGCTAAATGTCACTTCTCTTCACCACTCTGTTGCTAGCTCCTAACTAAATGACAAATCTCTTCACCTCTCTGTTCCTAGCTCTTAACTAAATGCCAATCCTCTTCACCTCTCTGTTGATAGCTCTTAACTAAATGACACTCCTCTTCACCTCTCTGTTGATAGCTCTTAACTAAATGCCAATCCTCTTCACCTCTCTGTTGATAGCTCTTTGTTAAATGTCACTTCTCTTCACCTCTCTGTTGATAGCTCTTAACTAAATGCCACTCCTCTTCACCTCTGTTGATAGCTCTTAACTAAATGCCAATCCTTTTCACCTCTGTTGATAGCTCTTAACTAAATGCCAATCCTCTTCACCTATGCTGATAGCTCTTAACTAAATGCCACTCCTCTTCACCTCCTGTTGATAGCTCTTAACTAAATGCCACTCCTCTTCACCTCTCTGTTGATAGCTCTTAACTAAATACCACTCCTCTTCACCTCTCTGTTGATAGCTCTTAACTAAATGCCAATCCTCTTCACCTCTCTGTTGGTAACTCTTATCTAAATGCCACACCTCTTCAACTCTCTGTTGATAGCTCTTAACTAAATACCAATCCTATTCACCTTTCTGTTTATAGCTCTTAGCTAAATGCCAATCCTCTTCACCTCTCTCTTGATAGCTCTTAACTAAATGCCAATCCTTTTCACCTATGTTGATAGCTCTTAACTAAATGCCACTCCTCTTCACCTCCTGTTGATAGCTCTTAACTAAATGCCACTCCTCTTAATCTCTCTGTTGATAGCTCTTAACTAAATACCACTCCTCTTCACCTCTCTGTTGATAGCTCTTAACTAAATGCCAATCATCTTCACCTTTCTGTTTATAGCTCTTAGCTAAATGCCAATCCTCTGCACCTCTCTGTTGATAGTTGTTAACTAAATGCCAATCCTCTTCACCTATGTTGATAGCTCTTAACTAAATGCCACTCCTCTTCACCTTTCTGTTGATAGCTCTTAACTAAATGCCACTCCTCTTCACCTCTCTGTTGATAGCTCTTAGCTAAATACCACTCATCCTCACCTCTCTGTTGATAGCTCTTAACTAAATGCCAATCCTCTGCACCTCTCTGTTGATAGCTCTTAGCTAAATGCCAATCCTCTTCACCTATGTTGATAGCTCTTAACTAAATGCCACTCCTCTTCACCTCCTGTTGATAGCTCTTAACTAAATGCCACTCCTCTTCACCTCTCTGTTGATAGATCTTAACTAAATACCACTCCTTTTCACCTCTCTGTTGATAGCTCTTAACAAAATGCCAATCCTCTTCACCTCTCTGTTGATAGCTCTTAACTAAATGCCAATCCTCTTCACCTATGTTGATAGCTCTTAACTAAATGCCACTCCTCTTCACCTCCTGTTGATAGCTCTTAACTAAATGCCACTCCTCTTCACCTCTCTGTTGATAGCTCTTAACTAAATACCACTCCTTTTCACCTCTCTGTTGATAGCTCTTAACAAAATGCCAATCCTCTTCACCTTTCTGTTTATAGCTCTTAGCTAAATGCCAATCCTCTTCATCTATGTTGATAGTTCTTAACTAAATGCCACTCATCTTCACCGCCTGTTGATAGCTCTTAGCTAAATGGAATTCCTCTTCACCTCTCTGTTGGTAGCTCTTATCTAAATGCCACTCCTCTTCAACTCTCTGTTGATAGCTCTTAACTAAATGCCAATACTCTTCCCCTCTTTGTTGATAGCTCTTAGCTAAATGTCACTTCTCTTCACCTCTCTGTTGATAGCTCTTAACTAAATGCCAATCCTCTTCACCTATGTTGATAGCTCTTAACTAAATGCCACTCCTCTTTACCTCTCTGTTGATAGCTCTTAGCTAAATGCCACTCCTCTTCACCTCTCTGTTGATAGCTCTTAACTAAATGCAATTCCTCTTCAACTCTCTGTTGATAGCTCTTAACTAAATACCAATCCTATTCACCTTTCTGTTTATAGCTCTTAGCTAAATGCCAATCCTCTTCACCTCTCTCTTGATAGCTCTTAACTAAATGCCAATCCTTTTCACCTATGTTGATAGCTCTTAACTAAATGCCACTCCTCTTCACCTCCTGTTGATAGCTCTTAACTAAATGCCACTCCTCTTAATCTCTCTGTTGATAGCTCTTAACTAAATACCACTCCTCTTCACCTCTCTGTTGATAGCTCTTAACTAAATGCCAATCATCTTCACCTTTCTGTTTATAGCTCTTAGCTAAATGCCAATCCTCTGCACCTCTCTGTTGATAGTTGTTAACTAAATGCCAATCCTCTTCACCTATGTTGATAGCTCTTAACTAAATGCCACTCCTCTTCACCTTTCTGTTGATAGCTCTTAACTAAATGCCACTCCTCTTCACCTCTCTGTTGATAGCTCTTAGCTAAATACCACTCATCCTCACCTCTCTGTTGATAGCTCTTAACTAAATGCCAATCCTCTGCACCTCTCTGTTGATAGCTCTTAACTAAATGCCAATCCTCTTCACCTATGTTGATAGCTCTTAACTAAATGCCACTCCTCTTCACCTCCTGTTGATAGCTCTTAACTAAATGCCACTCCTCTTCACCTCTCTGTTGATAGATCTTAACTAAATACCACTCCTTTTCACCTCTCTGTTGATAGCTCTTAACAAAATGCCAATCCTCTTCACCTCTCTGTTGATAGCTCTTAACTAAATGCCAATCCTCTTCACCTATGTTGATAGCTCTTAACTAAATGCCACTCCTCTTCACCTCCTGTTGATAGCTCTTAACTAAATGCCACTCCTCTTCACCTCTCTGTTGATAGCTCTTAACTAAATACCACTCCTTTTCACCTCTCTGTTGATAGCTCTTAACAAAATGCCAATCCTCTTCACCTTTCTGTTTATAGCTCTTAGCTAAATGCCAATCCTCTTCACCTATGTTGATAGTTCTTAACTAAATGCCACTCATCTTCACCGCCTGTTGATAGCTCTTAGCTAAATGGAATTCCTCTTCACCTCTCTGTTGGTAGCTCTTATCTAAATGCCACTCCTCTTCAACTCTCTGTTGATAGCTCTTAACTAAATGCCAATACTCTTCCCCTCTTTGTTGATAGCTCTTAGCTAAATGTCACTTCTCTTCACCTCTCTGTTGATAGCTCTTAACTAAATGCCAATCCTCTTCACCTATGTTGATAGCTCTTAACTAAATGCCACTCCTCTTTACCTCTCTGTTGATAGCTCTTAGCTAAATGCCACTCCTCTTCACCTCTCTGTTGATAGCTCTTAACTAAATGCAATTCCTCTTCACCTCTCTGTTGATAGCTCTTAACTAAATGCCACTCCTCTGCACCTCTCTGTTGATAGCTCTTAACTAAATGCCAATCCTCTTCACCTATGTTGATAGCTCTTAACTAAATGCCACTCCTCTTCACCTCTCTGTTGATAGCTCTTAACTAAATGCCACTCCTCTTCACCTCTCTGTTGATAGCTCTTAACTAAATGCAATTCCTCTTCACCTCTCTGTTGATAGCTCTTAACTAAATGCCACTCCTCTTCACCTCTCTGTTGATAGCTCCTGGCTAAATGTCACTTCTCTTCACCACTCTGTTGCTAGCTCTTAACTAAATGACAATTCTCTTCACTACTCTGTTCCTAGCTCTTAACTAAATGCCAATCCTCTTCACCTCTCTGTTGATAGCTCTTAACTAAATGCCACTCCTCTTCACCTCTCTGTTGATAGCTCTTAACTAAATGCCAATCCTCTTCGCCTCTCTGTTGATAGCTCTTAGCTAAATGTCACTTCTCTTCACCTCTCTGTTGATAGCTCTTAACTAAATGCCACTCCTCTTCACCTCTGTTGATACCTCTTAACTAAATGCCAATCCTCTTCACCTCTCTGTTGATAGCTCTTAACTAAATGCCACTCCTCTTCACCTCTCTGTTGATAGCTCTTAACTAAATGCCAATTCTCTTCACCTCTCTGTTGATAGCTCTTAACTAAATGCCAATCCTCTTCACCTTTCTGTTTATAGCTCTTAGCTAAATGCCAATCCTCTTCACCTCTCTCTTGATAGCTCTTAACTAAATGCCAATCCTTTTCACCTATGTTGATAGCTCTTAACTAAATGCCACTCCTCTTCACCTCCTGTTGATGGCTCTTAACTAAATGCCACTCCTCTTAATCTCTCTGTTGATAGCTCTTAACTAAATACCACTCCTCTTCACCTCTCTGTTGATAGCTCTTAACTAAATGCCAATCATCTTCACCTTTCTGTTTATAGCTCTTAGCTAAATGCCAATCCTCTGCACCTCTCTGTTGATAGCTGTTAACTAAATGCCAATCCTCTTCACCTATGTTGATAGCTCTTAACTAAATGCCACTCCTCTTCACCTTTCTGTTGATAGTTCTTAACTAAATGCCACTCCTCTTCACCTCTCTGTTGATAGCTCTTAGCTAAATACCACTCATCCTCACCTCTCTGTTGATAGCTCTTAACTAAATGCCAATCCTCTGCACCTCTCTGTTGATAGCTCTTAACTAAATGCCAATCCTCTTCACCTATGTTGATAGCTCTTAACTAAATGCCACTCCTCTTCACCTCCTGTTGATAGCTCTTAACTAAATGCCACTCCTCTTCACCTCTCTGTTGATAGATCTTAACTAAATACCACTCCTTTTCACCTCTCTGTTGATAGCTCTTAACAAAATGCCAATCCTCTTCACCTCTCTGTTGATAGCTCTTAACTAAATGCCAATCCTCTTCACCTATGTTGATAGCTCTTAACTAAATGCCACTCCTCTTCACCTCCTGTTGATAGCTCTTAACTAAATGCCACTCCTCTTCACCTCTCTGTTGATAGCTCTTAACTAAATACCACTCCTTTTCACCTCTCTGTTGATAGCTCTTAACAAAATGCCAATCCTCTTCACCTTTCTGTTTATAGCTCTTAGCTAAATGCCAATCCTCTTCACCTATGTTGATAGTTCTTAACTAAATGCCACTCATCTTCACCGCCTGTTGATAGCTCTTAGCTAAATGGAATTCCTCTTCACCTCTCTGTTGGTAGCTCTTATCTAAATGCCACTCCTCTTCAACTCTCTGTTGATAGCTCTTAACTAAATGCCAATACTCTTCCCCTCTTTGTTGATAGCTCTTAGCTAAATGTCACTTCTCTTCACCTCTCTGTTGATAGCTCTTAACTAAATGCCAATCCTCTTCACCTATGTTGATAGCTCTTAACTAAATGCCACTCCTCTTCACCTCTCTGTTGATAGCTCTTAACTAAATGCAATTCCTCTTCACCTCTCTGTTGATAGCTCTTAACTAAATGCCACTCCTCTGCACCTCTCTGTTGATAGCTCTTAACTAAATGCCAATCCTCTTCACCTATGTTGATAGCTCTTAACTAAATGCCACTCCTCTTCACCTCTCTGTTGATAGCTCTTAACTAAATGCCACTCCTCTTCACCTCTCTGTTGATAGCTCTTAACTAAATGCAATTCCTCTTCACCTCTCTGTTGATAGCTCTTAACTAAATGCCACTCCTCTTCACCTCTCTGTTGATAGCTCCTGGCTAAATGTCACTTCTCTTCACCACTCTGTTGCTAGCTCCTAACTAAATGACAAATCTCTTCACCTCTCTGTTCCTAGCTCTTAACTAAATGCCAATCCTCTTCACCTCTCTGTTGATAGCTCTTAACTAAATGACACTCCTCTTCACCTCTCTGTTGATAGCTCTTAACTAAATGCCAATCCTCTTCACCTCTCTGTTGATAGCTCTTAGTTAAATGTCACTTCTCTTCACCTCTCTGTTGATAGCTCTTAACTAAATGCCACTCCTCTTCACCTCTGTTGATAGCTCTTAACTAAATGCCAATCCTTTTCACCTCTGTTGATAGCTCTTAACTAAATGCCAATCCTCTTCACCTATGCTGATAGCTCTTAACTAAATGCCACTCCTCTTCACCTCCTGTTGATAGCTCTTAACTAAATGCCACTCCTCTTCACCTCTCTGTTGATAGCTCTTAACTAAATACCACTCCTCTTCACCTCTCTGTTGATAGCTCTTAACTAAATGCCAATCCTCTTCACCTCTCTGTTGGTAGCTCTTATCTAAATGCCACACCTCTTCAACTCTCTGTTGATAGCTCTTAACTAAATACCAATCCTCTTCACCTTTCTGTTTATAGCTCTTAGCTAAATGCCAATCCTCTTCACCTCTCTCTTGATAGCTCTTAACTAAATGCCAATCCTTTTCACCTATGTTGATAGCTCTTAACTAAATGCCACTCCTCTTCACCTCCTGTTGATGGCTCTTAACTAAATGCCACTCCTCTTAATCTCTCTGTTGATAGCTCTTAACTAAATACCACTCCTCTTCACCTCTCTGTTGATAGCTCTTAACTAAATGCCAATCATCTTCACCTTTCTGTTTATAGCTCTTAGCTAAATGCCAATCCTCTGCACCTCTCTGTTTATAGTTGTTAACTAAATGCCAATCCTCTTCACCTATGTTGATAGCTCTTAACTAAATGCCACTCCTCTTCACCTTTCTGTTGATAGCTCTTAACTAAATGCCACTCCTCTTCACCTCTCTGTTGATAGCTCTTAGCTAAATACCACTCATCCTCACCTCTCTGTTGATAGCTCTTAACTAAATGCCAATCCTCTGCACCTCTCTGTTGATAGCTCTTAACTAAATGCCAATCCTCTTCACCTATGTTGATAGCTCTTAACTAAATGCCACTCCTCTTCACCTCCTGTTGATAGCTCTTAACTAAATGCCACTCCTCTTCACCTCTCTGTTGATAGATCTTAACTAAATACCACTCCTTTTCACCTCTCTGTTGATAGCTCTTAACAAAATGCCAATCCTCTTCACCTTTCTGTTTATAGCTCTTAGCTAAATGCCAATCCTCTTCACCTATGTTGATAGTTCTTAACTAAATGCCACTCATCTTCACCGCCTGTTGATAGCTCTTAGCTAAATGGAATTCCTCTTCACCTCTCTGTTGGTAGCTCTTATCTAAATGCCACTCCTCTTCAACTCTCTGTTGATAGCTCTTAACTAAATGCCAATACTCTTCCCCTCTTTGTTGATAGCTCTTAGCTAAATGTCACTTCTCTTCACCTCTCTGTTGATAGCTCTTAACTAAATGCCAATCCTCTTCACCTATGTTGATAGCTCTTAACTAAATGCCACTCCTCTTTACCTCTCTGTTGATAGCTCTTAGCTAAATGCCACTCCTCTTCACCTCTCTGTTGATAGCTCTTAACTAAATGCAATTCCTCTTCACCTCTCTGTTGATAGCTCTTAACTAAATGCCACTCCTCTGCACCTCTCTGTTGATAGCTCTTAACTAAATGCCAATCCTCTTCACCTATGTTGATAGCTCTTAACTAAATGCCACTCCTCTTCACCTCTCTGTTGATAGCTCTTAACTAAATGCCACTCCTCTTCACCTCTCTGTTGATAGCTCTTAACTAAATGCAATTCCTCTTCACCTCTCTGTTGATAGCTCTTAACTAAATGCCACTCCTCTTCACCTCTCTGTTGATAGCTCCTGGCTAAATGTCACTTCTCTTCACCACTCTGTTGCTAGCTCTTAACTAAATGACAATTCTCTTCACTACTCTGTTCCTAGCTCTTAACTAAATGCCAATCCTCTTCACCTCTCTGTTGATAGCTCTTAACTAAATGCCACTCCTCTTCACCTCTCTGTTGATAGCTCTTAACTAAATGCCAATCCTCTTCGCCTCTCTGTTGATAGCTCTTAGCTAAATGTCACTTCTCTTCACCTCTCTGTTGATAGCTCTTAACTAAATGCCACTCCTCTTCACCTCTGTTGATAGCTCTTAACTAAATGCCAATCATCTTCACCTTTCTGTTTATAGCTCTTAGCTAAATGCCAATCCTCTGCACCTCTCTGTTGATAGTTGTTAACTAAATGCCAATCCTCTTCACCTATGTTGATAGCTCTTAACTAAATGCCACTCCTCTTCACCTTTCTGTTGATAGCTCTTAACTAAATGCCACTCCTCTTCACCTCTCTGTTGATAGCTCTTAGCTAAATACCACTCATCCTCACCTCTCTGTTGATAGCTCTTAACTAAATGCCAATCCTCTGCACCTCTCTGTTGATAGCTCTTAGCTAAATGCCAATCCTCTTCACCTATGTTGATAGCTCTTAACTAAATGCCACTCCTCTTCACCTCCTGTTGATAGCTCTTAACTAAATGCCACTCCTCTTCACCTCTCTGTTGATAGATCTTAACTAAATACCACTCCTTTTCACCTCTCTGTTGATAGCTCTTAACAAAATGCCAATCCTCTTCACCTCTCTGTTGATAGCTCTTAACTAAATGCCAATCCTCTTCACCTATGTTGATAGCTCTTAACTAAATGCCACTCCTCTTCACCTCCTGTTGATAGCTCTTAACTAAATGCCACTCCTCTTCACCTCTCTGTTGATAGCTCTTAACTAAATACCACTCCTTTTCACCTCTCTGTTGATAGCTCTTAACAAAATGCCAATCCTCTTCACCTTTCTGTTTATAGCTCTTAGCTAAATGCCAATCCTCTTCATCTATGTTGATAGTTCTTAACTAAATGCCACTCATCTTCACCGCCTGTTGATAGCTCTTAGCTAAATGGAATTCCTCTTCACCTCTCTGTTGGTAGCTCTTATCTAAATGCCACTCCTCTTCAACTCTCTGTTGATAGCTCTTAACTAAATGCCAATACTCTTCCCCTCTTTGTTGATAGCTCTTAGCTAAATGTCACTTCTCTTCACCTCTCTGTTGATAGCTCTTAACTAAATGCCAATCCTCTTCACCTATGTTGATAGCTCTTAACTAAATGCCACTCCTCTTTACCTCTCTGTTGATAGCTCTTAGCTAAATGCCACTCCTCTTCACCTCTCTGTTGATAGCTCTTAACTAAATGCAATTCCTCTTCAACTCTCTGTTGATAGCTCTTAACTAAATACCAATCCTATTCACCTTTCTGTTTATAGCTCTTAGCTAAATGCCAATCCTCTTCACCTCTCTCTTGATAGCTCTTAACTAAATGCCAATCCTTTTCACCTATGTTGATAGCTCTTAACTAAATGCCACTCCTCTTCACCTCCTGTTGATAGCTCTTAACTAAATGCCACTCCTCTTAATCTCTCTGTTGATAGCTCTTAACTAAATACCACTCCTCTTCACCTCTCTGTTGATAGCTCTTAACTAAATGCCAATCATCTTCACCTTTCTGTTTATAGCTCTTAGCTAAATGCCAATCCTCTGCACCTCTCTGTTGATAGTTGTTAACTAAATGCCAATCCTCTTCACCTATGTTGATAGCTCTTAACTAAATGCCACTCCTCTTCACCTTTCTGTTGATAGCTCTTAACTAAATGCCACTCCTCTTCACCTCTCTGTTGATAGCTCTTAGCTAAATACCACTCATCCTCACCTCTCTGTTGATAGCTCTTAACTAAATGCCAATCCTCTGCACCTCTCTGTTGATAGCTCTTAACTAAATGCCAATCCTCTTCACCTATGTTGATAGCTCTTAACTAAATGCCACTCCTCTTCACCTCCTGTTGATAGCTCTTAACTAAATGCCACTCCTCTTCACCTCTCTGTTGATAGATCTTAACTAAATACCACTCCTTTTCACCTCTCTGTTGATAGCTCTTAACAAAATGCCAATCCTCTTCACCTCTCTGTTGATAGCTCTTAACTAAATGCCAATCCTCTTCACCTATGTTGATAGCTCTTAACTAAATGCCACTCCTCTTCACCTCCTGTTGATAGCTCTTAACTAAATGCCACTCCTCTTCACCTCTCTGTTGATAGCTCTTAACTAAATACCACTCCTTTTCACCTCTCTGTTGATAGCTCTTAACAAAATGCCAATCCTCTTCACCTTTCTGTTTATAGCTCTTAGCTAAATGCCAATCCTCTTCACCTATGTTGATAGTTCTTAACTAAATGCCACTCATCTTCACCGCCTGTTGATAGCTCTTAGCTAAATGGAATTCCTCTTCACCTCTCTGTTGGTAGCTCTTATCTAAATGCCACTCCTCTTCAACTCTCTGTTGATAGCTCTTAACTAAATGCCAATACTCTTCCCCTCTTTGTTGATAGCTCTTAGCTAAATGTCACTTCTCTTCACCTCTCTGTTGATAGCTCTTAACTAAATGCCAATCCTCTTCACCTATGTTGATAGCTCTTAACTAAATGCCACTCCTCTTTACCTCTCTGTTGATAGCTCTTAGCTAAATGCCACTCCTCTTCACCTCTCTGTTGATAGCTCTTAACTAAATGCAATTCCTCTTCACCTCTCTGTTGATAGCTCTTAACTAAATGCCACTCCTCTGCACCTCTCTGTTGATAGCTCTTAACTAAATGCCAATCCTCTTCACCTATGTTGATAGCTCTTAACTAAATGCCACTCCTCTTCACCTCTCTGTTGATAGCTCTTAACTAAATGCCACTCCTCTTCACCTCTCTGTTGATAGCTCTTAACTAAATGCAATTCCTCTTCACCTCTCTGTTGATAGCTCTTAACTAAATGCCACTCCTCTTCACCTCTCTGTTGATAGCTCCTGGCTAAATGTCACTTCTCTTCACCACTCTGTTGCTAGCTCTTAACTAAATGACAATTCTCTTCACTACTCTGTTCCTAGCTCTTAACTAAATGCCAATCCTCTTCACCTCTCTGTTGATAGCTCTTAACTAAATGCCACTCCTCTTCACCTCTCTGTTGATAGCTCTTAACTAAATGCCAATCCTCTTCGCCTCTCTGTTGATAGCTCTTAGCTAAATGTCACTTCTCTTCACCTCTCTGTTGATAGCTCTTAACTAAATGCCACTCCTCTTCACCTCTGTTGATACCTCTTAACTAAATGCCAATCCTCTTCACCTCTCTGTTGATAGCTCTTAACTAAATGCCACTCCTCTTCACCTCTCTGTTGATAGCTCTTAACTAAATGCCAATTCTCTTCACCTCTCTGTTGATAGCTCTTAACTAAATGCCAATCCTCTTCACCTTTCTGTTTATAGCTCTTAGCTAAATGCCAATCCTCTTCACCTCTCTCTTGATAGCTCTTAACTAAATGCCAATCCTTTTCACCTATGTTGATAGCTCTTAACTAAATGCCACTCCTCTTCACCTCCTGTTGATGGCTCTTAACTAAATGCCACTCCTCTTAATCTCTCTGTTGATAGCTCTTAACTAAATACCACTCCTCTTCACCTCTCTGTTGATAGCTCTTAACTAAATGCCAATCATCTTCACCTTTCTGTTTATAGCTCTTAGCTAAATGCCAATCCTCTGCACCTCTCTGTTGATAGCTGTTAACTAAATGCCAATCCTCTTCACCTATGTTGATAGCTCTTAACTAAATGCCACTCCTCTTCACCTTTCTGTTGATAGTTCTTAACTAAATGCCACTCCTCTTCACCTCTCTGTTGATAGCTCTTAGCTAAATACCACTCATCCTCACCTCTCTGTTGATAGCTCTTAACTAAATGCCAATCCTCTGCACCTCTCTGTTGATAGCTCTTAACTAAATGCCAATCCTCTTCACCTATGTTGATAGCTCTTAACTAAATGCCACTCCTCTTCACCTCCTGTTGATAGCTCTTAACTAAATGCCACTCCTCTTCACCTCTCTGTTGATAGATCTTAACTAAATACCACTCCTTTTCACCTCTCTGTTGATAGCTCTTAACAAAATGCCAATCCTCTTCACCTCTCTGTTGATAGCTCTTAACTAAATGCCAATCCTCTTCACCTATGTTGATAGCTCTTAACTAAATGCCACTCCTCTTCACCTCCTGTTGATAGCTCTTAACTAAATGCCACTCCTCTTCACCTCTCTGTTGATAGCTCTTAACTAAATACCACTCCTTTTCACCTCTCTGTTGATAGCTCTTAACAAAATGCCAATCCTCTTCACCTTTCTGTTTATAGCTCTTAGCTAAATGCCAATCCTCTTCACCTATGTTGATAGTTCTTAACTAAATGCCACTCATCTTCACCGCCTGTTGATAGCTCTTAGCTAAATGGAATTCCTCTTCACCTCTCTGTTGGTAGCTCTTATCTAAATGCCACTCCTCTTCAACTCTCTGTTGATAGCTCTTAACTAAATGCCAATACTCTTCCCCTCTTTGTTGATAGCTCTTAGCTAAATGTCACTTCTCTTCACCTCTCTGTTGATAGCTCTTAACTAAATGCCAATCCTCTTCACCTATGTTGATAGCTCTTAACTAAATGCCACTCCTCTTCACCTCTCTGTTGATAGCTCTTAACTAAATGCAATTCCTCTTCACCTCTCTGTTGATAGCTCTTAACTAAATGCCACTCCTCTGCACCTCTCTGTTGATAGCTCTTAACTAAATGCCAATCCTCTTCACCTATGTTGATAGCTCTTAACTAAATGCCACTCCTCTTCACCTCTCTGTTGATAGCTCTTAACTAAATGCCACTCCTCTTCACCTCTCTGTTGATAGCTCTTAACTAAATGCAATTCCTCTTCACCTCTCTGTTGATAGCTCTTAACTAAATGCCACTCCTCTTCACCTCTCTGTTGATAGCTCCTGGCTAAATGTCACTTCTCTTCACCACTCTGTTGCTAGCTCCTAACTAAATGACAAATCTCTTCACCTCTCTGTTCCTAGCTCTTAACTAAATGCCAATCCTCTTCACCTCTCTGTTGATAGCTCTTAACTAAATGACACTCCTCTTCACCTCTCTGTTGATAGCTCTTAACTAAATGCCAATCCTCTTCACCTCTCTGTTGATAGCTCTTAGTTAAATGTCACTTCTCTTCACCTCTCTGTTGATAGCTCTTAACTAAATGCCACTCCTCTTCACCTCTGTTGATAGCTCTTAACTAAATGCCAATCCTTTTCACCTCTGTTGATAGCTCTTAACTAAATGCCAATCCTCTTCACCTATGCTGATAGCTCTTAACTAAATGCCACTCCTCTTCACCTCCTGTTGATAGCTCTTAACTAAATGCCACTCCTCTTCACCTCTCTGTTGATAGCTCTTAACTAAATACCACTCCTCTTCACCTCTCTGTTGATAGCTCTTAACTAAATGCCAATCCTCTTCACCTCTCTGTTGGTAGCTCTTATCTAAATGCCACACCTCTTCAACTCTCTGTTGATAGCTCTTAACTAAATACCAATCCTCTTCACCTTTCTGTTTATAGCTCTTAGCTAAATGCCAATCCTCTTCACCTCTCTCTTGATAGCTCTTAACTAAATGCCAATCCTTTTCACCTATGTTGATAGCTCTTAACTAAATGCCACTCCTCTTCACCTCCTGTTGATGGCTCTTAACTAAATGCCACTCCTCTTAATCTCTCTGTTGATAGCTCTTAACTAAATACCACTCCTCTTCACCTCTCTGTTGATAGCTCTTAACTAAATGCCAATCATCTTCACCTTTCTGTTTATAGCTCTTAGCTAAATGCCAATCCTCTGCACCTCTCTGTTTATAGTTGTTAACTAAATGCCAATCCTCTTCACCTATGTTGATAGCTCTTAACTAAATGCCACTCCTCTTCACCTTTCTGTTGATAGCTCTTAACTAAATGCCACTCCTCTTCACCTCTCTGTTGATAGCTCTTAGCTAAATACCACTCATCCTCACCTCTCTGTTGATAGCTCTTAACTAAATGCCAATCCTCTGCACCTCTCTGTTGATAGCTCTTAACTAAATGCCAATCCTCTTCACCTATGTTGATAGCTCTTAACTAAATGCCACTCCTCTTCACCTCCTGTTGATAGCTCTTAACTAAATGCCACTCCTCTTCACCTCTCTGTTGATAGATCTTAACTAAATACCACTCCTTTTCACCTCTCTGTTGATAGCTCTTAACAAAATGCCAATCCTCTTCACCTTTCTGTTTATAGCTCTTAGCTAAATGCCAATCCTCTTCACCTATGTTGATAGTTCTTAACTAAATGCCACTCATCTTCACCGCCTGTTGATAGCTCTTAGCTAAATGGAATTCCTCTTCACCTCTCTGTTGGTAGCTCTTATCTAAATGCCACTCCTCTTCAACTCTCTGTTGATAGCTCTTAACTAAATGCCAATACTCTTCCCCTCTTTGTTGATAGCTCTTAGCTAAATGTCACTTCTCTTCACCTCTCTGTTGATAGCTCTTAACTAAATGCCAATCCTCTTCACCTATGTTGATAGCTCTTAACTAAATGCCACTCCTCTTTACCTCTCTGTTGATAGCTCTTAGCTAAATGCCACTCCTCTTCACCTCTCTGTTGATAGCTCTTAACTAAATGCAATTCCTCTTCACCTCTCTGTTGATAGCTCTTAACTAAATGCCACTCCTCTGCACCTCTCTGTTGATAGCTCTTAACTAAATGCCAATCCTCTTCACCTATGTTGATAGCTCTTAACTAAATGCCACTCCTCTTCACCTCTCTGTTGATAGCTCTTAACTAAATGCCACTCCTCTTCACCTCTCTGTTGATAGCTCTTAACTAAATGCAATTCCTCTTCACCTCTCTGTTGATAGCTCTTAACTAAATGCCACTCCTCTTCACCTCTCTGTTGATAGCTCCTGGCTAAATGTCACTTCTCTTCACCACTCTGTTGCTAGCTCTTAACTAAATGACAATTCTCTTCACTACTCTGTTCCTAGCTCTTAACTAAATGCCAATCCTCTTCACCTCTCTGTTGATAGCTCTTAACTAAATGCCACTCCTCTTCACCTCTCTGTTGATAGCTCTTAACTAAATGCCAATCCTCTTCGCCTCTCTGTTGATAGCTCTTAGCTAAATGTCACTTCTCTTCACCTCTCTGTTGATAGCTCTTAACTAAATGCCACTCCTCTTCACCTCTGTTGATAGCTCTTAACTAAATGCCAATCCTCTTCACCTCTCTGTTGATAGCTCTTAACTAAATGCCACTCCTCTTCACCTCTCTGTTGATAGCTCTTAACTAAATGCCAATTCTCTTCACCTCTCTGTTGATAGCTCTTAACTAAATGCCAATCCTCTTCACCTTTCTGTTTATAGCTCTTAGCTAAATGCCAATCCTCTTCACCTCTCTCTTGATAGCTCTTAACTAAATGCCAATCCTTTTCACCTATGTTGATAGCTCTTAACTAAATGCCACTCCTCTTCACCTCCTGTTGATGGCTCTTAACTAAATGCCACTCCTCTTAATCTCTCTGTTGATAGCTCTTAACTAAATACCACTCCTCTTCACCTCTCTGTTGATAGCTCTTAACTAAATGCCAATCATCTTCACCTTTCTGTTTATAGCTCTTAGCTAAATGCCAATCCTCTGCACCTCTCTGTTGATAGCTGTTAACTAAATGCCAATCCTCTTCACCTATGTTGATAGCTCTTAACTAAATGCCACTCCTCTTCACCTTTCTGTTGATAGCTCTTAACTAAATGCCACTCCTCTTCACCTCTCTGTTGATAGCTCTTAGCTAAATACCACTCATCCTCACCTCTCTGTTGATAGCTCTTAACTAAATGCCAATCCTCTGCACCTCTCTGTTGATAGCTCTTAACTAAATGCCAATCCTCTTTACCTATGTTGATAGCTCTTAACTAAATGCCACTCCTCTTCACCTCCTGTTGATAGCTCTTAACTAAATGCCACTCCTCTTCACCTCTCTGTTGATAGATCTTAACTAAATACCACTCCTTTTCACCTCTCTGTTGATAGCTCTTAACAAAATGCCAATCCTCTTCACCTCTCTGTTGATAGCTCTTAACTAAATGCCAATCCTCTTCACCTATGTTGATAGCTCTTAACTAAATGCCACTCCTCTTCACCTCCTGTTGATAGCTCTTAACTAAATGCCACTCCTCTTCACCTCTCTGTTGATAGCTCTTAACTAAATACCACTCCTTTTCACCTCTCTGTTGATAGCTCTTAACAAAATGCCAATCCTCTTCACCTTTCTGTTTATAGCTCTTAGCTAAATGCCAATCCTCTTCACCTATGTTGATAGTTCTTAACTAAATGCCACTCATCTTCACCGCCTGTTGATAGCTCTTAGCTAAATGGAATTCCTCTTCACCTCTCTGTTGGTAGCTCTTATCTAAATGCCACTCCTCTTCAACTCTCTGTTGATAGCTCTTAACTAAATGCCAATACTCTTCCCCTCTTTGTTGATAGCTCTTAGCTAAATGTCACTTCTCTTCACCTCTCTGTTGATAGCTCTTAACTAAATGCCAATCCTCTTCACCTATGTTGATAGCTCTTAACTAAATGCCACTCCTCTTTACCTCTCTGTTGATAGCTCTTAGCTAAATGCCACTCCTCTTCACCTCTCTGTTGATAGCTCTTAACTAAATGCAATTCCTCTTCACCTCTCTGTTGATAGCTCTTAACTAAATGCCACTCCTCTGCACCTCTCTGTTGATAGCTCTTAACTAAATGCCAATCCTCTTCACCTATGTTGATAGCTCTTAACTAAATGCCACTCCTCTTCACCTCTCTGTTGATAGCTCTTAACTAAATGCAATTCCTCTTCACCTCTCTGTTGATAGCTCTTAACTAAATGCCACTCCTCTTCACCTCTCTGTTGATAGCTCCTGGCTAAATGTCACTTCTCTTCACCACTCTGTTGCTAGCTCTTAACTAAATGACAATTCTCTTCACTACTCTGTTCCTAGCTCTTAACTAAATGCCAATCCTCTTCACCTCTCTGTTGATAGCTCTTAACTAAATGCCACTCCTCTTCACCTCTCTGTTGATAGCTCTTAACTAAATGCCAATCCTCTTCGCCTCTCTGTTGATAGCTCTTAGCTAAATGTCACTTCTCTTCACCTCTCTGTTGATAGCTCTTAACTAAATGCCACTCCTCTTCACCTCTGTTGATAGCTCTTAACTAAATGCCAATCCTCTTCACCTCTCTGTTGATAGCTCTTAACTAAATGCCACTCCTCTTCACCTCTCTGTTGATAGCTCTTAACTAAATGCCAATTCTCTTCACCTCTCTGTTGATAGCTCTTAACTAAATGCCAATCCTCTTCACCTTTCTGTTTATAGCTCTTAGCTAAATGCCAATCCTCTTCACCTCTCTCTTGATAGCTCTTAACTAAATGCCAATCCTTTTCACCTATGTTGATAGCTCTTAACTAAATGCCACTCCTCTTCACCTCCTGTTGATGGCTCTTAACTAAATGCCACTCCTCTTAATCTCTCTGTTGATAGCTCTTAACTAAATACCACTCCTCTTCACCTCTCTGTTGATAGCTCTTAGCTAAATGCCAATCATCTTCACCTTTCTGTTTATAGCTCTTAGCTAAATGCCAATCCTCTGCACCTCTCTGTTGATAGCTGTTAACTAAATGCCAATCCTCTTCACCTATGTTGATAGCTCTTAACTAAATGCCACTCCTCTTCACCTCTCTGTTGATAGCTCTTAGCTAAATACCACTCATCCTCACCTCTCTGTTGATAGCTCTTAGCTAAATGCCAATCCTCTGCACCTCTCTGTTGATAGCTCTTAACTAAATGCCAATCCTCTTCACCTATGTTGATAGCTCTTAACTAAATGCCACTCCTCTTCACCTCCTGTTGATAGCTCTTAACTAAATGCCACTCCTCTTCACCTCTCTGTTGATAGATCTTAACTAAATACCACTCCTTTTCACCTCTCTGTTGATAGCTCTTAACAAAATGCCAATCCTCTTCACCTCTCTGTTGATAGCTCTTAACTAAATGCCAATCCTCTTCACCTATGTTGATAGCTCTTAACTAAATGCCACTCCTCTTCACCTCCTGTTGATAGCTCTTAACTAAATGCCACTCCTCTTCACCTCTCTGTTGATAGCTCTTAACTAAATACCACTCCTTTTCACCTCTCTGTTGATAGCTCTTAACAAAATGCCACTCCTCTTCACCTTTCTGTTTATAGCTCTTAGCTAAATGCCAATCCTCTTCACCTATGTTGATAGTTCTTAACTAAATGCCACTCATCTTCACCGCCTGTTGATAGTTCTTAGCTAAATGGAATTCCTCTTCACCTCTCTGTTGGTAGCTCTTATCTAAATGCCACTCCTCTTCAACTCTCTGTTGATAGCTCTTAACTAAATGCCAATACTCTTCCCCTCTTTGTTGATAGCTCTTAGCTAAATGTCACTTCTCTTCACCTCTCTGTTGATAGCTCTTAACTAAATGCCAATCCTCTTCACCTATGTTGATAGCTCTTAACTAAATGCCACTCCTCTTTACCTCTCTGTTGATAGCTCTTAGCTAAATGCCACTCCTCTTCACCTCTCTGTTGATAGCTCTTAACTAAATGCAATTCCTCTTCACCTCTCTGTTGATAGCTCTTAACTAAATGCCACTCCTCTGCACCTCTCTGTTGATAGCTCTTAACTAAATGCCAATCCTCTTCACCTATGTTGATAGCTCTTAACTAAATGCCACTCCTCTTCACCTCTCTGTTGATAGCTCTTAACTAAATGCCACTCCTCTTCACCTCTCTGTTGATAGCTCTTAACTAAATGCAATTCCTCTTCACCTCTCTGTTGATAGCTCTTAACTAAATGCCACTCCTCTTCACCTCTCTGTTGATAGCTCCTGGCTAAATGTCACTTCTCTTCACCACTCTGTTGCTAGCTCTTAACTAAATGACAATTCTCTTCACTACTCTGTTCCTAGCTCTTAACTAAATGCCAATCCTCTTCACCTCTCTGTTGATAGCTCTTAACTAAATGCCACTCCTCTTCACCTCTCTGTTGATAGCTCTTAACTAAATGCCAATCCTCTTCGCCTCTCTGTTGATAGCTCTTAGCTAAATGTCACTTCTCTTCACCTCTCTGTTGATAGCTCTTAACTAAATGCCACTCCTCTTCACCTCTGTTGATAGCTCTTAACTAAATGCCAATCCTCTTCACCTCTCTGTTGATAGCTCTTAACTAAATGCCACTCCTCTTCACCTCTCTGTTGATAGCTCTTAACTAAATGCCAATTCTCTTCACCTCTCTGTTGATAGCTCTTAACTAAATGCCAATCCTCTTCACCTATGTTGATAGCTCGTAACTAAATGCCACTCCTCTTCACCTCCTGTTGATAGCTCTTAACTAAATGCCACTCCTCTTCACCTCTCTGTTGATAGCTCTTAACTAAATACCACTCCTCTTCACCTCTCTGTTGATATCTCTTAACTAAATGCCAATCCTCTTCACCTCTCTGTTGATAGCTCTTAACTAAATGGAATTCCTCTTCACCTCTCTGTTGGTAGCTCTTATCTAAATGCCACTCCTCTTCAACTCTCTGTTGATAGCTCTTAACTAAATGCCAATCCTCTTCACCTTTCTGTTTATAGCTCTTAGCTAAATGCCAATCCTCTTCACCTCTCTGTTGGTAGCTCTTATCTAAATGCCACTCCTCTTCAACTCTCTGTTGACAGCTCTTAACTAAATGCCAATCCTCTTCACCTTTCTGTTTATAGCTCTTAGCTAAATGCCAATCCTCTTCTCCTCTCTCTTTATAGCTCTTAACTAAATGCCAATCCTCTTCACCTATGTTGATAGCTCTTAACTAAATGCCACTCCTCTTCACCTCTCTGTTGATAGCTCTTAACTAAATGCAATTCCTCTTCACCTCTCTGTTGATAGCTCTTAACTAAATGCCACTCCTCTGCACCTATCTATTGATAGCTCTTAACTAAATGCCAATCCTCTTCGCCTCTCTGTTGATAGCTCCTGGCTAAATGTCACTTCTCTTCACCTCTCTGTTGCTAGCTCTTAACTAAATGACAATTCTCTTCACCTCTCTGTTCCTAACTCTTAACTAAATGCCAATCCTCTTCACCTCTCTGTTGATAGCTCTTAGCTAAATGCCACTCCTCTTCACCTCTCTGTTGATAGCTCTTAACTAAAGTCAATACTCTTCGCCTCTCTGATGATAGCTCTTAGCTAAATGTCACTTCTCTTCACCTCTCTGTTGATAGCTCTTAACTAAATGCCAATCCTCTTCACCTATGTTGATAGCTCTTAACTAAATGCCACTCCTCTTCACCTCTCTGTTGATAGCTCTTAACTAAATGCCACTCCTCTTCACCTCTCTGTTGATAGCTCTTAACTAAATGCAATTCCTCTTCACCTCTCTGTTGATAGCTCTTAACTAAATGCCACTCCTCTGCACCTCTCTGTTGATAGCTCTTAACTAAATGCCAATCCTCTTCACCTATGTTGATAGCTCTTAACTAAATGCCACTCCTCTTCACCTCTCTGTTGATAGCTCTTAACTAAATGCCACTCCTCTTCACCTCTCTGTTGATAGCTCTTAACTAAATGCAATTCCTCTTCACCTCTCTGTTGATAGCTCTTAACTAAATGCCACTCCTCTTCACCTCTCTGTTGATAGCTCCTGGCTAAATGTCACTTCTCTTCACCTCTCTGTTGCTAGCTCTTAACTAAATGACAAATCTCTTCACCTCTCTGTTCCTAGCTCTTAACTAAATGCCAATCCTCTTCACCTCTCTGTTGATAGCTCTTAACTAAATGACACTCCTCTTCACCTCTCTGTTGATAGCTCTTAACTAAATGCCAATCCTCTTCACCTCTCTGTTGATAGCTCTTAGTTAAATGTCACTTCTCTTCACCTCTCTGTTGATAGCTCTTAACTAAATGCCACTCCTCTTCACCTCTGTTGATAGCTCTTAACTAAATGCCAATCCTTTTCACCTCTGTTGATAGCTCTTAACTAAATGCCAATCCTCTTCACCTATGCTGATAGCTCTTAACTAAATGCCACTCCTCTTCACCTCCTGTTGATAGCTCTTAACTAAATGCCACTCCTCTTCACCTCTCTGTTGATAGTTCTTAACTAAATACCACTCCTCTTCACCTCTCTGTTGATAGCTCTTAACTAAATGCCAATCCTCTTCACCTCTCTGTTGGTAGCTCTTATCTAAATGCCACACCTCTTCAACTCTCTGTTGATAGCTCTTAACTAAATACCAATCCTCTTCACCTTTCTGTTTATAGCTCTTAGCTAAATGCCAATCCTCTTCACCTCTCTCTTGATAGCTCTTAACTAAATGCCAATCCTTTTCACCTATGTTGATAGCTCTTAACTAAATGCCACTCCTCTTCACCTCCTGTTGATGGCTCTTAACTAAATGCCACTCCTCTTCATCTCTCTGTTGATAGCTCGTAACTAAATACCACTCCTCTTCACCTCTCTGTTGATAGCTCTTAACTAAATGCCAATCATCTTCACCTTTCTGTTTATAGCTCTTAGCTAAATGCCAATCCTCTGCACCTCTCTGTTGATAGCTGTTAACTAAATGCCAATCCTCTTCACCTATGTTGATAGCTCTTAACTAAATGCCACTCCTCTTCACCTTTCTGTTGATAGCTCTTAACTAAATGCCACTCCTCTTCACCTCTCTGTTGATAGCTCTTAGCTAAATACCACTCATCCTCACCTCTCTGTTGATAGCTCTTAACTAAATGCCAATCCTCTGCACCTCTCTGTTGATAGCTCTTAACTAAATGCCAATCCTCTTCACCTATGTTGATAGCTCTTAACTAAATGCCACTCCTCTTCACCTCCTGTTGATAGCTCTTAACTAAATGCCACTCCTCTTCACCTCTCTGTTGATAGATCTTAACTAAATACCACTCCTTTTCACCTCTCTGTTGATAGCTCTTAACAAAATGCCAATCCTCTTCACCTCTCTGTTGATAGCTCTTAACTAAATGCCAATCCTCTTCACCTATGTTGATAGCTCTTAACTAAATGCCACTCCTCTTCACCTCCTGTTGATAGCTCTTAACTAAATGCCACTCCTCTTCACCTCTCTGTTGATAGCTCTTAACTAAATACCACTCCTTTTCACCTCTCTGTTGATAGCTCTTAACAAAATGCCAATCCTCTTCACCTTTCTGTTTATAGCTCTTAGCTAAATGCCAATCCTCTTCACCTATGTTGATAGTTCTTAACTAAATGCCACTCATCTTCACCGCCTGTTGATAGCTCTTAGCTAAATGGAATTCCTCTTCACCTCTCTGTTGGTAGCTCTTATCTAAATGCCACTCCTCTTCAACTCTCTGTTGATAGCTCTTAACTAAATGCCAATACTCTTCCCCTCTTTGTTGATAGCTCTTAGCTAAATGTCACTTCTCTTCACCTCTCTGTTGATAGCTCTTAACTAAATGCCAATCCTCTTCACCTATGTTGATAGCTCTTAACTAAATGCCACTCCTCTTTACCTCTCTGTTGATAGCTCTTAGCTAAATGCCACTCCTCTTCACCTCTCTGTTGATAGCTCTTAACTAAATGCAATTCCTCTTCACCTCTCTGTTGATAGCTCTTAACTAAATGCCACTCCTCTGCACCTCTCTGTTGATAGCTCTTAACTAAATGCCAATCCTCTTCACCTATGTTGATAGCTCTTAACTAAATGCCACTCCTCTTCACCTCTCTGTTGATAGCTCTTAACTAAATGCCACTCCTCTTCACCTCTCTGTTGATAGCTCTTAACTAAATGCAATTCCTCTTCACCTCTCTGTTGATAGCTCTTAACTAAATGCCACTCCTCTTCACCTCTCTGTTGATAGCTCCTGGCTAAATGTCACTTCTCTTCACCACTCTGTTGCTAGCTCTTAACTAAATGCCAATTCTCTTCACTACTCTGTTCCTAGCTCTTAACTAAATACCACTCCTCTTCACCTCTCTGTTGATATCTCTTAACTAAATGCCAATACTCTTCCCCTCTTTGTTGATAGCTCTTAGCTAAATGTCACTTCTCTTCACCTCTCTGTTGATAGCTCTTAACTAAATGCCACTCCTCTTCACCTCTGTTGATAGCTCTTAACTAAATGCCAATCCTCTTCACCTCTCTGTTGATAGCTCTTAACTAAATGCCACTCCTCTTCACCTCTCTGTTGATAGCTCTTAACTAAATGCCAATTCTCTTCACCTCTCTGTTGATAGCTCTTAACTAAATGCCAATCCTCTTCACCTATGTTGATAGCTCTTAACTAAATGCCACTCCTTTTCACCTCCTGTTGATAGCTCTTAACTAAATGCCACTCCTCTTCACCTCTCTGTTGATAGCTCTTAACTAAATACCACTCCTCTTCACCTCTCTGTTGATATCTCTTAACTAAATGCCAATCCTCTTCACCTCTCTGTTGATAGCTCTTAACTAAATGGAATTCCTCTTCACCTCTCTGTTGGTAGCTCTTATCTAAATGCCACTCCTCTTCAACTCTCTGTTGATAGCTCTTAACTAAATGCCAATCCTCTTCACCTTTCTGTTTATAGCTCTTAGCTAAATGCCAATCCTCTTCACCTCTCTCTTGATAGATCTTAACTAAATGCCAATCCTCTTCACCTATGTTGATAGCTCTTAACTAAATGCCACTCCTCTTCACCTCTCTGTTGATAGCTCTTAACTAAATGCAATTCCTCTTCACCTCTCTGTTGGTAGCTCTTATCTAAATGCCACTCCTCTTCAACTCTCTGTTGATAGCTCTTAACTAAATGCCAATCCTCTTCACCTTTCTGTTGATAGCTCTTAACTAAATGACACTCCTCTTCACCTCTCTGTTGATAGCTCTTAACTAAATGCCAATCCTCTTCACCTCTCTGTTGATAGCTCTTAGTTAAATGTCACTTCTCTTCACCTCTCTGTTGATAGCTCTTAACTAAATGCCACTCCTCTTCACCTCTGTTGATAGCTCTTAACTAAATACCACTCCTTTTCACCTCTCTGTTGATAGCTCTTAACAAAATGCCAATCCTCTTCACCTTTCTGTTTATAGCTCTTAGCTAAATGCCAATCCTCTTCACCTATGTTGATAGTTCTTAACTAAATGCCACTCATCTTCACCGCCTGTTGATAGCTCTTAGCTAAATGGAATTCCTCTTCACCTCTCTGTTGGTAGCTCTTATCTAAATGCCACTCCTCTTCAACTCTCTGTTGATAGCTCTTAACTAAATGCCAATACTCTTCCCCTCTTTGTTGATAGCTCTTAGCTAAATGTCACTTCTCTTCACCTCTCTGTTGATAGCTCTTAACTAAATGCCAATCCTCTTCACCTATGTTGATAGCTCTTAACTAAATGCCACTCCTCTTTACCTCTCTGTTGATAGCTCTTAGCTAAATGCCACTCCTCTTCACCTCTCTGTTGATAGCTCTTAACTAAATGCAATTCCTCTTCACCTCTCTGTTGATAGCTCTTAACTAAATGCCACTCCTCTGCACCTCTCTGTTGATAGCTCTTAACTAAATGCCAATCCTCTTCACCTATGTTGATAGCTCTTAACTAAATGCCACTCCTCTTCACCTCTCTGTTGATAGCTCTTAACTAAATGCCACTCCTCTTCACCTCTCTGTTGATAGCTCTTAACTAAATGCAATTCCTCTTCACCTCTCTGTTGATAGCTCTTAACTAAATGCCACTCCTCTTCACCTCTCTGTTGATAGCTCCTGGCTAAATGTCACTTCTCTTCACCACTCTGTTGCTAGCTCTTAACTAAATGACAATTCTCTTCACTACTCTGTTCCTAGCTCTTAACTAAATGCCAATCCTCTTCACCTCTCTGTTGATAGCTCTTAACTAAATGCCACTCCTCTTCACCTCTCTGTTGATAGCTCTTAACTAAATGCCAATCCTCTTCGCCTCTCTGTTGATAGCTCTTAGCTAAATGTCACTTCTCTTCACCTCTCTGTTGATAGCTCTTAACTAAATGCCACTCCTCTTCACCTCTGTTGATAGCTCTTAACTAAATGCCAATCCTCTTCACCTCTCTGTTGATAGCTCTTAACTAAATGCCACTCCTCTTCACCTCTCTGTTGATAGCTCTTAACTAAATACCACTCCTCTTCACCTCTCTGTTGATATCTCTTAACTAAATGCCAA
This sequence comes from Bathymodiolus brooksi, assembly GCA_963680875.1. Lineage (NCBI taxonomy): Eukaryota > Metazoa > Mollusca > Bivalvia > Mytilida > Modiolidae > Bathymodiolus > Bathymodiolus brooksi. The sequence continues at coordinate 20,330,298 of OY804578.1, read as the reverse complement.
TCCTCTTCACCTCTCTGTTGATAGCTCTTAACTAAATGGAATTCCTCTTCACCTCTCTGTTGGTAGCTCTTATCTAAATGCCACTCCTCTTCAACTCTCTGTTGATAGCTCTTAACTAAATGCCAATCCTCTTCACCTTTCTGTTTATAGCTCTTAGCTAAATGCCAATCCTCTTCACCTCTCTCTTGATAGATCTTAACTAAATGCCAATCCTCTTCACCTATGTTGATAGCTCTTAACTAAATGCCACTCCTCTTCACCTCTCTGTTGATAGCTCTTAACTAAATGCAATTCCTCTTCACCTCTCTGTTGGTAGCTCTTATCTAAATGCCACTCCTCTTCAACTCTCTGTTGATAGCTCTTAACTAAATGCCAATCCTCTTCACCTTTCTGTTGATAGCTCTTAACTAAATGACACTCCTCTTCACCTCTCTGTTGATAGCTCTTAACTAAATGCCAATCCTCTTCACCTCTCTGTTGATAGCTCTTAGTTAAATGTCACTTCTCTTCACCTCTCTGTTGATAGCTCTTAACTAAATGCCACTCCTCTTCACCTCTGTTGATAGCTCTTAACTAAATGCCAATCCTTTTCACCTCTGTTGATAGCTCTTAACTAAATGCCAATCCTCTTCACCTATGTTGATAGCTCTTAACTAAATGCCACTCCTCTTCACCTCCTGTTGATAGCTCTTAACTAAATGCCACTCCTCTTCACCTCTCTGTTGATAGCTCTTAACTAAATACCACTCCTCTTCACCTCTCTGTTGATAGCTCTTAACTAAATGCCAATCCTCTTCACCTCTCTGTTGGTAGCTCTTATCTAAATGCCACTCCTCTTCAACTCTCTGTTGATAGCTCTTAACTAAATGCCAATCCTCTTCACCTTTCTGTTTATAGCTCTTAGCTAAATGCCAATCCTCTTCACCTCTCTCTTGATAGCTCTTAACTAAATGCCAATCCTTTTCACCTATGTTGATAGCTCTTAACTAAATGCCACTCCTCTTCACCTCCTGTTGATGGCTCTTAACTAAATGCCACTCCTCTTCATCTCTCTGTTGATAGCTCTTAACTAAATACCACTCCTCTTCACCTCTCTGTTGATAGCTCTTAACTAAATGCCAATCATCTTCACCTTTCTGTTTATAGCTCTTAGCTAAATGCCAATCCTCTGCACCTCTCTGTTGATAGCTGTTAACTAAATGCCAATCCTCTTCACCTATGTTGATAGCTCTTAACTAAATGCCACTCCTCTTCACCTTTCTGTTGATAGCTCTTAACTAAATGCCACTCCTCTTCACCTCTCTGTTGATAGCTCTTAGCTAAATACCACTCATCCTCACCTCTCTGTTGATAGCTCTTAACTAAATGCCAATCCTCTGCACCTCTCTGTTGATAGCTCTTAACTAAATGCCAATCCTCTTCACCTCCTGTTGATAGCTCTTAACTAAATGCCACTCCTCTTCACCTCTCTGTTGATAGATCTTAACTAAATACCACTCCTTTTCACCTCTCTGTTGATAGCTCTTAGCAAAATGCCAATCCTCTTCACCTCTCTGTTGATAGCTCTTAACTAAATGCCAATCCTCTTCACCTATGTTGATAGCTCTTAACTAAATGCCACTCCTCTTCACCTCCTGTTGATAGCTCTTAACTAAATGCCACTCCTCTTCACCTCTCTGTTGATAGCTCTTAACTAAATACCACTCCTTTTCACCTCTCTGTTGATAGCTCTTAACAAAATGCCAATCCTCTTCACCTTTCTGTTTATAGCTCTTAGCTAAATGCCAATCCTCTTCACCTATGTTGATAGTTCTTAACTAAATGCCACTCATCTTCACCGCCTGTTGATAGCTCTTAGCTAAATGGAATTCCTCTTCACCTCTCTGTTGGTAGCTCTTATCTAAATGCCACTCCTCTTCAACTCTCTGTTGATAGCTCTTAACTAAATGCCAATACTCTTCCCCTCTTTGTTGATAGCTCTTAGCTAAATGTCACTTCTCTTCACCTCTCTGTTGATAGCTCTTAACTAAATGCCAATCCTCTTCACCTATGTTGATAGCTCTTAACTAAATGCCACTCCTCTTTACCTCTCTGTTGATAGCTCTTAGCTAAATGCCACTCCTCTTCACCTCTCTGTTGATAGCTCTTAACTAAATGCAATTCCTCTTCACCTCTCTGTTGATAGCTCTTAACTAAATGCCACTCCTCTGCACCTCTCTGTTGATAGCTCTTAACTAAATGCCAATCCTCTTCACCTATGTTGATAGCTCTTAACTAAATGCCACTCCTCTTCACCTCTCTGTTGATAGCTCTTAACTAAATGCCACTCCTCTTCACCTCTCTGTTGATAGCTCTTAACTAAATGCAATTCCTCTTCACCTCTCTGTTGATAGCTCTTAACTAAATGCCAATCATCTTCACCTTTCTGTTTATAGCTCTTAGCTAAATGCCAATCCTCTGCACCTCTCTGTTGATAGCTGTTAACTAAATGCCAATCCTCTTCACCTATGTTGATAGCTCTTAACTAAATGCCACTCCTCTTCACCTTTCTGTTGATAGCTCTTTACTAAATGCCACTCCTCTTCACCTCTCTGTTGATAGCTCTTAGCTAAATACCACTCATCCTCACCTCTCTGTTGATAGCTCTTAACTAAATGCCAATCCTCTGCACCTCTCTGTTGATAGCTCTTAACTAAATGCCAATCCTCTTCACCTATGTTGATAGCTCTTAACTAAATGCCACTCCTCTTCACCTCTCTGTTGATAGCTCTTAACTAAATGCCACTCCTCTTCACCTCTCTGTTGATAGATCTGAACTAAATACCACTCCTTTTCACCTCTCTGTTGATAGCTCTTAACAAAATGCCAATCCTCTTCACCTCTCTGTTGATAGCTCTTAACTAAATGCCAATCCTCTTCACCTATGTTGATAGCTCTTAACTAAATGCCACTCCTCTTCACCTCCTGTTGATAGCTCTTAACTAAATGCCACTCCTCTTCACCTCTCTGTTGATAGCTCTTAACTAAATACCACTCCTTTTCACCTCTCTGTTGATAGCTCTTAACAAAATGCCAATCCTCTTCACCTTTCTGTTTATAGCTCTTAGCTAAATGCCAATCCTCTTCACCTATGTTGATAGTTCTTAACTAAATGCCACTCATCTTCACCGCCTGTTGATAGCTCTTAGCTAAGTGGAATTCCTCTTCACCTCTCTGTTGGTAGCTCTTATCTAAATGCCACTCCTCTTCAACTCTCTGTTGATAGCTCTTAACTAAATTCCAATACTCTTCCCCTCTTTGTTGATAGCTCTTAGCTAAATGTCACTTCTCTTCACCTCTCTGTTGATAGCTCTTAACTAAATGCCAATCCTCTTCACCTCTGTTGATAGCTCTTAACTAAATGCCACTCCTCTTCACCTCTCTGTTGATAGCTCTTAACTAAATGCAATTCCTCTTCACCTCTCTGTTGATAGCTCTTAACTAAATGCCACTCCTCTGCACCTATCTGTTGATAGCTCTTAACTAAATGCCAATCCTCTTCGCCTCTCTGTCGATAGCTCCTGGCTAAATGTCACTTCTCTTCACCTCTCTGTTGCTAGCTCTTAACTAAATGACAATTCTCTTCACCTCTCTGTTCCTAACTCTTAACTAAATGCCAATCCTCTTCACCTCTCTGTTGATAGCTCTTAGCTAAATGCCACTCCTCTTCACCTCTCTGTTGATAGCTCTTAACTAAAGTCAATACTCTTCGCCTCTCTGATGATAGCTCTTAGCTAAATGTCACTTCTCTTCACCTCTCTGTTGATAGCTCTTAACTAAATGCCAATCCTCTTCACCTATGTTGATAGCTCTTAACTAAATGCCACTCCTCTTCACCTCTCTGTTGATAGCTCTTAACTAAATGCCACTCCTCTTCACCTCTCTGTTGATAGCTCTTAACTAAATGCAATTCCTCTTCACCTCTCTGTTGATAGCTCTTAACTAAATGCCACTCCTCTGTACCTCTCTGTTGATAGCTCTTAACTAAATGCCAATCCTCTTCACCTATGTTGATAGCTCTTAACTAAATGCCACTCCTCTTCACCTCTCTGTTGATAGCTCTTAACTAAATGCCACTCCTCTTCACCTCTCTGTTGATAGCTCTTAACTAAATGCAATTCCTCTTCACCTCTCTGTTGATAGCTCTTAACTAAATGCCACTCCTCTTCACCTCTCTGTTGATAGCTCCTGGCTAAATGTCACTTCTCTTCACCACTCTGTTGCTAGCTCTTAACTAAATGACAAATCTCTTCACCTCTCTGTTCCTAGCTCTTAACTAAATGCCAATCCTCTTCACCTCTCTGTTGATAGCTCTTAACTAAATGACACTCCTCTTCACCTCTCTGTTGATAGCTCTTAACTAAATGCCAATCCTCTTCACCTCTCTGTGGATAGCTCTTAGTTAAATGTCACTTCTCTTCACCTCTCTGTTGATAGCTCTTAACTAAATGCCACTCCTCTTCACCTCTGTTGATAGCTCTTAACTAAATGCCAATCCTTTTCACCTCTGTTGATAGCTCTTAACTAAATGCCAATCCTCTTCACCTATGTTGATAGCTCTTAACTAAATGCCACTCCTCTTCACCTCCTGTTGATAGCTCTTAACTAAATGCCACTCCTCTTCACCTCTCTGTTGATAGCTCTTAACTAAATACCACTCCTCTTCACCTCTCTGTTGATAGCTCTTAACTAAATGCCAATCCTCTTCACCTCTCTGTTGGTAGCTCTTATCTAAATGCCACTCCTCTTCAACTCTCTGTTGATAGCTCTTAACTAAATGCCAATCCTCTTCACCTTTCTGTTTATAGCTCTTAGCTAAATGCCAATCCTCTTCACCTCTCTCTTGATAGCTCTTAACTAAATGCCAATCCTTTTCACCTATGTTGATAGCTCTTAACTAAATGCCACTCCTCTTCACCTCCTGTTGATGGCTCTTAACTAAATGCCACTCCTCTTCATCTCTCTGTTGATAGCTCTTAACTAAATACCACTCCTCTTCACCTCTCTGTTGATAGCTCTTAACTAAATGCCAATCATCTTCACCTTTCTGTTTATAGCTCTTAGCTAAATGCCAATCCTCTGCACCTCTCTGTTGATAGCTGTTAACTAAATGCCAATCCTCTTCACCTATGTTGATAGCTCTTAACTAAATGCCAATCCTCTTCACCTATGTTGATAGCTCTTAACTAAATGCCACTCCTCTTTACCTCTCTGTTGATAGCTCTTAGCTAAATGCCACTCCTCTTCACCTCTCTGTTGATAGCTCTTAACTAAATGCAATTCCTCTTCACCTCTCTGTTGATAGCTCTTAACTAAATGCCACTCCTCTGCACCTCTCTGTTGATAGCTCTTAACTAAATGCCAATCCTCTTCACCTATGTTGATAGCTCTTAACTAAATGCCACTCCTCTTCACCTCTCTGTTGATAGCTCTTAACTAAATGCCACTCCTCTTCACCTCTCTGTTGATAGCTCTTAACTAAATGCAATTCCTCTTCACCTCTCTGTTGATAGCTCTTAACTAAATGCCACTCCTCTTCACCTCTCTGTTGATAGCTCCTGGCTAAATGTCACTTCTCTTCACCACTCTGTTGCTAGCTCTTAACTAAATGACAATTCTCTTCACTACTCTGTTCCTAGCTCTTAACTAAATGCCAATCCTCTTCACCTCTCTGTTGATAGCTCTTAACTAAATGCCACTCCTCTTCACCTCTCTGTTGATAGCTCTTAACTAAATGCCAATCCTCTTCGCCTCTCTGTTGATAGCTCTTAGCTAAATGTCACTTCTCTTCACCTCTCTGTTGATAGCTCTTAACTAAATGCCACTCCTCTTCACCTCTGTTGATACCTCTTAACTAAATGCCAATCCTCTTCACCTCTCTGTTGATAGCTCTTAACTAAATGCCACTCCTCTTCACCTCTCTGTTGATAGCTCTTAACTAAATGCCAATTCTCTTCACCTCTCTGTTGATAGCTCTTAACTAAATGCCAATCCTCTTCACCTTTCTGTTTATAGCTCTTAGCTAAATGCCAATCCTCTTCACCTCTCTCTTGATAGGTCTTAACTAAATGCCAATCCTTTTCACCTATGTTGATAGCTCTTAACTAAATGCCACTCCTCTTCACCTCCTGTTGATGGCTCTTAACTAAATGCCACTCCTCTTAATCTCTCTGTTGATAGCTCTTAACTAAATACCACTCCTCTTCACCTCTCTGTTGATAGCTCTTAACTAAATGCCAATCATCTTCACCTTTCTGTTTATAGCTCTTAGCTAAATGCCAATCCTCTGCACCTCTCTGTTGATAGCTGTTAACTAAATGCCAATCCTCTTCACCTATGTTGATAGCTCTTAACTAAATGCCACTCCTCTTCACCTTTCTGTTGATAGTTCTTAACTAAATGCCACTCCTCTTCACCTCTCTGTTGATAGCTCTTAGCTAAATACCACTCATCCTCACCTCTCTGTTGATAGCTCTTAACTAAATGCCAATCCTCTGCACCTCTCTGTTGATAGCTCTTAACTAAATGCCAATCCTCTTCACCTATGTTGATAGCTCTTAACTAAATGCCACTCCTCTTCACCTCCTGTTGATAGCTCTTAACTAAATGCCACTCCTCTTCACCTCTCTGTTGATAGATCTTAACTAAATACCACTCCTTTTCACCTCTCTGTTGATAGCTCTTAACAAAATGCCAATCCTCTTCACCTCTCTGTTGATAGCTCTTAACTAAATGCCAATCCTCTTCACCTATGTTGATAGCTCTTAACTAAATGCCACTCCTCTTCACCTCCTGTTGATAGCTCTTAACTAAATGCCACTCCTCTTCACCTCTCTGTTGATAGCTCTTAACTAAATACCACTCCTTTTCACCTCTCTGTTGATAGCTCTTAACAAAATGCCAATCCTTTTCACCTTTCTGTTTATAGCTCTTAGCTAAATGCCAATCCTCTTCACCTATGTTGATAGTTCTTAACTAAATGCCACTCATCTTCACCGCCTGTTGATAGCTCTTAGCTAAATGGAATTCCTCTTCACCTCTCTGTTGGTAGCTCTTATCTAAATGCCACTCCTCTTCAACTCTCTGTTGATAGCTCTTAACTAAATGCCAATACTCTTCCCCTCTTTGTTGATAGCTCTTAGCTAAATGTCACTTCTCTTCACCTCTCTGTTGATAGCTCTTAACTAAATGCCAATCCTCTTCACCTATGTTGATAGCTCTTAACTAAATGCCACTCCTCTTCACCTCTCTGTTGATAGCTCTTAACTAAATGCAATTCCTCTTCACCTCTCTGTTGATAGCTCTTAACTAAATGCCACTCCTCTGCACCTCTCTGTTGATAGCTCTTAACTAAATGCCAATCCTCTTCACCTATGTTGATAGCTCTTAACTAAATGCCACTCCTCTTCACCTCTCTGTTGATAGCTCTTAACTAAATGCCACTCCTCTTCACCTCTCTGTTGATAGCTCTTAACTAAATGCAATTCCTCTTCACCTCTCTGTTGATAGCTCTTAACTAAATGCCACTCCTCTTCACCTCTCTGTTGATAGCTCCTGGCTAAATGTCACTTCTCTTCACCACTCTGTTGCTAGCTCCTAACTAAATGACAAATCTCTTCACCTCTCTGTTCCTAGCTCTTAACTAAATGCCAATCCTCTTCACCTCTCTGTTGATAGCTCTTAACTAAATGACACTCCTCTTCACCTCTCTGTTGATAGCTCTTAACTAAATGCCAATCCTCTTCACCTCTCTGTTGATAGCTCTTAGTTAAATGTCACTTCTCTTCACCTCTCTGTTGATAGCTCTTAACTAAATGCCACTCCTCTTCACCTCTGTTGATAGCTCTTAACTAAATGCCAATCCTTTTCACCTCTGTTGATAGCTCTTAACTAAATGCCAATCCTCTTCACCTATGCTGATAGCTCTTAACTAAATGCCACTCCTCTTCACCTCCTGTTGATAGCTCTTAACTAAATGCCACTCCTCTTCACCTCTCTGTTGATAGCTCTTAACTAAATACCACTCCTCTTCACCTCTCTGTTGATAGCTCTTAACTAAATGCCAATCCTCTTCACCTCTCTGTTGGTAGCTCTTATCTAAATGCCACACCTCTTCAACTCTCTGTTGATAGCTCTTAACTAAATACCAATCCTCTTCACCTTTCTGTTTATAGCTCTTAGCTAAATGCCAATCCTCTTCACCTCTCTCTTGATAGCTCTTAACTAAATGCCAATCCTTTTCACCTATGTTGATAGCTCTTAACTAAATGCCACTCCTCTTCACCTCCTGTTGATGGCTCTTAACTAAATGCCACTCCTCTTAATCTCTCTGTTGATAGCTCTTAACTAAATACCACTCCTCTTCACCTCTCTGTTGATAGCTCTTAACTAAATGCCAATCATCTTCACCTTTCTGTTTATAGCTCTTAGCTAAATGCCAATCCTCTGCACCTCTCTGTTTATAGTTGTTAACTAAATGCCAATCCTCTTCACCTATGTTGATAGCTCTTAACTAAATGCCACTCCTCTTCACCTTTCTGTTGATAGCTCTTAACTAAATGCCACTCCTCTTCACCTCTCTGTTGATAGCTCTTAGCTAAATACCACTCATCCTCACCTCTCTGTTGATAGCTCTTAACTAAATGCCAATCCTCTGCACCTCTCTGTTGATAGCTCTTAACTAAATGCCAATCCTCTTCACCTATGTTGATAGCTCTTAACTAAATGCCACTCCTCTTCACCTCCTGTTGATAGCTCTTAACTAAATGCCACTCCTCTTCACCTCTCTGTTGATAGATCTTAACTAAATACCACTCCTTTTCACCTCTCTGTTGATAGCTCTTAACAAAATGCCAATCCTCTTCACCTTTCTGTTTATAGCTCTTAGCTAAATGCCAATCCTCTTCACCTATGTTGATAGTTCTTAACTAAATGCCACTCATCTTCACCGCCTGTTGATAGCTCTTAGCTAAATGGAATTCCTCTTCACCTCTCTGTTGGTAGCTCTTATCTAAATGCCACTCCTCTTCAACTCTCTGTTGATAGCTCTTAACTAAATGCCAATACTCTTCCCCTCTTTGTTGATAGCTCTTAGCTAAATGTCACTTCTCTTCACCTCTCTGTTGATAGCTCTTAACTAAATGCCAATCCTCTTCACCTATGTTGATAGCTCTTAACTAAATGCCACTCCTCTTTACCTCTCTGTTGATAGCTCTTAGCTAAATGCCACTCCTCTTCACCTCTCTGTTGATAGCTCTTAACTAAATGCAATTCCTCTTCACCTCTCTGTTGATAGCTCTTAACTAAATGCCACTCCTCTGCACCTCTCTGTTGATAGCTCTTAACTAAATGCCAATCCTCTTCACCTATGTTGATAGCTCTTAACTAAATGCCACTCCTCTTCACCTCTCTGTTGATAGCTCTTAACTAAATGCCACTCCTCTTCACCTCTCTGTTGATAGCTCTTAACTAAATGCAATTCCTCTTCACCTCTCTGTTGATAGCTCTTAACTAAATGCCACTCCTCTTCACCTCTCTGTTGATAGCTCCTGGCTAAATGTCACTTCTCTTCACCACTCTGTTGCTAGCTCTTAACTAAATGACAATTCTCTTCACTACTCTGTTCCTAGCTCTTAACTAAATGCCAATCCTCTTCACCTCTCTGTTGATAGCTCTTAACTAAATGCCACTCCTCTTCACCTCTCTGTTGATAGCTCTTAACTAAATGCCAATCCTCTTCGCCTCTCTGTTGATAGCTCTTAGCTAAATGTCACTTCTCTTCACCTCTCTGTTGATAGCTCTTAACTAAATGCCACTCCTCTTCACCTCTGTTGATAGCTCTTAACTAAATGCCAATCCTCTTCACCTCTCTGTTGATAGCTCTTAACTAAATGCCACTCCTCTTCACCTCTCTGTTGATAGCTCTTAACTAAATGCCAATTCTCTTCACCTCTCTGTTGATAGCTCTTAACTAAATGCCAATCCTCTTCACCTTTCTGTTTATAGCTCTTAGCTAAATGCCAATCCTCTTCACCTCTCTCTTGATAGCTCTTAACTAAATGCCAATCCTTTTCACCTATGTTGATAGCTCTTAACTAAATGCCACTCCTCTTCACCTCCTGTTGATGGCTCTTAACTAAATGCCACTCCTCTTAATCTCTCTGTTGATAGCTCTTAACTAAATACCACTCCTCTTCACCTCTCTGTTGATAGCTCTTAACTAAATGCCAATCATCTTCACCTTTCTGTTTATAGCTCTTAGCTAAATGCCAATCCTCTGCACCTCTCTGTTGATAGCTGTTAACTAAATGCCAATCCTCTTCACCTATGTTGATAGCTCTTAACTAAATGCCACTCCTCTTCACCTTTCTGTTGATAGCTCTTAACTAAATGCCACTCCTCTTCACCTCTCTGTTGATAGCTCTTAGCTAAATACCACTCATCCTCACCTCTCTGTTGATAGCTCTTAACTAAATGCCAATCCTCTGCACCTCTCTGTTGATAGCTCTTAACTAAATGCCAATCCTCTTTACCTATGTTGATAGCTCTTAACTAAATGCCACTCCTCTTCACCTCCTGTTGATAGCTCTTAACTAAATGCCACTCCTCTTCACCTCTCTGTTGATAGATCTTAACTAAATACCACTCCTTTTCACCTCTCTGTTGATAGCTCTTAACAAAATGCCAATCCTCTTCACCTCTCTGTTGATAGCTCTTAACTAAATGCCAATCCTCTTCACCTATGTTGATAGCTCTTAACTAAATGCCACTCCTCTTCACCTCCTGTTGATAGCTCTTAACTAAATGCCACTCCTCTTCACCTCTCTGTTGATAGCTCTTAACTAAATACCACTCCTTTTCACCTCTCTGTTGATAGCTCTTAACAAAATGCCAATCCTCTTCACCTTTCTGTTTATAGCTCTTAGCTAAATGCCAATCCTCTTCACCTATGTTGATAGTTCTTAACTAAATGCCACTCATCTTCACCGCCTGTTGATAGCTCTTAGCTAAATGGAATTCCTCTTCACCTCTCTGTTGGTAGCTCTTATCTAAATGCCACTCCTCTTCAACTCTCTGTTGATAGCTCTTAACTAAATGCCAATACTCTTCCCCTCTTTGTTGATAGCTCTTAGCTAAATGTCACTTCTCTTCACCTCTCTGTTGATAGCTCTTAACTAAATGCCAATCCTCTTCACCTATGTTGATAGCTCTTAACTAAATGCCACTCCTCTTTACCTCTCTGTTGATAGCTCTTAGCTAAATGCCACTCCTCTTCACCTCTCTGTTGATAGCTCTTAACTAAATGCAATTCCTCTTCACCTCTCTGTTGATAGCTCTTAACTAAATGCCACTCCTCTGCACCTCTCTGTTGATAGCTCTTAACTAAATGCCAATCCTCTTCACCTATGTTGATAGCTCTTAACTAAATGCCACTCCTCTTCACCTCTCTGTTGATAGCTCTTAACTAAATGCAATTCCTCTTCACCTCTCTGTTGATAGCTCTTAACTAAATGCCACTCCTCTTCACCTCTCTGTTGATAGCTCCTGGCTAAATGTCACTTCTCTTCACCACTCTGTTGCTAGCTCTTAACTAAATGACAATTCTCTTCACTACTCTGTTCCTAGCTCTTAACTAAATGCCAATCCTCTTCACCTCTCTGTTGATAGCTCTTAACTAAATGCCACTCCTCTTCACCTCTCTGTTGATAGCTCTTAACTAAATGCCAATCCTCTTCGCCTCTCTGTTGATAGCTCTTAGCTAAATGTCACTTCTCTTCACCTCTCTGTTGATAGCTCTTAACTAAATGCCACTCCTCTTCACCTCTGTTGATAGCTCTTAACTAAATGCCAATCCTCTTCACCTCTCTGTTGATAGCTCTTAACTAAATGCCACTCCTCTTCACCTCTCTGTTGATAGCTCTTAACTAAATGCCAATTCTCTTCACCTCTCTGTTGATAGCTCTTAACTAAATGCCAATCCTCTTCACCTTTCTGTTTATAGCTCTTAGCTAAATGCCAATCCTCTTCACCTCTCTCTTGATAGCTCTTAACTAAATGCCAATCCTTTTCACCTATGTTGATAGCTCTTAACTAAATGCCACTCCTCTTCACCTCCTGTTGATGGCTCTTAACTAAATGCCACTCCTCTTAATCTCTCTGTTGATAGCTCTTAACTAAATACCACTCCTCTTCACCTCTCTGTTGATAGCTCTTAGCTAAATGCCAATCATCTTCACCTTTCTGTTTATAGCTCTTAGCTAAATGCCAATCCTCTGCACCTCTCTGTTGATAGCTGTTAACTAAATGCCAATCCTCTTCACCTATGTTGATAGCTCTTAACTAAATGCCACTCCTCTTCACCTTTCTGTTGATAGCTCTTAACTAAATGCCACTCCTCTTCACCTCTCTGTTGATAGCTCTTAGCTAAATACCACTCATCCTCACCTCTCTGTTGATAGCTCTTAGCTAAATGCCAATCCTCTGCACCTCTCTGTTGATAGCTCTTAACTAAATGCCAATCCTCTTCACCTATGTTGATAGCTCTTAACTAAATGCCACTCCTCTTCACCTCCTGTTGATAGCTCTTAACTAAATGCCACTCCTCTTCACCTCTCTGTTGATAGATCTTAACTAAATACCACTCCTTTTCACCTCTCTGTTGATAGCTCTTAACAAAATGCCAATCCTCTTCACCTCTCTGTTGATAGCTCTTAACTAAATGCCAATCCTCTTCACCTATGTTGATAGCTCTTAACTAAATGCCACTCCTCTTCACCTCCTGTTGATAGCTCTTAACTAAATGCCACTCCTCTTCACCTCTCTGTTGATAGCTCTTAACTAAATACCACTCCTTTTCACCTCTCTGTTGATAGCTCTTAACAAAATGCCACTCCTCTTCACCTTTCTGTTTATAGCTCTTAGCTAAATGCCAATCCTCTTCACCTATGTTGATAGTTCTTAACTAAATGCCACTCATCTTCACCGCCTGTTGATAGTTCTTAGCTAAATGGAATTCCTCTTCACCTCTCTGTTGGTAGCTCTTATCTAAATGCCACTCCTCTTCAACTCTCTGTTGATAGCTCTTAACTAAATGCCAATACTCTTCCCCTCTTTGTTGATAGCTCTTAGCTAAATGTCACTTCTCTTCACCTCTCTGTTGATAGCTCTTAACTAAATGCCAATCCTCTTCACCTATGTTGATAGCTCTTAACTAAATGCCACTCCTCTTTACCTCTCTGTTGATAGCTCTTAGCTAAATGCCACTCCTCTTCACCTCTCTGTTGATAGCTCTTAACTAAATGCAATTCCTCTTCACCTCTCTGTTGATAGCTCTTAACTAAATGCCACTCCTCTGCACCTCTCTGTTGATAGCTCTTAACTAAATGCCAATCCTCTTCACCTATGTTGATAGCTCTTAACTAAATGCCACTCCTCTTCACCTCTCTGTTGATAGCTCTTAACTAAATGCCACTCCTCTTCACCTCTCTGTTGATAGCTCTTAACTAAATGCAATTCCTCTTCACCTCTCTGTTGATAGCTCTTAACTAAATGCCACTCCTCTTCACCTCTCTGTTGATAGCTCCTGGCTAAATGTCACTTCTCTTCACCACTCTGTTGCTAGCTCTTAACTAAATGACAATTCTCTTCACTACTCTGTTCCTAGCTCTTAACTAAATGCCAATCCTCTTCACCTCTCTGTTGATAGCTCTTAACTAAATGCCACTCCTCTTCACCTCTCTGTTGATAGCTCTTAACTAAATGCCAATCCTCTTCGCCTCTCTGTTGATAGCTCTTAGCTAAATGTCACTTCTCTTCACCTCTCTGTTGATAGCTCTTAACTAAATGCCACTCCTCTTCACCTCTGTTGATAGCTCTTAACTAAATGCCAATCCTCTTCACCTCTCTGTTGATAGCTCTTAACTAAATGCCACTCCTCTTCACCTCTCTGTTGATAGCTCTTAACTAAATGCCAATTCTCTTCACCTCTCTGTTGATAGCTCTTAACTAAATGCCAATCCTCTTCACCTATGTTGATAGCTCGTAACTAAATGCCACTCCTCTTCACCTCCTGTTGATAGCTCTTAACTAAATGCCACTCCTCTTCACCTCTCTGTTGATAGCTCTTAACTAAATACCACTCCTCTTCACCTCTCTGTTGATATCTCTTAACTAAATGCCAATCCTCTTCACCTCTCTGTTGATAGCTCTTAACTAAATGGAATTCCTCTTCACCTCTCTGTTGGTAGCTCTTATCTAAATGCCACTCCTCTTCAACTCTCTGTTGATAGCTCTTAACTAAATGCCAATCCTCTTCACCTTTCTGTTTATAGCTCTTAGCTAAATGCCAATCCTCTTCACCTCTCTGTTGGTAGCTCTTATCTAAATGCCACTCCTCTTCAACTCTCTGTTGACAGCTCTTAACTAAATGCCAATCCTCTTCACCTTTCTGTTTATAGCTCTTAGCTAAATGCCAATCCTCTTCTCCTCTCTCTTTATAGCTCTTAACTAAATGCCAATCCTCTTCACCTATGTTGATAGCTCTTAACTAAATGCCACTCCTCTTCACCTCTCTGTTGATAGCTCTTAACTAAATGCAATTCCTCTTCACCTCTCTGTTGATAGCTCTTAACTAAATGCCACTCCTCTGCACCTATCTATTGATAGCTCTTAACTAAATGCCAATCCTCTTCGCCTCTCTGTTGATAGCTCCTGGCTAAATGTCACTTCTCTTCACCTCTCTGTTGCTAGCTCTTAACTAAATGACAATTCTCTTCACCTCTCTGTTCCTAACTCTTAACTAAATGCCAATCCTCTTCACCTCTCTGTTGATAGCTCTTAGCTAAATGCCACTCCTCTTCACCTCTCTGTTGATAGCTCTTAACTAAAGTCAATACTCTTCGCCTCTCTGATGATAGCTCTTAGCTAAATGTCACTTCTCTTCACCTCTCTGTTGATAGCTCTTAACTAAATGCCAATCCTCTTCACCTATGTTGATAGCTCTTAACTAAATGCCACTCCTCTTCACCTCTCTGTTGATAGCTCTTAACTAAATGCCACTCCTCTTCACCTCTCTGTTGATAGCTCTTAACTAAATGCAATTCCTCTTCACCTCTCTGTTGATAGCTCTTAACTAAATGCCACTCCTCTGCACCTCTCTGTTGATAGCTCTTAACTAAATGCCAATCCTCTTCACCTATGTTGATAGCTCTTAACTAAATGCCACTCCTCTTCACCTCTCTGTTGATAGCTCTTAACTAAATGCCACTCCTCTTCACCTCTCTGTTGATAGCTCTTAACTAAATGCAATTCCTCTTCACCTCTCTGTTGATAGCTCTTAACTAAATGCCACTCCTCTTCACCTCTCTGTTGATAGCTCCTGGCTAAATGTCACTTCTCTTCACCTCTCTGTTGCTAGCTCTTAACTAAATGACAAATCTCTTCACCTCTCTGTTCCTAGCTCTTAACTAAATGCCAATCCTCTTCACCTCTCTGTTGATAGCTCTTAACTAAATGACACTCCTCTTCACCTCTCTGTTGATAGCTCTTAACTAAATGCCAATCCTCTTCACCTCTCTGTTGATAGCTCTTAGTTAAATGTCACTTCTCTTCACCTCTCTGTTGATAGCTCTTAACTAAATGCCACTCCTCTTCACCTCTGTTGATAGCTCTTAACTAAATGCCAATCCTTTTCACCTCTGTTGATAGCTCTTAACTAAATGCCAATCCTCTTCACCTATGCTGATAGCTCTTAACTAAATGCCACTCCTCTTCACCTCCTGTTGATAGCTCTTAACTAAATGCCACTCCTCTTCACCTCTCTGTTGATAGTTCTTAACTAAATACCACTCCTCTTCACCTCTCTGTTGATAGCTCTTAACTAAATGCCAATCCTCTTCACCTCTCTGTTGGTAGCTCTTATCTAAATGCCACACCTCTTCAACTCTCTGTTGATAGCTCTTAACTAAATACCAATCCTCTTCACCTTTCTGTTTATAGCTCTTAGCTAAATGCCAATCCTCTTCACCTCTCTCTTGATAGCTCTTAACTAAATGCCAATCCTTTTCACCTATGTTGATAGCTCTTAACTAAATGCCACTCCTCTTCACCTCCTGTTGATGGCTCTTAACTAAATGCCACTCCTCTTCATCTCTCTGTTGATAGCTCGTAACTAAATACCACTCCTCTTCACCTCTCTGTTGATAGCTCTTAACTAAATGCCAATCATCTTCACCTTTCTGTTTATAGCTCTTAGCTAAATGCCAATCCTCTGCACCTCTCTGTTGATAGCTGTTAACTAAATGCCAATCCTCTTCACCTATGTTGATAGCTCTTAACTAAATGCCACTCCTCTTCACCTTTCTGTTGATAGCTCTTAACTAAATGCCACTCCTCTTCACCTCTCTGTTGATAGCTCTTAGCTAAATACCACTCATCCTCACCTCTCTGTTGATAGCTCTTAACTAAATGCCAATCCTCTGCACCTCTCTGTTGATAGCTCTTAACTAAATGCCAATCCTCTTCACCTATGTTGATAGCTCTTAACTAAATGCCACTCCTCTTCACCTCCTGTTGATAGCTCTTAACTAAATGCCACTCCTCTTCACCTCTCTGTTGATAGATCTTAACTAAATACCACTCCTTTTCACCTCTCTGTTGATAGCTCTTAACAAAATGCCAATCCTCTTCACCTCTCTGTTGATAGCTCTTAACTAAATGCCAATCCTCTTCACCTATGTTGATAGCTCTTAACTAAATGCCACTCCTCTTCACCTCCTGTTGATAGCTCTTAACTAAATGCCACTCCTCTTCACCTCTCTGTTGATAGCTCTTAACTAAATACCACTCCTTTTCACCTCTCTGTTGATAGCTCTTAACAAAATGCCAATCCTCTTCACCTTTCTGTTTATAGCTCTTAGCTAAATGCCAATCCTCTTCACCTATGTTGATAGTTCTTAACTAAATGCCACTCATCTTCACCGCCTGTTGATAGCTCTTAGCTAAATGGAATTCCTCTTCACCTCTCTGTTGGTAGCTCTTATCTAAATGCCACTCCTCTTCAACTCTCTGTTGATAGCTCTTAACTAAATGCCAATACTCTTCCCCTCTTTGTTGATAGCTCTTAGCTAAATGTCACTTCTCTTCACCTCTCTGTTGATAGCTCTTAACTAAATGCCAATCCTCTTCACCTATGTTGATAGCTCTTAACTAAATGCCACTCCTCTTTACCTCTCTGTTGATAGCTCTTAGCTAAATGCCACTCCTCTTCACCTCTCTGTTGATAGCTCTTAACTAAATGCAATTCCTCTTCACCTCTCTGTTGATAGCTCTTAACTAAATGCCACTCCTCTGCACCTCTCTGTTGATAGCTCTTAACTAAATGCCAATCCTCTTCACCTATGTTGATAGCTCTTAACTAAATGCCACTCCTCTTCACCTCTCTGTTGATAGCTCTTAACTAAATGCCACTCCTCTTCACCTCTCTGTTGATAGCTCTTAACTAAATGCAATTCCTCTTCACCTCTCTGTTGATAGCTCTTAACTAAATGCCACTCCTCTTCACCTCTCTGTTGATAGCTCCTGGCTAAATGTCACTTCTCTTCACCACTCTGTTGCTAGCTCTTAACTAAATGCCAATTCTCTTCACTACTCTGTTCCTAGCTCTTAACTAAATACCACTCCTCTTCACCTCTCTGTTGATATCTCTTAACTAAATGCCAATACTCTTCCCCTCTTTGTTGATAGCTCTTAGCTAAATGTCACTTCTCTTCACCTCTCTGTTGATAGCTCTTAACTAAATGCCACTCCTCTTCACCTCTGTTGATAGCTCTTAACTAAATGCCAATCCTCTTCACCTCTCTGTTGATAGCTCTTAACTAAATGCCACTCCTCTTCACCTCTCTGTTGATAGCTCTTAACTAAATGCCAATTCTCTTCACCTCTCTGTTGATAGCTCTTAACTAAATGCCAATCCTCTTCACCTATGTTGATAGCTCTTAACTAAATGCCACTCCTTTTCACCTCCTGTTGATAGCTCTTAACTAAATGCCACTCCTCTTCACCTCTCTGTTGATAGCTCTTAACTAAATACCACTCCTCTTCACCTCTCTGTTGATATCTCTTAACTAAATGCCAATCCTCTTCACCTCTCTGTTGATAGCTCTTAACTAAATGGAATTCCTCTTCACCTCTCTGTTGGTAGCTCTTATCTAAATGCCACTCCTCTTCAACTCTCTGTTGATAGCTCTTAACTAAATGCCAATCCTCTTCACCTTTCTGTTTATAGCTCTTAGCTAAATGCCAATCCTCTTCACCTCTCTCTTGATAGATCTTAACTAAATGCCAATCCTCTTCACCTATGTTGATAGCTCTTAACTAAATGCCACTCCTCTTCACCTCTCTGTTGATAGCTCTTAACTAAATGCAATTCCTCTTCACCTCTCTGTTGGTAGCTCTTATCTAAATGCCACTCCTCTTCAACTCTCTGTTGATAGCTCTTAACTAAATGCCAATCCTCTTCACCTTTCTGTTGATAGCTCTTAACTAAATGACACTCCTCTTCACCTCTCTGTTGATAGCTCTTAACTAAATGCCAATCCTCTTCACCTCTCTGTTGATAGCTCTTAGTTAAATGTCACTTCTCTTCACCTCTCTGTTGATAGCTCTTAACTAAATGCCACTCCTCTTCACCTCTGTTGATAGCTCTTAACTAAATACCACTCCTTTTCACCTCTCTGTTGATAGCTCTTAACAAAATGCCAATCCTCTTCACCTTTCTGTTTATAGCTCTTAGCTAAATGCCAATCCTCTTCACCTATGTTGATAGTTCTTAACTAAATGCCACTCATCTTCACCGCCTGTTGATAGCTCTTAGCTAAATGGAATTCCTCTTCACCTCTCTGTTGGTAGCTCTTATCTAAATGCCACTCCTCTTCAACTCTCTGTTGATAGCTCTTAACTAAATGCCAATACTCTTCCCCTCTTTGTTGATAGCTCTTAGCTAAATGTCACTTCTCTTCACCTCTCTGTTGATAGCTCTTAACTAAATGCCAATCCTCTTCACCTATGTTGATAGCTCTTAACTAAATGCCACTCCTCTTTACCTCTCTGTTGATAGCTCTTAGCTAAATGCCACTCCTCTTCACCTCTCTGTTGATAGCTCTTAACTAAATGCAATTCCTCTTCACCTCTCTGTTGATAGCTCTTAACTAAATGCCACTCCTCTGCACCTCTCTGTTGATAGCTCTTAACTAAATGCCAATCCTCTTCACCTATGTTGATAGCTCTTAACTAAATGCCACTCCTCTTCACCTCTCTGTTGATAGCTCTTAACTAAATGCCACTCCTCTTCACCTCTCTGTTGATAGCTCTTAACTAAATGCAATTCCTCTTCACCTCTCTGTTGATAGCTCTTAACTAAATGCCACTCCTCTTCACCTCTCTGTTGATAGCTCCTGGCTAAATGTCACTTCTCTTCACCACTCTGTTGCTAGCTCTTAACTAAATGACAATTCTCTTCACTACTCTGTTCCTAGCTCTTAACTAAATGCCAATCCTCTTCACCTCTCTGTTGATAGCTCTTAACTAAATGCCACTCCTCTTCACCTCTCTGTTGATAGCTCTTAACTAAATGCCAATCCTCTTCGCCTCTCTGTTGATAGCTCTTAGCTAAATGTCACTTCTCTTCACCTCTCTGTTGATAGCTCTTAACTAAATGCCACTCCTCTTCACCTCTGTTGATAGCTCTTAACTAAATGCCAATCCTCTTCACCTCTCTGTTGATAGCTCTTAACTAAATGCCACTCCTCTTCACCTCTCTGTTGATAGCTCTTAACTAAATACCACTCCTCTTCACCTCTCTGTTGATATCTCTTAACTAAATGCCAATCCTCTTCACCTCTCTGTTGATAGCTCTTAACTAAATGGAATTCCTCTTCACCTCTCTGTTGGTAGCTCTTATCTAAATGCCACTCCTCTTCAACTCTCTGTTGATAGCTCTTAACTAAATGCCAATCCTCTTCACCTTTCTGTTTATAGCTCTTAGCTAAATGCCAATCCTCTTCACCTCTCTCTTGATAGATCTTAACTAAATGCCAATCCTCTTCACCTATGTTGATAGCTCTTAACTAAATGCCACTCCTCTTCACCTCTCTGTTGATAGCTCTTAACTAAATGCAATTCCTCTTCACCTCTCTGTTGGTAGCTCTTATCTAAATGCCACTCCTCTTCAACTCTCTGTTGATAGCTCTTAACTAAATGCCAATCCTCTTCACCTTTCTGTTGATAGCTCTTAACTAAATGACACTCCTCTTCACCTCTCTGTTGATAGCTCTTAACTAAATGCCAATCCTCTTCACCTCTCTGTTGATAGCTCTTAGTTAAATGTCACTTCTCTTCACCTCTCTGTTGATAGCTCTTAACTAAATGCCACTCCTCTTCACCTCTGTTGATAGCTCTTAACTAAATGCCAATCCTTTTCACCTCTGTTGATAGCTCTTAACTAAATGCCAATCCTCTTCACCTATGTTGATAGCTCTTAACTAAATGCCACTCCTCTTCACCTCCTGTTGATAGCTCTTAACTAAATGCCACTCCTCTTCACCTCTCTGTTGATAGCTCTTAACTAAATACCACTCCTCTTCACCTCTCTGTTGATAGCTCTTAACTAAATGCCAATCCTCTTCACCTCTCTGTTGGTAGCTCTTATCTAAATGCCACTCCTCTTCAACTCTCTGTTGATAGCTCTTAACTAAATGCCAATCCTCTTCACCTTTCTGTTTATAGCTCTTAGCTAAATGCCAATCCTCTTCACCTCTCTCTTGATAGCTCTTAACTAAATGCCAATCCTTTTCACCTATGTTGATAGCTCTTAACTAAATGCCACTCCTCTTCACCTCCTGTTGATGGCTCTTAACTAAATGCCACTCCTCTTCATCTCTCTGTTGATAGCTCTTAACTAAATACCACTCCTCTTCACCTCTCTGTTGATAGCTCTTAACTAAATGCCAATCATCTTCACCTTTCTGTTTATAGCTCTTAGCTAAATGCCAATCCTCTGCACCTCTCTGTTGATAGCTGTTAACTAAATGCCAATCCTCTTCACCTATGTTGATAGCTCTTAACTAAATGCCACTCCTCTTCACCTTTCTGTTGATAGCTCTTAACTAAATGCCACTCCTCTTCACCTCTCTGTTGATAGCTCTTAGCTAAATACCACTCATCCTCACCTCTCTGTTGATAGCTCTTAACTAAATGCCAATCCTCTGCACCTCTCTGTTGATAGCTCTTAACTAAATGCCAATCCTCTTCACCTCCTGTTGATAGCTCTTAACTAAATGCCACTCCTCTTCACCTCTCTGTTGATAGATCTTAACTAAATACCACTCCTTTTCACCTCTCTGTTGATAGCTCTTAGCAAAATGCCAATCCTCTTCACCTCTCTGTTGATAGCTCTTAACTAAATGCCAATCCTCTTCACCTATGTTGATAGCTCTTAACTAAATGCCACTCCTCTTCACCTCCTGTTGATAGCTCTTAACTAAATGCCACTCCTCTTCACCTCTCTGTTGATAGCTCTTAACTAAATACCACTCCTTTTCACCTCTCTGTTGATAGCTCTTAACAAAATGCCAATCCTCTTCACCTTTCTGTTTATAGCTCTTAGCTAAATGCCAATCCTCTTCACCTATGTTGATAGTTCTTAACTAAATGCCACTCATCTTCACCGCCTGTTGATAGCTCTTAGCTAAATGGAATTCCTCTTCACCTCTCTGTTGGTAGCTCTTATCTAAATGCCACTCCTCTTCAACTCTCTGTTGATAGCTCTTAACTAAATGCCAATACTCTTCCCCTCTTTGTTGATAGCTCTTAGCTAAATGTCACTTCTCTTCACCTCTCTGTTGATAGCTCTTAACTAAATGCCAATCCTCTTCACCTATGTTGATAGCTCTTAACTAAATGCCACTCCTCTTTACCTCTCTGTTGATAGCTCTTAGCTAAATGCCACTCCTCTTCACCTCTCTGTTGATAGCTCTTAACTAAATGCAATTCCTCTTCACCTCTCTGTTGATAGCTCTTAACTAAATGCCACTCCTCTGCACCTCTCTGTTGATAGCTCTTAACTAAATGCCAATCCTCTTCACCTATGTTGATAGCTCTTAACTAAATGCCACTCCTCTTCACCTCTCTGTTGATAGCTCTTAACTAAATGCCACTCCTCTTCACCTCTCTGTTGATAGCTCTTAACTAAATGCAATTCCTCTTCACCTCTCTGTTGATAGCTCTTAACTAAATGCCAATCATCTTCACCTTTCTGTTTATAGCTCTTAGCTAAATGCCAATCCTCTGCACCTCTCTGTTGATAGCTGTTAACTAAATGCCAATCCTCTTCACCTATGTTGATAGCTCTTAACTAAATGCCACTCCTCTTCACCTTTCTGTTGATAGCTCTTTACTAAATGCCACTCCTCTTCACCTCTCTGTTGATAGCTCTTAGCTAAATACCACTCATCCTCACCTCTCTGTTGATAGCTCTTAACTAAATGCCAATCCTCTGCACCTCTCTGTTGATAGCTCTTAACTAAATGCCAATCCTCTTCACCTATGTTGATAGCTCTTAACTAAATGCCACTCCTCTTCACCTCTCTGTTGATAGCTCTTAACTAAATGCCACTCCTCTTCACCTCTCTGTTGATAGATCTGAACTAAATACCACTCCTTTTCACCTCTCTGTTGATAGCTCTTAACAAAATGCCAATCCTCTTCACCTCTCTGTTGATAGCTCTTAACTAAATGCCAATCCTCTTCACCTATGTTGATAGCTCTTAACTAAATGCCACTCCTCTTCACCTCCTGTTGATAGCTCTTAACTAAATGCCACTCCTCTTCACCTCTCTGTTGATAGCTCTTAACTAAATACCACTCCTTTTCACCTCTCTGTTGATAGCTCTTAACAAAATGCCAATCCTCTTCACCTTTCTGTTTATAGCTCTTAGCTAAATGCCAATCCTCTTCACCTATGTTGATAGTTCTTAACTAAATGCCACTCATCTTCACCGCCTGTTGATAGCTCTTAGCTAAGTGGAATTCCTCTTCACCTCTCTGTTGGTAGCTCTTATCTAAATGCCACTCCTCTTCAACTCTCTGTTGATAGCTCTTAACTAAATTCCAATACTCTTCCCCTCTTTGTTGATAGCTCTTAGCTAAATGTCACTTCTCTTCACCTCTCTGTTGATAGCTCTTAACTAAATGCCAATCCTCTTCACCTCTGTTGATAGCTCTTAACTAAATGCCACTCCTCTTCACCTCTCTGTTGATAGCTCTTAACTAAATGCAATTCCTCTTCACCTCTCTGTTGATAGCTCTTAACTAAATGCCACTCCTCTGCACCTATCTGTTGATAGCTCTTAACTAAATGCCAATCCTCTTCGCCTCTCTGTCGATAGCTCCTGGCTAAATGTCACTTCTCTTCACCTCTCTGTTGCTAGCTCTTAACTAAATGACAATTCTCTTCACCTCTCTGTTCCTAACTCTTAACTAAATGCCAATCCTCTTCACCTCTCTGTTGATAGCTCTTAGCTAAATGCCACTCCTCTTCACCTCTCTGTTGATAGCTCTTAACTAAAGTCAATACTCTTCGCCTCTCTGATGATAGCTCTTAGCTAAATGTCACTTCTCTTCACCTCTCTGTTGATAGCTCTTAACTAAATGCCAATCCTCTTCACCTATGTTGATAGCTCTTAACTAAATGCCACTCCTCTTCACCTCTCTGTTGATAGCTCTTAACTAAATGCCACTCCTCTTCACCTCTCTGTTGATAGCTCTTAACTAAATGCAATTCCTCTTCACCTCTCTGTTGATAGCTCTTAACTAAATGCCACTCCTCTGTACCTCTCTGTTGATAGCTCTTAACTAAATGCCAATCCTCTTCACCTATGTTGATAGCTCTTAACTAAATGCCACTCCTCTTCACCTCTCTGTTGATAGCTCTTAACTAAATGCCACTCCTCTTCACCTCTCTGTTGATAGCTCTTAACTAAATGCAATTCCTCTTCACCTCTCTGTTGATAGCTCTTAACTAAATGCCACTCCTCTTCACCTCTCTGTTGATAGCTCCTGGCTAAATGTCACTTCTCTTCACCACTCTGTTGCTAGCTCTTAACTAAATGACAAATCTCTTCACCTCTCTGTTCCTAGCTCTTAACTAAATGCCAATCCTCTTCACCTCTCTGTTGATAGCTCTTAACTAAATGACACTCCTCTTCACCTCTCTGTTGATAGCTCTTAACTAAATGCCAATCCTCTTCACCTCTCTGTGGATAGCTCTTAGTTAAATGTCACTTCTCTTCACCTCTCTGTTGATAGCTCTTAA
Organism: Bathymodiolus brooksi; assembly: GCA_963680875.1. Classification (NCBI taxonomy): domain Eukaryota; kingdom Metazoa; phylum Mollusca; class Bivalvia; order Mytilida; family Modiolidae; genus Bathymodiolus; species Bathymodiolus brooksi. The sequence goes on along the minus strand of OY804578.1, from coordinate 20,305,892 downwards.
CTAAATGCCACTCCTCTTCACCTCTGTTGATAGCTCTTAACTAAATGCCAATCCTTTTCACCTCTGTTGATAGCTCTTAACTAAATGCCAATCCTCTTCACCTATGTTGATAGCTCTTAACTAAATGCCACTCCTCTTCACCTCCTGTTGATAGCTCTTAACTAAATGCCACTCCTCTTCACCTCTCTGTTGATAGCTCTTAACTAAATACCACTCCTCTTCACCTCTCTGTTGATAGCTCTTAACTAAATGCCAATCCTCTTCACCTCTCTGTTGGTAGCTCTTATCTAAATGCCACTCCTCTTCAACTCTCTGTTGATAGCTCTTAACTAAATGCCAATCCTCTTCACCTTTCTGTTTATAGCTCTTAGCTAAATGCCAATCCTCTTCACCTCTCTCTTGATAGCTCTTAACTAAATGCCAATCCTTTTCACCTATGTTGATAGCTCTTAACTAAATGCCACTCCTCTTCACCTCCTGTTGATGGCTCTTAACTAAATGCCACTCCTCTTCATCTCTCTGTTGATAGCTCTTAACTAAATACCACTCCTCTTCACCTCTCTGTTGATAGCTCTTAACTAAATGCCAATCATCTTCACCTTTCTGTTTATAGCTCTTAGCTAAATGCCAATCCTCTGCACCTCTCTGTTGATAGCTGTTAACTAAATGCCAATCCTCTTCACCTATGTTGATAGCTCTTAACTAAATGCCACTCCTCTTCACCTTTCTGTTGATAGCTCTTAACTAAATGCCACTCCTCTTCACCTCTCTGTTGATAGCTCTTAGCTAAATACCACTCATCCTCACCTCTCTGTTGATAGCTCTTAACTAAATGCCAATCCTCTGCACCTCTCTGTTGATAGCTCTTAACAAAATGCCAATCCTCTTCACCTATGTTGATAGCTCTTAACTAAATGCCACTCCTCTTCACCTCCTGTTGATAGCTCTTAACTAAATGCCACTCCTCTTCACCTCTCTGTTGATAGATCTTAACTAAATACCACTCCTTTTCACCTCTCTGTTGATAGCTCTTAACAAAATGCCAATCCTCTTCACCTTTCTGTTTATAGCTCTTAGCTAAATGCCAATCCTCTTCACCTATGTTGATAGCTCTTAACTAAATGCCACTGATCTTCACCGCCTGTTGATAGCTCTTAACTAAATGGAATTCCTCTTCACCTCTCTGTTGGTAGCTCTTATCTAAATGCCACTCCTCTTCAACTCTCTGTTGATAGATCTTAACTAAATACCACTCCTTTTCACCTCTCTGTTGATAGCTCTTAACAAAATGCCAATCCTCTTCACCTTTCTGTTTATAGCTCTTAGCTAAATGCCAATCCTCTTCACCTATGTTGATAGCTCTTAACTAAATGCCACTCATCTTCACCGCCTGTTGATAGCTCTTAACTAAATGGAATTCCTCTTCACCTCTCTGTTGGTAGCTCTTATCTAAATGCCACTCCTCTTCAACTCTCTATTGATAGCTCTTAACTAAATGCCAATCCTCTTCACCTTTCTGTTTATAGCTCTTAGCTAAATGCCAATCCTCTTCTACCCTCTGTTGATAGCTCTTAGCTAAATGCCAATCCTCTTCACCTATGTTGATAGCTCTTAACTAAATGCCACTCCTCTTCACCTCTCTGTTGATAGCTCTTAACTAAATGCCACTCCTCTTCACCTCTCTGTTGATAGCTCTTAACTAAATGCAATTCCTCTTCACCTCTCTGTAGATAGCTCTTAACTAAATGCCACTCCTCTGCACCTCTCTGTTGATAGCTCTTAGCTAAATGCCAATCCTCTTCGCCTCTCTGTTGATAGCTCTTAACTAAATGCCACTCCTCTTCACCTCTCTGTTGATAGCTCTTAACTAAATGCAATTCCTCTTCACCTCTCTGTTGATAGCTCTTAACTAAATGCCACTCCTCTTCACCTCTCTGTTGATAGCTGCTGGCTAAACGTCACTTCTCTTCACCACTCTGTTGCTAGCTCTTAACTAAATGACAATTCTCTTCACCTCTCTGTTCCTAGCTCTTAACTAAATGCCAATCCTCTTCACCTCTCTGTTGATAGCTCTTAACTAAATGCCACTCCTCTTCACCTCTCTGTTGATAGCTCTTAACTAAATGCCAATCCTCTTCGCCTCTCGTGATAGCTCTTAGCTAAATGTCACTTCTCTTCACCTCTCTGTTGATAGCTCTTAACTAAATGCCACTCCTCTTCACCTCTGTTGATAGCTCTTAACTAAATGCCAATCCTCTTCACCTCTCTGTTGATAGCTTTTAACTAAATGCCACTCCTCTTCACCTCTCTGTTGATAGCTCTTAACTAAATGCCAATCCTCTTCACCTCTCTGTTGATAGCTCTTAACTAAATGCCAATCCTCTTCACCTATGTTGATAGCTCTTAACTAAATGCCACTCCTCTTCACCTCCTGTTGATAGTTCTTAACTAAATGCCACTCCTCCTCACCTCTCTGTTGATAGCTCTTAACTAAATACCACTCCTCCTCACCTCTCTGTTGATAGCTCTTAACTAAATGCCAATCCTCTTCACCTCTCTGTTGATAGCTCTTAACTAAATGGAATTCCTCTTCACCTCTCTGTTGGTAGCTCTTATCTACATGCCACTCCTCTTCAACTCTCTGTTGATAGCTCTTAACTAAATGCCAATCCTCTTCACCTTTCTGTTTATAGCTCTTAGCTAAATGCCAATCCTCTTTACCTCTCTGTTGATAGCTCTTAACTAAATGCCAATCCTCTTCACCTATGTTGATAGCTCTTAACTAAATGCCACTCCTCTTCACCTCCTGTTGATAGCTCTTAACTAAATGCCACTCCTCTTCACCTCTCTGTTGATAGCTCTTAACTGAATACCACTCCTCTTCACCTCTGTGTTGATAGCTCTTAACTAAATGCCAATCCTCCTCACCTTTCTGTTTATAGCTCTTAGCTAAATGCCAATCCTCTTCACCTATGTTGATAGCTCTTAACTAAATGCCACTCCTCTTCACCTCCTGTTGATAGCTCTTAACTAAATGGAATTCCTCTTCACCTCTCTGTTGGTAGCTCTTAACTAAATGCCACTCCTCTTCACCTCTCTGTTGATAGCTCTTAACTAAATGCCAATCCTCTTCACCTATGTTGATAGCTCTTAACTAAATGCCACTCCTCTTCACCTCCTGTTGATAGCTCTTAACTAAATGCCACTCCTCTTCACCTCTCTGTTGATAGCTCTTAACTAAATGCCACTCCTCTGCACCTCTCTGTTGATAGCTCTTAACTAAATGCCAATCCTCTTCACCTATGTTGATAGCTCTTAACTAAATGCCACTCCTCTTCACCTCCTGTTGATAGCTCTTAACTAAATGCCACTCCTCCTCACCTCTCTGTTGATAGCTCTTAACTAAATACCACTCCTCCTCACCTCTCTGTTGATAGCTCTTAACTAAATGCCAATCCTCTTCACCTCTCTGTTGATAGCTCTTAACTAAATGGAATTCCTCTTCAACTCTCTGCTGATAGCTCTTAACTAAATGCCAATCCTCTTCACCTTTCTGTTTATAGCTCTTAGCTAAATGCCAATCCTCTTTACCTCTCTGTTGATAGCTCTTAACTAAATGCCAATCCTCTTCACCTATGTTGATAGCTCTTAACTAAATGCCACTCCTCTTCACCTCCTGTTGATAGCTCTTAACTAAATGCCACTCTTCTTCACCTCTCTGTTGATAGCTCTTAACTAAATACCACTCCTCTTCACCTCTGTGTTGATAACTCTTAACTAAATGCCAATCCTCTTCACCTTTCTGTGTATAGCTCTTAGCTAAATGCCAATCCTCTTCACCTATGTTGATAGCTCTTAACTAAATGCCACTCCTCTTCACCTCCTGTTGATAGCTCTTAACTAAATGGAATTCCTCTTCACCTCTCTGTTGGTAGCTCTTAACTAAATGCCACTCCTATTCACCTCTCTGTTGATAGCTCTTAACTAAATGCCAATCCTCTTCACCTATGTTCATAGCTCTTAACTAAATGCCACTCCTCTTCACCTCCTGTTGATAGCTCTTAACTAAATGCCACTCCTCTTCACCTCTCTGTTGATAGCTCTTAGCTAAATGCCACTCCTCTGCACCTCTCTGTTGATAGCTCTTAACTAAATGCCAATCCTCTTCACCTATGTTGATAGCTCTTAACTAAATGCCACTCCTCTTCACCTCTCTGTTGATAGCTCTTAACTAAATGCCACTCCTCTTCACCTCTCTGTTGATAGCTCTTAACTAAATGCAATTCCTCTTCACCTCTCTGTTGATAGCTCTTAACTAAATGCCACTCCTCTTCACCTCTCTGTTGATAGCTCCTGGCTAAATGTCACTTCTCTTCACCACTCTGTTGCTAGCTCTTAAATAAATGACAATTCTCTTCACCTCTCTGTTCCTAGCTCTTAACTAAATGCCAATCCTCTTCACCTCTCTGTTGATAGCTCTTAACTAAATGACACTCCTCTTCACCTCTCTGTTGATAGCTCTTAACTAAATGCCAATCCTCTTCGCCTCTCTGTTGATAGCTCTTAGCTAAATGTCACTTCTCTTCACCTCTCTGTTGATAGCTCTTAACTAAATGCCACTCCTCTTCACCTCTGTTGATAGCTCTTAACTAAATGCCAATCCTCTTCACCTCTCTGTTGATAGCTCTTAACTAAATGCCACTCCTCTTCACCTCTCTGTTGATAGCTCTTAACTAAATGCCAATCCTCTTCACCTCTCTGTTGATAGCTCTTAACTAAATGCCAATCCTCTTCACCTATGTTGATAGCTCTTAACTAAATGCCACTCCTCTTCACCTCCTATTGATAGCTCTTAACTAAATGCCACTCCTCTTCACCTCTCTGTTGATAGCTCTTAACTAAATGCCAATCCTCTTCACCTCTCTGTTGGTAGCTCTTATCTAAATGCCACTCCTCTTCAACTCTCTGTTGATAGCTCTTAACTAAATGCCATTCCTCTTCACCTTTCTGTTTATAGCTCTTAGCTAAATTCCAATCCTCTTCACCTCTCTCTTGATAGCTCTTAACTAAATGCCAATCCTCTTCACCTATGTTGATAGCTCTTAACTAAATGCCACTCCTCTTCACCTCCTGTTGATGGCTCTTAACTAAATGCCACTCCTCTTCACCTCTCTGTTGATAGCTCTTAACTAAATACCACTCCTCTTCACCTCTCTGTTGATAGCTCTTAACTAAATGCCAATCATCTTCACCTTTCTGTTTATAGCTCTTAGCTAAATGCCAATCCTCTGCACCTCTCTGTTGATAGCTCTTAACTAAATGCCAATCCTCTTCACCTATGTTGATAGCTCTTAACTAAATGCCACTCCTCTTCACCTTTCTGTTGATAGCTCTTAACTAAATGCCACTCCTCTTCACCTCTCTGTTGATAGCTCTTAACTAAATGCCAATCCTCTTCACCTCTCTGTTGATAGCTCTTAACTAAATGCCAATCCTCTTCACCTATGTTGATAGCTCTTAACTAAATGCCACTCCTCTTCACCTCCTGTTGATAGCTCTTAACTAAATGCCACTCCTCTTCACCTCTCTGTTGATAGCTCTTAACTAAATACCACTCCTCTTCACCTCTCTGTTGATAGCTCTTAACAAAATGCCAATCCTCTTGACCTTTCTGTTTATAGCTCTTAGCTAAATGCCAATCCTCTTCACCTATGTTGATAGCTCTTAACTAAATGCCACTCATCTTCACCGCCTGTTGATAGCTCTTAACTAAATGGAATTCCTCTTCACCTCTCTGTTGGTAGCTCTTAACTAAATGCCACTCCTCTTCACCTCTGTTGATAGCTCTTAACTAAATGCCAATCCTCTTCACCTATGTTGATAGCTCTTAACTAAATGCCACTCCTCTTCACCTCCTGTTGATAGCTCTTAACTAAATGCCACTGCTCTTCACCTCTGTTGATTGCTCTTAACTAAATACCACTCCTCTTCACCTCTGTGTTGATAGCTCTTAACTAAATGCCACTCCTCTGCACCTCTCTGTTGATAGCTCTTAACTAAATGCCAATCCTCTTCACCTCTCTGTTGATAGCTCTTAACTAAATGCCACTCCTCTTCATCTCTCTGTTGATAGCTCTTAACTAAATGCCACTCCTCTTCACCTCTCTGTTGATAGCTCTTAACTAAATGCAATTCCTCTTCACCTCTCTGTTGATAGCTCTTAACTAAATGCCACTCCTCTTCACCTCTCTGTTGATAGCTCCTCGCTAAATGTCAGTTCTCTTCACCACTCTGTTGCTAGCTCTTAACTAAATGACAATTCTCTTCACCTCTCTGTTCCTAGCTCTTAACTAAATGCCAATCCTCTTCACCTCTCTGTTGATAGCTCTTAACTAAATGACACTCCTCTTCACCTCTTTGTTGATAGCTCTTAACTAAATGCCAATTCTCTTCGCCTCTCTGTTGATAGCTCTTAACTAAATGCAATTCCTCTTCACCTCTCTGTTGATAGCTCTTAACTAAATGCCACTCCTCTTCACCTCTCTGTTGATAGGTCCTGGCTAAATGTCACTTCTCTTCACCACTCTGTTGCTAGCTCTTAAATAAATGACAATTCTCTTCACCTCTCTGTTCCTAGCTCTTAAATAAATGCCAATCCTCTTCACCTCTCTGTTGATAGCTCTTAACTAAATGACACTCCTCTTCACCTCTCTGTTGATAGCTCTTAACTAAATGCCAATCCTCTTCGCCTCTCTGTTGATAGCTCTTAGCTAAATGTCACTTCTCTTCACCTCTCTGTTGATAGCTCTTAACTAAATGCCACTCCTCTTCACCTCTGTTGATAGCTCTTAACTAAATGCCAATCCTCTTCACCTCTCTGTTGATAGCTCTTAACTAAATGCCACTCCTCTTCACCTCTCTGTTGATAGCTCTTAACTAAATGCCAATCCTCTTCACCTCTCTGTTGATAGCTCTTAACTAAATGCCAATCCTCTTCACCTATGTTGATAGCTCTTAACTAAATGCCACTCCTCTTCACCTCCTATTGATAGCTCTTAACTAAATGCCACTCCTCTTCACCTCTCTGTTGATAGCTCTTAACTAAATGCCAATCCTCTTCACCTCTCTGTTGGTAGCTCTTATCTAAATGCCACTCCTCTTCAACTCTCTGTTGATAGCTCTTAACTAAATGCCATTCCTCTTCACCTTTCTGTTTATAGCTCTTGGCTAAATTCCAATCCTCTTCACCTCTCTCTTGATAGCTCTTAACTAAATGCCAATCCTCTTCACCTATGTTGATAGCTCTTAACTAAATGCCACTCCTCTTCACCTCCTGTTGATGGCTCTTAACTAAATGCCACTCCTCTTCACCTCTCTGTTGATAGCTCTTAACTAAATACCACTCCTCTTCACCTCTCTGTTGATAGCTCTTAACTAAATGCCAATCATCTTCACCTTTCTGTTTATAGCTCTTAGCTAAATGCCAATCCTCTGCACCTCTCTGTTGATAGCTCTTAACTAAATGCCAATCCTCTTCACCAATGTTGATAGCTCTTAACTAAATGCCACTCCTCTTCACCTTTCTGTTGATAGCTCTTAACTAAATGCCACTCCTCTTCACCTCTCTGTTGATAGCTCTTAACTAAATGCCAATCCTCTTCACCTCTCTGTTGATAGCTCTTAACTAAATGCCAATCCTCTTCACCTATGTTGATAGCTCTTAACTAAATGCCACTCCTCTTCACCTCCTGTTGATAGCTCTTAACTAAATGCCACTCCTCTTCACCTCTCTGTTGATAGCTCTTAACTAAATACCACTCCTCTTCACCTCTCTGTTGATAGCTCTTAACAAAATGCCAATCCTCTTGACCTTTCTGTTTATAGCTCTTAGCTAAATGCCAATCCTCTTCACCTATGTTGATAGCTCTTAACTAAATGCCACTCATCTTCACCGCCTGTTGATAGCTCTTAACTAAATGGAATTCCTCTTCACCTCTCTGTTGGTAGCTCTTAACTAAATGCCACTCCTCTTCACCTCTGTTGATAGCTCTTAACTAAATGCCAATCCTCTTCACCTATGTTGATAGCTCTTAACTAAATGCCACTCCTCTTCACCTCCTGTTGATAGCTCTTAACTAAATGCCACTGCTCTTCACCTCTGTTGATTGCTCTTAACTAAATACCACTCCTCTTCACCTCTGTGTTGATAGCTCTTAACTAAATGCCACTCCTCTGCACCTCTCTGTTGATAGCTCTTAACTAAATGCCAATCCTCTTCACCTCTCTGTTGATAGCTCTTAACTAAATGCCACTCCTCTTCATCTCTCTGTTGATAGCTCTTAACTAAATGCCACTCCTCTTCACCTCTCTGTTGATAGCTCTTAACTAAATGCAATTCCTCTTCACCTCTCTGTTGATAGCTCTTAACTAAATGCCACTCCTCTTCACCTCTCTGTTGATAGCTCCTCGCTAAATGTCAGTTCTCTTCACCACTCTGTTGCTAGCTCTTAACTAAATGACAATTCTCTTCACCTCTCTGTTCCTAGCTCTTAACTAAATGCCAATCCTCTTCACCTCTCTGTTGATAGCTCTTAACTAAATGACACTCCTCTTCACCTCTTTGTTGATAGCTCTTAACTAAATGCCAATTCTCTTCGCCTCTCTGTTGATAGCTCTTAACTAAATGCAATTCCTCTTCACCTCTCTGTTGATAGCTCTTAACTAAATGCCACTCCTCTTCACCTCTCTGTTGATTGGTCCTGGCTAAATGTCACTTCTCTTCACCACTCTGTTGCTAGCTCTTAAATAAATGACAATTCTCTTCACCTCTCTGTTCCTAGCTCTTAACTAAATGCCAATCCTCTTCACCTCTCTGTTGATAGCTCTTAACTAAATGACACTCCTCTTCACCTCTCTGTTGATAGCTCTTAACTAAATGCCAATCCTCTTCGCCTCTCTGTTGATAGCTCTTAGCTAAATGTCACTTCTCTTCACCTCTCTGTTGATAGCTCTTAACTAAATGCCACTCCTCTTCACCTCTGTTGATAGCTCTTAACTAAATGCCAATCCTCTTCACCTCTCTGTTGATAGCTCTTAACTAAATGCCACTCCTCTTCACCTCTCTGTTGATAGCTCTTAACTAAATGCCAATCCTCTTCACCTCTCTGTTGATAGCTATTAACTAAATGCCAATCCTCTTCACCTATGTTGATAGCTCTTAACTAAATGCCACTCCTCTTCACCTCCTATTGATAGCTCTTAACTAAATGCCACTCCTCTTCACCTCTCTGTTGATAGCTCTTAACTAAATGCAATTCCTCTTCACCTCTCTGTTGATAGCTCTTAACTAAATGCCACTCCTCTTCACCTCTCTGTTGATTGGTCCTGGCTAAATGTCACTTCTCTTCACCACTCTGTTGCTAGCTCTTAAATAAATGACAATTCTCTTCACCTCTCTGTTCCTAGCTCTTAACTAAATGCCACTCCTCTTCACCTCTCTGTTGATTGGTCCTGGCTAAATGTCACTTCTCTTCACCACTCTGTTGCTAGCTCTTAAATAAATGACAATTCTCTTCACCTCTCTGTTCCTAGCTCTTAACTAAATGCCAATCCTCTTCACCTCTCTGTTGATAGCTCTTAACTAAATGACACTCCTCTTCACCTCTCTGTTGATAGCTCTTAACTAAATGCCAATCCTCTTCGCCTCTCTGTTGATAGCTCTTAGCTAAATGTCACTTCTCTTCACCTCTCTGTTGATAGCTCTTAACTAAATGCCACTCCTCTTCACCTCTGTTGATAGCTCTTAACTAAATGCCAATCCTCTTCACCTCTCTGTTGATAGCTCTTAACTAAATGCCACTCCTCTTCACCTCTCTGTTGATAGCTCTTAACTAAATGCCAATCCTCTTCACCTCTCTGTTGATAGCTATTAACTAAATGCCAATCCTCTTCACCTATGTTGATAGCTCTTAACTAAATGCCACTCCTCTTCACCTCCTATTGATAGCTCTTAACTAAATGCCACTCCTCTTCACCTCTCTGTTGATAGCTCTTAACTAAATACCACTCCTCTTCACCTCTCTGTTGATAGCTCTTAACTAAATGCCAATCCTCTTCACCTCTCTGTTGGTAGCTCTTATCTAAATGCCACTCCTCTTCAACTCTCTGTTGATAGCTCTTAACTAAATGCCAATCCTCTTCACCTTTCTGTTTATAGCTCTTAGCTAAATGCCAATCCTCTTCACCTATGTTGATAGCTCTTAACTAAATGCCACTCCTCTTCACCTCCTGTTGATAGCTCTTAACTAAATGGAATTCCTCTTCACCTCTCTGTTGGTAGCTCTTAACTAAATGCCACTCCTCTTCACCTCTCTGTTGATAGCTGTTAGCTAAATGCCAATCCTCTTCACCTATGTTGATAGCTCTTAACTAAATGCCACTCCTCTTCACCTCCTGTTGATAGCTCTTAACTAAATGCCACTCCTCTTCACCTCTCTGTTGATAGCTCTTAACTAAATGCCACTCCTCTGCACCTCTCTGTTGATAGCTCTTAACTAAATGCCAATCCTCTTCACCTATGTTGATAGCTCTTAACTAAATGCCACTCCTCTTCACCTCCTGTTGATAGCTCTTAACTAAATGCCACTCCTCCTCACCTCTCTGTTGATAGCTCTTAACTAAATACCACTCCTCCTCACCTCTCTGTTGATAGCTCTTAACTAAATGCCAATCCTCTTCACCTCTCTGTTGATAGCTCTTAACTAAATGGAATTCCTCTTCAACTCTCTGCTGATAGCTCTTAACTAAATGCCAATCCTCTTCACCTTTCTGTTTATAGCTCTTAGCTAAATGCCAATCCTCTTTACCTCTCTGTTGATAGCTCTTAACTAAATGCCAATCCTCTTCACCTATGTTGATAGCTCTTAACTAAATGCCACTCCTCTTCACCTCCTGTTGATAGCTCTTAACTAAATGCCACTCTTCTTCACCTCTCTGTTGATAGCTCTTAACTAAATACCACTCCTCTTCACCTCTGTGTTGATAACTCTTAACTAAATGCCAATCCTCTTCACCTTTCTGTTTATAGCTCTTAGCTAAATGCCAATCCTCTTCACCTATGTTGATAGCTCTTAACTAAATGCCACTCCTCTTCACCTCCTGTTGATAGCTCTTAACTAAATGGAATTCCTCTTCACCTCTCTGTTGGTAGCTCTTAACTAAATGCCACTCCTCTTCACCTCTCTGTTGATAGCTCTTAACTAAATGCCAATCCTCTTCACCTATGTTCATAGCTCTTAACTAAATGCCACTCCTCTTCACCTCTTGTTGATAGCTCTTAACTAAATGCCACTCCTCTTCACCTCTCTGTTGATAGCTCTTAACTAAATGCCACTCCTCTGCACCTCTCTGTTGATAGCTCTTAACTAAATGCCAATCCTCTTCACCTATGTTGATAGCTCTTAACTAAATGCCACTCCTCTTCACCTCTCTGTTGATAGCTCTTAACTAAATGCCACTCCTCTTCACCTCTCTGTTGATAGCTCTTAACTAAATGCAATTCCCCTTCACCTCTCTGTTGATAGCTCTTAACTAAATGCCACTCCTCTTCACCTCTCTGTTGATAGCTCCTGGCTAAATGTCACTTCTCTTCACCACTCTGTTGCTAGCTCTTAAATAAATGACAATTCTCTTCACCTCTCTGTTCCTAGCTCTTAACTAAATGCCAATCCTCTTCACCTCTCTGTTGATAGCTCTTAACTAAATGACACTCCTCTTCACCTCTCTGTTGATAGCTCTTAACTAAATGCCAATCCTCTTCGCCTCTCTGTTGATAGCTCTTAGCTAAATGTCACTTCTCTTCACCTCTCTGTTGATAGCTCTTAACTAAATGCCACTCCTCTTCACCTCTGTTGATAGCTCTTAACTAAATGCCAATCCTCTTCACCTCTCTGTTGATAGCTCTTAACTAAATGCCACTCCTCTTCACCTCTCTGTTGATAGCTCTTAACTAAATGCCAATCCTCTTCACCTCTCTGTTGATAGCTCTTAACTAAATGCCAATCCTCTTCACCTATGTTGATAGCTCTTAACTAAATGCCACTCCTCTTCACCTCCTATTGATAGCTCTTAACTAAATGCCACTCCTCTTCACCTCTCTGTTGATAGCTCTTAACTAAATGCCAATCCTCTTCACCTCTCTGTTGGTAGCTCTTATCTAAATGCCACTCCTCTTCAACTCTCTGTTGATAGCTCTTAACTAAATGCCATTCCTCTTCACCTTTCTGTTTATAGCTCTTAGCTAAATTCCAATCCTCTTCACCTCTCTCTTGATAGCTCTTAACTAAATGCCAATCCTCTTCACCTATGTTGATAGCTCTTAACTAAATGCCACTCCTCTTCACCTCCTGTTGATGGCTCTTAACTAAATGCCACTCCTCTTCACCTCTCTGTTGATAGCTCTTAACTAAATACCACTCCTCTTCACCTCTCTGTTGATAGCTCTTAACTAAATGCCAATCATCTTCACCTTTCTGTTTATAGCTCTTAGCTAAATGCCAATCCTCTGCACCTCTCTGTTGATAGCTCTTAACTAAATGCCAATCCTCTTCACCTATGTTGATAGCTCTTAACTAAATGCCACTCCTCTTCACCTTTCTGTTGATAGCTCTTAACTAAATGCCACTCCTCTTCACCTCTCTGTTGATAGCTCTTAACTAAATGCCAATCCTCTTCACCTCTCTGTTGATAGCTCTTAACTAAATGCCAATCCTCTTCACCTATGTTGATAGCTCTTAACTAAATGCCACTCCTCTTCACCTCCTGTTGATAGCTCTTAACTAAATGCCACTCCTCTTCACCTCTCTGTTGATAGCTCTTAACTAAATACCACTCCTCTTCACCTCTCTGTTGATAGCTCTTAACAAAATGCCAATCCTCTTGACCTTTCTGTTTATAGCTCTTAGCTAAATGCCAATCCTCTTCACCTATGTTGATAGCTCTTAACTAAATGCCACTCATCTTCACCGCCTGTTGATAGCTCTTAACTAAATGGAATTCCTCTTCACCTCTCTGTTGGTAGCTCTTAACTAAATGCCACTCCTCTTCACCTCTGTTGATAGCTCTTAACTAAATGCCAATCCTCTTCACCTATGTTGATAGCTCTTAACTAAATGCCACTCCTCTTCACCTCCTGTTGATAGCTCTTAACTAAATGCCACTGCTCTTCACCTCTGTTGATTGCTCTTAACTAAATACCACTCCTCTTCACCTCTGTGTTGATAGCTCTTAACTAAATGCCACTCCTCTGCACCTCTCTGTTGATAGCTCTTAACTAAATGCCAATCCTCTTCACCTCTCTGTTGATAGCTCTTAACTAAATGCCACTCCTCTTCATCTCTCTGTTGATAGCTCTTAACTAAATGCCACTCCTCTTCACCTCTCTGTTGATAGCTCTTAACTAAATGCAATTCCTCTTCACCTCTCTGTTGATAGCTCTTAACTAAATGCCACTCCTCTTCACCTCTCTGTTGATAGCTCCTCGCTAAATGTCAGTTCTCTTCACCACTCTGTTGCTAGCTCTTAACTAAATGACAATTCTCTTCACCTCTCTGTTCCTAGCTCTTAACTAAATGCCAATCCTCTTCACCTCTCTGTTGATAGCTCTTAACTAAATGACACTCCTCTTCACCTCTTTGTTGATAGCTCTTAACTAAATGCCAATTCTCTTCGCCTCTCTGTTGATAGCTCTTAACTAAATGCAATTCCTCTTCACCTCTCTGTTGATAGCTCTTAACTAAATGCCACTCCTCTTCACCTCTCTGTTGATAGGTCCTGGCTAAATGTCACTTCTCTTCACCACTCTGTTGCTAGCTCTTAAATAAATGACAATTCTCTTCACCTCTCTGTTCCTAGCTCTTAACTAAATGCCAATCCTCTTCACCTCTCTGTTGATAGCTCTTAACTAAATGACACTCCTCTTCACCTCTCTGTTGATAGCTCTTAACTAAATGCCAATCCTCTTCGCCTCTCTGTTGATAGCTCTTAGCTAAATGTCACTTCTCTTCACCTCTCTGTTGATAGCTCTTAACTAAATGCCACTCCTCTTCACCTCTGTTGATAGCTCTTAACTAAATGCCAATCCTCTTCACCTCTCTGTTGATAGCTCTTAACTAAATGCCACTCCTCTTCACCTCTCTGTTGATAGCTCTTAACTAAATGCCAATCCTCTTCACCTCTCTGTTGATAGCTATTAACTAAATGCCAATCCTCTTCACCTATGTTGATAGCTCTTAACTAAATGCCACTCCTCTTCACCTCCTATTGATAGCTCTTAACTAAATGCCACTCCTCTTCACCTCTCTGTTGATAGCTCTTAACTAAATACCACTCCTCTTCACCTCTCTGTTGATAGCTCTTAACTAAATGCCAATCCTCTTCACCTCTCTGTTGGTAGCTCTTATCTAAATGCCACTCCTCTTCAACTCTCTGTTGATAGCTCTTAACTAAATGCCAATCCTCTTCACCTTTCTGTTTATAGCTCTTAGCTAAATGCCAATCCTCTTCACCTCTCTCTTGATAGCTCTTAACTAAATGCCAATCCTCTTCACCTATGTTGATAGCTCTTAACTAAATGCCACTCCTCTTCACCTCCTGTTGATGGCTCTTAACTAAATGCCACTCCTCTTCACCTCTCTGTTGATAGCTCTTAACTAAATACCACTCCTCTTCACCTCTCTGTTGATAGCTCTTAACTAAATGCCAATCATCTTCACCTTTCTGTTTATAGCTCTTAGCTAAATGCCAATCCTCTGCACCTCTCTGTTGATAGCTCTTAACTAAATGCCAATCCTCTTCACCTATGTTGATAGCTCTTAACTAAATGCCACTCCTCTTCACCTTTCTGTTGATAGCTCTTAACTAAATGCCACTCCTCTTCACCTCTCTGTTGATAGCTCTTAACTAAATGCCAATCCTCTTCACCTCTCTGTTGATAGCTCTTAACTAAATGCCAATCCTCTTCACCTATGTTGATAGCTCTTAATTAAATGCCACTCCTCTTCACCTCCTGTTGATAGCTCTTAACTAAATGCCACTCCTCTTCACCTCTCTGTTGATAGCTCTTAACTAAATACCACTCCTCTTCACCTCTCTGTTGATAGCTCTTAACAAAATGCCAATCCTCTTGACCTTTCTGTTTATCGCTCTTAGCTAAATGCCAATCCTCTTCACCTATGTTGATAGCTCTTAACTAAATGCCACTCATCTTCACCGCCTGTTGATAGCTCTTAACTAAATGGAATTCCTCTTCACCTCTCTGTTGGTAGCTCTTAACTAAATGCCACTCCTCTTCACCTCTGTTGATAGCTCTTAACTAAATGCCAATCCTCTTCACCTATGTTGATAGCTCTTAACTAAATGCCACTCCTCTTCACCTCCTGTTGATAGCTCTTAACTAAATGCCACTCCTCTTCACCTCTCTGTTGATTGCTCTTAACTAAATACCACTCCTCTTCACCTCTGTGTTGATAGCTCCTAACTAAATGCCACTCCTCTGCACCTCTCTGTTGATAGCTCTTAACTAAATGCCAATCCTCTTCACCTATGTTGATACCTCTTAACTAAATGCCACTCCTCTTCATCTCTCTGTTGATAGCTCTTAACTAAATGCCACTCCTCTTCACCTCTCTGTTGATAGCTCTTAACTAAATGCAATTCCTCTTCACCTCTCTGTTGATAGCTCTTAACTAAATGCCACTCCTCTTCACCTCTCTGTTGATAGCTCCTCGCTAAATGTCACTTCTCTTCACCACTCTGTTGCTAGCTCTTAACTAAATGACAATTCTCTTCACCTCTCTGTTCCTAGCTCTTAACTAAATGCCAATCCTCTTCACCTCTCTGTTGATAGCTCTTAACTAAATGACACTCCTCTTCACCTCTTTGTTGATAGCTCTTAACTAAATGCCAATCCTCTTCGCCTCTCTGTTGATAGCTCTTAGCTAAATGTCACTTCTCCTCACCTCTCTGTTGATAGCTCTT
The DNA here is from genome assembly GCA_963680875.1 of Bathymodiolus brooksi. Lineage (NCBI taxonomy): Eukaryota > Metazoa > Mollusca > Bivalvia > Mytilida > Modiolidae > Bathymodiolus > Bathymodiolus brooksi. Next base: position 20,289,857 of record OY804578.1, on the reverse strand, counting down.
AACTAAATGCCACTCCTCTTCACCTCTGTTGATATCTCTTAACTAAATGCCAATCCTCTTCACCTCTCTGTTGATAGCTCTTAACTAAATGCCACTCCTCTTCACCTCTCTGTTGATAGCTCTTAACTAAATGCCAATCCTCTTCACCTCTCTGTTGATAGCTCTTAACTAAATGCCAATCCTCTTCACCTATGTTGATAGCTCTTAACTAAATGCCACTCCTCTTCACCTCCTGTTGATAGCTCTTAACTAAATGCCACTCCTCTTCACCTCTCTGTTGATAGCTCTTAGCTAAATGTCACTTCTCTTCACCTCTCTGTTGATAGCTCTTATCTAAATGCCACTCCTCTTCACCTCTGTTGATAGCTCTTAACTAAATGCCAATCCTCTTCACCTCTCTGTTGATAGCTCTTAACTAAATGCCACTCCTCTTCACCTCTCTGTTGATAGCTCTTAACTAAATGCCAATCCTCTTCACCTCTCTGTTGATAGCTCTTATCTAAATGCCAATCCTCTTCACCTATGTTGATAGCTCTTAACTAAATGCCACTCCTCTTCACCTCCTGTTGATAGCTCTTAACTAAATGCCACTCCTCCTCACCTCTCTGTTGATAGCTCTTAACTAAATACCACTCCTCCTCACCTCTCTGTTGATAGCTCTTAACAAAATGCCAATCCTCTTCACCTCTCTGTTGATAGCTCTTAACTAAATGGAATTCCTCTTCACCTCTCTGTTGGTAGCTCTTATCTAAATGCCACTCCTCTTCAACTCTCTGTTGATAGCTCTTAACTAAATGCCAATCCTCTTCACCTTTCTGTTTATAGCTCTTAGCAAATGCCAATCCTCTTTACCTCTCTGTTGATAGCTCTTAACTAAATGCCAATCCTCTTCACCTATGTTGATAGCTCTTAACTAAATGCCAATCCTCTTCACCTTTCTGTTTATAGCTCTTAGCTAAATGCCAATCCTCTTCACCTATGTTGATAGCTCTTAACTAAATGCCACTCCTCTTCACCTCCTGTTGATAGCTCTTAACTAAATGGAATTCCTCTTCACCTCTCTGTTGGTAGCTCTTAACTAAATGCCACTCCTCTTCACCTCTCTGTTGATAGCTCTTAACTAAATGCCAATCCTCTTCACCTATGTTGATAGCTCTTAACTAAATGCCACTCCTCTTCACCTCCTGTTGATAGCTCTTAACTAAATGCCACTCCTCTTCACCTCTCTGTTGATAGCTCTTAACTAAATGCCACTCCTCTGCACCTCTCTGTTGATAGCTCTTAACTAAATGCCAATCCTCTTCACCTATGTTGATAGCTCTTAACTAAATGCCACTCCTCTTCACCTCTCTGTTGATAGCTCTTAACTAAATGCCACTCCTCTTCACCTCTCTGTTGATAGCTCTTAACTAAATGCAATTCCTCTTCACCTCTCTGTTGATAGCTCTTAACTAAATGCCACTCCTCTTCACCTCTCTGTTGATAGCTCCTGGCTAAATGTCACTTCTCTTCACCACTCTGTTGCTAGCTCTTAAATAAATGCGAATCCTCTTCACCTCTCTGTTGATAGCTCTTAACTAAATGCCAATCCTCTTCACCTATGTTGATAGCTCTTAACTAAATGCCACTCCTCTTCACCTCCTGTTGATAGCTCTTAACTAAATGCCACTCCTCCTCACCTCTCTGTTGATAGCTCTTAACTAAATACCACTCCTCCTCACCTCTCTGTTGATAGCTCTTAACTAAATGCCAATCCTCTTCACCTCTCTGTTGATAGTTCTTAACTAAATGGAATTCCTCTTCACCTCTCTGTTGGTAGCTCTTATCTAAATGCCACTCCTCTTCAACTCTCTGTTGATAGCTCTTAACTAAATGCCAATCCTCTTCACCTTTCTGTTTATAGCTCTTAGCTAAATGCCAATCCTCTTTACCTCTCTGTTGATAGCTCTTAACTAAATGCCAATCCTCTTCATCTATGTTGATAGCTCTTAACTAAATGCCACTCCTCTTCACCTCCTGTTGATAGCTCTTAACTAAATGCCACTCCTCTTCACCTCTCTGTTGATAGCTCTTAACAAAATACCACTCCTCTTCACCTCCTGTTGATAGCTCTTAACTAAATGGAATTCCTCTTCACCTCTCTGTTGGTAGCTCTTAACTAAATGCCACTCCTCTTCACCTCTCTGTTGATAGCTCTTAACTAAATGCCAATCCTCTTCACCTATGTTCATAGCTCTTAACTAAATGCCACTCCTCTTCACCTCCTGTTGATAGCTCTTAACTAAATGCCACTCCTCTTCACCTCTCTGTTGATAGCTCTTAACTAAATGCCACTCCTCTGCACCTCTCTGTTGATAGCTCTTAACTAAATGCCAATCCTCTTCACCTATGTTGATAGCTCTTAACTAAATGCCACTCCTCTTCACCTCTCTGTTGATAGCTCTTAACTAAATGCCACTCCTCTTCACCTCTCTGTTGATAGCTCTTAACTAAATGCAATTCCTCTTCACCTCTCTGTTGATAACTCTTAACTAAATGCCACTCCTCTTCACCTCTCTGTTGATAGCTCCTGGCTAAATGTCACTTCTCTTCACCACTCTGTTGCTAGCTCTTAACTAAATGCCAATCCTCTTCACCTCTCTGTTGATAGCTCTTAACTAAATGACACTCCTCTTCACCTCTCTGTTGATAGCTCTTAACTAAATGCCAATCCTCTTCGCCTCTCTGTTGATAGCTCTTAGCTAAATGTCACTTCTCTTCACCTCTCTGTTGATAGCTCTTAACTAAATGCCACTCCTCTTCACCTCTGTTGATAGCTCTTAACTAAATGCCAATCCTCTTCACCTCTCTGTTGATAGCTCTTAACTAAATGCCACTCCTCTTCACCTCTCTGTTGATAGCTCTTAACTAAATGCCAATCCTCTTCACCTCTCTGTTGATAGCTCTTAACTAAATGCCAATCCTCTTCACCTATGTTGATAGCTCTTAACTAAATGCCACTCCTCTTCACCTCCTGTTGATAGCTCTTAACTAAATGCCACTCCTCTTCACCTCTCTGTTGATAGCTCTTAGCTAAATACCACTCCTCTTCACCTCTCTGTTGATAGCTCTTAACTAAATGCCAATCCTCTTCACCTCTCTGTTGGTAGCTCTTATCTAAATGCCACTCCTCTTCCACTCTCTGTTGATAGCTCTTAACTAAATGCCAATCCTCTTCACCTTTCTGTTTATAGCTCTTAGCTAAATGCCAAACCTCTTCACCTCTCTCTTGATAGCTCTTAACTAAATGCCAATCCTCTTCACCTATGTTGATAGGTCGTAACTAAATGCCACTCCTCTTCACCTTTCTGTTGATAGCTCTTAACTAAATGCCACTCCTCTTCACCTCTCTGTTGATAGCTCTTAACTAAATGCCAATCCTCTTCACCTCTCTGTTGATAGCTCTTAGCTAAATGCCAATCCTCTTCACTTATGTTGATAGCTCTTAACTAAATGCCACTCCTCTTCACCTCCTGTTGATAGCTCTTAACTAAATGCCACTCCTCTTCACCTCTCTGTTGATAGCTCTTAACTAAATACCACTCCTCTTCACCTCTGTGTTGATAGCTCGTAACTAAATGCCACTCCTCTGCACCTCTCTGTTGATAGCTCTTAACTAAATGCCAATCCTCTTCACCTATGTTGATAGCTCTTAACTAAATGCCACTCCTCTTCATTTCTCTGTTGATAGCTCTTAACTAAATGCCACTCCTCTTCACCTCTCTGTTGATAGCTCTTAACTAAATGCAATTCCTCTTCACCTCTCTGTTGATAGCTCTTAACTAAATGCCACTCCTCTTCACCTCTCTGTTGATAGCTCCTGGCTAAATGTCACTTCTCTTCACCACTCTGTTGCTAGCTCTTAACTAAATGACAATTCTCTTCACCTCTCTGTTCCTAGCTCTTAACTAAATGCCAATCCTCTTCACCTCTCTGTTGATAGCTCTTAACTAAATGACACTCCTCTTCACCTCTCTGTTGATAGCTCTTAACTAAATGCCAATCCTCTTCGCCTCTCTGTTGATAGCTCTTAGCTAAATGTCACTTCTTTTACCTCTCTGTTGATAGCTCTTAACTAAATGCCACTCCTCTTCACCTCTGTTGATATCTCTTAACTAAATGCCAATCCTCTTCACCTCTCTGTTGATAGCTCTTAACTAAATGTCACTCCTCTTCACCTCTCTGTTGATAGCTCTTAACTAAATGCCAATCCTCTTCACCTCTCTGTTGATAGCTCTTAACTAAATGCCAATCCTCTTCACCTATGTTGATAGCTCTTAACTAAATGCCACTCCTCTTCACCTCCTGTTGATAGCTCTTAACTAAATACCACTCCTCTTCACCTCTCTGTTGATAGCTCTTAACTAAATGCCACTCCTCTTCACCTCCTGTTGATAGCTCTTAACTAAATGGAATTCCTCTTCACCTCTCTGTTGGTAGCTCTTAACTAAATGCCACTCCTCTTCACCTCTCTGTTGATAGCTCTTAACTAAATGCCAATCCTCTTCACCTATGTTCATAGCTCTTAACTAAATGCCACTCCTCTTCACCTCCTGTTGATAGCTCTTAACTAAATGCCACTCCTCTTCACCTCTCTGTTGATAGCTCTTAACTAAATGCCACTCCTCTGCACCTCTCTGTTGATAGCTCTTAACTAAATGCCAATCCTCTTCACCTATGTTGATAGCTCTTAACTAAATGCCACTCCTCTTCACCTCTCTGTTGATAGCTCTTAACTAAATGCCACTCCTCTTCACCTCTCTGTTGATAGCTCTTAACTAAATGCAATTCCTCTTCACCTCTCTGTTGATAGCTCTTAACTAAATGCCACTCCTCTTCACCTCTCTGTTGATAGCTCCTGTCTAAATGTCACTTCTCTTCACCACTCTGTTGCTAGCTCTTAACTAAATGCCAATCCTCTTCACCTCTCTGTTGATAGCTCTTAACTAAATGACACTCCTCTTCACCTCTCTGTTGATAGCTCTTAACTAAATGCCAATCCTCTTCGCCTCTCTGTTGATAGCTCTTAGTTAAATGTCACTTCTCTTCACCTCTCTGTTGATAGCTCTTAACTAAATGCCACTCCTCTTCACCTCTGTTGATAGCTCTTAACTAAATGCCAATCCTCTTCACCTCTCTGTTGATAGCTCTTAACTAAATGCCACTCCTCTTCACCTCTCTGTTGATAGCTCTTAACTAAATGCCAATCCTCTTCACCTCTCTGTTGATAGCTCTTAACTAAATGCCAATCCTCTTCACCTATGTTGATAGCTCTTAACTAAATGCCACTCCTCTTCACCTCCTGTTGATAGCTCTTAACTAAATGCCACTCCTCTTCACCTCTCTGTTGATAGCTCTTAGCTAAATACCACTCCTCTTCACCTCTCTGTTGATAGCTCTTAACTAAATGCCAATCCTCTTCACCTCTCTGTTGGTAGCTCTTATCTAAATGCCACTCCTCTTCAACTCTCTGTTGATAGCTCTTAACTAAATGCCAATCCTCTTCACCTTTCTGTTTATAGCTCTTAGCTAAATGCCAATCCTCTTCACCTCTCTCTTGATAGCTCTTAGCTAAATGCCAATCCTCTTCACCTATGTTGATAGCTCTTAACTAAATGCCACTCCTCTTCACCTCCTGTTGATGGCTCTTAACTAAATGCCACTCCTCTTCACCTCTCTGTTGATAGCTCTTAACTAAATGCCAATCATCTTCACCTTTCTGTTTATAGCTCTTAGCTAAATGCCAATCCTCTGCACCTCTCTGTTGATAGCTCTTAACTAAATGCCAATCCTCTTCACCTATGTTGATAGGTCGTAACTAAATGCCACTCCTCTTCACCTTTCTGTTGATAGCTCTTAACTAAATGCCACTCCTCTTCACCTCTCTGTTGATAGCTCTTAACTAAATGCCAATCCTCTTCACCTCTCTGTTGATAGCTCTTAGCTAAATGCCAATCCTCTTCACTTATGTTGATAGCTCTTAACTAAATGCCACTCCTCTTCACCTCCTGTTGATAGCTCTTAACTAAATGCCAATCCTCTTCGCCTCTCTGTTGATAGCTCTTAGCTAAATGTCACTTCTTTTACCTCTCTGTTGATAGCTCTTAACTAAATGCCACTCCTCTTCACCTCTGTTGATATCTCTTAACTAAATGCCAATCCTCTTCACCTCTCTGTTGATAGCTCTTAACTAAATGCCACTCCTCTTCACCTCTCTGTTGATAGCTCTTAACTAAATGCCAATCCTCTTCACCTCTCTGTTGATAGCTCTTAACTAAATGCCAATCCTCTTCACCTATGTTGATAGCTCTTAACTAAATGCCACTCCTCTTCACCTCCTGTTGATAGCTCTTAACTAAATACCACTCCTCTTCACCTCTCTGTTGATAGCTCTTAACTAAATGCCACTCCTCTTCACCTCCTGTTGATAGCTCTTAACTAAATGGAATTCCTCTTCACCTCTCTGTTGGTAGCTCTTAACTAAATGCCACTCCTCTTCACCTCTCTGTTGATAGCTCTTAACTAAATGCCAATCCTCTTCACCTATGTTCATAGCTCTTAACTAAATGCCACTCCTCTTCACCTCCTGTTGATAGCTCTTAACTAAATGCCACTCCTCTTCACCTCTCTGTTGATAGCTCTTAACTAAATGCCACTCCTCTGCACCTCTCTGTTGATAGCTCTTAACTAAATGCCAATCCTCTTCACCTATGTTGATAGCTCTTAACTAAATGCCACTCCTCTTCACCTCTCTGTTGATAGCTCTTAACTAAATGCCACTCCTCTTCACCTCTCTGTTGATAGCTCCTGGCTAAATGTCACTTCTCTTCACCACTCTGTTGCTAGCTCTTAACTAAATGCCAATCCTCTTCACCTCTCTGTTGATAGCTCTTAACTAAATGACACTCCTCTTCACCTCTCTGTTGATAGCTCTTAACTAAATGCCAATCCTCTTCGCCTCTCTGTTGATAGCTCTTAGCTAAATGTCACTTCTCTTCACCTCTCTGTTGATAGCTCTTAACTAAATGCCACTCCTCTTCACCTCTGTTGATAGCTCTTAACTAAATGCCAATCCTCTTCACCTCTCTGTTGATAGCTCTTAACTAAATGCCACTCCTCTTCACCTCTCTGTTGATAGCTCTTAACTAAATGCCAATCCTCTTCACCTCTCTGTTGATAGCTCTTAACTAAATGCCAATCCTCTTCACCTATGTTGATAGCTCTTAACTAAATGCCACTCCTCTTCACCTCCTGTTGATAGCTCTTAACTAAATGCCACTCCTCTTCACCTCTCTGTTGATAGCTCTTAGCTAAATACCACTCCTCTTCACCTCTCTGTTGATAGCTCTTAACTAAATGCCAATCCTCTTCACCTATGTTGATAGCTCTTAACTAAATGCCACTCCTCTTCACCTCTCTGTTGATAGCTCTTAACTAAATGCCACTCCTCTTCACCTCTCTGTTGATAGCTCTTAACTAAATGCAATTCCTCTTCACCTCTCTGTTGATAGCTCTTAACTAAATGCCACTCCTCTTCACCTCTCTGTTGATAGCTCCTGGCTAAATGTCACTTCTCTTCACCACTCTGTTGCTAGCTCTTAACTAAATGCCAATCCTCTTCACCTCTCTGTTGATAGCTCTTAACTAAATGACACTCCTCTTCACCTCTCTGTTGATAGCTCTTAACTAAATGCCAATCCTCTTCGCCTCTCTGTTGATAGCTCTTAGCTAAATGTCACTTCTCTTCACCTCTCTGTTGATAGCTCTTAACTAAATGCCACTCCTCTTCACCTCTGTTGATAGCTCTTAACTAAATGCCAATCCTCTTCACCTCTCTGTTGATAGCTCTTAACTAAATGCCACTCCTCTTCACCTCTCTGTTGATAGCTCTTAACTAAATGCCAATCCTCTTCACCTCTCTGTTGATAGCTCTTAACTAAATGCCAATCCTCTTCACCTATGTTGATAGCTCTTAACTAAATGCCACTCCTCTTCACCTCCTGTTGATAGCTCTTAACTAAATGCCACTCCTCTTCACCTCTCTGTTGATAGCTCTTAGCTAAATACCACTCCTCTTCACCTCTCTGTTGATAGCTCTTAACTAAATGCCAATCCTCTTCACCTCTCTGTTGGTAGCTCTTATCTAAATGCCACTCCTCTTCAACTCTCTGTTGATAGCTCTTAACTAAATGCCAATCCTCTTCACCTTTCTGTTTATAGCTCTTAGCTAAATGCCAATCCTCTTCACCTCTCTCTTGATAGCTCTTAGCTAAATGCCAATCCTCTTCACCTATGTTGATAGCTCTTAACTAAATGCCACTCCTCTTCACCTCCTGTTGATGGCTCTTAACTAAATGCCACTCCTCTTCACCTCTCTGTTGATAGCTCTTAACTAAATACCACTCCTCTTCACCTCTCTGTTGATAGCTCTTAACTAAATGCCAATCATCTTCACCTTTCTGTTTATAGCTCTTAGCTAAATGCCAATCCTCTGCACCTCTCTGTTGATAGCTCTTAACTAAATGCCAATCCTCTTCACCTATGTTGATAGGTCGTAACTAAATGCCACTCCTCTTCACCTTTCTGTTGATAGCTCTTAACTAAATGCCACTCCTCTTCACCTCTCTGTTGATAGCTCTTAACTAAATGCCAATCCTCTTCACCTCTCTGTTGATAGCTCTTAGCTAAATGCCAATCCTCTTCACTTATGTTGATAGCTCTTAACTAAATGCCACTCCTCTTCACCTCCTGTTGATAGCTCTTAACTAAATGCCACTCCTCTTCACCTCTCTGTTGATAGCTCTTAACTAAATACCACTCCTCTTCACCTCTGTGTTGATAGCTCGTAACTAAATGCCACTCCTCTGCACCTCTCTGTTGATAGCTCTTAACTAAATGCCAATCCTCTTCACCTATGTTGATAGCTCTTAACTAAATGCCACTCCTCTTCATTTCTCTGTTGATAGCTCTTAACTAAATGCCACTCCTCTTCACCTCTCTGTTGATAGCTCTTAACTAAATGCAATTCCTCTTCACCTCTCTGTTGATAGCTCTTAACTAAATGCCACTCCTCTTCACCTCTCTGTTGATAGCTCCTGGCTAAATGTCACTTCTCTTCACCACTCTGTTGCTAGCTCTTAACTAAATGACAATTCTCTTCACCTCTCTGTTCCTAGCTCTTAACTAAATGCCAATCCTCTTCACCTCTCTGTTGATAGCTCTTAACTAAATGACACTCCTCTTCACCTCTCTGTTGATGGCTCTTAACTAAATGCCAATCCTCTTCGCCTCTCTGTTGATAGCTCTTAGCTAAATGTCACTTCTTTTACCTCTCTGTTGATAGCTCTTAACTAAATGCCACTCCTCTTCACCTCTGTTGATATCTCTTAACTAAATGCCAATCCTCTTCACCTCTCTGTTGATAGCTCTTAACTAAATGCCACTCCTCTTCACCTCTCTGTTGATAGCTCTTAACTAAATGCCAATCCTCTTCACCTCTCTGTTGATAGCTCTTAACTAAATGCCAATCCTCTTCACCTATGTTGATAGCTCTTAACTAAATGCCACTCCTCTTCACCTCCTGTTGATAGCTCTTAACTAAATACCACTCCTCTTCACCTCTCTGTTGATAGCTCTTAACTAAATGCCACTCCTCTTCACCTCCTGTTGATAGCTCTTAACTAAATGGAATTCCTCTTCACCTCTCTGTTGGTAGCTCTTAACTAAATGCCACTCCTCTTCACCTCTCTGTTGATAGCTCTTAACTAAATGCCAATCCTCTTCACCTATGTTCATAGCTCTTAACTAAATGCCACTCCTCTTCACCTCCTGTTGATAGCTCTTAACTAAATGCCACTCCTCTTCACCTCTCTGTTGATAGCTCTTAACTAAATGCCACTCCTCTGCACCTCTCTGTTGATAGCTCTTAACTAAATGCCAATCCTCTTCACCTATGTTGATAGCTCTTAACTAAATGCCACTCCTCTTCACCTCTCTGTTGATAGCTCTTAACTAAATGCCACTCCTCTTCACCTCTCTGTTGATAGCTCTTAACTAAATGCAATTCCTCTTCACCTCTCTGTTGATAGCTCTTAACTAAATGCCACTCCTCTTCACCTCTCTGTTGATAGCTCTTGGCTAAATGTCACTTCTCTTCACCACTCTGTTGCTAGCTCTTAACTAAATGCCAATCCTCTTCACCTCTCTGTTGATAGCTCTTAACTAAATGACACTCCTCTTCACCTCTCTGTTGATAGCTCTTAACTAAATGCCAATCCTCTTCGCCTCTCTGTTGATAGCTCTTAGCTAAATGTCACTTCTCTTCACCTCTCTGTTGATAGCTCTTAACTAAATGCCACTCCTCTTCACCTCTGTTGATAGCTCTTAACTAAATGCCAATCCTCTTCACCTCTCTGTTGATAGCTCTTAACTAAATGCCACTCCTCTTCACCTCTCTGTTGATAGCTCTTAACTAAATGCCAATCCTCTTCACCTCTCTGTTGATAGCTCTTAACTAAATGCCAATCCTCTTCACCTATGTTGATAGCTCTTAACTAAATGCCACTCCTCTTCACCTCCTGTTGATAGCTCTTAACTAAATGCCACTCCTCTTCACCTCTCTGTTGATAGCTCTTAGCTAAATACCACTCCTCTTCACCTCTCTGTTGATAGCTCTTAACTAAATGCCAATCCTCTTCACCTCTCTGTTGGTAGCTCTTATCTAAATGCCACTCCTCTTCAACTCTCTGTTGATAGCTCTTAACTAAATGCCAATCCTCTTCACCTTTCTGTTTATAGCTCTTAGCTAAATGCCAATCCTCTTCACCTCTCTCTTGATAGCTCTTAGCTAAATGCCAATCCTCTTCACCTATGTTGATAGCTCTTAACTAAATGCCACTCCTCTTCACCTCCTGTTGATGGCTCTTAGCTAAATGCCACTCCTCTTCACCTCTCTGTTGATAGCTCTTAACTAAATACCACTCCTCTTCACCTCTCTGTTGATAGCTCTTAACTAAATGCCAATCATCTTCACCTTTCTGTTTATAGCTCTTAGCTAAATGCCAATCCTCTGCACCTCTCTGTTGATAGCTCTTAACTAAATGCCAATCCTCTTCACCTATGTTGATAGGTCGTAACTAAATGCCACTCCTCTTCACCTTTCTGTTGATAGCTCTTAACTAAATGCCACTCCTCTTCACCTCTCTGTTGATAGCTCTTAACTAAATGCCAATCCTCTTCACCTCTCTGTTGATAGCTCTTAGCTAAATGCCAATCCTCTTCACTTATGTTGATAGCTCTTAACTAAATGCCAATCCTCTTCACCTCCTGTTGATAGCTCTTAACTAAATGCCACTCCTCTTCACCTCTCTGTTGATAGCTCTTAACTAAATACCACTCCTCTTCACCTCTGTGTTGATAGCTCGTAACTAAATGCCACTCCTCTGCACCTCTCTGTTGATAGCTCTTAACTAAATGCCAATCCTCTTCACCTATGTTGATAGCTCTTAACTAAATGCCACTCCTCTTCATTTCTCTGTTGATAGCTCTTAACTAAATGCCACTCCTCTTCACCTCTCTGTTGATAGCTCTTAACTAAATGCAATTCCTCTTCACCTCTCTGTTGATAGCTCTTAACTAAATGCCACTCCTCTTCACCTCTCTGTTGATAGCTCCTGGCTAAATGTCACTTCTCTTCACCACTCTGTTGCTAGCTCTTAACTAAATGACAATTCTCTTCACCTCTCTGTTCCTAGCTCTTAACTAAATGCCAATCCTCTTCACCTCTCTGTTGATAGCTCTTAACTAAATGACACTCCTCTTCACCTCTCTGTTGATAGCTCTTAACTAAATGCCAATCCTCTTCGCCTCTCTGTTGATAGCTCTTAGCTAAATGTCACTTCTTTTACCTCTCTGTTGATAGCTCTTAACTAAATGCCACTCCTCTTCACCTCTGTTGATATCTCTTAACTAAATGCCAATCCTCTTCACCTCTCTGTTGATAGCTCTTAACTAAATGCCACTCCTCTTCACCTCTCTGTTGATAGCTCTTAACTAAATGCCAATCCTCTTCACCTCTCTGTTGATAGCTCTTAACTAAATGCCAATCCTCTTCACCTATGTTGATAGCTCTTAACTAAATGCCACTCCTCTTCACCTCCTGTTGATAGCTCTTAACTAAATACCACTCCTCTTCACCTCTCTGTTGATAGCTCTTAACTAAATACCACTCCTCTTCACCTCTCTGTTGATAGCTCTTAACTAAATGCCAATCCTCTTCGCCTCTCTGTTGATAGCTCTTAGCTAAATGTCACTTCTCTTCACCTCTCTGTTGATAGCTCTTAACTAAATGCCACTCCTCTTCACCTCTGTTGATAGCTCTTAACTAAATGCCAATCCTCTTCACCTCTCTGTTGATAGCTCTTAACTAAATGCCACTCCTCTTCACCTCTCTGTTGATAGCTCTTAGCTAAATGCCAATCCTCTTCACCTCTCTGTTGATAGCTCTTATCTAAATGCCAATCCTCTTCACCTATGTTGATAGCTCTTAACTAAATGCCACTCCTCTTCACCTCCTGTTGATAGCTCTTAACTAAATGCCACTCCTCCTCACCTCTCTGTTGATAGCTCTTAACTAAATACCACTCCTCCTCACCTCTCTGTTGATAGCTCTTAACTAAATGCCAATCCTCTTCACCTCTCTGTTGATAGCTCTTAACTAAATGGAATTCCTCTTCACCTCTCTGTTGGTAGCTCTTATCTAAATGCCACTCCTCTTCAACTCTCTGTTGATAGCTCTTAACTAAATGCCAATCCTCTTCACCTTTCTGTTTATAGCTCTTAGCTAAATGCCAATCCTCTTTACCTCTCTGTTGATAGCTCTTAACTAAATGCCAATCCTCTTCACCTATGTTGATAGCTCTTAACTAAATGCCACTCCTCTTCACCTCTCTGTTGATAGCTCTTAACTAAATACCACTCCTCTTCACCTCTGTGTTGATAGCTCATAACTAAATGCCAATCCTCTTCACCTTTCTGTTTATAGCTCTTAGCTAAATGCCAATCCTCTTCACCTATGTTGATAGCTCTTAACTAAATGCCACTCCTCTTCACCTCCTGTTGATAGCTCTTAACTAAATGGAATTCCTCTTCACCTCTCTGTTGGTAGCTCTTAACTAAATGCCACTCCTCTTCACCTCTCTTTTGATAGCTCTTAACTAAATGCCAATCCTCTTCACCTATGTTGATAGCTCTTAACTAAATGCCACTCCTCTTCACCTCCTGTTGATAGCTCTTAACTAAATGCCACTCCTCTTCACCTCTCTGTTGATAGCTCTTAACTAAATGCCACTCCTCTGCACCTCTCTGTTGATAGCTCTGAACTAAATGCCAATCCTCTTCACCTATGTTGATAGCTCTTAACTAAATGCCACTCCTCTTCACCTCTCTGTTGATAGCCCTTAACTAAATGCCACTCCTCTTCACCTCTCTGTTGATAGCTCTTAACTAAATGCAATTCCTCTTCACCTCTCTGTTGATAGCTCTTAACTAAATGCCACTCCTCTTCACCTCTCTGTTGATAGCTCCTGGCTAAATGTCACTTCTCTTCACCACTCTGTTGCTAGCTCTTAAATAAATGCCAATCCTCTTCATCTCTCTGTTGATAGCTCTTAACTAAATGCCAATCCTCTTCACCTATGTTGATAGCTCTTAACTAAATGCCACTCCTCTTCACCTCCTGTTGATAGCTCTTAACTAAATGCCACTCCTCCTCACCTCTCTGTTGATAGCTCTTAACTAAATACCACTCCTCCTCACCTCTCTGTTGATAGCTCTTAACTAAATGTCAATCCTCTTCACCTCTCTGTTGATAGCTCTTAACTAAATGGAATTCCTCTTCACCTCTCTGTTGGTAGCTCTTATCTAAATGCCACTCCTCTTCAACTCTCTGTTGATAGCTCTTAACTAAATGCCAATCCTCTTCACCTTTCTGTTTATAGCTCTTAGCTAAATGCCAATCCTCTTTACCTCTCTGTTGATAGCTCTTAGCTAAATGCCAATCCTCTTCACCTATGTTGATAGCTCTTAACTAAATGCCACTCCTCTTCACCTCCTGTTGATAGCTCTTAACTAAATGCCACGCCTCTTCACCTCTCTGTTGATAGCTCTTAGCTAAATGCCAATCCTCTTCACCTTTCTGTTTATAGCTCTTAGCTAAATGCCAATCCTCTTCACCTATGTTGATAGCTCTTAACTAAATGCCACTCCTCTTCACCTCCTGTTGATAGCTCTTAACTAAATGGAATTCCTCTTCACCTCTCTGTTGGTAGCTCTTAACTAAATGCCACTCCTCTTCACCTCTCTTTTGATAGCTCTTAACTAAATGCCAATCCTCTTCACCTATGTTGATAACTCTTAACTAAATGCCACTCCTCTTCACCTCCTGTTGATAGCTCTTAACTAAATGCCACTCCTCTTCACCTCTCTGTTGATAGCTCTTAACTAAATGCCACTCCTCTGCACCTCTCTGTTGATAGCTCTGAACTAAATGCCAATCCTCTTCACCTATGTTGATAGATCTTAACTAAATGCCACTCCTCTTCACCTCTCTGTTGATAGCTCTTAACTAAATGCCACTCCTCTTCACCTCTCTGTTGATAGCTCTTAACTAAATGCAATTCCTCTTCATCTCTCTGTTGATAGCTCTTAACTAAATGCCACTCCTCTTCACCTCTCTGTTGATAGCTCCTGGCTAAATGTCACTTCTCTTCACCACTCTGTTGCTAGCTCTTAAATAAATGCCAATCCTCTTCATCTCTCTGTTGATAGCTCTTAACTAAATGCCAATCCTCTTCACCTATGTTGATAGCTCTTAACTAAATGCCACTCCTCTTCACCTCCTGTTGATAGCTCTTAACTAAATGCCACTCCTCCTCACCTCTCTGTTGATAGCTCTTAACTAAATACCACTCCTCCTCACCTCTCTGTTGATAGCTCTTAACTAAATGCCAATCCTCTTCACCTCTCTGTTGATAGCTCTTAACTAAATGGAATTCCTCTTCACCTCTCTGTTGGTAGCTCTTATCTAAATGCCACTCCTCTTCAACTCTCTGTTGATAGCTCTTAACTAAATGCCAATCCTCTTCACCTTTCTGTTTATAGCTCTTAGCTAAATGCCAATCCTCTTTACCTCTCTGTTGATAGCTCTTAACTAAATGCCAATCCTCTTCACCTATGTTGATAGCTCTTAACTAAATGCCACTCCTCTTCACCTCCTGTTGATAGCTCTTAACTAAATGCCACGCCTCTTCACCTCTCTGTTGATAGCTCTTAACAAAATACCACTCCTCTTCACCTCTGTGTTGATAGCTCTTAACTAAATGCCAATCCTCTTCACCTTTCTGTTTATAGCTCTTAGCTAAATGCCAATCCTCTTCACCTATGTTGATAGCTCTTAACTAAATGCCACTCCTCTTCACCTCCTGTTGATAGCTCTTAACTAAATGGAATTCCTCTTCACCTCTCTGTTGGTAGCTCTTAACTAAATGCCACTCCTCTTCACCTCTCTGTTGATAGCTCTTAACTAAATGCCAATCCTCTTCACCTATGTTCATAGCTCTTAACTAAATGCCACTCCTCTTCACCTCCTGTTGATAGCTCTTAACTAAATGCCACTCCTCTTCACCTCTCTGTTGATAGCTCTTAACTAAATGCCACTCCTCTGCACCTCTCTGTTGATAGCTCTTAACTAAATGCCAATCCTCTTCACCTATGTTGATAGCTCTTAACTAAATGCCACTCCTCTTCACCTCTCTGTTGATAGCTCTTAACTAAATGCCACTCCTCTTCACCTCTCTGTTGATAGCTCTTAACTAAATGCAATTCCTCTTCACCTCTCTGTTGATAGCTCTTAACTAAATGCCACTCCTCTTCACCTCTCTGATGATAGCTCCTGGCTAAATGTCACTTCTCTTCACCACTCTGTTGCTAGCTCTTAACTAAATGCCAATCCTCTTCACCTCTCTGTTGATAGCTCTTAACTAAATGACACTCCTCTTCACCTCTCTGTTGATAGCTCTTAACTAAATGCCAATCCTCTTCGCCTCTCTGTTGATAGCTCTTAGCTAAATGTCACTTCTCTTCACCTCTCTGTTGATAGCTCTTAACTAAATGCCACTCCTCTTCACCTCTGTTGATAGCTCTTAACTAAATGCCAATCCTCTTCACCTCTCTGTTGATAGCTCTTAACTAAATGCCACTCCTCTTCACCTCTCTGTTGATAGCTCTTAACTAAATGCCAATCCTCTTCACCTCTCTGTTGATAGCTCTTAACTAAATGCCAATCCTCTTCACCTATGTTGATAGCTCTTAACTAAATGCCACTCCTCTTCACCTCCTGTTGATAGCTCTTAACTAAATGCCACTCCTCTTCACCTCTCTGTTGATAGCTCTTAACTAAATACCACTCCTCTTCACCTCTCTGTTGATAGCTCTTAACTAAATGCCAATCCTCTTCACCTCTCTGTTGGTAGCTCTTATCTAAATGCCACTCCTCTTCAACTCTCTGTTGATAGCTCTTAACTAAATGCCAATCCTCTTCACCTTTCTGTTTATAGCTCTTAGCTAAATGCCAATCCTCTTCACCTCTCTCTTGATAGCTCTTAACTAAATGCCAATCCTCTTCACCTCCTGTTGATGGCTCTTAACTAAATGCCACTCCTCTTCACCTCTCTGTTGATAGCTCTTAACTAAATACCACTCCTCTTCACCTCTCTGTTGATAGCTCTTAACTAAATGCCAATCATCTTCACCTTTCTGTTTATTGCTCTTAGCTAAATGCCAATCCTCTGCACCTCTCTGTTGATAGCTCTTAACTAAATGCCTATCCTCTTCACCTATGTTGATAGCTCGTAACTAAATGCCACTCCTCTTCACCTTTCTGTTGATAGCTCTTAACTAAATGCCACTCCTCTTCACCTCTCTGTTGATAGCTCTTAACTAAATGCCAATCCTCTTCACCTCTCAGTTGATAGCTCTTAACTAAATGCCACTCCTCTTCACCTCCTGTTGATAGCTCTTAACTAAATGCCACTCCTCTTCACCTCTCTGTTGATAGCTCTTAACTAAATACCACTCCTCTTCACCTCTCTGTTGATAGCTCTTAACAAAATGCCAATCCTCTTGACCTTTCTGTTTATAGCTCTTAGCTAAATGCCAATCCTCTTCACCTATTTTGATAGCTCTTAACTAAATGCCACTCATCTTCACCGCTGGTTGATAGCTCTTAACTAAATGGAATTCCTCTTCACCTCTCTGTTGGTAGCTCTTAACTAAATGCCACTCCTCTTCACCTCTCTGTTGATAGCTCTTAACTAAATGCCAATCCTCTTCACCTATGTTGATAGCTCTTAACTAAATGTCACTCCTCTTCACCTCCTGTTGATAGCTCTTAACTAAATGCCACTCCTCTTCACCTCTCTGTTGATAGCTCTTAACTAAATACCACTCCTCTTCACCTCTGTGTTGATAGCTCTTAACTAAATGCCACTCCTCTGCACCTCTCTGTTGATAGCTCTTAGCTAAATGCCAATCCTCTTCACCTATGTTGATAGCTCTTAACTAAATGCCACTCCTCTTCACCTCTCTGTTGATAGCTCTTAACTAAATGCCAATCATCTTCACCTTTCTGTTTATAGCTCTTAGCTAAATGCCAATCCTCTGCACCTCTCTGTTGATAGCTCTTAACTAAATGCCAATCCTCTTCACCTATGTTGATAGGTCGTAACTAAATGCCACTCCTCTTCACCTTTCTGTTGATAGCTCTTAACTAAATGCCACTCCTCTTCACCTCTCTGTTGATAGCTCTTAACTAAATGCCAATCCTCTTCACTTCTCTGTTGATAGCTCTTAGCTAAATGCCAATCCTCTTCACTTATGTTGATAGCTCTTAACTAAATGCCACTCCTCTTCACCTCCTGTTGATAGCTCTTAACTAAATGCCACTCCTCTTCACCTCTCTGTTGATAGCTCTTAACTAAATACCACTCCTCTTCACCTCTGTGTTGATAGCTCGTAACTAAATGCCACTCTTCTGCACCTCTCTGTTGATAGCTCTTAACTAAATGCCAATCCTCTTCACCTATGTTGATAGCTCTTAACTAAATGCCACTCCTCTTCATTTCTCTGTTGATAGCTCTTAACTAAATGCCACTCCTCTTCACCTCCTGTTGATAGCTCTTAACTAAATGCAATTCCTCTTCACCTCTCTGTTGGTAGCTCTTAACTAAATGCCACTCCTCTTCACCTCTCTTTTGATAGCTCTTAACTAAATGCCAATCCTCTTCACCTATGTTGATAACTCTTAACTAAATGCCACTCCTCTTCACCTCCTGTTGATAGCTCTTAACTAAATGCCACTCCTCTTCACCTCTCTGATGATAGCTCTTAACTAAATGCCACTCCTCTGCACCTCTCTGTTGATAGCTCTGAACTAAATGCCAATCCTCTTCACCTATGTTGATAGATCTTAACTAAATGCCACTCCTCTTCACCTCTCTGTTGATAGCTCTTAACTAAATGCCACTCCTCTTCACCTCTCTGTTGATAGCTCTTAACTAAATGCAATTCCTCTTCATCTCTCTGTTGATAGCTCTTAACTAAATGCCACTCCTCTTCACCTCTCTGTTGATAGCTCCTGGCTAAATGTCACTTCTCTTCACCACTCTGTTGCTAGCTCTTAAATAAATGCCAATCCTCTTCATCTCTCTGTTGATAGCTCTTAACTAAATGCCAATCCTCTTCACCTATGTTGATAGCTCTTAACTAAATGCCACTCCTCTTCACCTCCTGTTGATAGCTCTTAACTAAATGCCACTCCTCCTCACCTCTCTGTTGATAGCTCTTAACTAAATACCACTCCTCCTCACCTCTCTGTTGATAGCTCTTAACTAAATGCCAATCCTCTTCACCTCTCTGTTGATAGCTCTTAACTAAATGGAATTCCTCTTCACCTCTCTGTTGGTAGCTCTTATCTAAATGCCACTCCTCTTCAACTCTCTGTTGATAGCTCTTAACTAAATGCCAATCCTCTTCACCTTTCTGTTTATAGCTCTTAGCTAAATGCCAATCCTCTTTACCTCTCTGTTGATAGCTCTTAACTAAATGCCAATCCTCTTCACCTATGTTGATAGCTCTTAACTAAATGCCACTCCTCTTCACCTCCTGTTGATAGCTCTTAACTAAATGCCACGCCTCTTCACCTCTCTGTTGATAGCTCTTAACAAAATACCACTCCTCTTCACCTCTGTGTTGATAGCTCTTAACTAAATGCCAATCCTCTTCACCTTTCTGTTCATAGCTCTTAGCTAAATGCCAATCCTCTTCACCTATGTTGATAGCTCTTAACTAAATGCCACTCCTCTTCACCTCCTGTTGATAGCTCTTAACTAAATGGAATTCCTCTTCACCTCTCTGTTGGTAGCTCTTAACTAAATGCCACTCCTCTTCACCTCTCTGTTGATAGCTCTTAACTAAATGCCAATCCTCTTCACCTATGTTCATAGCTCTTAACTAAATGCCACTCCTCTTCACCTCCTGTTGATAGCTCTTAACTAAATGCCACTCCTCTTCACCTCTCTGTTGATAGCTCTTAACTAAATGCCACTCCTCTGCACCTCTCTGTTGATAGCTCTTAACTAAATGCCAATCCTCTTCACCTATGTTGATAGCTCTTAACTAAATGCCACTCCTCTTCACCTCTCTGTTGATAGCTCTTAACTAAATGCCACTCCTCTTCACCTCTCTGTTGATAGCTCTTAACTAAATGCAATTCCTCTTCACCTCTCTGTTGATAGCTCTTAACTAAATGCCACTCCTCTTCACCTCTCTGATGATAGCTCCTGGCTAAATGTCACTTCTCTTCACCACTCTGTTGCTAGCTCTTAACTAAATGCCAATCCTCTTCACCTCTCTGTTGATAGCTCTTAACTAAATGACACTCCTCTTCACCTCTCTGTTGATAGCTCTTAACTAAATGCCAATCCTCTTCGCCTCTCTGTTGATAGCTCTTAGCTAAATGTCACTTCTCTTCACCTCTCTGTTGATAGCTCTTAACTAAATGCCACTCCTCTTCACCTCTGTTGATAGCTCTTAACTAAATGCCAATCCTCTTCACCTCTCTGTTGATAGCTCTTAACTAAATGCCACTCCTCTTCACCTCTCTGTTGATAGCTCTTAACTAAATGCCAATCCTCTTCACCTCTCTGTTGATAGCTCTTGACTAAATGCCAATCCTCTTCACCTATGTTGATAGCTCTTAACTAAATGCCACTCCTCTTCACCTCCTGTTGATAGCTCTTAACTAAATGCCACTCCTCTTCACCTCTCTGTTGATAGCTCTTAACTAAATACCACTCCTCTTCACCTCTCTGTTGATAGCTCTTAACTAAATGCCAATCCTCTTCACCTCTCTGTTGGTAGCTCTTATCTAAATGCCACTCCTCTTCAACTCTCTGTTGATAGCTCTTAACTAAATGCCAATCCTCTTCACCTTTCTGTTTATAGCTCTTAGCTAAATGCCAATCCTCTTCACCTCTCTCTTGATAGCTCTTAACTAAATGCCAATCCTCTTCACCTCCTGTTGATGGCTCTTAACTAAATGCCACTCCTCTTCACCTCTCTGTTGATAGCTCTTAACTAAATACCACTCCTCTTCACCTCTCTGTTGATAGCTCTTAACTAAATGCCAATCATCTTCACCTTTCTGTTTATTGCTCTTAGCTAAATGCCAATCCTCTGCACCTCTCTGTTGATAGCTCTTAACTAAATGCCTATCCTCTTCACCTATGTTGATAGCTCGTAACTAAATGCCACTCCTCTTCACCTTTCTGTTGATAGCTCTTAACTAAATGCCACTCCTCTTCACCTCTCTGTTGATAGCTCTTAACTAAATGCCAATCCTCTTCACCTCTCAGTTGATAGCTCTTAACTAAATGCCACTCCTCTTCACCTCCTGTTGATAGATCTTAACTAAATGCCACTCCTCTTCACCTCTCTGTTGATAGCTCTTAACTAAATACCACTCCTCTTCACCTCTCTGTTGATAGCTCTTAACAAAATGCCAATCCTCTTGACCTTTCTGTTTATAGCTCTTAGCTAAATGCCAATCCTCTTCACCTATTTTGATAGCTCTTAACTAAATGCCACTCATCTTCACCGCTGGTTGATAGCTCTTAACTAAATGGAATTCCTCTTCACCTCTCTGTTGGTAGCTCTTAACTAAATGCCACTCCTCTTCACCTCTCTGTTGATAGCTCTTAACTAAATGCCAATCCTCTTCACCTATGTTGATAGCTCTTAACTAAATGTCACTCCTCTTCACCTCCTGTTGATAGCTCTTAACTAAATGCCACTCCTCTTCACCTCTCTGTTGATAGCTCTTAACTAAATACCACTCCTCTTCACCTCTGTGTTGATAGCTCTTAACTAAATGCCACTCCTCTGCACCTCTCTGTTGATAGCTCTTAGCTAAATGCCAATCCTCTTCACCTATGTTGATAGCTCTTAACTAAATGCCACTCCTCTTCACCTCTCTGTTGATAGCTCTTAACTAAATGCCAATCATCTTCACCTTTCTGTTTATAGCTCTTAGCTAAATGCCAATCCTCTGCACCTCTCTGTTGATAGCTCTTAACTAAATGCCAATCCTCTTCACCTATGTTGATAGGTCGTAACTAAATGCCACTCCTCTTCACCTTTCTGTTGATAGCTCTTAACTAAATGCCACTCCTCTTCACCTCTCTGTTGATAGCTCTTAACTAAATGCCAATCCTCTTCACCTCTCTGTTGATAGCTCTTAGCTAAATGCCAATCCTCTTCACTTATGTTGATAGCTCTTAACTAAATGCCACTCCTCTTCACCTCCTGTTGATAGCTCTTAACTAAATGCCACTCCTCTTCACCTCTCTGTTGATAGCTCTTAACTAAATACCACTCCTCTTCACCTCTGTGTTGATAGCTCGTAACTAAATGCCACTCCTCTGCACCTCTCTGTTGATAGCTCTTAACTAAATGCCAATCCTCTTCACCTATGTTGATAGCTCTTAACTAAATGCCACTCCTCTTCATTTCTCTGTTGATAGCTCTTAACTAAATGCCACTCCTCTTCACCTCTCTGTTGATAGCTCTTAACTAAATGCAATTCCTCTTCACCTCTCTGTTGATAGCTCTTAACTAAATGCCACTCCTCTTCACCTCTCTGTTGATAGCTCCTGGCTAAATGTCACTTCTCTTCACCACTCTGTTGCTAGCTCTTAACTAAATGACAATTCTCTTCACCTCTCTGTTCCTAGCTCTTAACTAAATGCCAATCCTCTTCACCTCTCTGTTGATAGCTCTTAACTAAATGACACTCCTCTTCACCTCTCTGTTGATAGCTCTTAACTAAATGCCAATCCTCTTCGCCTCTCTGTTGATAGCTCTTAGCTAAATGTCACTTCTTTTACCTCTCTGTTGATAGCTCTTAACTAAATGCCACTCCTCTTCACCTCTGTTGATATCTCTTAACTAAATGCCAATCCTCTTCACCTCTCTGTTGATAGCTCTTAACTAAATGCCACTCCTCTTCACCTCTCTGTTGATAGCTCTTAACTAAATGCCAATCCTCTTCACCTCTCTGTTGATAGCTCTTAACTAAATGCCAATCCTCTTCACCTATGTTGATAGCTCTTAACTAAATGCCACTCCTCTTCACCTCCTGTTGATAGCTCTTAACTAAATACCACTCCTCTTCACCTCTCTGTTGATAGCTCTTAACTAAATACCACTCCTCTTCACCTCTCTGTTGATAGCTCTTAACTAAATGCCAATCCTCTTCGCCTCTCTGTTGATAGCTCTTAGCTAAATGTCACTTCTCTTCACCTCTCTGTTGATAGCTCTTAACTAAATGCCACTCCTCTTCACCTCTGTTGATAGCTCTTAACTAAATGCCAATCCTCTTCACCTCTCTGTTGATAGCTCTTAACTAAATGCCACTCCTCTTCACCTCTCTGTTGATAGCTCTTAGCTAAATGCCAATCCTCTTCACCTCTCTGTTGATAGCTCTTATCTAAATGCCAATCCTCTTCACCTATGTTGATAGCTCTTAACTAAATGCCACTCCTCTTCACCTCCTGTTGATAGCTCTTAACTAAATGCCACTCCTCCTCACCTCTCTGTTGATAGCTCTTAACTAAATACCACTCCTCCTCACCTCTCTGTTGATAGCTCTTAACTAAATGCCAATCCTCTTCACCTCTCTGTTGATAGCTCTTAACTAAATGGAATTCCTCTTCACCTCTCTGTTGGTAGCTCTTATCTAAATGCCACTCCTCTTCAACTCTCTGTTGATAGCTCTTAACTAAATGCCAATCCTCTTCACCTTTCTGTTTATAGCTCTTAGCTAAATGCCAATCCTCTTTACCTCTCTGTTGATAGCTCTTAACTAAATGCCAATCCTCTTCACCTATGTTGATAGCTCTTAACTAAATGCCACTCCTCTTCACCTCCTGTTGATAGCTCTTAACTAAATGCCACTCCTCTTCACCTCTCTGTTGATAGCTCTTAACTAAATACCACTCCTCTTCACCTCTGTGTTGATAGCTCATAACTAAATGCCAATCCTCTTCACCTTTCTGTTTATAGCTCTTAGCTAAATGCCAATCCTCTTCACCTATGTTGATAGCTCTTAACTAAATGCCACTCCTCTTCACCTCCTGTTGATAGCTCTTAACTAAATGGAATTCCTCTTCACCTCTCTGTTGGTAGCTCTTAACTAAATGCCACTCCTCTTCACCTCTCTTTTGATAGCTCTTAACTAAATGCCAATCCTCTTCACCTATGTTGATAGCTCTTAACTAAATGCCACTCCTCTTCACCTCCTGTTGATAGCTCTTAACTAAATGCCACTCCTCTTCACCTCTCTGTTGATAGCTCTGAACTAAATGCCAATCCTCTTCACCTATGTTGATAGCTCTTAACTAAATGCCACTCCTCTTCACCTCTCTGTTGATAGCTCTTAACTAAATGCCACTCCTCTTCACCTCTCTGTTGATAGCTCTTAACTAAATGCAATTCCTCTTCACCTCTCTGTTGATAGCTCTTAACTAAATGCCACTCCTCTTCACCTCTCTGTTGATAGCTCCTGGCTAAATGTCACTTCTCTTCACCACTCTGTTGCTAGCTCTTAAATAAATGCCAATCCTCTTCATCTCTCTGTTGATAGCTCTTAACTAAATGCCAATCCTCTTCACCTATGTTGATAGCTCTTAACTAAATGCCACTCCTCTTCACCTCCTGTTGATAGCTCTTAACTAAATGCCACTCCTCCTCACCTCTCTGTTGATAGCTCTTAACTAAATACCACTCCTCCTCACCTCTCTGTTGATAGCTCTTAACTAAATGCCAATCCTCTTCACCTCTCTGTTGATAGCTCTTAACTAAATGGAATTCCTCTTCACCTCTCTGTTGGTAGCTCTTATCTAAATGCCACTCCTCTTCAACTCTCTGTTGATAGCTCTTAACTAAATGCCAATCCTCTTCACCTTTCTGTTTATAGCTCTTAGCTAAATGCCAATCCTCTTTACCTCTCTGTTGATAGCTCTTAACTAAATGCCAATCCTCTTCACCTATGTTGATAGCTCTTAACTAAATGCCACTCCTCTTCACCTCCTGTTGATAGCTCTTAACTAAATGCCACGCCTCTTCACCTCTCTGTTGATAGCTCTTAACAAAATACCACTCCTCTTCACCTCTGTGTTGATAGCTCTTAACTAAATGCCAATCCTCTTCACCTTTCTGTTTATAGCTCTTAGCTAAATGCCAATCCTCTTCACCTTTCTGTTTATAGCTCTTAGCTAAATGCCAATCCTCTTCACCTATGTTGATAGCTCTTAACTAAATGCCACTCCTCTTCACCTCCTGTTGATAGCTCTTAACTAAATGGAATTCCTCTTCACCTCTCTGTTGGTAGCTCTTAACTAAATGCCACTCCTCTTCACCTCTCTTTTGATAGCTCTTAACTAAATGCCAATCCTCTTCACCTATGTTGATAGCTCTTAACTAAATGCCACTCCTCTTCACCTCCTGTTGATAGCTCTTAACTAA
Source organism: Bathymodiolus brooksi (assembly GCA_963680875.1). NCBI lineage: Eukaryota > Metazoa > Mollusca > Bivalvia > Mytilida > Modiolidae > Bathymodiolus > Bathymodiolus brooksi. The sequence continues at coordinate 20,264,681 of OY804578.1, read as the reverse complement.
ATGCCACTCCTCTTCACCTCTCTGTTGATAGCTCTTAACTAAATGCCACTCCTCTGCACCTCTCTGTTGATAGCTCTGAACTAAATGCCAATCCTCTTCACCTATGTTGATAGATCTTAACTAAATGCCACTCCTCTTCACCTCTCTGTTGATAGCTCTTAACTAAATGCCACTCCTCTTCACCTCTCTGTTGATAGCTCTTAACTAAATGCAATTCCTCTTCATCTCTCTGTTGATAGCTCTTAACTAAATGCCACTCCTCTTCACCTCTCTGTTGATAGCTCCTGGCTAAATGTCACTTCTCTTCACCACTCTGTTGCTAGCTCTTAAATAAATGCCAATCCTCTTCATCTCTCTGTTGATAGCTCTTAACTAAATGCCAATCCTCTTCACCTATGTTGATAGCTCTTAACTAAATGCCACTCCTCTTCACCTCCTGTTGATAGCTCTTAACTAAATGCCACTCCTCCTCACCTCTCTGTTGATAGCTCTTAACTAAATACCACTCCTCCTCACCTCTCTGTTGATAGCTCTTAACTAAATGCCAATCCTCTTCACCTCTCTGTTGATAGCTCTTAACTAAATGGAATTCCTCTTCACCTCTCTGTTGGTAGCTCTTATCTAAATGCCACTCCTCTTCAACTCTCTGTTGATAGCTCTTAACTAAATGCCAATCCTCTTCACCTTTGTGTTTATAGCTCTTAGCTAAATGCCAATCCTCTTTACCTCTCTGTTGATAGCTCTTAACTAAATGCCAATCCTCTTCACCTATGTTGATAGCTCTTAACTAAATGCCACTCCTCTTCACCTCCTGTTGATAGCTCTTAACTAAATGCCACGCCTCTTCACCTCTCTGTTGATAGCTCTTAACAAAATACCACTCCTCTTCACCTCTGTGTTGATAGCTCTTAACTAAATGCCAATCCTCTTCACCTTTCTGTTTATAGCTCTTAGCTAAATGCCAATCCTCTTCACCTATGTTGATAGCTCTTAACTAAATGCCACTCCTCTTCACCTCCTGTTGATAGCTCTTAACTAAATGGAATTCCTCTTCACCTCTCTGTTGGTAGCTCTTAACTAAATGCCACTCCTCTTCACCTCTCTGTTGATAGCTCTTAACTAAATGCCAATCCTCTTCACCTATGTTCATAGCTCTTAACTAAATGCCACTCCTCTTCACCTCCTGTTGATAGCTCTTAACTAAATGCCACTCCTCTTCACCTCTCTGTTGATAGCTCTTAACTAAATGCCACTCCTCTGCACCTCTCTGTTGATAGCTCTTAACTAAATGCCAATCCTCTTCACCTATGTTGATAGCTCTTAACTAAATGCCACTCCTCTTCACCTCTCTGTTGATAGCTCTTAACTAAATGCCACTCCTCTTCACCTCTCTGTTGATAGCTCTTAACTAAATGCAATTCCTCTTCACCTCTCTGTTGATAGCTCTTAACTAAATGCCACTCCTCTTCACCTCTCTGATGATAGCTCCTGGCTAAATGTCACTTCTCTTCACCACTCTGTTGCTAGCTCTTAACTAAATGTCAATCCTCTTCACCTCTCTGTTGATAGCTCTTAACTAAATGACACTCCTCTTCACCTCTCTGTTGATAGCTCTTAACTAAATGCCAATCCTCTTCGCCTCTCTGTTGATAGCTCTTAGCTAAATGTCACTTCTCTTCACCTCTCTGTTGATAGCTCTTAACTAAATGCCACTCCTCTTCACCTCTGTTGATAGCTCTTAACTAAATGCCAATCCTCTTCACCTCTCTGTTGATAGCTCTTAACTAAATGCCACTCCTCTTCACCTCTCTGTTGATAGCTCTTAACTAAATGCCAATCCTCTTCACCTCTCTGTTGATAGCTCTTAACTAAATGCCAATCCTCTTCACCTATGTTGATAGCTCTTAACTAAATGCCACTCCTCTTCACCTCTCTGTTGATAGCTCTTAACTAAATACCACTCCTCTTCACCTCTCTGTTGATAGCTCTTAACTAAATACCACTCCTCTTCACCTCTCTGTTGATAGCTCTTAACTAAATGCCAATCCTCTTCACCTCTCTGTTGGTAGCTCTTATCTAAATGCCACTCCTCTTCAACTCTCTGTTGATAGCTCTTAACTAAATGCCAATCCTCTTCACCTTTCTGTTTATAGCTCTTAGCTAAATGCCAATCCTCTTCACCTCTCTCTTGATAGCTCTTAACTAAATGCCAATCCTCTTCACCTCCTGTTGATGGCTCTTAACTAAATGCCACTCCTCTTCACCTCTCTGTTGATAGCTCTTAACTAAATACCACTCCTCTTCACCTCTCTGTTGATAGCTCTTAACTAAATGCCAATCATCTTCACCTTTCTGTTTATTGCTCTTAGCTAAATGCCAATCCTCTGCACCTCTCTGTTGATAGCTCTTAACTAAATGCCTATCCTCTTCACCTATGTTGATAGCTCGTAACTAAATGCCACTCCTCTTCACCTTTCTGTTGATAGCTCTTAACTAAATGCCACTCCTCTTCACCTCTCTGTTGATAGCTCTTAACTAAATGCCAATCCTCTTCACCTCTCAGTTGATAGCTCTTAACTAAATGCCACTCCTCTTCACCTCCTGTTGATAGCTCTTAACTAAATGCCACTCCTCTTCACCTCTCTGTTGATAGCTCTTAACTAAATACCACTCCTCTTCATCTCTCTGTTGATAGCTCTTAACAAAATGCCAATCCTCTTGACCTTTCTGTTTATAGCTCTTAGCTAAATGCCAATCCTCTTCACCTATTTTGATAGCTCTTAACGAAATGCCACTCATCTTCACCGCTGGTTGATAGCTCTTAACTAAATGGAATTCCTCTTCACCTCTCTGTTGGTAGCTCTTAACTAAATGCCACTCCTCTTCACCTCTCTGTTGATAGCTCTTAACTAAATGCCAATCCTCTTCACCTATGTTGATAGCTCTTAACTAAATGTCACTCCTCTTCACCTCCTGTTGATAGCTCTTAACTAAATGCCACTCCTCTTCACCTCTCTGTTGATAGCTCTTAACTAAATACCACTCCTCTTCACCTCTGTGTTGATAGCTCTTAACTAAATGCCACTCCTCTGCACCTCTCTGTTGATAGCTCTTAGCTAAATGCCAATCCTCTTCACCTATGTTGATAGCTCTTAACTAAATGCCACTCCTCTTCACCTCCTGTTGATAGCTCTTAACTAAATGCCACTCCTCTTCACCTCTCTGTTGATAGCTCTTAACTAAATGCCAATCCTCTTCACCTCTCTGTTGATAGCTCTTAACTAAATGCCAATCCTCTTCACCTATGTTGATAGCTCTTAACTAAATGCCACTCCTCTTCACCTCTCTGTTGATAGCTCTTAGCTAAATGCCAATCCTCTTCACCTCTCTGTTGATAGCTCTTAACTAAATGCCAATCCTCTTCACCTATGTTGATAGCTCTTAACTAAATGCCACTCCTCTTCACCTCCTGTTGATAGCTCTTAACTAAATGCCACTCCTCTTCACCTCTCTGTTGATAGCTCTTAACTAAATACCACTCCTCTTCACCTCTCTGTTGATAGCTCTTAACTAAATGCCAATCCTCTTCACCTCTCTGTTGGTAGCTCTTATCTAAATGCCACTCCTCTTCAACTCTCTGTTGATAGCTCTTAACTAAATGCCAATCCTCTTCACCTTTCTGTTTATAGCTCTTAGCTAAATGCCAATCCTCTTCACCTCTCTCTTGATAGCTCTTAACTAAATTCCAATCCTCTTCACCTATGTTGATAGCTCTTAACTAAATGCCACTCCTCTTCACCTCCTGTTGATGGCTCTTAACTAAATGCCACTCCTCTTCACCTCTCTGTTGATAGCTCTTAACTAAATACCACTCCTCTTCACCTCTCTGTTGATAGCTCTTAACTAAATGCCAATCATCTTCACCTTTCTGTTTATAGCTCTTAGCTAAATGCCAATCCTCTGCACCTCTCTGTTGATAGCTCTTAACTAAATGCCAATCCTCTTCACCTATGTTGATAGCTCTTAACTAAATGCCACTCCTCTTCACCTTTCTGTTGATAGCTCTTAACTAAATGCCACTCCTCTTCACCTCTCTGTTGATAGCTCTTAACTAAATGCCAATCCTCTTCACCTCTCTGTTGATAGCTCTTAACTAAATGCCAATCCTCTTCACCTATGTTGATAGCTCTTACCTAAATGCCACTCCTCTTCACCTCCTGTTGATAGCTCTTAACTAAATGCCACTCCTCTTCACCTCTCTGTTGATAGCTCTTAACTAAATACCACTCCTCTTCACCTCTCTGTTGATAGCTCTTAACAAAATGCCAATCCTCTTGACCTTTCTGTTTATAGCTCTTAGCTAAATGCCAATCCTCTTCACCTATGTTGATAGCTCTTAACTAAATGCCACTCATCTTCACCGCCTGTTGATAGCTCTTAACTAAATGGAATTCCTCTTCACCTCTCTGTTGGTAGCTCTTAACTAAATGCCACTCCTCTTCACCTCTCTGTTGATAGCTCTTAACTAAATGTCAATCCTCTTCACCTATGTTGATAGCTCTTAACTAAATGCCACTCCTCTTCACCTCCTGTTGATAGCTCTTAACTAAATGCCACTCCTCTTCACCTCTCTGTTGATAGCTCTTAACTAAATACCACTCCTCTTCACCTCTGTGTTGATAGCTCTTAACTAAATGCCAATCCTCTGCACCTCTCTGTTGATAGCTCTTAACTAAATGCCAATCCTCTTCACCTATGTTGATAGCTCTTAACTAAATGCCACTCCTCTTCACCTCTCTGTTGATAGCTCTTAACTAAATGCCACTCCTCTTCACCTCTCTGTTGATAGCTCTTAACTACATGCAATTCCTCTTCACCTCTCTGTTGATAGCTTTTAACTAAATGCCACTCCTCTTCACCTCTCTGTTGATAGCTCCTGGCTAAATGTCACTTCTCTTCACCACTCTGTTGCTAGCTCTTAACTAAATGACAATTCTCTTCACCTCTCTGTTGATAGCTCTTAACTAAATGCCAATCGTCTTCACCTCTCTGTTGATAGCTCTTAGCTAAATGACACTCCTCTTCACCTCTCTGTTGATAGCTCTTAACTAAATGCCAATCCTCTTCGCCTCTCTGTTGATAGCTCTTAGCTAAATGTCACTTCTCTTCACCTCTCTGTTGATAGCTCTTAACTAAATGCCACTCCTCTTCACCTCTGTTGATATCTCTTAACTAAATGCCAATCCTCTTCACCTCTCTGTTGATAGCTCTTAACTAAATGCCACTCCTCTTCACCTCTCTGTTGATAGCTCTTAACTAAATGCCAATCCTCTTCACCTCTCTGTTGATAGCTCTTAACTAAATGCCAATCCTCTTCACCTATGTTGATATCTCTTAACTAAATGCCACTCCTCTTCACCTCCTGTTGATAGCTCTTAACTAAATGCCACTCCTCTTCACCTCTCTGTTGATAGCTCTTAACTAAATACCACTCCTCTTCACCTCTCTGTTGATAGCTCTTAACTAAATGCCAATCCTCTTCGCCTCTCTGTTGATAGCTCTTAGCTAAATGTCACTTCTCTTCACCTCTCTGTTGATAGCTCTTAACTAAATGCCACTCCTCTTCATCTCTGTTGATAGCTCTTAACTAAATGCCAATCCTCTTCACCTCTCTGTTGATAGCTCTTAACTAAATGCCACTCCTCTTCACCTCTCTTTGATAGCTCTTAACTAAATGGAATTCCTCTTCACCTCTCTGTTGGTAGCTCTTATCTAAATGCCACTCCTCTTCAACTCTCTGTTGATAGCTCTTAACTAAATGCCAATCCTCTTCACCTTTCTGTTTATAGCTCTTAGCTAAATGCCAATCCTCTTTACCTCTCTGTTGATAGCTCTTAACTAAATGCCAATCCTCTTCACCTATGTTGATAGCTCTTAACTAAATGCCACTCCTCTTCACCTCCTGTTGATAGCTCTTAACTAAATGCCACTCTTCTTCACCTCTCTGTTGATAGCTCTTAACTAAATACCACTCCTCTTCACCTCTGTGTTGATAGCTCTTAACTAAATGCCAATCCTCTTCACCTTTCTGTTCATAGCTCTTAGCTAAATGCCAATCCTCTTCACCTATGTTGATAGCTCTTAACTAAATGCCACTCCTCTTCACCTCCTGTTGATAGCTCTTAACTAAATGGATTTCCTCTTCACCTCTCTGTTGGTAGCTCTTATCTAAATGCCACTCCTCTTCAACTCTCTGTTGATAGCTCTTAACTAAATGCCAATCCTCTTCACCTTTCTGTTTATAGCTCTTAGCTAAATGCCAATCCTCTTCACCTCTCTGTTGATAGCTCTTAACTAAATGCCAATCCTCTTCACCTATGTTGATAGCTCTTAACTAAATGCCACTCCTCTTCACCTCTCTGTTGATAGCTCTTAACTAAATGCCACTCCTCTTCATCTCTCTGTTGATAGCTCTTAACTAAATGCCACTCCTCTTCACCTCCTGTTGATAGCTCTTAACTAAATGCCACTCCTCTTCACCTCTCTGTTGATAGCTCTTAACTGAATACCACTCCTCTTCACCTCTCTGTTGATAGCTCTTAACTAAATGCCAATCCTCCTCACCTCTCTGTTGATAGCTCTTAACTAAATGGAATTCCTCTTCACCTCTCTGTTGGTAGCTCTTATCTAAATGCCACTCCTCTTCAACTCTCTGTTGATAGCTCTTAACTAAATGCCAATCCTCTTCACCTATGTTGATAGCTCTTAACTAAATGCCACTCCTCTTCACCTCATGTTGATAGCTCTTAACTAAATGCCACTCTTCTTCACCTCTCTGTTGATAGCTCTTAACTAAATACCACTCCTCTTCACCTCTGTGTTGATAGCTCTTAACTAAATGCCAATCCTCTTCACCTTTCTGTTTATAGCTCTTAGCTAAATGCCAATCCTCTTCACCTATGTTGATAGCTCTTAACTAAATGCCACTCCTCTTCACCTCCTGTTGATAGCTCTTAACTAAATGGATTTCCTCTTCACCTCTCTGTTGGTAGCTCTTATCTAAATGCCACTCCTCTTCAACTCTCTGTTGATAGCTCTTAACTAAATGCCAATCCTCTTCACCTTTCTGTTTATAGCTCTTAGCTAAATGCCAATCCTCTTCACCTCTCTGTTGATAGCTCTTAACTAAATGCCAATCCTCTTCACCTATGTTGATAGCTCTTAACTAAATGCCACTCCTCTTCACCTCTCTGTTGATAGCTCTTAACTAAATGCCACTCCTCTTCATCTCTCTGTTGATAGCTCTTAACTAAATGCCACTCCTCTTCACCTCCTGTTGATAGCTCTTAACTAAATGCCACTCCTCTTCACCTCTCTGTTGATAGCTCTTAACTAAATGCCAATCCTCCTCACCTCTCTGTTGATAGCTCTTAACTAAATGGAATTCCTCTTCACCTCTCTGTTGGTAGCTCTTATCTAAATGCCACTCCTCTTCAACTCTCTGTTGATAGCTCTTAACTAAATGCCAATCCTCTTCACCTTTCTGTTTATAGCTCTTAGCTAAATGCCAATCCTCTTCACCTCTCTGTTGATAGCTCTTAACTAAATGCCAATCCTCTTCACCTATGTTGATAGCTCTTAACTAAATGCCACTCCTCTTCACCTCCTGTTGATAGCTCTTAACTAAATGCCACTCCTCTTCACCTCTCTGTTGATAGCTCTTAACTAAATGCCAATCCTCTTCACCTCTCTGTTGATAGCTCTTAACTAAATGCCAATCCTCTTCACCTATGTTGATAGCTCTTAACTAAATGCCACTCCTCTTCACCTCCTGTTGATAGCTCTTAACTAAATGGAATTCCTCTTCACCTCTCTGTTGGTAGCTCTTATCTAAATGCCACTCCTCTTCAACTCTCTGTTGATAGCTCTTAACTAAATGCCAATCCTCTTCACCTTTCTGTTTATAGCTCTTAGCTAAATGCCAATCCCCTTCACCTCTCTGTTGATAGCTCTTAACTAAATGCCAATCCTCTTCTCCTATGTTGATAGCTCTTAGCTAAATGCCACTCCTCTTCACCTCTCTGTTGATAGCTCTTAACTAAATGCCACTCCTCTTCACCTCTCTGTTGATAGCTCTTAACTAAATGCAATTCCTCTTCACCTCTCTGTTGATAGCTCTTAACTAAATGCCACTCCTCTGCACCTCTCTGTTGATAGCTCTTAACTAAATGCCAATCCTCTTCGCCTCTCTGTTGATAGCTCCTGGCTAAATGTCACTTCTCTTCACCTCTCTGTTGATAGCTCTAAACTAAATGCCAATCCTCTTCACCTATGTTGATAGCTCTTAACTAAATGCCACCCCTCTTCACCGCCTGTTGACAGCTCTTAACTAAATGCCACTCCTATTCACCTCTCTGTTGATAGCTCCTGGCTAAATGTCACTTCTCTTCACCTCTCTGTTGATAGCTCTAAACTAAATGCCAATCCTCTTCACCTATGTTGATAGCTCTTAACTAAATGCCACCCCTCTTCACCGCCTGTTGACAGCTCTTAACTAAATGCCACTCCTATTCACCTCTCTGTTAATAGCTCTTAACGCTCATAATTACACTGTTAAAGTTTACAATACAGAATTAAGTTCACCTTTTTCAGGGAATGTCAACAGTGGATCGAGTTCTTCAAGCTCTTCAAAATGATAACTTAGTCAAAGACAAGGATATTAGAAATAATTTTATTGAAATAAATATTAATGTTTTTTAATTAACGATATTTCACTTAAGACAAACATTGTTATACTAACAGCTATTACAAAACTCCTCACATATTTACGATTGGTTTAAATAATTCGGGTGTATTTTTCAAATTATCGACAGCCGGAAAATAACCTTGGTTATAACTCGTTATTACCCGGGAAATAATCCTATGCTTCAAGGGGAGATAAGGATTACGTCATCAGTCGTCTCCGGAAAAAATAGCTGCCCAAGGTCTGGAGAAACGTTTTGGTCAGTATTCGGATGCCGAGATAATGCAGTTGTTATTTGAAGAACACGCTGCAAATACCAAGAAATCAGTGAAAGCTGCAATGCAGTTTTTGTTTGGGTGGATCGGACTTTGGGTGGAAATTTGGTTCCACAGGAACAACACCGTGGAACCAAACTGTACAATGAACACAATCGGAAAATTGTGCTTCTCTTAGGGTCATGAACGACCACTACCAACGAACTGAAGGACCGGCTAATCACCATTAAACGTTGTGACGCCCAGACGAGGTGTACTCGATACAACATTGTGATAAAGGTTGTCAGTAAAGTTCGTCAGGTCGGCGGTTTTCTTTGGGTATTCCGGTTTCCTCCACCAATTAAAACGATATAGCTGAAATATTGTCGACAATGGCGTTAAACACCCTAAACCAAGCCTTATCCTCGTCATCTCGGACATCAGAAGTTCGTCTCGTGCTCATTAATAACCATTAATCATTTACGCCATTGATTGATTGATTTGATGTTTGGTGTTTAACGCCACTTTCAGCAATATTTCAGCTATATCATGGTGACCAGTTTTAGTGGTGGAGGAAGCCAGTACCCGGAGAGAACCACCGACCATGGGTAAGCAACTGGTAAACTTTATCACTTGCGACTGCGAGTCGAGTGCACTCTTTTCTGTAATTTACAAAGCCGGGCGCAAACCCACGCCGTATTGGTGATAGACTTGTATGAGTTGTTAGATCCAACGACCTAATGTAAGCGTACTTTTATTCCGGTGTGTAGAATTTCCGATGAGCAAATTTACACAAGTGTTGTCTTTCCATAAATAGTGCGAACTTTAAAAAACACAGGTAAGTTTTGTTTATTATGATTAACACACATGTTTATAGACGCGCTAATCACTCAGAACCGGTTTTCCTATTGTTGTCACCCGTGCGTATTATTTAATAGCATCTCATCAATTTATTCTAATATTATAATGACAAAGATTAAATATTAAAATATGTAGCAGGAGGAATATCAAGCAATTTTAAGTTACCTGAACAACAAATCTTATAATCAACATTTTTCTGAAAATGAAAAAAAGGAGGATTCGAGCTAGGAGTAAAAAGTTCATGATCAAGGAAATAAACGGTTTTCAATATTTGTATCCAAAAGACGCAAAAGCTGTAGTAACTGAGGAGAAAAAGAAGAATGAATAATGATTCTGCAATAGTGAGTCTCGTGTGGTTATTCCATAGAGTAAACACTCTTTAATTTAGGTCTGTAATTTATTTATTGATAATTATACAACATGACAATTTAGTTTTGAATGGTGACTGAAGTAAAATTATTGATTTAATTCAGAATTCTTCAATTCTTGATTTTTAGCTATTGTTATTGATTCCGCCACAAACATTCTTTCCGAAATACAGAATACCCTAGAGTATAATTTCTCCATGACCTAAATGCCCTAGGGTATAATTTCCAATGGAATAAAGCACACTAGTGTATTTATTCTATGTGATTAGAAATCAACATAATATGGACATGATGGATGATCTACTCTAGAAAATGAATTTACACTTACATTACATTACAAGGTAGTGTATTATTTCCTTGAAGAATAACTGCACTAGGTAATTTTTTCCAGGATAAATTATACTAGTGTATAAATTCCACATAACAATTCATTTTGAAATAATCACTTCTATATTTTATAACCCCTGAAAAAGTCCATGCCCCATTTTTTTATAGTCCCCCTAAAAAAATCCCTTTTAAGAGTGTTTTAGGTACACAATTAAATTTTACGCATGGAAAAAATAACCTAGTGCAATAATTCCTCTGGAAATTATTCACTAGTGTAACTTGTCCTCAGGAAAGAATACACTCGTGGAAAGAAAACACTGTAAAACAACCTACTTAAATCTAACGATAGCAAAACGAGTCCGTACAATCAAAGATCTGCCAATGATGAGAATCAAAAACGGACAAAAGAAAGACGATATCACTAGAACGTCTGAATGACAAAGCAGTCTCGTTATTAAATGTTACCGACTATACATGATGACCTTTAATCGCGCGATGAACTTTCGTTTATAAACCAGAAGCACTCAGAACCTCTATCGCTCACCTGATTTATATAGCCAATGAATAAAGCTTAAAATTATTATTGTCCATCAAAAGTCATCACTAAGTAGAATCATAATGAAAATAAAATCCAAACTTTGAACTAAATATTTTTGACGGTGATTCCCTGCCAATGTTGTTGGTGTGCCATCGAGGTCGTGATCGTATGGTAGTTGAATTTACAACAACCTATGCAATTAGTGCCTATCACCACTAACGTTGGGAGTTCGATCCGCGCTCACGTGAGGTGTGCTCGATACAACAATATGTGATAAAGATTGTCAGTGACTTACGACAGGTCGCTGGCTTTCGCCGGGTACTCCGGTTTCCTCCACCAATAAAACTGACCGCCACGGTATAACTGAAATATTGTTGAAAATGGCGTTAAACACCATAAACCAACCAAAGCCACCTACCAATCTTGTTTCAACTTGCCGAGTTGTTTGGAATGGGTCTGGTGAACTAATTAGTTGTATTTCGAATGTACAAATATAAACGTAGATATCAAATATAGTGCGGACGACGCGTTTCTAGAATAACCTTCATACTCTCAAAGCCAAATAATTTAAAATTCTTTTGGAAAAAGACAATTTAAGGCCCTAAAAAAATCATCTACGGTAATCAATCCCCGAGGGAGGAGTATCATAGTTTGAATAATAATTACATGATTTAGGAACTGTAAAATTCAATAAAGAATATATAATACCCCACGTCAGTGCAACTTACACAAAACTACATAAATGGACCTAACAGAGATATACACATGACGTAGCGTACGGTATTGGTGCTATAAAGCATAACGTCAGAAATGGATGTTTTGATTGGGTAACGTTTCTTAAAAATGTTTACGACACCGTTAATAGGGTGTTGTCGTAAGATATGTTAAATTTGAATTAAGATGTTTATTTTGTATTCAGTATTTTATATTTTACTTTGGAATTGAGGGAACATAATCTTTTTAATTTTGTGTAATTGTTACTGTTTATTTTCAGTGTTTAAATTTTTTTGAATAATTTTGTTATGCCTGATTAAATTTCACAACATTTGGAATAAGAAACAGTAGATCTTCAAACATATAATTAATATCGTGAGCTAATGACATAAAATATACAGATAATTCCTTTTTCTAAGTAATTGTAGGTTATGAGAACCGAGAACTGTCAGCTAACGGTCACGAACAAAATCACATTTGATCAGTGTTTGGTACATATTGTCATCAAGCATCAGTGTTGAGTTTTCTATCTGTGCGTCATCCAATATATATATAACGGAAGAAGCTGGAACCAGTGCAACCTTTCTTTTGATTACTGAAAATATAAATGGATTCTTCTGATCTTGTTCAAAGTAATTTCCTTTGACAACATTTGTTCCTTTATTGTGAGAAACACCCCAACTATCTGTTTCAGTTTGTTTAGAAGATAGCTTTCAGAGTTTGCTTTCACTAGCTTTCAGAGTTTGCTTTCACTAGCTTTCAGAGTTTGCTTTCACTAGCTTTCAGAGTTTGCTTTCACTAGCTTTCAGAGTTTGCTTTCACTAGCTTTCAGAGTTTGCTTTCACTAGCTTTCAGAGTTTGCTTTCACTAGATCAAAGTAACTAACAGGGTCGTTGCATAAAACTGTAAAAACAGTGTTCCTAGAGATTAAATCACTGATGCATATATCTTCATCTACATCGTTCTCAATTTCATTTTCACCATTTATGTTAGTTTCGGGGACAGCCTTAACATTTACAAATTCACCATCATATTGTTGATTTTCACATTCAAAGTATTTACCACCTAGACAGTTTTCACATCTTTAACATGACAAGAGACCGATACGAGAGTTATCCTTCTTTTTTTTTACTAAAACCTGATGAATCGATCTAATTCCTGGTATATGTTTATATTGCCTTGTTACAGACCTAGGTATTGTTTCAATATATTTGAAAATGCGCCTCTGGCATCCATGAGACTTCGGTATTGCAAGATTATCCTTTGCAAATTTATATAGACCAAAAGCATTTTGAATAGTGACTCTTCCACGAATGATAGCCATGTTTGCTTGGTTCTTTAGCAACCCTCCTGCAGCATCTTGGGGCCCTTTGGCGTGCGATGTTTCGAAAAATAAATCCTTATATTACCCTGGTAACCAAATTCCCGAATTGACGAGGTTAAGTCCCCAAAACAATGTCGACTCTTGTACTGGCAAGCACAACCGTCACAAAGCTCATGCATGGTGTTAACATGATATGGTATTGACTTTAAATATTCACGGACTTGCTTGTGTAAAATGTTGATCATGTTTATCATCATCAGATATAACAAAAAAATGTTCCGTTATCAACTTTCATTTGTACTTTCTACTCCGTCTAACTCTAAAATGGCGTGTCTATAAATCAGTGTTACATGAATGGAAGCTTCGAGGTTTTGGAAATAATCTGACTGTAATTCGGCGAGTTCCTTGCATTTGTAATTTTCAGAAAAGTCGTGTACTGTAATGCAATCTCTCAAAGGTAAATTTTCAACTAGAGTTTTAAGCTGGTTGTTTTGCCACAGAGCTCTAAAATTGTGAGATGGAAATTTCTCTAATAACTTCATGAGATAATCTACCATGACTCTGACAGTTGTATGTTTTTTTTTTACCAACATTAACTTTCGCTTTTGGTCATTTTTACTTTTTATGTCAACATATTCAAAAGAAGACCAGTGAACGAATTCGGCTCCAGAACTCGTGTCCTTTTCAAGAGCAGAAAAGTTGCGAAGGTTTACCCCACATTTATCACACTTTCGTTCAAGACAATCTTTTTTATAATAACCCTGCTTGTCTTTTGGGCATAAGGTTGCATGGCACATATCATATACGCTGTCATATATTTTAAAAACAGACACCTCTTGTGGTCCATTTTTGCTAAGTTTCCTGCGAAATTCCATGCATGATTTAAAAACATATTTAATTTCAAGGTGGTACCTACAACAACACGTAATTCGATCTTTAGGCTTTTGCTGCGCGTATGAAGAAAGGTTTACATTTTTCAAAACTGCGCTGTGATATTTGAACATCAGGATGCAATGATTTAAAATCTGTATAAACTTCAGATTGTGATTTTTCTAATATTTGGACAGCATGACTTCTATATTGTTTTGTTCCGACACGGACTCTCTTTATATCGTTCTTATACCAGTCGGATAGGAAATTTCGGGGAGACACCAGAAGTCGTAGATGCGTTTCTTCAAGTCGTCGCTAAGAGCATCACTCCTAGTTTTACGTTTAGGGTACTCGAAACAACTTTTATTTGAATGCAAAATTTGTGTTCTGATTGGTGCTAATCTAGATAATCTTTTCACGGAAACATCTAATCTCTTTGCTAGTGAAACTCTAGATCGCGATTGTTTTATGGATTCACCACTAACTGATGCGGTTAAAAGTGCCATTGTTGCTCTAGCTTCGTCTGACCCCCTGTTTTAGTGTAATCTATAGTATTCTTGATATCCTTCAATACATTTTTGGACAGCGAAAGTTCAATTTCGTCTGCTGGAGATGGAATCAGTTTAGATTTCTGCAAAGTTTGTACAGTTGGTGATTTATCATTCTTTATATAAGCTGCAATCGTGGCAGCTCTTCTTGATGGTGTTGCCGGAAGCGATTCCTTCATCTTTTTTAAAGATCTGCTTTTATTCATTATATTTTCAAATGGAGGAATTTCGGAAACGACCTGCTCATTTGCGTCATTCTTTCTTTTATTTAAGCGCCAACGTTTTTGTCTATTTGATTTTAATTCTCTTTTCCGTTCAATTTCCATCAAATTTTGTTTTTTCTCTAGCTGTTTCTTTCTCTTTGTTTTTTATTGCTTCCTTTGACTTGTCCTTGGGTCCTGAAACAAAATCATTGTAGTCTTTTATCTCTTTTTATTCAGTTAATTTTTTTTTAATCAGATCCGCAAGGTGCACATTTCGTTTTACAATTTTTAAACTCTCGATAAAATGACGTGAACAAAGCAACCAGTTTACAACTAAGTCGACCAAAGCATCAAGAGAATGAGTGGCAATTGAATATGTTCATTACGATTTACTTCAAAAGTTGCATACGGGAAATAAGGGTAATAACAAAATTACCGAACTCCGAACAATCTTACAAAGGGAAAGTCAAAACTCATAATTATTTAAACAGACAAAATCAGTCAACAACCGGAAAACTGTGAAAACCGTAATGACCCTGACTTGGTACAGGCATATCTAAAGAAATGGTGGGTTGAATCAGATTTTAAAGCGCCAACCCTCTCCCCTTTCATTACGGCTCAAAGTTCCGGCTGTCACTATAGCAGTATGTATAACAATACTTGAACAAAACAGGTAAAACAGTTGTCAAAGCAACGCCAAACTCAGTGAAGTAAATGTCAGACACTTTTACGTCACACATTGATAAAAAAATATTTTTGACATTTTTTTGTTGACACCTTATCTTTATAAAACAGAAAATACTGAGATGTGGAATAAATATCCATGAGACAACGATCCAACAAAACAGTAAAATAAAAATCTTCATACGGTGAACGACTATCAGTCTTCATCAACCACGCGCGCCACACACACACAAGTACACGCAAAAAAAAAAACCACTCACATAAACACACACATTATCCTTGATGTGAAATGTTAATATTGAATTCCGCTTTTGTTCACATTAAATTTTTTACGGCTTATTTTGATATGTCAAAAATATTTGAGAAAATTAAGAAAAAAAAACAAAATTTTCTTTTCGTTTTATATTTTCCTTATTTCTCTTATACCATTCATTCTTTAGATTGCGTAATTTCTCTGCTATTCTTAGCTTGTTTCTTTTAATTCGCTCTGCTGCCGATAATTTGTTTTCTTGGCAATCCATATTGGGAGAGAGCTATAAAACAAAGTGGAAACTTCACTTATGCGAATACACCCTTATTATTCAAAATTTGAACTTTTTTCAAAGCGACTGTTGCTCTTTGAAACGAATCCCGAGTTTCAACTAATGGGGTACCAACTTGCGCACATGAGTGCATTGGTGTACAACAAGAAAATGTATCTTTTTTTTATCAACTATTCCGAAGAAGCCACTAAGATTAGTAGATGTAAATGCATTAGATTAGATATTACTCTTTTCCACCGTTCGACTTTTGTTTAAAGGATTTCGTTTGATTAATACAGTGCGGAAATGAGATTTTAAACTGACTGAAAATTCATAAATGAACGTCGCAGTTTTTTTCCATATATTACGTTGAAAACGCTAAAATTACGCCAAGTACCTGTTTGGACATTTTGTTAAGAAACCGCAAATAAGCTGCATATATGAGATTTTTCTGTGAAATTCAACCATTTTTGGTATAGAAAAATACTTTGAAAAGCACATCGTAAATATCTCTGTAAGAAATATTCAACCTTGTTCAGTAAAACAATATATGGCATGGAATACAAGAAGACGACACTTGAAATGGTCGCGTAACGGTTTTGAACATTTTCATTAGAATTCGTAAAACCGTTAAATTTTGAACAGAATCATTTTGATTTCCCCGATGTTTCGATTTTTCAGTTCTATATTACATGCACATTGTGAATATTTACTTTTGTTCTGTTATGATGTATAGAAATTATATTTTATGAGTAGTTTACCATTACTCTACAACAAAATTTTTCAATAAATTGCAGCGTCTAGCCCGGGGTTCTATGGTACCGCGGTACTTACTTATTTACCTTAGATACGCAATTAAAGAAACAGATCATACTTATGTTTTGTTTTTCTATTTAATACTGCATTATGTTGCAATACTTTCAGCTGAAAAATTGTCTGATTTCTTTCATCCTTTAATTCATCAGCGAGAAATGACCGCCGGTCATTATTCTGAGTGCATTAAAGGGAGATTACTATGATACGGCAGTAATTCCTACAATGAATGTATGGTGTGCTGTAGGCAATAAATATAAGTTTCTTCTTTTCAGTTATTTTTTTTATGTGTCTCATGTTCAAATAAACCCATATATATTTACTGAATAATGAAAATTATTCCAGTTGCAGTATTTTGAAATTAATTTCTCAAATTTGCAGGTGATATATATTTTTTAACTGAATGGATTTATTCTAGTTACATAGGTTGAGATAAAAATGTTTAATTTAGAGTTGTAGTTTTTTTGCTAACCTATATGAGTGCATCAGGACTGAAGGTATTGCTATCAAACCAAATTTAATAGCCGCAGAAAGGTTTTGAAATGCTAAAATATTTTTTTGTCATGGTTCAAATATCAATAAAACAAAAGTAGTTCACATTAAGGTTTTCCAATATGAGAATAAAGTGTTCACCGTTCAACAATCAGCGCAGTGTGGACACCTAAATTCTTCATTTAGACGCAGCACTCTGACAGGAGAACAATATGCAAGATGGGTCCAATGGCTACATATATCACATTGACCCCATTTTGTAATGACAAGTCCATCAATGTTTCTATGTTCCTTAGGTTGCCATTCATGACATATACAACACAGATCACTTTCATTGTAATTTTGGGAGTCATCACTACAACTATCCTCAGAGTCCAATAGACTAATGGGGCTTCCCTTCTTATTCTGAATACCAGAGGCACTTGAAATTGGCTTTTCATTTTTCTCCGATTTTTTCATATTTTGTTCCCTTTTCACTTTAGTAGTTTTTACCTTTGTAGATTTAATTTTCTCTGTTTTAAGTTAAACTTTGTTCACTTTGCTGAGTTTTGCACATTTTCCTGTTTGACATTGCGTTGCGTTGGTTTTTAATTTCTTAGCTTCTGAAGCTGTCATTATTCCCTGATTTTTGTTTTTCAACAGATTTCCAGCAAGAAAGGGGGGATTAAACTTTCTCTTGGTTTTCTTTTTCATACTTCTGACAATACTACCATCAGAAAAAAAGCTACTGACATTCGTTTTTGTTCCAATTGTTTCATGACTGATTTCTGTTGTCTTAAGTGAGGCCTGTATAACAGATTATATGGGTTCAGCTGTATATATGATTTGGTCCTCCATGTTTTTAGGCGTGTCAGAATCACTGATTTGGGTGGAAACTTCAGAAACGTTTTCTGGGAGAGTGTTTTCCCCATGAGATGGCAACATATCATTGTTACCCTCAACTTGTGTTTCAATATAAATTACGGATGGGGCCATCTGAGCAGTTGTCAGAACTGTTTTGTCAAATGGGTGAATGCCAGTTGCTCGAAATGCTGACATAAGATTTTCACTGGACAGTGCTCTTAGGTATGGTCGTCTGGCCAACTCAGCTATCTCGTACTTTGTAATATTGATGCCAGGAATTTTCTGCAAGTACATTTGGCATTCCTTGCTATACATGGACTTTAATGGTCCAAATGCCCCAACATCTAGAGGTTGTGTAAGATGGCTTGTATGTGGTGGGAGTACAACAAGCACAACGTTGTGCTGTTTTGCCCAATCAGTCAAAGTTAAATTGATATGAGATCGATGTCCATCATATAACAAGAGTATGGAATCAGATTTTGAGATATTACCATATTTAGCAAAATGTTTGGTGACAATAGTTGTTAAAAATGGTAGTAGTTGGACCAGCCTGTGTCTGACAATTCCCCATCTGAACCTGTTACAGCACCTTTTAAGAATTCAGGATCCCATCTTTTTCCCGAAAATATGAAATACGGAGGCAACGAGTTGCCTATGGCATTTCCACCAGCTATGATAGTCACTGTAGATGACCTCCCTGAAGTTATAGCTTCCGGCTTTGTTTCTTTATTGCATACTATTTTGGGGGGAGAATGTTCCGTAGTGACACTAGTCTCGTCAACATTGAAAATATGTTCAGGTTTATCATGTAGATTATACTTTGTAAGAATAGTGGAAAGTTCTTTGTAGTAGCAGTGAAGTTTTTCTTTGGATGCTGATTGTGCCCTTGCTATTGATAGTTTCTGAGGTTTTACAACTTTCAGGTCAGACCACCTTTTCGGGAACCCATAAAACCAGCAATTACGGAGAGATCTTTCTGATTTTACAGACTTCCCAAGAGAAACAGCATATTCTCTTGCCATGTGTTGTATTCCCATTTTATTGTATCCGTATCCAATATTGGCCATATAACTTGTGTGTTCCACTAATTGCCTCTCTTCATCATCAGAAAATATGTTGTCGAACCCAATAACAGTGTTCAAGTTAACGAGCCCCCTGGTTCTGTCACGAAGTGTGGATCACACTGAAAACAGTCTTGCTGCTCTATAAACTGAAATGCCATTTTTTGTTGCATTATAAGCCCTTTGTAGATTAGCCCTTTCATATTGCATTTTCTTTTTCTTTGTCTGAATTCTGAAAAATACAAAATAATGAAATATTAAAAATAAATTTCAAAAGGAATTTGATCAATTTCATTTTTTAATGTTGACGTTGAATTTTTCATTCTTTATTTATTTTATTTTTTATTTTTTTGTTTGCATGTGTTGGAAATATTTTCTTTTTCAATATATAGAAGAAAAAAACATTTACAACCTCATATTAATGTTTGAGTATAGTAGTAATCATTGTTTTGGGGTCCAATTTGTTTTTATTGACATAATAAAAGGGTATTTGCTTTGGAATCCTTAAAACTATACAAGAAATGCATATTTGTCCCTTACGGCTTTCCATAGATTTCGATGGGCGGCAATTTCTTAAAATAGCAACGAAAAATTCCAGGTAGCCTCGTTTTGAAAGTCAATAACCAGACGACAACATAACAGCAGTTTGCACAAGCAAGAGATCGAGTAAGGTATATTTTGAAGACATTTTAGTGAACCTGCTATGGAGGAAGTATCAAACATTTTAGAATTACTAGCTGAAATGATAAAAAAGGTCTACTCACCAGAAGTATTGCCATTTTGTTGATAATTGGTGATGAACGTCAACATGGACAGCACGTTTTCAGTTTCCAAATATAGATCTGCCACAGGGCGGCACTACACGTGCGCAATCGCACGAAATGCAAAACCCGCCGTACCATAGGAAGATAGTATACATCTCAAACCTCATCTGGAAGGTGGCTATCTTGAATGGGAAACAAGCGCAACGTCATAATCCCACGCGTATAAGTAAATGGCGGACTTTTCCGTCGTTGCTTGTGGTTTTTCGACATTTAAACAAATTTCGATCCTATTGACAATTCTCATCTGCAACCCAGGTTGGCATAATAACTCGGTGTATTCTTCAACTTGTCCGTGGCTCCCAAGTTACATACATATACGATGTCTATGTTCATCTTAATAAAATACAAATGACAAAAATGTAATATTTTCAATATTTTTGTAAGCAAGAAGCGACATATCAATTATCCTCTTACCCATTCAAATCAGTCAGCCATTTTGAGCATCCATATCACGTGAGTAAGTTCGCCTCTGCCCTCAGTATTTTGGAGAGTTTTCACAAAGATCAGATTTTTAATGTTATGTATTGATTAAAATCGATAGTTATCATTGAAATATGCTGATTTTCTTAAGACCATTTCAAGACCAATTTCAAAAGCCTCAGAATAATATTCACAGTGCAGAAAACCCTTCTACCGGCGTCCATTCTTTTGTTTACATTCCTTTGAGCGTCGAAAGTTCTGCATGGATAGGCCAAGACAATCGTATTTTTCATGGATTGAAAAAAATTACGCACCTTACGAATTAAATGTGATCTTAGCGCGAAAATATGGCAAAAGGAACGGAAAATAAGTATGTAAAATCACATGACTTGGCTGATTTTATTTTTTTCTAAGTGAAATCAAGGATGAAACCAAATTTCACGATTTTGTAGTATGGTTGAAAATGTTTAAAATATTTAAATATATTATTCAAATATGGTATTCTAGAAAAAAAAATGTATTGGTCTAATGAATTATTTTCTGAACAAATCTGTTAAATTTGTGGTTTTCTCTCGTTCTTTCTACTTTCAAAAATAGTTCTAAAAATATTTAAAAAAAACTGACAAATAAATTACATGGTTGTAACTTATATTTTTTATTTGGATCAGAGTAATGTTATCAGGCCAAAGCCTGAGACATCATCATTTGTGCATAACCAAAATAAGAAGATAGTTGTGACTAAAAAACTTGGAATTTTCAAATCTTGCATCAAAAGGAACAGTTCATCTCGCAAGTTGACACCAAGGGTAATGTGATATGTATATCATTGTCATGAAATAAAAACATAGATGTCAAATTTAGTGTGCACGACACGTTTCGTGAACAACCTTCGTCATGTTTGCCCAGAACCAAATAACATAAAAGTCTTTGGGAGCAAGAAAACCAAAGAACCTAAACAGGCAAAATAGGCTAAAGTCACCTATGCCTGAGGGAGGAGAATCTTAGTTTTTATAATAATTAAATGACTTGGGAATTGAAATTTAACTTGTTTTCGCCATGAATATCTAAGGATATATAATGTTCTTTTGTTATTAGATGGGCACAAATCACATGTGAGACTAAATGTGCGTGAATGGACAAAGGGGAACAATATCATTTTGTAATTATTGCCTGTTCATAATAGCCACATACTGCAACCGTTTGATGTAGGGTATTATGGACCGTTGCAGAAGATTTACGATAACATGTGGATAAAGGCATGTGTAATCGATGTTTGCATTTTGGCATGCACAGCATACATTTACTCAGTTAATGCTAGCAATCTTCAGTCTGCTTTTAAAAAATGGAATATATCCATTTAACATTGAAATAGTCAAAGACGTGCGATTGAAACCATCTGAGTTTGTTTAAGTGACAATGATGGAGATGAACATGTAAGAGCAGATGACAAGAATGAGTGTTGGAGATACAGGTGAGACTTGGAGTGTTGATATTGTAGATCAGATTTATAATGAATGACAGAGATCTGCGAGCTTTTCAGAGTTAAGATCAATTTCGCAAGTGTCAATATCAATATTCATTTTAATATGTTTTGGCAGTTTAATACCCCAAGTTTGAGCAATATGTGTCAATACTAAATTTGTTATCCTTCGGTGTCCTGTCATATCCCAATGAATGCCATCTTCGGCTCTACGATGAATTTGATGACGCAGAAAATAGTGAAGATCAACGACATCATGACCATTTTCAACAGCAACTTTAGAAGCATAATAATTAGCCTCTAAAACATGAAGTTTCATAGTCTTTTAAGTAGTCCAATCCTGGAATAAATACCACTCCTTTTGGGTTGTGTGAAATTGCTGGATTTGTATTCCATATGACCAAACATTCAGGTAATGACGACTTCCGTTTCTTGAACAATCTCTGTAGATTTTCTTTGTATTCAGATACAGGTCTATCACCATATCTAGTTGATTTACTATGTATTTGATAATCATGCAACAATTACAAGATATATAACCATCAAAACCCTATATTATTCCAAGAAGGTTGAATCAAAGACGATGTTGTTGAGATATTAGAGAGCGAACTATATTGCAGTATGATTATATGAAAAGATCAAAGTCTGACAGTGCAAACACTAGCTTTAGCAAGACCGGCATTCAACAGGTTGAACGCCGTCACCAATGATTTACACATTATTAAACCAGAGGAGACAAACATTTACATAACCAATTTATATATAGTAACTTGTATGGAAATACATTCTTCATCATAATATTCATATTGTAATGTTTTTCATTGAACATATTTCTGTAAATGTTTTGCATTGGTTACAATCTACTACATTGTACTAAATTGGTCCAAATGTTAATATTGAGGTGTTAGCAGAGAAATGGACATATATCAGGAGTTGTTATAAAGAACTATTTCCATAATATTAACTATATGTAGCTAACTATACTAGCCCATGCGATACATATGATGTGTCATTATACAGTTATTTTTGTTTTCAATACAATATTTTACTTTTTAATAGTTAATCTGTGTTGAGAAAGAAATATTAAGAAACATCATTAATATGATTTACAGAATGGATCCACACGACACTTCCCGCGGAAATGGCTTGTAGAATTACATGGATGTTCTTGTCCATCATATCCCGGGACAAAACATAATTTCTTTGGCAAGAAATAAAGCAGAAGCAGACAACAACGTGAAAGACTATAATGGCATCACACTATTATATTTGATAGGTGCAATGACAGACATGACAAATAAACTAGAAGAAATAAATAAACAATGACACATTATTGCAAGTAGTTTTTATTAAACCAAATATTATATTTGATTTTAAACAAAAATGGATGCAACAAAAGATATTAATTTGTGTCACACTTGAATTTATTAAGATTGGAACACTATCAAGACACAGTCAAAACTAAATATTTAAAATGCAAGAGTAATAACATCCAGATGCAGATATGGGAAACGTACATACTACCATAATAGCTATATATGTTGATGGGGTTCACCCAGATGGAATTTGTTGAAAAGGTGGACCAATTGTTTAAACAAAACTTGTGTTAGCAAGGAGTGGGTGTGATAAGGGTAGATTTTGGCCCAATCTCAGAAACTGTTTATATAGATATAATATTAAACACAATCATTGAAAGGTAAGAATTTTTTTTTTTTTGGATGATTTCACTTTGTCCTTTGTTGCTTAGCAACGTAAATGGAGGAGGGTCCAATTAATCATTGGAAATTCAAATATGGTGGTTTTATTTTACATATCTTGCATAGACTTTTCGACAAAATGTTATATTCTGTGTATGTACACTCTAAAAATAATATTCCAATTCTCTATGGTAGCATATAGTATTTTTGTGTAGTTTTGTCACCCTATCAACGGTTTTGTAAACATTAAATTAGCCTATATTATTGCAATTAATGGGTGAATTTTGACATCTACGATCTTTTGACTTGATATTTGATTAAGCGGTACATTTTTGTCAAGCTATACACATTACAAATGTCATTTCATACTTCAAAAATACATTTTGATATTCTTATTCATAGTTATGCCCCGTCCATAGCAACAGGTTTCCCTATGCACAGTATTTCCCTGTAGACCTTTTATTTAATCAAGAAACAAAATTCTACAACAGCACCTTAACAGATCTAGAGACATCTTATCATTTACTAACCAGTATATATTATAAGAATTCTTTAAACCTTACAATGTCCCTAGTAACCAAATATTATCTCTAGCAACCGCAGAAACTCGTCAATGCTGAGCTCTGTAAATTGCTTTTTTTAAATCTTTTTATAACCGAATGTTGATCTTTTTATTTTCTTAAATCATGAGAGGAAATTATTCTCAGTAATTAGAATGTCAAAGGAACTAAATCAACTGCATAACATGGCAAAGCAGCGCTACAGCAGCAGGAGAGGATATAATCCATGTTGAATAATTAAGAAATAAATCATGGAAGCCAGAATGTGTTGGGAGTTTTAACATGGATTGGCGGATATTATACGTTATCAGTCTCGAGATGTTATATATCCCGTTTTAAAGGGCATCGGAAATTTTATTATGTTCATTTAAGCTTCTAGATTTTTATTTATATCCATTTATATTTCGCCAAACTTGAATACTTGTAAATGTCTGATATTTAGGACTATATTGTAATCTTTTAAATCCAATATTAGTCATTACATTTATTGTACCAAAAAGTGAGGGATGAATATATCTGTAATGTTACGAAATTACAAAACTTTAACCTGGCAGATCTTAGTATATAATGAATTAACCTACCACCTCTAACAATCTAATTGTCGTCTTCTATTTAAAAAGATTATATAATATATAATATTACGACAATTAATATACCTGTAAAGTGTCAGATTGCATGATGATTATTGAAATTTAAAGATTTAAAATCTACCTTTTTGTTCACGTTTATTAAAGGATGGCCTTTACATTTGATCTTTATTGTACGTTTTTGTCTTGTCATGTGAAATAGAGTGGTACTGCGCATGCCCAAGGAAATGGACGTCTTGAAATGACAGCTCCGAAAATTTTGTGAAAAGTCTATATCCTTTGCATATATCATCCAATCTTTGATTATACAGATTCACACATCATCCATATTCATTCCCGTATCCAAAATTATTTGTTACATTTACTAAAACCCGACAAAAATACTTTTCCCAGTCGAAACTGTCTGGCGGGGAAAACTGTTTACATTGACAACAAAGAAAATGATGCTTCCGGCATAGATGTTATAAATAACTGTGGCTTTTCCAATACAGCAAATGACCAGCAAATTAAGAAAATACATAGCAGAACAGCCACATACACCAAACGGTTTTAGATACAAAACGCCAATCCTTGTATCAGACAGTAAGGGGTTCACAATACGGAACGCTTGCCAAGATGACAAATTCCCAGTAGAATCCTGGTGCATTTCAGGGGAACACAAATCAGTGCTCGTTGACTTGATAGAGAAAAGAATCTCAAAGGCGATCACTAGACACCATCACATTATCATCTACTTATGGTCAGGAACTTGTGACTTAACATGTAAAAAAGGTAAATACATCAGCCTGAGACATCAAAATAATAAAACAGTAAACTGTATACTTGACCAGTACCACAGAGCTATAAGAATTGTCGTGAAACATCCTAGAGCAAAAATAAAATTTATAGACTGCCCAATCTTGTCCATCGTAAACTACAATCAGTACAAAGGACACGACAAACCTGAAATCTTTAAAGTGGAAGATTTCCAAGTGACCAGACAGATCAAAGCCCTAAATTCAGAAATATTAAAACTGAACGATAGTCTGAACAAGAAGACTATAAACATCAGCAAGTACTTTTTTCGTGGCAGGAAAATTAAACGATGCGGAACCCGGAAATCAGTAAACATCACAATAAATAAAAAAGACGGAATTCACCCCGGAAAACTCCTAAGCCTAGCCATCACAAAACACATCCTCCTTGATACATACAAGGAATGTTACCAAGTCGTCCACGAATCTGAAATAATCCAGCTACACGTGGAAGAGGAAGAACTGCTGACACTATTCTAGAGATCAAGTACCTAGAGAGGGACACCATTGAAAGCGGATGTTGTAGTAAGGGGTGTAGGTGAGTTTATCTTATCAGTCTTTACTACAGTCAACTTTTCATCAATGTCTAAATCTCCAAAATTTACTTGATATTTTTTTTTAGAAACAGCAGGATATTATTAGCAGAAACCATGAGATTACTGTTAACATTCACGACAGCGTTCCTGTTTGCTGCCCTCTTCTCTATACTGCCAAGAAACATCATAATAAAAGAGTCCAAGGAATTAAACTACACATTTGTCAAGGTAGTACCATGCATAAGCTACAGCCATCATCTTATCCTAAATATGATGAAGGGAAGACCAAAAGCAATAGAGAACAGGACTAAAAGCCATACCACACTACTAGCCTATCTCGCTTTACTAGTTCTAACAAATGCGAACGACATCCACCTAAATCCAGGTCCAGAAAGAGACTACCTATGCGGAACATGTGATAAGACTGTGGATTGGGAAGACAGGGGAATCATATGCGAGACTTGCGACCAATGGTACCATGCTGGCTGCCAAAACATACACACTATATCTTACCAACAGCTGGGTGACTCAGAGCTAAACATCAGTTGGTACTGTATAGTGTGTAACAACCCAAATTATAGCTCGACAGTACATGACTACCAAAGTATCGAGGTATCAGACATGTCAAATATGTCATACTCACGCATCTCGGACATACCTCCACATAGCCCAGAAGCGAGTCTGCCCATACGTCCTGTTCACTCATCAACACCCACCAGGAAGACAGGACCAAAAACATGCAATCAACCATAGACGATTCTGAACATAAATTTCCAGTCTATTAAATCAAAACTGTGCAGACTATCAAATGTTATCGATAGTGTAAAACCAGACATTATTATTGGTACAGAGACTTGGTTGGACAAAGAGATTAGAGACTCTGAAATCTGCCCTAGAGGTTACGTCCTACACCGGAAAGATCGAACAAATAAAACAGGTGGAGGTGTACTTCTTGCAATAAAGAATGAATACAACAGTGAACATGTCCCAGAATTAGACACCGACTGCGAAATTGTATGGGCCAAAATGAACCTGAAAGGAAACGGTACCATCTATATTTGCTCCTACTACCGAAGAAACGTCTCGGATGAGGACAGTTTAAAATACTTTGAGACATCAGTCCAAAGAGCAAGCGCCATAGAAAATGCAACAATCGTAATAGGAGGTGATATGAACCTACCTGGATGGGACTGGAAAGAAAACATCCTGAAACCGAATGCAGTATTTACCAACTTACACAACTATTTCATGGACATCATAAATAATAATGCACTATCTCAACTAATAGACCAGCCAACGCGTCTTACAAATACACTTGACTTGGTACTCACCAACAGACCAGGAAAAGTACTCAGAACAGAAACCATACCAGGGATCTCAGACCATGATATTGCATATACAGAGTTTGATTTCAGGCCTGTCAAACTAAAACAAATACCACGTATCATCCCCTTATATAATAAAGCAAATTGGGATAATATATGAAGAATGACATCACCAGCATACTAGACCAACTACTTCAGATGTTTAGAGACCCTGACTGCAATGTAAACACCATGTGGGAATTCTTCAAACAAACCCTCAGCAAGTCAGCGAAACAACACATACCACAAAAAAATTCCAAGGACAAAGATCGTCAACCTTGGATCAACAGGGACATCAAGAAAAACCTCAAAAGACTACACAGATTATTCAAAAAGAAGAAGAAAACTGGTGACCATCAAACCCAAGAACAGTATAACAATCTCAAACATCATACTCAAAAGATAACCAGACAGGCGTACTGGAAATACATTGAAAATGTAGTAACACCAGATGAAAGCGAACCACGATCAGGGATGAAAAAGTTCTGGACATATATCAAACACAAACGTAAAGACATAGTTGGAATCTCATCACTAAAAATGGATGGTAAACTGTACTGTGACCCAGTTACTAAATCAAACATATTAAATCGCCAGTTTAAATCGGCCTTCTCTGAGAAAACATCCTATACCACTGAGGAATTCCTGAATTCAAACCGTATGAACTCCACAACCACACAACATCCAAATTTGAAATCTTTTGATATCACCTGCAACGGTATTACAAAATTACTAAAGCAGTTAAATCCATACAAGGCACCAGGACCTGATAACATATCACCTAGGATTCTAAAAGAACTAGCTACAGATATTTCACCACTACTGCAGCTTATATTCCAGAAATCACTAGACACTGGTGTAGTCCCGGATGACTGGCGCATTGCAAACGTCTCGCCTGTATACAAAAAAGGTCAAAAGACGTTAGCTGAAAACTACAGACCAATATCCTTAACATCAGTCTGTTGTAAAACTATGGAGCATATATTGGCCAGTAAAATCATGAAACATGGAGAAGAAAATAATATCCTGTATCCGCTACAACATGGATTTCGAAAGGGCCACTCCTGTGAAACGCAACTCATTGAATTCGTGGATGACATCTCCAAGAACTTACAAGAAGGCCAACAAACAGATATCCTCATACTGGACTTTGCTAAGGCTTTTTACAAATTCAATCATAGCCTACTCATACACAAACTGCAGCATTATGGTATCATAGGAAAATCAGTCAGGTGGATACAAAACTGGCTTTCAAACAGAAAACAATCTGTAGTAATTGATGGATCTACCTCTGACGCAGTCAGTGTGGACTCAGGAGTTCCCCAAGGCTCCGTCCTAGGTCCAGGGCTCTTCCTCTACTACATAAACGACCTCCAATCAAGACTAACATCAACAGTAAGACTCTTTGCCGACGACACAATAGCGTACCTGACAATATCCAATAACAACGATGCTGAAACCCTACAAAAAGATCTAGATAAGCTGGGACATTGGGAAAATGAATGGTGCATGAAATTCCACCCTGATAAATGCACAGTACTCAGAGTAACCAACAAAAAGAAAATAATTGATGCCAAATACCAACTCCACGGGCATACGCTAGTCAGTTACATCCGCCAAATATTTAGGCCTCACGTTCACAAACAAATTACAATGGGACCAGCACATAAATTGTATTACCAGCAAAGCAAATAAAACTCTTGGCTTTCTGCGTAGAAACCTGAAAATCCCATCTATCAGGATAAAAGAACAAGCATATTTCACTCTTGCACGCCCACTAGTGGAATATGCTAGTACAGTCTGGGACCCATATACACAAGCTGATATAAACAAGGTGGAGGCAGTGCAGAGAAGAGCGGCTAGATATGTAGCAAACAATCACAGAAATAGATCTAGTGTAAGTAACATCATACAAAGACTAAAATGGAAACCACTTGCAGACAGAAGAAAGGACGCTAGACTTGTGATGCTATATAAAATCGATAGAGAACTTGTAGCCATCAACAAGGAAAACAGGCTAATTCCAACAGGCCGAAAAACCAGAAAATCACACAACAGGTCATTCCAGATACCATCCTCCCGTATTGACACCAGAAAAATGTCATTCTTTCCAAGAACGGTACGAGACTGGAACCTACTAGCTCCAGACATTGTTGAATTGGACACACCTGAGGCCTTTAAGGCAAGGATCGTGTCCCTATAGTCCAGACAGTGACAACTGTATATAGTTTTAATTGTAAATTCAATTTGGTTATTATTACTTAATATTATCATCTACTTGGAAACTTATTTAAACTTTGGCTTCACTATTCATTGGGCATGCCGCACAAAAATCAAAATTGCATAATCTTCAATATGATGAAGGAGGCAATCATATGGCAGAAACAGAAGCAGAAACAGAAAGTACTTGATTGTCACGTAAGCTACATTTTTGCATCGACCAACGATTTGTAGTCATGTATTTCATAGAGAGAATGATATAAAAAGGTAAATACATAAAAAATACATTAGAATTTGCAGCAAATGGTCATATTATTGTGCTTCTTTTCTCTACATAACAAGTGTTCAATATATACAAGCCTAAATAATCGTTTATTAATACATAACTAATTGTTAGTTTCTGTGTTACATCTACGCAACTAATCGTTTGTTTCTAGGTTACATCTACCTAACTAATTGTTTGTTTCTAGGTTACATCTACCTAACTAATCGTATATTTCTAGGCTACATTTATCTACGTTTGCGATCAAAGCGTCATTTTTCTGTTATTCATTTATTGAGTAATATAAGGCACGAAATAGTCAACTATTTTCTATACAACTGTGTTATTCTACCACAAGAGGCTTTCATACTTACCAAATTTCTCCTTTTGATAACACAGTATTATCTAGATAGTAGTGTTGTGCTACCACAACTGGCTTACACAATTACCGAAGTTCTCCTTTCTATAACACACTATTATCTAGATAGCTGTGTTGTCCAACCACAACTGGCTTACACAATTACCGAAGTTTTCCTTTCTATAATGCATTATTATCTAGATAGATGTGTTGTGCTACCATAACTGGCTTACACAATTACCGAAATTCTGCTTTCTATAGCACAATATTATCTAGATAGTAGTGTTGTGCTACCATAACTGGCTTACACAATTACCGAAGTTCTCCTTTTTATAGCACAATATTATCTAGATAGTAGTGTTGTGCTACCATAACTGGCTTACACAATTACCGAAGTTCTCCTTTTCATAGCACAATATTATCTAGATAGTGTGTTGTGCTACAATAACTGGCTTAAGCAATTTCCGAAATTCTCCTTTTAATGATGCAATATTATCTAGATAGTGTGTTGTTCTACCTTAACTGATTTACACAATTACCGAAGTTATCCTTTTTATGTGGTCTGTTGTGGTCGTGATCGTATGGTAGTTAGATGTACAACTACATATACAATCAGTGCCTATCATTACAAAGGATGTGAGTTCGAATCCCGCTCATTACAAGGTGTACTCGATACAGCATTATGTGATACAAATTGTCAATGATTTGCGACAGGTCAGTGCTTTTCTCCAGGGACTCCGGTTTCTTCCACCAATAAAACTGACCCCCATGATATAAAGAAAATATTGTTGAAAGTGACATTGAACACCATAACCCTAATCCATATTACAAATGAGGTCTGCATCTTCACAAACGTCTTATAACGTGTCTATCATATTATCTACCACCAGTAGATCATTATTATATCACAATTTGTGCGGGCATGTTTGTCGATCAAGGTTCAAGCACCTTTAGTGCAAGGATGGCCACAACAGGAGCTTGTTCGGCAATTCACATCATGATTAAATTCACGAATTTGACCAATGAATAAGAATAATATACAATCAGGAAACGGGAAACGTATGTAAACATGTTTAAATAGAGGAGATTGTTTTATGAATCAACGTGTGTATTGACTATTGTGTGTTATATCGTAATGTGACCATAATGTCCATATCACGGCATATGTACACCCGGTGTAAACACGGGCCAGTTCTTATATGAACTTCACATTATTGATGCATACTCATTCTATACTGTCTATAGGGAAAACTGTGTATCTTTTTCATCTTTGTTAGCTGTAAATCTCTGGAAAATTGAAATAGTATAAAGTTTGGAAAAATTTCGTCTGCTTCTACTGTAGTCCGCTTTTACTCTAGTCACTGTAGTCTGCTATTTATATCCAGGTGTCTAAAACAGGCAAAGCGTCCCCGACCTTCATTAAAATCGATGCGTATTTTGATTTACTATATTCGATGTATCTTATTCCAATTTTAACAGCTCCTGCATAGATATCCGTTGTTTATACAGTGATGGCAATCGCATTTAGCGTCACACCAACTGAAATACCATAAACTTTCTTCTCACATTATTACCGAGAAAAATACTCCCGCAAGCTTGGAACAACATAATACTTCGCACGCATGTTCATTTTTAGTAACAGGTTCGATATACAAAAGAAGAAGTTGTTCCAAGGTTGCGGGGACTATAATTTTTTTACTTTTTTATGTTAATTTAGGCCTGTTTTGTGATATTTGCAGCTTTTAGACATAATGTAGCGGCTGATTGTGACGTCAGTGTAAAATTATGACCAGATTAAGTTTGAATTGGGGAGATCTTATCCAATACTGCTTTCCGAGAAAGTTTCAAAAGAATGAGTTTGCAATTGAAAAATACATATTTTTAGGGCCTTTTTAAGCCCTTATCACCCCTACTCCTTTGGACAAGACCCCTTGTACATATGGAAAAGGAATTATGTTGGGTTATTGTGTTTTAAAAAATAAAATTATTCATCGTATTCAATATATTTAATCAGAAACACTTCATACATTTAAGCAGGGAAGGTCATAGAGAGGGGCAACCCCGGGGTATAGAAATGGGACCGAGAGCTTCTTCTGCTTGAAGGGACGTCCGTCGGTTGTGCGGGATGTATAAATTCACAACCAACCTGTCCTTCGGATGAGACGTAAATAAAACCGAGGTCCCGTGTTGAGATATTGCCACCCTCTTCGCACGTTAAAGAACCCAGTGTAACAGCTCATGATGAGTGGTCCATAGGAGACCTGTTGCACTGGCTAAATTAGCCGTCCCTACCCATCACCTTTACTTGTTTCGAGTCCCGTGGCGTTTAAATGTTTTAATGTTCCCGTCCTGAATATAGCTGAAAAATTGCTCGCTGGACGTTAAACACCAATCAATCATAGAGAGGGGAGTTTAACGTATTGATGTGTTTGTCTAATTAAGACACAACACAGCATTTTTAATTTGACTTTGCATTTGGTATTGCTATGGTTGCGTAAGTAAGACACAACACATCGTTTGCTTTGTCTCTTTTGTTGTCTTGCATTTTATTTTGTATAGCTAGGTTTTTTGTGTATATTTTTTATTTTTCCTTTCTTTTTAATATTTTATTTGTGTTTCTATTTATTTCTAATTATTTTGTTTTCAGTTTTATCTCCATTCTTCTGGAAGAATATTTTTGGGCGATTGTATTTTCATATTTAATTCTAGGACATTTTATTTCTTAAATTCATATTAAAAGTATTGGGGAAACAATAATACTAAATTATTTCTTTGCAAATTGTTATAAAGCATTCCTTAGAACGAGATGTCTCGTCTGCTTTCCATATATTATATAGAGCAGTCGATGATAAAAGACCTGTTTTCGCTTTTTACACAAATTGAAATACCTTATCAAATGCAATTAAATGGCTAGTGTATATTCAAAGCAAATGTGGACACAGTATTTAGCTTGACACAACACTTGTCCGTTGTATACACATTTTTGAAATAACATTGAAAATATTTTAAACTTGCGTACGGTTTTAGTCCTTGTAAATGATATTAAACATATTTATTGAAAGAGAGCTAAAGTCGTTGAGTGGAAAGCAAATGTGGTATAGACTGGTAGTGCTATGTATAATATCTCGGGGAGCGAGGAAATACGAGTTTGTTAACTTTTCTTGATTAAGCTTCCATTCAACTATTAGACAAAGACCATGTTGTCCATGAAAAACAAAGTGCAAGAAATTGCGAAATCTTTACAATGTTAAATAAGTTGATACAAACTGTGCTTCAAACATCATAAACATTTATTTACTACAGAAAATGTTTGAGAAATACATGTATTCGAGGCCAAAAAATAAATAAAAAATAAAATAATTTCCAATCCAAAAAAATGAGCACTACAAGAGGAGAGTTACGGCCAAATGTAAGAAAGTAAAATTTGTGTATTGAAAAGTTGTGATGGAAATACGGGGGACGAAGACTTAAATAATAGTAATGGAGTCGAAGACAAAAATGAAGAAAATGCATATGAAGCTCCATCGCAAACCTAAAATAAACCACAGAAAATATTACCTAATAATTGCAATGATGATTATGATATATTTAACAAAAAACCAACAATTGAAGAAATATACAACAATCCAAATTTACTGACGAACATAAATAAAGCATACATTGAGGGTAAATAAGAACTATGTACACTTCAATGGTGAAATACTGCGATTGTCTCAGTGACTGACCAAAGTGTAACACCTGATGACTCTGATAATGAAACTAGATCAAATGAAGTGTGCTTCCAGATGCAACATATAGGAAATATAAAAATAACATTGATCATTGCAGACTTTTACCCGATCTAAAGTCTGGAGATTTGCAAATATTTGGACTTCAAAACTGACATTTTTTAATTATTCTCCTGCTACTTTTTATATATAATGGCAATGGTTTTATCATAGTAATTACAAATTTTCACTGGATGTTTTGAATTTGTAACCCCATGATACTTAGCATAGAATATATTGTTATAATTTGTGTCCAATCCAATTGTTATAATATTTAGCAATAAAATATGTTTAATCTAATCTAAATAAAGGTTAAGAATTATTTCATGCATTTTTGACACATCAGCTTTGCAAAATATTGGTTTTTATTTTTTATTTTGACAGTTAATGATTGATTGATTGATTTTTGGTTTGTATCGCCACTTTCAGCTATATCATGGCGACCAGTTTTAGTGGTGGAAGAAGTCGGAGTACCCGGAGAGAATCACCGACCATGGGCAAGCAACTGGTAAACTTTAACACTTGCGGCTGCGAGTCGAGTGCACCCTTTTTTGTAATTTACAAAGCAGGGCGCGAACCCCCGCCGTATTGGTGACAGGCTTGTACGAGTAGTTAGGTAATCCAACCACCTAACTCATTGAGCCACCGGGGCCCTTTTGACAGTTACAGTTAACAGATTATTGTGAGTGTGTGTACTATTTTAATACACATGTTGATGAGATTCGGCAAGACAAAACAAGGTGCGATACCGAAAACATTTATACCATGTGCTAAAACGAGTACGACGACCACGCAGTTGATTAATCATTCCAGTACAACGATCAATGAACTGGTGGTCGAGGAATCGAGCACACCGCAGGTGAATTCCGACTAATCAAATAATTTAAATGAAAAGCAGTCTAAACGTGGTGGTAAAGGAAAGACGAGAGAGCACGAGGTAATTTGATGCACTCGCTCGGAAATAACAAAATTGTTCGTTCATTAAAGACTCTAATCAAGACCCGAAATATGTCAATCTGTAAAATTAGTTAGTAGTAGTACGAACCTTTAAAAACACAGGTAGAAATGCGCATTTAGGCAATGTTTTGCAACTAGTGCAAATACATTTAAGTTTGTATCTTTCAAAACGCATGCGAAGCCTTCCTAGTTTACTTGTGGAGCGGCACGTGCTGTTCGTGCGTAGGACACATTGTTCTTTTCTTCTCACATATACAAGGAATGTGAATTATTTTTTCTTTCAGTTTTCCTGATTTAAAAAAACATTTTTGTTGTTCATGGTCTCTCCCAATGAAATAAGAAATCCTGCATGCATTGCACTTTGCTTGTGACGTAGTTAATGAATGTTTGATAATTTCAATAAAGCGCTATTGTTTTTTTGCATGACTTGTAATAAATGTGAATGAAAATATAATAAAATCGGATTACTTGCTCACAAAAGACTTTATGTGTCTTTCCAATCTTTTGACAAAGTGAACGAATGATTGTTTATCGTCAAATGAGTAATAATTCAACTATATCGAGGCGAGAACAAGTTACATTTGATGAGATGACAAAGATCTCTGCTTTATACTAGACCAAAACGCTTAGTTGGAATTGTTATAGTGCTAGCTGACAGTCCACGGGTAGACATGTCGCTCCTCTCGGATACATTATCCTGATTCCGTGCCATCCAGTCTTTGCTCTTATTCCGGCATGATTCGTGCGGTCGGGTCAAATCAAAAACTATCAAATTGATATTTTGATGCTTAGCGGCTAGTCACGCATGTTTAAGGGGTGAGGGGAAGGACTGCTTGCCACGGAATCTGGATAACGTGCCCGAGTGGAACAGCATTTCTACCCGTATAAGGGTGTTTCTGTCAGTTAGTTTCGTAGATAAATAAAAATTACCGCGTGTCCCTTTCATGCATCCGTATATATTATAATGATAATAAAAACAACTTATTAGTTAAATCGATTCCATGCACTACTAATCCACGTCACAATATAGCTGAAATAAGTTAAAGTTGCCATTTAACACCAATCAATCAATCAATCAATCAATCAATCGGTACAATACTATTTTTTTT
This sequence comes from Bathymodiolus brooksi, assembly GCA_963680875.1. Lineage (NCBI taxonomy): Eukaryota > Metazoa > Mollusca > Bivalvia > Mytilida > Modiolidae > Bathymodiolus > Bathymodiolus brooksi. Next base: position 20,228,582 of record OY804578.1, on the reverse strand, counting down.
TAAAGTAAGGAGGAATGTATCTTCTCCATGCTTTATTTGTACACGTGATTTGTATACTTGAATGATTAATCGGCGAATTAATTGACGCTTACCCATGGGGATTTTTTTTTACCTGGTTATAATCAAGGAATGTTACTACATCTGCATTTCATTGGACATTTCAAAGGCTCGTTGGTGTTAACAGTTTCCTAATAATTTACTATGGTGTACATGTAACTGCTACATGGGGGAAACGTTACTGTTAATTTGCACTGCCCATTTGCTGTCAGAAACATAGTGTGACCGAAAATGCCTTCAAAATTAATGACGTTATGCTTACAATATTTCGATATCTTACATACAATGCACTGTTTCCATTGCTTTAACTAGACAAAACCGCCTTTTCCATATATCCCTTTTATAACATTAGAAACAACATAGTTTGGAGAATCTGACCATTTTGCAAAATGGAGAAAACAAAATTTGTTTAAACCTCTTTTTGGAAGTTAACAAGAGAACATATTAATCTAAAATAAATGTCAAAGATCGCATCGGCTTAGTATGTCAACATTATTTAATGTTCAATAAATTTCTGTCAATACATTATCGTGTTTTATGCTTTCTCAGATTTCAAGATTTAAGAAAACCCTGTTAAATTAGATTATGTTTAAAAGACATTTATTCAATTGTATTTAAAAGAGATATACACAAATACGATATATCGACCTTTTAACTGGAAAGATTGTAAAACACCACTTTTGCACTTTTTTGAAACCTGAATAGATACAATCTACATCTACTGACTGACTAGAAATGACGGATTACACTGACTAACTGACAAAGTTGATGTGTGTAGAACATGTCATTGCCACAAGTGTCAAGAAATTCAACCAAATGATCACAAAAACAATGGAACAGTTTCTTTTGTAAACAATGATCACCGTCTTTGACAATAAGTTTATCTTTAAAGTTAACACATAGGTTGCCTAAAACAAAGTTGAAAGTTTCTTTAAATGACTATTTACAAGTAGAATGTCTATTGCAGTTCTTATCACATTTTTGCTACCTATTGTAGTGAGTTGTACTGTTTCATCTAGATACAATTCTTTATTATTTGAATGTTGATTGTAAATGTTAAACAGAAACAGACGGTTCATGCTAATCAAGTCTCCGTTTTCATATTTATTCACTTGCGCTGCAATAAATATCGATGAAATGAAATATGTTGTGGTTCCATAATATCATATTGTACAATTTGTGCCCGTGACAATTTGTTATGAAGTGCGGCAAATTTTCTACTCTCTTTGAATTGGAATACTATTGAAACTTGTTTGTGCTATTATTCTAAGGGACAATTGTGTGCAACTTGTTTAATGAGCAATCAATTTTGTCAATATATAACAAAGGTACTGTACTATGGCCCAAATATTTATTATAGCGGACTTTCTACATCTTGTAAAAAAAGTGATCGTTGGTGGCCCGTTGCCAGGCTATTATTTCCCAACCCTAACTATTGTTGTCTGTTCTTCTTTGATATACGGATTCTGATTGCCCCTTTGGTATCTGCAAATTCTTCTTATTTCATATTTTCCTATGGCAATAAAACTTTTGCCAATTGGTCAATTCTAAAGTCACCTTTCAACTACATGATTTATTGTTTGAAAACTTGTTCCTGTCATTGATAAAACAAACTACTGCTCAACTAAAGTTAGACAATATCGAACTGCTCGTTTTATTCTGTTTGCTTTCCGTTATATTGCGATTATCGAAACAGTTCAAATCGGGCGGCTTTGTTTCAGCATTATTGCTACAATATAATTCACATTCAAAACTTTACCATCATACACATTTTTACCCGATTGGCTTTGATTATGTACGCCACAGACAAACATTAACCACCGTAACATTATCAACCTCGCGTTAGATTAGAAATACAACACTGATTTAATGATCAACAAAATATACCGTACTGTCGGCATAATTCCGAAATTCAATCGAAAAATCGCAACATATATATGACCACTCACTGACTCAGTTTCATTGCTTGGTACAGTCAATAAAGAGTAGCGGGGTTGGTTTTATGGGCCTAAATCTCCTCTCAGTGAAATGAAGCGGTCATGCAAGTGTTTCTCATGTGCAAGTAAAGCTTCAACCCTCACAAATAACCGAACTAACTGTAGTGTTGTTATAAGGAACACAATAATCTTGAATATTATACAATATTCTAACATTGCGTCCTAATTTCGCTTTGTAGACAAACGAGCGATTTATCGATGGTATAATCTCATTCGCATATGCGCCGGTGAATGTGACTGACTTTTCCATTGGCAGCATAAATTGTGTGCGACATTTTCCGCAAGCGTAAATATAAATTACTGTCTTCCAATCAAAGTATACTACCGTATTTGTACTCTTAGACATATCAGTTACATTTACTTTTGCACTATACCCCAAACGTGTTCACAAAATAGATACAATGAAGCATTATCTCTTAAATTTAGAACTATTTCTTCTTAATGAATCATAAACAGACTTATATATTACGTCAATTCTATTAAAACATACATATGAGAACTTAAATGTTATGATGATTAAATATATTTAAGAAATTCATGGAAGCCTCTGGCTCAGGATAAAATACTAATATCCGCCAACACATTCTCTGGCTTCCATGATTTATTTCTTAAATATATTTAATCATCATAACATTTAAGTTCTCATATGTATGTTTTAATAGAATTGACGTAATATATAAGTCTGTTTATGATTCATTAAGAAGAAATAGTTCTAAATTTAAGAGATAATGCTTCATTGTATCTATTTTGTGAACACGTTTGGGGTATAGTGCAAAAGTAAATTTAATACCCGACATATTCCATATTGTGCTGTTTATGTACCGTATGTTCATATCGGTCATCATCCCAAGAAGACATCTACTTGTATATGCATGTCTTGTAGATCTTTATTTGGCCGTTTGTATTTTTGTTTTCTTTTGGCCATTGTGTTGTCTGTTCTTCGATTTACGGATTCTGATTACCACTTTGGTATCTTCAACCTCTTCCTACATACTATCATATGTACATGTATTTTTTTATATTTTTGTGACACCATTTTATTGTCATCCTATATTATGTATAAAGGTATATAGATGACTGGATACGGGATGAAACCTTCCATAATCTGCAGATAATCCTTTGACCTGGAGTATGCAGGGTTTTTTTTTATTACCGTAAGGAAGTTTTCGTCTTATGTCGATTAGATGTACGAGAAAATGTCAGAAGAATGTTTTGTTGGTTTCTTAAATATGAAATATCTCGATAAAGGGCCTAAGTAGAAAAGCTTAACATATGTAATTGAGCATTTGTCTTCTGCTGTAATGGTGCAGCACAAGAGATGTAAAGACAAATCGAAGACAAAATACCGTAAAACCTTTGGGTATTCTGACATAATAAGCTTTATCACATATTTATATTCAAAAGGTTCAATTTTGCATATGTAATAATCACCAAAGCGGCTGTTGGATATCCGTGCCCGGTGCAGATTATCGTTATCTTGCCCTGTGCGTGTTGATGACGTCAGAGCAGAAGGTAAACAGTATGGCCGAAGAGACAGGTTCTCGGTTTTTAGCCGTTGATGAAACCGAAACGTCGGCCTTCATCGATTCCATGAAGAATGAAAATACCCAGAGAAAAACGAGACATGATGTGGCATTTTCAAACAGTGGTTATCGAGTGTCGGGAAACTTCAAAACCCGGAGGACATTGAAGTGACCGAACTCAACATGCTTCTGGCTCGTTTCTACTTGTCAGTGCGGACCAAATTGAACCGGGAATATGAACCAGACTCACTGAAAATCATAGTCATCAATTTCTAGATATCTGAATGAAAAGAGGAATATAAATATCCTAAAGGACAAAGAGTTTCAGCACTCCCGTGATGTAATTGACGCTAAGCGAAAGGAACTAAAGGGAAAAGGACTTGGAAATAAGAAGAACAGAGCAGATCCTTTTACTTCTGAGGATATATATTCTTTATATAGACAGAACTTGTTGGGAACAGGTAAATTGTATTGCTTTATTCTTTACAAGACACATTTTTACCATTATGTCATTATTGTTAAATACATTCGTGACATTATACACTACATTTTAAATGCTGAGATTAATGTTTTTACATAGAGAAATTGTACTTGAGAGCCTGCCATGTCCTTTAATTCCTTTCGCTTCACTGACAAAGCAATGGAAGTTACCATGATCACAGAATGTACAAATATATTACTTTCTGTTCTACTTTTGGCTCACACTTATTACAGTTTTAGGTACATGTTATGTAGTCCAATGTGACCATTTTTATGTTTTGTCATGTTTGTTTTTCTGGTATAAGATAATTTATAAATCACTTGTAACTTAAATTGTGTATGTTGCAGGAAATCCTGAAGCATTGATTAATGCAGTCTGGCTTAACTTTTGTATTGATTTCGGGATGAGAGGAAGACAAGAACATACAGACATGTTATTTGGTGATGTCACAATGAAAGCCATCAAATGGGAAACAATATCTTGAATATTATGAAAGGGAAACAAAGACACGAAAAGGCAAGGCATGAAACAACAGAGCTTTTGCCCCCAAGATGTTTGAAACACCAGGTAATTACCATAAATTTTGAACAAACCATAATTTGAAAATAGAGAGGATATGGGTTAAAAGTACATGAAAAAAACCACCTATAAAAGTACGTTATAATACACCAAGCAATGGAACAGCGCTTTGATTGCTGTTCTTCATCTTAAAGTCACCATGAGGCCTTCAACCATGAACTGAAGCTCACAACTCATAGCAAGTCTAAGACGGCCCCTAGCACCGGTTTAAGCGGAATTCATTGTTAAATGTCGATAAATGCTACATCTGTGTTTGAGTCCTTCTCAAACGCGGGATAAATCAATAAATTATAAAATATCTGGCAGTTGTACAATTTTCTAATGGTAAAAAAATAACTACTTAAAACCTGTTACACTAAAAATTGTTTTGTGAAATACTGTAGATGTAGATACAATAGTAATGTTTTTGATTATAACAAAACATTCATACATTAGGTTATGGTAAATGTGTAATAAAACTAGAGTATCACTTGTAATAGCACAACACATTTCTGTAATAGCCTTCAACATATTTGTTGTTTTTTTCTCAAATCTCCCATTATTATCTTAATTCCAAATAAAACTCTTTCAGGTGATCCCAGGTGTCCCGTCAAGATATTCACAGAATACATTAAAAGAAAGCCAGTGGCTACATTAACACCAGAAAGTAGGATGTATCTTTCATCTTTGCACAAAATCACTCCAGATTCTTTAGATCCACCTGTTATTTCAGTGTGGTTTTCTAAACAGCCTATAGGAAAAAACAAACTTGGAGACTTGGCGAACATAATGTCCCAGAAAGGTGGTTTGAGTGGTAGGAAGATAAATCATAGCGCACGCAAGACAACAGTAACTTCTTTATTACATTCAAAAGTGGAAGCTACTCAAATTATGCAATTAACTGGTAACAGAAATGTTCAGTCCATTAACCAATATTCATCAGCCTCCTTAGAACAGCAAGACACAATGTCAAATATTCTTACTGACAAAAGTTGTGGAAACAGTGGTGTATCTTCTAATGGCAACATTACATAAGTTGTGGAAACAGGGGTGTATCTTCTAATGGCAACATTACATAAGTTGTGGAAACAGGGGTGTATCTTCTAATGGCAACATTACACAAGTTGTGGAAACAGGGGTGTATCTTCTAATGGCAACATTACATAAGTTGTGGAAACAGTGGTGTATCTTCTAATGGCAACATGACATAAGTTGTGGAAACAGTGGTGTATCTTCTAATGGCAACATTGCATAAGTTGTTATTGGCAACATTGCATAAGTTGTGGAAACAGGGGTGTATCTTCTAATGGCAACATTACATAAGCTGTGGAAACAGTGGTGTATCTTCTAATGGCAACATTACATAAGTTGTGGAAACAGTGGTGTATCTTCTAATGGCAACATTACATAAGTTGTGGAAACAGTGGTGTATCTTCTAATGGCAACATGACATAAGTTGTGGAAACAGTGGTGTATCTTCTAATGGCAACATTGCATAAGTTGTTAATGGCAACATTGCATAAGTTGTGGAAATAGGGGTGTATCTTCTAATGGCAACATTACATAAGTTGTGGAAACAGGGGTGTATCTTCTAATGGCAACATTACATAAGTTGTGGAAACAGGGGTGTATCTTCTAATGGCAACATTACATAAGTTGTGGAAACAGGGGTGTATCTTCTAATGGCAACATTACATAAGTTGTGGAAACAGTGGTGTATCTTCTAATGGCAACATTACATAAGTTGTGGAAACAGTGGTGTATCTTCTAATGGCAACATTACATAAGTTGTGGAAACAGGGGTGTATCTTCTAATGGCAACATGACATAAGTTATGGAAACAGGGGTGTACCTTCTAATGGTAACATTACATAAGTTGTGGAAACAGGGGTGTATCTTCTAATGGTAACATCTGTTCTACTTTTAAACAAGAAGATCTGCAAGTCCCGGTCATTGCTAAACCTTCATTTGATGATGATTTCCCTGATGTTGACTTTAATGAGATTGTTTCCGATATTAAAAACTTTGAAAATAGAAACCTAGTAAACCCAAATACAAACCTGGTTCACAATCATCCTACCGTTATTGACCTGGCTCCTGTATTACCACACTCTAAAATATGTTTACTTCCACATGCTCGAATCAGTGGTAATGTTACAATCAACTTATATGGACCAAGTGACAATAAATGAATTTTAATAGTGATATTCTGAGATAAATGTGATATTTTTAATAATATTTGTTTATTGTTATTGTCAATAAATTTTGATTGTTCTACTGACTTATTTGAATTTGCGTGAAATATGTGATACATAGACTATCTCATGCCTATTCCCATATCTGCCCTGATATCATCCCTCGGTTGGCGCCTCGGAGCAGATATAGGAGTCTCGAGATGATATCGGGGCAGATATGGGAATAGGCATGAGATAATCTATACGTATTCTGAATTATTACACTAGAAACGGTAAACCTCAAACAACTGGTCATACAGAGAAAATTATTAATTAAAAGGATACCCAGCCCATTTGATATTAGTCGAGTTGTACAATGTGTGCGTGATTTTTCATTAACACACCATCTCACATATTTTATACTATTGCTACATATCGGCTAATAGCACTGCATCGATATTGTTGTATGACACGTATTCACGATTTTAGTTCCGTGTTGCGATTTCGGCGTAAAAATGATGTTTGTATTGGGTTAGATTTAAATGTATTTCCGTACACTGTTGTCCAACACGACTTCCATATAAGGTGATGTTTCGTGTCGTTTAATAGTAACTCGACGCGTGTTACTAGTGGAGCAGAAACTGCTAACCTTCCTGAGCACCTGAGTTCACCCCGGTATTTAGTGGGGTTCATGTTGCTCGGCCTCGATATTTCTGTGTAGTGTTTTGTGGATCATTGCTTGTCCTTGTTCTGTTGGCCATTATATTGAATGTCCTTCAATTTACGTCTTCTGATTACTCATTTGGTATCTTCAAACTTTTCTTGATTACATAATATTTAACATTATAATGTGAATTATCAAATTATAATGAACTAAGCAAACCACTGCCCAGATATCTGCGACGTTTAACTACGGTTTAGAAACGTTCCATCACTGTTTCGAGAGTGAGTAAACTGACCCATGGTTGTGTTGAAGAAAATCATATGCAAGGATTTTTTATACTCAAGTCTCTCGGTATTAATGATAATTGGAAGTTAGTTACAGCGTAAGAAACTATTGCAAATTTCAGACCCTATATAAGACGAAAAAGAAAAAAAAAAATCCCATACTGTCAGAAAAACTCCAAAATACAATCGACAAATAGAAACGGAGCCAAAATCGATAACCATAGCGCATACATGATTGTTCACTTGTCTAACTTGGTACATAACTTCAATAAAAAGTGGCGTAAAGAACATGTATGGCCCCAAGACTCCTCTCTAAGTCAAATAATGTCGGCGTGCGAGTAAAATGCCAACCTTCCCATAAAGCTGGATGAGAAGCGTTGTTATAAAGAACGATCGAATCTTGAACTTTATAGATAATAAATATATTGACTCTTCGTGACACAGAAGTTATTGTATGTATATTAGTTCTATTAAAGAGAGTCGATGGCCTCAACTGTTATTGAAATATTAGATAGTTTACAAGGCCATCATAACTCTTTTGACATAATAAGAAAACATGGTCAACTTTGAACCAAAATCTGAAGGCAAGTGACACAATACTTTTCAATGAATTGATGATGTCTTTCAAAAAACGTTTTGAAATACGAAACAATTCTTGTAAAATCCTTGATATTATCGTTTCGTACTCTGACGACAGTGATGTTGTTGTAATAAGTCTGACTACCAACAATGACAATACGGTTGTTGTAATAAGTCTGACTACCAACAATGACAATACGGTTGTTGTAATAAGTCTGACTACAAACAATGACAATACGGTTGTTGTAATAATTCTGACTACCAACAATGACAATACGGTTGTTGTAATAATTCTGACTACCAACAATGACAATACGGTTGTTGCCAATAAAGCCAAGGATGTATTGGGTAATCCAATATACAATGATTTTATCATATACAGATTGTAGGTATAAAATACATTTAAACACGTTGGTAAGACATTTGGGACCATCAAATTAATAACAAAGTGCACAAAACGTATTCTTTCGTTGTTCTTCTTGTTTGATCGGTTTACTTCGTATATAGCTGGAACTATATAATGACAATCGTTTCAAAGGAAAAATAACAATATAACGTAAACATAGAATTTAGTTCGCTCTTCTAGTGTTTGTAATACTAGTAACCCCTAACAACCACGCCCAATGTCATAAGACCGAAAAGCCAAATAATCTAAAAGACTTGAGAAGGTTTTCTTTTAATCGGTATGGTATGTATTCTCATTGGGGAGGTACAACGTATGTTGAATATACCCTACCTTTCCATAGAAAAGGCAAAAATGTCATGGAAATTTAGAAACGTAATGAAATAAAAAGATATGTATGTGAAAACCATTTCAAACATCTAATCGTTTTTATTAGCGCCTATTTAAAATTGCACAACACAGACGTATTGACACATATAAACTAAAGTGTGATTTTACGGTTGATCTGTAATGCCTGAACTTTCTATTGTTAAATCATCTTATTACGTTACCGACAGCGTGTAGCTGTTCATGTATCAAAAGACATATTACTTGGTTCCGCCATGTCTCCATAACAGAGTAAAACAGTTTGCAATACATATAACAACAATAATTGCTGTTATCAATTCGAAATGTATTAGCTTTTAAATTATAAACAACACGACATTTCATTCGGAAGACATGCTAGATTTAAAAAAAAACGTTTTTGTAATGCCATAATACTTAGTCGCGTTCAACCAGACTTCCGTCAACTTCATGAGTTTCGCTATGCAACAGGGTCTGGTTCCAGGTCATATGGTAATCTTAGTGATGAAGTGCACTAGGGGTAAATAAATCATTATTATTAAACATTATACCGGAAACGTTATATAATGAAATAAATTTAAAAAAAAAACATTTTATTAATCTTCCCCGAGACGAGCCATCACCGATCAAGATGATGGCTTCCTGTGATATGGAAAACGAATTATCTAGAATCAATACTTTGTCATACCTCGGCATTCTGTTGAAATTATTCATTGGACAATATTACCACATGCATGTATTTTACAAATTGATCATGTTAAATTTTCGATATTCGATTGGTCAAATACTAGTTGTAATTGGGATCCTATAGAAGATAAAGTCACACATTTTAAAGTCACTGACAATTTATCAAACTGACTAGACAATTAGCCTCGTTTCTGTGATAGAAGTATCATTTTACTCTCATTTCATTCTCTACATACATTTATTCTCGCCTGCTATATGTACATTTATGATAAAATCAGATTCGGTTTCATGCATTTAGTAATTGAAAGTAGGAAAAGTCAAAACTCCTGTAATTTTACAAAATGAACAATATTTCAAAGGCATTGTTTGTGTGGGAAGTGACATTTTAAACCTCCGTTTTCTATGGTATCTATCTGGCAGATAAATCTAATGTTCAATACCTTATATTAATATTAAGCCATGCATTGTTTTGTTTTTTTAAATCATTACAAGGAAAGTTGGTATCTGCAACACAACGATAAAATACATGGAATTCAGTCTTATAACAAGCAGGAACTGCTTACCCTTCGAGAGCATCTGAGTTCACCCCCGGTTTGTTGATGGGGTTCTTGTTGCTCATTCTTTTGGTTTTTTGTGTTGTCCTATTATGTGTCTTTACGTTCTGAGTTCAGTGTTGTGATGTCTTACGATTTCCGCATAAAAACTGTTTGGCTAGTCTTTACCTCTAGTTGTGTGCTGGAGGGCGCATGTCATATTTACGTTATTTGTGTTGGTTTGCGTATAGTGGTGTCCAACGCATATTGTCATTTTTTGATTGCTACTTCGGTATTCTCAGGTTTATTTAAGCAATACCTGCTCCTATGGTAAAGCGTATAGGGAGCTGGTAATTTTGACGCATTGTCTTATAGGTTGTAACACACCATTCTATTTTAAATGAAGTACAACAGTCTGAATGCATTTCATGCAATGCCTTTTAAACTATTGAGGTTTGAATATACTGTGATAGTGCATTTGTATATTGTTTATGAACTTACTTGCCAGATTATATTACTAATTTTTGTTTAATATTTGATGACTTATTTATTCTGGTCTCCCACGATGAAATTTCCTTGGATGTTCATTACTAATGAATATTAAATATGTTAGAAGTATCAGTTATGATTTTTTCGTCTGAGGATAATGATATTTAACCAACAGATTCTACATTCCTAGCTAGTAGTAGTCAGCTAATTACGAGCATTCATTTACCGTGCTGTTGTACTATTCATGTTATCATTTCGTTTTTGTGATGGTATGTGGTCTTTTTCAGTGGATACGAATCTGCAGTTTTTGTTAGTTTTTATATATGCATTGACCTTCCAGTTATCCAAAGGGGTGGGTTCGGATCTCATTAACCGGTATAACGCCGACACATTTGTACGCATGTCCAAAGCCAGGACCTGCATTTCCAACGTCACATTTCTTGGTGTTTTTGTGTTCAGTGAGTTCAGTTAAAATCAGAGGTGATTGTTCGCTTTGTTGATATTGGTGGAATTAATACCCATCACTGTTTAAACTTTCTTTTTATAATTATGTTTAACTCTACAAGAATGTCATCAATTCTAGAATAATTTCATTTATTGAACACGATAATATTTGTATATTGCAAGTTCACTTTCAGAGACCGACCAACAGACTTGTGATGTTTTTATCTTTTCGAAATTTTGAATAAAACAAGACAATTATCAATGATGACACAAATCAAAATATCAAAGTCAGATCCGTACAGTCATATGGGTTCATCACTCAATTTTTACTCTGACGTTGAGCCCCCAATAGTAAATTATCCGATATATCGTAATATTTCTGTCGGCTACGAGGAACGGCCGGAATATATCCCTTGTAATTCCAATTACTTATTAAAGCCTATTTTAATCAACTGGTAGATGTTACTGATGATCGTTAGACATTTACATCAACACTTTGTTAACAAATGTCGCAGGCGACACACGATTTTAATTTTTTTAATAGATATTAGTTGATATACTAAAATATAAATGGATAGCAAACGTTCTGTGTATATATATCCATTGCATTCTGATTGGGTAGATCAGGTGCACCACCATCCACCTCATCTGTAGGTGGCATTTCAGAATTACCACCATCTACTGGTAGAGCCTCAATATCTGCGTCATCATGAAATGTACAATTTTATTGTCTCCTACAGTAAAACCAGCTCCTGCAAACTGACTTGCATCAGTAAAAATAACACGTTGTGGTTGTCTATACATTGGAACAATACTTTTAAAAGATAGGAAATTACAATGAAAATACCAAAATTGTAATTCTCTAAAAATATCTTTAAAATTAAAATATTTAACTTGACTCCCAAATTTCCAAGAAAATCCTAAAAAAAATTGATGTTCCCGGTTAAATTTCAAGATGATGGTAACCCGATTTTAAATCAAATTTTATTGCATATTTAGAATAATTAGTATATACCATAGCTTCCTTTACACTTTCAAATTTAACCTTTTGTTTATCAACAAATTTATTGACATGTCTCAAATCCAATACTAATCCAGTCAGGGTCATTACGGTTTTCACAGTTTTCCGGTTGTTGACTGATATTGTCTGTTTATATAATTATGAGTTTTGACTTTCCCTTTGTAAGATTGTTCGGAGTTCGGTAATTTTGTTATTACCCTTATTTACCCGAACCACTCGCCGACACGGTTAACGGGTTTACAATAAAAGGATGTGTTACCTCTGTTATACAATGTTTATCTAACAGTTCCGTTAAATTGATTTTTCAACAATATTTGCATGCTTTAAAGATGACATATTATTTTTCAAAATAATAGGCGTAGGTAAAGTATGAAACGGAATTCTATATCCAAAATTAATGACATTCATAATAAATTTCATATATATATATATATATATATGCTTTTCTTTTATTTGTACATATAACCAATTTGTTTTATACACAAATGGTTAATTTCTTAGTGTCTTGTAGTTGAACAATTTAATATATATAATTTGTTTACACCATGATATAGCTGAAACTGCAAAAGTTGGCGTAAAACGCCAATCAATCAACCAATCCGGTTGGCCTCTTGTTTCGTGCATAGTGTTAATGTGTATATGAATGATCATATGTACCATAAACGCTTCCTTCTATGCATGCCTCATTCCACTATGCAACTACCGTGATATTGGTTAGTACAAATAATATATGTTGTCTTTCTATAGAAATGCACCATTCCGTGTAGATGTTACAAAAACAGGACAGCCAACGGCAATTTTTATTTATGATTGACAGATATTAAAAATTTAAAACTGTACATTCACGATTTGTAATATAATACAAATATTATATTGTTTCTAGCACCTATTGTGACATTTGTACCGCTTATTATTTTTAGATAAAGTTCACCAGTTCGTATTGTTAATATGTAACTTCGGAAAGGTCGGGAACAGCTAGGCCGGGAACGAGGGAGAATCCTGCTTCGTTTATGGCTTAAAAGAAAACAAATTGGAACCGCACTTTTATTATACAGATCAAATACAATATAAAATACAATGCAAAACAAATTACAAAATGGTTCAGTTTAAAAATAAATCGAAGTAACATTTCAAATAGAAATTTATTATTCTAATGTGCTCAAATATTTCTCTTGTCTTTAACATTTCTTATTATAAATAAACCTTTAGCAAAGATATGAAATAAATCTGAACATTTCTTTTGCCATTTAATTCTTTAAATTAATTTACTTTAAATTACAAGTAACAAGTTCCTTTTTATTAATTATGTCTACTTACTATAATATACCAATAACAACATCTATACTAAATATTATAACATAACATTAAATATTGATTTAAATAAAATTGTCCATAAAAATGAATTATCAATGTTCTTTATTTATCTTTTTGCGTAAACTTGAATTAAAAATAATTATTGAAAATAATTTAAAAGAAATAATATAAGTGATTTCTGAAACAGAAAATGAAAAATGTTTCAAATTATTTTCTCACCTTAAAAGAAAAGAAATTGGAACCGCACTGGGTTTTCCAACAATTCTTTCTTTATATAGTAGGCGAGGGGTCAATAATTACACACACGGGTAAAGTTGATAATTTTGCAAGATTAATATGATTTAATTACTTTGACCAAGTAATATTCTATTTCAACAATTATGATATAACATTTGTTTCTAGGTCACTTCCTACGTTAAGAAAAATTGATTAACTAATTTTATAATTTTATTCCGGTCAAGACAATTGTCTAATTATGCAATATTTTCCCTAAACAAATTGTTATTATCATAGTGTGGTCAAGATAATTTGTTTCTGAAGCAAATGAAATCGTCACATAGTACAGTTCTTGTTTCAGATTAGCCGAAAGCTTACATAAAATCTTACAACTATATCAATTGACTGTTTACTATTGAGTTTACGTCTGTTACCGACGATCAATCTATAGGTATATGATTGTGTTGGATTTAAGCTTTGAATTGATGACGACAACAATTTCACCAAAATAAGTAAACGTTGGTTCTAAGAATGACCTGTTGAAGGATATTTGTTTGCCATAACGAAATGAGATGATGGAGTAAGTCGAAATCAGACAGGGGCTGTCGTGGTCGTGATCGTATGTTAGTTGCATTTATAACCACCTATGTAATCAGTGTATTTCACCACTAACGTAGTGAGTTCAAACTCCGTTCATGGCGAGGTGTACTCGATCCAACATTATGTGATTAAGTTTGTCAGCGACAATATTGTGGAAAGTGGCGTTAAAGACCATAACTCCACCCCTCTTGGTATCGGACACTTTTGCTTACTAATGGGCCTTCAACAACTACTATATAATTTGCTGATGCTCATATAGATCTGTTGTATATTGCCTTTTACATACATGAAAGAGACATTCACGAAATACAAGGCCCTCCATTACGCGCCGTCTTTGTGGCGAGTTGTATATGTATGGAGGGGATGTAACGAGGAGTTAAGATACTAGGTTATAATTCTAAATTTAAGTGTTCTCTGGGAGATTTTATTTCGTGACTAAACAATGGTATGCAAAGCACCACTAACTACCATTCCTATAAACATACTGCTCTTTAGTACCTACTGTGAAAGGAGCGAGACATTTATCTACAATTCATCTTTGTAGCTAGTTGAGGATTTGAAATGTTCTGATGGAAAAACATATGCCCTCTTTGCATACCACGCTTCCTGTTCGCTATGACATTATTTCTGTACAACATAATGAATAATCATGGTAAAATTGTACCGGATATCCAATCAGCTGTTGATGCTTTCAGACAAAAATTCTTCCAAAACATCCTAGATGTGAAATGACATTTATATTGTTTTTATATAATAGTTTTATAAAGATAATATCTATAATGCGGATTAGACGATTTGCCACGTTTAATTTGAAATGTATTGTTCTATACTGCTGGGTGTAATTGGGGGTATTATTTTTAAACATTTATGCATTTATTTTCGACAGATAGTCTATCAAAAATCGGTTTATTGCATTAAGAGTTTACAATACCTAATTGTAGTACACACATTTAGATTGAAAATCATAGCTTCGATCATCCAACTATCAATTTGATAAGTTACATAATGTAAATTGATGCATTACTGATGGATGTGTTTCCATTAATTTGGTACTAGTGCGATTTGATCTTGTAAACTAAAATATTTATGTGAACTTGGGAATATGTTTGGTACGTATTTGATTCTTACATTATTAGATTAAGGACAAACGAATAGAAGACAAATGTTTTATCACAATTGCATCTCAAATACGATTACTCTTTGGCAACGGTGAAATTAGTATAAACAAAAATTATATGATCTTCGAAGTCCAAAGGTCGAGCATATATTAGACAGAAAAATAGTTTAATCAGTGGTCGGTCCTCTGGTCTACATCAATTTATTTCCCATGTTTCACTATATTGTGTTAAATATTATCTATATTTGTGTATGTGCTAGATTTGTTGTCATTATTATATCTAGTATTTGTAGAGAGAGGACGGTCCATAAGTTGGGAACTTGTCCAATGCAATTGCTGTTTCTGATTTTAACAGATGTATGAGAGGTTCAGATTCCATCTCACTACCTTTTTAGTATATGATAATTAACCTCATCTACCCCTCCCCCCACCCCAAATGAATGTTGAAATTTTACCAAAGATTTGTTGTCTGGAGGCAAAGAAGTTACTTATATGTGGATTTCTAGTCATATGTGAATCCATCGAAATATCGTCGTTGATCACGAATGCCTTGGCCCATATCACCAGGTGCATATCATTATTATTTTAATGTACTTTCAATGTTACCACAAATATTATTTTTTTCTTTCCTTAAAAATTACACGAGCTAAGGGCGACGTTCCAAGCGTATTACGTCTATCTTCCGAAAGAAATTTGTAACTTTGAGATATTAGAATTGAATTTTATTCAAATAATATTGACCAATTACTGTCAACACTTTCCTGGAGAGAAGCCTTTCTACAGGAAGAGCTAACTAAACAATGGAAAACAGGAAGTACAACAAACGTATTTTTAAAGACGACTTATTTCACAACATGAAACCTGGGAATGATGTTGACGGCTTGAAGACATTTGTTCCATTGATTTCTTTTTTTTTCATCTCCGATTTACATTGTTTGTACACTAGAATTGTCAATTAAATGATCTTTTATAATAGAGGAAACATGGGTATATTACAGAATGATATAGACTATTAAAAGGGAAATTAATTGTCCTTGGAAGTATGTCTGACAACTATTTTATCTATTTTGTTCCAGTATTGTTATACATACTGTTATAGTGACAGCCGGAACCTTTGAGCCGTAATGAAAGCGGGAGGTTTGTAGAAATGCCTGTACCAAGTCAGGGTCATTACGGTTTTCACAGTTTTCCGGTTGTTGACTGATTTTGTCTGTTTATATACTTATGAGTTTTCCCTTTGTAAGATTGTTCGGAGTTCGGTAATTTTGTTATTACCCTTATGTATTTGATTCTTACATTATTAGATCAAAGACAAACTGATATATTTGAAATACCCATTCAATTAAATATAGAGAACACAGTATTCAATACAAATACGGACGAATTTCCATACGAGATCATCAACTTTGTATTACTTTTGCCAAACACTTTATCCATTGCTGTAAATGGTCCAATCATTTGCCAACCACTGAACTTTTAAAGGCTAAGCTGAAAAAGTCGAAAAATATACAGCAGTAATTACAGGAGATTTGATTACACATGAAGAAAAATGGTCAACATTATTGAATAATATAGGTTAATGATATGTTTATATTGATACATTTATATATGTCCATTGTTTTACCTGCATTATTTATACATCTCTCCTTTAGTCTTTTTTATAATTATCTTATAATTTGCCAGTATATTTTGTCTTGTTGTGTAATTGTTCAGTATTGTCTGTAGTGTCGGTAAAAAATGAAAATTACAAATAAAAAAATAAAAGAAAAGACAAGCGGGTGGCTCAATGAGTTAGGTAGTTGGATTACCTAATAACTCATACAAACATCTCACCAATACGACACTCGACTCGCAGCCGAAAGTGATAAAGTTTACCAGTTGCTTGCCCATGGTCGGTGGTTCTATCCGGGTACTCCGGCTTCTTCCACCACTAAAACTGGTCGCAATGATATAGCTGAAATATTGATGAAAGTGGCGTTAAAACACCTAAAATCAAAGACAAACGAACAGATGAGACACATGTTTTATCACAAATACATCTCAAACATTACGAAGGTATACTACGATCACTCTTTATCAACGATGAAATTAGTATAAACTAAAATTATATGAGCTTTAGCAAAGTTCAAGCATACATTCGACAAACAAAAATATTTTAATCAGTAGTCGGGCAAATTATTTCCCATGTTTCACTATATTGTGTTAAATATTATCTATATTTGTGTATTTGCTAGATTTGTTGTCATTATTATATATGTAGTATTTGTAGGAAGATGACAGTCCATAAGTTATGATAACTTTTTGTCCAACCCCATTGCTATTTTATTTGCAATAAAATACTATTAAATTTAAGTCTAGGATTTTATAATAGGAGTGGAACATTTGGCCGTGTAAAAGGCTACCAATGGCCAATTATAGCGATTTTTTGATACCAACGAGAAATAGTAACGATATTACTGGTATGCTCGTTCAGATGCTACAATGATTCTTAGGTAACCGTAGACAAGCTTGGTTGATTTAAAAATGATTTGGCTTTCCAATCTTTTGAACTTGAGCGTATCCGATGACGGTTATTCCAGACAGGCGTCGTGCGCACTAAATTATACATCTACGTTGTTATTAATGTGATAGGTATATATACATTTTCTTGTACGGTAGGATGACGAATCCTTTGGTTCTGACATTGAAAATATGCGCTAGTGTGCGGAATGTAATTTGATGAATATTGAAGGTATTTAATGCCAGAATAATTTATATTTAGTTAGCAGACTTAAACACAATGATCACTGCATATATTACAAGTTTACACTATTCATCTTATAAATTGAGTCCGAAAAAAATAATTTCCTCTCCATTTGTCGAATAACACCGGCATGATATTGTTCAATGATTCATCACTCAATCGTTCATTGCAATGTCAAGTTACTAGTTTACCCAATATCTGGTCAAGTTATTAATTGACACTTGTAGTTTTCTCTCCTATACAATATTAACGTTTATATTATATACGTGTCTTTACTGCTAATGTGAACGCAATTTTACCTGCTTTGACGTTTGTTGCTTTTTCTGATTAAACCAGATTTATGATATGTTCAGATTCTATCTATCGTTTTGGTGTATGATAATTGACCTCATCTATACCAAAATATGCTGAAATGTTACAAAACATTTGTTGTCGGTAGCAGTCATATGGGAATCCATTGAAATATCGTCATGATCATGAATCCATTGGCCCATATCGCATTTAAAATTAAGAATAATATTTGCAGTTACGTGACTATGAATTTTGTAAATTTTAGGCAGAGAAATTAGCTTTGCTTACAATTTACAAAACTCAAACATAGTCACGCAACCACAAATATTATTTTTCTTTCCTGAAAAATTACAGGATCTAAGGGCGACGTTTCAAGCGTAATACGTCTTCCTTCCGAAAGAAATTTGTAAAAAAATTATTCAAATAATATTGACCAATTACTGTCAACACCTTCCTTGCGAGAAGTCTTACTACAGGAAGAGCTAGCTAACCAATGGATAACAGGAAGTACAACAAACGTATTATAAAGACGATGTATTTCACAATATGAAACCTGGGAATGACGTTGACGGCTTCAAAACATTTGTTCTCTTGATTTCTTGTTTTTTTCATCTCTGATTTACATTGTTTGTTAACTAGAAGTATCAATTAATGATCTGTTTTTAATAATAGACAGACATGGTTATATTACAGATAGAGAATATTTAAAGGGAAATTAAATATTGAATCCTGTAATCTCTACACGAAGAGATACAACTTATGACGTTACGATTCTTGTCTAATTATATGATTAGGGTTATAGCGTTTAATGCCACTTTCAACAGTATTTCAGTTATATCGTAGCGGTCATTTTTATTGGTGGATGAAACCGGAGAAAACCCCCGACCTGCCGCAAGTCACTGACAAACTTTATCACATAATGTTGTATTGAGTAAGCCTCTCCTGTACCGGATTCGAACTCACAACGCTAGTGGTGATAGGCACTGATTACATAGGTAGTTATAAACACAACAACAATACGATCACGACCACGACGACCCCTTGTCTAATTATAATATTTTAAATCTATACTCTGTTGACACTATGACTTTGGAACGAGTGTCATTCATGTTGTGTTGATGATTTTATATTATGTCAACATTTATTTCAAGGATTTAAGTAGAATATATTAGAAAGAAAAACAAGCAGCTGGTTGGTTTCAATATATCATTACAATATTAGAACTAGAAAATAAAATTCCAAATGTTATACCCAGCTTTATTTCAATTAATGCGCTATATATATGCCTCTCAAATCAGGAGCCCTGTGGATGTACTGATGTAAAGCGGTCAAAGGTCTCTACAATGTACATACTATTCTTTCGCTAATAAGAATTAGGCTTAAATGTCATATGTAATAAATGCAGCGACTTATAATAGCTGCTAACGTTCTGAAAAAAATATTGTATAGATACCATATAATCATCCAGTTGACATGTTATAACCAATATAATATTTGCGATCGTAACATAATCTCTGAAGGTTTTTTATCGTTTGTTTTTGTCCAAAAACCAAAAAGGAGGGGGCATGGGATCCCATTAACCGGTTTGACTCGCCACATTTTTGTGCCTGTCCTAAGCCAGGACCTGGATTTCAACCGTCATATGTTGTGGTCTTAAATATGCATAATATGTCGAGGTGGAAAGTAATATTTCTTTTATGTTGATATAGATGGAATTGTTGGCTATCACTTTCTTTTCATAATGATATTTCGGTGTAATTTGTAGAATTTTATTCGTATTTCGGCGAATAGTGGAAAAATGATCAATATATTGTGACATAAAAAAATAGATAACAAATCGTAAAATATTTCCCCGAACAAACGACCGGCTAAAAGGCACCTTGAATAAAGCCATTGTTTCTTCGTGTCAAGTATGGTGCCACGATGTATGATCGTAGATCAAAGCAAAGATTTAAAATGACCTAGTCACCTTTCCTCCTGGCGGGAATCATGCAGTGTAGACATAAGACACACAATAAGTCCTCTGCATAAAATCTGAATGTTTTAGTAACGGGTGATATACATTAAATAGTACGTTTCTAGTCGGTAAATAAAATGTTGTACGATGTTGCATTTATTTGACGACCTATGATTGGATAAAATCATTCCTAAAAATAACGATAGAAGGCAGAGCCATATATGGAAATCTAGAGAATAAGATTAATACGCTTTACTGGCCAGTGGAAAATCCCATATGCCAGGTGACTGCAGCATTGTGTAATCTATTATTGCATAATTTGACCTTGACGCTGTCCGAAAAAAGAAATATTGTAATCGATAACTGAGACGACGTATGCCAAGTGTACTTGACCAGGCCCACTATATATATATATATGTTTGTATTTTGATTTAGCATAATTAAGCACAAGTTACTATTTCAAGTAATAGATCAGCAACATCGTACAAAAATGTTCTAAGCTCCCGTGACCGATTATGATTATTTAGACGGTCAGTAAATTGTCGAAGGGTGAGCGCTTTACTGAGACACCGTTCCAATGGACTCAGAATATGTTTGCCAGCAGTATTTTACATATATGTGTTTTCTTTGTTTCATTCGGTATAATAAAACATGTATAGCATGCGGGGACAGGAAATATGGAAATGTATTCACCCACGAGTATCATATGTACAAATAAAACATACTTGTCTCTACAACAAAAGGGTTATATGTACAAATAAAACATACTTGTCTATAAAACAAACGTGTTATATGTACAAATAAAACATACTTGTCTATAAAACAAACGTGTTATATGTACAAATAAAACATACTTGTTTATAAAACAAACGTGTTATATGTACAAATAAAACATACTTGTCTATAAACAAACGAGTTATATGTACAAATAAAACATACTTGTCTATAAAACAAACGGGTTATATGTACAAATAAAACATACTTGTCCGTAAAACAAGCGTGTTATATGTACAAATAAAACATACTTGTCTATAAAACAAACGGGTTATATGTACAAATAAAACATACTTGTCCGTAAAACAAGCGTGTAATATGTACAAATAAAACATACTTGTCTATAAAACAAACGTGTTATATGTACAAATAAAACATACTTACCTATAAAACAAGCGTGTTATATGTACAAATAAAACATACTTGTCTATAAAACAAACGGGTTATATGTACAAATAAAACATACTGTCTATAAAACAAACGGGTTATATGTACAAATAAAACATACTTGTCTATAAAACAAACGGGTTATATGTACAAATAAAACATACTTGTCCGTAAAACAAGCGTGTTATATGTACAAATAAAACATACTTGTCTATAAAACAAACGTGTTATATGTACAAATAAAACATACTTGTCTATAAAACAAAAGGGTTATATGTACAAATAAAACATACTTGTCTATAAAACAAACGTGTTATATGTACAAATAAAACATACTTGTCTATAAAACAAACGGGTTATATGTACAAATAAAACATACTTGTCTATAAAACATAAGGGTTATATGTACAAATAAAACATACTTGTCCGTAAAACAAGCGTGTTATATGTACAAATAAAACATACTTGTCTATAAAACAAACGGGTTATATGTACAAATAAAACATACTTGTCTATAAAACAAGCGTGTAATATGTACAAATAAAACATACTTGTCTATAAAACAAACGTGTTATATGTACAAATAAAACATACTTGTCTATAAAACAAGCGTGTTATATGTACAAATAAAACGTACTTGTCTATTAAACAAACGGGTTATATGTACAAATAAAACATACTTGTCTATAAAACAAACGGGTTATATGTACAAATAAAACATACTTGTCCGTAAAACAAACCTGTTATATGTACAAATAAAACATACTTATCTATAAAACAAACGTTATATGTACAAATAAAACATACTTGTCTATAAAACAAGCGTGTTATATGTACAAATAAAACATACTTGTCTATAAAACAAACGGGTTATATGTACAAATAAAACATACTTGTCTATTAAACAAACTGGTTATATGTACAGATAAAACATACTTGTCTATAAAACAAACATGTTATATGTACAAATAAAACATACTTGTCTATAAAACAAGCGTGTTATATGTACAAATAAAACATACTTATCTGTAAAACAAACGTGTTATATGTACAAATAAAACAAACTTGTCTATAAAACAAACGGGTTATATGTACAAATAAAACATAATTGTCTATAAAACAAACGTGTTATATGTACAAATAAAACATACTTGTCTATAAAACAAACGGGTTATATGTACAAATAAAGCATACTTGTCTATAAAACAAGCGTGTTATATGTACAAATAAAACATATTTGTCTATAAAACAAACGAGTTATATGTACAAATAAAACATACTTGTCTATAAAACGAACGGGTTATATGTACAAATAAAACATACTTGTCTGTAAAACAAGCGTGTTATATGTACAAATAAAACATACTTGTCTATAAAACAAAAGTGTTATATGTACAAATAAAACATACTTGTCTATAAAAGAAGCGTGTTATATGTACAAATAAAACATACTTGTCTATAAAACAAACGTGTTATATGTACAAATAAAACATACTTGTCTATAAAACAAACGTGTTATATGTACAAATAAAATATACTTGTCTATAAAACAAACGTGTTATATGTACAAATAAAACATACTTGTCTATAAAACAAACGGGTTATATGTACAAATAAAACATACTTGTCTATAAAACAAGCGTGTTATATGTACAAATAAAACATAATTGTCTATAAAACAAACGTGTTATATGTACAAATAAAGCATACTTGTCTATAAAACAAACGTGTTATATGTACAAATAAAATATACTTGTCTATAAAAAAAACGTGTTATATGTACAAATAAAACATACTTGTCTGTAAAACAAACGTGTTATATGTACAAATAAAACATACTTGTCTATAAAACAAACGTGTTATATGTACAAATAAAAGATACCTGTCTATAAAACAAACGTGTTATATGTACAAATAAAACATACTTGTCTATAAAACAAACGTGTTATATGTACAAATAAAACATACTTGTCTATAAAACAAACGTGTTATATGTACAAATAAAACATACCTGTCTGTAAAACGAACGTGTTATATGTACAAATAAAACATACTTGTCTATAAAACAAACGTGTTATATGTACAAATAAAACATACCTGTCTATAAAACAATCGTGTTATATGTACAAATAAAACATACTTGTCTATAAAACAAACGGGTTATATGTACAAATAAAACATACCTGTCTGTAAAACGAACGTGTTATATGTACAAATAAAACATACTTGTCTATAAAACAAACTTGTTATATATACAAATAAAACATACTTGTCTATAAAACAAACGTGTTATATGTACAAATAAAACATACTTGTCTATAAAACAAACGTGTTATATGTACAAATAAAACATACTTGTCTATAAAACAAAAGGGTTATATGTACAAATAAAACATACTTGTCTATAAAACAAACGTGTTATATGTACAAATAAAACATACTTGTCTATAAAGCAAACGTGTTATAAGTACAATTAAAACATACTTGTCTATAAAGCAAACGTTTTATAAGTACAATTAAAACATACTTTTCTATAAAACATACTTGTCTATAAAACAAACGTGTTATATGTACAAATAAAACATACTTGTCTGGACAACAAAAGGGTTATATGCATAAATAAAACATATTTGTCTGTACAACAAAAGGGTTATATGTATAATTGAAACATACTTGTCTGTACAACAAAGGGGTTATATGTACAAATAAAACATACTTGTCTGTACAACAAAAGGGCTATATATGTACAAATAAAACATACTTGTCTGCACAACAAAAGGGTTATATGCATAAATAAAACATATTTGTCTGTACAACAAAAGGGTTATATGTACAAATAAAAGAAACATTAGAACCATATATTTAGAACATATGCTATCCAATTATAGTGCTGTATATACAAATAATTTCTTTTTAACAATTTCAAAATTTTGTCGCCTTTTGTAAATAAATCAAATATAGTATTGACGTAGTAGAATGTGTGACGAATGTCACAAACTTCTACGCAGTCCATTAAAACATGCTTTAGTTAGTGATTGGAATAATACGGAATACATTTCGGTCGTTCCTCATTATTTAATAGATAATTATGTGTCAATCTACTATGTCCGATAATACATCTGGTCAAGACCACCTGCTCCTTGCAGCGATGTCTCACTAACCGATATTTTCCAGAATCATAGACAGTCCGTTGTTACTAAGCATATTACTCGATGAGAGCAAAGAAAAAATGTCAAATTTACCAATAAATTATTAATACAAATTGAAAACAGCACTAATAATGATTGATGATAATTACGTTGGCCAAGTCAAAGTCCTGTTATCAGATCAATTCGGTCTACGTTGGCGTTAGATAAATGTAATCGTAAGATTTCGTATAAATATTACTTTACATGAAATTTTTTTTTTTTTAAAAACATTAGACTTTTTTCATATATGCTGCCAAACACATTTGTCCGATGTTGCATTTATTTGACGACCTATGATTGGATAAAATAATTCCTAAAAATAACGATAGAAGGCAGATCCATATATGGCAATCTAGAGAATAAGATTAATACGCTTTACCTTGATGCTGTCCGAAATAAAGAAATATTGTAATCGATAACTGAGACGACGTATGCCAAGTGTACTTTACCAGGCTCACTATATATATATGTGTGTGTATTTTGATTTAGCATAATTAAACACAACTGCAAGAAAGATGATGATTTATATTTTCTTCTAAAATAACACAGTAAAAACACTCTTCTTGAGACACAATAAAAAAGAAAGAAATTAACGTTTCTAATAAACTACTTAAAAAAAATGTTACACACCGATGCAGACGATAGATAAACGTGCAGTTACGAAACGATGCAGACGGAAAATTACAGAAGGTCAGTGGGCGGTGCTTAATGTTGTCTAGTGACCATTACGTCTTTAGCCTTAGAACTTCCAAGAAAGTCCGTCAAACATAGTTCGTGGAAAAAACTTAGTTACTGTTTCAAGATATAGATCAGCAACATCGTACAAAAATGTTCTAAGCTCCCGTGACCGACTATGATTATATAGACGGTAAGTAAATAGTTGAAGGGTGAGCGCTTTAACAATCAATCAATCATCCTTATTCTCATAAACCATATACAACGGTACAGAGAAGATAACAATTTACTGACCGTCTAAATAATCATAGTCGGCCACTAGGGAGCTTAGAACTTATAATAGCAATTATTAAGGAACAACATCATAGAGATTGGTCGGATGACCTGTGACAATGGATACTATCTGATCAATTCTTCAGTTGAACCTATAATGTTAAAGTACTCATGGACTGCGCATCACCTAGATATTCGCGTATAAATTGCCATATGAACTACGCACGCTTGACTATTCGCAGAACCATCACAATAAATGCTCAGTTAATCTATTTAACTGATGTGTAAATCGTCCCTAATTTCACCATGAGATTCGATGCAGATGTACTCAGTGTCCTTTATTATTTTAAGTCTGCAAAAGATGTTTCTAACTGCATGTTAATTATATTTAAGAAATCTCACATTCCCACTCGTTGATAATTGACCTTAAATACCCACTTGTCAGTGATATCAGCTCCCGTCAACTGTCATATATTGTCAGTTATATCAGCTCCCGTCATCTGACATGACATATATTTTCAGTGATATCAGCTCCCGTCATCTGTCATATATTGTCAATGATATCAGCTCCCGTCATCTGTCATATATTGTCAGTGATATCAGCTCCCGTTAGCTGTCATATATTGTCAGTGATATCAGCTCCCGTCATCTGTCATATATTGTCAGTGATATCAGCTCCCGTCATCTGTCATATATTATCAGTGATATCAGCTCCCGTCATCTGACATATATTTTCAGTGATATCAGCTCCCGTCGTCTTTCATATATTGTCAGTGATATCAGTTCCCGTCATCTGTCATATATTGTCAGTGATATTAGCTCCCGTTATCTGTCATATATTGTCAGTGATATCAGCTCCCGTCATCTGTCATATATTGTCAGTGATATCAGTTCCCGTCATCTGTCATATATTGCCAGTGATATCAACTCCCGTCATCTGTCATATATTGTCAGTGATATCGGCTCCCGTCATCTGTCATATATTCGAGACTACTTTTTTACAGGTGTTGACCAACGCCGTGGATCAAACTCTTCGGCAAATATAAATTTGTTTAAGGTAGAGACTGACACTAGTCACATGACTTTTAAGAATATTGAATTAAATGTGGTAATAATTATTAATTATGTTTGCAGTACTTCTTACGAGGTATTTTGCTTTTTGAATTTTCTACATATGATTTGTGCAAGTTCTCAAATTAAACCGAAATACAAATTGAATACAGTAATTTCTTGGCAGTAATACATTATATGTGTAAAATGCTATATGAAGCATTTCGTCAAGGGAGGTAATCATGTCTCAAATGATATTAGAATATGATGAGTTTTGCATGTTTTTGTTAAATATTGAAGTTTTTAATATTATGACCCCAGACTTTCCTTACACTTCTGAAAATGAAACAAAATGCACCATATTATATAAAAAATTTAGAAATTTTATATGACAGGATTTTTCGCTATTCAAGAATTTTGGGGAGAATTTATACATTTCACATACAATGCATTATAAAAGGTGAAGATTTAATTGCTTTATATCTTGAAAATTAGTCTGGTGACCTATATTTTTAAATTAAATTCCTTAAAGTCTGCCACAAAAGCAATAAATCTGGCCAGTTTTAAGGAAATTCAATAACAAATTATCTTAGTATGAAATGTGAGTCTCTACCTTAAAGAGTGCAACATTAGCCCTAAAAATGTACTTTTCCTGCCCTGGAAGAATTGTAGACAGTTTAATTTGCTAACTATGTCACCTAGAAAGGAAAGCTTTCCCTTACACACATTATATTTGCCTGTTTTATTTTTATTTATTCAATGTCTTATTAAAAAAAGTGAAAAATGTGGACATTTTTCATGAAATTGACAAAAAAAGGTATATGTCAGGGTGTCTTTCTAAACCCCTAACTTTTTTTTTTGCCTGGAATCATATCTTTATTTTTTAATGATATGTAGCATGGATACAAGTAATGTGATATATCATTTTTAAAAAAAATTCATTGACACAATTTTTTTCTATTCCACTTTAAAATCAAGTTTTGTTGGATTTCACCAATGCCAGTTACAGCAGGCTATATTGCCAAAAAAAGGTAGCCATTTTGAAAAAAAAATGAAAAAATTATAAAAATTTGTCTTAGATATTCCAAAATATTCATTTATCATATTATACCCAGATAATTAAAAAAAATTATATGCTATTTTTTTTTTGGTACCTTAATGACACGGAGAAGTGAAAAAAAT
Organism: Bathymodiolus brooksi; assembly: GCA_963680875.1. Taxonomy (NCBI): domain Eukaryota; kingdom Metazoa; phylum Mollusca; class Bivalvia; order Mytilida; family Modiolidae; genus Bathymodiolus; species Bathymodiolus brooksi. The sequence goes on along the minus strand of OY804578.1, from coordinate 20,200,576 downwards.
TGCATTTTTTTGGACTTCAGAGGGGGGTAACTCTTTCAGGGAATATCTTTTAAATAAGCCTGGAAACCTATTCTCAAATTTTGATATTTTGTTAGGTACATCCCAAAGAACAATATATATGAAATTCAAAAAAATTCATTGACTAGTTTTTTTTTTGCCCATAGTGTCCTTCTCTACCTTAATCTACACGTTCACCACTCGTGATCATATTGTGATATGTATCACAATTGATTGATAATACTATAAATGGACGTACTTAACTTCACTGTCACTGGACAATCAGGGGCCGTCGTGGTCATATGGTAGTTGGATTTACAACTGCCTACGCAATCAGTGCTTATAACAACTAACGTTGTGAGTTCGAATCCCGCTCAGGCGAAGCGTACTCGATGCCACATTATATGATAATGTTTGTCAATGACAAGCGTCAGGTCGATGGGTTTTTTCCGGGTACTCCGGTTTTTTTCACCAATAAAACTGCCACCATGATATATCTGAAATATTGTTGAAAGTGGCGTTAATCACCATAACTGTAGCACTATGGTGTACAATTTAACAAATCTCCGTTTCGTGAATTGCAATAAGTTAAGCAGTAATGGTCAACAATGACTGACTCTGTACCGATTCATTGGAATCATTCTATATATTACATTGATATGTTAGAAGTTGTCAGGATAAAACGGTTTAGAAGAACAATATGTTTTACGGCAAATGTAGTTTGACCTGAGTGATCGATAATCGTTGTTGGAATAAAAAGATATGTAAAAGATATATTTGGATTGTGTAAAGATAAGTCTGAAGATACCAAAGGGGTAATCATAACAAGCACTTATGCTACAATTAAACAAATTATCATTTTAAAGTGAAAGTACCAAGGGAGTAACGAGAAGCCGTAAATCGAAGGACAAACAATACAACGACCAAAGAGAAAGGACAAGCAATGATTCACAAAACATTTAAAAGAAAACTAAAGATCGAGGAACAAGAACCCTACTAACAAATGTATACCACACTATATGAACCATATATAAACTCACCAAATATTGAATTAGCTGGCTGTCATTGAAATATTTATGGTATTCATGTTCTCATATTACGGTTTTTTTAATGTCGGTGACCATGAATCTGGCGTATATTACATAATTTGACCATTTGATATCAATAATCGTGTTTAATTAAAATCAACTTCATTGCACGAACAACAAGGGGACCTAGGAGAGGGAAGTTTTCTTACGACGAACGGCCATTAAACCCAATTTAGTCAATCAAAGTTTTCCTACTAGAAATAATTGAATGAGGTTTTATTTCATGCTGGTTCAAACGCCAAGCAAACTTTGATCGTTGAAAGGTGGTTTTGAATAAAAGATTGATGCAATGTTTCTTTGTTCTTTTGGTAAGATACATATTATGGATGTGGTCGAGTGGTCTAGGGCGCTGGACGTAAGGCTAAGCGAATGGTGCTGCAGTGTATCAATGGTATGGGTTCAAATCCCGTCGAGGGAAGAACAAAAATTGGACAGCTCTAAAATCTAATTCTAACACTGTTTGGTTTAATTTTCAGACGTATATATATATATATATATATATATTTAAAATCAGAATCTGTAAATCGAAGGACAACCAATACAATGGCCAAAAGAAAAAGGACAAACAATGTTCTACAAAACATTACACATAAATCTAAAACTCGAGCAACGCGAACCCCACTAAAAACCGGGGGTGAACTCTGGTGCCCCGGAAGGATAAGCAGTTCCTGCTCCACTAGTGGCACCCGTTGTGTTACTCTAGTTACACACCCAGTCATAAAGTCATGAATAATGAAAGAACCGGAAAGTGTTTACGACAAGTGGAACATATCCGTGGTCATTTGTGACAGATGTTCCGTAACGGTTAATCAAGCTATTATTGTTTATATATGCTGTCAAACACTTATGTTAGATTATAATTATCGACTTGTAATGATTAAAGGGAATATTACAAGTTATTTCTCCTATTATATGACCGCAGTCAACAAGACAACAACATATAATGATGATTCAGGCTATTTACTTCTAGTATATGTTAATATTCTACAACCGTCTTATATGATCTTAAGCACTTTCAAACCAGTATAATTATAGACTAAATCACTACATGAGTGTACACGTGTACTTGATAGTACAAAATCTATGTTGTGACAAATTCAAAGACAATTTAGTAAGTAGGACACGTATATTACTTGACTCGTTCAGACAAATGAGTTGCACATCAAGAATACGGAAACTCGTATTGCTTTGTGAGGTCGTTATTTGAATATTTACACAGTCATCAGTTTCTTCAATTTAAAAAAACCATTAGATTTGTTTCATATATGCTGCCAAACACATTTATTAGGTTATAATTATCGACTTTTAATTATCAAAAATAATATTACAAGTCATTCATCATTTGTCAACCAAACTACGATATATAATGATGATTCAGGCTATTTGCTTCCAGCACATATGATAAAAGAGATCTACAATAAAGGGTTGTAATGTTGTACAAGTTAATATTATACAGTCGTCTTGTTTTATCTCTACCAGTGTAATCCAGAGACTAAACCAGTAAATGAGTGTAGTATATGGTTCTAGTGTTTCTTTTATTTGTACATGTAACCCTTTTTCTGTACAGACAAGTATGTTTTAATTGTACATATAACCCTTTTGTTGTACAGACAAGTATGTTTTATTTGTACATATAACCCTTTTGTTGTACAGACAAGTATGTTTTATTTGTACATATAACCCTTTTGCTGTACAGACAAGTATGTTTTATTTGTACATATAACCCCTTTGTTGTACAGAAAAATATGTTCTATTTGTACATATAACCCTTTTGTTGTACAGTCAAGTATGTTTTATTTGTATATATAACTCTTTTGTTGTACAGACCAGTATGTTTTGTTGCACAGACAAGTATGTTTTGTTGTACAGACAAGTATGTTTTGTTGTACAGACAAGTATGTTTTGTTGTACAGACAAGTATGTTTGTTGTACAGACAAGTGTGTTTTGTACAGACAAGTATGTTTTGCTGTACAGACCAGTATGTTTTGTTGTACAGACAAGTATGTTTTGTTGTACAGACCAGTATGTTTTGTTGTAGACAATTATGTTTTGTTGTACAGACCAGTATGTTTTGTTGTATAGACAAGTATGTTTTGTTGTACAGCCAAGTATGTTTTGTTGTACAGACAAGTATGTTTTATTGTACAGACAAGTATATATTGTTGTACAGACAGGTGTTTTGTTGTACAGACAAGTATGGTTTGTTGTACATACCAGTATGTTTTGTTATGCAGACCAGTATGCTTTGTTGTACAGACAAGTATGTTTTGTTGTACAGACCAGTATGTTTTGTTGTACAGAAAAGTATGTTTTGTCGTACACACAAGTATGTTTTGTTGTATAGACAAGTATCTTTTATTTCTAATGCTGTCGGTGGTCTCTGAGTTAATATAAAATTTGTTCATGCCACGATATAACTGATATACTGCTTAAGTTGGCGTTAAACACCAATCGATAAAACCAGTTTTGAAGGTCCGTGAAAATGTACATACTGTGGTCCACGGTCAATATTTCCGTATTATAAACTGATATCTCTATCGAGAGGGTACTGCCAATCCGTCATCTGAAGACGATCCCAGAAGCTGTCGGTTTAGATACGGTATGCTTGTGTGGCGAATAAATACTCGTCTCCTGAAATAATGACTTTTCTACATCATTCAGCAACAATCACAGTTTCTCTTTGTTTTACAATATCAAATATACCATATTGTATATATTTGTCATTTAACACGGAACAGTACACACTGTTATTGAGTTTATGTGTATACATGGTAATGATGTTTCAGAGGTGGAGTTCTTAATATTATCCTTTATCGTACAGTTGAATCTGTTTTCTTTATAAAGCAATGATGCATAATCCCAAAATAGACAATCAAATATTATTTACTAATATTTTTTTTTAGCTTACATCAATCAATAAATAGTTCCTATATATAGGGAGAACATATTTATTGGGCTGTCAGTCAAAACCAAGAGTGGGTTTACATTTTTTAATGAATAAACTAAACTAAATCAGCAAGACAAGAACCAACATGCACTAGTAATTCAGAAAAGAAAATATGTAATTTCCCGGCCGGGAGGAAACAGTTGTTGACAAGTTCCTCATTTTACCAACAGGAAACATTATGAAATGTCAATGTAATCTAAATAGAACTGTGATGGTGACATGAATGACATTATCAAAGCTATGACTTTTATATTTACATCCGTATCTTTTCGTGTTAAACTTCACATGATGTGATGTAAAATGTAGGTGTTTTATCTCTTAATTATTGAATTGAACCAGATTATATAATGCTGCGTAAGTTTTTCTCTGTTTGCTAACACGAATTCACATTTGGTACAAATACATATAGATCTCGTTCCCGGTGGGAATGGTTTCTAATCCCTATTCTTTAGCCTTTTCAAATATTGAAGCGGAAATGAACAATGCTGTAATCCTGCCCATTATACGTATCATTGACAAGTGACCTGCATTCAAAAAGCTAATATACAATTCCGGTTTGAAGTATGTGTTCAATGACAGACAAAGTTAATGATTGTATTAAGGTGATATTACAGATATTTACAATGTTAACCGAACTGAGGAAATACTCTAAACAAATTGCTACAATGCATAACAATATAAATTTCCCTTACTCGTTACAAATCTAAAAACAGACGACAAATGATGATGACATAAAAATAAAGCGAGTAAGCTCACGATTCGTTTGACTGTGAGCGTATCTGATGGATATTATTACAGAAACGTATCTGATGGATGTTATTACAGAAACGTATCTGATGGATGTTATTACAGAAACGTATCTGATGGATGTTATTACAGACACGCACCGCATGTACTAAAATTGATATCTGCGGTCAAATGAACAATAATCACTCGGTATGGAAAAAAAATCTAGCATCAAAATAAAGATGACAGGATGATGTAATTTCATCAATTATTGTTATGATAACCACGATTTATCGTCAAATTCAATATTTTCATACACAGATTAAATTAGGAAAACGCATTATATTGTGCTCATTTACATTCGTTCAAAGAATAACAAAAATAACAACTTATTCTAATATTTCTTATGTAGAATTTCAATTAAATTTTAACAGAATTTCTAGTATTAATAAATTGATATAAATAGAGTGGAGGGGACAATTTATTACTAAAAACACTGGACAGAAGAAAATTAAATTAAAAGTACAATTTCTACAGAAAAATAAGATTGATATTATTAGGTTTTGATGTTCCATCATCCCACTCTTCGAGTTTTAGTATCTAGTGAACTGTCTGTAAATCACAATCATGCCGTACATATAAATAACCTCTAGTTTTAAAACCATAAGAACATAAAACATGTTCATGTACATATAAAACTAATCCTCTAATGGATATATGTAAACAAAACGGTATTATAATTAAACCTCAAACATTGAGTAACTATAATCCAAATAATCATAAAATCAACGATGAAAGATAAAAAAAAAAGACCGAATAAATAGATACGTTTTTGTGCCTATCTTAAGGATTTTCAACGTCATATGTCGAGTTTTTTATTTTAATTTTCAGTGATTTAGGATGAGAGGTCATTCGTTTTCTTGACATTGGTAGAATTGTAGATACCAAAAGGGTAAACATAATCCGTTAATCGAAAAAGCACAAACAATAGAGCGGTCAAATAAAATATGGACAAAAGAACAAACAACGATTTACAAAATACTACAAAGAAAACTAAGTATCGAGCAACATGAACACCATTAAAAACCAGGAGTGATTCGGTTGTACCGGAAGGGTAAGCAGTCTCTGCTCCACCAATGTATACATGGAATCTAATATTAAAAGTCGATTAGAGACATTCTTGAGTATTTTACAGACATTTAAATGTACAAATACTGGTTGTGAACAGTATCAAGTTCTTGTTATCTCTTGAAATCTTACACGCACTTTGAAATTTCCCACAATTATTGATAAACTTATTTCAATGATGAATCGCACACGTTCTTAAGCTACTTCATGACTGCATCATTTCACTAAGAGGGGATATATGTGTCCATAAAACATTTAACTCCGCTAATGTTATTGAAGTGTCTGTACCAAGCCAGGAAAGTGAACGTTAAAATATCTTCTGCTTCAATTTCTACTCCGAATACATTTCCACTCTTTTATTTATTTTACTAGTAATAGGTCATGCTGGATATGGCCACGATGGAAAAAAATAAAGGTTCACCATATCTGCACTTTTCCCATCCACCAGAATTCTATCATGGGTGATACTTTAATTCTGCGGATCTCTATCAGAAATAAATCAATACTCAAATAAAAACAATCAACAATTATTGCCTTCAATGGATATAAGCATCCATAATTGTTAACCTGAAGGGGGTTGTTTTCCCGAGGGCTTTAGCCCGAGTGAAACAACCCTTTGAGGGTTAACAATTCTGATGTTTACAATCCATTGAAGGCAATAACGGTTTTATTTTGCCGAACAACAGACCAAGGATTGGGCATTTAAATAAATACATGTATTTAAACAAAATGTGTGTTTAATAACTTTTGACAATTTTTTAACAAATAATGCACGCAATGGGTTGTTTACCGGGGAACAATAGGGTTGTTACCCGGTAAACAATTGTTTCCCGTTTGGGTTAATTTTCACAAAACATTAAAATTGTTTCAGGTCATGTGATTTAATTTAAGCCAATGAGAAGTTAGTGAGGTATAATAACAACATTTATTTAAGAACATTAAACAACTATTGGCAATATCAATACTCGATTGGTCCATTGGACACCGTCGTCTTTATTAATCCCATCATGAGGCTATTTAGAAAAGAAATTTGTTAGAGGAACAAAATATTCAAAACAAGAATATTAATTTGCACTATGAACGGGTAAAAGATTTGGCATGACCAGCCGATTAATCGGAATACTGCAGCAAGTGGCGAAGTTGTGTATTTCGACCATGATATAATTCTCCACAGACACAGGTCGTAACCCAAGACAAAAATGTCTCCTCATGCAGTATATTTTCTACGACCAGTAAGGGGTCATCAGAATAAAATGCCATCATTGCATAAAACAAAATATATATATACATTCCCATTATTATCAGTGAATTCTTAAATCCCATTATAATCACCATCAATGCTTATTAAGAAGCTGTTCGGAACGTCTTGAAAGGTTTACTGCAACGATTCGTTCAACAAAGCAATTTCCTGGGGGCAATTGAACGTCTATCAAACATTTGATTACCTATTTCCGGTTGTAATTATGGTCAATATTCATAATAATGTGATGAAACACGCCAATTGCGTCCTATCATTGCCTTTAATTATAATGTTGATGAGGAAATGATCATACATAATTGCCTGATATCGATGAACAGCCAGTTAGATTATACCAGTACTAAAACGTAATCCGATGACCAAATTCAATCTGAAATAAAATAACAAATATGGGGAGATCAAGAGAGAGAAATTTGTAAAAAAAAAAAAAAAAAATGGGGAACGGGTCTATATATTTTGTAAATTGAGAAATGTAGTAATTTTCAATTAATTATACAACTACTGGAGTGATCATGTTAGCTTAATCCTATAAAAGCAATTCCTTCAACGTGTGAACTGAATCTATAATTTTTCATTGGACCCCTATCATGGATTACAGACTCGGACACTGATGAATGACACTGGCATACAAGTATATTTAATTCTTTATTACAAATAATTAAGTTATTGATTAATTGTTTGTAACTTAGCGTCAACCTCCAAATATTTCATGCATATTCATGAAGAGAACACGTAATATAACGAATCACAGAAATGCGCGCGGAATGAGACAACCTGGCTAACAACATTTAAATGACAGTGAATAAAGTATGGTAAGTTGGGTTCGGAAGAAATGGTAGCATTTTATAGCGGCAAATTCCGCCCACTTTCTCAAAATCTGCAAAAAAGGTTTTTATTATACATGGTCAGCTGTCGTATTAACTTAAGCGATCGTCATGACAAGTTCGTATCGTCTTCTAAGAAACTGTTGATAAACAAATCATAGGGATGAAGAAATCGTAGCAATTGACGATATGTAGTCTATGATATATTGGTACACTAAACATCAAACGTAATTATTGTCAAATCGTCATGTTGAGACATATACTATAGGAAAACAGCCAGTCTTTCTTTGATAACTGACCTAATTTATGTTGTATCGAGGGACTCACAAACATGTATGATGACTACTGAAGCTGCTTTTATAGGTTGGTGTAAATGCTACTGTCACATAACCAATTGTCCAAGACATAGTATCTTTACCCTTTTGCGGTTAAAACATTAATACTATTATCCACCACAAAGTAAAAGTTCCACATATTTATTTCTCTCATGATAATTTAAATGAAGGAATGCGTCCATGCCGATCTCAAAGGAGATTTAATATTACGCTTGCATCCCTTTGTTTAGTGTACCTTAACATTTTAATAACAACTATATGTTTATGCTCATGCTCATGCATATCTGAGGTTTCTTTTATGGACAGTGATGGATATCATTACAAATGTGTGGGACATACACAAAAAATAGCACGTACTAGTTCTCGGAAACATTTATTTAAAGGGATTTGAGGAAAATACATTCATGTTGAATTTCATCTGTCGTATTGCAGAATGAGATAATATTGTGGCATGAGTCTGTCCTAGATAAAAGACTATATTTACTAGAGTAACATGACGTGTGCCATGAAGTGGAGCATGAAATGCTTACCCTTCCGGAGCACCTGACTTCACCACCGGTATTTAGTGGGGTTCGTGTCTTTAGTTTTCTGTGCAGTGTTTTGTGGGTCGTTGTTTGTCATTTTGTCCTATTTCTGTTGGCTTTGCATTGTATGTCCTTCATCGATGTATGCCTTCTGATTATGCCTTTGACATCCTCATATTCTGCTTGCATGTTTGTCAAACGCTGAACAACATTGAGTGATTATTACTGACAATAATAGCCTCTATATGATTATTACTGACAATAATAGCCTCTATATTAGACACCCTTTAAACAGTGTCAAATACGAAGCTGTGTGTGAAGCTATGAAAGGTTTCTTTATTTGTTCCATATATAAGGAGTTGATCGTATATCAAATAATTCATCAGCATTTCTTTCAAAATCTGAAATATTGAATTCTTATTACTGACAAGAACACCTGCTCTCTTAGACACCCGTAAGATGGATGTTGTGTGAAACGTCACGATTCCATAAATAGGCAATTGATCTTGTATAAAATAATTGATAAGCATTTCTTTCAAATCTGTAACACAGTTAGATTAAACACTTCATGCTGTTTATGTCCAAGAAATGTGTACTGTTCAATCGCCCTACTTTTGTATGATATAGGTAAAACAGCAATTACAATAATGACTACAAATTATGTCCATGAACTGTCTGCTGTTTAATGGTCCTACTTTTTTCTATCATATAGGTAAAACAGTAATTACAATAATGACTACAAAATAAAATATCAAAAATCAGATAACAAGAAGCTTCAAAAGAGGAATGATGTTAATGAGAAAGTCATGCGGAAGTTCTGTAAGACGTTCAGAACAGGATGTCGAGAAATTATAATGATGACTATAAAATGTTAAGAGAGATTATCATAGTGTAGTTGTAGGTATTCCTGGAATGTTAATGTATTTATCTTTCAACCTTCTTACATAGTCTCAATCATTGGATAAGGATTTAGAAGTATAGCACTCTCATTATAAGACACCCACCACTGTCGACGATAATATTATAATTAATGATAGGCATGCTATGTTCCTATTGTCTTTGCTTTTGTGATCGTATAGCAGTTGGATTTACAACCACCTAGGCAATCAGTTCCTATCAGCGCTAAAATTGTGAACTCGAATCCCGCTCGAGCGAGATGTGCTCGATACAACATTATGCGATAACGTTTGTCAGTGACGTTCGGTAGATCGGTGGCTTTTTCTCGGTACTCCGGTTTCCTCCATCAAGAAAACTGATCGACACATTATAACTGAAATATTGTTGAAAGTGGCGTTAAATACCATAACCCTATATATATATTAATTTTCTTGACAAGATTATTGCTATTAGATTAAAAGGTTACAATATCGACATTTGCTGCTATCAAACTGCTATACACAGAGACTTGTCATCACTGTTTTGTCCTTAAACAAGACCAAAAGAGAAATACCTAACACTGTAATAAAATCTACTGTTAATGATAAGTTGTACAGTCATATTTAATAGATTGTGATAAATTTCAGTCTTTTCAGATTCTTCATAAGTAGTATATCAGCACAGCTCAATTAGTATTTGTGGGGATTGTGACGTCACCGGAAATGATGTCACCTGAAGTGAAAGGGAGATAATTTCCCACGATTTTTTTGGTATTTTCGCGTTTTTTTCAGGAACTCCTCTTCTTGCTTCGAATTCAAAATCAACCAATCGTATCCTTTCGATTTGAATCCAAACATTGTCTGGATTGGCTTGCATCTGGTTGCTACTAAATCTTTCAATTTAAATTAAACTTTCATATTCGAGGGTAATAGTAATATTTTCTATATTTTCATCAGCATACGATGACGTATTGTTATCAACATACTATACAGATTATCATATTATGGAAAATGCAGCTGCATGGTCGGTGGATTTGTTAATGATTGTACTATATTTTCTTTGTGAATGAATCAATCAATAACTACCATTATTTCATAGGACATTATTTTGCTTTACAAATGTACCGATGAATACAGGGCCAATATCGAAATGGTCAAAAGGGGCAATACTCATCAGAAGCTTGCTTTTATTCCCATTTCTAAAGCTCATACAAATAAATAATATATTGTCGGACAATGTACATACTAAATAAGGGTAATAATAAAATTACCGAACTCCGAGCAATCTTACAAAGGGAAAGTCAAAACTCATAAGTATATAGACAGACAAAATCAGTCAACAACCGGAAAACTGTGAAAACCGTAATGACCCTGACTTGGTACAGGCATTTCTAAAGAAATGGTGGGTTGAATCAGATTTTAAAGCGCCAAACCTCCCGCTTTCATTACGACTCAAAGGTTCCGGCTGTCACTATAACAGTATTTATAACAATATTGGAACACAATAGGTAAAATAGTTGTCAAAGCAGTACCAAATTCAGTGAAGTAAATGTCAAAGACACTTTACTTCACACATTGATAAACAAATATTTTTGACATTTTTGTTGACACCTTATCTTTATACATTTTCACTATATAAAAATCCATCGTTTATAATCTTTTCTGCAGAGACGGAATATATTTCGACAAGATCTTGGTATTGGAATTTAAACTTATAAGAGATCGATGTTATAGCCCTGGTCCAGTAGCCTGTTTCTCAGATGAAGATGACGTTTCAGGAAATCAGAATAATTGCTACTGGCCCTTGAATAACGAATCAATTGCGAGATGTAAACACCATATGCAGGAGAAGCTGGTATATTGCTGTACATATTTGGAAAATTTATGATTTTAAAATTGAAGTCGTCCCGTTTATCATAACAAAACGAGAGACACGATGAAAATACCACACATTAACGTAAACATCTATGACAAAACTGTAACAAATCAACAAAATAGTGAATAAGATATTGAATAAACACGAAAATTAGAGGAAGGAATCATGAAACGTCGTTATAGATAGAAAATTCACAAAAAAAATATAGCAAAAACAAAACGAACTATTAATGAATAAAACGTTAAAAGATCTCTGAAAATATAACAAAAGCAAAAAGCAAAACGAATAATTATAATTAGTGAATGAAACGTTAAAAGATCACCGAAATCACGACACAAACAAAAACAAAACAAATAATTAGTGAATGAAACGTTAAAAGATCACCGAAAACACGACACAAACAAAAACAAAACAAATAATTAGTGAATGAAACGTTAAAAGATCACCGAAATCACGACACAAACAAAAACAAAACAAATAATTAGTGAATGAAACGTTAAAAGATCACCGAAAACACGACACAAACAAAAACAAAACAAATAATTAGTGAATGAAACGTTAAAAGATCACCGAAATCACGACACAAACAAAAACAAAACAAATAATTAGTGAATGAAACGTTAAAAGATCACCGAAAACACGACACAAACAAAAACAAAACAAATAATTAGTGAATGAAACGTTAAAAGATCACCGAAATCACGACACAAACAAAAACAAAACAAATAATTAGTGAATGAAACGTTAAAAGATCACCGAAAACACGACACAAACAAAAACAAAACAAATAATTAGTGAATGAAACGTTAAAAGATCACCGAAATCACGACACAAACAAAAACAAAACAAATAATTAGTGAATGAAACGTTAAAAGATCACAGAAAATATTGCAAAAACAAAAACAAAACGTAACATACTCATGAAAAGGTTAATTGAATACGAAAAACGCGATGAAATCTCCAAAGGTAATGTAAACTATGTTAACAAAAACATAAAGTATACGACAAAATATCAAACAAAGCATCTGAATACATTTAAGCAAGAACAGAAAATCATGAAAGACACATACTTGATGTTGACATTTATTCGGATGCATGCATAATCTAACAGGTCAGAGGGTTAAATTCTTTCGATTACTTCACTGGCATGCGTATGAATAATTAAACGCGGGGCTTTAGCAGACGAAACGCTTGTCAAAAATATAACGCTAATTAAATTCTTCAAAAGAACATTCTTAATATGATATACAACAATTACTTGTATTTTATATTCTTAAATATAATAACAAGGCAGTCAAAGCCATAACAAGCAAATTTACACTCCAATTGTCACTGTATATATATATATATAATTTATGTACATTGTCCGACAGTATATTATTTATTTGTATGAGCTTTAGAAATGAGAATGAAAGCAAGTTTCTGATGAGTATCACACCTTTTGACCATTTGGATATTGGCCCTGTATTCATCGGTACATTTGTAAAGCAAAATAATGTCCTATAAAATAATCACGGTGGATATCTGTTACGGATTTTGTCCGATCGAATATGCGTTCCTTATTGCTTTTCGCTCACGCAACGGATTTTTGTCGCACAAATGGACGTGTCCCTCCAAGGGAGTGACGAAAATTCTACAAAAGGGGACCATCTGAGGTACAGTCTGTTTTATTTTATTATTTGACGGAACACTGCAATATCTTAACCGAACAAATCGATCAGGTTTGTCCTTTTGGTTACAATGGAAGTTACATTTCTTAGAGAGACAATGATGCTAGTCAGGCTCGAAATACAAACAATATGATTTATTTTTCCAAAATAATAGACAATGTAGAATGAATGTTGAAGAAGTTATACGTTTATATGGAGCAGAATACATATCGGAAACAATACACATAATGTTATAGCTTAAAAATATGAAAGTATGAAGAAATTTTTCAATAAGTGGTTTCGGAAATGCAACGAATTCTTTCAGAACGGGTAGAATTGTCCAATTTCATGGAATAGGAATCTTTCAGATTTTTTTGGCAACGGGTATTTTCAGATTAAATACGTTTTATTCTAGATATTGAAGCAGTGAATGAAACAGTTCAGATTCGGCCACTGTGCTGTTGTTCAAGTATTTTTATAATGTAATCCTAGCAGGGAAATCATTATAAGCAATCCATATTATCAATATCATCTTAATTCTTAGCTGATTTTTGGCTAATATAAAGTGACCGTATTTCATACTTATACTTTATTTCGTTTTTTTCTTTGTAGAAAACCCAAAAACGTAAGGCAAACCAGCTGTGGTTGCACAAACCAAAACAGAAACGATCAAGGACTGGTATATTTCAAAACAGTTACAAAGCGGGTTAGAAATAAGTTTTAATTATATAAACATTTCTGGAGGGCAGTAGATAAATAATACAGCCTTAAAAACGACATTGAATTTGTATGTATGTATGACCAGTTAAGGGTAAGACTTCGGATCACTTTCGAAACTATGATATTTTAATTTGAAACACTTATTTTACGGAAAACAAGGGAGAAAATCCGTAAGATAGAAGAAAAAAGAAAGAACTTCAAAAACTTCATCGTGTCCGTTACATTTTCAACAAATCCAAAAGATTCCGCATTCTGAATCATTAAAATCCGTTGCCATGACAAATAGACATAAATCGTCTGTTTTGTCACCAAAACGCACTCGTACATCATTACTTTGGCATTAAAATACACCTTAACAGGGTATTTAGCAATCAAAATACATTTAGTTCACCCTGTTTCATCTAGACGTAGAGTTTTCGTCTTGAAAATATTTATTGACAGAAGTTCAAGACCTAACGAGAGTTTAAATCGGCTAGAAACAATGAAACATCGATACAAATCATAAACAAGTTGATACCATGTTACGCTCAAAGCATTCAAAAGTTCCGTGGAATACTTTCTTTCTAATTATTCAAACAATATTTTAAACGCTTTTGCGTTTTTTGGAGATGCTGGTGTCACTTACCTCGTGAAATGCCGCGAGTATCCGTTGTCTGCAAAAAGAAACGACGGAACGCGGATTTGATCGGAAGAAATCCGTAACGGATATCCACCGTGATAATGGTAGTTATTGATTGATTCATTCACAAAAAATGTAGTACAATCATTAACAAATCCACCGACCATGCAGCTGCATTTTTCATTATATGATAATCTGTATGGTATGCTGATAACAATACGTCATCGTATGCTGATGAAAATATAGAAAATATTATTATTACTCTCGAATATGAAAGTTTAATTTAAATTGAAAAATTTAGTAGCAACCAGATGCAAGCCAATCCAGACAATGTTTGGATTCAAATCGAAAGCATACGATTGGCTGGTTTTGAATTCGAAGCAAGAAGGGCTACGATTGGTGGGATTCAAATATCAGAAGGCCAACGATTGGTTGGATTCAAAAGTCCATTGTTCGTACCTAGAATCTAGAGGAGTTCCTGAAAAAACGCGGGAAATACGGGGGGAAAACGCGGGAAATTATCTCCCTTTCACTTCCGGTGACGTCACAATCCTCATAAATCCTCCACAAATACTAATTGAACTGTACTGATATACTACTCTTACCAGTGTAAAAGAAATCCAAACCGTTTTGGGTCACAACTGACATGCAAAGATGACAATGTCGACATAAAATCAATATTTTTTAATACGCATAGTACACGTACAATAACTAGAATGAGGACATCCCATACATGTACGCTGTTAATCCAAGTTTGACATTTGTTCACTTTCTTTGCTGGTCCTTTTTGGCTCTTTTTGAATTGTTTTTTTATCTCAGAATCATAAGAACTACAGGTAGGTATGAAGGGAAAAACCTTAGCAATATCAGACTCGAAATAAAATACATAATTTTGGGCGTTGACCACTTTACCCTCTATTATATTTGAAATGATAAATTACAACAAATTTGTTGAAACACTTAAGAGAAGACTTTTTCAAAGGAATCAAACTGCATAAAAAACAAAATACAGAAAACAAACTGCATACAAAAAAGTCTTAAAATATATTTTTTTTATTTTAGATGTTGGTCAGTTTTAACTCCCTATGCAGTTGAAGAGCAGACTCGCAAAAATTCTAATTTTCCGGTCCGTGGAATATTTAAAAATCCAAGGGAGATAATCGTAAATATTTTCCGCTAGATGGCGCTTCACAAACCCAAACAATTATACATACTTGGAAAACTACGTTTTTGTTCTATTAAACCAATGAAAATGATTGAAATATGATTAAAAATCACATTTATATTTATTAATGGTCATGATTTTCAGTCTGGTATAAAATCGGTCTGCGATGAATGTAAAAATAACGGTTTTTTTCTTTACCTCGGAAAATCGTAATTTTTTTTGACGCGTATGTTTACACATTTTGCATCTGACAGAATAAAGTTCCCGTAGAGGGAAAAATTAAAAAACTGGTTCCTTGGACAGAATAATATCTACACTTCATCGGGTAAAAGGGAATTTACATCACTCGTAACAGTTTAAGAAAAATAGTCCATATTCCAACGTCACCCAAACAGAGTCAAGGTTGAACAATTTGCTCCTCCCATTTTACTCGTACAATCAATATTTACACATGTAAACAATTGAATAACGGTAGGCATGTGAGGTAAAACACACTGTTTTGATGTACAATGCAAATTGTCTAGAAATTCGATGCATTTATCCCATTCTGTCAATCTCGTGGGTTCACAACTACAACCCGAACTTGGTTATATGCACCCCCCTTTTTTGAAATATGCCACCAAAGTAAAACTGTCAACGGGTGCAGGCCTTTTAGTTTTAGTAAGGGACGGTACCAGGTACCCACTTAAAATGGTAATTGGTACCTCCTAATTTCAAAGAATGTTGTACAGCATGTTTATTTGCTCATTTGTTTATATGACTGAGTGGTTTTTATTTGTAGATAATTTAACCAGGTTGTTAATTTTTAGGTTTTATTTTTAGTTGAAATATATAGGAAAATCAAAGTCAATTTTTATTTGTTAAATTTAAATTATGTACAAATAAAAACCACTCATATAAACATAATGAGCAAATAAACAGTCAAAATAGAGACAATTCTGAATGTTTTGGTGTAAAATTTGTTAAAATCTATCCAGAAATGACTTCACAATAATATTTGGAAAATTCAAAATATGGTTTTGGTTGATTATATAGGGATTTTTTTTTTACATGTGGCAATATTTTTGGCCACATGCTGTATTAGATATTCATGAAAAATGTTCAATTTTTAAGAAAAAGTACTGCCTGTAAATAGTGAAGTACTGGTACATTTGAAAAATTTTGATAGCCCTGCAGGGTGCATGAAGCCAGTCCACCAAGCCCTTGCATAAACTGTAAACGAGAAGATGTGACTAAGTGCTACTGGCACCTCTCACAGGGGCGAAATCAACCACTGTTTTATACTTTTGTCAAAAATGCATATGCATTCAAAGATGATGACTGTATTTGTAGAATGTGTGAGGCTTGATTTAGAAAATCACTCGAAATGTCCCACGATACAGAAGCAACATCAAGCAAAAGAAAATATGATTCAGCCATAGATACAAGCTGTGCATTTGAAACAACAGCAAACTTTGACAGCTATGGTAATGTGTCATTTGACCCATGTGAATTTACACTCCATACTGTGGCTAATGCAGAAAATAATGACTGTAGTAAAAAACTTGTATGCTTTTTGCAACACATGAACATGTGTGAAAAAAATGGTGACCATTCGACATCAGTTAATGTTGACTTATGCAAGTCATGCTTTCAGATTTAGCTAGATCAGAATAACAACGAAGCATGTACATCTAATCAATTTTTTCTCTATTGATCACTACAAGAAATATAGAAATTTCAAACCCCAACTAGAATGTTGCTTTTGTGACAAAAGTATATACAGTCAAAGAAAGACCATTTAATTTAAGGGAAAGGATCTTCTAGAAAGAATAAAGTTAATTTTAAATTCTGATGCATTTGTGTATGCAAATTTTCTATGGTAATGGCATCAGCATATTCAGTTAGAATTTAAATTAGAGCCCCATCCGGTTTTCTCCTATTATTCACATGTTTTATTATTTTTAATAAATAAATTTAGTTGAAGTTTTTGTGAATTTTATTTTGTAAAAAGTTATCAAATAATGGATCTTAGTACAGTATGATCTGCTTTTGTTTAAAAACAAAAGGTTAAAAACATTACACCCCTCGCCCCTTTTTATAAAGAAACATCTATAAAATATAACACGAGTTCTGCTCAAGAGTCATTACGAGGATGTACTATGCATGTGATAAAATTTTATATTTTTTTCATTATCATCATTTTCTTTCATTTGTCTTTTATAAGATCATTTACATTGAAAAAAGTATCACTTGTATCAAGTACATTGACATCAACATGCTCGTGGTGGGTTGCTAGGGGGCGCTATACATGATTTGTATGGTGAAGCCACCAATAAAACCGGTGGACGTGTTTGAATAGCCTTATATGTTAAAAAACAGTTGAAAGTAATTTTTAATATTCCAAGATTTACCATTGCATATGAAAATATGACTGGTTGTTTTTTCTCAAGTTCATTCGATAAATTTAGTAGACCATTACAGTTGATTCTTGTTTTGTTATACCTTCATGGAACAACTTTACATGTATTTCGACCGAAAAGTCAGCTTACCAGGATTACTTTTACAGTAATATAATTGCTCCTTACTTAATACTGTTGTGGTTCCATAAAATCTCAAATTTGGACTCATCTGTTAAATTATATTTGATCAATTTAATAGCTGTAGATATAATAAACAATTATTCTGACTAATTTCAACATTTTTAATACAAAATAATATTTGTTTTATTGAGAAAACGCATTTACTTACACTCGTTCTATAAATAGAATGTTAAAAATTACGGAGTATGTGATGATTCTAGTTATCTCCCTTGAATCCAACCAAAATGTGACACGATCCATCTGACAGAAAAAAGTTCTATTGTATGTTTAATTACAGAAAATGTTTCTTTGAAATACTAATATAGAAATCTATGGAACTATATATATGATTTTCCATCACCCTTTCGGCAAATATTTGAATTTTTAATTTTTCGTGTTTTTTGAAACAACTTCCGCCATTTCCGTGTCGTTTTAATTTCTGCATTACTCCTTTGTTACAAGAAGTTCAAGCACGGGGCCTCAAATTTATATGAAAGAAACAATGTTCTATGTTTTTCTCGCTTCTTCGGTTATATTTGACGCTCGCAACGATTAAAACGAGTGAATTTTCAACACTTGGTCGATGTATTCTAAAACGTGTCCGATTCCGGTAAAAAATGTACGTGACAAATTAATTGAAATGACGCCATTATCGAGTCTGCTCTCCGACTGTATGACCCTTTCTATCTCGGAAACAATTTTTGGATGGTGTCTAGATATGCATTGAATTAGCCGATGAGTAGGAGTGGACCAGAAAGTGGGGGACTAGTTTTGAGGGTGGACCAGAAAAACTGACCAGGTTTAAAAACTGATAACAAAAAAAAATTAAATGATATTAAAAAAATGTCATTTAAATGCATGCTTCTATACAAAAAATCCAGCTTTTTAAAATTTTGCCAAAAAGGGGGGATGTTCCCCTTGCCACCGGCTCATATGTCTCTGATAAGAAAAGATAGTTGAACATAAACATTTTTCATTTTTATACAATTTTGGATTTATTATTTCTTTAGCTAAGATAATAAAACAAACACTTTCTAACCATGATGTGCTCGCATTAGTTTTTCCTTATTTCTGTTAGTGTTAATTATTTCTATCAGCACCCATTTATTTATTCATTTTACTACCCAAAAGAAGAAAATAAAAAAATTATACAAAATATCTATAGATACATTGTGAAAAATTTTAAGAAAAGAAGAATGCTTTTACATAGTAAGAGCAGAGAATATTAGGCCACAGGTACTCAGGGACAGAATATCTCCACCTTTTTTCCACAACTACGAAAAAAAATGTATCATATCGTATCCTTAAGCTATTATTTACAGCTTAAGTATTGGTTAATCACAATCACAAAATGACCAAAAAATCCATCTTCGATTTAATTTTACATTGCATTTGTATGACAGTGGTTCCGTGTATAAAGGTTTTGAAAGATTTTCCGTCAGTCTGATCCTACAAAATATTTGAATACTACCAACATCTGCCGAAAATGGCTTAGAATAGTAAGACACAATGAATTTTATTTATTTAACTATTTATTATGCCGTTCATACTATATGTATATCTGCTAGTCTTTCTAAAATAAATGCTATAAAATTATTAACCAGCTTGTTGTTGAAACTTTAAAAGGTAGTAACATTACACAAGAAGGAATAATATATTCTCTGTATAATTTTGTCACAGATAATTTTAAAGAGTATGATTTAGATACTGAATATTGCCTTAATATATATAAATATTTTGTATGTGAAAGCAGAGACATGTCTGATGGAAGCGGTGCCTATATCATTCTTTTAAAATTAAAAACTTTTTTGTTCACTTGGAGCTAGCATAATATTGGCCGAAATAAACATACTTTAAAATGTCGAAATGAAGATTATCAGTATTACAGTAACCGTACGCAATGCGGTCTTATGTATGGCACAATGGGCAGTTGCCCGGTGGTCCCACGAGCAAATGAACATACTAATCTATGTATGTAGTCAGGTCCAATTTGCTGAAAAGGTGAAGTGTAGTGGCATTTTATTAGTATTTGGTCCAACATAGTTTTTCATCCTAATTTGGGTATGAGGAATTCATAAAAATGTGTTGGCCATTCGTAAAAGGTCATTTAGGGGTCGAAAATTGCAAATGAAGATGGCACCCCTAAAATCGCGAATATTTTCGATCGATAATAATTCAGAATGGCTCAAATTTTCTTTTATACATTGAAATCGGTATAAATCTACTGGTATAGCATGAATAGGTTTAAATACAACAGAATTGTAACTTTAATATATATAAACCTTATTTGCGCATGCGTAAATCACTATTTCGTGCGTTTTCGGCTGTAACTAAATCCTATAATTAACATATTGCTCATGTTTACCCTGATGGCATTTACAGAGGTCGGCAGGGGCGGATCAAGGATTTCAAGTTAGGGGGGGGGGGGGGGGGCACTTAAAAAATTGCAGCTACATCGTAACGTTATACGTTATACAACCAAGCTCCAACCCATGGTTACATGAGAAGGCAAAATTGGCTTGACAACATTCGCTTGTTTCCACACATTTGCTTGAAAGTGAGCTCTCTCAATGTGCAATTTCAACGCATCACTAGTAGGGAGAAGACTCTTCGATTTTCCAAATATCTTAATTGACACTTAAATTTATTTGAAATGTACATGAAATTAATTTACACTTAAGGTTTAATTGAGACTTAAATTTAATTGAGGTTTGTGCAACCCAGTCCAGATCCCGCGCTTCATCAGATGTATCAGTCACTTGATTGTAAAGTTTGCATATGAAAGCCTCGGCTAATTTGATCTTCTCGTCAGTTAGTTCTGCTTCTCCAATTCCTTCAAGAAGATTGGCATCTTGCTCATAAACCTTATACACCCTTTTCTTCGAAATCCCATAGAAGAAGGACGTAGTATCACAGCCGGTAATTGAGTGAAATGCCAATACATTTTGGGCCATACGTCTTGTAGGCAAATTCGTCTCTAAAACAGAATGTATAGGTATAATCTTTGGGCTTTTAGACGTTCCTGCCATCATCCATATCTTGATATCCATTCCGTAAGCATGATGCAGTAAAAGCAAAAAGACATCGGTATCGGTTGCAGATACAGCGATAGTTCGGCAGTTATATACATTTTTAAAATGAAGCATGTGGAGAATCATGCGCGTGTCTGCCTCTTCATGTGTTGCCTTCAAGTTATCTAAATTCAGGCTCTTGTCATTGCTGTCTGTCTGGTCCTCGGAAATAAATCCCCCTCCAGTGACCACAACTTTGCCTTCGGGAGCTTGCCTGATGAGTTCTGTTGCCAAAAAGAAGGCCAAGTCTTCTTTATTTTCAGGCAAAGAAAGAAAACTTGGCAAATTAGAAGGTAGTTACGGTTACGGTTTTCAATTACTCTTCTAATTGGTTGTACGGATTTTGATATATTTTTTCGTGTTCCTGATTTTATAGACTGTGTACGATATCGATCAAAAACAACATCAATTCGTCTAAATCTAACACCTTTTCTTAGCACGACTCCCAAATACATGTCTACATATTCACCAAAAGTCCTCAAACCCTGGTGTTTCAAACTCTGAACAAGAAATTGGCCATCTATAATCAATGCAGCTCTATCATTACAGTATATTAGACCATTAGTATCTACGTTTTTAAACAAGATGTCTAATAGCAACAATTTATTCCCTGATCTAAGACACCCGTTTGTCTCCGCAATAGCTATCGGAACTGGCATAAGTTCATGCTTAAGTATTTCTGACATGTTCACCTTTCTTCCGGCTTTAAAGGCGGTTACTATTCTATGTAATGTATTCCTGTCAGTCTTAACAATCTTCCCCTTTTCTGATGGGTTTGAACTTGTGTGAATTTTATACAAGGATGCCATTGTTAGTGGATTGTTTTTGCTGATGGGAGTCCGAAGTGGGATTTTAGGTGATTGCTCCTCATCCTTTAACACAAGTCGATCTTTAACAAAATCTTCTAGCTGCTTCTGTCCAATCTTTCTAGCGTTCAGGGGAGATTCTTTGATCACATCTGTGGCTTTATCCTTGGTGGCTATGCTTAATAAATGTTCCGACTCATTTGTAAAATTAAACATTCCAAAATTCGTCAGGACCCTGAAAAGTGAATCATCTGATTTCGAATCAAGTTTTTGTCTGCTCTTTTTGGCTTCTTTGTGATTCATTAAATCTTCTGGGTTTACATGAAACATATATGTAATAAAGTAACTGATATGAGACCTCATGTTGTACGAGAGAGACCACCTACTCAGTGCTGTAGGAGTTCTTGTTATCCCGACAATTCCACCCCCTTTCTTTCCAGTTGCATTGAGCCATTCCTGACTTTGGTCCAAATCAACTTGATTATACTTGGTATTCGACTGTTTTACAACAAAGTTTCCTGCTCAAAATTCCTGCAGGATTTCAGCAGGTAGCTGAGTTGCATCTGCAAGATAGACTGCTCCCCATCTTGCGTAGTTAGTATGGTCATATCTGAAAAACCACGGAAGCATACATCGAAAAGCATATAAGTATAAGTCCCAAATACCGTCTCTCTCTGCGCGAGTGAACATCAACAATGTAGAGACCATATCTAGATAACTCGTCCAGAAAACTAAACTTGGATCCCTATTATTAGTAGCTTTGAATTCTGCTATCTGTCTGCAGCATTAATTATATTTCTACTGCCAATTCTATCGAAACGTGATCTGTCTTTATAGCAATAATTTCGTCATATATTTCTCTGTCACTATCTTTCAAGAATTCTAACAATGGCGGAAGAAGCAATCTCCAGAGAGCCTGGGAAGTAATTTTGTGTGCTCACATTCCCCTGTTATAGTGTTTTCCAGATAGCACTTGCTCAGCTACAATGGGACCCAAAAGGTCTGATTCTACCCAAATTTCGTATAAACCCGATCCATTCATGTGATCGCCTATGCACTTCATGAAATTCATGGCAATATGTAAACCTCCCAATCTTGGGAATACTGAATCCTTATACCTTGGTACAGACCACTTCAAATCCATTAGTTTGAAATACAGAGCTTGGTCCACAGAAATAACTGTGTATTTTTTACCAAGCTTTTCTGATATGTGCATACATCGCTGAACGACTGTATTTAGAGTATCAAAATCGTGTGCAGGGGCTCGAATCAATGGCATATACCCAATAGTTGTTAAATCAGGATCACACTTGCTTAAAGCCTGGTTGAAAGCCGACCATGTTTGTGACATTCCTTACCATTTCTGATTATTTGAAAAGCCATGTCTGTTGCTGCAGCAACTCTTGCATCTTCTTCGTCATCTTCTGTTGTATTGAATGTTTCTATTTCCACATTTTCACTGAACAATGGAACCGATTTACCTTATGGAACATTTGTTGGTACAGTCATATCTAATTCAGGGGGAACTTGAAAAATTTCACGAGAAGAAGGCAGCAATTTATCTAATTGCAAACCATTTCCAATTCAACGTTGCCAAGCCGCCATTTGCGTGGCATGAACATTATTTTTTCCATCCAAAGTGGAGTCATTTATGTCAATATTGCCAGCCGTAAAATGAGTGAACACCTTATCCTTTAAATTATGTGGCACAACACATCCGGTATTCACGTCCAGTGATTCTAGCGACTTCTCTGCCAGTCCAGTATCTATCTTGAGCACATCATGGTAATTCAATGTATGCCCAGCACTGTGAAACAGGCTTACCAACTGTTTAGATCTGGACATCTGGTGTAATGTGCAAGACAGGCCAATATGATTTGGTGTCCATTTTCTACTCTCACTGACACCGTACACTATCTCTTGACAAACGCTGAGGATTTTGGTTTGTTTTGTACTCTTTGAATCTTCAGGATTACCGTTTTGGTTCAAAATATCCCGACCACCATACACGAGATTCAGGAACGTAAATAAACTGTCGAGGACACAATTGATTGCATCATCTTCGCTAACACTGAGACCTACATGACCGTCCATTCCTATCAAATCCCCTCTGATGTTTAGTGCACTATGAACAAGCTGTAGGAAGAAATTATCTTTTAGATCATAATTTGGCATAGTAAGCCCTTCATCTTCCTCCAACGGAGTTGCTCCTTGGTAATGAAGTTCTCCCAAAACATGTTGCGAGTATGCATGAGGAATCAACAGGGTTTCCCTTTCAAAAATCGACCGATGAAGCGGGCGTAAAAATTGATATTCGTCACTGAGTCTGTTTTGTAAGTATTCTTTAAATATTACTCTGCGGGAGACACCGCCACCCCACCCCCTCGAGGGGGGTGATACCATGTCATATAGACAAAAAAATAGCTGATACCTTAAATATAGCTTTATTCCAACATTCCTACTCTCATGGGGTCCATTAATGAACAGTGCTGAATATGGTTTGCTCTCAAATGTTGTTTTTTGGGTAGTCATTTTGTCCGCCATTTTGTGACGTTAAACAACATTTTTCGAATGGCCAACATAGATATTTGGATTCAGCGACCCTGAAATAGGGTGAAGAGGTATGTTGGACTAAATACTAATAAAATGCCGCTAGACTCTTTAAACGACGACTTTTTCAAAAATCCGACCTGACTAATGTTGTATACGGCATGGTTTTTTAATGTTTAAATACTGATTTTGTTGGAAGTACCAATACAAGAAATATATGTTTAATTTTATCGACCATTTACACTTTTATTTCTGTGAGTGTTTGCATAGATATGGGCCTCAGTGCACTGCTTTGACCGGGACCTATATTGCTGATAAGACGGCCCTGACCGTACGTCATTCATCATTTACACTTCATGAACATGTATCGGCTGTACATAGCATGGTATAGGCCAATATTGCTTATGTATGTTGGTTGTATTAAATGATATTTTCGTAATAAAACTATTTTCTTATGACTTAAAAGACCATAATTTCATTTTACATACACC
Source organism: Bathymodiolus brooksi (assembly GCA_963680875.1). Taxonomy (NCBI): domain Eukaryota; kingdom Metazoa; phylum Mollusca; class Bivalvia; order Mytilida; family Modiolidae; genus Bathymodiolus; species Bathymodiolus brooksi. The sequence goes on along the minus strand of OY804578.1, from coordinate 20,175,365 downwards.
GGCGTATACTACCCCCTTTTAAATATAATGATTGATACCACCCGCGTACTAGTACTAGTTAGCCTTCAATGTTTGCACTGTCCCTAGTCCAACAATAAGAGATTCCATACTTTTTCCTCGTAATGTTCTATTCTACTTCATGTAACTTTCCAGTGGATGTCATAGGGGATATAAAGGTATTCTTAGTATCATTTAATTTCAAATACTTCCGTCCTCTCTATAGGTCGTGCCTACTCATATTATTATGTATAAAGTTCAAGATTGTGACTGATATTAAGTTCTAAATATATATTACAGCTCTGGTTCGGCTCTTTTGTAAAGAAACTTTATCATATATTTAGTATTGATTACTGATATTTTGAATGTCTGATATATATGTTAAACTGAAACCTGCATAGCACCCCGTTTGGAACATTTCGTATCAGTATGCGGAAGACCTCGGGAGTAATTCGCTGCAGTTTCAGCAGTCGATCATTTCATCCATGATGAGAAGAATTCCAAGGACGATGGAAATGGGTGAACAGTCTCAGTGCCAAGACGGGACAGTGAGCGGTTGTGTATAATTGTGTTGTATCAATTTTGCCTGTTTCCACATTTTCCGATAGTAGTATATGGTAATTTAATTTACAACTACCTATGCAATCAGTGTCTATCACTACTGATGATGTGAGTTCGAATCTTGATCACGGCGAGGTGTACCACATTATGTGGTAAAGTTTGTCAGTGACAGATCGGTGGTTTTCTCCGAGTCCTCCTGAAATATTGTTGAAAGTGGCGTTAAACACCATCAAACAAACAAACAAAAATTTTCGAAAATAAGAAAAATTGAGAAAAGTATATTGAACTTGTGTAACTGTCATCTCTTGATCCTGGATTAGTAATTTGTCATATTGCATTGTGATTTTTATTTGTCAAAAAAGCAAAATTACCATTACGGACAAATTTTTCGGACATACAAACAATATATCATGGCTATTTTCCCGGATATAATTATTTTACGTGACCGTAAAAATGCCGCCATGTTCATCTGTCTATATTATGCAACGAGATAACCTTTAAATTGTGATTCTTAAGTGTGAAAAGTTGTCCTAATTAACAGAGTACAGTTGTATATTAGTTAAAATCTAAAGTATTGAATGGTTATGACTGATAATAACAGCTGCTGTCGTAGAAGTCCATTTACACAGTGTCAAATAAGATGCTGGGTGAAACATCTTGAAATGTTTCTTTATTGATTCCCTAATTGAACGCTTATGAGCTATATTTGATAAACAATTATTTGCAATCTATAGCACAGTAAGGGCGGAAACTTCAAACTACTGATGTCCATGAACTCTCGTTTGTCTTGTGATCCTACAGGTTAATGGCCTATTACGAAGGCAATATATATAATCTAATATATAATCAACATATCAGATAATAACAAGGAGGGTAGCATTTACTTGTAAACAAGTCCTGAATGAAAATGAAATAAAAAATAGCACATCGTCAGAACAATTCCAACATCCGTAGAAACAAAGACAAAATAGATACCCCTAGCATACATATACTTGACAGCTCGGTCTCCGGGCTTGGTACAAACACTGCTGTAAACAACACTGAGTCCTGTTCGTCAACATTTAACAGCTCGGTCTCCGGGCTTGGTACAAACACTGTTATAAACAACGCTGAGTCCTGTTCGTCAACATTTAACAGCTCGGTCTCCGGGCTTGGTACAAACACTGTTGTAAACAACGCTGAGTCCTGTTCGTCAACATTTAACAGCTCGGGCTTGGTACAAACACTGTTGTAAACAACACTGAGTCCTGTTCGTCAACATGTAACAGCTCGGTCTCCGGGCTTGGTACAAATACTGTTGTAAACAACGCTGAGTCCTGTTCGTCAACCTTTGACAGCTCGGTCTTCGGGCTTGGTACAAACATTGTTGTAAACAACGCCGAGTCCTGTTCGTCAACCTTTGACAGCTCGGTCCCCGGGCTTGGTACAAACACTGTTGTAAACAACGCCGAGTCCTGTTCGTCAACCTTTGACAGCTCGGTCTTCGGGCTTGTTACAAACATTGTTGTTAACAACACTGAGTCCTGTTCGTCAACCTTTGACAGCTCGGTCTTCAGGCTTGGTACAAACATTGTTGTTAACAACGCTGAGTCCTGTTCGTCAACCTTTGACAGCTCGGTCTCCGGGCTTGTTACAAACACTGCTGTTAACAACGCCGAGTCCTGTTTGTCAACCTTATATATAGCATACATATTCTTCGTGACAAAGAAGTTATTATATGTATATTTTGAATTAAATATTAAAATTATATAATTATCTCTTGATTGAATTAGGTTCCCAAAGCTCACCAGGTAACATGTGGAAGGGATATACCCTAAACAGCTATATTTCGGTCTGTGACATTATATAACAAAACATTATTCAGTCAATGCAATTTGCCAGCTTACATAGAACAAGTTCAGGATCAAATATTTTGATTTTTCATTCGTGACAAGGAAGTTATTATATGTATAAGACAAGTTCTTCATAGAGATCCTAACAAGCGCTGTAAGATATTAAGATATCGAGTCATTTATAATGATGACAATAGAATGTTATAAGAGAAGAGTTTAAAGATACCAAAGGGGGTAATCAGAATCCGTATATCGAAGAAGAACAGACAACACAATGGCCAAAAGAAAAAGTACAAAAGGACAAACAACAATTTACAAAACATACACATACAATTAAAGATCCTATGTAGGTAGTAGGATAATTGATGTATATAACATAATCAAGTCTTACTTATTGAAACATGATTCAAAATACCTTATCAACTGGAATAAATAGCCTGCATTTTCATCTACAAATCGGGACATTGCTTCTGTAATTGGAAATTTACATTTAGGAAAAAGTATCAATCCAGTCCTCTTATTATAAAATCGAATATAAGTAAGCATTGTGTAATATTGCGCAAACTAGATATCGCCGTTCAACCACCCATACATGTATGATTATTAGATTCGTTTACAGGGTTACGGTTATGGGGATTAACGCCACTTTCAACAATATTTCAGTTACATCGTGGCGGTCAGTTTTATTGGTGGAGGAAATCGGAGAAAACCACCGACCTGTCGCAAGTCACTGATAAAATGTATCGCATAATGTTGTATCGAGTGATAAACACTGATTTTATAGGTAGTTGTAAATCCAACTACGTATGATCACGGCCACGACGATCCTGGTTAATTAAGATTAAGGATTGACTGTAATAAATGTTTCGTACATTGGGAAATAACCTTAATGGACGTTGTGCACATTGTATTATCCGCGTATGTGCACAACGTCCATTAAGGTTACTTCCCAATGTACGAAACATTTATTACAGTCAATTCTTATAAATAATTTTTTTAAAGACATTTTAAACATTTTTAACAATTTAACATAACGAATGTATGTTACAATTCAATAGGAATCATTCACCGATTCTCCCGTTTGGTGACGCTACTGTTCCATAAGTGGTTATATGTGCGTTTGAATCACAAAGACGCTTGTATCTTAACGTTAACTTAATGACGGCACTGAATTATAAAACTTGGATGGTGCAAACATTGAAGCTTAACTAGTACAGCGCGGGGGATATTATTTAGTAGACGAGTATATGTAAAATAAAAGTATTATCTGTAAGTCGCAAGAAAAGAGTTTTATTATGACCATATTAAGAAATACAACGGACGTTAACAAGCCATATCGGCATGTACCTTGGTGTAGCCAATGCATGTTTATAAAAGGTGTACATGGTTACTCATACTGCAATACTGATGAACTTCATTCCAAAATTTTAAAGTACCTGAATTGCGGGAAATACTACCTCCAAGTGAACAAAATAGAATAATGAAGTCACCGTCTCCACATACAAAATTTTGAATGAATATATCCAGGTCTATCTTTATTTAGGCAATCTTCAAATCTAAATCACACTCTTTAAAATTATTTGGTACAAAATTATACAGATAATATATTTCTTCTTCGAGTATTGTTATTAACTGTTAAAGATTCGACAACCAGCGGATTGTTCATAGCATTTATCTTAGAAAGATTTTGAGCAGATGTATTATGAATGGCATAATAAATAGTTAAATAAAGAAAATTCGTTGTTTCTTACTATTTTAAATTATTTTCGACAGATTTTGGTAGTATTCAAATATTTTGTACAATCAGACTGGTTGATCATCGCACAAAACCTGGAACTGCCATACTATGTAAAATTAAAGACTCAAGTTGTCACCGACAGAATTCCGTCCGGTTTTTTAAAAGTGGGATTCGTGCTGCTCAATCTTCAGTTTTCTGTGTAGTTTTTTGTAGACCACTGTTTATCATTTTGTCCTTTTTCGTTTGGCCATTGCATTGCCTGCCCTTCTTCGATATATGACTTCCGATAACCCTTTTGGCATCTACAAACTTTTCTTATCTGTTGACCTATAACCGCACCACTATCTCAATTATCAAAATTATTTCATTGTAATATATATGTAAAAATATATTGAAGATTACAATTATTTGGCATAATTAACTTTTTAATGGTAAAGGATTAAAGGCAAAGCACATGATTTTTGTAGGTTTATTCCATTCTAATGCAGGTAAAAACGTTATTTATAACATTAGTTAGCTGCCTGTTATTGAAATGAACAGTCAAACGATTTGAAGTACAATTTCAGTAATGCTACGAAAAAAATCGGGAATTTGCATAAAACCCAACGTTTTATACAATAAAAAAAATAAACATAAAAAAATGTAAACGTACACGATTGGAAACTTACGGACTACTGGGTTTGGTGTTTAACACCACTTCCAACAAATTTCAGTGGGGTCAGTTTTGTTGGTGGCGGAAAATGGAGTGCACAGAGAAAACCACGGACCTGCCACAACTTACTGGCAAACATTATCACATAATGTTGTATCGCCTGGGCGAGATTCGAACTCATAACGTTAGTGGTGATATGTATTGAATGCATAGGTAGTTGTAAATCCAACTACCAAGCGATCATGACCACGAAGGCCCCTTGCGGACTACTGAGTTAAATATTGTAGAACTAAATACATCTGGTAACTATCGTTATAGAACATCACATAATAAGAAAAACAACTTTATTTGGTATAATGATACCCTAATGAAGAATATGTTAAATTTTGAAAATGAATTGATTGAAAATAGAAAATCGTAAATTTGATGGTAAAAAGTGGGAAGGGAGAGGATGAGAATCTAAAAAGAATGTTATTTTGTGTGGCTTAAACTAAAAATTGAAACAAAAATGAGAAAAGGAAAATATGTTTCAAAAATAAAATAAAAAATTAAGTTTTTCCTTTCCGTAAACTGGATATATCATACAGATGAAGAATATTTTTTGCTGAAATTTTTTTAAAATAATCATAAAGGTGTTCCCTTTGGATTGTTTATTACAAACATAAATCATTATTGCTATTAAATTATTTTAACATTAGCTGTTTTTAGATTTATTTTGAATAAACTCCTCTTTAAATGATATAAAGTACCAACTATGTTACTTGAAATGGTGTCTATACACACAGAAATTATATTTGTGCATTGTTACAAGTTTTTTTTTATTATTATTTCTTGTTCTTTTCCTGTGTTTGTTGAAAATTGTATATTACTGCCTAAAGGTATAAATGAATTTGTTGTGTTCCTGTGTATTGTACATTTATGGTTTTGATTTTTTACCCTTTTACTCAGATTTTTATTATTGATCATAAAGGGACAATTTTTTCCCAGAAAAACAATTCTGTCTCAAAGAGCATTTTTTTCAGTTACAAAAATGTAGCATCGAAACCTTTTATATAAGAGTAAAATACACCCTTTTCCCCTAATGATAATGCAATGAAATGAAATGTAATACACGTATACACCGTTAGGAATTTAATTAATAACCTAAATTTAATATCCTTGTCGTTCTATAGTCAACAGTTCCAGCGCAATGGTTGTAAGTATAAGATACAGTACTATTAAAAAAAAAAAAGAAGCGGCACGTATTCACGGTATTGAATATTCCGCAATACGGGCAACTTCTTTTTTTTTCAATAGTAGTTTATCTAACTTGTACAATAATGTTGTAATTTATAAAATAAAAAAAGTCGTGAGAACAGTTTTGTTTGTGAACGAATTTGCAGAATTTTCCTATTCATGTTATAAGGACATTATATATTGACGTGTCCTTGTACCTAGCTTTAACAATTCAAGGGTCATCGAGATTAAAACGTTCTGCTAACCACTAATGGAACAGCAGCGACGTCTGTCGAAAGAAATTTGGTGATTGATCCCCATTGTATTGGCATATGAATATGATAAAGTTTAAACCGCGTCATTGTCAACGTGAAGTAAGTCACTGATGGTTGAAATTGAAAACAGTTATTGAAAGTAGAATTAGACATGAAACGAGTTGAAGTAAAGTAACTTGAGGCCAGACACATGGTAAGTGAATTAGATCTGGCAAGCACTTCTGTAGAAGACGATGAACTCGAAGGTTAGGCTAAAACTGGCCGACTGACTGTTACGGATTGAATTGGACTTAACGGTTAGCGGGATGTCTGTTTTTGAAGAATTCTGGAACTAATTCACTGCAGTGAATCACTCATTGCCTTTTTTGAGTGCTTGAACAGTCACGATTGTAGCTTCTGACTCATCCTTCATCTTTGTGACCACTCATATGCATAATATGCCGGATTTGATAACCAGCGTCGTTCATTCTCTGGATGGCAGTTGCACGCAAAAAGTGTGGAGTGTAAATTCGACTACAATCGGCATTTCGAGAGATATCCGACATGAAACGGGAAAACTGATATTACTTAACGGAAGTGTTGCTGTACCGTATATTTTCATCAAGTGAAGCATTTTTAACACAGTGGTTGAAAGGTGAAGTTTCACTGGGATCAGTTCTTTCTATAAAAGCTTTAAGAGATCGGACCGGGCATCTTGAGGAATTTTCCGAGGAATACATTCTCTTCTCTGCAGGATTTTCACCATGATCCAATCCACCTTTTTTTCTTTTTTTGTTGTAAATTTTCATTTTTTTTAACAGACTACATATTCATCACATCACATGCACAGAACAGGACAAACATATTATAAGTGTAAATGACAGTTATTGCTATTTGTGTACTCACCACATAACAACTTTTTTTCTGAAATCAATTGTAATTGTAATTACCACCCTATTCCCCCCAAACCATTATTTATTTATAAATATATAAATTAATCTAAAAATTTAGTTTACAATGATCAGAATGATAATGATCCAATCCACCTTACCAGTTTTTCTGACGAGTTTCATGCGACACATTTGCATATTCTCTGCCATTTTCATCTTTGGAAAATACAAAGAAGTTATTAAGGGTAATAACAAAATTACCGAACTCCGAACAATCTTACAAAGGGAAAGTCAAAACTCATAATTATATAAACAGACAAAATCAGTCAACAACCGGAAAATTGTGAAAACCGCAAAGACCCTGACTTGGTACAGGCATTTCTAAAGAAATGGTGGATTGAATCAGATTTTAAAGCGCCAAACCTCCCGCTCTCATTACGGTTCAAAGGTTCCGGCTGTCACTATAACAGTATTTAAATACAGGAACAAAATAGATAAAATAGTTGTTAGGTGTTAGTTGTTGATGAAACGCTAATCCCCTTGTTACAAAGTGTAAGGATATATCATACCACACCCTGTACCTCAATATTACTGGATTTTCCTCAGAGACCAAGTAGGTGGAAATTTTCATTAAATCGTTAAACTGTATTGCATCTTTGTGTTTTGTCGGACGTGACAATCCTAAACTCAAATTCTGTTTCATTTTTCCATCTATGATATCGTTTGATTTCCTAAATTCTTTATCACGGACAATGTCTAAATCACGATCCAAATCTTTCAGATGGCGATTTATTGCAGATCTTATGTTTTTCATTGAATTTTTATGATATTATTTTGCGCTCCCTTTTATCTGATGATTTCGGGGTTGCCTCTGCATAAAATTTTCCAAGCAACACATTCAATTCATCGGCCGGTATCGTTGAAAAATCTACAGGTTTTCCATTCTGTTCATGGCTCCATTCTGAAAATAAAAAATAATACTGCAATATTTGAAAGAAATCTATTTAAATGAGTTTTTGTTCAATATCATTAATTAATGAAGCGTATTGTCATAAATATTGAGTTTATATGCTGGGTCACAAATAATACGTGTATCACAGAAAAAAGAGCACTTGTATCTCAAGATATGAACTTTAAATACATTTGAAAAAAAATGTGTATCATGTTTCCTTATATTGTAAAATATATCATAATTTATAATTATTATTTTTTCTACTTTCATGTATATCACATACATTATTTCCTAACCACCGACATGTCGATAGTCTCTTGGAATATATCACAACCAAACAACATCAAATAGTCGTTAGCGTAAAATCATTGTCGATATGCATGGGTGACCTCCTACGGTTTCCATCAATCGTCCTCCAAGCCTACTGCAATGGATTACCTTCATATTCAATTTGATTTGCATAAATTTTAGTGACCTTACATTAACCAATGAAAAGATCAATAACCTACTGTAGACTATTGTGTAGATATATCATACATGCGTACTTTTAATCTCAGATTCACATTCATATTCTTTATTTATTTAAACACCAAGAATATATTAATAAGAGACTATTACATGACATTTTCCATATCGGCCTGGTATCAGCCCGAGACTCTCATATCAAGCAAGACAGCGAAGCAGGAGTGCTGATGCCAGGGACGATATATGGAAAATTTCATGTCATAATCTATTTATCACATATTTTACATTGACTTTTTTCAAGCATTTACTTTTATATTGCAGAAAAGATATTTGAACTCACAAATTGCGAAAATAAATCCTTAAGAGAGTTGCCTTTGTTCAACTCGCAAATGTTTTTGCTTCGAGTCTGGTTTCAAAAAGGAATCCCACAATGTCGATCTGTACAATGACGTTAGAAAGTGTTTGTAAAATCGTTGACATTTGAATGATAATTACTATTCAACACGACGTATACATTTGAGCTAATTATTTTGTTTTAAGTTATTTAAACTGTATTCCAATATTTTGGAATGTGTTAATTTGATTGAAATACGATCTTTCCTTGTACTTTGACATATAATTTTGAGACCACTGCGCAGATACCGGAAGTAGAATTTGGTAGAATACGGATATTTGAAGGCAAATACGGATATCTGAGGGCAAATACGGATATTTGGTCCGTATTTGCCCTGAGGACAAATAACCATCACTGACTTCTAGCTATTATTGGACATACAAAAACGAACATATTACAATTAAATATGTGATAAATATCAAATATTATATATCGATCTCGATTTTTTTGGACAAATTAATTGTTTATTATCTACTGTTGCATACCACAAATTAATCACAAAAAGTGTATTTATCTTGCACATGGATTTGATAATATAAACGTCACTATTTATTTATGTTTGTTTTTCATCCAACCTTCTACCATGCATTTAATACAATGTATACTCTATTTAATCAATTAGTTATTATCGTAGAGTTAATACCAAAGACATGCGGAAATACCATTATTCTAATACGGGCTTACATATTGTGTTGTGTTTTTTGTTTTGTTTACCTTCGTCTTGTGTACCCTATGTTGCCAGTTTATCTGGATTGCCCATTTCTAAAATGCCCCTTCGGTTTTCTCTAACGTTTATTTACGTCTAATGATTGTATTGTAAAATTCTTCTTTGAATTACATTTGTAAGAATGTTTTATGATACCAAAGGGGTAATCAGAATTCATAAATCGAAGAAGAGACAAGACAATGGCCAAAAGATAAAGGACTAACAAAGAGCGACACAACACTATACTGAAAACTATAGATCGAGCAACATGAATCCCCTCTAAACGAGGAGGGTGAACTAAGGTGCTCCGAAGAGCTTAGCAGTTGCTGATCCACAAGTATCATAGGTCGTGTTATTTTTAAATGACTCGAACATCATCTTATATAGAAGTCGTGTTTGGACAACCAGTATACGTAATTCTAGACATTCACGAGTGCATTGGCGAATTTCGCGGAATCGCTAACATTGGTCTCTGGATGTTACTTCCATTACGGAGTCTGTATGAGCTTAGAAACATTAACGAGTTATCAATGATACTGTCTATTCATCATCGAGTCTGCTTGTGTTTTTTTCAAACCTTGTAGTGTTATCAATGACATAGTCTATTCCTCATCGAGACTTCTTGCTCTTTTAAACCCAGAAGAGTTATCCATCGAATCTCCTTGTGTTTTTTAAAGCTTGAGTTATTAATGGTACTGTATGTTCGTCGCCGAGTCTCCTTGTGTTTTCAAACCCTGAAGACTTATTAATAATACTGTCTATTCGTCATTGGATCTCCTTGTGTTTTTCAAAGCTTGAGTTATTAATGACACTGTCTATTCGTCATCGAGTCTCTGTATTCACACTTTGATGAGTTATCAATGTCAATGTCTATTCGTCACGTTTTGAAAGCCTAAAGAGTAATAAATAATACTGTATATTCGTTATCGTGTCTCATTGCGTTTTCAAACCTTGACGAGTTATAAATGGTTCTGTCTATTTGTCATAACACTTTAAGCTAAACATTTACATTACTTAACATTCTACAAAATGCAATTCCTCAAATGGGTAGGTAATTTGTTATTAAATGTTGTTATAGACATTACCGAGTGTAGTATACATTAATTACACCCTGCATATACTGGTAATGTAGCATGTAATGATCCCGGGACAGTATGTATAATACACTGTAAGGGGATTTAATATTGCCAATATAATTTTTTCCACAGTAATCTCAGATGGCGATGAAGGTGGTTGTTCCGGCAGAAAACAGTAATTGACCTTTCCATTTCGTTAATTTGATAAAATATATAAAAAGCATTTTGGTATAGAGTAATTACGTATGATCTTGGGGATATAAAAGACACATCTTGTTTAGATTTTGCTTGTTACTTGGCCGTCAGTTAACTATAAGAAGTCGCTGACTCTGCTTTTCCTTTATCGAAGTCAATGTTGACATTTCTGTGAAATTATGTGGTGTTTCGTATGAAAGCGAATATATACATTTTCATTGTTTATATCTGAGATTTAGCTCTACATTGTTTGAAATCCCGTATACCTTATTAACCTTTTGGTATTTTTTGCTGCATTTTAGGGGTTAGGCTATTACAGTTATATTGTGAATATCAGGCCTATTTGAGGAGAAAATCTACCTAGAGATAATTGCCAACCTCTCGCAAGTCACTGACAAACTTTATCACATAATGTTGTATCGAGTACACCTCGACATGAGTGAGTATCGATTGCATATGTAGATGTCAATGCAATATTACCTTACTATCGAGGCAAAGAATACCTATGTGTTTTGACATTTGTCTGAAGAGTAAGTGTTCTTTCTGATGTTTGATATTACAGTTTAGTGTTTTGCTGCTAGACTGATTCCTGTTGTAACTGACTACAATATTTTTCGGATTAAGGAGCGAGTGATTGTTATCTAACGCCAAATGAGCATGTTTTTAGCTCCAAATGAGCACGTTTGGAGCCGTATAATGGCGAGATCAAGTTGCATTCATCACTGAATGTTGTAAGGTCGCAATCACAATTTGATTAACATTTACGAATTATTTGCATCACAGATAACAAACGCTTGTTGTAGTCACAAATATGTTCTTTCATGACTTAATTATCATCAGATGTTTCCAATGGTACCATGACGGGTGCCACTAGTGGAGTAGGAACTTTTTACCTAATTTGCCCAATGTTTAGTTTTCTGTGTAGTGTTTTGCTCGTTTTCTTCTGGCCATTGATTAGTCTTCTGACTACCTCTTTGATATTTTCAAGTTTTTCTTATGTATGTTCTTTCAACCTGTAACCATGTGCCCACACATTCCTTTTGACTAATGTATTTTCAAGGATTTATCAAAGAAGCATCATGTCGAGAGTTAATTTAAAGTGGTCACGCTGTTTACGAGATTACAATTTGTGTTGGATTTTTTGTGTGAAAATGAATCAAATTGACGTAATAAGCAAACATTTTTATCCGGGTCATTATACTGATGCTGTTTTTCTTTGTATTTTATTGGGAGCTTATATTTCATATAAGTGTTGTTTATTCATGAGGGCGTATCTCCTCTATGGAACCCCATGCTTACATGCAAGAACCCCGAAGATTAACAACATGGCATGTCAGTTGTCAGCGTCTGTTGAGGAAGTGAGGTCGCCATTGCTATTCTGTTAATTTTTCGATTGTTTTTCTTTGAAATAGCTAGTTATTCGCCAATTCAGACATTTCTTAGTTCTTGCTATGGATATATAATTGGAATTTATGGATTTTAACTCGTTATAACTGTGAGTGTTACTGTTTTAATCATATAACTGCTTAGTAATCCATTACTTCTATTACATTTGACAATGGCATCTAGAAGGCCAAAAAGACAAACAAAAAGGAAGCATCCGTCAGACCAAATTGGACAATCATCCGAGTCCAGTAACTGGTCTATAAAGACACTTACAATAGAGTTGCAGAAGTTGGGAATACATGTTCCAAATGGATTATCAAAAACTGTGCTCCATCAATTATATTTAGAAAATGTGAAACCCAAAGTGGTAGAAGACGTAAGTTCAGGAAACAATAACATTGATATGGAAATGACAAGCGACCAAGATGTTTCTTTAGTGAGAGATTCAACCCAAATCACGACGCCTTCTGCGACGATGAACGCGCAATCTTTGATAGAACAAGCACGTGTTCAAGACACACCTCCTCAACTATTCCATTGGGCGGAAATGATAACCAGATGACGTCAATTCTAGGTGAATTAACCTCAGTAACACAATTATTCACTTGTCTCCAAGATACCGTTAATCAGTTATTGAAGGCATCGGGTCATACAGAGAAAGTTTATGATGTAAACAGAGAAATATTCAATCTACATCAGTGGTATACCTCTAACAAATCGTGCCCTAATGATAATGCATTTCAACATGTGCAAACAGCGCAAGGAGATCTTCAATCAAATCAAGGAGTTCGCTCAGATTTCTTTACAAATGTGGACATGCTATCGCCAAATCTACAAAAAAAAAGATAATATAGAGGGTAAGGATATAAATTTAGCCACCCTGTTAATTCCATTATATGATTGCCCTACAAAACACTTGGTTGTTGCTAATGGTATTGAAGTCAATGTAACAGGGAAACCCGATAAAAATTTATATCACTCGTGGAAGATCATCCGGTCTTTCCCAAGAACGTATGTAAGAACCTATTATTCTTTTTTAATCGATTTCTTAATCAGACCAAAGTATTTTCTGCGAAGTGCATTCGACAATAAAATGTTGATGATAATGTAAAGTATACATGTAGAGCTATTATGTATTAGTAGGTACTACGCATGTACTGATTGGCTGATAATTTTCTTTGATATCTGGCCTTGTATCAATAGTACCAAAGCGGAAACAAAATGTAATGGTGAAAAGATTTAAAATACATTATCTTGAAGAGGGGACAGTTATCATTACATAGTTGATTCTGACGTCTAACAAGTATTTGATGAACAATATACTGTTGTAACTGTTATGATTATATACAATACCGGTAATACACAATGGCCATAGACTACAGTACATGTATAACAATGGAGACTGATCAAAATAAACCACAGTATGTATCTAAAGTCATAGCTAAAAAGAGCTTGAAGATACCAAAGGGGTAATCAGAATCCGTATATCGAAGAAGAACAAGACACTGACCAAAAGAAAAAGTACAAAAGGACAAACAACGATCTACAAAACATACATATAAAACTAAAAATCGAATAACGCGAACCTCACTAAATTGATAAATAGCTTGCATGAATCTATACCAAATGCTTATTTTTTTTCTACTCTCATAAATGTTTAATTCGTCTTCCGTAAGACATATTCATATCCCTGATGGGCATAAAATGAAAAACTAAAACAAAATATACGACACCGTAAAAAAGTGAAACAAGTCAGTTATTGTCAAATGTCTGGGTTTATTTACATTTATGGTAAAATATAACTATTTTAGAACTAAAACAGTGCTTCAACTGGTGCGAAGAGATAATTTACCAATCTCTTGAGAAACTCTAATAGCACATGGAACCGAGTGAACTTACTAATTGCTCTTTATGGCCTTTATAAGCAGACAATCAGTGCATGCGTATTGCATTGTATGGTTGTTCCTAGTGATAATGAAATATTCTCATTTAATTTTAGCAGCAGCTCGTGTCTTTTTAATATGAAATGTCTGCTATAATGGTATTCATGTTTGAATGTATAGCTACTTTTAAGCACAGTTTCTATTTGAATTTGCTATTGTGGGCAATTAAATTACATAATCATTATGGGACATATCCATTTAAATCAGATTTGCATGGTGAAAGATCACTTTTCCAAGCAAATTTTCTATTGTTCATAAATATTTTTCTGATAAATTTGAATTTATTTGAAAAATAAATTCCTTTATGCGTAGAGCTCGTGTTTTAATTTCCCTTGTAACCCTCATTATTTGATTTGCAATTCCCCTTATGGACCCTCATTCATTTGAAGGAGAGTCCGTGCATGGTAAAACAATGACCCCCATTGTTTATAATTGACCCGTGTTTTGAAATTGTAAGCCCACAATATGTTATTATTGCTATCAATCGATAAAGGGGGAATATTTACAAAAATCTATCTATCGAAAATCAATTTAATTCAAGTGTTTTTAAAGACAAAATTTGTTTTCCACCCAATCCCCTCCTCCATCCTTTAGGTCATGTATAGCACACAGGGGCTAAGTGCGTCCGAAAAAAAATTAAAAAAATACTATATAATACTACATGGGGGCGAACTCACTTGCTCCCATTTTTTTAAGTCGTCGTGTTAAATTGATCGTAACTTCGGAACGCCTTAATATTTTCAAAAAATGTTTCCACCAGTCGAAAGTCAAGTAATTTTCCTTTCCAAATAGACCCCAATTGTTAGTGTAGGCCTCCGAACTGCTGAGGTATCATACACGAACCAAAACAAAACGGCGTGAAAATCCGAAGTCGTACAAACGCTGGGATGACCACTTCCCATCTGTGTACAGACTTTCCCATGCGTAAGCGAGTCATTTTGACTAGCTAAATACTTTTCATCCATTCAAATTATGATAAAATTTCTTACCTTACGCCAATTTATATGTCCTTTAAGTCTGTTTTTGAAAGAAATCCCATTTGCATCCTTGACAAACGCCATAGACGTGAAAATTGAGAGAGTTCTAACGGGCTTTTTGATTGGCTGAAACAGACTGGTGGAAACATTTTTTGAAAATATTAAGGCGTTCCGAAGTTACGATCAATTTAACACGACGACTTAAAAAAATGGGAGCAAGTGAGTTCACCCCCTTGTAGTATTATATAGTATTTTTTTTTTCGGACGCATCTAGCCCCTGTGGTATAGCATTGTGCTTTTTGTTTGATGTGTTTGTAGCAGTTAGTTAGTTTAATACTTATAGAAGTGTATTTTGTTAGATGTGTATTTGTATATGTATGTGGTTGGGGCCAAATTGTTGAACCCCACCTTTGTCTTCTTGTGAAATGAAATGTAATCATATTAATTAGAATAATAAAACTTTAGCCACACTAAATGGCCCAATTTCTTCCAAAATTATGTTAGTTTTATTTATATATTAAAAGGAGGCAAAACAAGCATGCTGCACTGGTTTATTTGCTCTTGGGCATAAAATAGTATTGGCTAATTCTACCTGTTAATGGGGAGATCGGAAGAAAGTAATTTTGACTATTGTATTTTATTTTAAATGTTTTTTCTATGACGAAAAAGACTACTTCAATTTTGCCATTTTAAATTTTCCACACCTTGATAGTCATTTACCAACTCAGGCAACTGCTCTCGTGTATGGAGTTTATATTTCATACGGTATGCTCGAGCTTGCATTCACACTTTTTACGTCACCGTATTCTGAGTACGGCACTCGATTGTTTAAAAAAGAATCGTCTCATCTTATCTTTCAAATTTGTTTTGCAAGATATCAACACCTTGTTAAGAAGTATTCTGTCAATTGCATACAAATGACGAAAGATAGAACTGGCAATTACATTTTGGTTCAAAGTTGACAATTGTTTCACCATTATGTTGTCATATTGTAAATTTACATTAAGATGTCTTTGATCATTTTAAAGTATAAAACATCAGTTCAAGATTCCATATTTACTAAACTTTGATATTTAAGTTTAGATATTTATCAGACGTTTCGAAAAGTATGATTCTGCCTCACCCAAAATCGACACACAAATAGACGTTTTCAATAACTAATAACGATTGACGAGGCCTATAACTGCATGCATATTTAAAGGGATAATATGATACAATAAAATGTGATCTAGTCTATTATTGTGATCCATGAAAATACATGTCATAAAAGATAAAAATCCTTTTTTAATCCACATAAATTATGTTATAGTTGTTCTTTATCACATGTAAATAAACAACAAGACTACTTTACTGATTAATATCATAATTCATTCCGACTCGTCGTCTGAGGAAACTCCAATTCACCGTCAAACATTTGGCATCTTTTTTATTAGAAATTTGTTAGAGGATTCTTGGTTTTCACGGTTTATATCCATAAGCGACAACTTTTGTTTACAACAACGGGTGCTACATTGACTTCAGCTATGCTTTGGTTTGCGTTATCTCTGTGAATGTCCGTCGGTGATGGATTATGTGATCCAGCAGCTGAGCTCGGCTGGTCTTCGTCTGCAGACAAAGCATTCACGATATTTTCTCTCTCATTATTTTTTCTTCTTCATTTGTCCTCCAGATGTTAACCTTTTGAGCTTCCTCTCTGTAATAAAGGAACAAAAATATAAACGTTAGCAACAGCGCATGTTTATCATTTTATTTTCCGTGTTAAGATTGGTGGAAAACTTCAATAATTTACATTAATTATTTTGTTTGTATTGTGACTGATGATTGACAAAACTTGTCAATATTTTTATAGTAGCACTTCTCATGTTCCATTGACATCAACGATCTCCTAAGGACAATTGTCATGCCTTCTGGCAGATACGGATGATATGGTGTGGCTTCGGAAAATTCAGAACCGTGTTTACCTCTAATGTGTCCGCACCGCTAACATATTTACATGTGTGTATAAGCCAAAAAATATAATTTTAAACAGAAGAGGTTCAATAATGCAAAAATACATATAGCTTAATTAATTTCATCATTTTCTGTAGATGTGGTGATAAACTTTCCAAATTTAGTGGACAGTCAACATCTAAGTTATTTGTTAGTGGAGTCCTTGTACAATGTTTTGACGTCGTTAGGCAATGTCCCCATGTTGGTCTTCATGTGGTCTAAAATCTTCTTCCATGAACAGGGATGTAACTGATATGATTTCAACAACACCAGTATTTCTTTTGTCCGACACTGGAATACTTTTCTTCTTTTTCATTAGAATGGTAGGTTCTTAATAAATACAAACTGAAAAATTGATTTTAAATAAAAGATTAGACGGAAAGAAATGAATAACATTTTTCATAATACTTCATAGCATATGTATATATATATATACTCCTTGTACATGTATTTAAAATTTAAGATGTACTCGATTTGTCTCACTAGAAAAATACACATATGAAGGAAACGCAGCATGCTTATTTACATTATTTGGTGAACATTTTCAGTGTTATTATGAAGAACGTATAAAATTACTGTATTCATATAATTATGGAAAATTTAAATAAACAGAAAATCAAGCCCTTTCATTTTATTCAATGTTAAAATAATTTCATGTTTCTATAGATAATGGATGAGGATACAAAGGAGATGATTGTAGCCCTTCTCCCGGTCCTGACGAGATGCTCACAAGACACAGCAGAGTACATTAGGCAGCTGCTGCAAATTTTACTTGTGATGATTCGGCTACCCACTGATCCCTTGCTAGACATTCGTCATGGAATTTCTTCAATTTATTATCACACAGATACTCGTTTTATTTAGCCACTGAAGAAACCCTGAAAGTCGTCTCCGTTTGATTAGGACTACTCGACACTTGTTTTTAAATTAAACTGGACGAAATTACACCCTAGCACCAGTAAATAGAGTTATGCTGTATATGATGTGGCTGTGATCTTACCCATGTTATCATAATCTTACTCTTATGTTCAATGTAAGTGTTGCTACGGTTCACACTGAGATAAATAGATGCATTCCTATCATAATGAGAGCGTTAGAATACTTTGTGCAATGAGGAACAATAAACGAATAGAGAGAAAAACGAGGACTAAACTTGAAAGCGTAGTCGGTGCAATTGATGGAACATCTACAGAAATATATCGTCCGCAAATCGAACTGCAAGAACTATTATTATCTGGGCATCGACATTTCCATGCAATACATACGCAAATAGTTATTGACAACACCGGTTATTTTTGCTATACCGAGGCGGAATTTTTAGGTCATCAAAATGATACACAATTTACAACGACGAAACAAAATGCTGTAAATGGACCGCTACACTTCCCGGAAGACTGCGTACTTGTAGTCAATAAGATTTACCCAAATCGACACCCAATAGTTACGCCATTTACAACAAAAACCCGAACACCAGAACACATGAAAAGAAAGTGTAGAACATTCAACAGACTTGTTTCACAACTTCTACTTACAGAGAATTCTGGTTGAACATGTGATAGGGGAATTAAAAAAAAATATAATGTACTGAGAACTATGTGAAGACATCCGCGGCCAAAATTATTATACATTGTCGAAACGTGCACAACCGACGTATGACATGATTTGATTAAACAAGAGTTCAGTGCGAGATTGTTAGTTTTTAAGTATGGCTCCACGTAAGGATCATGCAAAATCAAGAAAAAGTGATTTACCTTATGTCACCAATTCTCTCAATATTTTGTTATATGACGTATTTTGAGTAAAAATAAATGTATATTCAAAGACAAGTGTTTATGTATGATCTTTTTGTTATTATACCCAAATTAAAATCAGATTGGTCACATTTTTTTTACTAACAAAGTATGTAAAAAGGTTAGATATCAGAACACCTTATCTCCTGTGAACAGGCGATTTGTAATAAACCATATAGCACAATGAAACATATAGGATCTCTTCTACAAAATATCAATTTTTTTCACGTGTAGTGTCATTTTTTTGTTGCTTTAGTTTTAAATTAACCGCTCCAAATCACAATTCCAAGAACGATAACTCTTATTGAACTTCAAAATGAATAACATTTTACTTATTTCAGGTGGTAAGCTAAACATTTGGAGTAAAAATCTTTAATTATCTATTTTTATTCTTAATTGGTTAAACTAGCAATAAATTTTGATGATGAAATTGATTAATTTGATATTTTATCTGTTAATTTCCATTCTCTGCCAAGATCGTTTGTTTACCATCCTTCACTTCCGGTTTTGGTCAGCTATCACATCACTGGACTGCAGTACTTATAAAGGACTGAGAAATTTTGTTGTGGTCTTGTGGCACATGCAAAATATAATATTTCACATAGAAATTATCCTGGAGTTACATAATTTGCAACAGTACTAGTAATACCCGTGATTTACCTCTGTAAAGTTTGAAATACAATAGTTTATTGTTAGTTATCTGTTAATTATGAAAATTATACCAAATTTACACAATTGGAATTATCAGTTTGTACAGGGTTATGCAATGTATCTAGGGCTAAATAAAGTGGACAGTAGAGGGGTTGGTTCTCACCAAGATATTTTAAAACTGAACGCTAAATGGTGCATTCTCGGGACATTTAAGACTAAGAGTATCAAAGAAGGCATGACCTGGTACAATTTTAAATACCTGAGATACAAATATAGCAAATTATGTTTAAAACAGTTCAAAATCTGCCCTTCTTGTCTTAGCAGATACAAATACTGATAAGATCCCTGCTGAGATGTCGAAGACACACTGATATATGTTACCCGGTTGAAACATTTGTTGTTTCATGGGCTATGAGAGAGAAAAAATTATTAGTGTTGCATACAGTTACAAACTATTTCGGTACGAATCTGATTTTTATGATATTAATGATCTCATCCTAGATACATGTACACGTACATGTATCAGGGGAAGTATATTTCTCCTTGCTACTAGTACTACATTGTAGCTATATGTTCAACAAGTATTCAGTCAACCTGTGCCTTTGAATTTAAAATTGTCATGAAATTACTTAGCACCAGAGCATGACAGCATACACTGCAATATTTTGTTTCCCTAATTTTCAACAATAGTCAATACTTGTTTGTTTTTCATTACTTGGGTCTTTTTAAATTCTGAGAGTTTGTAAATTATTGGTTCATCTACAGAATATTTGGATGTGACCGAAAGAAAATAAGGACATACTGTGATACAACAGTTACATTAACAGATAGATATCCATTCTTCACAAGTCTGTACAAACGTTAAACTTTACATAGAAAAAGGATGGATGCTCAGCATTGTGGTGTACTTGTAAAAACCTATAACATTTTTAAAATGCAAAAGTTAAAGTTTATCAAAACTCAAAACATCTTTTAATGTCTTGTAGGGATAAAACAAGTCATCATTTGAAATTAGAGATGGTATTTTATACACAGAAGATGATGTCAAGAAAATATGCCCATCAACTCCATCATCACTAGGACTTATCGTTCATGAATCATTCATTTTGCCATCAAAAGAAGAAGGGATAATGTCGAGAGAAAAAAAAAAGAAAATGTAAATGAGGATACCATATGAAATGAAATTGTGACATCTGACCAACTTACTAGTAAATGCAATACAATGCAGATTTTCCTACAAAGAACCTGGATGTACTAAACTTTTTATTTATTTTGTGAAAAGAACAATAGGAGACTAAAGTTTAATGATAATTGTTTTTTTGTTCATTTGTCAGTATAAAAAGGAGGTGAGGAAATGCTACAACTTGTAACAAGGGAAGTGGACTGGTGGAGGCCATGTATTTTTTGCTAAATATAGCTGTAATTTATCCTATATTTTCATTAAAAAAATCCTATTTTACTATAATTTTTGTCAAAAGTGGCTTGACACCCTGCACTATCTGCTTCCTATTCAGATTGCATTTTTTCAAGACTTTCTTTACCATCTCAAAACCCAAATCAACAAACAGTAGAGTGAGTGTCAGATGGTTATTTAACTCAAACTCAGCAATTTTCAGTCATAACATGGCGAGAACAGACTAATTTTAAATGAGATGATGTCCGTTTTGTACTAGACCAAAGCACTTAGTTGCATTTTTATACTGCTAGTTCACTGAAACAATCGTCTGTGGATTGACACGTTGCCCCACTCAGACACATTATCATGATTCCAAACCAACCTGTCTGCTCTTTCTTCTTAATGATGCGTGCTTAGTGCAGAAGCAACAAATTAAATACCAATTGTATGGTCTTTGGTTTAATTTACAAACAGTACAAGTAGAAGATGGGGATCTAGAATCAGCTATTCAGATAACTGAACTTGTCAGAAGTTGTTGAAGCTATATGAAGCATGTACATGTTTCTTTGAATAAATAGACTGATTACATTATAGGAATTTATGATGTTAAAAAGAGGGGTCATTTGCATAATATGATTTGAAAAACAAGATACAACCCTCTGGCACATTGTGAAAAGTCATAAGATTGTAAATCCCTGCTGCTCTTCAAACAATGGCAACTTTCTTAACTTTTAGGTTCATATTTTTAATATAAATTATAATGTAATCAGGACAAGCACCCCATATTTGTATTAGAAGTTTATAGTAAAATGTTACTACAACAAATCTTTAGTATCTATAAAGTGACTGAAAATAATAGTACTAGAATTATACAATAAATGTATAGTACTATAATTGTACAATAAATGTATTGTACTAGAATTGTACAATAAATGTATAGTACTAGAATTGTACAATAAATGTATAGTACTAGAATTGTACAATAAATGTATAGTACTAGAATTGTACAATAAATGTATAATACTAGAATTGTACAATAAATGTATAGTACTAGAATTATACAATAAACGTATAGTACTAGAATTGTACAATAAATGTATAGTACTAGAATTGTACAATAAATGAATAGTACTAGAATTGTACAATAAATGTATAATACTAGAATTGTACAATACATGTATAGTACTAGAATTGTACAATAAATGTATAGTACTAGAATTGTACAATAAATGAATAGTACTAGAATTGTACAATAAATGAATAGTACTAGCATTGTACAATAAATTTATAATACTAGAATTGTACAATAAATGTATAGTACTAGAATTGTACAATAAATGTATAGTACTAGAATTGTACAATAAATGTATAGTACTAGAATTGTACAATAAATGAATAGTACTAGAATTGTACAATAAATGTATAATACTAGAATTATACAATAAATGTATACCCGGTAGTACAAAATGTACTAGAATTGTACAATAAATGATTTGATTGATTTGATTTTTTGTGTTTTAAAGCCACTTTCAACAATATTTCAGCTATTGTCATGGCGACCAGTTTTAGTGGCGGAGGAAGCCGGAGAGAACCACCAACCATGGGCAAGCAACTGGTAAACTTTATCACTTGCGGCTGCGAGTCGAGTGCACCCTTTTTGTAATTTACAAAGCCGGGGGCGAACACACGCCGTATTGGTGATAGGCTTGTATATACAGCGATCTAACTCATTGAGCCACCCAGGCCCCATGTGTACAATAAATGTATAGTACTAGAATTGTACAATAAATATTCTAGTACCATAATTGTATACTACCTGAAATAATTTACAATTGGACAATTAGCCGATTTGATTTTAAAAATGATTGAGAAATTAATGCTAGAAAACAATTTTTGCTGTGTTCGAATTGCAGATTTATCAAACTCTGTGTTTTTGTTTCCATGGAAACCATGGACATTACACTACAAACGATTATCTTTTATATGTTTTAGACAAGTGTCTATTGAACAGATAGAAACAAGCATCATTCACTTAGCACCCTGTTCACAGGAGATACATGTAATAGATACTGAAAATCCTATTTTTTTACGTATTTTTTTTTTTGGAAGATGCGAAATGAGGCTGTTCGGTTGCCATGGTATTAACAATAATTGTTTTTCTTTCCATGGACATTATTTAAATTTTCATTTGTTATCAGGTTAAGATTTGACATTTAGTTATGAAATCAGTAATATGGAAATCTTTGTGACCAAAAGAAAATTTTATGATTTAAGCATGATATGAAATTTATTTAAAATGTTTTATTTTTGTTTCCATAGCAACCATTCACATAATTTAAGGTTAACAAGTTTATTTAGTAGTTAGTTTGGTTATAATTTATGTGAAAATGATAACATCAGTAAATACATTTTAGAGAAGTAGAAATATTTTGTAAAAAATGTAGTTGTACCTATTTGATAAAAAAAACCCAAAAGTATGGGATAAAAAACACTTTTTTCCAAAATATCTAAAAGAGGCTACAAACGATTATTTTTTATATGTTTTAGACAAGTGTCTATTGAAAAGATACAAACAAGCCTCATTCACCGACCACCCTGTTCACAGGAGATAATAAATAATGAAAATCCTCATTTTTTGGATATTTTTGAAGATGCGAAATGAGACTTTTTGGTTGTCATGGTAACAGTAATTGGCAAACTTGTACTTTCTGTTCACATAAGTTAATTTTTAGAAGAAGTCTTCAATATCACTAGTATGTAATTATATTATGAATTTTTTAAATATTTTTTGAGAAATCTGTGTGGCAAAAGTGCAAATGTAGTGATATTAAGACTGAAATAAAAGAGGTTTTATGATGTAGTTGTTACCATAGCAACCAAAGTCAATACATGCGTTCTTTTATTATTGTTATGAGTTTTCCATCAAAATGCAACATATGAACCATATAAACTCCAATTTTGCAACTATCAATAAATCACCCACTGCATGATCCTTAGGTGGAGCCATACTTAAATATTCTTTACTCTCACATTTAACACGGCGAACAGCGTTATCATAAAGAACGAATATACTCTTGAACATTATACATAATATATTTAAT
This sequence comes from Bathymodiolus brooksi, assembly GCA_963680875.1. Lineage (NCBI taxonomy): Eukaryota > Metazoa > Mollusca > Bivalvia > Mytilida > Modiolidae > Bathymodiolus > Bathymodiolus brooksi. Next base: position 20,151,205 of record OY804578.1, on the reverse strand, counting down.
ATCCGGGACATAGAAGTTCTCATAAATTAGTTATATTAAAGAGAGCCCATGGCCCGAGCCATCATCTAAATATACAAGGCTATCATAAGACAATTAATTTTCTTGTATAAGTCAATCAGAAACGAGAAACGAATTCGGAAATTAAAAACGCAAGTTGGCATTGAAGGTTTGCTGATTAAGAACTTAGAACCCAATTCAAATATTTCTTACCCAACCAGAAACGAGAAACGGAACTTGGAAAGCAAAAATACAAATCGTTACTTATTTTTTACATGTAGCAAAAAGAAAAGAAACCCCGCACCTATGAAATAAACATGTCGTTAACTGTTAATTGTAGGTGTTTACCAGTATTATTTTTAAATTATCTATGTAAAGTACTCACACATACAATAGGATAATACTGGAGTCTATTTTAATAATTTCAGTTAACATGAATTTCCAATAATATTTCGTCCGGAACCTGAATATATAAGAATAAATTGCTTTTCCGTATGTGTAGATGTCATGTAACCTTGATGTATGTTAATTAAGTTTGTGTAGATGTCCAGTAAGCTTGATGTATGTTAATTAAGTTTGTATAGATGTCCAGTAAGCTTGTTGTATGTTAATTAAGTTTGTGTAGATGTCCAGTAAGCTTGATGTATGTTAATTAAGTTTGTGTAGATGTCAAGTAAGTTTGATGTATGTTAATTAAGTTTGTGTAGATGTCCAGTAAGCTTGATGTATGTTAATTAAAATTGTGTAGATGTCCAGTAAGCTTGATGTATGTTAATTAAGTTTGTATCGATGTCCAGTAAGCTTGATGTATGTTAATTAAGTTTGTGTAGATGTCCAGTAAGTTTGATGTATGTTAACTAAGTTTGTGTAGATGTCCAGTAAGCTTGATGTATGTTAATTAAGTTTGTGTAGATGTCCAGTAAGCTTGATGTATATTAATTAAGTTTGTGTAGATGTCCAGTAAGCTTGATGTATGTTAATTAAGTTTGTGTAGATGTCCAGTAAGCTTGGTGTATGTTAATTAAGTTTGTGTAGATGTCTAGTAAGCTTGATGTATGTTAATTAAGTTTGTGTAGATGTCCAGTAAGCTTGATGTATATTAATTAAGTTTGTATAGATGTCCAGTAAGCTTGATGTATGTTAATTAAGTTTGTATAGATGTCCAGTAAGCTTGATTTATGTTAATTAAGTTTGTGTAGATGTCCAGTAAGCTTGATGTATATTAATTAGGTTTGCATAGATGTCCAGTAAGCTTGATGTATGTTAATTAAGTTTGTGTAGATGTCCAGTAAGCTTGTTGTATGTTAATTAAGTTTGTGTAGATGTCCAATAAGGTTGATGTATGCTAATTAAGTTTGTGTAGATGTCCAGTAAGGTTGATGTATGTTAATTAAATTTGTGTAGATGTCCAGTAACCTTGATGTATGTTAATTAAGTTTGTGTAGATGTCCAATAAGGTTGATGTATGCTAATTAAGTTTGTGTAGATGTCCAGTAAGCTTGATGTATGTTAATTAAGTATGTATAGATGTCCAGTAAGCTTGATGTATATTAATTAAGTTTGTGTAGATGTCCAGTAAGCTTGATGTATGTTAATTAAGTTTGTGTAGATTTCCAGTAAGGTTGATGTATGTTAATTAAGTTTGTGTAGATGTCCAGTAAGCTTGATTTATGCTAATTAAGTTTGTGTAGATGTCCAGTAAGCTTGATGTATGTTAATTAAGTATGTGTAGATGTCCAGTAAGCTTGATGTATATTAATTAAGTTTGTGTATATGTCCAGTAAGCTTGATATATGTTAATTAAGTTTGTGTAGATGTCCAGAAAGCTTGATGTATGTTAATTAAGTTTGTGTAGATGTCCAGTAAGCTTGATGTATGCTAATTAGGTTTGTGTAGATGTCCAGTAAGCTTGATGTATGTTAAATAAGTTTGTGTAGATGTCCAGTAAGCTTGATGTATGTTAATTAAGTTTGTGTAGATGTCCAGTAAGCTTGATGTATGTTAATTAAGTTTGTGTAGATGTCCAGTAAGCTTGATGTATGTTAATTAAGTTTGTGTAGATGTCCAGTAAGCTTGATGTATGCTAATTAGGTTTGTGTAGATGTCCAGTAAGCTTGATGTATGTTAATTAAGTTTGTGTAGATGTCCAGTAACCTTGATGTATGCTAATTAAGTTTGTGTAGATGTCCAGTAAGCTTGATGTATGTTAATTAAGGTTGTGTAGATGTCCAGTAAGCTTGGTGTATGTTCATTAAGTTTGTGTAGATGTCCAGTAAGCTTGATGTATGTTAATTAAGTTTGTGTAGATGTCCAGTAAGCTTGTTGTATGTTAATTAAGTTTGTGTAGATGTCCAGCAAGCTTGATGTATGTATGTGTAGATGTCCAGTAAGCTTGATGTATGTTAATTAAGTTTGTGTAGATGTCCAGTAAGCTTGATGTATGTATGTGTAGATGTCCAGTAAGCTTGATGTATCTATGTGTAGATGTCCAGTAAGATTGATGTATGTTAATTAAGTTTGTGTAGATATTCAGTAAACTTGATGTATGTTAATTAAGTTTGTGTAGATGTCCAGTAAGCTTGATGTATGTTAATTAAGTTTGTATAGATGTCCAGTAAGCCTGATGTATGTTAATTAAGTTTGTGTAGATGTCCAGTAAGGTTGATGTATGTTAATTAAGTATGTGTAGATGTCCAGTAGGCTTGATGTATGCTAATTAAGTTTGTGTAGATGTCCAGTAAGCTTGATGTATGTTAATTAAGTTTGTGTAGATGTCCAGTAAGGTTGATGTATGTTAATTAAGTTTGTGTAGATGTCCAGTAGGCTTGATGTATGCTAATTAAGTTTGTGTAGATGTCCAGTAAGCTTGATGTATGTTAATTAAGTATGTGTAGATGTCCAGTAAGCTTGATGTATATTAATTAAGTTTGTGTAGATGTCCAGTAAGCTTGATGTATGTTAATTAAGTATGTGTAGATGTCCAGTAAGCTTGATGTATATTAATTAAGTTTGTGTAGATGTCCAGTAAGCTTGATGTATGTTAATTAAGTTTGTGTAGATGTCCAGTAAGCTTGATGTATGTTAATTAAGTTTGTGTAGATGTCCGGTAAGCTTGATGTATGTTAATTAAGTTTGTGTAGATGTCCAGTAAGCTTGATGTATATTAATTAAGTTTGCATAGATGTCCAGTAAGCTTGATGTATGTTAATTAAGTTTGTGTAGATGTCCAGTAAGCTTGAAGTATGTTAATTAAGTTTGTGTAGATGTCCAGTAAGGTTGATGTATGTTAATTAAGTTTGTGTAGATGTCCAGTAGGCTTGATGTATGCTAATTAAGTTTGTGTAGATGTCCAGTAAGCTTGATGTATGTTAATTAAGTATGTGTAGATGTCCAGTAAGCTTGATGTATATTAATTAAGTTTGTGTAGATGTCCAGTAAGCTTGATGTATGTTAATTAAGTTTGTGTAGATGTCCAGTAAGCTTGATGTATGTATGTGTAGATGTTCAGTAAGCTTGATGTATGTTAATTAAGTTTGTGTAGATGTCCAGTAAGCTTGTTGTATGTTAATTAAGTTTGTGTAGATGTCCAGTAAGCTAGATGTATGCATGTGTTGATGTCCAGTAAGCTTGATGTATGTTAATTAAGTTTGTGTAGATGTCCAGTAAGCTTGATGTATGTATGTGTAGATGTCCAGTAAGCTTGATGTATGTTAATTATGCTTGTGTAGATATTCAGTAAACTTGATGTATGTTAATTAAGTTTGTGTAGATATCCAGTAAGCTTGATGTATGTTAATTAAGTTTGTGTAGATGTCCAGTAAGCTTGATGTATGTTAATTAAGTTTGTGTAGATGTACAGTAAGCTTGATGTGTATTAATTAAGTTTGCATATATGTCCAGTAAGCTTGATGTATGTTAAGTAAGTTTATGTAGATGTCCTGTTAGCTTGATGTATGTTAACTAAGTTTGCGTAGATGTCCAGTAAGGTTGATGTATGTTAATTAAGTTTGTGTAGATGTCCAGTAAGCTTGATGTATGTATGTGTAGATGTCCAGTAAGCTTGATGTATGTTAATTATGTTTGTGTAGATATTCAGTAAACTTGATGTATGTTAATTAAGTTTGTGTAGATATCCAGTAAGCTTGATGTATGCATGTGTAGATGTCCAGTAAGCTTGATGTATGTTAATTAAGTTTGTGTAGATGTCCAGTAAGCTTGATGTATGTATGTGTAGATGTCCAGTAAGCTTGATGTATGTTAATTATGTTTGTGTAGATATTCAGTAAACTTGATGTATGTTAATTAAGTTTGTGTAGATATCCAGTAAGCTTGATGTATGTTAATTAAGTTTGTGTAGATGTCCAGTAAGCTTGATGTATGTTAATTAAGTTTGTGTAGATGTACAGTAAGCTTGATGTGTATTAATTAAGTTTGCATATATGTCCAGTAAGCTTGATGTATGTTAATTAAGTTTATGTAGATGTCCTGTTAGCTTGATTTATGTTAACTAAGTTTGCGTAGATGTCCAGTAAGGTTGATGTATGTTAATTAAGTTTGTGTAGATGTCCAGTAAGCTTGATGTATGCTAATTAAGTTTGTGTAGATGTCCAGTAAGCTTGATGTATGTTAATTAAGTATGTGTAGATGTCCAGTAAGCTTGATGTATGTATGTGTAGATGTTCAGTAAGCTTGATGTATGTTAATTAAGTTTGTGTAGATGTCCAGTAAGCTTGTTGTATGTTAATTAAGTTTGTGTAGATGTCCAGTAAGCTTGATGTATGTATGTGTAGATGTCCAGTAAGCTTGATGTATCTATGTGTAGATGTCCAGTAAGCTTGATGTATGTTAATTAAGTATGTGTAGATGTCCAGTAGGCTTGATGTATGCTAATTAAGTTTGTGTAGATGTCCAGTAAGCTTGATGTATGTTAATTAAGTTTGTGTAGATTTCCAGTAAGGTTGATGTATGTTAATTAAGTTTGTGTAGATGTCCAGTAAGCTTGATTTATGCTAATTAAGTTTGTGTAGATGTCCAGTAAGCTTGATGTATGTTAATTAAGTATGTGTAGATGTCCAGTAAGCTTGATGTATATTAATTAAGTTTGTGTATATGTCCAGTAAGCTTGATATATGTTAATTAAGTTTTTGTAGATGTCCAGAAAGCTTGATGTATGTTAATTAAGTTTGTGTAGATGTCCAGTAAGCTTGATGTATGCTAATTAGGTTTGTGTAGATGTCCAGTAAGCTTGATGTATGTTAAATAAGTTTGTGTAGATGTCCAGTAAGCTTGATGTATGTTAATTAAGTTTGTGTAGATGTCCAGTAAGCTTGATGTATGTTAATTAAGTTTGTGTAGATGTCCAGTAAGCTTGATGTATGTTAATTAAGTTTGTGTAGATGTCCAGTAAGCTTGATGTATGCTAATTAGGTTTGTGTAGATGTCCAGTAAGCTTGATGTATGTTAATTAAGTTTGTGTAGATGTCCAGTAAGCTTGATGTATGTTAATTAAGTTTGTGTAGATGTCCAGTAACCTTGATGTATGTTAATTAAGTTTGTGTAGATGTCCAGTAAGCTTGATGTATGTTAATTAAGGTTGTGTAGATGTCCAGTAAGCTTGGTGTATGTTCATTAAGTTTGTGTAGATGTCCAGTAAGCTTGATGTATGTTAATTAAGTTTGTGTAGATGTCCAGTAAGCTTGTTGTATGTTAATTAAGTTTGTGTAGATGTCCAGTAAGCTTGATGTATGTATGTGTAGATGTCCAGTAAGCTTGATGTATGTTAATTAAGTTTGTGTAGATGTCCAGTAAGCTTGATGTATGTATGTGTAGATGTCCAGTAAGCTTGATGTATCTATGTGTAGATTTCCAGTAAGATTGATGTATGTTAATTAAGTTTGTGTAGATATTCAGTAAACTTGATGTATGTTAATTAAGTTTGTGTAGATGTACAGTAAGCTTGATGTATGTTAATTAAGTTTGTATAGATGTCCAGTAAGCCTGATGTATGTTAATTAAGTTTGTGTAGATGTCCAGTAAGGTTGATGTATGTTAATTAAGTTTGTGTAGATGTCCAGTAGGCTTGATGTATGCTAATTAAGTTTGTGTAGATGTCCAGTAAGCTTGATGTATGTTAATTAAGTATGTGTAGATGTCCAGTAAGCTTGATGTATATTAATTAAGTTTGTGTAGATGTCCAGTAAGCTTGATGTATGTTAATTAAGTTTGTGTAGATGTCCAGTAAGCTTGATGTATGTTAATTACGTTTGTGTAGATGTCCGGTAAGCTTGATGTATGTTAATTAAGTTTGTGTAGATGTCCAGTAAGCTTGATGTATATTAATTAAGTTTGCATAGATGTCCAGTAAGCTTGATGTATGTTAATTAAGTTTGTGTAGATGTCCAGTAAGCTTGAAGTATGTTAATTAAGTTTGTGTAGATGTCCAGTAAGGTTGATGTATGTTAATTAAGTTTGTGTAGATGTCCAGTAGGCTTGATGTATGCTAATTAAGTTTGTGTAGATGTCCAGTAAGCTTGATGTATGTTAATTAAGTTTGTGTAGATGTCCAGTAAGCTTGATGTATGTTAATTAAGTTTGTGTAGATGTCCAGTAAGCTTGATGTATGTATGTGTAGATGTTCAGTAAGCTTGATGTATGTTAATTAAGTTTGTGTAGATGTCCAGTAAGCTTGTTGTATGTTAATTAAGTTTGTGTAGATGTCCAGTAAGCTTGATGTATGCATGTGTTGATGTCCAGTAAGCTTGATGTATGTTAATTAAGTTTGTGTAGATGTCCAGTAAGCTTGATGTATGTATGTGTAGATGTCCAGTAAGCTTGATGTATGTATGTGTAGATGTCCAGTAAGCTTGATGTATGTTTATTATGTTTGTGTAGATATTCAGTAAACTTGATGTATGTTAATTAAGTTTGTGTAGATATCCAGTAAGCTTGATGTATGTTAATTAAGTTTGTGTAGATGTCCAGTAAGCTTGATGTATGTTAATTAAGTTTGTGTAGATGTACAGTAAGCTTGATGTGTATTAATTAAGTTTGCATATATGTCCAGTAAGCTTGATGTATGTTAATTAAGTTTATGTAGATGTCCTGTTAGCTTGATGTATGTTAACTAAGTTTGCGTAGATGTCCAGTAAGGTTGATGTATGTTAATTAAGTTTGTGTAGATGTCCAGTAAGCTTGATGTATGCATGTGTAGATGTCCAGTAAGCTTGATGTATGTTAATTAAGTTTGTGTAGATGTCCAGTAAGCTTGATGTATGTATGTGTAGATGTCCAGTAAGCTTGATGTATGTATGTGTAGATGTCCAGTAAGCTTGATGTATGTTAATTATGTTTGTGTAGATATTCAGTAAACTTGATGTATGTTAATTAAGTTTGTGTAGATATCCAGTAAGCTTGATGTATGTTAATTAAGTTTGTGTAGATTTCCAGTAAGCTTGATGTATGTTAATTAAGTTTGTGTAGATGTACAGTAAGCTTGATGTGTATTAATTAAGTTTGCATATATGTCCAGTAAGCTTGATGTATGTTAATTAAGTTTATGTAGATGTCCTGTTAGCTTGATTTATGTTAATTAAGTTTGTGTAGATGTCCGGTAAGCTTGATGTATGTTAATTAAGTTTGTGTAGATGTCCAGTAAGCTTTATGTATGCTAATTAAGTTTGTGTAGATGTCCAGTAAGCTTGATGTATGTTAATTAAGTATGTGTAGATGTCCAGTAAGCTTGATGTATGTATGTGTAGATGTTCAGTAAGCTTGATGTATGTTAATTAAGTTTGTGTAGATGTCCAGTAAGCTTGTTGTATGTTAATTAAGTTTGTGTAGATGTCCAGTAAGCTTGATGTATGTATGTGTAGATGTTCAGTAAGCTTGATGTATCTATGTGTAGATGTCCAGTAAGCTTGATGTATGTTAATTAAGTATGTGTAGATGTCCAGTAGGCTTGATGTATGCTAATTAAGTTTGTGTAGATGTCCAGTAAGCTTGATGTATGTTAATTAAGTATGTGTAGATGTCCAGTAAGCTTGATGTATATTAATTAAGTTTGTGTAGATGTCCAGTAAGCTTGATGTATGTTAATTAAGTTTGTGTAGATGTCCAGTAAGCTTGATGTATGTTAATTAAGTTTGTGTAGATGTCCAGTAAGCTTGATGTATGTTAATTAAGTTTGTGTTGATGTCCGGTAAGCTTGATGTATGTTAATTAAGTTTGTGTAGATGTCCAGTAAGTTTGATGTATGTTAATTAAGTTTGTGTAGATGTCCAGTAAGCTTGATGTATGCTAATTAAGTTTGTGTAGATGTCCAGTAAGCTTGATGTATGTATGTGTAGATGTCCAGTAAGCTTGATGTATGTATGTGTAGATGTCCAGTAAGCTTGATGAATGTATGTGTAGATGTCCAGTAAGCTTTATGTATGTTAATTAAGTTTGTGTAGATGTCCAGTAAGCTTGATGTATGTTAATTAGGTTTGTGTAGATGTCCAGTAAGCTTGATGTATGTTAATTAAGTTTGTGTAGATGTCCAGTAAGCTTGATGTATGTTAATTAAGTTTGTGTAGATGTCCAGTAAGCTTGATGTATGTTAATTAAGTTTGTGTAGATGTCCAGTAAGCTTGATGTATGTTCATTAAGTTTGTGTAGATGTCCAGTAAGCTTGATGTATATTAATTAAGTTTGTGTAGATGTCCAGTAAGCTTGATGTATGTTAATTAAGTATGTGTAGATGTCCAGTAAACTTGATGTATGTATGTGTAGATGTTCAGTAAGCTTGATGTATGTTAATTAAGTTTGTGTAGATGTCCAGTAAGCTTGATGTATGCATGTGTAGATGTCCAGTAAGCTTGATGTATGTATGTGTAGATGTCCAGTAAGCTTGATGTATGTATGTGTAGATGTCCAGTAAGCTTGATGTATGTTAATTATGTTTGTGTAGATATTCAGTAAACTTGATGTATGTTAATTAAGTTTGTGTAGATATCCAGTAAGCTTGATGTATGTTAATTAAGTTTGTGTAGATGTCCAGTAAGCTTGATGTATGTTAATTAAGTTTGTGTAGATGTCCAGTAAGCTTGATGTATGTTAATTAAGTTTGTGTAGATGTACAGTAAGCTTGATGTATATTAATTAAGTTTGCATATATGTCCAGTAAGCTTGATGTATGTTAATTAAGTTTGTGTAGATGTCCTGTTAGCTTGATGTATGTTAACTAAGTTTGCGTAGATGTCCAGTAAGGTTGATGTATGTTAATTAAGTTTGTGTAGATGTCAAGTAAGCTTGATGTATGCTAATTAAGTTTGTGTAGATGTCCAGTAAGCTTGATGTATGTTAATTAAGTATGTGTAGATGTCCAGTAAGCTTGATGTATGTATGTGTAGATGTCCAGTAAGCTTGATGTATCTATGTGTAGATGTCCAGTAAGCTTGATGTATGTTAATTATGATTGTGTAGATATTCAGTAAACTTGATGTATGTTAATTAAGTTTGTGTAGATATCCAGTAAGCTTGATGTATGTTAATTAAGTTTGTGTAGATGTCCAGTAAGCATGATGTATGTTAATTAAGTTTGTGTAGATGTCCAGTAAGCTTGTTGTATGTTAATTAAGTTTGTGTAGATGTCCAGTAAGCTTGATGTATGTATGTGTAGATGTCCAATAAGCTTGATGTATGTTAATTAAGTTTGTGTAGATGTCCAGTAAGCTTGATGTATGTATGTGTAGATGTCCAGTAAGCTTGATGTATCTATGTGTAGATGTCCAGTAAGCTTGATGTATGTTAATTATGATTGTGTAGATATTCAGTAAACTTGATGTATGTTAATTAAGTTTGTGTAGATATCCAGTAAGCTTGATGTATGTTAATTAAGTTTGTGTAGATGTCCAGTAAGCTTGATGTATGTTAATTAAGTTTGTGTAGATGTCCAGTAAGCTTGATGTATGTATGTGTAGATGTCCAGTAAGCTTGATGTATGTATGTGTAGATGTCCAGTAAGCTTGATGTATGTTAATTATGTTTGTGTAGATATTCAGGAAACTTGATGTATGTTAATTAAGTTTGTGTAGATATCCAGTAAGCTTGATGTATGTTAATTAAGTTTGTGTAGATGTCCAGTAAGCTTGATGTATGTTAATTAAGTTTGTGTAGATGTCCAGTAAGCTTGATGTATGTTAATTAAATTTGTGTAGATGTACAGTAAGCTTGATGTATATTAATTAAGTTTGAATATATGTCCAGTAAGCTTGATGTATGTTAATTAAGTTTATGTAGATGTCCTGTTAGCTTGATGTATGTTAACTAAGTTTGCGTAGATGTCCAGTAAGGTTGATGTATGTATGTGTAGATGTCCAGTAAGCTTGATGTATCTATGTGTAGATGTCCAGTAAGCTTGATGTATGTTATTTATGATTGTGTAGATATTCAGTAAACTTGATGTATGTTAATTAAGTTTGTGTAGATATCCAGTAAGCTTGATGTATGTTAATTAAGTTTGTGTAGATGTCCAGTAAGCTTGATGTATGTTAATTAAGTTTGTGTAGATGTCCAGTAAGCTTTATGTATGTTAATTAAGTTTGTGTAGATGTACAGTAAGCTTGATGTATATTAATTAAGTTTCCATATATGTCCAGTAAGCCTGATGTATGTTAATTAAGTTTATGTAGATGTCCTGTTAGCTTGATGTATGTTAATTAAGTTTGTGTAGATGTCCAGTAAGCTTGATGTATGTTAATTAAGTTAGTGTAGATGTCCAGTAAGCTTGATGTATGTTCATTAAGTTTGTGTAGATGTCCAGTAAGCTTGATGTATGTTAATTAAGTTTGTGTAGATGTCCAGTAAGCTTGTTGTATGTTAATTAAGTTTGTGTAGATGTCCAGTAAGCTTGATGTATGTATGTGTAGATGTCCAGTAAGCTTGATGTATGTTAATTAAGTTTGTGTAGATGTCCAGTAAGCTTGATGTTTGTTAATTAAGTTTGTGTAGATGTCCAGTAAGCTTGATGTATGTATGTGTAGATGTCCAGTAAGCTTGATGTATGTATGTGTAGAAGTCCAGTAAGCTTGATGTATGTATGTGTAGATGTCCATTAAGCTTGATGTATGTATGTGTAGATGTCCAGTAAGATTGATGTATGTTAATTAAGTTTGTGTAGATATTCAGTAAACTTGATGTATGTTAATTAAGTTTGTGTAGATGTCCAGTAAGCTTGATGTATGTTAATTAAGTTTGCATAGATGTCCAGTAAGCCTGATGTATGTTAATTAAGTTTGTGTAGATGTCCAGTAAGCTTGATGTATGTTAATTAAGTTTGTGTAGATGTCCAGTAAGCTTGATGTATGTTAATTAAGTTTGTGTAGATGTCCAGTAAGCTTGATGTATGTTAATTAGGTATGTGTAGATGTCCAGTAAGCTTGATGTATATTAATTAAGTTTGTGTAGATGTCCAGTAAGTTTGATGTATGTTTATTAAGTTTGTGTAGATGTCCAGTAATCTTGATGTATGTTAATTAAGTTTGTGTAGATGTCCAGTAATCTTGATGTATGTTAATTAAGTTTGTATAGATGTCCAGTCATCTTGATGTATGTTAATTAAGTTTGCATGGATATCCAGTAAGCTTGATGTATGTTAATTAAGTTTGTGTAGATGTCCAGTAAGCTTGATGTATGTTAATTAAGTTTGTGTAGATGTCCAGTAAACTTAATGTATGTTAATTAAGTATGTGTAGATGTCCAGAAATCTTGATGTATGTTTATTAAGTTTGTGTAGATGTCCAGTAAGGGTGATGTATGTATGTGTAGATGTCCAGTAAGCTTGATGTATGTATGTGTAGATGTCCAGTAAGCTTGATGTATGTATGTGTAGAAGTCCAGTAAGCTTAATGTATGTTAATTAAGTTTGTGTAAATGTCCAGTAAGCTTGTTGTATGTTAATTAAGTGTGTGTAGATGTCCAGTAAGCTTGATGTATGTATGTGTAGCTGTCCAGTAAGCTTGATGTATGTTAATTAAGTTTGTGTAGATGTCCAGTAAGCTTGATGTATGTTAATTAAGTTTGTGTAGATGTCCAGTAAGCTTGATGTATGTTAATTAAGTTTGTGTAGATGTCCAGTACGCTTGATGTATGTATGTGTAGATGTCCAGTAAGCTTGCTGTATGTATGTGTAGATGTCCAGTAAGCTTGATGTATGTTAATTAAGTTTGTGTAGATGTCCAGTAAGCTTGATGTATGTATGTGTAGATGTCCAGTAAGCTTGATGTATGTTAATTAAGTTTGTGTAGATGTCCAGTAAGCTTGATGTTTGTTAATTAAGTTTGTGTAGATGTCCAGTAAGCTTGATGTATGTATGTGTAGATGTCCAGTAAGCTTGATGTATGTATGTGTAGATGTCCAGTAAGCTTGATGTATGTATGTGTAGATGTCCAGTAAGCTTGATGTATGTATGTGTAGATGTCCAGTAAGATTGATGTATGTTAATTAAGTTTGTGTAGATATTCAGTAAACTTGATGTATGTTAATTAAGTTTGTATAGATGTCCAGTAAGCCTGATGTATGTTAATTAAGTTTGTGTAGATGTCCAGTAAGCTTGATGTATGTTAATTAAGTTTGTGTAGATGTCCAGTAAGCTTGATGTATGTTAATTAGGTATGTGTAGATGTCCAGTAAGCTTGATGTATATTAATTAAGTTTGTGTAGATGTCCAGTAAGTTTGATGTATGTTTATTAAGTTTGTGTAGATGTCCAGTAATCTTGATGTATGTTAATTAAGTTTGTGTAGATGTCCAGTAATCTTGATGTATGTTAATTAAGTTTGTATAGATGTCCAGTCATCTTGATGTATGTTAATTAAGTTTGCATGGATATCCAGTAAGCTTGATGTATGTTAATTAAGTTTGTGTAGATGTCCAGTAAGCTTGATGTATGTTAATTAAGTTTGTGTAGATGTCCAGAAATCTTGATGTATGTTTATTAAGTTTGTGTAGATGTCCAGTAAGGGTGATGTATGTATGTGTAGATGTCCAGTAAGCTTGATGTATGTATGTGTAGATGTCCAGTAAGCTAGATGTATGTATGTGTAGAAGTCCAGTAAGCTTAATGTATGTTAATTAAGTTTGTGTAGATGTCCAGTAAGCTTGTTGTATGTTAATTAAGTGTGTGTAGATGTCCAGTAAGCTTGATGTATGTATGTGTAGATGTCCAGTAAACTTGATGTATGTTAATTAAGTTTGTGTAGATGTCCAGTAAGCTTGATGTATGTTAATTAAGTTTGTGTAGATGTCCAGTAAGCTTGATGTATGTTAATTAAGTTTGTGTATATGTCCAGTACGCTTGATGTATGTATGTGTAGATGTCCAGTAAGCTTGCTGTATGTATGTGTAGATATCCAAAAATATAAACGTTAGCAACAGCGCATGTTTATCATTTTATTTTCCGTGTTAAGATTGGTGGAAAACTTCAATAATTTACATTAATTATTTTGTTTGTATTGTGACTGATGATTGACAAAACTTGTCAATATTTTTATAGTAGCACTTCTCATGTTCCATTGACATCAACGATCTCCTAAGGACAATTGTCATGCCTTCTGGCAGATACGGATGATATGGTGTGGCTTCGGAAAATTCAGAACCGTGTTTACCTCTAATGTGTCCGCACCGCTAACATATTTACATGTGTGTATAAGCCAAAAAATATAATTTTAAACAGAAGAGGTTCAATAATGCAAAAATACATATAGCTTAATTAATTTCATCATTTTCTGTAGATGTGGTGATAAACTTTCCAAATTTAGTGGACAGTCAACATCTAAGTTATTTGTTAGTGGAGTCCTTGTACAATGTTTTGACGTCGTTAGGCAATGTCCCCATGTTGGTCTTCATGTGGTCTAAAATCTTCTTCCATGAACAGGGATGTAACTGATATGATTTCAACAACACCAGTATTTCTTTTGTCCGACACTGGAATACTTTTCTTCTTTTTCATTAGAATGGTAGGTTCTTAATAAATACAAACTGAAAAATTGATTTTAAATAAAAGATTAGACGGAAAGAAATGAATAACATTTTTCATAATACTTCATAGCATATGTATATATATATATACTCCTTGTACATGTATTTAAAATTTAAGATGTACTCGATTTGTCTCACTAGAAAAATACACATATGAAGGAAACGCAGCATGCTTATTTACATTATTTGGTGAACATTTTCAGTGTTATTATGAAGAACGTATAAAATTACTGTATTCATATAATTATGGAAAATTTAAATAAACAGAAAATCAAGCCCTTTCATTTTATTCAATGTTAAAATAATTTCATGTTTCTATAGATAATGGATGAGGATACAAAGGAGATGATTGTAGCCCTTCTCCCGGTCCTGACGAGATGCTCACAAGACACAGCAGAGTACATTAGGCAGCTGCTGCAAATTTTACTTGTGATGATTCGGCTACCCACTGATCCCTTGCTAGACATTCGTCATGGAATTTCTTCAATTTATTATCACACAGATACTCGTTTTATTTAGCCACTGAAGAAACCCTGAAAGTCGTCTCCGTTTGATTAGGACTACTCGACACTTGTTTTTAAATTAAACTGGACGAAATTACACCCTAGCACCAGTAAATAGAGTTATGCTGTATATGATGTGGCTGTGATCTTACCCATGTTATCATAATCTTACTCTTATGTTCAATGTAAGTGTTGCTACGGTTCACACTGAGATAAATAGATGCATTCCTATCATAATGAGAGCGTTAGAATACTTTGTGCAATGAGGAACAATAAACGAATAGAGAGAAAAACGAGGACTAAACTTGAAAGCGTAGTCGGTGCAATTGATGGAACATCTACAGAAATATATCGTCCGCAAATCGAACTGCAAGAACTATTATTATCTGGGCATCGACATTTCCATGCAATACATACGCAAATAGTTATTGACAACACCGGTTATTTTTGCTATACCGAGGCGGAATTTTTAGGTCATCAAAATGATACACAATTTACAACGACGAAACAAAATGCTGTAAATGGACCGCTACACTTCCCGGAAGACTGCGTACTTGTAGTCAATAAGATTTACCCAAATCGACACCCAATAGTTACGCCATTTACAACAAAAACCCGAACACCAGAACACATGAAAAGAAAGTGTAGAACATTCAACAGACTTGTTTCACAACTTCTACTTACAGAGAATTCTGGTTGAACATGTGATAGGGGAATTAAAAAAAAATATAATGTACTGAGAACTATGTGAAGACATCCGCGGCCAAAATTATTATACATTGTCGAAACGTGCACAACCGACGTATGACATGATTTGATTAAACAAGAGTTCAGTGCGAGATTGTTAGTTTTTAAGTATGGCTCCACGTAAGGATCATGCAAAATCAAGAAAAAGTGATTTACCTTATGTCACCAATTCTCTCAATATTTTGTTATATGACGTATTTTGAGTAAAAATAAATGTATATTCAAAGACAAGTGTTTATGTATGATCTTTTTGTTATTATACCCAAATTAAAATCAGATTGGTCACATTTTTTTTACTAACAAAGTATGTAAAAAGGTTAGATATCAGAACACCTTATCTCCTGTGAACAGGCGATTTGTAATAAACCATATAGCACAATGAAACATATAGGATCTCTTCTACAAAATATCAATTTTTTTCACGTGTAGTGTCATTTTTTTGTTGCTTTAGTTTTAAATTAACCGCTCCAAATCACAATTCCAAGAACGATAACTCTTATTGAACTTCAAAATGAATAACATTTTACTTATTTCAGGTGGTAAGCTAAACATTTGGAGTAAAAATCTTTAATTATCTATTTTTATTCTTAATTGGTTAAACTAGCAATAAATTTTGATGATGAAATTGATTAATTTGATATTTTATCTGTTAATTTCCATTCTCTGCCAAGATCGTTTGTTTACCATCCTTCACTTCCGGTTTTGGTCAGCTATCACATCACTGGACTGCAGTACTTATAAAGGACTGAGAAATTTTGTTGTGGTCTTGTGGCACATGCAAAATATAATATTTCACATAGAAATTATCCTGGAGTTACATAATTTGCAACAGTACTAGTAATACCCGTGATTTACCTCTGTAAAGTTTGAAATACAATAGTTTATTGTTAGTTATCTGTTAATTATGAAAATTATACCAAATTTACACAATTGGAATTATCAGTTTGTACAGGGTTATGCAATGTATCTAGGGCTAAATAAAGTGGACAGTAGAGGGGTTGGTTCTCACCAAGATATTTTAAAACTGAACGCTAAATGGTGCATTCTCGGGACATTTAAGACTAAGAGTATCAAAGAAGGCATGACCTGGTACAATTTTAAATACCTGAGATACAAATATAGCAAATTATGTTTAAAACAGTTCAAAATCTGCCCTTCTTGTCTTAGCAGATACAAATACTGATAAGATCCCTGCTGAGATGTCGAAGACACACTGATATATGTTACCCGGTTGAAACATTTGTTGTTTCATGGGCTATGAGAGAGAAAAAATTATTAGTGTTGCATACAGTTACAAACTATTTCGGTACGAATCTGATTTTTATGATATTAATGATCTCATCCTAGATACATGTACACGTACATGTATCAGGGGAAGTATATTTCTCCTTGCTACTAGTACTACATTGTAGCTATATGTTCAACAAGTATTCAGTCAACCTGTGCCTTTGAATTTAAAATTGTCATGAAATTACTTAGCACCAGAGCATGACAGCATACACTGCAATATTTTGTTTCCCTAATTTTCAACAATAGTCAATACTTGTTTGTTTTTCATTACTTGGGTCTTTTTAAATTCTGAGAGTTTGTAAATTATTGGTTCATCTACAGAATATTTGGATGTGACCGAAAGAAAATAAGGACATACTGTGATACAACAGTTACATTAACAGATAGATATCCATTCTTCACAAGTCTGTACAAACGTTAAACTTTACATAGAAAAAGGATGGATGCTCAGCATTGTGGTGTACTTGTAAAAACCTATAACATTTTTAAAATGCAAAAGTTAAAGTTTATCAAAACTCAAAACATCTTTTAATGTCTTGTAGGGATAAAACAAGTCATCATTTGAAATTAGAGATGGTATTTTATACACAGAAGATGATGTCAAGAAAATATGCCCATCAACTCCATCATCACTAGGACTTATCGTTCATGAATCATTCATTTTGCCATCAAAAGAAGAAGGGATAATGTCGAGAGAAAAAAAAAAGAAAATGTAAATGAGGATACCATATGAAATGAAATTGTGACATCTGACCAACTTACTAGTAAATGCAATACAATGCAGATTTTCCTACAAAGAACCTGGATGTACTAAACTTTTTATTTATTTTGTGAAAAGAACAATAGGAGACTAAAGTTTAATGATAATTGTTTTTTTGTTCATTTGTCAGTATAAAAAGGAGGTGAGGAAATGCTACAACTTGTAACAAGGGAAGTGGACTGGTGGAGGCCATGTATTTTTTGCTAAATATAGCTGTAATTTATCCTATATTTTCATTAAAAAAATCCTATTTTACTATAATTTTTGTCAAAAGTGGCTTGACACCCTGCACTATCTGCTTCCTATTCAGATTGCATTTTTTCAAGACTTTCTTTACCATCTCAAAACCCAAATCAACAAACAGTAGAGTGAGTGTCAGATGGTTATTTAACTCAAACTCAGCAATTTTCAGTCATAACATGGCGAGAACAGACTAATTTTAAATGAGATGATGTCCGTTTTGTACTAGACCAAAGCACTTAGTTGCATTTTTATACTGCTAGTTCACTGAAACAATCGTCTGTGGATTGACACGTTGCCCCACTCAGACACATTATCATGATTCCAAACCAACCTGTCTGCTCTTTCTTCTTAATGATGCGTGCTTAGTGCAGAAGCAACAAATTAAATACCAATTGTATGGTCTTTGGTTTAATTTACAAACAGTACAAGTAGAAGATGGGGATCTAGAATCAGCTATTCAGATAACTGAACTTGTCAGAAGTTGTTGAAGCTATATGAAGCATGTACATGTTTCTTTGAATAAATAGACTGATTACATTATAGGAATTTATGATGTTAAAAAGAGGGGTCATTTGCATAATATGATTTGAAAAACAAGATACAACCCTCTGGCACATTGTGAAAAGTCATAAGATTGTAAATCCCTGCTGCTCTTCAAACAATGGCAACTTTCTTAACTTTTAGGTTCATATTTTTAATATAAATTATAATGTAATCAGGACAAGCACCCCATATTTGTATTAGAAGTTTATAGTAAAATGTTACTACAACAAATCTTTAGTATCTATAAAGTGACTGAAAATAATAGTACTAGAATTATACAATAAATGTATAGTACTATAATTGTACAATAAATGTATTGTACTAGAATTGTACAATAAATGTATAGTACTAGAATTGTACAATAAATGTATAGTACTAGAATTGTACAATAAATGTATAGTACTAGAATTGTACAATAAATGTATAATACTAGAATTGTACAATAAATGTATAGTACTAGAATTATACAATAAACGTATAGTACTAGAATTGTACAATAAATGTATAGTACTAGAATTGTACAATAAATGAATAGTACTAGAATTGTACAATAAATGTATAATACTAGAATTGTACAATACATGTATAGTACTAGAATTGTACAATAAATGTATAGTACTAGAATTGTACAATAAATGAATAGTACTAGAATTGTACAATAAATGAATAGTACTAGCATTGTACAATAAATTTATAATACTAGAATTGTACAATAAATGTATAGTACTAGAATTGTACAATAAATGTATAGTACTAGAATTGTACAATAAATGTATAGTACTAGAATTGTACAATAAATGAATAGTACTAGAATTGTACAATAAATGTATAATACTAGAATTATACAATAAATGTATACCCGGTAGTACAAAATGTACTAGAATTGTACAATAAATGATTTGATTGATTTGATTTTTTGTGTTTTAAAGCCACTTTCAACAATATTTCAGCTATTGTCATGGCGACCAGTTTTAGTGGCGGAGGAAGCCGGAGAGAACCACCAACCATGGGCAAGCAACTGGTAAACTTTATCACTTGCGGCTGCGAGTCGAGTGCACCCTTTTTGTAATTTACAAAGCCGGGGGCGAACACACGCCGTATTGGTGATAGGCTTGTATATACAGCGATCTAACTCATTGAGCCACCCAGGCCCCATGTGTACAATAAATGTATAGTACTAGAATTGTACAATAAATATTCTAGTACCATAATTGTATACTACCTGAAATAATTTACAATTGGACAATTAGCCGATTTGATTTTAAAAATGATTGAGAAATTAATGCTAGAAAACAATTTTTGCTGTGTTCGAATTGCAGATTTATCAAACTCTGTGTTTTTGTTTCCATGGAAACCATGGACATTACACTACAAACGATTATGTTTTATATGTTTTAGACAAGTGTCTATTGAACAGATAGAAACAAGCATCATTCACTTAGCACCCTGTTCACAGGAGATACATGTAATAGATACTGAAAATCCTATTTTTTTACGTATTTTTTTTTTTGGAAGATGCGAAATGAGGCTGTTCGGTTGCCATGGTATTAACAATAATTGTTTTTCTTTCCATGGACATTATTTAAATTTTCATTTGTTATCAGGTTAAGATTTGACATTTAGTTATGAAATCAGTAATATGGAAATCTTTGTGACCAAAAGAAAATTTTATGATTTAAGCATGATATGAAATTTATTTAAAATGTTTTATTTTTGTTTCCATAGCAACCATTCACATAATTTAAGGTTAACAAGTTTATTTAGTAGTTAGTTTGGTTATAATTTATGTGAAAATGATAACATCAGTAAATACATTTTAGAGAAGTAGAAATATTTTGTAAAAAATGTAGTTGTACCTATTTGATAAAAAAAAACCAAAAGTATGGGATAAAAAACACTTTTTTCCAAAATATCTAAAAGAGGCTACAAACGATTATTTTTTATATGTTTTAGACAAGTGTCTATTGAAAAGATACAAACAAGCCTCATTCACCGACCACCCTGTTCACAGGAGATAATAAATAATGAAAATCCTCATTTTTTGGATATTTTTGAAGATGCGAAATGAGACTTTTTGGTTGTCATGGTAACAGTAATTGGCAAACTTGTACTTTCTGTTCACATAAGTTAATTTTTAGAAGAAGTCTTCAATATCACTAGTATGTAATTATATTATGAATTTTTTAAATATTTTTTGAGAAATCTGTGTGGCAAAAGTGCAAATGTAGTGATATTAAGACTGAAATAAAAGAGGTTTTATGATGTAGTTGTTACCATAGCAACCAAAGTCAATACATGCGTTCTTTTATTATTGTTATGAGTTTTCCATCAAAATGCAACATATGAACCATATAAACTCCAATTTTGCAACTATCAATAAATCACCCACTGCATGATCCTTAGGTGGAGCCATACTTAAATATTCTTTACTCTCACATTTAACACGGCGAACAGCGTTATCATAAAGAACGAATATACTCTTGAACATTATACATAATATATTTAATATCCGGGACATAGAAGTTCTCATAAATTAGTTATATTAAAGAGAGCCCATGGCCCGAGCCATCATCTAAATATACAAGGCTATCATAAGACAATTAATTTTCTTGTATAAGTCAATCAGAAACGAGAAACGAATTCGGAAATTAAAAACGCAAGTTGGCATTGAAGGTTTGCTGATTAAGAACTTAGAACCCAATTCAAATATTTCTTACCCAACCAGAAACGAGAAACGGAACTTGGAAAGCAAAAATACAAATCGTTACTTATTTTTTACATGTAGCAAAAAGAAAAGAAACCCCGCACCTATGAAATAAACATGTCGTTAACTGTTAATTGTAGGTGTTTACCAGTATTATTTTTAAATTATCTATGTAAAGTACTCACACATACAATAGGATAATACTGGAGTCTATTTTAATAATTTCAGTTAACATGAATTTCCAATAATATTTCGTCCGGAACCTGAATATATAAGAATAAATTGCTTTTCCGTATGTGTAGATGTCATGTAACCTTGATGTATGTTAATTAAGTTTGTGTAGATGTCCAGTAAGCTTGATGTATGTTAATTAAGTTTGTATAGATGTCCAGTAAGCTTGTTGTATGTTAATTAAGTTTGTGTAGATGTCCAGTAAGCTTGATGTATGTTAATTAAGTTTGTGTAGATGTCAAGTAAGTTTGATGTATGTTAATTAAGTTTGTGTAGATGTCCAGTAAGCTTGATGTATGTTAATTAAAATTGTGTAGATGTCCAGTAAGCTTGATGTATGTTAATTAAGTTTGTATCGATGTCCAGTAAGCTTGATGTATGTTAATTAAGTTTGTGTAGATGTCCAGTAAGTTTGATGTATGTTAACTAAGTTTGTGTAGATGTCCAGTAAGCTTGATGTATGTTAATTAAGTTTGTGTAGATGTCCAGTAAGCTTGATGTATATTAATTAAGTTTGTGTAGATGTCCAGTAAGCTTGATGTATGTTAATTAAGTTTGTGTAGATGTCCAGTAAGCTTGGTGTATGTTAATTAAGTTTGTGTAGATGTCTAGTAAGCTTGATGTATGTTAATTAAGTTTGTGTAGATGTCCAGTAAGCTTGATGTATATTAATTAAGTTTGTATAGATGTCCAGTAAGCTTGATGTATGTTAATTAAGTTTGTATAGATGTCCAGTAAGCTTGATTTATGTTAATTAAGTTTGTGTAGATGTCCAGTAAGCTTGATGTATATTAATTAGGTTTGCATAGATGTCCAGTAAGCTTGATGTATGTTAATTAAGTTTGTGTAGATGTCCAGTAAGCTTGTTGTATGTTAATTAAGTTTGTGTAGATGTCCAATAAGGTTGATGTATGCTAATTAAGTTTGTGTAGATGTCCAGTAAGGTTGATGTATGTTAATTAAATTTGTGTAGATGTCCAGTAACCTTGATGTATGTTAATTAAGTTTGTGTAGATGTCCAATAAGGTTGATGTATGCTAATTAAGTTTGTGTAGATGTCCAGTAAGCTTGATGTATGTTAATTAAGTATGTATAGATGTCCAGTAAGCTTGATGTATATTAATTAAGTTTGTGTAGATGTCCAGTAAGCTTGATGTATGTTAATTAAGTTTGTGTAGATTTCCAGTAAGGTTGATGTATGTTAATTAAGTTTGTGTAGATGTCCAGTAAGCTTGATTTATGCTAATTAAGTTTGTGTAGATGTCCAGTAAGCTTGATGTATGTTAATTAAGTATGTGTAGATGTCCAGTAAGCTTGATGTATATTAATTAAGTTTGTGTATATGTCCAGTAAGCTTGATATATGTTAATTAAGTTTGTGTAGATGTCCAGAAAGCTTGATGTATGTTAATTAAGTTTGTGTAGATGTCCAGTAAGCTTGATGTATGCTAATTAGGTTTGTGTAGATGTCCAGTAAGCTTGATGTATGTTAAATAAGTTTGTGTAGATGTCCAGTAAGCTTGATGTATGTTAATTAAGTTTGTGTAGATGTCCAGTAAGCTTGATGTATGTTAATTAAGTTTGTGTAGATGTCCAGTAAGCTTGATGTATGTTAATTAAGTTTGTGTAGATGTCCAGTAAGCTTGATGTATGCTAATTAGGTTTGTGTAGATGTCCAGTAAGCTTGATGTATGTTAATTAAGTTTGTGTAGATGTCCAGTAACCTTGATGTATGCTAATTAAGTTTGTGTAGATGTCCAGTAAGCTTGATGTATGTTAATTAAGGTTGTGTAGATGTCCAGTAAGCTTGGTGTATGTTCATTAAGTTTGTGTAGATGTCCAGTAAGCTTGATGTATGTTAATTAAGTTTGTGTAGATGTCCAGTAAGCTTGTTGTATGTTAATTAAGTTTGTGTAGATGTCCAGCAAGCTTGATGTATGTATGTGTAGATGTCCAGTAAGCTTGATGTATGTTAATTAAGTTTGTGTAGATGTCCAGTAAGCTTGATGTATGTATGTGTAGATGTCCAGTAAGCTTGATGTATCTATGTGTAGATGTCCAGTAAGATTGATGTATGTTAATTAAGTTTGTGTAGATATTCAGTAAACTTGATGTATGTTAATTAAGTTTGTGTAGATGTCCAGTAAGCTTGATGTATGTTAATTAAGTTTGTATAGATGTCCAGTAAGCCTGATGTATGTTAATTAAGTTTGTGTAGATGTCCAGTAAGGTTGATGTATGTTAATTAAGTATGTGTAGATGTCCAGTAGGCTTGATGTATGCTAATTAAGTTTGTGTAGATGTCCAGTAAGCTTGATGTATGTTAATTAAGTTTGTGTAGATGTCCAGTAAGGTTGATGTATGTTAATTAAGTTTGTGTAGATGTCCAGTAGGCTTGATGTATGCTAATTAAGTTTGTGTAGATGTCCAGTAAGCTTGATGTATGTTAATTAAGTATGTGTAGATGTCCAGTAAGCTTGATGTATATTAATTAAGTTTGTGTAGATGTCCAGTAAGCTTGATGTATGTTAATTAAGTATGTGTAGATGTCCAGTAAGCTTGATGTATATTAATTAAGTTTGTGTAGATGTCCAGTAAGCTTGATGTATGTTAATTAAGTTTGTGTAGATGTCCAGTAAGCTTGATGTATGTTAATTAAGTTTGTGTAGATGTCCGGTAAGCTTGATGTATGTTAATTAAGTTTGTGTAGATGTCCAGTAAGCTTGATGTATATTAATTAAGTTTGCATAGATGTCCAGTAAGCTTGATGTATGTTAATTAAGTTTGTGTAGATGTCCAGTAAGCTTGAAGTATGTTAATTAAGTTTGTGTAAATGTCCAGTAAGGTTGATGTATGTTAATTAAGTTTGTGTAGATGTCCAGTAGGCTTGATGTATGCTAATTAAGTTTGTGTAGATGTCCAGTAAGCTTGATGTATGTTAATTAAGTATGTGTAGATGTCCAGTAAGCTTGATGTATATTAATTAAGTTTGTGTAGATGTCCAGTAAGCTTGATGTATGTTAATTAAGTTTGTGTAGATGTCCAGTAAGCTTGATGTATGTATGTGTAGATGTTCAGTAAGCTTGATGTATGTTAATTAAGTTTGTGTAGATGTCCAGTAAGCTTGTTGTATGTTAATTAAGTTTGTGTAGATGTCCAGTAAGCTAGATGTATGCATGTGTTGATGTCCAGTAAGCTTGATGTATGTTAATTAAGTTTGTGTAGATGTCCAGTAAGCTTGATGTATGTATGTGTAGATGTCCAGTAAGCTTGATGTATGTTAATTATGCTTGTGTAGATATTCAGTAAACTTGATGTATGTTAATTAAGTTTGTGTAGATATCCAGTAAGCTTGATGTATGTTAATTAAGTTTGTGTAGATGTCCAGTAAGCTTGATGTATGTTAATTAAGTTTGTGTAGATGTACAGTAAGCTTGATGTGTATTAATTAAGTTTGCATATATGTCCAGTAAGCTTGATGTATGTTAAGTAAGTTTATGTAGATGTCCTGTTAGCTTGATGTATGTTAACTAAGTTTGCGTAGATGTCCAGTAAGGTTGATGTATGTTAATTAAGTTTGTGTAGATGTCCAGTAAGCTTGATGTATGCATGTGTAGATGTCCAGTAAGCTTGATGTATGTTAATTAAGTTTGTGTAGATGTCCAGTAAGCTTGATGTATGTATGTGTAGATGTCCAGTAAGCTTGATGTATGTTAATTATGTTTGTGTAGATATTCAGTAAACTTGATGTATGTTAATTAAGTTTGTGTAGATATCCAGTAAGCTTGATGTATGTTAATTAAGTTTGTGTAGATGTCCAGTAAGCTTGATGTATGTTAATTAAGTTTGTGTAGATGTACAGTAAGCTTGATGTGTATTAATTAAGTTTGCATATATGTCCAGTAAGCTTGATGTATGTTAATTAAGTTTATGTAGATGTCCTGTTAGCTTGATTTATGTTAACTAAGTTTGCGTAGATGTCCAGTAAGGTTGATGTATGTTAATTAAGTTTGTGTAGATGTCCAGTAAGCTTGATGTATGCTAATTAAGTTTGTGTAGATGTCCAGTAAGCTTGATGTATGTTAATTAAGTATGTGTAGATGTCCAGTAAGCTTGATGTATGTATGTGTAGATGTTCAGTAAGCTTGATGTATGTTAATTAAGTTTGTGTAGATGTCCAGTAAGCTTGTTGTATGTTAATTAAGTTTGTGTAGATGTCCAGTAAGCTTGATGTATGTATGTGTAGATGTCCAGTAAGCTTGATGTATCTATGTGTAGATGTCCAGTAAGCTTGATGTATGTTAATTAAGTATGTGTAGATGTCCAGTAGGCTTGATGTATGCTAATTAAGTTTGTGTAGATGTCCAGTAAGCTTGATGTATGTTAATTAAGTTTGTGTAGATTTCCAGTAAGGTTGATGTATGTTAATTAAGTTTGTGTAGATGTCCAGTAAGCTTGATTTATGCTAATTAAGTTTGTGTAGATGTCCAGTAAGCTTGATGTATGTTAATTAAGTATGTGTAGATGTCCAGTAAGCTTGATGTATATTAATTAAGTTTGTGTATATGTCCAGTAAGCTTGATATATGTTAATTAAGTTTTTGTAGATGTCCAGAAAGCTTGATGTATGTTAATTAAGTTTGTGTAGATGTCCAGTAAGCTTGATGTATGCTAATTAGGTTTGTGTAGATGTCCAGTAAGCTTGATGTATGTTAAATAAGTTTGTGTAGATGTCCAGTAAGCTTGATGTATGTTAATTAAGTTTGTGTAGATGTCCAGTAAGCTTGATGTATGTTAATTAAGTTTGTGTAGATGTCCAGTAAGCTTGATGTATGTTAATTAAGTTTGTGTAGATGTCCAGTAAGCTTGATGTATGCTAATTAGGTTTGTGTAGATGTCCAGTAAGCTTGATGTATGTTAATTAAGTTTGTGTAGATGTCCAGTAAGCTTGATGTATGTTAATTAAGTTTGTGTAGATGTCCAGTAACCTTGATGTATGTTAATTAAGTTTGTGTAGATGTCCAGTAAGCTTGATGTATGTTAATTAAGGTTGTGTAGATGTCCAGTAAGCTTGGTGTATGTTCATTAAGTTTGTGTAGATGTCCAGTAAGCTTGATGTATGTTAATTAAGTTTGTGTAGATGTCCAGTAAGCTTGTTGTATGTTAATTAAGTTTGTGTAGATGTCCAGTAAGCTTGATGTATGTATGTGTAGATGTCCAGTAAGCTTGATGTATGTTAATTAAGTTTGTGTAGATGTCCAGTAAGCTTGATGTATGTATGTGTAGATGTCCAGTAAGCTTGATGTATCTATGTGTAGATTTCCAGTAAGATTGATGTATGTTAATTAAGTTTGTGTAGATATTCAGTAAACTTGATGTATGTTAATTAAGTTTGTGTAGATGTACAGTAAGCTTGATGTATGTTAATTAAGTTTGTATAGATGTCCAGTAAGCCTGATGTATGTTAATTAAGTTTGTGTAGATGTCCAGTAAGGTTGATGTATGTTAATTAAGTTTGTGTAGATGTCCAGTAGGCTTGATGTATGCTAATTAAGTTTGTGTAGATGTCCAGTAAGCTTGATGTATGTTAATTAAGTATGTGTAGATGTCCAGTAAGCTTGATGTATATTAATTAAGTTTGTGTAGATGTCCAGTAAGCTTGATGTATGTTAATTAAGTTTGTGTAGATGTCCAGTAAGCTTGATGTATGTTAATTACGTTTGTGTAGATGTCCGGTAAGCTTGATGTATGTTAATTAAGTTTGTGTAGATGTCCAGTAAGCTTGATGTATATTAATTAAGTTTGCATAGATGTCCAGTAAGCTTGATGTATGTTAATTAAGTTTGTGTAGATGTCCAGTAAGCTTGAAGTATGTTAATTAAGTTTGTGTAGAT
Organism: Bathymodiolus brooksi; assembly: GCA_963680875.1. Classification (NCBI taxonomy): domain Eukaryota; kingdom Metazoa; phylum Mollusca; class Bivalvia; order Mytilida; family Modiolidae; genus Bathymodiolus; species Bathymodiolus brooksi. Next base: position 20,124,280 of record OY804578.1, on the reverse strand, counting down.
GTCCAGTAAGGTTGATGTATGTTAATTAAGTTTGTGTAGATGTCCAGTAGGCTTGATGTATGCTAATTAAGTTTGTGTAGATGTCCAGTAAGCTTGATGTATGTTAATTAAGTTTGTGTAGATGTCCAGTAAGCTTGATGTATGTTAATTAAGTTTGTGTAGATGTCCAGTAAGCTTGATGTATGTATGTGTAGATGTTCAGTAAGCTTGATGTATGTTAATTAAGTTTGTGTAGATGTCCAGTAAGCTTGTTGTATGTTAATTAAGTTTGTGTAGATGTCCAGTAAGCTTGATGTATGCATGTGTTGATGTCCAGTAAGCTTGATGTATGTTAATTAAGTTTGTGTAGATGTCCAGTAAGCTTGATGTATGTATGTGTAGATGTCCAGTAAGCTTGATGTATGTATGTGTAGATGTCCAGTAAGCTTGATGTATGTTTATTATGTTTGTGTAGATATTCAGTAAACTTGATGTATGTTAATTAAGTTTGTGTAGATATCCAGTAAGCTTGATGTATGTTAATTAAGTTTGTGTAGATGTCCATTAAGCTTGATGTATGTTAATTAAGTTTGTGTAGATGTACAGTAAGCTTGATGTGTATTAATTAAGTTTGCATATATGTCCAGTAAGCTTGATGTATGTTAATTAAGTTTATGTAGATGTCCTGTTAGCTTGATGTATGTTAACTAAGTTTGCGTAGATGTCCAGTAAGGTTGATGTATGTTAATTAAGTTTGTGTAGATGTCCAGTAAGCTTGATGTATGCATGTGTAGATGTCCAGTAAGCTTGATGTATGTTAATTAAGTTTGTGTAGATGTCCAGTAAGCTTGATGTATGTATGTGTAGATGTCCAGTAAGCTTGATGTATGTATGTGTAGATGTCCAGTAAGCTTGATGTATGTTAATTATGTTTGTGTAGATATTCAGTAAACTTGATGTATGTTAATTAAGTTTGTGTAGATATCCAGTAAGCTTGATGTATGTTAATTAAGTTTGTGTAGATTTCCAGTAAGCTTGATGTATGTTAATTAAGTTTGTGTAGATGTACAGTAAGCTTGATGTGTATTAATTAAGTTTGCATATATGTCCAGTAAGCTTGATGTATGTTAATTAAGTTTATGTAGATGTCCTGTTAGCTTGATTTATGTTAATTAAGTTTGTGTAGATGTCCGGTAAGCTTGATGTATGTTAATTAAGTTTGTGTAGATGTCCAGTAAGCTTTATGTATGCTAATTAAGTTTGTGTAGATGTCCAGTAAGCTTGATGTATGTTAATTAAGTATGTGTAGATGTCCAGTAAGCTTGATGTATGTATGTGTAGATGTTCAGTAAGCTTGATGTATGTTAATTAAGTTTGTGTAGATGTCCAGTAAGCTTGTTGTATGTTAATTAAGTTTGTGTAGATGTCCAGTAAGCTTGATGTATGTATGTGTAGATGTTCAGTAAGCTTGATGTATCTATGTGTAGATGTCCAGTAAGCTTGATGTATGTTAATTAAGTATGTGTAGATGTCCAGTAGGCTTGATGTATGCTAATTAAGTTTGTGTAGATGTCCAGTAAGCTTGATGTATGTTAATTAAGTATGTGTAGATGTCCAGTAAGCTTGATGTATATTAATTAAGTTTGTGTAGATGTCCAGTAAGCTTGATGTATGTTAATTAAGTTTGTGTAGATGTCCAGTAAGCTTGATGTATGTTAATTAAGTTTGTGTAGATGTCCAGTAAGCTTGATGTATGTTAATTAAGTTTGTGTTGATGTCCGGTAAGCTTGATGTATGTTAATTAAGTTTGTGTAGATGTCCAGTAAGTTTGATGTATGTTAATTAAGTTTGTGTAGATGTCCAGTAAGCTTGATGTATGCTAATTAAGTTTGTGTAGATGTCCAGTAAGCTTGATGTATGTATGTGTAGATGTCCAGTAAGCTTGATGTATGTATGTGTAGATGTCCAGTAAGCTTGATGAATGTATGTGTAGATGTCCAGTAAGCTTTATGTATGTTAATTAAGTTTGTGTAGATGTCCAGTAAGCTTGATGTATGTTAATTAGGTTTGTGTAGATGTCCAGTAAGCTTGATGTATGTTAATTAAGTTTGTGTAGATGTCCAGTAAGCTTGATGTATGTTAATTAAGTTTGTGTAGATGTCCAGTAAGCTTGATGTATGTTAATTAAGTTTGTGTAGATGTCCAGTAAGCTTGATGTATGTTCATTAAGTTTGTGTAGATGTCCAGTAAGCTTGATGTATATTAATTAAGTTTGTGTAGATGTCCAGTAAGCTTGATGTATGTTAATTAAGTATGTGTAGATGTCCAGTAAACTTGATGTATGTATGTGTAGATGTTCAGTAAGCTTGATGTATGTTAATTAAGTTTGTGTAGATGTCCAGTAAGCTTGATGTATGCATGTGTAGATGTCCAGTAAGCTTGATGTATGTATGTGTAGATGTCCAGTAAGCTTGATGTATGTATGTGTAGATGTCCAGTAAGCTTGATGTATGTTAATTATGTTTGTGTAGATATTCAGTAAACTTGATGTATGTTAATTAAGTTTGTGTAGATATCCAGTAAGCTTGATGTATGTTAATTAAGTTTGTGTAGATGTCCAGTAAGCTTGATGTATGTTAATTAAGTTTGTGTAGATGTCCAGTAAGCTTGATGTATGTTAATTAAGTTTGTGTAGATGTACAGTAAGCTTGATGTATATTAATTAAGTTTGCATATATGTCCAGTAAGCTTGATGTATGTTAATTAAGTTTGTGTAGATGTCCTGTTAGCTTGATGTATGTTAACTAAGTTTGCGTAGATGTCCAGTAAGGTTGATGTATGTTAATTAAGTTTGTGTAGATGTCAAGTAAGCTTGATGTATGCTAATTAAGTTTGTGTAGATGTCCAGTAAGCTTGATGTATGTTAATTAAGTATGTGTAGATGTCCAGTAAGCTTGATGTATGTATGTGTAGATGTCCAGTAAGCTTGATGTATCTATGTGTAGATGTCCAGTAAGCTTGATGTATGTTAATTATGATTGTGTAGATATTCAGTAAACTTGATGTATGTTAATTAAGTTTGTGTAGATATCCAGTAAGCTTGATGTATGTTAATTAAGTTTGTGTAGATGTCCAGTAAGCATGATGTATGTTAATTAAGTTTGTGTAGATGTCCAGTAAGCTTGTTGTATGTTAATTAAGTTTGTGTAGATGTCCAGTAAGCTTGATGTATGTATGTGTAGATGTCCAATAAGCTTGATGTATGTTAATTAAGTTTGTGTAGATGTCCAGTAAGCTTGATGTATGTATGTGTAGATGTCCAGTAAGCTTGATGTATCTATGTGTAGATGTCCAGTAAGCTTGATGTATGTTAATTATGATTGTGTAGATATTCAGTAAACTTGATGTATGTTAATTAAGTTTGTGTAGATATCCAGTAAGCTTGATGTATGTTAATTAAGTTTGTGTAGATGTCCAGTAAGCTTGATGTATGTTAATTAAGTTTGTGTAGATGTCCAGTAAGCTTGATGTATGTATGTGTAGATGTCCAGTAAGCTTGATGTATGTATGTGTAGATGTCCAGTAAGCTTGATGTATGTTAATTATGTTTGTGTAGATATTCAGGAAACTTGATGTATGTTAATTAAGTTTGTGTAGATATCCAGTAAGCTTGATGTATGTTAATTAAGTTTGTGTAGATGTCCAGTAAGCTTGATGTATGTTAATTAAGTTTGTGTAGATGTCCAGTAAGCTTGATGTATGTTAATTAAATTTGTGTAGATGTACAGTAAGCTTGATGTATATTAATTAAGTTTGAATATATGTCCAGTAAGCTTGATGTATGTTAATTAAGTTTATGTAGATGTCCTGTTAGCTTGATGTATGTTAACTAAGTTTGCGTAGATGTCCAGTAAGGTTGATGTATGTATGCGTAGATGTCCAGTAAGCTTGATGTATCTATGTGTAGATGTCCAGTAAGCTTGATGTATGTTATTTATGATTGTGTAGATATTCAGTAAACTTGATGTATGTTAATTAAGTTTGTGTAGATATCCAGTAAGCTTGATGTATGTTAATTAAGTTTGTGTAGATGTCCAGTAAGCTTGATGTATGTTAATTAAGTTTGTGTAGATGTCCAGTAAGCTTTATGTATGTTAATTAAGTTTGTGTAGATGTACAGTAAGCTTGATGTATATTAATTAAGTTTCCATATATGTCCAGTAAGCCTGATGTATGTTAATTAAGTTTATGTAGATGTCCTGTTAGCTTGATGTATGTTAATTAAGTTTGTGTAGATGTCCAGTAAGCTTGATGTATGTTAATTAAGTTAGTGTAGATGTCCAGTAAGCTTGATGTATGTTCATTAAGTTTGTGTAGATGTCCAGTAAGCTTGATGTATGTTAATTAAGTTTGTGTAGATGTCCAGTAAGCTTGTTGTATGTTAATTAAGTTTGTGTAGATGTCCAGTAAGCTTGATGTATGTATGTGTAGATGTCCAGTAAGCTTGATGTATGTTAATTAAGTTTGTGTAGATGTCCAGTAAGCTTGATGTTTGTTAATTAAGTTTGTGTAGATGTCCAGTAAGCTTGATGTATGTATGTGTAGATGTCCAGTAAGCTTGATGTATGTATGTGTAGAAGTCCAGTAAGCTTGATGTATGTATGTGTAGATGTCCATTAAGCTTGATGTATGTATGTGTAGATGTCCAGTAAGATTGATGTATGTTAATTAAGTTTGTGTAGATATTCAGTAAACTTGATGTATGTTAATTAAGTTTGTGTAGATGTCCAGTAAGCTTGATGTATGTTAATTAAGTTTGCATAGATGTCCAGTAAGCCTGATGTATGTTAATTAAGTTTGTGTAGATGTCCAGTAAGCTTGATGTATGTTAATTAAGTTTGTGTAGATGTCCAGTAAGCTTGATGTATGTTAATTAGGTATGTGTAGATGTCCAGTAAGCTTGATGTATATTAATTAAGTTTGTGTAGATGTCCAGTAAGTTTGATGTATGTTTATTAAGTTTGTGTAGATGTCCAGTAATCTTGATGTATGTTAATTAAGTTTGTGTAGATGTCCAGTAATCTTGATGTATGTTAATTAAGTTTGTATAGATGTCCAGTCATCTTGATGTATGTTAATTAAGTTTGCATGGATATCCAGTAAGCTTGATGTATGTTAATTAAGTTTGTGTAGATGTCCAGTAAGCTTGATGTATGTTAATTAAGTTTGTGTAGATGTCCAGTAAACTTAATGTATGTTAATTAAGTATGTGTAGATGTCCAGAAATCTTGATGTATGTTAATTAAGTTTGTGTAGATGTCCTGTTAGCTTGATGTATGTTAACTAAGTTTGCGTAGATGTCCAGTAAGGTTGATGTATGTTAATTAAGTTTGTGTAGATGTCAAGTAAGCTTGATGTATGCTAATTAAGTTTGTGTAGATGTCCAGTAAGCTTGATGTATGTTAATTAAGTATGTGTAGATGTCCAGTAAGCTTGATGTATGTATGTGTAGATGTCCAGTAAGCTTGATGTATCTATGTGTAGATGTCCAGTAAGCTTGATGTATGTTAATTATGATTGTGTAGATATTCAGTAAACTTGATGTATGTTAATTAAGTTTGTGTAGATATCCAGTAAGCTTGATGTATGTTAATTAAGTTTGTGTAGATGTCCAGTAAGCATGATGTATGTTAATTAAGTTTGTGTAGATGTCCAGTAAGCTTGTTGTATGTTAATTAAGTTTGTGTAGATGTCCAGTAAGCTTGATGTATGTATGTGTAGATGTCCAATAAGCTTGATGTATGTTAATTAAGTTTGTGTAGATGTCCAGTAAGCTTGATGTATGTTATTTATGATTGTGTAGATATTCAGTAAACTTGATGTATGTTAATTAAGTTTGTGTAGATATCCAGTAAGCTTGATGTATGTTAATTAAGTTTGTGTAGATGTCCAGTAAGCTTGATGTATGTTAATTAAGTTTGTGTAGATGTCCAGTAAGCTTTATGTATGTTAATTAAGTTTGTGTAGATGTACAGTAAGCTTGATGTATATTAATTAAGTTTCCATATATGTCCAGTAAGCCTGATGTATGTTAATTAAGTTTATGTAGATGTCCTGTTAGCTTGATGTATGTTAATTAAGTTTGTGTAGATGTCCAGTAAGCTTGATGTATGTTAATTAAGTTAGTGTAGATGTCCAGTAAGCTTGATGTATGTTCATTAAGTTTGTGTAGATGTCCAGTAAGCTTGATGTATGTTAATTAAGTTTGTGTAGATGTCCAGTAAGCTTGTTGTATGTTAATTAAGTTTGTGTAGATGTCCAGTAAGCTTGATGTATGTATGTGTAGATGTCCAGTAAGCTTGATGTATGTTAATTAAGTTTGTGTAGATGTCCAGTAAGCTTGATGTTTGTTAATTAAGTTTGTGTAGATGTCCAGTAAGCTTGATGTATGTATGTGTAGATGTCCAGTAAGCTTGATGTATGTATGTGTAGAAGTCCAGTAAGCTTGATGTATGTATGTGTAGATGTCCATTAAGCTTGATGTATGTATGTGTAGATGTCCAGTAAGATTGATGTATGTTAATTAAGTTTGTGTAGATATTCAGTAAACTTGATGTATGTTAATTAAGTTTGTGTAGATGTCCAGTAAGCTTGATGTATGTTAATTAAGTTTGCATAGATGTCCAGTAAGCCTGATGTATGTTAATTAAGTTTGTGTAGATGTCCAGTAAGCTTGATGTATGTTAATTAAGTTTGTGTAGATGTCCAGTAAGCTTGATGTATGTTAATTAGGTATGTGTAGATGTCCAGTAAGCTTGATGTATATTAATTAAGTTTGTGTAGATGTCCAGTAAGTTTGATGTATGTTTATTAAGTTTGTGTAGATGTCCAGTAATCTTGATGTATGTTAATTAAGTTTGTGTAGATGTCCAGTAATCTTGATGTATGTTAATTAAGTTTGTATAGATGTCCAGTCATCTTGATGTATGTTAATTAAGTTTGCATGGATATCCAGTAAGCTTGATGTATGTTAATTAAGTTTGTGTAGATGTCCAGTAAGCTTGATGTATGTTAATTAAGTTTGTGTAGATGTCCAGTAAACTTAATGTATGTTAATTAAGTATGTGTAGATGTCCAGAAATCTTGATGTATGTTAATTAAGTTTGTGTAGATGTCCTGTTAGCTTGATGTATGTTAACTAAGTTTGCGTAGATGTCCAGTAAGGTTGATGTATGTTAATTAAGTTTGTGTAGATGTCAAGTAAGCTTGATGTATGCTAATTAAGTTTGTGTAGATGTCCAGTAAGCTTGATGTATGTTAATTAAGTATGTGTAGATGTCCAGTAAGCTTGATGTATGTATGTGTAGATGTCCAGTAAGCTTGATGTATCTATGTGTAGATGTCCAGTAAGCTTGATGTATGTTAATTATGATTGTGTAGATATTCAGTAAACTTGATGTATGTTAATTAAGTTTGTGTAGATATCCAGTAAGCTTGATGTATGTTAATTAAGTTTGTGTAGATGTCCAGTAAGCATGATGTATGTTAATTAAGTTTGTGTAGATGTCCAGTAAGCTTGTTGTATGTTAATTAAGTTTGTGTAGATGTCCAGTAAGCTTGATGTATGTATGTGTAGATGTCCAATAAGCTTGATGTATGTTAATTAAGTTTGTGTAGATGTCCAGTAAGCTTGATGTATGTATGTGTAGATGTCCAGTAAGCTTGATGTATCTATGTGTAGATGTCCAGTAAGCTTGATGTATGTTAATTATGATTGTGTAGATATTCAGTAAACTTGATGTATGTTAATTAAGTTTGTGTAGATATCCAGTAAGCTTGATGTATGTTAATTAAGTTTGTGTAGATGTCCAGTAAGCTTGATGTATGTTAATTAAGTTTGTGTAGATGTCCAGTAAGCTTGATGTATGTTAATTAAATTTGTGTAGATGTACAGTAAGCTTGATGTATATTAATTAAGTTTGAATATATGTCCAGTAAGCTTGATGTATGTTAATTAAGTTTATGTAGATGTCCTGTTAGCTTGATGTATGTTAACTAAGTTTGCGTAGATGTCCAGTAAGGTTGATGTATGTATGTGTAGATGTCCAGTAAGCTTGATGTATCTATGTGTAGATGTCCAGTAAGCTTGATGTATGTTATTTATGATTGTGTAGATATTCAGTAAACTTGATGTATGTTAATTAAGTTTGTGTAGATATCCAGTAAGCTTGATGTATGTTAATTAAGTTTGTGTAGATGTCCAGTAAGCTTGATGTATGTTAATTAAGTTTGTGTAGATGTCCAGTAAGCTTTATGTATGTTAATTAAGTTTGTGTAGATGTACAGTAAGCTTGATGTATATTAATTAAGTTTCCATATATGTCCAGTAAGCCTGATGTATGTTAATTAAGTTTATGTAGATGTCCTGTTAGCTTGATGTATGTTAATTAAGTTTGTGTAGATGTCCAGTAAGCTTGATGTATGTTAATTAAGTTAGTGTAGATGTCCAGTAAGCTTGATGTATGTTCATTAAGTTTGTGTAGATGTCCAGTAAGCTTGATGTATGTTAATTAAGTTTGTGTAGATGTCCAGTAAGCTTGTTGTATGTTAATTAAGTTTGTGTAGATGTCCAGTAAGCTTGATGTATGTATGTGTAGATGTCCAGTAAGCTTGATGTATGTTAATTAAGTTTGTGTAGATGTCCAGTAAGCTTGATGTTTGTTAATTAAGTTTGTGTAGATGTCCAGTAAGCTTGATGTATGTATGTGTAGATGTCCAGTAAGCTTGATGTATGTATGTGTAGAAGTCCAGTAAGCTTGATGTATGTATGTGTAGATGTCCATTAAGCTTGATGTATGTATGTGTAGATGTCCAGTAAGATTGATGTATGTTAATTAAGTTTGTGTAGATATTCAGTAAACTTGATGTATGTTAATTAAGTTTGTGTAGATGTCCAGTAAGCTTGATGTATGTTAATTAAGTTTGCATAGATGTCCAGTAAGCCTGATGTATGTTAATTAAGTTTGTGTAGATGTCCAGTAAGCTTGATGTATGTTAATTAAGTTTGTGTAGATGTCCAGTAAGCTTGATGTATGTTAATTAGGTATGTGTAGATGTCCAGTAAGCTTGATGTATATTAATTAAGTTTGTGTAGATGTCCAGTAAGTTTGATGTATGTTTATTAAGTTTGTGTAGATGTCCAGTAATCTTGATGTATGTTAATTAAGTTTGTGTAGATGTCCAGTAATCTTGATGTATGTTAATTAAGTTTGTATAGATGTCCAGTCATCTTGATGTATGTTAATTAAGTTTGCATGGATATCCAGTAAGCTTGATGTATGTTAATTAAGTTTGTGTAGATGTCCAGTAAGCTTGATGTATGTTAATTAAGTTTGTGTAGATGTCCAGTAAACTTAATGTATGTTAATTAAGTATGTGTAGATGTCCAGAAATCTTGATGTATGTTTATTAAGTTTGTGTAGATGTCCAGTAAGGGTGATGTATGTATGTGTAGATGTCCAGTAAGCTTGATGTATGTATGTGTAGATGTCCAGTAAGCTTGATGTATGTATGTGTAGAAGTCCAGTAAGCTTAATGTATGTTAATTAAGTTTGTGTAGATGTCCAGTAAGCTTGTTGTATGTTAATTAAGTGTGTGTAGATGTCCAGTAAGCTTGATGTATGTATGTGTAGCTGTCCAGTAAGCTTGATGTATGTTAATTAAGTTTGTGTAGATGTCCAGTAAGCTTGATGTATGTTAATTAAGTTTGTGTAGATGTCCAGTAAGCTTGATGTATGTTAATTAAGTTTGTGTAGATGTCCAGTACGCTTGATGTATGTATGTGTAGATGTCCAGTAAGCTTGCTGTATGTATGTGTAGATGTCCAGTAAGCTTGATGTATGTTAATTAAGTTTGTGTAGATGTCCAGTAAGCTTGATGTATGTATGTGTAGATGTCCAGTAAGCTTGATGTATGTTAATTAAGTTTGTGTAGATGTCCAGTAAGCTTGATGTTTGTTAATTAAGTTTGTGTAGATGTCCAGTAAGCTTGATGTATGTATGTGTAGATGTCCAGTAAGCTTGATGTATGTATGTGTAGATGTCCAGTAAGCTTGATGTATGTATGTGTAGATGTCCAGTAAGCTTGATGTATGTATGTGTAGATGTCCAGTAAGATTGATGTATGTTAATTAAGTTTGTGTAGATATTCAGTAAACTTGATGTATGTTAATTAAGTTTGCATAGATGTCCAGTAAGCCTGATGTATGTTAATTAAGTTTGTGTAGATGTCCAGTAAGCTTGATGTATGTTAATTAAGTTTGTGTAGATGTCCAGTAAGCTTGATGTATGTTAATTAAGTTTGTGTAGATGTCCAGTAAGCTTGATGTATGTTAATTAAGTTAGTGTAGATGTCCAGTAAGCTTGATGTATGTTCATTAAGTTTGTGTAGATGTCCAGTAAGCTTGATGTATGTTAATTAAGTTTGTGTAGATGTCCAGTAAGCTTGTTGTATGTTAATTAAGTTTGTGTAGATGTCCAGTAAGCTTGATGTATGTATGTGTAGATGTCCAGTAAGCTTGATGTATGTTAATTAAGTTTGTGTAGATGTCCAGTAAGCTTGATGTTTGTTAATTAAGTTTGTGTAGATGTCCAGTAAGCTTGATGTATGTATGTGTAGATGTCCAGTAAGCTTGATGTATGTATGTGTAGAAGTCCAGTAAGCTTGATGTATGTATGTGTAGATGTCCATTAAGCTTGATGTATGTATGTGTAGATGTCCAGTAAGATTGATGTATGTTAATTAAGTTTGTGTAGATATTCAGTAAACTTGATGTATGTTAATTAAGTTTGTGTAGATGTCCAGTAAGCTTGATGTATGTTAATTAAGTTTGCATAGATGTCCAGTAAGCCTGATGTATGTTAATTAAGTTTGTGTAGATGTCCAGTAAGCTTGATGTATGTTAATTAAGTTTGTGTAGATGTCCAGTAAGCTTGATGTATGTTAATTAAGTTTGTGTAGATGTCCAGTAAGCTTGATGTATGTTAATTAGGTATGTGTAGATGTCCAGTAAGCTTGATGTATATTAATTAAGTTTGTGTAGATGTCCAGTAAGTTTGATGTATGTTTATTAAGTTTGTGTAGATGTCCAGTAATCTTGATGTATGTTAATTAAGTTTGTGTAGATGTCCAGTAATCTTGATGTATGTTAATTAAGTTTGTATAGATGTCCAGTCATCTTGATGTATGTTAATTAAGTTTGCATGGATATCCAGTAAGCTTGATGTATGTTAATTAAGTTTGTGTAGATGTCCAGTAAGCTTGATGTATGTTAATTAAGTTTGTGTAGATGTCCAGTAAACTTAATGTATGTTAATTAAGTATGTGTAGATGTCCAGAAATCTTGATGTATGTTTATTAAGTTTGTGTAGATGTCCAGTAAGGGTGATGTATGTATGTGTAGATGTCCAGTAAGCTTGATGTATGTATGTGTAGATGTCCAGTAAGCTTGATGTATGTATGTGTAGAAGTCCAGTAAGATTGATGTATGTTAATTAAGTTTGTGTAGATATTCAGTAAACTTGATGTATGTTAATTAAGTGTGTGTAGATGTCCAGTAAGCTTGATGTATGTATGTGTAGCTGTCCAGTAAGCTTGATGTATGTTAATTAAGTTTGTGTAGATGTCCAGTAAGCTTGATGTATGTTAATTAAGTTTGTGTAGATGTCCAGTAAGCTTGATGTATGTTAATTAAGTTTGTGTAGATGTCCAGTACGCTTGATGTATGTATGTGTAGATGTCCAGTAAGCTTGCTGTATGTATGTGTAGATGTCCAGTAAGCTTGATGTATGTTAATTAAGTTTGTGTAGATGTCCAGTAAGCTTGATGTATGTATGTGTAGATGTCCAGTAAGCTTGATGTATGTTAATTAAGTTTGTGTAGATGTCCAGTAAGCTTGATGTTTGTTAATTAAGTTTGTGTAGATGTCCAGTAAGCTTGATGTATGTATGTGTAGATGTCCAGTAAGCTTGATGTATGTATGTGTAGATGTCCAGTAAGCTTGATGTATGTATGTGTAGATGTCCAGTAAGCTTGATGTATGTATGTGTAGATGTCCAGTAAGATTGATGTATGTTAATTAAGTTTGTGTAGATATTCAGTAAACTTGATGTATGTTAATTAAGTTTGTATAGATGTCCAGTAAGCCTGATGTATGTTAATTAAGTTTGTGTAGATGTCCAGTAAGCTTGATGTATGTTAATTAAGTTTGTGTAGATGTCCAGTAAGCTTGATGTATGTTAATTAAGTTTGTGTAGATGTCCAGTAAGCTTGATGTATGTTAATTAGGTATGTGTAGATGTCCAGTAAGCTTGATGTATATTAATTAAGTTTGTGTAGATGTCCAGTAAGTTTGATGTATGTTTATTAAGTTTGTGTAGATGTCCAGTAATCTTGATGTATGTTAATTAAGTTTGTGTAGATGTCCAGTAATCTTGATGTATGTTAATTAAGTTTGTATAGATGTCCAGTCATCTTGATGTATGTTAATTAAGTTTGCATGGATATCCAGTAAGCTTGATGTATGTTAATTAAGTTTGTGTAGATGTCCAGTAAGCTTGATGTTTGTTAATTAAGTTTGTGTAGATGTCCAGTAAGCTTGATGTATGTATGTGTAGATGTCCAGTAAGCTTGATGTATGTATGTGTAGAAGTCCAGTAAGCTTGATGTATGTATGTGTAGATGTCCATTAAGCTTGATGTATGTATGTGTAGATGTCCAGTAAGATTGATGTATGTTAATTAAGTTTGTGTAGATATTCAGTAAACTTGATGTATGTTAATTAAGTTTGTGTAGATGTCCAGTAAGCTTGATGTATGTTAATTAAGTTTGCATAGATGTCCAGTAAGCCTGATGTATGTTAATTAAGTTTGTGTAGATGTCCAGTAAGCTTGATGTATGTTAATTAAGTTTGTGTAGATGTCCAGTAAGCTTGATGTATGTTAATTAGGTATGTGTAGATGTCCAGTAAGCTTGATGTATATTAATTAAGTTTGTGTAGATGTCCAGTAAGTTTGATGTATGTTTATTAAGTTTGTGTAGATGTCCAGTAATCTTGATGTATGTTAATTAAGTTTGTGTAGATGTCCAGTAATCTTGATGTATGTTAATTAAGTTTGTATAGATGTCCAGTCATCTTGATGTATGTTAATTAAGTTTGCATGGATATCCAGTAAGCTTGATGTATGTTAATTAAGTTTGTGTAGATGTCCAGTAAGCTTGATGTATGTTAATTAAGTTTGTGTAGATGTCCAGTAAACTTAATGTATGTTAATTAAGTATGTGTAGATGTCCAGAAATCTTGATGTATGTTTATTAAGTTTGTGTAGATGTCCAGTAAGGGTGATGTATGTATGTGTAGATGTCCAGTAAGCTTGATGTATGTATGTGTAGATGTCCAGTAAGCTTGATGTATGTATGTGTAGAAGTCCAGTAAGCTTAATGTATGTTAATTAAGTTTGTGTAGATGTCCAGTAAGCTTGTTGTATGTTAATTAAGTGTGTGTAGATGTCCAGTAAGCTTGATGTATGTATGTGTAGCTGTCCAGTAAGCTTGATGTATGTTAATTAAGTTTGTGTAGATGTCCAGTAAGCTTGATGTATGTTAATTAAGTTTGTGTAGATGTCCAGTAAGCTTGATGTATGTTAATTAAGTTTGTGTAGATGTCCAGTACGCTTGATGTATGTATGTGTAGATGTCCAGTAAGCTTGCTGTATGTATGTGTAGATGTCCAGTAAGCTTGATGTATGTTAATTAAGTTTGTGTAGATGTCCAGTAAGCTTGATGTATGTATGTGTAGATGTCCAGTAAGCTTGATGTATGTTAATTAAGTTTGTGTAGATGTCCAGTAAGCTTGATGTTTGTTAATTAAGTTTGTGTAGATGTCCAGTAAGCTTGATGTATGTATGTGTAGATGTCCAGTAAGCTTGATGTATGTATGTGTAGATGTCCAGTAAGCTTGATGTATGTATGTGTAGATGTCCAGTAAGCTTGATGTATGTATGTGTAGATGTCCAGTAAGATTGATGTATGTTAATTAAGTTTGTGTAGATATTCAGTAAACTTGATGTATGTTAATTAAGTTTGCATAGATGTCCAGTAAGCCTGATGTATGTTAATTAAGTTTGTGTAGATGTCCAGTAAGCTTGATGTATGTTAATTAAGTTTGTGTAGATGTCCAGTAAGCTTGATGTATGTTAATTAAGTTTGTGTAGATGTCCAGTAAGCTTGATGTATGTTAATTAAGTTAGTGTAGATGTCCAGTAAGCTTGATGTATGTTCATTAAGTTTGTGTAGATGTCCAGTAAGCTTGATGTATGTTAATTAAGTTTGTGTAGATGTCCAGTAAGCTTGTTGTATGTTAATTAAGTTTGTGTAGATGTCCAGTAAGCTTGATGTATGTATGTGTAGATGTCCAGTAAGCTTGATGTATGTTAATTAAGTTTGTGTAGATGTCCAGTAAGCTTGATGTTTGTTAATTAAGTTTGTGTAGATGTCCAGTAAGCTTGATGTATGTATGTGTAGATGTCCAGTAAGCTTGATGTATGTATGTGTAGAAGTCCAGTAAGCTTGATGTATGTATGTGTAGATGTCCATTAAGCTTGATGTATGTATGTGTAGATGTCCAGTAAGATTGATGTATGTTAATTAAGTTTGTGTAGATATTCAGTAAACTTGATGTATGTTAATTAAGTTTGTGTAGATGTCCAGTAAGCTTGATGTATGTTAATTAAGTTTGCATAGATGTCCAGTAAGCCTGATGTATGTTAATTAAGTTTGTGTAGATGTCCAGTAAGCTTGATGTATGTTAATTAAGTTTGTGTAGATGTCCAGTAAGCTTGATGTATGTTAATTAAGTTTGTGTAGATGTCCAGTAAGCTTGATGTATGTTAATTAGGTATGTGTAGATGTCCAGTAAGCTTGATGTATATTAATTAAGTTTGTGTAGATGTCCAGTAAGTTTGATGTATGTTTATTAAGTTTGTGTAGATGTCCAGTAATCTTGATGTATGTTAATTAAGTTTGTGTAGATGTCCAGTAATCTTGATGTATGTTAATTAAGTTTGTATAGATGTCCAGTCATCTTGATGTATGTTAATTAAGTTTGCATGGATATCCAGTAAGCTTGATGTATGTTAATTAAGTTTGTGTAGATGTCCAGTAAGCTTGATGTATGTTAATTAAGTTTGTGTAGATGTCCAGTAAACTTAATGTATGTTAATTAAGTATGTGTAGATGTCCAGAAATCTTGATGTATGTTTATTAAGTTTGTGTAGATGTCCAGTAAGGGTGATGTATGTATGTGTAGATGTCCAGTAAGCTTGATGTATGTATGTGTAGATGTCCAGTAAGCTTGATGTATGTATGTGTAGAAGTCCAGTAAGATTGATGTATGTTAATTAAGTTTGTGTAGATATTCAGTAAACTTGATGTATGTTAATTAAGTGTGTGTAGATGTCCAGTAAGCTTGATGTATGTATGTGTAGCTGTCCAGTAAGCTTGATGTATGTTAATTAAGTTTGTGTAGATGTCCAGTAAGCTTGATGTATGTTAATTAAGTTTGTGTAGATGTCCAGTAAGCTTGATGTATGTTAATTAAGTTTGTGTAGATGTCCAGTACGCTTGATGTATGTATGTGTAGATGTCCAGTAAGCTTGCTGTATGTATGTGTAGATGTCCAGTAAGCTTGATGTATGTTAATTAAGTTTGTGTAGATGTCCAGTAAGCTTGATGTATGTATGTGTAGATGTCCAGTAAGCTTGATGTATGTTAATTAAGTTTGTGTAGATGTCCAGTAAGCTTGATGTTTGTTAATTAAGTTTGTGTAGATGTCCAGTAAGCTTGATGTATGTATGTGTAGATGTCCAGTAAGCTTGATGTATGTATGTGTAGATGTCCAGTAAGCTTGATGTATGTATGTGTAGATGTCCAGTAAGCTTGATGTATGTATGTGTAGATGTCCAGTAAGATTGATGTATGTTAATTAAGTTTGTGTAGATATTCAGTAAACTTGATGTATGTTAATTAAGTTTGTATAGATGTCCAGTAAGCCTGATGTATGTTAATTAAGTTTGTGTAGATGTCCAGTAAGCTTGATGTATGTTAATTAAGTTTGTGTAGATGTCCAGTAAGCTTGATGTATGTTAATTAAGTTTGTGTAGATGTCCAGTAAGCTTGATGTATGTTAATTAGGTATGTGTAGATGTCCAGTAAGCTTGATGTATATTAATTAAGTTTGTGTAGATGTCCAGTAAGTTTGATGTATGTTTATTAAGTTTGTGTAGATGTCCAGTAATCTTGATGTATGTTAATTAAGTTTGTGTAGATGTCCAGTAATCTTGATGTATGTTAATTAAGTTTGTATAGATGTCCAGTCATCTTGATGTATGTTAATTAAGTTTGCATGGATATCCAGTAAGCTTGATGTATGTTAATTAAGTTTGTGTAGATGTCCAGTAAGCTTGATGTATGTTAATTAAGTTTGTGTAGATGTCCAGAAATCTTGATGTATGTTTATTAAGTTTGTGTAGATGTCCAGTAAGGGTGATGTATGTATGTGTAGATGTCCAGTAAGCTTGATGTATGTATGTGTAGATGTCCAGTAAGCTAGATGTATGTATGTGTAGAAGTCCAGTAAGCTTAATGTATGTTAATTAAGTTTGTGTAGATGTCCAGTAAGCTTGTTGTATGTTAATTAAGTGTGTGTAGATGTCCAGTAAGCTTGATGTATGTATGTGTAGATGTCCAGTAAACTTGATGTATGTTAATTAAGTTTGTGTAGATGTCCAGTAAGCTTGATGTATGTTAATTAAGTTTGTGTAGATGTCCAGTAAGCTTGATGTATGTTAATTAAGTTTGTGTAGATGTCCAGTACGCTTGATGTATGTATGTGTAGATGTCCAGTAAGCTTGCTGTATGTATGTGTAGATATCCAGTAAGCTTGATGTATGTTAATTAAGTTTGTGTAGATGTCCAGTAAGCTTGATGTATGTTAATTAAGTTTGTGTAGATGTCCAGTAAGCTTGATGTATGTTAATTAAGTATGTGTAGATGTCCAGTAAGCTTGATGTATGTTAATTAAGTTTGTATAGATGTCCAGTAAGCGTGATGTATGTTAATTAAGTATGTGTAGATGTCCAGTAAGCGTGATGTATGTTAATTAAGTTTGTGTAGATGTCCAGTAAACTTGATGTATGTTAATTAAGTTTGGGTAGATGTCCAGTAAGCTTGATGTATGCTAATTAAGTTTGTGTAGATGTCAAATAAGCTTGATGTTTGTTAATTAAGTTTGTGTAGATGTCCAGTAAACTTAATATATGTTAATTAAATTTGTGTAGATGTCCAATAAGCCTGATGAATGTTAATTAAGTTTGTGTAGATGTCCAGTAATCTTGATGTATGTTTATTAAGTTTGTGTAGATGTCCAGTAAGGGTGATGTATGTTAATTAAGTATGTGTAGATGTCCAGTAAGCTTGATGTATGTATGTGTAGTTGTCCAGTAAGCTTGATGTATTTTAATTAAGTGAGTGTAGATGTCCAGGAAGCTTGATGTATGTATGTGTAGATGTCCAGTAAGCTTGATGTATGTATGTGTAGATGTCCAGTAAGCTTGATGTATGTTAATTAAGTTTGTATAGATGTTCAGTAAGCTTGATGTATGTTAATTAAGTTTGTGTAGATGTCCAGTAAACTTGATGTATGTTAATTAAGTTTGTGTAGATGTCCAGTAAGCTTGATGTATATTAATTAAGTTTGTGTAGATGTCCAGTGAGGATGCTGTATGTTAATTAAGTATGTGTAGATGTCCAGTAAGCTTGATATATGTTAATTAAGTTTGAATAGATGTCTAGTAAGCGTGATGTATGTTAATTAAATATGTGTTGATGTCCAGTAAGCGTGATGTATGCTAATTAAGTTTGTGTAGATGTCCAGTAAACTTGATGTATGTTAATTAAGTTTGTGTAGATGTGCAGTAAGCTTGATGTATGTTAATTAAGTTTGTGTAGATGTCCAGTAAGGTTGATGTATGTTAATTAAGTTTGTGTAGATGTCCAGTAATCTTGATGTATGTTAATTAAGTTTGTGTAGATGTCCAGTAATCTTGATGTATGCTAATTAAGTTTGTATAGATGTCCAGTAATCTTGATGTATGTTAATAAAGTTTACATGGATGTCCAGTAAGCTTGATGTATGTTAATTAAGTTTGTGTAGATGTCCAGTAAGCTTGATGTATGTTAATTAAGTTTGTGTAGATGTCCAGTAAACTTGATGTATGTTAATTAAGTATGTGTAGATGTCCAGAAATCTTGATGTATGTTTATTAAGTTTGTATAGATGTCCAGTAAGGGTGATGTATGCTAATTAAGTATGTGTAGATGTCCAGTAAGCTTGATGTATGTTAAATAAGTTTGTGTAGATGTCCAGTAAGCTTGATGTATGTATATGTAGATGTCCAGTAAGCTTGATGTATGTATGTGTAGATGTCCAGTAAGCTTAATGTATGTTAATTAAGTTTGTGTAGATGTCCAGTAAGCTTGTTGTATGTTAATTAAGTGTGTGTAGATGTCCAGTAAGCTTGATGTATGTATGTGTAGATGTCCAGTAAGCTTGATGTATGTTAATTAAGTTTGTGTTGATGTCCAGTAAGCTTGATGTATGTTAATTAAGTTTGTGTAGATGTCCAGTAAGCTTGATGTATGTTAATTAAGTTTGTGTAGATGTCCAGTAAGCTTGATGTATGTATGTGTAGATGTCCAGTAAGCTTGCTGTATGCATGTGTAGATGTCCAGTAAGCTTGATGTATGTTAATTAAGTTTGTGTAAATGTCCAGTAATCTTAATGTATGTTAATTAAGTTTGTGTAGATGTCCAGTGAGCTTGATGTATGTTAATTAAGTTTGTGTAGATGTCCAGTAAGCTTGATGTATGTTAATTAAGTATGTGTAGATGTCCAGTAAGCTTGATGTATGTTAATTAAGTTTGTATAGATGTCCAGTAAGCGTGATGTATGTTAATTAAGTATGTGTAGATGTCCAGTAAGCGTGATGTATGTTAATTAAGTTTGTGTAGATGTCCAGTAAACTTGATGTATGTTAATTAAGTTTGTGTAGATGTCCAGTAAGCTTGATGTATGCTAATTAAGTTTGTGTAGATGTCCAGTAAGCTTGATGTTTGTTAATTAAGTTTGTGCAGATGTCCAGTAAACTTAATGTATGTTAATTAAATTTGTATAGATGTCCAGTAAGCTTGATGAATGTTAATTAAGTTTGTGTAGATGTCCAGTAAACTTGATGTATGTTAATTAAGTATGTGTAGATGTCCAGTAATCTTGATGTATGTTTATTAAGTTTGTGTAGATGTCCAGTAAGGGTGATGTATGTTAATTAAGTATGTGTAGATGTCCAGTAAGCTTGATGTATGTATGTGTAGATGTCCAGTAAGCTTGATGTATGTTAATTAAGTGTGTGTAGATGTCCAGGAAGCTTGATGTATGTATGTGTAGATGTCCAGTAAGATTGATGTATGTATGTATAGATGTCCAGTAAGCTTGATGTATGTTAATTAAGTTTGTATAGATGTTCAGTAAGCTTGATGTATGTTAATTAAGTTTGTGTAGATGTCCAGTAAACTTGATGTATGTTAATTAAGTTTGTGTAGATGTCCAGTAAGCTTGATGCATATTAATTAAGTTTGTGTAGATGTCCAGTGAGCATGCTGTATGTTAATTAAGTATGTGTAGATGTCCAGTAAGCTTGATGTATGTTAATTAAGTTTGTGTAGATGTCCAGTAAGCGTGATGTATGTTAATTAAATATGTGTAGATGTCCAGTAAGCGTGATGTATGCTAATTAAGTTTGTGTAGATGTCCAGTAAACTTGATGTATGTTAATTAAGTTTTTGTAGACGTACATTAAGCTTGATGTATGTTAATTACGTTTGTGTAGATGTCCAGTAAACCTGATGTATGTTAATTAAGTTTGTGTAGATGTCCAGTAAGCTTGATGTATATTAATTAAGTTTGTGTAGATGTCCAGTACACTTGATGTATGTTAATTAAGTTTGTGTAGATGTCCAGTACACTTAATGTATGTTAATTAAGTTTGTGTAGATGTCCAGTAATCCTGATGTATGTTAATTGAGTTTGTATAGATGTCCAGTAAGCTTGATGTATGTTAATTAAGTTTGTGTAGATGTCCAGTAAGCTTGATGTATGCTAATTCAGTTTGTGTAGATGTCCAATACACTTGATGTATGTTAATTAAGTTTGTGTAGATGTCAAATAAGCTTGATGTATGTTAAATAAGTTTGTGTAGATGTCCAGTAAGCGTGATGTATGTTGATTAAGTTTGTGTCGATGTCCAGTAAGCTTGATGTATGTTAATTAAGTTTGTGTAGATATCCAGTAAGCTTGATGTATGTTCATTAAGTTTGTGTAGAAGTCCAGTAATCTTGATGTATGTTAATGAAGTATGTGTAGATGTCCAGTAAGCTTGATGTATGTATGTGTAGATGTCCAGTAAGCTTGATGTATGTATGTGTAGATGTCCAGTAAGCGTTATGTATGTTAATTAAGTATGTGTAGATGTCCAGTAAGCTTGATGTATGTATGTGTAGATGTCCAGTAAGGTTGATGCATGTATGTGTAGATGTCCAGTAAGCTTAATGTATGTTAATTAAGTTTGTGCAGATGTCCAGTAAGCTTGTTGTATGTTTATTAAGTTTGTGTAGATGTCCAGTAAGCTTGATGTATGTATGTGTAGATGTCTAGAAAGCTTGATGTATGTTAATTAAGTTTGTGTAGATGTCCAGTAAACTTGATGTATGTTAATTAAGTTTGTGTAGATGTCCAGTAAGCTTGATGTATATTCATTAAGTATGTGTAGATGTCCAGTAAGCTTGATGTATGTTAATTAAGTTTGTATAGATGTTCAGTAAGCGTGATGTATGTTAATTAAGTATGTGTAGATGTCCGGTAAGCGTGATGTATGTTAATTAAGTTTGTGTAGATGTTTAGTAAGCTTGATGTATGTTAATTAAGTTTGTGTAGATGTCCAGTAAACTTGATGTATGTTAATTAAGTTTGTGTAGATGTCCAGTAAGCTTGATGTATTTTAATTAAGTTTGTGTAGATGTCCAGTAAACTTGATGTATGTTAATTAAGTTTGCGTAGATGTCCAGTAATCTTGATGTATGTTAATTAAGTTTGTATAGATGTCCAGTAAACTTGATGTATGTTAATTAAGTTTGTGTAGATGTCCAGTAAGCTTGATGTATGCTAATTAAGTTTGTGTAGATGTCAAATATGCTCGATGTATGTTAATTAAGTTTGTGTAAATGTCCAGTAAACTTAATCTATGTTAATTAAGTTTGTGTAGATGTCCAGTAAGCTTGATGAATGTTAATTAAGTATGTGTATATGTCCAGTAAGCTTGATGTATGTTTATTAAGTTTGTGTAGATGTCCAGTAAGGGTGATGTATGTTAATTAAGTATGTGTAGATGTCCAGTAAGCTTGATGTATGTTAATTAACTTTGTGTAGATGTCCAGTAAACTTGATGTATGTTAATGAAGTTTGTGTAGATGTCCAGTAATCTTGATGTATGTTAATTAAGTTTGTGGAGATGTCCAGTAAGCTTGATGTATGTATGTGTAGATGTCCAGTAAGCTTGATGTATGTATGTGTAGATGTCAAGTAAGCTTGATGTATGTTAATTAAGTTTGTGTAGATGTCCAGTAAACTTGATGTATGTTAATTAAGTTTGTGTAGATGTACAGTAAGCTTGATGTATGTTAATTAAGTTTGTGTAGATGTCCAGTAAGCTTGATGTATTTTAATTAAGTTTGTGTAGATGTCCAGTAAGCTTGATGTATGTTAATTAAGTTTGTGTAGATGTCCAGTAAACTTGATGTATGTTAATTAAGTTTGTGTAGATGTCCCGTAATCTTGATGTATGTTAATTAAGTTTGTGTAGATGTCCAGTAATCTTGATGTATGTTAATTAAGTTTGTATAGATGTCCAGTAATCTTGATGTATGTTAATTAAGTTTGCATGGATGTCCAGTAAACTTGATGTATGTTAATTAAGTATGTGTAGATGTCCAGTAAGCTTGATGTATGTTAATTAAGTTTGTGTAGATGTCCAGTAAACTTGATGTATGTTAATTAAGTATGTGTAGATGTCCAGAAATCTTGATGTATGTTTATTAAGTTTGTGTAGATGTCCAGTAAGGGTGATGTATGTTAATTAAGTATGTGTAGATGTCCAGTAAGCTTAATGTATGTTAAATAAGTTTGTGTAGATGTCCAGTAAGCTTGATGTATGTATGTGTAGATGTCCAGTAAGCTTAATATATGTTAATTAAGTTTGTGTAGATGTCCAGTAAGCTTGTTGTATGTTAATTAAGTGTGTGTAGATGTCCAGTAAGCTTGATGTATGTATGTGTAGATGTCCAGTAAGCTTAATGTATGTTAATTAAGTTTGTGTAGATGTCCAGTAAGCTTGATGTATGTTAGTTAAGTTTGTGTAGATGTCCAGTAAGCGTGATGTATGTTAATGAAGTATGTTTAGATGTCCAGTAAGCTTGATGTATGTATGTGTAGATGTCCAGTAAGCTTGATGTATGTATGTGTAGATGTCCAGTAAGCGTGATGTATGTTAATTAAGTATGTGTAGATGTCCAGTAAGCTTGATGTATGTATGTGTAGATGTCCAGTAAGCTTGATGCATGTATGTGTAGATGTCCAGTAAGCTTAATGTATGTTAATTAAGTTTGTGTAGATGTCCAGTAAGCGTGTTGTATGTTTATTAAATTTGTGTAGATGTCCAGTGAGCTTGATGTATGTATGTGTGGATGTCTAGAAAGCTTGATGTATGTTAATTAAGTTTGTGTAGATGTCCAGTAAACTTGATGTATGATAATTAAGTTTGTGTAGATGTGCAGTAAGCGTGATGTATGTTCATTAAGTTTGTGTAGATGTCCAGTAAGCTTGATGTATGTTAATTAAGTTTGTATAGATGTCCAGTAAGCGTGATGTATGTTAATTAAGTATGTGTAGATGTCCCGTAATCTTGATGTATGTTAATTAAGTTTGTGTAGATGTCCAGTAATCTTGATGTATGTTAATTAAGTTTGTATAGATGTCCAGTAATCTTGATGTATGTTAATTAAGTTTGCATGGATGTCCAGTAAACTTGATGTATGTTAATTAAGTATGTGTAGATGTCCAGTAAGCTTGATGTATGTTAATTAAGTTTGTGTAGATGTCCAGTAAACTTGATGTATGTTAATTAAGTATGTGTAGATGTCCAGAAATCTTGAAGTATGTTTATTAAGTTTGTGTAGATGTCCAGTAAGGGTGATGTATGTTAATTAAGTATGTGTAGATGTCCAGTAAGCTTAATGTATGTTAAATAAGTTTGTGTAGATGTCCAGTAAGCTTGATGTATGTATGTGTAGATGTCCAGTAAGCTTGATGTATGTATGTGTAGATGTCCAGTAAGCTTAATATATGTTAATTAAGTTTGTGTAGATGTCCAGTAAGCTTGTTGTATGTTAATTAAGTGTGTGTAGATGTCCAGTAAGCTTGATGTATGTATGTGTAGATGTCCAGTAAGCTTAATGTATGTTAATTAAGTTTGTGTAGATGTCCAGTAAGCTTGATGTATGTTAGTTAAGTTTGTGTAGATGTCCAGTAAGCGTGATGTATGTTAATGAAGTATGTTTAGATGTCCAGTAAGCTTGATGTATGTATGTGTAGATGTCCAGTAAGCTTGATGTATGTATGTGTAGATGTCCAGTAAGCGTGATGTATGTTAATTAAGTATGTGTAGATGTCCAGTAAGCTTGATGTATGTATGTGTAGATGTCCAGTAAGCTTGATGCATGTATGTGTAGATGTCCAGTAAGCTTAATGTATGTTAATTAAGTTTGTGTAGATGTCCAGTAAGCGTGTTGTATGTTTATTAAATTTGTGTAGATGTCCAGTGAGCTTGATGTATGTATGTGTGGATGTCTAGAAAGCTTGATGTATGTTAATTAAGTTTGTGTAGATGTCCAGTAAACTTGATGTATGTTAATTAAGTTTGTGTAGATGTGCAGTAAGCGTGATGTATGTTCATTAAGTTTGTGTAGATGTCCAGTAAGCTTGATGTATGTTAATTAAGTTTGTATAGATGTCCAGTAAGCGTGATGTATGTTAATTAAGTATGTGTAGATGTCCAGGAAGCTTGATGTATGTTAATTAAGTTTGTGTAGATGTCCAGTAAACTTTATGTATGTTAATTAAGTTTGTGTAGATATCAAGTAATCTTAATGTATGTTAATTAAGTTTGCATGGATGTCCAGTAAGGGTGATGTATGTTAATTAAGTATGTGTAGATGTCCAGTAATCTTGATGTATGTTAATTAAGTTTGTGTAGATGTCCAGTAAGCTTGATGTATGTTAATTAAGTTTGTGTAGATGTCCAGTAAACTTGATGTATGTTAATTAAGTTTGTGTAGATGTCCAGTAAGCTTGATGTATTTTAATTAAGTTTGTGTAGATGTCGAGTAAGCTTGATGTATGCTAATTAAGTTTGTGTAGATGTCCAATAAACTTGATGTATGTTAATTAAGTTTGTGTAGATGTCAAATAAGCTTGATGTATGTTAAATAAGTTTGTGTAGATGTCCAGTAAGCGTGATGTATGTTGATTAAGTTTGTGTCGATGTCCAGTAAGCTTGATGTATGTTAATTAAGTTTGTGTAGATATCCAGTAAGCTTGATGTATGTTCATTAAGTTTGTGTAGAAGTCCAGTAAGCGTGATGTATGTTAATGAAGTATGTGTAGATGTCCAGTAAGCTTGATGTATGTATGTGTAGATGTCCAGTAAGCTTGATGTATGTATGTGTAGATGTCCAGTAAGCGTTATGTATGTTAATTAAGTATGTGTAGATGTCCAGTAAGCTTGATGTATGTATGTGTAGATGTCCAGTAAGCTTGATGCATGTATGTGTAGATGTCCAGTAAGCTTAATGTATGTTAATTAAGTTTGTGCAGATGTCCAGTAAGCTTGTTGTATGTTTATTAAGTTTGTGTAGATGTCCAGTAAGCTTGATGTATGTATGTGTAGATGTCTAGAAAGCTTGATGTATGTTAATTAAGTTTGTGTAGATGTCCAGTAAACTTGATGTATGTTAATTAAGTTTGTGTAGATGTCCAGTAAGCTTGATGTATATTCATTAAGTATGTGTTGATGTCCAGTAAGCTTGATGTATGTTAATTAAGTTTGTATAGATGTTCAGTAAGCGTGATGTATGTTAATTAAGTATGTGTAGATGTCCAGTAAGCGTGATGTATGTTAATTAAGTTTGTGTAGATGTCCAGTAAGCTTGATGTATTTTAATTAAGTTTGTGTAGATGTCCAGTAAACTTGATGTATGTTAATTAAGTTTGCGTAGATGTCCAGTAATCTTGATGTATGTTAATTAAGTTTGCATAGATGTCCAGTAAACTTGATGTATGTTAATTAAGTTTGTGTAGATGTCCAGTAAGCTTGATGTATGCTAATTAAGTTTGTGTAGATGTCAAATATGCTTGATGTATGTTAATTAAGTTTGTGTAAATGTCCAGTAAACTTAATCTATGTTAATTAAGTTTGTGTAGATGTCCAGTAAGCTTGATGAATGTTAATTAAGTATGTGTATATGTCCAGTAAGCTTGATGTATGTTTATTAAGTTTGTGTAGATGTCCAGTAAGGGTGATGTATGTTAATTAAGTATGTGTAGATGTCCAGTAAGCTTGATGTATGTTAATTAACTTTGTGTAGATGTCCAGTAAACTTGATGTATGTTAATGAAGTTTGTGTAGATGTCCAGTAATCTTGATGTATGTTAATTAAGTTTGTGGAGATGTCCAGTAAGCTTGATGTATGTATGTGTAGATGTCCAGTAAGCTTGATGTATGTATGTGTAGATGTCAAGTAAGCTTGATGTATGTTAATTAAGTTTGTGTAGATGTCCAGTAAACTTGATGTATGTTAATTAAGTTTGTGTAGATGTACAGTAAGCTTGATGTATGTTAATTAAGTTTGTGTAGATGTCCAGTAAGCTTGATGTATTTTAATTAAGTTTGTGTAGATGTCCAGTAAGCTTGATGTATGTTAATTAAGTTTGTGTAGATGTCCAGTAAACTTGATGTATGTTAATTAAGTTTGTGTAGATGTCCCGTAATCTTGATGTATGTTAATTAAGTTTGTGTAGATGTCCAGTAATCTTGATGTATGTTAATTAAGTTTGTATAGATGTCCAGTAATCTTGATGTATGTTAATTAAGTTTGTGTAGATGTCCAGTAAGCTTGATGTATATTAATTAAGTTTGTGTAGATGTCCAGTGAGGATGCTGTATGTTAATTAAGTATGTGTAGATGTCCAGTAAGCTTGATATATGTTAATTAAGTTTGAATAGATGTCTAGTAAGCGTGATGTATGTTAATTAAATATGTGTTGATGTCCAGTAAGCGTGATGTATGCTAATTAAGTTTGTGTAGATGTCCAGTAAACTTGATGTATGTTAATTAAGTTTGTGTAGATGTGCAGTAAGCTTGATGTATGTTAATTAAGTTTGTGTAGATGTCCAGTAAGGTTGATGTATGTTAATTAAGTTTGTGTAGATGTCCAGTAATCTTGATGTATGTTAATTAAGTTTGTGTAGATGTCCAGTAATCTTGATGTATGCTAATTAAGTTTGTATAGATGTCCAGTAATCTTGATGTATGTTAATAAAGTTTACATGGATGTCCAGTAAGCTTGATGTATGTTAATTAAGTTTGTGTAGATGTCCAGTAAGCTTGATGTATGTTAATTAAGTTTGTGTAGATGTCCAGTAAACTTGATGTATGTTAATTAAGTATGTGTAGATGTCCAGAAATCTTGATGTATGTTTATTAAGTTTGTATAGATGTCCAGTAAGGGTGATGTATGCTAATTAAGTATGTGTAGATGTCCAGTAAGCTTGATGTATGTTAAATAAGTTTGTGTAGATGTCCAGTAAGCTTGATGTATGTATATGTAGATGTCCAGTAAGCTTGATGTATGTATGTGTAGATGTCCAGTAAGCTTAATGTATGTTAATTAAGTTTGTGTAGATGTCCAGTAAGCTTGTTGTATGTTAATTAAGTGTGTGTAGATGTCCAGTAAGCTTGATGTATGTATGTGTAGATGTCCAGTAAGCTTGATGTATGTTAATTAAGTTTGTGTTGATGTCCAGTAAGCTTGATGTATGTTAATTAAGTTTGTGTAGATGTCCAGTAAGCTTGATGTATGTTAATTAAGTTTGTGTAGATGTCCAGTAAGCTTGATGTATGTATGTGTAGATGTCCAGTAAGCTTGCTGTATGCATGTGTAGATGTCCAGTAAGCTTGATGTATGTTAATTAAGTTTGTGTAAATGTCCAGTAATCTTAATGTATGTTAATTAAGTTTGTGTAGATGTCCAGTGAGCTTGATGTATGTTAATTAAGTTTGTGTAGATGTCCAGTAAGCTTGATGTATGTTAATTAAGTATGTGTAGATGTCCAGTAAGCTTGATGTATGTTAATTAAGTTTGTATAGATGTCCAGTAAGCGTGATGTATGTTAATTAAGTATGTGTAGATGTCCAGTAAGCGTGATGTATGTTAATTAAGTTTGTGTAGATGTCCAGTAAACTTGATGTATGTTAATTAAGTTTGTGTAGATGTCCAGTAAGCTTGATGTATGCTAATTAAGTTTGTGTAGATGTCCAGTAAGCTTGATGTTTGTTAATTAAGTTTGTGCAGATGTCCAGTAAACTTAATGTATGTTAATTAAATTTGTATAGATGTCCAGTAAGCTTGATGAATGTTAATTAAGTTTGTGTAGATGTCCAGTAAACTTGATGTATGTTAATTAAGTATGTGTAGATGTCCAGTAATCTTGATGTATGTTTATTAAGTTTGTGTAGATGTCCAGTAAGGGTGATGTATGTTAATTAAGTATGTGTAGATGTCCAGTAAGCTTGATGTATGTATGTGTAGATGTCCAGTAAGCTTGATGTATGTTAATTAAGTGTGTGTAGATGTCCAGGAAGCTTGATGTATGTATGTGTAGATGTCCAGTAAGATTGATGTATGTATGTATAGATGTCCAGTAAGCTTGATGTATGTTAATTAAGTTTGTATAGATGTTCAGTAAGCTTGATGTATGTTAATTAAGTTTGTGTAGATGTCCAGTAAACTTGATGTATGTTAATTAAGTTTGTGTAGATGTCCAGTAAGCTTGATGCATATTAATTAAGTTTGTGTAGATGTCCAGTGAGCATGCTGTATGTTAATTAAGTATGTGTAGATGTCCAGTAAGCTTGATGTATGTTAATTAAGTTTGTGTAGATGTCCAGTAAGCGTGATGTATGTTAATTAAATATGTGTAGATGTCCAGTAAGCGTGATGTATGCTAATTAAGTTTGTGTAGATGTCCAGTAAACTTGATGTATGTTAATTAAGTTTTTGTAGACGTACATTAAGCTTGATGTATGTTAATTACGTTTGTGTAGATGTCCAGTAAACCTGATGTATGTTAATTAAGTTTGTGTAGATGTCCAGTAAGCTTGATGTATATTAATTAAGTTTGTGTAGATGTCCAGTACACTTGATGTATGTTAATTAAGTTTGTGTAGATGTCCAGTACACTTAATGTATGTTAATTAAGTTTGTGTAGATGTCCAGTAATCCTGATGTATGTTAATTGAGTTTGTATAGATGTCCAGTAAGCTTGATGTATGTTAATTAAGTTTGTGTAGATGTCCAGTAAGCTTGATGTATGCTAATTCAGTTTGTGTAGATGTCCAATACACTTGATGTATGTTAATTAAGTTTGTGTAGATGTCAAATAAGCTTGATGTATGTTAAATAAGTTTGTGTAGATGTCCAGTAAGCGTGATGTATGTTGATTAAGTTTGTGTCGATGTCCAGTAAGCTTGATGTATGTTAATTAAGTTTGTGTAGATATCCAGTAAGCTTGATGTATGTTCATTAAGTTTGTGTAGAAGTCCAGTAAGCGTGATGTATGTTAATGAAGTATGTGTAGATGTCCAGTAAGCTTGATGTATGTATGTGTAGATGTCCAGTAAGCTTGATGTATGTATGTGTAGATGTCCAGTAAGCGTTATGTATGTTAATTAAGTATGTGTAGATGTCCAGTAAGCTTGATGTATGTATGTGTAGATGTCCAGTAAGGTTGATGCATGTATGTGTAGATGTCCAGTAAGCTTAATGTATGTTAATTAAGTTTGTGCAGATGTCCAGTAAGCTTGTTGTATGTTTATTAAGTTTGTGTAGATGTCCAGTAAGCTTGATGTATGTATGTGTAGATGTCTAGAAAGCTTGATGTATGTTAATTAAGTTTGTGTAGATGTCCAGTAAACTTGATGTATGTTAATTAAGTTTGTGTAGATGTCCAGTAAGCTTGATGTATATTCATTAAGTATGTGTAGATGTCCAGTAAGCTTGATGTATGTTAATTAAGTTTGTATAGATGTTCAGTAAGCGTGATGTATGTTAATTAAGTATGTGTAGATGTCCGGTAAGCGTGATGTATGTTAATTAAGTTTGTGTAGATGTTTAGTAAGCTTGATGTATGTTAATTAAGTTTGTGTAGATGTCCAGTAAACTTGATGTATGTTAATTAAGTTTGTGTAGATGTCCAGTAAGCTTGATGTATTTTAATTAAGTTTGTGTAGATGTCCAGTAAACTTGATGTATGTTAATTAAGTTTGCGTAGATGTCCAGTAATCTTGATGTATGTTAATTAAGTTTGTATAGATGTCCAGTAAACTTGATGTATGTTAATTAAGTTTGTGTAGATGTCCAGTAAGCTTGATGTATGCTAATTAAGTTTGTGTAGATGTCAAATATGCTCGATGTATGTTAATTAAGTTTGTGTAAATGTCCAGTAAACTTAATCTATGTTAATTAAGTTTGTGTAGATGTCCAGTAAGCTTGATGAATGTTAATTAAGTATGTGTATATGTCCAGTAAGCTTGATGTATGTTTATTAAGTTTGTGTAGATGTCCAGTAAGGGTGATGTATGTTAATTAAGTATGTGTAGATGTCCAGTAAGCTTGATGTATGTTAATTAACTTTGTGTAGATGTCCAGTAAACTTGATGTATGTTAATGAAGTTTGTGTAGATGTCCAGTAATCTTGATGTATGTTAATTAAGTTTGTGGAGATGTCCAGTAAGCTTGATGTATGTATGTGTAGATGTCCAGTAAGCTTGATGTATGTATGTGTAGATGTCAAGTAAGCTTGATGTATGTTAATTAAGTTTGTGTAGATGTCCAGTAAACTTGATGTATGTTAATTAAGTTTGTGTAGATGTACAGTAAGCTTGATGTATGTTAATTAAGTTTGTGTAGATGTCCAGTAAGCTTGATGTATTTTAATTAAGTTTGTGTAGATGTCCAGTAAGCTTGATGTATGTTAATTAAGTTTGTGTAGATGTCCAGTAAACTTGATGTATGTTAATTAAGTTTGTGTAGATGTCCCGTAATCTTGATGTATGTTAATTAAGTTTGTGTAGATGTCCAGTAATCTTGATGTATGTTAATTAAGTTTGTATAGATGTCCAGTAATCTTGATGTATGTTAATTAAGTTTGCATGGATGTCCAGTAAACTTGATGTATGTTAATTAAGTATGTGTAGATGTCCAGTAAGCTTGATGTATGTTAATTAAGTTTGTGTAGATGTCCAGTAAACTTGATGTATGTTAATTAAGTATGTGTAGATGTCCAGAAATCTTGATGTATGTTTATTAAGTTTGTGTAGATGTCCAGTAAGGGTGATGTATGTTAATTAAGTATGTGTAGATGTCCAGTAAGCTTAATGTATGTTAAATAAGTTTGTGTAGATGTCCAGTAAGCTTGATGTATGTATGTGTAGATGTCCAGTAAGCTTAATATATGTTAATTAAGTTTGTGTAGATGTCCAGTAAGCTTGTTGTATGTTAATTAAGTGTGTGTAGATGTCCAGTAAGCTTGATGTATGTATGTGTAGATGTCCAGTAAGCTTAATGTATGTTAATTAAGTTTGTGTAGATGTCCAGTAAGCTTGATGTATGTTAGTTAAGTTTGTGTAGATGTCCAGTAAGCGTGATGTATGTTAATGAAGTATGTTTAGATGTCCAGTAAGCTTGATGTATGTATGTGTAGATGTCCAGTAAGCTTGATGTATGTATGTGTAGATGTCCAGTAAGCGTGATGTATGTTAATTAAGTATGTGTAGATGTCCAGTAAGCTTGATGTATGTATGTGTAGATGTCCAGTAAGCTTGATGCATGTATGTGTAGATGTCCAGTAAGCTTAATGTATGTTAATTAAGTTTGTGTAGATGTCCAGTAAGCGTGTTGTATGTTTATTAAATTTGTGTAGATGTCCAGTGAGCTTGATGTATGTATGTGTGGATGTCTAGAAAGCTTGATGTATGTTAATTAAGTTTGTGTAGATGTCCAGTAAACTTGATGTATGATAATTAAGTTTGTGTAGATGTGCAGTAAGCGTGATGTATGTTCATTAAGTTTGTGTAGATGTCCAGTAAGCTTGATGTATGTTAATTAAGTTTGTATAGATGTCCAGTAAGCGTGATGTATGTTAATTAAGTATGTGTAGATGTCCCGTAATCTTGATGTATGTTAATTAAGTTTGTGTAGATGTCCAGTAATCTTGATGTATGTTAATTAAGTTTGTATAGATGTCCAGTAATCTTGATGTATGTTAATTAAGTTTGCATGGATGTCCAGTAAACTTGATGTATGTTAATTAAGTATGTGTAGATGTCCAGTAAGCTTGATGTATGTTAATTAAGTTTGTGTAGATGTCCAGTAAACTTGATGTATGTTAATTAAGTATGTGTAGATGTCCAGAAATCTTGAAGTATGTTTATTAAGTTTGTGTAGATGTCCAGTAAGGGTGATGTATGTTAATTAAGTATGTGTAGATGTCCAGTAAGCTTAATGTATGTTAAATAAGTTTGTGTAGATGTCCAGTAAGCTTGATGTATGTATGTGTAGATGTCCAGTAAGCTTGATGTATGTATGTGTAGATGTCCAGTAAGCTTAATATATGTTAATTAAGTTTGTGTAGATGTCCAGTAAGCTTGTTGTATGTTAATTAAGTGTGTGTAGATGTCCAGTAAGCTTGATGTATGTATGTGTAGATGTCCAGTAAGCTTAATGTATGTTAATTAAGTTTGTGTAGATGTCCAGTAAGCTTGATGTATGTTAGTTAAGTTTGTGTAGATGTCCAGTAAGCGTGATGTATGTTAATGAAGTATGTTTAGATGTCCAGTAAGCTTGATGTATGTATGTGTAGATGTCCAGTAAGCTTGATGTATGTATGTGTAGATGTCCAGTAAGCGTGATGTATGTTAATTAAGTATGTGTAGATGTCCAGTAAGCTTGATGTATGTATGTGTAGATGTCCAGTAAGCTTGATGCATGTATGTGTAGATGTCCAGTAAGCTTAATGTATGTTAATTAAGTTTGTGTAGATGTCCAGTAAGCGTGTTGTATGTTTATTAAATTTGTGTAGATGTCCAGTGAGCTTGATGTATGTATGTGTGGATGTCTAGAAAGCTTGATGTATGTTAATTAAGTTTGTGTAGATGTCCAGTAAACTTGATGTATGTTAATTAAGTTTGTGTAGATGTGCAGTAAGCGTGATGTATGTTCATTAAGTTTGTGTAGATGTCCAGTAAGCTTGATGTATGTTAATTAAGTTTGTATAGATGTCCAGTAAGCGTGATGTATGTTAATTAAGTATGTGTAGATGTCCAGGAAGCTTGATGTATGTTAATTAAGTTTGTGTAGATGTCCAGTAAACTTTATGTATGTTAATTAAGTTTGTGTAGATATCAAGTAATCTTAATGTATGTTAATTAAGTTTGCATGGATGTCCAGTAAGGGTGATGTATGTTAATTAAGTATGTGTAGATGTCCAGTAATCTTGATGTATGTTAATTAAGTTTGTGTAGATGTCCAGTAAGCTTGATGTATGTTAATTAAGTTTGTGTAGATGTCCAGTAAACTTGATGTATGTTAATTAAGTTTGTGTAGATGTCCAGTAAGCTTGATGTATTTTAATTAAGTTTGTGTAGATGTCGAGTAAGCTTGATGTATGCTAATTAAGTTTGTGTAGATGTCCAATAAACTTGATGTATGTTAATTAAGTTTGTGTAGATGTCAAATAAGCTTGATGTATGTTAAATAAGTTTGTGTAGATGTCCAGTAAGCGTGATGTATGTTGATTAAGTTTGTGTCGATGTCCAGTAAGCTTGATGTATGTTAATTAAGTTTGTGTAGATATCCAGTAAGCTTGATGTATGTTCATTAAGTTTGTGTAGAAGTCCAGTAAGCGTGATGTATGTTAATGAAGTATGTGTAGATGTCCAGTAAGCTTGATGTATGTATGTGTAGATGTCCAGTAAGCTTGATGTATGTATGTGTAGATGTCCAGTAAGCGTTATGTATGTTAATTAAGTATGTGTAGATGTCCAGTAAGCTTGATGTATGTATGTGTAGATGTCCAGTAAGCTTGATGCATGTATGTGTAGATGTCCAGTAAGCTTAATGTATGTTAATTAAGTTTGTGCAGATGTCCAGTAAGCTTGTTGTATGTTTATTAAGTTTGTGTAGATGTCCAGTAAGCTTGATGTATGTATGTGTAGATGTCTAGAAAGCTTGATGTATGTTAATTAAGTTTGTGTAGATGTCCAGTAAACTTGATGTATGTTAATTAAGTTTGTGTAGATGTCCAGTAAGCTTGATGTATATTCATTAAGTATGTGTTGATGTCCAGTAAGCTTGATGTATGTTAATTAAGTTTGTATAGATGTTCAGTAAGCGTGATGTATGTTAATTAAGTATGTGTAGATGTCCAGTAAGCGTGATGTATGTTAATTAAGTTTGTGTAGATGTCCAGTAAGCTTGATGTATTTTAATTAAGTTTGTGTAGATGTCCAGTAAACTTGATGTATGTTAATTAAGTTTGCGTAGATGTCCAGTAATCTTGATGTATGTTAATTAAGTTTGCATAGATGTCCAGTAAACTTGATGTATGTTAATTAAGTTTGTGTAGATGTCCAGTAAGCTTGATGTATGCTAATTAAGTTTGTGTAGATGTCAAATATGCTTGATGTATGTTAATTAAGTTTGTGTAAATGTCCAGTAAACTTAATCTATGTTAATTAAGTTTGTGTAGATGTCCAGTAAGCTTGATGAATGTTAATTAAGTATGTGTATATGTCCAGTAAGCTTGATGTATGTTTATTAAGTTTGTGTAGATGTCCAGTAAGGGTGATGTATGTTAATTAAGTATGTGTAGATGTCCAGTAAGCTTGATGTATGTTAATTAACTTTGTGTAGATGTCCAGTAAACTTGATGTATGTTAATGAAGTTTGTGTAGATGTCCAGTAATCTTGATGTATGTTAATTAAGTTTGTGGAGATGTCCAGTAAGCTTGATGTATGTATGTGTAGATGTCCAGTAAGCTTGATGTATGTATGTGTAGATGTCAAGTAAGCTTGATGTATGTTAATTAAGTTTGTGTAGATGTCCAGTAAACTTGATGTATGTTAATTAAGTTTGTGTAGATGTACAGTAAGCTTGATGTATGTTAATTAAGTTTGTGTAGATGTCCAGTAAGCTTGATGTATTTTAATTAAGTTTGTGTAGATGTCCAGTAAGCTTGATGTATGTTAATTAAGTTTGTGTAGATGTCCAGTAAACTTGATGTATGTTAATTAAGTTTGTGTAGATGTCCCGTAATCTTGATGTATGTTAATTAAGTTTGTGTAGATGTCCAGTAATCTTGATGTATGTTAATTAAGTTTGTATAGATGTCCAGTAATCTTGATGTATGTTAATTACGTTTGCATGGATGTCCAGTAAACTTGATGTATGTTAATTAAGTATGTGTAGATGTCCAGTAAGCTTGATGTATGTTAATTAAGTTTGTGTAGATGTCCAGTAAACTTGATGTATGTTAATTAAGTATGTGTAGATGTCCAGAAATCTTGATGTATGTTTATTAAGTTTGTGTAGATGTCCAGTAAGGGTGATGTATGTTAATTAAGTATGTGTAGATGTCCAGTAAGCTTAATGTATGTTAAATAAGTTTGTGTAGATGTCCAGTAAGCTTGATGTATGTATGTGTAGATGTCCAGTAAGCTTGATGTATGTATGTGTAGATGTCCAGTAAGCTTAATGTATGTTAATTAAGTTTGTGTAGATGTCCAGTAAGCTTGTTGTATGTTAATTAAGTGTGTGTAGATGTCCAGTAAGCTTGATGTATGTATGTGTAGATGTCCAGTAAGCTTAATGTATGTTAATTAAGTTTGTGTAGATGTCCAGTAAGCTTGATGTATGTTAGTTAAGTTTGTGTAGATGTCCAGTAAGCGTGATGTATGTTAATGAAGTATGTTTAGATGTCCAGTAAGCTTGATGTATGTATGTGTAGATGTCCAGTAAGCTTGATGTATGTATGTGTAGATGTCCAGTAAGCGTGATGTATGTTAATTAAGTATGTGTAGATGTCCAGTAAGCTTGATGTATGTATGTGTAGATGTCCAGTAAGCTTGATGCATGTATGTGTAGATGTCCAGTAAGCTTAATGTATGTTAATTAAGTTTGTGTAGATGTCCAGTAAGCGTGTTGTATGTTTATTAAATTTGTGTAGATGTCCAGTGAGCTTGATGTATGTATGTGTGGATGTCTAGAAAGCTTGATGTATGTTAATTAAGTTTGTGTAGATGTCCAGTAAACTTGATGTATGTTAATTAAGTTTGTGTAGATGTGCAGTAAGCGTGATGTATGTTCATTAAGTTTGTGTAGATGTCCAGTAAGCTTGATGTATGTTAATTAAGTTTGTATAGATGTCCAGTAAGCGTGATGTATGTTAATTAAGTATGTGTAGATGTCCAGGAAGCTTGATGTATGTTAATTAAGTTTGTGTAGATGTCCAGTAAACTTTATGTATGTTAATTAAGTTTGTGTAGATATCAAGTAATCTTAATGTATGTTAATTAAGTTTGCATGGATGTCCAGTAAGGGTGATGTATGTTAATTAAGTATGTGTAGATGTCCAGTAATCTTGATGTATGTTAATTAAGTTTGTGTAGATGTCCAGTAAGCTTGATGTATGTTAATTAAGTTTGTGTAGATGTCCAGTAAACTTGATGTAGGTTAATTAAGTTTGTGTAGATGTCCAGTAAGCTTGATGTATTTTAATTAAGTTTGTGTAGATGTCCAGTAAGCTTGATGTATGCTAATTAAGTTTGTGTAGATGTCCAATAAACTTGATGTATGTTAATTAAGTTTGTGTAGATGTCAAATAAGCTTGATGTATGTTAAATAAGTTTGTGTAGATGTCCAGTAAGCGTGATGTATGTTGATTAAGTTTGTGTCGATGTCCAGTAAGCTTGATGTATGTTAATTAAGTTTGTGTAGATATCCAGTAAGCTTGATGTATGTTCATTAAGTTTGTGTAGAAGTCCAGTAAGCGTGATGTATGTTAATGAAGTATGTGTAGATGTCCAGTAAGCTTGATGTATGTATGTGTAGATGTCCAGTAAGCTTGATGTATGTATGTGTAGATGTCCAGTAAGCGTTATGTATGTTAATTAAGTATGTGTAGATGTCCAGTAAGCTTGATGTATGTATGTGTAGATGTCCAGTAAGCTTGATGCATGTATGTGTAGATGTCCAGTAAGCTTAATGTATGTTAATTAAGTTTGTGCAGATGTCCAGTAAGCTTGTTGTATGTTTATTAAGTTTGTGTAGATGTCCAGTAAGCTTGATGTATGTATGTGTAGATGTCTAGAAAGCTTGATGTATGTTAATTAAGTTTGTGTAGATGTCCAGTAAACTTGATGTATGTTAATTAAGTTTGTGTAGATGTCCAGTAAGCTTGATGTATATTCATTAAGTATGTGTAGATGTCCAGTAAGCTTGATGAATGTTAATTAAGTTTGTATAGATGTTCAGTAAGCGTGATGTATGTTAATTAAGTATGTGTAGATGTCCAGTAAGCGTGATGTATGTTAATTAAGTTTGTGTAGATGTCCAGTAAGCTTGATGAATTTTAATTAAGTTTGTGTAGATGTCCAGTAAACTTGATGTATGTTAATTAAGTTTGCGTAGATGTCCAGTAATCTTGATGTATGTTAATTAAGTTTGCATAGATGTCCAGTAAACTTGATGTATGTTAATTAAGTTTGTGTAGATGTCCAGTAAGCTTGATGTATGCTAATTAAGTTTGTGTAGATGTCAAATATGCTTGATGTATGTTAATTAAGTTTGTGTAAATGTCCAGTAAACTTAATCTATGTTAATTAAGTTTGTGTAGATGTCCAGTAAGCTTGATGAATGTTAATTAAGTATGTGTATATGTCCAGTAAGCTTGATGTATGTTTATCAAGTTTGTGTAGATGTCCAGTAAGGGTGATGTATGTTAATTAAGTATGTGTAGATGTCCAGTAAGCTTGATGTATGTTAATTAACTTTGTGTAGATGTCCAGTAAACTTGATGTATGTTAATGAAGTTTGTGTAGATGTCCAGTAATCTTGATGTATGTTAATTAAGTTTGTGGAGATGTCCAGTAAGCTTGATGTATGTATGTGTAGATGTCCAGTAAGCTTGATGTATGTATGTGTAGATGTCAAGTAAGCTTGATGTATGTTAATTAAGTTTGTGTAGATGTCCAGTAAACTTGATGTATGTTAATTAAGTTTGTGTAGATGTACAGTAAGCTTGATGTATGTTAATTAAGTTTGTGTAGATGTCCAGTAAGCTTGATGTATTTTAATTAAGTTTGTGTAGATGTCCAGTAAGCTTGATGTATGTTAATTAAGTTTGTGTAGATGTCCAGTAAACTTGATGTATGTTAATTAAGTTTGTGTAGATGTCCCGTAATCTTGATGTATGTTAATTAAGTTTGTGTAGATGTCCAGTAATCTTGATGTATGTTAATTAAGTTTGTATAGATGTCCAGTAATCTTGATGTATGTTAATTACGTTTGCATGGATGTCCAGTAAACTTGATGTATGTTAATTAAGTATGTGTAGATGTCCAGTAAGCTTGATGTATGTTAATTAAGTTTGTGTAGATGTCCAGTAAACTTGATGTATGTTAATTAAGTATGTGTAGATGTCCAGAAATCTTGATGTATGTTTATTAAGTTTGTGTAGATGTCCAGTAAGGGTGATGTATGTTAATTAAGTATGTGTAGATGTCCAGTAAGCTTAATGTATGTTAAATAAGTTTGTGTAGATGTCCAGTAAGCTTGATGTATGTATGTGTAGATGTCCAGTAAGCTTGATGTATGTATGTGTAGATGTCCAGTAAGCTTAATGTATGTTAATTAAGTTTGTGTAGATGTCCAGTAAGCTTGTTGTATGTTAATTAAGTGTGTGTAGATGTCCAGTAAGCTTGATGTATGTATGTGTAGATGTCCAGTAAGCTTAATGTATGTTAATTAAGTTTGTGTAGATGTCCAGTAAGCTTGATGTATGTTAGTTAAGTTTGTGTAGATGTCCAGTAAGCGTGATGTATGTTAATGAAGTATGTTTAGATGTCCAGTAAGCATGATGTATGTATGTGTAGATGTCCAGTAAGCTTGATGTATGTATGTGTAGATGTCCAGTAAGCGTGATGTATGTTAATTAAGTATGTGTAGATGTCCAGTAAGCTTGATGTATGTATGTGTAGATGTCCAGTAAGCTTGATGCATGTATGTGTAGATGTCCAGTAAGCTTAATGTATGTTAATTAAGTTTGTGTAGATGTCCAGTAAGCGTATTGTATGTTTATTAAATTTGTGTAGATGTCCAGTGAGCTTGATGTATGTATGTGTGGATGTCTAGAAAGCTTGATGTATGTTAATTAAGTTTGTGTAGATGTCCAGTAAACTTGATGTATGTTAATTAAGTTTGTGTAGATGTGCAGTAAGCGTGATGTATGTTCATTAAGTTTGTGTAGATGTCCAGTAAGCTTGATGTATGTTAATTAAGTTTGTATAGATGTCCAGTAAGCGTGATGTATGTTAATTAAGTATGTGTAGATGTCCAGTAAGCTTGATGTATGTTAATTAAGTTTGTGTAGATGTCCAGTAAACTTTATGTATGTTAATTAAGTTTGTGTAGATATCAAGTAATCTTAATGTATGTTAATTAAGTTTGCATGGATGTCCAGTAAGGGTGATGTATGTTAATTAAGTATGTGTAGATGTCCAGTAATCTTGATGTATGTTAATTAAGTTTGTGTAGATGTCCAGTAAGCTTGATGTATGTTAATTAAGTTTGTGTTGATGTCCAGTAAACTTGATGTATGTTAATTAAGTTTGTGTAGATGTCCAGTAAGCTTGATGTATTTTAATTAAGTTTGTGTAGATGTCCAGTAAGCTTGATGTATGCTAATTAAGTTTGTGTAGATGTCCAATAAACTTGTTGTATGTTAATTAAGTTTGTGTAGATGTCAAATAAGCTTGATGTATGTTAAATAAGTTTGTGTAGATGTCCAGTAAGCGTGATGTATGTTGATTAAGTTTGTGTAGATGTCCAGTAAGCTTGATGTATGTTAATTAAGTTTGTGTAGATATCCAGTAAGCTTGATGTATGTTCATTAAGTTAGTGTAGATGTCCAGTAATCTTGATGTATGTTAATGAAGTATGTGTAGATGTCCAGTAAGCTTGATATATGTATGTGTAGATGTCCAGTAAGCTTGATGTATGTATGTGTAGATGTCCAGTAAGCGTGATGTATGTTAATTAAGTATGTGTAGATGTCCAGTAAGCTTGATGTATGTATGTGTAGATGTCCAGTAAGCTTGATGCATGTATGTGTAGATGTCCAGTAAGCTTAATGTATGTTAATTAAGTTTGTGTAGATGTCCAGTAAGCTTGTTGTATGTTTATTAAGTTTGAGTAGAGGTCCAGTAAGCTTGATGTATGTATGTGTAGATGTCTAGAAAGCTTGATGTATGTTAATTAAGTTTGTGTAGATGTCCAGTAAACTTGATGTATGTTAATTAAGTTTGTGTAGATGTCCAGTAAGCGTGATGTATGTTCATTAAGTATGTGTAGATGTCCAGTAAGCTTGATGTATGTTAATTAAGTTTGTATAGATGTCCAGTAAGCATGATGTATGTTAATTATGTATGTGTAGATGTCCAGTAAGCGTGATGTATGTTAATTAAGTTTGTGTAGATGTCCAGTAAGCTTGATGTATTTTAATTAAGTTTGTGTA
Organism: Bathymodiolus brooksi; assembly: GCA_963680875.1. Classification (NCBI taxonomy): domain Eukaryota; kingdom Metazoa; phylum Mollusca; class Bivalvia; order Mytilida; family Modiolidae; genus Bathymodiolus; species Bathymodiolus brooksi. The sequence continues at coordinate 20,083,951 of OY804578.1, read as the reverse complement.
GATGTCCAGTAAACTTGATGTATGTTAATTAAGTTTGCGTAGATGTCCAATAATCTTGATGTATGTTAATTAAGTTTGTATAGATGTCCAGTAAACTTGATGTATGTTAATTAAGTTTGTGTAGATGTCCAGTAAGCTTGATGTATGCTAATTAAGTTTGTGTAGATGTCAAATATGCTTGATGTATGTTAATTAAGTTTGTGTAAATGTCCAGTAAACTTAATCTATGTTAATTAAGTTTGTGTAGATGTCCAGTAAGCTTGATGAATGTTAATTAAGTATGTGTATATGTCCAGTAAGCTTGATGTATGTTTATTAAGTTTGTGTAGATGTCCAGTAAGGGTGATGTATGTTAATTAAGTATGTGTAGATGTCCAGTAAGCTTGATGTATGTTAATTAACTTTGTGTAGATGTCCAGTAAACTTGATGTATGTTAATTAAGTTTGTGTAGATGTCCAGTAAACTTGATGTATGTTAATTAAGTTTGTGTAGATGTACAGTAAGCTTGATGTATGTTAATTAAGTTTGTGTAGATGTCCAGTAAGCTTGATGTATTTTAATTAAGTTTGTGTAGATGTCCAGTAAGCTTGATGTATGTTAATTAAGTTTGTGTAGATGTCCAGTAAACTTGATGTATGTTAATTAAGTTTGTGTAGATGTCCCGTAATCTTGTTGTATGTTAATTAAGTTTGTGTAGATGTCCAGTAATCTTGATGTATGTTAATTAAGTTTGTATAGATGTCCAGTAATCTTGATGTATGTTAATTAAGTTTGCATGGATGTCCAGTAAACTTGATGTATGTTAATTAAGTATGTGTAGATGTCCAGTAAGCTTGATGTATGTTAATTAAGTTTGTGTAGATGTCCAGTAAACTTGATGTATGTTAATTAAGTATGTGTAGATGTCCAGAAATCTTGATGTATGTTTATTAAGTTTGTGTAGATGTCCAGTAAGGGTGATGTATGTTAATTAAGTATGTGTAGATGTCCAGTAAGCTTAATGTATGTTAAATAAGTTTGTGTAGATGTCCAGTAAGCTTGATGTATGTATGTGTAGATGTCCAGTAAGCTTGATGTATGTATGTGTAGATGTCCAGTAAGCTTAATGTATGTTAATTAAGTTTGTGTAGATGTCCAGTAAGCTTGTTGTATGTTAATTAAGTGTGTGTAGATGTCCAGTAAGCTTGATGTATGTATGTGTAGATGTCCAGTAAGCTTAATGTATGTTAATTAAGTTTGTGTAGATGTCCAGTAAGCTTGATGTATGTTAGTTAAGTTTGTGTAGATGTCCAGTAAGCGTGATGTATGTTAATGAAGTATGTTTAGATGTCCAGTAAGCTTGATGTATGTATGTGTAGATGTCCAGTAAGCTTGATGTATGTATGTGTAGATGTCCAGTAAGCGTGATGTATGTTAATTAAGTATGTGTAGATGTCCAGTAAGCTTGATGTATGTATGTGTAGATGTCCAGTAAGCTTGATGCATGTATGTGTAGATGTCCAGTAAGCTTAATGTATGTTAATTAAGTTTGTGTAGATGTCCAGTAAGCGTGTTGTATGTTTATTAAATTTGTATAGATGTCCAGTGAGCTTGATGTATGTATGTGTGGATGTCTAGAAAGCTTGATGTATGTTAATTAAGTTTGTGTAGATGTCCAGTAAACTTGATGTATGTTAATTAAGTTTGTGTAGATGTGCAGTAAGCGTGATGTATGTTCATTAAGTTTGTGTAGATGTCCAGTAAGCTTGATGTATGTTAATTAAGTTTGTATAGATGTCCAGTAAGCGTGATGTATGTTAATTAAGTATGTGTAGATGTCCAGTAAGCTTGATGTATGTTAATTAAGTTTGTGTAGATGTCCAGTAAACTTTATGTATGTTAATTAAGTTTGTGTAGATATCAAGTAATCTTAATGTATGTTAATTAAGTTTGCATGGATGTCCAGTAAGGGTGATGTATGTTAATTAAGTATGTGTAGATGTCCAGTAATCTTGATGTATGTTAATTAAGTTTGTGTAGATGTCCAGTAAGCTTGATGTATGTTAATTAAGTTTGTGTTGATGTCCAGTAAACTTGATGTATGTTAATTAAGTTTGTGTAGATGTCCAGTAAGCTTGATGTATTTTAATTAAGTTTGTGTAGATGTCCAGTAAGCTTGATGTATGCTAATTAAGTTTGTGTAGATGTCCAATAAACTTGTTGTATGTTAATTAAGTTTGTGTAGATGTCAAATAAGCTTGATGTATGTTAAATAAGTTTGTGTAGATGTCCAGTAAGCGTGATGTATGTTGATTAAGTTTGTGTAGATGTCCAGTAAGCTTGATGTATGTTAATTAAGTTTGTGTAGATATCCAGTAAGCTTGATGTATGTTCATTAAGTTAGTGTAGATGTCCAGTAATCTTGATGTATGTTAATGAAGTATGTGTAGATGTCCAGTAAGCTTGATGTATGTATGTGTAGATGTCCAGTAAGCTTGATGTATGTATGTGTAGATGTCCAGTAAGCGTGATGTATGTTAATTAAGTATGTGTAGATGTCCAGTAAGCTTGATGTATGTATGTGTAGATGTCCAGTAAGCTTGATGCATGTATGTGTAGATGTCCAGTAAGCTTAATGTATGTTAATTAAGTTTGTGTAGATGTCCAGTAAGCTTGTTGTATGTTTATTAAGTTTGAGTAGAGGTCCAGTAAGCTTGATGTATGTATGTGTAGATGTCTAGAAAGCTTGATGTATGTTAATTAAGTTTGTGTAGATGTCCAGTAAACTTGATGTATGTTAATTAAGTTTGTGTAGATGTCCAGTAAGCGTGATGTATGTTCATTAAGTATGTGTAGATGTCCAGTAAGCTTGATGTATGTTAATTAAGTTTGTGTAGATGTCCAGTAAGCATGATGTATGTTAATTATGTATGTGTAGATGTCCAGTAAACTTGATGTATGTTAATTAAGTTTGTGTAGATGTCTAGTAAGCTTGATGTATGTTAATTAAGTTTGTGTAGATGTCCAGTAAACTTGGTGTATGTTAATTAAGTTTGTGTAGATGTCCAGTAAGCTTGATGTATTTTAATTAAGTTTGTGTAGATGTCCAGTAATCTTGATGTATGTTAATTAAGTTTGTGTAGATGTCCAGTAATCTTGATGTATGTTAATTAAGTTTGTATAGATGTCCAGTAAACGTGATGTATGTTAATTAAGTTTGTGTAGATGTCCAGTAAGCTTGATGTATGCTAATTAAGTTTGTGTAGATGTCAAATATGCTTGATGTATGTTAATTAAGTTTGTGTACATGTCCAGTAAACTTAATCTATGTTAATTAAGTTTGTGTAGATGTCCAGTAAGCTTGATGTATGTTTATTAAGTTTGTGTAGATGTCCAGTAATGGTGATGTATGTTAATTAAGTATGTGTAGATGTCCAGTAAGCTTGATGTATGTTAATTAAGTTTGTGTAGATGTCCAGTAAGCTTGATGTATGTTAATGAAGTTTGTGTAGATGTCCAGTAAGCTTGATGTATGTTAATTAAATTTGTGGAGATGTCCAGTAAGCTTGATGTATGTATGTGTAGATGTCCAGTAAGCTTGATGTATGTTAATTAAGTTTGTGTAGATGTCCAGTAAACTTGATGTATGTTAATTAAGTTTGTGTAGATGTCCAGTAAGCTTGATGTATGTTAATTAAGTTTGTGTAGATGTCCAGGAAGCTTGATGTATGTTAATTCAGTTTGTGTAGATGTCCAGTAAACGTGATGTATGTTAATTAAGTTTGTGTAGATGTCCAGTAAACTTGATGTATGTTAATTAAGTTTGTGTAGATGTCCAGTAATCTTGATGTATGTTAATTAAGTTTGTGTAGATGTTCAGTAATCTTGATGTATGTTAATTAAGTTTGTATAGATGTCCAGTAATCTTGATGTATGTTGATTAAGTTTGCATGGATGTCCAGTAAACTTGATGTATGTTAATTAAGTATGTGTAGATGTCCAGTAAGCGTGATGTATGTTAATTAAGTATGTGTAGATGTCCAGTAAGCTTGATGCATGTTAATTAAGTTTGTATAGATGTCCAGTAAGCGTGATGTATGTTAATTAAGTATGTGTAGATGTCTAGTAATCTTGATGTATGTTAATTAAGTTTGTGTAGATGTCTATTAAGCTTGATGTATGTTAATTAAGTTTGTATAGATGTCCAGTAAACTTGATGTACGTTAATTAAGTTTGTGTAGATGTCCAGTAAGCTTGATGTATTTTAATTAAGTTTGTGTAGATGTCCAGTAAACTTGATGTATGTTAATTAAGTTTGTGTAGATGTCCAGTAATCTTGATGTATGTTAATTAAGTTTGTATAGATGTCCAGTAAACTTGATGTATGTTAATTAAGTTTGTGTAGATGTCCAGTAATCTTGATGTATGTTAATTAAGTTTGTGTAGATGTTCAGTAATCTTGATGTATGTTAATTAAGTTTGTATAGATGTCCAGTAATCTTGATGTATGTTAATTAAGTTTGCATGGATGTCCAGTAAACTTGATGTATGTTAATTAAGTATGTGTAGATGTCCAGTAAGCGTGATGTATGTTAATTAAGTATGTGTAGATGTCCAGTAAGCTTGATGCATGTTAATTAAGTTTGTATTGATGTCCAGTAAGCGTGATGTATGTTAATTAAGTATATGTAGATGTCTAGTAATCTTGATGTATGTTAATTAAGTTTGTATAGATGTCCAGTAAACGTGATGTATGTTAATTAAGTTTGTGTAGATGTCCAGTAAGCTTGATGTATGCTAATTAAGTTTGTGTAGATGTCAAATATGCTTGATGTATGTTAATTAAGTTTGTGTACATGTCCAGTAAACTTAATCTATGTTAATTAAGTTTGTGTAGATGTCCAGTAAGCTTGATGAATGTTAATTAAGTATGTGTATATGTCCAGTAAGCTTGATGTATGTTTATTAAGTTTGTGTAGATGTCCAGTAATGGTGATGTATGTTAATTAAGTATGTGTAGATGTCCAGTAAGCTTGATGTATGTTAATTAAGTTTGTGTAGATGTCCAGTAAGCTTGATGTATGTTAATGAAGTTTGTGTAGATGTCCAGTAAGCTTGATGTATGTTAATTAAATTTGTGGAGATGTCCAGTAAGCTTGATGTATGTATGTGTAGATGTCCAGTAAGCTTGATGTATGTTAATTAAGTTTGTGTAGATGTCCAGTAAACTTGATGTATGTTAATTAAGTTTGTGTAGATGTCCAGTAAGCTTGATGTATGTTAATTAAGTTTGTGTAGATGTCCAGGAAGCTTGATGTATGTTAATTCAGTTTGTGTAGATGTCCAGTAAACGTGATGTATGTTAATTAAGTTTGTGTAGATGTCCAGTAAACTTGATGTATGTTAATTAAGTTTGTGTAGATGTCCAGTAATCTTGATGTATGTTAATTAAGTTTGTGTAGATGTTCAGTAATCTTGATGTATGTTAATTAAGTTTGTATAGATGTCCAGTAATCTTGATGTATGTTGATTAAGTTTGCATGGATGTCCAGTAAACTTGATGTATGTTAATTAAGTATGTGTAGATGTCCAGTAAGCGTGATGTATGTTAATTAAGTATGTGTAGATGTCCAGTAAGCTTGATGCATGTTAATTAAGTTTGTATAGATGTCCAGTAAGCGTGATGTATGTTAATTAAGTATGTGTAGATGTCTAGTAATCTTGATGTATGTTAATTAAGTTTGTGTAGATGTCTATTAAGCTTGATGTATGTTAATTAAGTTTGTATAGATGTCCAGTAAACTTGATGTACGTTAATTAAGTTTGTGTAGATGTCCAGTAAGCTTGATGTATTTTAATTAAGTTTGTGTAGATGTCCAGTAAACTTGATGTATGTTAATTAAGTTTGTGTAGATGTCCAGTAATCTTGATGTATGTTAATTAAGTTTGTATAGATGTCCAGTAAACTTGATGTATGTTAATTAAGTTTGTGTAGATGTCCAGTAATCTTGATGTATGTTAATTAAGTTTGTGTAGATGTTCAGTAATCTTGATGTATGTTAATTAAGTTTGTATAGATGTCCAGTAATCTTGATGTATGTTAATTAAGTTTGCATGGATGTCCAGTAAACTTGATGTATGTTAATTAAGTATGTGTAGATGTCCAGTAAGCGTGATGTATGTTAATTAAGTATGTGTAGATGTCCAGTAAGCTTGATGCATGTTAATTAAGTTTGTATTGATGTCCAGTAAGCGTGATGTATGTTAATTAAGTATATGTAGATGTCTAGTAATCTTGATGTATGTTAATTAAGTTTGTGTAGATGTCTAGTAAGCTTGATGTATGTTAATTAAGTTTGTATAGATGTCCAGTAAACTTGATGTACGTTAATTAAGTTTGTGTAGATGTCCAGTAAGCTTGATGTATTTTAATTAAGTTTGTGTAGATGTCCAGTAAACTTGATGTATGTTAATTAAGTTTGTGTAGATGTCCAGTAATCTTGATGTATGTTAATTAAGTTTGTATAGATGTCCAGTAACCTTGATGTATGTTAATTAAGTTTGTGTAGATGTCCAGTAAGCTTGATGTATGCTAATTAAGTTTGTGTAGATGTCAAATATGCTTGATGTATGTTAATTAAGTTTGTGTAAATGTCCAGTAAACTTAATCTATGTTAATTAAGTTTGTGTAGATGTCCAGTAAGCTTGATGAATGTTAATTAAGTATGTGTATATGTCCAGTAAGCTTGAAGTATGTTTATTAAGTTTGTGTAGATGTCCAGTAAGGGTGATGTATGTTAATTAAGTATGTGTAGATGTCCAGTAAGCTTGATGTATGTTAATTAAGTTTGTGTAGATGTCCAGTAAGCTTGATGTATGTTAATGAAGTTTGTGTAGATGTCCATTAAGCTTGATGTATGTTAATTAAATTTGTGGAGATGTCCAGTAAGCTTGATGTATGTATGTGTAGATGTCCAGTAAGCTTGATGTATGTATGTGTAGATGTCCAGTAAGCTTGATGTATGTTAATTAAGTTTGTGTAGATGTCCAGTAAACTTGATGTATGTTAATTAAGTTTGTGTAGATGTCCAGTAAGCTTGATGTATGTTAATTAAGTTTGTGTAGATGTCCAGTAAGCTTGATGTATGTTAATTAAGTTTGTGTAGATGTCCAGTAAACGTGATGTATGTTAATTAAGTTTGTGTAGATGTCCAGTAAACTTGATGTATGTTAATTAAGTTTGTGTAGATGTCCAGTAATCTTGATGTATGTTAATTAAGTTTGTGTAGATGTCCAGTAATCTTGATGTATGTTAATTAAGTTTGTATAGATGTCCAGTAATCTTGATGTATGTTAATTAAGTTTGTGTAGATATCCAGTAAGCTTGATGTATGTTCATTAAGTTAGTGTAGATGTCCAGTAAGCTTGATGTATGTTAATGAAGTATGTGTAGATGTCCAGTAAGCTTGATGTATGTATGTGTAGATGTCCAGTAAGCTTGATGTATGTATGTGTAGATGTCCAGTAAGCGTGATGTATGTTAATTAAGTATGTGTAGATGTCCAGTAAGCCTGATGTATGTATGTGTAGATGTCCAGTAAGCTTGATGCATGTATGTGTAGATGTCCAGTAAGCTTAATGTATGTTAATTAAGTTTGTGTAGATGTCCAGTAAGCTTGTTGTATGTTTATTAAGTTTGAGTAGAGGTCCAGTAAGCTTGATGTATGTATGTGTAGATGTCTAGAAAGCTTGATGTATGTTAATTATGTTTGTGTAGATGTCCAGTAAACTTGATGTATGTTAATTAAGTTTGTGTAGATGTCCAGTAAGCGTGATGTATGTTCATTAAGTATGTGTAGATGTCCAGTAAGCTTGATGTATGTTAATTAAGTTTGTATTGATGTCCAGTAAGCATGATGTATGTTAATTAAGTTTGTGTAGATGTCTAGTAAGCTTGATGTATGTTAATTAAGTTTGTGTAGATGTCCAGTAAACTTGATGTATGTTAATTAAGTTTGTGTAGATGTCCAGAAAGGTTGATGTATTTTAATTAAGTTTGTGTAGATGTCCAGTAAACTTGATGTATGTTAATTAAGTTTGTGTAGATGTCCAGTAATCTTGATGTATGTTAATTAAGTTTGTATAGATGTCCAGTAAACGTGATGTATGTTAATTAAGTTTGTGTAGATGTCCAGTAAGCTTGATGTATGCTAATTAAGTTTGTGTAGATGTCAAATATGCTTGATGTATGTTAATTAAGTTTGTGTACATGTCCAGTAAACTTAATCTATGTTAATTAAGTTTGTGTAGATGTCCAGTAAGCTTGATGAATGTTAATTAAGTATGTGTATATGTCCAGTAAGCTTGATGTATGTTTATTAAGTTTGTGTAGATGTCTAGTAATGGTGATGTATGTTAATTAAGTATGTGTAGATGTCCAGTAAGCTTGATGTATGTTAATTAAGTTTGTGTAGATGTCCAGTAAGCTTGATGTATGTTAATGAAGTTTGTGTAGATGTCCAGTAAGCTTGATGTATGTTAATTAAATTTGTGGAGATGTCCAGTAAGCTTGATGTATGTATGTGTAGATGTCCAGTAAGCTTGATGTATGTTAATTAAGTTTGTGTAGATGTCCAGTAAACTTGATGTATGTTAATTAAGTTTGTGTAGATGTCCAGTAAGCTTGATGTATGTTAATTAAGTTTGTGTAGATGTCCAGGAAGCTTGATGTATGTTAATTCAGTTTGTGTAGATGTCCAGTAAACGTGATGTATGTTAATTAAGTTTGTGTAGATGTCCAGTAAACTTGATGTATGTTAATTAAGTTTGTGTAGATGTCCAGTAATCTTGATGTATGTTAATTAAGTTTGTGTAGATGTTCAGTAATCTTGATGTATGTTAATTAAGTTTGTATAGATGTCCAGTAATCTTGATGTATGTTGATTAAGTTTGCATGGATGTCCAGTAAACTTGATGTATGTTAATTAAGTATGTGTAGATGTCCAGTAAGCGTGATGTATGTTAATTAAGTATGTGTAGATGTCCAGTAAGCTTGATGCATGTTAATTAAGTTTGTATAGATGTCCAGTAAGCGTGATGTATGTTAATTAAGTATGTGTAGATGTCTAGTAATCTTGATGTATGTTAATTAAGTTTGTGTAGATGTCTATTAAGCTTGATGTATGTTAATTAAGTTTGTATAGATGTCCAGTAAACTTGATGTACGTTAATTAAGTTTGTGTAGATGTCCAGTAAGCTTGATGTATTTTAATTAAGTTTGTGTAGATGTCCAGTAAACTTGATGTATGTTAATTAAGTTTGTGTAGATGTCCAGTAATCTTGATGTATGTTAATTAAGTTTGTATAGATGTCCAGTAAACTTGATGTATGTTAATTAAGTTTGTGTAGATGTCCAGTAATCTTGATGTATGTTAATTAAGTTTGTGTAGATGTTCAGTAATCTTGATGTATGTTAATTAAGTTTGTATAGATGTCCAGTAATCTTGATGTATGTTAATTAAGTTTGCATGGATGTCCAGTAAACTTGATGTATGTTAATTAAGTATGTGTAGATGTCCAGTAAGCGTGATGTATGTTAATTAAGTATGTGTAGATGTCCAGTAAGCTTGATGCATGTTAATTAAGTTTGTATAGATGTCCAGTAAGCGTGATGTATGTTAATTAAGTATATGTAGATGTCTAGTAATCTTGATGTATGTTAATTAAGTTTGTGTAGATGTCTAGTAAGCTTGATGTATGTTAATTAAGTTTGTATAGATGTCCAGTAAACTTGATGTACGTTAATTAAGTTTGTGTAGATGTCCAGTAATCTTGATGTATGTTAATTAAGTTTGTATAGATGTCCAGTAACCTTGATGTATGTTAATTAAGTTTGTGTAGATGTCCAGTAAGCTTGATGTATGCTAATTAAGTTTGTGTAGATGTCAAATATGCTTGATGTATGTTAATTAAGTTTGTGTAAATGTCCAGTAAACTTAATCTATGTTAATTAAGTTTGTGTAGATGTCCAGTAAGCTTGATGAATGTTAATTAAGTATGTGTATATGTCCAGTAAGCTTGAAGTATGTTTATTAAGTTTGTGTAGATGTCCAGTAAGGGTGATGTATGTTAATTAAGTATGTGTAGATGTCCAGTAAGCTTGATGTATGTTAATTAAGTTTGTGTAGATGTCCAGTAAGCTTGATGTATGTTAATGAAGTTTGTGTAGATGTCCATTAAGCTTGATGTATGTTAATTAAATTTGTGGAGATGTCCTGTAAGCTTGATGTATGTATGTGTAGATGTCCAGTAAGCTTGATGTATGTATGTGTAGATGTCCAGTAAGCTTGATGTATGTTAATTAAGTTTGTGTAGATGTCCAGTAAGCTTGATGTATGTTAATTAAGTTTGTGTAGATGTCCAGTAAGCTTGATGTATGTTAATTAAGTTTGTGTAGATGTCCAGTAAACGTGATGTATGTTAATTAAGTTTGTGTAGATGTCCAGTAAACTTGATGTATGTTAATTAAGTTTGTGTAGATGTCCAGTAATCTTGATGTATGTTAATTAAGTTTGTGTAGATGTCCAGTAATCTTGATGTATGTTAATTAAGTTTGTATAGATGTCCAGTAATCTTGATGTATGTTAATTAAGTTTGCATGGATGTCCAGTAAACTTGATGTATGTTAATTAAGTATGTGTAGATGTCCAGTAAGCGTGATGTATGTTAATTAAGTATGTGTAGATGTCCAGTAAGCTTGATGCATGTTAATTAAGTTTGTATAGATGTCCAGTAAGCGTGATGTATGTTAATTAAGTATGTGTAGATGTCCAGTAATCTTGATGTATGTTAATTAAGTTTGTGTAGATGTCTAGTAAGCTTGATGTATGTTAATTAAGTTTGTGTAGATGTCCAGTAAACTTGATGTATTTTAATTAAGTTTGTGTAGATGTCCAGTAAGCTTGATGTATGTATGTGTAGATGTCCAGTAAGCTTGATGTATGTTAATTAAGTTTGTGTAGATGTCCAGTAAACTTGATGTATGTTAATTAAGTTTGTGTAGATGTCCAGTAAGCTTGATGTATGTTAATTAAGTTTGTGTAGATGTCCAGGAAGCTTGATGTATGTTAATTCAGTTTGTGTAGATGTCCAGTAAACGTGATGTATGTTAATTAAGTTTGTGTAGATGTCCAGTAAACTTGATGTATGTTAATTAAGTTTGTGTAGATGTCCAGTAATCTTGATGTATGTTAATTAAGTTTGTGTAGATGTTCAGTAATCTTGATGTATGTTAATTAAGTTTGTATAGATGTCCAGTAATCTTGATGTATGTTAATTAAGTTTGCATGGATGTCCAGTAAACTTGATGTATGTTAATTAAGTATGTGTAGATGTCCAGTAAGCGTGATGTATGTTAATTAAGTATGTGTAGATGTCCAGTAAGCTTGATGCATGTTAATTAAGTTTGTATAGATGTCCAGTAAGCGTGATGTATGTTAATTAAGTATATGTAGATGTCTAGTAATCTTGATGTATGTTAATTAAGTTTGTGTAGATGTCTAGTAAGCTTGATGTATGTTAATTAAGTTTGTATAGATGTCCAGTAAACTTGATGTACGTTAATTAAGTTTGTGTAGATGTCCAGTAATCTTGATGTATGTTAATTAAGTTTGTATAGATGTCCAGTAACCTTGATGTATGTTAATTAAGTTTGTGTAGATGTCCAGTAAGCTTGATGTATGCTAATTAAGTTTGTGTAGATGTCAAATATGCTTGATGTATGTTAATTAAGTTTGTGTAAATGTCCAGTAAACTTAATCTATGTTAATTAAGTTTGTGTAGATGTCCAGTAAGCTTGATGAATGTTAATTAAGTATGTGTATATGTCCAGTAAGCTTGAAGTATGTTTATTAAGTTTGTGTAGATGTCCAGTAAGGGTGATGTATGTTAATTAAGTATGTGTAGATGTCCAGTAAGCTTGATGTATGTTAATTAAGTTTGTGTAGATGTCCAGTAAGCTTGATGTATGTTAATGAAGTTTGTGTAGATGTCCATTAAGCTTGATGTATGTTAATTAAATTTGTGGAGATGTCCTGTAAGCTTGATGTATGTATGTGTAGATGTCCAGTAAGCTTGATGTATGTATGTGTAGATGTCCAGTAAGCTTGATGTATGTTAATTAAGTTTGTGTAGATGTCCAGTAAGCTTGATGTATGTTAATTAAGTTTGTGTAGATGTCCAGTAAGCTTGATGTATGTTAATTAAGTTTGTGTAGATGTCCAGTAAACGTGATGTATGTTAATTAAGTTTGTGTAGATGTCCAGTAAACTTGATGTATGTTAATTAAGTTTGTGTAGATGTCCAGTAATCTTGATGTATGTTAATTAAGTTTGTGTAGATGTCCAGTAATCTTGATGTATGTTAATTAAGTTTGTATAGATGTCCAGTAATCTTGATGTATGTTAATTAAGTTTGCATGGATGTCCAGTAAACTTGATGTATGTTAATTAAGTATGTGTAGATGTCCAGTAAGCGTGATGTATGTTAATTAAGTATGTGTAGATGTCCAGTAAGCTTGATGCATGTTAATTAAGTTTGTATAGATGTCCAGTAAGCGTGATGTATGTTAATTAAGTATGTGTAGATGTCCAGTAATCTTGATGTATGTTAATTAAGTTTGTGTAGATGTCTAGTAAGCTTGATGTATGTTAATTAAGTTTGTGTAGATGTCCAGTAAACTTGATGTATTTTAATTAAGTTTGTGTAGATGTCCAGTAAGCTTGATGTATGTATGTGTAGATGTCCAGTAAGCTTGATGTATGTTAATTAAGTTTGTGTAGATGTCCAGTAAACTTGATGTATGTTAATTAAGTTTGTGTAGATGTCCAGTAAGCTTGATGTATGTTAATTAAGTTTGTGTAGATGTCCAGGAAGCTTGATGTATGTTAATTCAGTTTGTGTAGATGTCCAGTAAACGTGATGTATGTTAATTAAGTTTGTGTAGATGTCCAGTAAACTTGATGTATGTTAATTAAGTTTGTGTAGATGTCCAGTAATCTTGATGTATGTTAATTAAGTTTGTGTAGATGTTCAGTAATCTTGATGTATGTTAATTAAGTTTGTATAGATGTCCAGTAATCTTGATGTATGTTGATTAAGTTTGCATGGATGTCCAGTAAACTTGATGTATGTTAATTAAGTATGTGTAGATGTCCAGTAAGCGTGATGTATGTTAATTAAGTATGTGTAGATGTCCAGTAAGCTTGATGCATGTTAATTAAGTTTGTATAGATGTCCAGTAAGCGTGATGTATGTTAATTAAGTATGTGTAGATGTCTAGTAATCTTGATGTATGTTAATTAAGTTTGTGTAGATGTCTATTAAGCTTGATGTATGTTAATTAAGTTTGTATAGATGTCCAGTAAACTTGATGTACGTTAATTAAGTTTGTGTAGATGTCCAGTAAGCTTGATGTATTTTAATTAAGTTTGTGTAGATGTCCAGTAAACTTGATGTATGTTAATTAAGTTTGTGTAGATGTCCAGTAATCTTGATGTATGTTAATTAAGTTTGTATAGATGTCCAGTAAACTTGATGTATGTTAATTAAGTTTGTGTAGATGTCCAGTAATCTTGATGTATGTTAATTAAGTTTGTGTAGATGTTCAGTAATCTTGATGTATGTTAATTAAGTTTGTATAGATGTCCAGTAATCTTGATGTATGTTAATTAAGTTTGCATGGATGTCCAGTAAACTTGATGTATGTTAATTAAGTATGTGTAGATGTCCAGTAAGCGTGATGTATGTTAATTAAGTATGTGTAGATGTCCAGTAAGCTTGATGCATGTTAATTAAGTTTGTATAGATGTCCAGTAAGCGTGATGTATGTTAATTAAGTATATGTAGATGTCTAGTAATCTTGATGTATGTTAATTAAGTTTGTGTAGATGTCTAGTAAGCTTGATGTATGTTAATTAAGTTTGTATAGATGTCCAGTAAACTTGATGTACGTTAATTAAGTTTGTGTAGATGTCCAGTAAGCTTGATGTATTTTAATTAAGTTTGTGTAGATGTCCAGTACACTTGATGTATGTTAATTAAGTTTGTGTAGATGTCCAGTAATCTTGATGTATGTTAATTAAGTTTGTATAGATGTCCAGTAACCTTGATGTATGTTAATTAAGTTTGTGTAGATGTCCAGTAAGCTTGATGTATGCTAATTAAGTTTGTGTAGATGTCAAATATGCTTGATGTATGTTAATTAAGTATGTGTAAATGTCCAGTAAACTTAATCTATGTTAATTAAGTTTGTGTAGATGTCCAGTAAGCTTGATGAATGTTAATTAAGTATGTGTATATGTCCAGTAAGCTTGAAGTATGTTTATTAAGTTTGTGTAGATGTCCAGTAAGGGTGATGTATGTTAATTAAGTATGTGTAGATGTCCAGTAAGCTTGATGTATGTTAATTAAGTTTGTGTAGATGTCCAGTAAGCTTGATGTATGTTAATGAAGTTTGTGTAGATGTCCATTAAGCTTGATGTATGTTAATTAAATTTGTGGAGATGTCCAGTAAGCTTGATGTATGTATGTGTAGATGTCCAGTAAGCTTGATGTATGTATGTGTAGATGTCCAGTAAGCTTGATGTATGTTAATTAAGTTTGTGTAGATGTCCAGTAAACTTGATGTATGCTAATTAAGTTTGTGCAGATGTCCAGTAAGCTTGATGTATGTTAATTAAGTTTGTGTAGATGTCCAGTAAGCTTGATGTATGTTAATTAAGTTTGTGTAGATGTCCAGTAAACGTGATGTATGTTAATTAAGTTTGTGTAGATGTCCAGTAAACTTGATGTATGTTAATTAAGTTTGTGTAGATGTCCAGTAATCTTGATGTATGTTAATTAAGTTTGTGTAGATGTCCAGTAATCTTGATGTATGTTAATTAAGTTTGTATAGATGTCCAGTAATCTTGATGTATGTTAATTAAGTTTGCATGGATGTCCAGTAAACTTGATGTATGTTAATTAAGTATGTGTAGATGTCCAGTAAGCGTGATGTATGTTAATTAAGTATGTGTAGATGTCCAGTAAGCTTGATGCATGTTAATTAAGTTTGTATAGATGTCCAGTAAGCGTGATGTATGTTAATTAAGTATGTGTAGATGTCCAGTAATCTTGATGTATGTTAATTAAGTTTGTGTAGATGTCTAGTAAGCTTGATGTATGTTAATTAAGTTTGTGTAGATGTCCAGTAAACTTGATGTACGTTAATTAAGTTTGTGTAGATGTCCAGTAAGCTTGATGTATTTTAATTAAGTTTGTGTAGATGTCCAGTAAACTTGATGTATGTTAATTAAGTTTGTGTAGATGTCTAGTAATCTTGATGTATGTTAATTAAGTTTGTATAGATGTCCAGTAAACTTGATGTATGTTAATTAAGTTTGTGTAGATGTCCAGTAAGCTTGATGTATGCTAATTAAGTTTGTGTAGATGTCCAGTAAACGTGATGTATGTTAATTAAGTTTGTGTAGATGTCCAGTAAACTTGATGTATGTTAATTAAGTTTGTGTAGATGTCCAGTAATCTTGATGTATGTTAATTAAGTTTGTGTAGATGTTCAGTAATCTTGATGTATGTTAATTAAGTTTGTATAGATGTCCAGTAATCTTGATGTATGTTGATTAAGTTTGCATGGATGTCCAGTAAACTTGATGTATGTTAATTAAGTATGTGTAGATGTCCAGTAAGCGTGATGTATGTTAATTAAGTATGTGTAGATGTCCAGTAAGCTTGATGCATGTTAATTAAGTTTGTATAGATGTCCAGTAAGCGTGATGTATGTTAATTAAGTATGTGTAGATGTCTAGTAATCTTGATGTATGTTAATTAAGTTTGTGTAGATGTCTATTAAGCTTGATGTATGTTAATTAAGTTTGTATAGATGTCCAGTAAACTTGATGTACGTTAATTAAGTTTGTGTAGATGTCCAGTAAGCTTGATGTATTTTAATTAAGTTTGTGTAGATGTCCAGTAAACTTGATGTATGTTAATTAAGTTTGTGTAGATGTCCAGTAATCTTGATGTATGTTAATTAAGTTTGTATAGATGTCCAGTAAACTTGATGTATGTTAATTAAGTTTGTGTAGATGTCCAGTAATCTTGATGTATGTTAATTAAGTTTGTGTAGATGTTCAGTAATCTTGATGTATGTTAATTAAGTTTGTATAGATGTCCAGTAATCTTGATGTATGTTAATTAAGTTTGCATGGATGTCCAGTAAACTTGATGTATGTTAATTAAGTATGTGTAGATGTCCAGTAAGCGTGATGTATGTTAATTAAGTATGTGTAGATGTCCAGTAAGCTTGATGCATGTTAATTAAGTTTGTATAGATGTCCAGTAAGCGTGATGTATGTTAATTAAGTATATGTAGATGTCTAGTAATCTTGATGTATGTTAATTAAGTTTGTGTAGATGTCTAGTAAGCTTGATGTATGTTAATTAAGTTTGTATAGATGTCCAGTAAACTTGATGTACGTTAATTAAGTTTGTGTAGATGTCCAGTAAGCTTGATGTATTTTAATTAAGTTTGTGTAGATGTCCAGTAAACTTGATGTATGTTAATTAAGTTTGTGTAGATGTCCAGTAATCTTGATGTATGTTAATTAAGTTTGTATAGATGTCCAGTAACCTTGATGTATGTTAATTAAGTTTGTGTAGATGTCCAGTAAGCTTGATGTATGCTAATTAAGTTTGTGTAGATGTCAAATATGCTTGATGTATGTTAATTAAGTTTGTGTAAATGTCCAGTAAACTTAATCTATGTTAATTAAGTTTGTGTAGATGTCCAGTAAGCTTGATGAATGTTAATTAAGTATGTGTATATGTCCAGTAAGCTTGAAGTATGTTTATTAAGTTTGTGTAGATGTCCAGTAAGGGTGATGTATGTTAATTAAGTATGTGTAGATGTCCAGTAAGCTTGATGTATGTTAATTAAGTTTGTGTAGATGTCCAGTAAGCTTGATGTATGTTAATGAAGTTTGTGTAGATGTCCATTAAGCTTGATGTATGTTAATTAAATTTGTGGAGATGTCCAGTAAGCTTGATGTATGTATGTGTAGATGTCCAGTAAGCTTGATGTATGTATGTGTAGATGTCCAGTAAGCTTGATGTATGTTAATTAAGTTTGTGTAGATGTCCAGTAAACTTGATGTATGTTAATTAAGTTTGTGTAGATGTCCAGTAAGCTTGATGTATGTTAATTAAGTTTGTGTAGATGTCCAGTAAGCTTGATGTATGTTAATTAAGTTTGTGTAGATGTCCAGTAAACGTGATGTATGTTAATTAAGTTTGTGTAGATGTCCAGTAAACTTGATGTATGTTAATTAAGTTTGTGTAGATGTCCAGTAATCTTGATGTATGTTAATTAAGTTTGTGTAGATGTCCAGTAATCTTGATGTATGTTAATTAAGTTTGTATAGATGTCCAGTAATCTTGATGTATGTTAATTAAGTTTGCATGGATGTCCAGTAAACTTGATGTATGTTAATTAAGTATGTGTAGATGTCCAGTAAGCGTGATGTATGTTAATTAAGTATGTGTAGATGTCCAGTAAGCTTGATGCATGTTAATTAAGTTTGTATAGATGTCCAGTAAGCGTGATGTATGTTAATTAAGTATGTGTAGATGTCCAGTAATCTTGATGTATGTTAATTAAGTTTGTGTAGATGTCTAGTAAGCTTGATGTATGTTAATTAAGTTTGTGTAGATGTCCAGTAAACTTGATGTACGTTAATTAAGTTTGTGTAGATGTCCAGTAAGCTTGATGTATTTTAATTAAGTTTGTGTAGATGTCCAGTAAACTTGATGTATGTTAATTAAGTTTGTGTAGATGTCCAGTAATCTTGATGTATGTTAATTAAGTTTGTATAGATGTCCAGTAAACTTGATGTATGTTAATTAAGTTTGTGTAGATGTCCAGTAAGCTTGATGTATGCTAATTAAGTTTGTGTAGATGTCAAATAAGCTTGATGTATGTTAATTAAGTTTGTGTAAATGTCCAGTAAGCTTAATCTATGTTAATTAAGTTTGTGTAGATGTCCAGTAAGCTTGATGAATGTTAATTAAGTATGTGTATATGTCCAGTAAGCTTGATGTATGTTTATTAAGTTTGTGTAGATGTCCAGTAAGGGTGATGTATGTTAATTAAGTATGTGTAGATGTCCAGTAAGCTTGATGTATGTTAAATAAGTTTGTGTAGATGTCCAGTAAGCTTGATGTATATTAATGAAGTTTGTGTAGATGTCCAGTAAGCTTGATGTATGTTAATTAAATTTGTGGAGATGTCCAGTAAGCTTGAGGTATGTATGTGTAGATGTCCAGTAAGCTTGATGTATGTATGTGTAGATGTCCAGTAAGCTTGATGTATGTTAATTAAGTTTGTGTAGATGTCCAGTAAACTTGATGTATGTTAATTAAGTTTGTGTTGATGTCCAGTAAGCTTGATGTATGTTGATTAAGTTTGTGTAGATGTCCAGTAAGCTTGATGTATGTTAATTAAGTTTGTGTAGATGTCCAGTAAGCTTGATGTATGTTAATTCAGTTTGTGTAGATGTCCAGTAAACGTGATGTATGTTAATTAAGTTTGTGTAGATGTCCAGTAAACTTGATGTATGTTAATTAAGTTTGTGTAGATGTCCAGTAATCTTGATGTATGTTAATTAAGTTTGTGTAGATGTTAAGTAATCTTGATGTATGTTAATTAAGTTTGTATAGATGTCCAGTAATCTTGATGTATGTTGATTAAGTTTGCATGGATGTCCAGTAAACTTGATGTATGTTAATTAAGTATGTGTAGATGTCCAGTAAGCGTGATGTATGTTAATTAAGTATGTGTAGATGTCCAGTAAGCTTGATGCATGTTAATTAAGTTTGTATAGATGTCCAGTAAGCGTGATGTATGTTAATTAAGTATGTGTAGATGTCTAGTAATCTTGATGTATGTTAATTAAGTTTGTGTAGATGTCTATTAAGCTTGATGTATGTTAATTAAGTTTGTATAGATGTCCAGTAAACTTGATGTACGTTAATTAAGTTTGTGTAGATGTCCAGTAAGCTTGATGTATTTTAATTAAGTTTGTGTAGATGTCCAGTAAACTTGATGTATGTTAATTAAGTTTGTGTAGATGTCCAGTAATCTTGATGTATGTTAATTAAGTTTGTATAGATGTCCAGTAAACTTGATGTATGTTAATTAAGTTTGTGTAGATGTCCAGTAATCTTGATGTATGTTAATTAAGTTTGTGTAGATGTTCAGTAATCTTGATGTATGTTAATTAAGTTTGTATAGATGTCCAGTAATCTTGATGTATGTTAATTAAGTTTGCATGGATGTCCAGTAAACTTGATGTATGTTAATTAAGTATGTGTAGATGTCCAGTAAGCGTGATGTATGTTAATTAAGTATGTGTAGATGTCCAGTAAGCTTGATGCATGTTAATTAAGTTTGTATAGATGTCCAGTAAGCGTGATGTATGTTAATTAAGTATATGTAGATGTCTAGTAATCTTGATGTATGTTAATTAAGTTTGTGTAGATGTCTAGTAAGCTTGATGTATGTTAATTAAGTTTGTATAGATGTCCAGTAAACTTGATGTACGTTAATTAAGTTTGTGTAGATGTCCAGTAAGCTTGATGTATTTTAATTAAGTTTGTGTAGATGTCCAGTAAACTTGATGTATGTTAATTAAGTTTGTGTAGATGTCCAGTAATCTTGATGTATGTTAATTAAGTTTGTATAGATGTCCAGTAACCTTGATGTATGTTAATTAAGTTTGTGTAGATGTCCAGTAAGCTTGATGTATGCTAATTAAGTTTGTGTAGATGTCAAATATGCTTGATGTATGTTAATTAAGTTTGTGTAAATGTCCAGTAAACTTAATCTATGTTAATTAAGTTTGTGTAGATGTCCAGTAAGCTTGATGAATGTTAATTAAGTATGTGTATATGTCCAGTAAGCTTGAAGTATGTTTATTAAGTTTGTGTAGATGTCCAGTAAGGGTGATGTATGTTAATTAAGTATGTGTAGATGTCCAGTAAGCTTGATGTATGTTAATTAAGTTTGTGTAGATGTCCAGTAAGCTTGATGTATGTTAATGAAGTTTGTGTAGATGTCCATTAAGCTTGATGTATGTTAATTAAATTTGTGGAGATGTCCAGTAAGCTTGATGTATGTATGTGTAGATGTCCAGTAAGCTTGATGTATGTATGTGTAGATGTCCAGTAAGCTTGATGTATGTTAATTAAGTTTGTGTAGATGTCCAGTAAACTTGATGTATGTTAATTAAGTTTGTGTAGATGTCCAGTAAGCTTGATGTATGTTAATTAAGTTTGTGTAGATGTCCAGTAAGCTTGATGTATGTTAATTAAGTTTGTGTAGATGTCCAGTAAACGTGATGTATGTTAATTAAGTTTGTGTAGATGTCCAGTAAACTTGATGTATGTTAATTAAGTTTGTGTAGATGTCCAGTAATCTTGATGTATGTTAATTAAGTTTGTGTAGATGTCCAGTAATCTTGATGTATGTTAATTAAGTTTGTATAGATGTCCAGTAATCTTGATGTATGTTAATTAAGTTTGCATGGATGTCCAGTAAACTTGATGTATGTTAATTAAGTATGTGTAGATGTCCAGTAAGCGTGATGTATGTTAATTAAGTATGTGTAGATGTCCAGTAAGCTTGATGCATGTTAATTAAGTTTGTATAGATGTCCAGTAAGCGTGATGTATGTTAATTAAGTATGTGTAGATGTCCAGTAATCTTGATGTATGTTAATTAAGTTTGTGTAGATGTCTAGTAAGCTTGATGTATGTTAATTAAGTTTGTGTAGATGTCCAGTAAACTTGATGTACGTTAATTAAGTTTGTGTAGATGTCCAGTAAGCTTGATGTATTTTAATTAAGTTTGTGTAGATGTCCAGTAAACTTGATGTATGTTAATTAAGTTTGTGTAGATGTCCAGTAATCTTGATGTATGTTAATTAAGTTTGTATAGATGTCCAGTAAACTTGATGTATGTTAATTAAGTTTGTGTAGATGTCCAGTAAGCTTGATGTATGCTAATTAAGTTTGTGTAGATGTCAAATAAGCTTGATGTATGTTAATTAAGTTTGTGTAAATGTCCAGTAAGCTTAATCTATGTTAATTAAGTTTGTGTAGATGTCCAGTAAGCTTGATGAATGTTAATTAAGTATGTGTATATGTCCAGTAAGCTTGATGTATGTTTATTAAGTTTGTGTAGATGTCCAGTAAGGGTGATGTATGTTAATTAAGTATGTGTAGATGTCCAGTAAGCTTGATGTATGTTAAATAAGTTTGTGTAGATGTCCAGTAAGCTTGATGTATATTAATGAAGTTTGTGTAGATGTCCAGTAAGCTTGATGTATGTTAATTAAATTTGTGGAGATGTCCAGTAAGCTTGAGGTATGTATGTGTAGATGTCCAGTAAGCTTGATGTATGTATGTGTAGATGTCCAGTAAGCTTGATGTATGTTAATTAAGTTTGTGTAGATGTCCAGTAAACTTGATGTATGTTAATTAAGTTTGTGTTGATGTCCAGTAAGCTTGATGTATGTTGATTAAGTTTGTGTAGATGTCCAGTAAGCTTGATGTATGTTAATTAAGTTTGTGTAGATGTCCAGTAAGCTTGATGTATGTTAATTCAGTTTGTGTAGATGTCCAGTAAACGTGATGTATGTTAATTAAGTTTGTGTAGATGTCCAGTAAACTTGATGTATGTTAATTAAGTTTGTGTAGATGTCCAGTAATCTTGATGTATGTTAATTAAGTTTGTGTAGATGTTAAGTAATCTTGATGTATGTTAATTAAGTTTGTATAGATGTCCAGTAATCTTGATGTATGTTGATTAAGTTTGCATGGATGTCCAGTAAACTTGATGTATGTTAATTAAGTATGTGTAGATGTCCAGTAAGCGTGATGTATGTTAATTAAGTATGTGTAGATGTCCAGTAAGCTTGATGCATGTTAATTAAGTTTGTATAGATGTCCAGTAAGCGTGATGTATGTTAATTAAGTATGTGTAGATGTCTAGTAATCTTGATGTATGTTAATTAAGTTTGTGTAGATGTCTATTAAGCTTGATGTATGTTAATTAAGTTTGTATAGATGTCCAGTAAACGTGATGTACGTTAATTAAGTTTGTGTAGATGTCCAGTAAGCTTGATGTATTTTAATTAAGTTTGTGTAGATGTCCAGTAAACTTGATGTATGTTAATTAAGTTTGTGTAGATGTCCAGTAATCTTGATGTATGTTAATTAAGTTTGTATAGATGTCCAGTAAACTTGATGTATGTTAATTAAGTTTGTGTAGATGTCCAGTAATCTTGATGTATGTTAATTAAGTTTGTGTAGATGTTCAGTAATCTTGATGTATGTTAATTAAGTTTGTATAGATGTCCAGTAATCTTGATGTATGTTAATTAAGTTTGCATGGATGTCCAGTAAACTTGATGTATGTTAATTAAGTATGTGTAGATGTCCAGTAAGCGTGATGTATGTTAATTAAGTATGTGTAGATGTCTAGTAATCTTGATGTATGTTAATTAAGTTTGTGTAGATGTCTAGTAAGCTTGATGTATGTTAATTAAGTTTGTATAGATGTCCAGTAAACTTGATGTACGTTAATTAAGTTTGTGTAGATGTCCAGTAAGCTTGATGTATTTTAATTAAGTTTGTGTAGATGTCCAGTAAACTTGATGTATGTTAATTAAGTTTGTGTAGATGTCCAGTAATCTTGATGTATGTTAATTAAGTTTGTATAGATGTCCAGTAACCTTGATGTATGTTAATTAAGTTTGTGTAGATGTCCAGTAAGCTTGATGTATGCTAATTAAGTTTGTGTAGATGTCAAATATGCTTGATGTATGTTAATTAAGTTTGTGTAAATGTCCAGTAAACTTAATCTATGTTAATTAAGTTTGTGTAGATGTCCAGTAAGCTTGATGAATGTTAATAAAGTATGTGTATATGTCCAGTAAGCTTGAAGTATGTTTATTAAGTTTGTGTAGATGTCCAGTAAGGGTGATGTATGTTAATTAAGTATGTGTAGATGTCCAGTAAGCTTGATGTATGTTAATTAAGTTTGTGTAGATGTCCAGTAAGCTTGATGTATGTTAATGAAGTTTGTGTAGATGTCCATTAAGCTTGATGTATGTTAATTAAATTTGTGGAGATGTCCAGTAAACGTGATGTATGTTAATTAAGTTTGTGTAGATGTCCAGTAAACTTGATGTATGTTAATTAAGTTTGTGTAGATGTCCAGTAATCTTGATGTATGTTAATTAAGTTTGTGTAGATGTCCAGTAAGCTTGATGTATGTTAATTCAGTTTGTGTAGATGTCCAGTAAACGTGATGTATGTTAATTAAGTTTGTGTAGATGTCCAGTAATCTTGATGTATGTTAATTAAGTTTGTATAGATGTCCAGTAATCTTTATGTATGTTAATTAAGTTTGCATGGATGTCCAGTAAACTTGATGTATGTTAATTAAGTTTGTGTAGATGTCCAGTAAGCTTGATGTATGTTAATTAAGTTTGTGTAGATGTCCAGTAAGCTTGATGTATGTTAATTAAGTTTGTGTAGATGTCCAGTAAGCTTGATGTATGTTAATTAAGTTTGTGTAGATGTCCAGTAATCTTGATGTATGTTAATTAAGTTTGTGTAGATGTCCAGTAATCTTGATGTATGTTAATTAAGTTTGTATAGATGTCCAGTAATCTTTATGTATGTTAATTAAGTTTGCATGGATGTCCAGTAAACTTGATGTATGTTAATTAAGTTTGTGTAGATGTCCAGTAAGCTTGATGTATGTTAATTAAGTTTGTGTAGATGTCCAGTAAACTTGATGTATGCTAATTAAGTTTGTGTAGATGTCCAGTAAACTTGATGTATGTTAATTAAGTTTGTGTAGATGTCCAGTAAGCTTGATGTATGTTAATTAAGTTTGTGTAGATGTCCAGTAAGCTTGATGTATGTTAATTAAGTTTGTGTAGATGTCCAGTAAACGTGATGTATGTTAATTAAGTTTGTGTAGATGTCCAGTAAACTTGATGTATGTTAATTAAGTTTGTGTAGATGTCCAGTAATCTTGATGTATGTTAATTAAGTATGTGTAGATGTCCAGTAATCTTGATGTATGTTAATTAAGTTTGTATAGATGTCCAGTAATCTTGATGTATGTTAATTAAGTTTGCATGGATGTCCAGTAAGCTTGATGTATGTTAATTAAGTTTGTGTAGATGTCCAGGAAGCTTGATGTATGTTAATTCAGTTTGTGTAGATGTCCAGTAAACGTGATGTATGTTAATTAAGTTTGTGTAGATGTCCAGTAAACTTGATGTATGTTAATTAAGTTTGTGTAGATGTCCAGTAATCTTGATGTATGTTAATTAAGTTTGTGTAGATGTTCAGTAATCTTGATGTATGTTAATTAAGTTTGTATAGATGTCCAGTAATCTTGATGTATGTTGATTAAGTTTGCATGGATGTCCAGTAAACTTGATGTATGTTAATTAAGTATGTGTAGATGTCCAGTAAGCGTGATGTATGTTAATTAAGTATGTGTAGATGTCCAGTAAGCTTGATGCATGTTAATTAAGTTTGTATAGATGTCCAGTAAGCGTGATGTATGTTAATTAAGTATGTGTAGATGTCTAGTAATCTTGATGTATGTTAATTAAGTTTGTGTAGATGTCTATTAAGCTTGATGTATGTTAATTAAGTTTGCATAGATGTCCAGTAAACTTGATGTACGTTAATTAAGTTTGTGTAGATGTCCAGTAAGCTTGATGTATTTTAATTAAGTTTGTGTAGATGTCCAGTAAACTTGATGTATGTTAATTAAGTTTGTGTAGATGTCCAGTAATCTTGATGTATGTTAATTAAGTTTGTATAGATGTCCAGTAAACTTGATGTATGTTAATTAAGTTTGTGTAGATGTCCAGTAATCTTGATGTATGTTAATTAAGTTTGTGTAGATGTTCAGTAATCTTGATGTATGTTAATTAAGTTTGTATAGATGTCCAGTAATCTTGATGTATGTTAATTAAGTTTGCATGGATGTTCAGTAAACTTGATGTATGTTAATTAAGTATGTGTAGATGTCCAGTAAGCGTGATGTATGTTAATTAAGTATGTGTAGATGTCCAGTAAGCTTGATGCATGTTAATTAAGTTTGTATAGATGTCCAGTAAGCGTGATGTATGTTAATTAAGTATATGTAGATGTCTAGTAATCTTGATGTATGTTAATTAAGTTTTTGTAGATGTCTAGTAAGCTTGATGTATGTTAATTAAGTTTGTATAGATGTCCAGTAAACTTGATGTACGTTAATTAAGTTTGTGTAGATGTCCAGTAAGCTTGATGTATTTTAATTAAGTTTGTGTAGATGTCCAGTAAACTTGATGTATGTTAATTAAGTTTGTGTAGATGTCCAGTAATCTTGATGTATGTTAATTAAGTTTGTATAGATGTCCAGTAACCTTGATGTATGTTAATTAAGTTTGTGTAGATGTCCAGTAAGCTTGATGTATGCTAATTAAGTTTGTGTAGATGTCAAATATGCTTGATGTATGTTAATTAAGTTTGTGTAAATGTCCAGTAAACTTAATCTATGTTAATTAAGTTTGTGTAGATGTCCAGTAAGCTTGATGAATGTTAATTAAGTATGTGTATATGTCCAGTAAGCTTGAAGTATGTTTATTAAGTTTGTGTAGATGTCCAGTAAGGGTGATGTATGTTAATTAAGTATGTGTAGATGTCCAGTAAGCTTGATGTATGTTAATTAAGTTTGTGTAGATGTCCAGTAAGCTTGATGTATGTTAATGAAGTTTGTGTAGATGTCCATTAAGCTTGATGTATGTTAATTAAATTTGTGGAGATGTCCAGTAAGCTTGATGTATGTATGTGTAGATGTCCAGTAAGCTTGATGTATGTATGTGTAGATGTCCAGTAAGCTTGATGTATGTTAATTAAGTTTGTGTAGATGTCCAGTAAACTTGATGTATGTTAATTAAGTTTGTGTAGATGTCCAGTAAGCTTGATGTATGTTAATTAAGTTTGTGTAGATGTCCAGTAAGCTTGATGTATGTTAATTAAGTTTGTGTAGATGTCCAGTAAACGTGATGTATGTTAATTAAGTTTGTGTAGATGTCCAGTAAACTTGATGTATGTTAATTAAGTTTGTGTAGATGTCCAGTAATCTTGATGTATGTTAATTAGGTTTGTGTAGATGTCCAGTAATCTTGATGTATGTTAATTAAGTTTGTATAGATGTCCAGTAATCTTGATGTATGTTAATTAAGTTTGCATGGATGTCCAGTAAACTTGATGTATGTTAATTAAGTATGTGTAGATGTCCAGTAAGCGTGATGTATGTTAATTAAGTATGTGTAGATGTCCAGTAAGCTTGATGCATGTTAATTAAGTTTGTATAGATGTCCAGTAAGCGTGATGTATGTTAATTAAGTATGTGTAGATGTCCAGTAATCTTGATGTATGTTAATTAAGTTTGTGTAGATGTCTAGTAAGCTTGATGTATGTTAATTAAGTTTGTGTAGATGTCCAGTAAAGTTGATGTACGTTAATTAAGTTTGTGTAGATGTCCAGTAAGCTTGATGTATTTTAATTAAGTTTGTGTAGATGTCCAGTAAACTTGATGTATGTTAATTAAGTTTGTGTAGATGTCCAGTAATCTTGATGTATGTTAATTAAGTTTGTATAGATGTCCAGTAAACTTGATGTATGTTAATTAAGTTTGTGTAGATGTCCAGTAAGCTTGATGTATGCTAATTAAGTTTGTGTAGATGTCAAATAAGCTTGATGTATGTTAATTAAGTTTGTGTAAATGTCCAGTAAGCTTAATCTATGTTAATTAAGTTTGTGTAGATGTCCAGTAAGCTTGATGAATGTTAATTAAGTATGTGTATATGTCCAGTAAGCTTGATGTATGTTTATTAAGTTTGTGTAGATGTCCAGTAAGGGTGATGTATGTTAATTAAGTATGTGTAGATGTCCAGTAAGCTTGATGTATGTTAAATAAGTTTGTGTAGATGTCCAGTAAGCTTGATGTATATTAATGAAGTTTGTGTAGATGTCCAGTAAGCTTGATGTATGTTAATTAAATTTGTGGAGATGTCCAGTAAGCTTGAGGTATGTATGTGTAGATGTCCAGTAAGCTTGATGTATGTATGTGTAGATGTCCAGTAAGCTTGATGTATGTTAATTAAGTTTGTGTAGATGTCCAGTAAACTTGATGTATGTTGATTAAGTTTGTGTAGATGTCCAGTAAGCTTGATGTATGTTAATTAAGTTTGTGTAGATGTCCAGTAAGCTTGATGTATGTTAATTAAGTTTGTGTAGATGTCCAGTAAACTTGATGTATGTTAATTAAGTTTGTGTAGATGTCCAGTAATCTTGATGTATGTTAATTAAGTTTGTATAGATGTCCAGTAATCTTTATGTATGTTAATTAAGTTTGCATGGATGTCCAGTAAACTTGATGTATGTTAATTAAGTTTGTGTAGATGTCCAGTAAGCTTGATGTATGTTAATTAAGTTTGTGTAGATGTCCAGTAAGCTTGATGTATGTTAATTAAGTTTGTGTAGATGTCCAGTAAGCTTGATGTATGTTAATTAAGTTTGTGTAGATGTCCAGTAATCTTGATGTATGTTAATTAAGTTTGTGTAGATGTCCAGTAATCTTGATGTATGTTAATTAAGTTTGTATAGATGTCCAGTAATCTTTATGTATGTTAATTAAGTTTGCATGGATGTCCAGTAAACTTGATGTATGTTAATTAGGTTTGTGTAGATGTCCAGTAAGCTTGATGTATGTTAATTAAGTTTGTGTAGATGTCCAGTAAACTTGATGTATGCTAATTAAGTATGTGTAGATGTCCAGTAAGCTTGATGTATGTTAAATAAGTTTGTGTAGATGTCCAGTAAGCTTGATGTATGTATGTGTAGATGTCCAGTAAGCTTGATGTATGTATGTGTAGATGTCCAGTAAGCTTAATGTATGTTAATTAAGTTTGTGTAGATGTCCAGTAAGCTTGATGTATGTTAATTAAGTGTGTGTAGATGTCCAGTAAGCTTGATGTATGTATGTGTAGATGTCCAGTAAGCTTGATGTATGTTAATTAAGTTTGTGTAGATGTCCAGTAAGCTTGATGTACGTTAATTAAGTTTGTGTAGATGTCCAGTAAGCTTGATGTATGTTAATTAAGTTTGTGTAGATATCCAGTACGCTTGATGTATGTATGTGTAGATGTCCAGTAAGCTTGCTGTATGTATGTGTAGATGTCCAGTAAGCTTGATGTATGTTTATTAAGTTTGTGTAAATGTCCAGTAATCTTAATGTATGTTAATTAAGTTTGTGTAGATGTCCAGTAAGCTTGATGTATGTTATTTAAGTTTTTGTAGATGTCCAGTAAGCTTGATGTATGTTAATTAAGTTTGTGTAGATGTCCAGTAAACTTGATGTATGTTAATTAAGTTTGTGTAGATGTCCAGTAAGCTTGATGTATGCTAATTAAGTTTGTGTAGATGTCAAATAAGCTTGATGTTTGTTAATTAAGTTTGTGTAGATGTCCAGTAAACTTAATGTATGTTAATTAAGTTTGTGTAGATGTCCAGTAAGCTTGATGAATGTTAATTAAGTTTGTGTAGATATCCAGTAAACTTGATGTATGTTAATTAAGTATGTGTAGATGTCCAGTAATCTTGATGTATGTTTATTAAGTTTGTGTAGATGTCCAGTAAGGGTGATGTATGTTAATTAAGTATGTGTAGATGTTCAGTAAGCTTGATGTATGTTATATAAGTTTGTGTAGATGTCCAGTAAGCTTGATGTATGTTAATTAAGTTTGTGTAGATGTCCAGTAAGCTTGATGTATGTTAATTAAGTTTGTGTTGATGTCCAGTAAGCTTGATGTATGTTAATTAAGTTTGTGTAGATGTCCAGTAAGGTTGATGTATGTTAATTAAGTTTGTGTAGAAGTCCAGTAAGCTTAATGTATGTTAATTAAGTTTGTGTAGATGTCCAGTAATCTTGATGTATGTTAATTAAGTTTGTATAGATGTCCAGTAAGCTTGATGTATGTTAATTAAGTTTGCGTAGATGTCCAGTAAGCTTGATGTATGCTAATTAAGTTTGTGTAGATATCCAATAAACTTGATGTATGTTAATTAAGTTTGTGTAGATGTCAAATAAGCTTGATGTATGTTAAATAAGTTTGTGTAGATGTCCAGTAAGCGTGATGTATGTTGATTAAGTTTGTGTAGATGTCCAGTAAGCTTGATGTATGTTAATCAAGTTTGTGTAGATATCCAGTAAGGTTGATGTATGTTCATAAGTTTGTGTAGATGTCCAGTAAGGGTGATGTATGTTAATGAAGTATGTGTAGATGTCCAGTAAGCTTGATATATGTATGTGTAGATGTCCAGTAAACGTGATGTATGTTAATTAAGTTTGTGTAGATGTCCAGTAAACTTGATGTATATTAATTAAGTTTGTGTAGATGTCCAGTAAGCTTAATGTATGTTAGTTAAGTTTGTGTAGATGTCCAGTAAGCTTGATGTATGTTAATTAAGTTTTTGTAGATGTCCAGTAAGCTTGATGTATGTTAATTAAGTATGTGTAGATGTCCGGTAAGCTTGATGTATGTTAATTAAGTTTGCATAGATGTCCAGTAAGCGTGATGTATGATAATTAAGTATGTGTAGATGTCCAGTAAGCGTGATGTATGTTAATTAAGTTTGTGTAGATGTCCAGTAAACTTGATGTATGTTAATTAAGTTTGTGTAGATGTCCAGTAATCTTGATATATGTTAATTAAGTTTGCATGGATGTCCATTAAGCGTGATGTATGTTAATTAGGTATGTGTAGATGTCCAGTAAGCTTGATGTATGTTAATTAAGTTTGTGTAGATGTCCAGTAAGCGTGATATATGTTAATTAAGTATGTGTAGATGACCAGTAAGCGTGATGTATATTAATTAAGTTTGTGTAGATGTCCAGTAATCTTGATGTATGTTAATTAAGTTTGTGTAGATGTACAGTAAGCTAGATGTATGTTAATTAAGTTTGTGTAGATGTCCAGTAAGCTTGATGTATGTTAATTAAGTTTGTGTAGATGTCCAATAAACTTGATGTATGTTAATTAAGTTTGTGTAGATGTCCAGTAAGCTTGATGTATGTTAATTAGGTTTGTTTAGATGTCCAGTAAGCTTGATGTATGTTAATTAAATTTGTGTAGATGTCAAATAAGCTTGATGTATGTGCATTAAGTTGGTGTAGATGTCCAGTACGCTTGATGTATGTTAATTAAGTTTGTGTAGATGTCCAGTAAGCGTGATGTATGTTAATTAAGTATGTGTAGATGTCCAGTAAGCTTGATGTATGTATGTGTAGATGTCCAGTAAGCTTGATGTATATATGTGTAGATGTCCAGTAAGCTTAATGTATGTTAATTAAGTTTTTGTAGATGTCCAGTAAGCTTGTTGTATGTTAATTAAGTTTGTGTAGATGTCCAGTAAGCTTGATGTATGTATGTGTAGATGTCCAGTAAGCTTGATTTATGTTAATTAAGTTTGTGTAGATGTCCAGTAAGCTTGATGTATGTTAATCAAGTTTGTGTAGATATCCAGTAAGGTTGATGTATGTTCATAAGTTTGTGTAGATGTCCAGTAAGGGTGATGTATGTTAATGAAGTATGTGTAGATGTCCAGTAAGCTTGATGTATGTATGTGTAGATGTCCAGTAAGCTTGATATATGTATGTGTAGATGTCCAGTAAGCGTGATGTATGCTAATTAAGTATGTGTAGATGTCCAGTAAGCTTGATGTATGTATGTGTAGATGTCCAGTAAGCTTGGTGCATGTATGTGTAGATGTCCAGTAAGCTTAATGTATGTTAATTAAGTTTGTGTAGATGTCCAGTAAGCTTGTTGTATGTTTATTAAGTTTGTGTAGATGTCCAGTAAGCTTGATGTATGTATGTGTAGATGTCCAGAAAGCTTGATGTATGATAATGAAGTTAGTGTAGATGTCAAGTAAACTTGATGTATGTTAATTAAGTTTGTGTAGATGTCCAGTAAGCGTGATGTATGTTCATTAAGTATGTGTAGATGTCCAGTAATCTTGATGTATGTTAATTAAGTTTGTGTAGATGTCCAGTAAACTTGATGTATGTTAATTAAGTTTGTGTAGATGTCCAGTAAACTTGATGTATATTAATTAAGTTTGTGTAGATGTCCAGTAAGCTTAATGTATGTTAGTTAAGTTTGTGTAGATGTCCAGTAAGCTTGATGTATGTTAATTAAGTTTTTGTAGATGTCCAGTAAGCTTGATGTATGTTAATTAAGTATGTGTAGATGTCCGGTAAGCTTGATGTATGTTAATTAAGTTTGCATAGATGTCCAGTAAGCGTGATGTATGATAATTAAGTATGTGTAGATGTCCAGTAAGCGTGATGTATGTTAATTAAGTTTGTGTAGATGTCCAGTAAACTTGATGTATGTTAATTAAGTTTGTGTAGATGTCCAGTAATCTTGATATATGTTAATTAAGTTTGCATGGATGTCCATTAAGCGTGATGTATGTTAATTAAGTATGTGTAGATGTCCAGTAAGCTTGATGTATGTTAATTAAGTTTGTGTAGATGTCCAGTAAGCGTGATATATGTTAATTAAGTATGTGTAGATGACCAGTAAGCGTGATGTATATTAATTAAGTTTGTGTAGATGTCCAGTAATCTTGATGTATGTTAATTAAGTTTGTGTAGATGTACAGTAAGCTAGATGTATGTTAATTAAGTTTGTGTAGATGTCCAGTAAGCTTGATGTATGTTAATTAAGTTTGTGTAGATGTCCAATAAACTTGATGTATGTTAATTAAGTTTGTGTAGATGTCCAGTAAGCTTGATGTATGTTAATTAGGTTTGTTTAGATGTCCAGTAAGCTTGATGTATGTTAATTAAGTTTGTGTAGATGTCAAATAAGCTTGATGTATGTGCATTAAGTTGGTGTAGATGTCCAGTACGCTTGATGTATGTTAATTAAGTTTGTGTAGATGTCCAGTAAGCGTGATGTATGTTAATTAAGTATGTGTAGATGTCCAGTAAGCTTGATGTATGTATGTGTAGATGTCCAGTAAGCTTGATGTATATATGTGTAGATGTCCAGTAAGCTTAATGTATGTTAATTAAGTTTTTGTAGATGTCCAGTAAGCTTGTTGTATGTTAATTAAGTTTGTGTAGATGTCCAGTAAGCTTGATGTATGTATGTGTAGATGTCCAGTAAGCTTGATTTATGTTAATTAAGTTTGTGTAGATGTCCAGTAATCTTGATGTATGTTAATTAAGTTTGCGTAGATGTCCAGTAAGTTTGATGTATGTGTAGATGTCCAGTAAGCTTGATGTATGCATGTGTAGATGTCCAGTAAGCTTGATGTATGTTAATTAAGTTGGTATAGATGTCCAGTAAGCTTGATGTATGTTAATTAAGTTTGTGTAGATGTCCAGTAAGCTTGATGTATGTTAATTAAATTTGTGTAGATGTCCAGTAAGCTTGATGTATGTTAATTAAGTTTGCATAGATGCCCAGTAAGCGTGATGTATGTTAATTAAGTTTGTGTAGATGTCCAGTAAGCGTGATGTATGTTAATTAAGTTTGTGTTGATGTCCAGTAAACTTGATGTATGTTAATTAAGTTTGTGTAGATGTCCAGTAATCTTGATGTATGTTAATTTAATTTGCATGGATGTCCAGTAAGCGTGATGTATGTTAATTAAGTATGTGTAGATGTCAAGTAAGCTTGATGTATGTTAATTAAGTTTGTATTGATGTCCAGTAAGCGTGATGTATGTTAATTAAGTATGTGTAGATGTCCAGTAAGCGTGATGTATGTTAATTAAGCTTGTGTAGATGCCCAGTAAACTTGATGTATATTAATTAAGTTTGTGTAGATGTCCAGTAATCTTGATGTATGTTAATGAAGTTTGTGTAGATGTCCAGTAATCTTGATGTATGTTAATTAAGTTTGTGTTGATGTCCAGTAAGCTTGATGTATGTTAATTAAGTTTGTGTAGATGTCCAGTAAGCTTGGTGTATGTTAATTAGGTTTGTGTAGATGTCCAGTAAACTTGATGTATGTTAATTAAGTTTGTGTAGATGTCAAATAAGCTTGATGTATGTTAATTAAGTTTGTGTAGATGTCCATTAAACTTGATGTATGTTAATGAAATTTTTGTAGATGTCCAGTAAGCTTGATGTATCTTAATTAAGTTTGTGTAGATGTTCAGTAAGCTTGATGTATGTTAATTAAGTTTGTGTAGATGTCCAGTAAGCTTGATGTATGTTAATTAAGTTTGTTTAGATGTCAAATAAGCTTGATGTATGTTAATTAAGCTTGTGTAGATGTCCAGTAAACTTAATGTATGTTAATTAAGTTTGTGTAGATGTCCAGTAAGCTTGATGAATGTTAATTAAGTTTGTGTAGATGTCCAGTAAACTTGATGTATGTTAATTAAGTATGTGTAGATGTCCAGTAATCTTGATGTATGTTTATTAAGTTTGTGTAGATGTCCAGTAAGGGTGATGTATGTTAATTAAGTATGTGTAGATGTTCAGTAAGCTTGATGTATGTTATATAAGTTTGTGTAGATGTCCAGTAAGCTTGATGTATGTTAATTAAGTTTGTGTAGATGTCCAGTAAGCTTGATGTATGTTAATTAAGTTTGTGTTGATGTCCAGTAAGCTTGATGTATGTTAATTAAGTTTGTGTAGATGTCCGGTAAACTTGATGTATGTTAATTAAGTTTGTGTAGATGTCCAGTAAACTTAATGTATGTTAATTAAGTTTGTGTAGATGTCCAGTAATCTTGATGTATGTTAATTAAGTTTGTATAGATGTCCAGTAAGCTTGATGTATGTTAATTAAGTTTGTGTAGATGTCCAGTAAGCTTGATGCATGCTAATTAAGTTTGTGTAGATGTCCAATAAACTTGATGTATGTTAATTAAGTTTGTGTAGATGTTTAATAAGCTTGATGTATGTTAAATAAGTTTGTGTAGATGTCCAGTAAGCGTGATGTATGTTGATTAAGTTTGTGTAGATGTCCAGTAAGCTTGATGTATGTTAATTAAGTTTGTGTAGATATCCAGTAAGCTTGATGTATGTTCATTAAGTTTGTGTAGATGTCCAGTAAGGATGATGTATGTTAATGAAGTATGTGTAGATGTCCAGTAAGCTTGATGTATGTATGTGTAGATGTCCAGTAAGCTTGATGTATGTATGTGTAGATGTCCAGTAAGCGTGATGTATGTTAATTAAGTATGTGTAGATGTCCAGTAAGCTTGATACATGTATGTGTAGATGTCCAGTAAGCTTAATGTATGTTAATTAAGTTTGTGTAGATGTCCAGTAAGCTTGTTGTATGTTTATTAAGTTTGTGTAGATGTCCAGTAAGCTTGATGTATGTATGTGTAGATGTCCAGAAAGCTTGATGTATGTTAATTAAGTTAGTGTAGTTGTCCAGTAAACTTGATGTATGTTAATTAAGTTTGTGTAGATGTCCAGTAAGCGTGATGTATGTTCATTAAGTATGTGTAGATGTCCAGTAAGCTTGATGTATGTTAATTAAGTTTGTATAGATGTCCAGTAAGCGTAATGTATGTTAATTAAGTATGTGTAGATGTCCGGTAAGCTTGATGTATGTTAATTAAGTTTGTGTAGATGTCCAGTAAGCTTGATGTATGTTAATTAAGTTTGTGTAGATGTCCGGTAAGCTTGATGTATGTTAATTAAGTTTGTATAGATGTCCAGTAAGCGTGATGTATGTTAATTAAGTATGTGTAGATGTCCAGTAAGCGTGATGTATGTTAATTAAGTTTGTGTAGATGTCCAGTAAACTTGATGTATGTTAATTAAATTTGTGTAGATGTCCAGTAATCTTGATATATGTTAATTAAGTTTGCATGGATGTCCAGTAAGCGTGATGTAGGTTAATTAAGTATGTGTAGATGTCCAGTAAGCTTGATGTATGTTAATCAAGTTTGTGTAGATGTCCAGTAAGCGTGATATATGTTAATTAAGTATGTGTAGATGTCCAGTAAGCGTGATGTATATTAATTAAGTTTGTGTAGATGTCCAGTAATCTTGATGTATGTTAATTAAGTTTGTGTAGATGTACAGTAAGCTAGATGTATGTTAATTAAGTTTGTGTAGATGTCCAGTAAGCTTGATGTATGTTAATTAAGTTTGTGTAGATGTCCAGTAAGCTTGATGTATGTTAATTAAGTTTGTGTAGATGTCCAGTAAGCTTGATGTATGTTAATTAGGTTTGTTTAGATGTCCAGTAAGCTTGATGTATGTTAATTAAGTTTGTGTAGATGTCAAATAAGCTTGATGTATGTGCATTAAGTTGGTGTAGATGTCCAGTACGCTTGATGTATGTTAATTAAGTTTGTGTAGATGTCCAGTAAGCGTGATGTATGTTAATTAAGTATGTGTAGATGTCCAGTAAGCTTGATGTATGTATGTGTAGATGTCCAGTAAGCTTGATGTATGTATGTGTAGATGTCCAGTAAGCTTAATGTATGTTAATTAAGTTTTTGTAGATGTCCAGTAAGCTTGTTGTATGTTAATTAAGTTTGTGTAGATGTCCAGTAAGCTTGATGTATGTTAATTAAGTTTGTGTAGATGTCCAGTAAGCTTGATGTATGTTAATTAAGTTTGTGTCGATGTCCAGAAAGCTTGATGTATGTGTTAGATGTCCAGTAAGCTTGATGTATGTATGTGTAGATGTCCAGTAAGCTTGATGTATGTTAATTAAGTTGGTATAGATGTCCAGTAAGCTTGATGTATGTTAATTAAGTTTGTGTAGATGTCCAGTAAGCTTGATGTATGTTAATTAAGTTTGTGTAGATGTCCAGTAATCTTGATGTATGTTAATTAAGTTTGTGTAGATGTCCAGTAAGCTTGATGTATGTTAATTAAGTTTGTGTAGATGTCCAGTAATCTTGATGTATGTTAATTAAGTTTGTGTAGATGTCCAGTAAGCTTGATGTATGTTAATTAAGTTTGTGTAGATGTCCAGTAAGCTTGATGTATGTTAATTAAGTTTGTGTCGATGTCCATAAAGCTTGATGTATGTGTAGATGTCCAGTAAGCTTGATGTATGTATGTGTAGATGTCCAGTAAGCTTGATGTATGTTAATTAAGTTGGTATAGATGTCCAGTAAGCTTGATGTATGTTAATTAAGTTTGTGTAGATCTCCAGTAAGCTTGATGTATGTTAATTAAGTTTGTGTAGATGTCCAGTAATCTTGATGTATGTTAATTAAGTTTGTGTAGATGTCCAGTAAGCTTGATGTATGTTAATTAAGTTTGTGTAGATGTCCAGTAAGCTTGATGTATGTTAATTAGGTTTGTGTAGATGTCCAGTAAACTTGATGTATGTTAATTAAGTTTGTGTAGATGTCAAATAAGCTTGATGTATGTTAATTAAGTTTGTGTAGATTTCCATTAAGCTTGATGTATGTTAATGAAATTTGTGTAGATGTCCAGTAAGCTTGATGTATGTTAATTAAGTTTGTGTAGATGTTCAGTAAGCTTGATGTATGTTAATTAAGTTTGTGTAGATGTCCAGTAAGCTTGATGTATGTTAATTAAGTTTGTGTAGATGTCAAATAAGCTTGATGTATGTTAATTAAGTTTGTGTAGTTGTCCAGTAAACTTGATGTATGTTAATTAAGTTTGTATAGATGTCCAGTAAGCTTGATGTATGTTAATTACGTTTGTGTAGATGTCCAGTAAGCTTGATGTATGTTAATTAAGTTTGTGTAGATGTCCAGTAAGCTTGATGTATGTTAATTAAGTTTGTGTAGATGTCCAGTAAGCTTGATGTATGTTAATTAAGTATGTGTAGATGTCCAGTAAGCGTGATGTATATTAATTAAGTTTGTGTAGATGTCCAGTAATCTTGATGTATGTTAATTAAGTTTGTGTAGATGTACAGTAAGCTAGATGTATGTTAATTAAGTTTGTGTAGATGTCCAGTAAGCTTGATGTATGTTAATTAAGTTTGTGTAGATGTCCAGTAAACTTGATGTATGTTAATTAAGTTTGTGTAGATGTCCAGTAAGCTTGATGTATGTTAATTAGGTTTGTTTAGATGTCCAGTAAGCTTGATGTATGTTAATTAAGTTTGTGTAGATGTCAAATAAGCTTGATGTATGTGCATTAAGTTGGTGTAGATGTCCAGTACGCTTGATGTATGTTAATTAAGTTTGTGTAGATGTCCAGTAAGCGTGATGTATGTTAATTAAGTATGTGTAGATGTCCAGTAAGCTTGATGTATGTATGTGTAGATGTCCAGTAAGCTTGATGTATGTATGTGTAGATGTCCAGTAAGCTTAATGTATGTTAATTAAGTTTTTGTAGATGTCCAGTAAGCTTGTTGTATGTTAATTAAGTTTGTGTAGATGTCCAGTAAGCTTGATGTATGTTAATTAAGTTTGTGTAGATGTCCAGTAAGCTTGATGTATGTTAATTAAGTTTGTGTCGATGTCCAGAAAGCTTGATGTATGTGTTAGATGTCCAGTAAGCTTGATGTATGTATGTGTAGATGTCCAGTAAGCTTGATGTATGTTAATTAAGTTGGTATAGATGTCCAGTAAGCTTGATGTATGTTAATTAAGTTTGTGTAGATGTCCAGTAAGCTTGATGTATGTTAATTAAGTTTGTGTAGATGTCCAGTAATCTTGATGTATGTTAATTAAGTTTGTGTAGATGTCCAGTAAGCTTGATGTATGTTAATTAAGTTTGTGTAGATGTCCAGTAATCTTGATGTATGTTAATTAAGTTTGTGTAGATGTCCAGTAAGCTTGATGTATGTTAATTAAGTTTGTGTAGATGTCCAGTAAGCTTGATGTATGTTAATTAAGTTTGTGTCGATGTCCAGAAAGCTTGATGTATGTGTAGATGTCCAGTAAGCTTGATGTATGTATGTGTAGATGTCCAGTAAGCTTGATGTATGTTAATTAAGTTTGTGTAGATGTCCAGTAAGCTTGATGTATGTTAATTAGGTTGTGTAGATGTCCAGTAAACTTGATGTATGTTAATTAAGTTTGTGTAGATGTCAAATAAGCTTGATGTATGTTAATTAAGTTTGTGTAGATGTCCATTAAGCTTGATGTATGTTAATGAAATTTGTGTAGATGTCCAGTAAGCTTGATGTATGTTAATTAAGTTTGTGTAGATGTTCAGTAAGCTTGATGTATGTTAATTAAGTTTGTGTAGATGTCCAGTAAGCTTGATGTATGTTAATTAAGTTTGTGTAGATGTCAAATAAGCTTGATGTATGTTAATTAAGTTTGTGTAGTTGTCCAGTAAACTTGATGTATGTTAATTAAGTTTGTATAGATTTCCAGTAAGCTTGATGTATGTTAATTACGTTTGTGTAGATGTCCAGTAAGCTTGATGTATGTTAATTAAGTTTGTGTAGATGTCCAGTAAGCTTGATGTATGTTAATTAAGTTTGTGTAGATGTCCAGTAAGCTTGATGTATGTTAATTAAGTATGTGTAGATGTCCAGTAATCTTGATATATGTTAATTAAGTTTGTGTAGATGTCCAGTAAGCGTGATGTATGTTAATTAAGTATGTGTAGATGTCCAGTAAGCGTGATGTATGTTAATTAAGTATGTGTAGATGTCCAGTAAGCTTGATGTATGTTAATTAAGTTTGTGTAGATGTCCAGTAAGCTTGATGTATGTTAATTAAGTTTGTGTAGATGTCCAGTAAGCTTGATGTATGTTAATTAAGTTTGTGTAGATGTCCAGTAAGCGTGATGTATGTTAATTAAGTATGTGTAGATGTCCAGTAAGCGTGATGTATGTTAATTAAGTATGTGTAGATGTCCAGTAAGCTTGATGTATGTTAATTAAGTTTGTGTAGATGTCCAGTAAGCTTGATGTATGTTAATTAAGTTTGTGTAGATGTCCAGTAAACTTGATGTATGTTAATTAAGTTTGTGTAGATGTCAAATAAGCTTGATGTATGTTAATTAAGTTTGTGTAGATGTCAAATAAGCTTGATGTATGTTAATTAAGTTTGTGTGATGTCCAGTAAGCTTGATGTATGTTAATTAAGTGTTAAAGACCAAATAATCAGTTAATTGTATTAACAATCAAAAATACAAACTAAAAACTAAATTATAAAAGATACGACTTGTGAGATTTTCGTCAAAAATATACTTTTTTCATTCAATATTAGCTATATTTTCTTTTACAGCATCCTGAAACGGAATGCCTGCATATATGTTATGAGAGCAACATGCAAAACTCTAATTAATATTATATAATATCGAGATAAAAATACATGTAATTTATCAAATACTGTGATCTTTTCTCAGAAATTTAACTACAAAATTATATCTAGCAATGTTAAAATTAAATATCAATATTATATTAAATGCCATGTCTTTATATTTTTACTTCGAATGTTATTTCACGCATAATTCGTAGGAAAAACCTGGTGTTTTGCATTATTATACCACACAATCTAATTGGAAAAATCTACCCATTAATATATCCGCATGTCATATTATAAGTTATTTACGTTTCTATCCGTAGATATGGAGATTTTAAGACCATGAAGTAGCCCAGTACATCCTGAGGCTACATTTTGGACCCCGCGGGCCACGTAAAAGTGACGTTTTCTTGTTTTTGGAAAGAATAAGTAAATAATATGAAAGTTTCGAGTGTTTTGACCCGGTGTAGCGCCCTACAGTTGATCAAATTAACAGCTTTATATTCAATATATAGCCAAAATTAAGAATATTTGATGTTGGAGCGTAACGTCGCGATCTTTGAAGTCATATTATCCCCGTTTTGAAAATTATAACAACATTTGATTGGTTAAATGGTTAGTTACACCCGGAAATATGGGTTTTTTATGCCCGGGATTTTAACCAAAAATTAAAAAAAAAATCAAAATTTTCATAAAATTTCAAAACTCAAACATTTCATAAGATTTCAACATTTTCAAAAAATTTCAAAATGATAAAGCTTTCACAAATTTCAAAGTTTCCATAAAATTTCAAAATTTTAATATTTAAATAATAATATTCCAAAATGATAAAGCAAAACGTTGTTTTGAATCCTGTCAATTCCGACCTCGTTCCGTCTTTTTCTTGTCTTGACGTCTGCACAAATCGGCAGGCGACTTCCGGTGTTTACGCTATTACTGTGTCAGCATATCATAGTCGTAGATGCGATAGATTATAAGTAATTGTAATATGGAGACGCCAAGGAAACCGCTGAATAAATACTGGTGTTCGGTACCCCATTATCTGTCTGATATCAGAAATATATACATAAAGGCAGACCGTTTTCCTTTGATGATTCTGACAGCGCAAATAAAGAAAGAAAACAAATTTAATTTTAAAGAAGTAATTGTCTCTGCATTGAAGTCTTTGATACAAATAAAATAATTTAATTGATATCTGTCTTTTACAGAAAATGTTAAGATTTTTTTAGTTGAGGATCGAACGTTACAACGGCACATATCGATTGGAGTTTTTGTTGTGTACACTGACACCGGAAGTTCAGTGCCAGGAGTTCCATCGAAATCACGTGATCTGGCGGACGAAAATAACAAAGATTTTCACGGAATGGAAATGATTCGAAACAACCGTATTACAGCCTACCATTTCGGTCAATACATGGATTTATAGACCTAATGATATATATCGACCTCGGACTTCGTCAATATATATTTATCGGTCTAAATCCATTTATCACATATTTTGTTGTAATATGTTCGTTTTTGCATGTCCAATTATAGCTAAAAGTCAGTGTTGGTTATTTGTCCTCAGGACAAATACGGGGCAAATTCAAATATCCGTATGTGCCCTCATATATCCGTATTTGCCCCCGAATTCAACTTCCGGCATATGCGCAGTGGTCTCAAAGATTATTTGTCAATGTACAAAGAAAGATGATGCATAAAGATATGCATAAAATCGTATTTCAATCAAATTAACACATTTCAACATATTGGAATAAAGCTTAAATAACTTGAAACGGAATAATTAGCTCAAATGTATACGTCGTGTTGAATAGGAATTTCCATTCAAATGTCAACGTCTTGGGTAGATTTTACAGTTTCTAACGTCATTGTACAGATCGACATTGTCTGGCATATTTTTGAAACCAGACTCGAAACAAAAATATTTGCAAGTTGAACAAAAGATCTTTTTTGCAATATAAAAGTCAATGCTTGGGAAAGGTCAATGTAAAATATGTGATAAAAAGATTATGACATGAAATTTTCCTTACCGGTAATGTGTGTCGCATTCCTTAGAATTGTGTCGATAGATAAAGCTAGGGTCGACGTACTATACCATATCAGAAATTTGTTGGGTCGGTTCATCATTTGACATACGCTGACCAAAGCAGAAGGATATGTACTGTGATGCAATCGTGATAGGTCAATGTCGGTCGTCGCTAATGAAAACAATGATGTCACGCTGTTTCGGGTAGTAAATTGTAAAATGCGGTTGTTTGAAATGAAATATTCAATTGAATTTGAAGAAAAAATAAATTAATATAATTCACTTTGTTTCCAGGTAAATTAATTACACTACATCTCGGCGAGATTTCCAGTGGGAAATCGTCTGCTATATCCTCGTATGGCAATAGGTCGGTCAGTCATTGGATAATGTTTGATTATTTTTTTCATGTTTGAAAAGTAAACATTTTTTTTTCTTTTTAATTATGTTCCTCATCTATTCTTGCTCACATGTGTAAAGTTCCATGGAAAAAAGATTAATAATAATGACACACTGACCCATATTTGTTTACTACCCTTTTTTCCAAATGGCGTCCTATTACGTCACATAAGGCCTGTCAAAGGTCAATAAAGCACATGATTTTTGTCATAGGCCAACCAAGTTTAAAAAGTAAACCAGATTAAGAAAGTACAGTATTTTAGCTTTTTCAGTGTAATTGTTTTGTCTGAAAAATTTCACAAGATGTTTTTTTTAAATAGTTTGAAATTGAAGTATTAAAAATTAATTATTTAATGCAAATATTAAACTTGCTTACCCATATAATAAAGTATTTAATCCAGTGAATTTGGTGTTTTTGCTTTTGTCAATACAATCTATTAGACTGACCTACATCCTGCCATATTTTTGTAAAACAATTAATGACTGATTTCAATTTATTTTAATCACATTTATTATCACAGAATGGTAACAATACAGTTTTATTGATGCTATTTGTAATAATGACAGGTTTTTTTTACCCAGATAATCTCATTTTTCTGTCTGGTTTAATTTAATTCTCTGTTCAATTTATGCTATAAATGTTGATTATTGCTGTTAAATTAATTCTTTTTCTATCTTCTCTGTGAATTGCATTTCATTACCCCAAGAAGTAAGGGGTATATTTGTTATTAAAGTAGCAGTGGAAATGCAAAATAATCTGCCATTCTGTGACTAATGGAGAGCACTTGTATGTATTTTCCCGGTAAAATCGGCCATTTTCTAGAGAATGGTGGAATCTGAATGATCAATCATCATATTTTCAAAGTATTTTAAAATACAATTTGCTTGGCCTACATTTCAGAAACGGTCATGAACTGTGATGACGATTATGCCAACAAACCGGAAAGATAAAAATGCTTGGGGAATACCATCGACGGAAACACATTTAACAAGCATAATAATCAGGAAAAAAAGACATTAGTGAAAAGGGTATTTTTTAATTGCATGAAATTTATTCAATTCAAAGTTCTCTGTTTTAATCTCATCTTGTAATTTTGACGTTGAAAAGAATTCCCTCTGTGTTTATGTACGCTATGCATATAGACGTTGTGTACGTTGTTGGTGACACATCTAACTGGGCATACGATGATCATCAATATTTAAATGTTGCTATTAAAATTTGTGACTATTATAGTCAATACTGGTATCAAAATGTTCGACAATAATTGTAGTTTAAAGACTGCTAGTATAAATCTTACAATCATATCGCTAAACGTATTACATGAACGATATTTTGTGTTTGAAACGGTGTTTTTGCACATGGACAGGTAACATAGGGAAAAGGCTTGCTTCGAATTACATCAATATCTCTGTTGTTTCTAGACGCATTTTGATAAACCAAACATTTCTGGAAAGAGCAGTCGTTGCCGTACATGTCGTCATTATTGACATTAATCGTTGTACAAAGACAAAGGTGTTGTTCCTTGGATGTGGACGTGACAAAAAATGGACGAACACGAAGTTGACGAAAGAAGGTTAGAGATGTTTTAAAAGTTATGCGAACATTTTGTTTTAATCCGAAAACATATATACAATATAAATAGTTAATTACAAATCGAACAATGAAAATTTCATATAAAATGGTTAAGCAGTATTGATATAAAACACACTTTTCCTCATATTTCAAATGTGTCACAAATCGTACATCATTGACGTTGGCGATTTATTACTTTCCTATAAAAAAGTTATTCTTGAAAGCATATACAAAATTAGGTTCACATTTAAAGGACAGAATATGCATTCAGAATATCACATTTATTTCCAGAAAATATGAATTTTTAAACTAATACCAGACGCACTCAAATCAATCTTTTGCTGTCACGCTGTCCCTTTTCCGATGTTTTCTATGCATTGCGTGCTTTTCTTACCCATTTTATCCGTTCTTGATGATTTGTTAAGTAAATGAAAATTAATGAAAGTTTGCATAGTTAATGTATAAATGGTCAAAAAGCTATATAATCAAACATTTTGTAATTTGTCGAAAATCGCTCTGATCGTAGCTATGTGTCCGTGTCTAACCAAAATGTCACAAAATCTTCATTTTATTATTTCTACACTTTTCGGAATACACCATGCGAAATTCGAAAAATTGACACATCAAGAGAAATGTATTTAACTCAGTTATCTCACATACATAAAATTGTATATTTCCTCTAAATGAATTTGATCTTTTTTGTTATTTTCTGGCTTAAAAAATGCACTAAGTATATACAAAATGCCGTTTCTAACCACAATGTCATAAGGCGCTAATTTGACGTTAGACAACGTTTTTCGGCGACGTCAACGTCAAAATACAATTTTCGAAAATGAATAAGATTAAAGTAAACAGAATTTAAATAAAACTATTTCTCGATTACAATGTTTGTTTTTATTTGAGTACATTTATACATGTATATATTATAAAAAGTCCCGAAATGCATGATAAATAAAATGTACGATTTCAGCGAATCGGAAAA
The DNA here is from genome assembly GCA_963680875.1 of Bathymodiolus brooksi. Taxonomy (NCBI): domain Eukaryota; kingdom Metazoa; phylum Mollusca; class Bivalvia; order Mytilida; family Modiolidae; genus Bathymodiolus; species Bathymodiolus brooksi. The sequence goes on along the minus strand of OY804578.1, from coordinate 20,039,613 downwards.
AGAGAAATTAAAGAAAAATAAAAACATGAGAATTAAGGAGTTACCGGAATTGAAAGCAGAGAAACGGAAGAAACAAAAGAAAGAGTGGTATCCTAATAACAAGAAACAGGTTCAAGAAAACAGAAAGAGTAACAGAAATAAAGAAGAAGGTAATTTAATAAGAAACGTGTTTAAAAAACTCTTATTTATATAGATAAAAAAAACGGAAAAACTTTAATTAAAAGGGAATCAACGACAATTCATTTTGGAATTTGGGCCGTTGAGATAATTATGTTTCGTCCATAAAGATTTTGTTAAGGTTCATATCTAAGAAACTAAAATTCATCAAGGAATTTGTTATAACCAATATTTTACGTGTGTAGAGCAAGGATTCTTGTAAATAATTTCACGCTGACATGTGGAAACGGGCAACGGGTCATCTTTGATATTTACATTTAAGAATTGCTACAACATTTTCAATTTTCACGTGCATGATGATATTAAACATGTTCCGTCTTTGTCGTTGTTCTAGTACTTTCTTTTACTTCAATTACATTGTTACTTTCGGTATCTTAATTTGTTTCGATATAAAAGAATTTGAATTTGAATTTGAATTTTGGTGTTTTAACGCCACTTTCAGCAATATTTCAGCTATATCATTGCGACCAGTTTTAGTGGCGGAGGAAGCCAGAGAGAACCACCGACCTGGGCAAGCAACTGGTAAACTTTATCACTTGCGGCTGCGAGTTGAGTGCACCATTTTTGTAATTTACAAAGCTGGGCGCGAACCCACGCTGTATTGGTGATAGGGTTGTATGAGTTGTTAAATCCAACGACCTAACTCATCGAGCCACCCTTCGATATAAAAGAAAACAAAATGATTTTAATATAAAATAAACAATAACAACCTTAATACACAATGTAATATTAAAAAGACACTACACATAACGTATAATTTTTACACCCCTAAAATCGTGTCATTTTTAGGAAAGAAGATTTTAACTGATGTCGCCAAAAGAAAGAGACTCCAACGAGAAAGAGAAAGGGAAAGGAAAGATATGAATAAAGACAGAAAAAGAAAGGAACGCATGAACAAAATTAATGAAATTGAACGTAAAAAGAAGAGACTGATGCAGAAAAGAACCTATCAAAGACGCGTTCGATCATTTGAAACACCTGAAAGTGGTACAGAGGCAAACTGTGAACCACCTTGCATTTTAATTGCGCCTTTCCCAAATAAAATGAGAAAACATAGAGCACTTCAAAAACTTCGAAACAGTTTACCTAAATCGCCTGCAATGCGTGTCTCTACTGTTGTTGCGTATATTGGTAATTTCAAATCTCCTAAAGTAAATACTCTTAAAAAATCTAGCATAATCAAAACTCCAGGGGATAGTGCAGAAAAGTCTTTGGGCGAAGCTGTCATTGAAGGCAACCGTCTCAGCAACAAAATTAAAGCGCTCTGACGACGCACGGGCAGCAATGAATATTATAAGCGCATCTGTTAGTGGCGAAGCTGTCAGGAAATTCGCTCTAAACTTTCATTGGCTAAAACATTGGGTGTTCCTGCAAGACGTATTAGCTCAGGATTTTCAATCCGTACGAAAATATTGCACACACAATCCTCATCCTACTCGTATGCGAAAAGGAAAGTTAGATCAGATGCGTTATCTGACGAGGACAGAAAACTTGCACATGACTTCTGGTGCTCTCCTGAAAACTCTCACCCAACAGGAAACAAAAATGATGTGAAAAGGGTACACATTGGTCCTAACACATATTCCAGTCACCCAGTTCAAATATTAGAAAAATCATAATCAGAGGTATACTCAGATTTTAAAATGAAACATCCAAACATAAAGATGTCGCAAAGTCTGTTTGAAAGGTGCAAGCCGTATTTTGTACGACAAGCTTCCACAAAAGATCGCATGACATGCTGTTGTAGGTATCATCTAGAGATGAAATATGTTTTCAAATCAGCCATGAATGTTCGCAAAAATTTAAATAAAAGTTTACCGACAGAGGATCAGTTAACCGTTTATGATACTATTTCTGACATTTGTAATTGTACTTTGTGCGACCAAAATGAGAACGGTTTGTATACGAAAAAATGCATTGATAGAGAATGTGATAAGTGTGGAATAGACTTGATAGAATTTTCTGATAAAGAACTTGACACGAATGACAGCGTGGACGACATAAATTGGGAATGTTTTGAATATGTTAATATTAAATCGAAAGCTGGCTTAAGGAAAAAACTCATGCTCGTGAAAAAGAAAACAAAACCAGGGTATATGATTCAGTATTTTCAAAATCTGTTAAAAACATTCCCTTCTCATACTATAAGAGCAAAATGGCAAACACAGCAGTTAAAACAACTTGTTCGAAATTTACCCGCAAATCATGCAATAGCTATTACGATTATTCCGAAAACTACCGTTGCAAGGATCAAACCGAAATCCAAAGTAGTTATTTCCAGAAAACTGAAGTCTCTCTTCATGTAACTTTACTTTACAGACATGCTGTTTTGGAAGTTGATGGTTTTGAAAGTACCATTGAAGAACCATGAATTGTTACTGAACAGTTTTTTTTGTGATTTCGGACGATGACAAGCATAACCAATATTTTACTTATCACGTGCAAAAATTAATCGCTGATTACTTTTCATCTAATTTAAAGCAATCTCTGTCTGATCCGTACAGTAGCCAAAATTTACAAAAATACATACAACATGAACTATGTGCAGGTGATCAACTAAAAGAATCTAGATGTCTTGATGTTCTATTTGCCATATACACTAGCTACTAAAAAGTACTAAGACTCAACATCAACAAAGTAACCAGGAAAATGACAATCTTTTATACGCCTAGATAATTATTTGATGGTATTATGTTTTTCACGCATGTGATGTTGATTTCATCTTAAAATGTGAATGAATATCCGATGGAAGTATGTGGAATGTTTACCTGTCAAAAACGAAAGTAAACCATGAGATGACACACAGGCACAACATACACAACGTGTGCCGCACATTATCATGTGTACACATACAAAAACTGTGGGAATTTTTAAAATATAATGATATATGTTCACTTACTGCAATTTTAAATGAATCAATTTCCAAATTATGCGGGTTATCCATGAAATATGCTCAAATTTGAGGAACGGTGAAAATTACGCCCTGTGACGTCACATTCATAGTTCAACTGAAAATGTAGCGCGCGGTTTGAATGAATGACGGTTCATAAACCAAAATACGCTAAAAAAACGTAGTCCCCAAAAAGAATAGTTTTTGCATGGAAATAAATAGAGATTAGAACGAATTTTTTTCTGTAACTGCAAAAAAATATTTTTTCCAACGTTTTAATGATTAGTATATGTAAATCACCGATAAACAAAATAAAGGGCTATTTGTATTCGATACTGTCTTTATCAGTATCGAAAACAAAATGCCCTTTATTCTATATATATCGTCCCTGGTATCAACCTTCGACCCATATTAGCCCTCCAGCTTCGCTGTCAGGCTTGATATGGGAGTCTCGGGCTAATACCAGGGCCGATATGGAAAATGTCATGTAATAATCTCTTAGTATTGACCTCAATGGAAGGCTATATTTGTATATTATCGGTAATTTGTGCCGCATTCCTTTGAAGTGTGCCGATAGATAAAGCTAGGGTCGACGTACTATACCATATCAGAAATTTATTGGGTCAGTTCATCATTTGCCATGCGCTGACCAACGCGGAAGGAAATGTACTGTGACGCAATCGTGATAGGTCAATGTCGGTCGTCGCTATTGAAAACAATGATGTCACGCTGTTTCGGGTAGTAAATTGTAAAATGCGGTTGTTTGCAATGAAATATTCAATTGAATTTGAAGAAAAACAATAAATGAACTATTTGCAGATGATCAACTAACACATCTAGATGTCTTGATGTTCTATTTGACATATACACCAGCTACTAAAATGTACTAGTATTCAACATAAACAAAGTACTATCAAGTAAACAGGAAAATGACAATATTTTCTAACGAAGTTCTTCCTGGCTCAGAATGGAACACCCAAATAAAGAAAGACAAATATCTAACATCATACATGTAGGTCACATTTTTCTTTCACAAAAAAACCAAACCAAAAAAACCAAAATGAAGAATCCATGGTTAGGAAATACATGTATTTTAATTTTAACTTGTACATCATGCATTTTTCTGATTTTATAAATATCTCTACTATTACAGTACACAACGTGTAACACACTTTATCTATCATGTGTACACAGAAAAAAAACTATTTGAATTCTTAAAATATAATAATTTATGTCCTAATTCACCAGTTCAAACGAACATAAATTATTTACAAATAAAACTCAACACTTGTATTTGGATATCAGCTCGCCAGACAGAACAGTAAGCTTTTTTATTTTAATCAATAAAATAATCAGATACGTCCATGAAAACATAATTGCCTGTCAAATGGCTGCCACGTCATAAGCAATCATCAATAACAATATAGACAGTCTACAAAAGAAATAACATCATGTTAGAAAAAATGTAACAAACACATCAAAATCAGTTATTTATTTTAAAAATACCGCCTAACTTAATTGCACGATCTAAACATGTATACAAATTGTCACCCGATGTGACAATCCACTTTAGCCAATGAAAAACTACTACATAATACTATAAACATTAAACCACGTGTGGTAGTAAACAAATACACGTGTTCCAGTAACATTTGTAAATACATTTATGTCCTAATTCACCAGTTCAAACGAACATAAATTATTTACAAATAACACTCAACACTTGTATTTGGATATCAGCTCGCCAGACAGAACAGTAAGCTTCGAATAACAAAGAAAGGGCAGTGCATATACATGCATGTACAAATAATTATATTCCTAAATTTTTAGAAACAGACAAGCGTACATCAATGTTTTCTTTGACATAACCGTCCTTAGCTTTATCACTTTTCCAACGGCCATGTTTTTTTAAACAATCTATCATTTATACCGGCCGCTGCGGCCGCAGTAGCTCCACCGGATCGCAAGCTATGAAGACCAAATTTTCGTTTGTCTAAGCCTACAGCTTCTAATGCTGATAACAAAATTTCTCTGGCCCTTGCATAAGAAATCTGACCAGAATTTCTAAGTTTATAGGAATCACTACTTTTACAAAAAGAAACAGATCTAAAAATATAATCAACAGAGTTTTCTGAAGTGCCAGCTAGCTTGAGGTATCTGTCTAACATGTCAACATGACAAGTAATGGTACCAGTTTTTGAAATAACAACTTCCCTCCCTTCTATATAAACATCTGTTTTACTCTTTTCCAAATATAATTTAACATAAGATGGGAAAAAGGATATGTCAGACCTGTTCAAGCTAACTCTGAGAATCTGAGAAAGCCGGCATATCCCAATAAACACATGCAGGCTACTCTTAGATCCTTGAGGTTACAATCTTCATTTCCATAAAGTAATACAATTTTTTGCAAAATATCTGGTGTAATAGGATCTTTTTTCACTATTACGTGACCAATTTTTCTATGTACTCCTTCATGTACAGAAACTACAAGATCATTTTTAACATGGATCAGGAACACCAGCTAATTTGTGAGCCCAGCTTAATGCATGAAAAGTTTCGTCTATTTTACTGACTGATAAATTAATTAAATATAAAGCTACATGAAGGTGTGATACAGGTAATGACGTAACAGAGTATTAGCCCACTTACACCAAGAATTAAATGTGTACTGGTACTTCCTCCTAGCATTGTCAGCTCTAGAGGAAAGAAGATACTCCGGTAGCTTCTGGTAAAGCCTGCAAAAATCTGGATCCACGATAGAATCAATTACATACTTGTACTGTTCCCATTTTCCAGCATTGAACAAGTCTGAAAATCGTATTTTAAAATAATATATCATATAAATTATTCACAAATGAACATAAATTTTGTTTAAAAACCATTTTTGACCATGCCAGCTACAATATCTTACGATACTAGTGCCATGTCACAGTGACCATGCCAGCTACAATATCTCAATAGATATTAGGGCCATGTCATCAACTATTTGCATCAAGTAAAACTGCCAATATTTGCGTGCCAAATGGCTTTACACCAAAACTCGTATTCTTATTCGACCCCTGTTCGAATATACCGTATGTATTCGAAAATTCAATTACGTCTTTAACGTATGGCTTGTATTCTAAATTCTTACTGAATATCAATGGCCAAAATGCCGCAGATTTCCATTTAGGAACAATTAATGTACCTTTTGCTTTACAAGCTACAAGATGTCTGATTGCTCTGATCACCATATTAATTGGAGGCACTAGCCAATTGTTTTCTGAAAACCAATTTTGTGAAAAAGCATCAATTGCCTCTGACCCAGGATTCCAAAATAAGGAGTTGAACCTGTGTAATTTGTGTTTGCAGAGCTAGCAAAACGATCGACCGTGTAAGGTCACCACATTTGATCCATAAAAGCAAAAAAGTGAAGAGTTACTCCCCAGGCTTCGAAATCAAACATCTTGCTAATATAGTCAGCTTTTTCGTTTTCTGTTCTCGGAATCCACTGTATATCAATTGAAATACCCTTTTCAACACATGTCGAAAAAATAGACAAGGCTAAAGAATGTAATTGTTCTTTCATGCTCCCTGCATTGACAATTTTTACAAAATTCGGACTGTGAGTGAACCATTTAATTGTTTTACCCTGAAATGTGTTTTTAAAACAAGAAAGTGCTAAGTCAATTGCTTTAAATTCTCACCATGTGGAGCTTTCCGCTCTTTCATTGACAAACCACATCTTGTGAAAACGTTTACTTTCTACTTCTACAGTGTAAGCACCCGATGCGACATTACTAGCGTCAGAATAAATGACTACTGATGACTTACTATACACCCCTAACTGTCGAGAGTTCAGTTTTGAAATGTTGTTTTCCCAAAATCTTAATTCTGTCGAAACTTTGTCCTGGTTAAATGACATACAATGTAATAGGTTTATCCCAAGCTGACCTATTTTCTATAGCCATATAACAGTACTTTGAACCGTAATGAGAGCGGGAGGTTTGGCGCCTTAAAATCTGATTCAACCCACCATTTCTTTAGAAATACCTGTACCAAGTCAGGGTCATTACGGTTTTCACAGTTTTCCGGTTGTTGACTGATTTTGTCTGTTTATATAATTATGAGTTTTGACTTTCCCTTTGTAAGATTGTTCGGAGTTCGGTAATTTTGTTATTACCTTTATTTGACATGATCCTTGCTACGTTACCTATTACGGGTGTCATAGAAATAACTCGACCTACTACCTGAGCTAAATGTCTTGCTGTAAAAATTGGATAAGATTTTAAAATAATGCAGAGTGAAGACATTACATCTTAAACTCTTCGCTCCGGAATACTCAGAGTAAATTCTGTAGAATTCCAAAAAATACCAAGCCACTCGAGTTTTCTTACTGGGTTAAAGACCGATTTTTCTTCATTAATAAAGAGTCCTGCTTCAATTAGGGATTCTTTCACAAATTGTGCATCTTCATAGCATGAACTTACATCTTTGTTCATACCGAACACATCATCTAGATATAGAACAACTTTTACCCCATTTTCCCGCCAAAATTTTACAAGAGGGCGAAGACATTTAGTAAAAATATAAGGTCCAGTAGTAATTCCAAACGCCAAAACAGTATAGCAGTAAAACTGTTCTTTCCACTGAAATCCGAGGTAAGTATGCTGTTGTGGACAAATGTCGATATGGAAATAGCCTGATTTTAAATCATATCTAAACATGAAAACGTTCTTGTCAAAATACTGGACTGCAACTCTCCAGTCCTCGAATTTAATTGTGTCTCTCTTTACATATCTATTCAGTGTACTAAGATCTAAAATCAGGCGCTTTTTTCCAGATTTATGAGTTGCCACGCTTAAAGGGTTCACAACAAAAGGTTGAAAAGGAACATTTACAACACATCCGGACTTAATTAAATCAGAAATAGTTTGAGAACCGAATTCTTCTTTTCCGATAGCTGATCTATTGTTCTTGAAACACATTTGAATTGGAGGTTCAATAAATGGTATGACATAACCGTTTTTTATTGTGTCCAAAAAAAAAGAACTTATTTTTTCCCAATAGGCCACGTGTCGTGCTAAGCTACCTTTTACACCCTGACAATTTTCAGAACATTTACTCATATCTTCAAAATAATGAACTTGTTCAAGGACATAGGTAAACTCATGTGATTCATCAAACCAGTTTAAGTGGTTACATAAAAAATACTTATCATTAACAACAACGCTGCATGCAGTAGTTGAAGTTGTCTCACTATTTGGAGGCGTTGATTCCGGCACCAGTGTTGTTTGTTGACTTGGCGATGAGAAGTGGACAGTTTTTTCTCCAGTGTCCGAATTGCCTGCAGACATGACACACATCCCAGGCGCAGGGCTCGCGCCGTGCAACGCTCCCACGAAAGGGCGGCTGACGTTGATACATCTGTGCGAATACTGGATTAGGATAGGTTTGACGAGTAGTTGGAGGAGGTATCTTCGGGTATGGCTGTGGACGACTCTTTGATCTCTTTTTTGTGATACGTAGAGCCCTACTTTCCGCTTGTCGTATTTTCTTTTCGTCGTCGCTGTCGTCCGCAACGGCAATGGATGCATACTTGCGTACTGTGCCCCAGCCAGCGGGGGAAGAGTCAGCAATACGGATCAACTTGTTCCAGCCTTTAATTTTATTTTTAGTTTTCGGACCTCATTTGTTGTGTAAGATCAACAGGAAGTTGTTTGTACAACTTTTGCAACATTTCAAACACTTCATCATTAAATGTGTGTTGAATTGTGTTACCTTCGCTCTTGAACTTTATCAAGACGTCACTCTTTATCTTCTTTTTCAGGCTATCTTGTTCCTGAATGAGTTCCGACTTCAGGTCGCCAAGTTTCACGTCCAGTATGTTCTTGAAAAGGTTTAGCGTATCAACCAAATCAGGATTTCTGGACTCCCTGGAGGTAGGAATATTACATGACTGTTGTTCCTGGGCATATTCATTGATGTCGGGAGATTGTTCTGCCATAGTAGTCGTACTTTACTGTCTGACTGGCAAACTTCGAATGACGAATTCAATTCTTAAAAATTCAGCCTAACTTAATTGCACGATCTAAACATGTATACAAATTGTCACCCGATGTGACAATTCACTTTAGCCAATGAAAAACTACTACATAATACTATAAACATTAAACCACGTGTGGTAGTAAACAAATACGCGTGCTCCAGTAACATTTGTAAATACATATATGTTCACTTGCTGCAATTTTAAATGAATCAATTTTCAAATTATGCGGATTATCCCAAAAATATGCACAAATTTGAGGAACGGTGAAAATTACGCCCTGTCATACGTCATAGTTCAACTGAAAATGAAACGCGCGCGGTTTGAATGAATGACGCTTCACAAACCAAAATACGCAAAAAAAGTAGTCCCAAAAAAAGAATAGTATTTGCATGGAAATAAATAGAGTATAGAACCGAAATCTTTTCTGTAACTGCAAAAAATAATTTTTCCAACGTTTTAATGATTTTTGTATGTAAATTACCGATAAACAAAATAAAGGGCTATTAGTGTTCGATACTGTCTTTATCAGGACAATCAACATCAGGTTCGCCAGATCATGGTCCTGATAAAGACAGTATCGAAAACAAAATGTCCTTTATTCTATATATATATATACAATCTCTCATTCATAAAATAGATATACAATGTACCAGTAATAGATATACAATGTACCAGTAATAGATATACAATGTACCAGTAATATATATACAATGTACCAGTAATATATATACAATGTACCAGTAATAGATATACCAGTAATGATTTCGGGCTGTATTAATTTATTTTATTTCATTTTTTTAATCGACAGAACATTCCACTCAACAGTGGTATTTACATTTCATGATACAATCACAGGAAATTATTATATTATCTCTATCTATATATCTTATAAATAAAATATACATTGTCAGTCATTAAAACAAGGAACAAGGAGTACAATTAGTATAAATCACGTGATATCATTATAATATTTATATATCTTATATATAAAATATACATTGTCACAGATTAAAACAAGGAACACGGATCAAAGTTACACTGTAAAGTAAGATTAAGCTATACATGTTGTTTGTTGCGGTGGTTGGTTGATATTCAATCAATACAATATAATGTCTTAATGATTTCTCCCTGGCTTAACGATTTCTATCGTATATAAAGGCAATGACACATTTCGATGCGTTTGTATTTAATTATGGTTGATAACTACGAATAACTAATATACAAACTTAGATAACAGATATGACATGGTGGAATCAGACTCAGAATATTTACTTGTATCAGAATGTATCTACAGAAATCAGTCCTCAACTTTTACAAAACTTTAACAGTACTTTAAACAAATCTATCCGGATGTCTAGGCAAGTGCCGGAACCCCCGGATTATCTTGTGATAACCGCTACCGTTTTTTATATTATTGTGTTCATTCTTGGGGTATTTGGAAATATTCTTGTGATTGTGGTTATATTAGCAAACAAAAATATGAAAAGTACCGTGAATATGTTTCTAATAAACTTATGTGTGGCAGATTTATTTGTGATGGTCATATGTATGCCTCCTACGTTAGTGGAATTACACATGAAGGAAGTCTGGTACTTTGGAGAATTTATGTGTAAGTATATATCTGGGATTGATGGTGTTTAACGCTACTTTCAATAATATATCGTGGCGGTAGTATATATGAAGAGAGTATTCCTACCCTAAAACGAATTAGAATGATATGATATTATTTCTCCTTTTACAACAGTAATTTCGTATTTTGCAAACATTTTATTTAAAGAGGCATTAGCTACGATTTTGACCAAAAAATATATGTTTTGGAAATTGGTAAATAGCTTGAAAATGATGAAATAAAGGTAAATATTTCACATTAAACAGCTTATCATACCACTTTTCACCTTTTGAGAACGAAAATAACCATCGATTTATTATTCCCTTGCAAGCAAATAATTTGACCTCGCTTTCTCCGTATGCAACTGACTTTACTAGTGACAGGTAAAAACGAATACTTTGTATTTTGTCGCTTATTAACTGCAAACTTGCATGGTTCTTTGTCCGTAATTAACGCCGACTAAAAGCAGATTCACAGAAAATAAGAAATAAGTGCATTGTTGTACTGATTTAATGACGATTCGGCAAACTCCGTAAACAATGCCGATAATTAATAAGATGGCGTCCATTTCTTGATCGATCTCAAAACACGAGCAGTTGCACCTTTTTTCCCCGATGCGCGTACATTTCATAGCATTTATAAGTTACAGAAACACGTTTTATTAAGGCATCAATCATATCTGATAGTTTTTATGGGTAACAAAAATTTACGATTTTGGCAGATAATGCCCCTTTAATAACATAAAGCTAATGTAAAGGTTGAATTGTGAACACTATGTTTTCATTTGAAGGTGTTTGTTCTCCAGGCTCTTAGTCCTTTCTAACCTCTCTACTTCGCTTGTAAATATTTGCTGTTATTTTGATTTTATTATTATGTCTCTGTACCATAGTCGCTTTATAAAATAAAGATATATAAGGTATCAGTGAGGACAATATATAGGGTTGCAAATATAAAGCCACACGCTACTAATTTCTTTTGTTCCGAATTTATTAATTTACTATATGCTTACTGAACGGTAAAGTAACAATTGAATATAGGTAGACAAGCTAAGGTTTAAAAATGTACATTTTAATCAAGGCCACTAAATGTTTTATTGTCCGTTAAAAAACGGATGCTTGCAATGTTATATATTGAAAGCAAACATGCATGTATGTTTGACTTCAAAAGAATTATTCTATCTTGAAATTATTCTAAATATAAAAAAAATAAAAATTCAAAAATATAAAAAATCAAAATATGGAACGGAATTATACTGAAATGTTCACCATGCCTTGATCATACACAGAAAGGTATTAATATGATTATATATACCACTAGCATTTACTCTCGTTAACATTTGTCCATTTCCTTCAAGTGCAACGTGAACTTGAATTTCCAACAGTAAATCATACCGTACGTATTTTTTCATTAAAGAAAAATTGAAGATTAACAAGGAATTTCAAAACATGCAGCTTTGTAAATTACAAAAAGGGTGCACTCGACTCGCAAGTGCTAAAGTTTACCAGCTGCTTGCCCATGGTCGGTGGTTCTCTCCGGGTATTCCGGCTTCTTCCGCCACTAAAACTGGTCGCCATGATATAGCTGAAATGTTGCTGAAAGTGGCGTTAAACACAATAAATCAATCAATCAACACATGCATATTCTACCATTTAATTTAGTTGGCAGTGGCAATAAGCTTGTGAAGTTTAAATATTGTGGTGAGGTCATTTTTATGTTAATTGTCAAGTTATAGCATTTGATTCGTATTACAAAACACGGAACAGATCTATTTAAAATATTTACAGAATTAATTCTGCAATCCTATGATAGACATTAAAGGACTATACAGTAAATCAATTTGCAACATCTTGTGATCAACTATTTTATTTTATCCTGAAATTGGGTTATTTTTTGTCATAATAAATGGATTGAAATAAACGGTTGCATTATTATGACAGTGTCATAATAACATTTTTCACATTAGTCTAATAAAGCTATTAAGCCACACCCCTGTCATAATAACACTTTTCACATTAGCCTAATAAAGCCATTAAGCCACACCCCTGTCATAATAACACTTTTCACATTAGTCTAATAAAGCCATTAAGCCACACCCCTGTCATAATAACACGTTTCACATTAGCCTAATAACGCTGTTAAGCTACGCCCCTTACCGGAACCACTATTGAGGTATCAATAGGGGTTCCCGTTCTCTTTTGTATTACTATTAAATTAAATAACATTTGTTTTGTGTAAATTTTATTGCAGGATAAATACAATATTCATGTATTGACGGTAAATATAGAATACATGTGGCTCGGCACGAAAAGGATGGAAAAACTCGCTAATTCTCGTCATTCCCCCGTTTCTAAGCCTCGCCACATAAATTCTATATTTACCGTCAATACACCAATATTGTATATATATACTAAGTATATTTTCATTGGTCGTTTCTTTTGAGATCCTTCTCGGCATCTTGTGGGATTGTTACAAGCTGTTAATGTAACAAGTTGTTTGTATTCGATGAACCAGGTAAATTGTTGAGAGGTCGGTTAAGTGATTGTTTTATGGGTAAAGATGGAAAATTTCTCAACAGTTTGCGAGCTTTAGAAATGACCATGTACATTGGACATTGTACCCCTGAGTGGACGCTTTCTCTCGGGCATGAAAACCATATAACTAAATCAAGTTGTTGGTATAGGAAAATTGTAAATAAATTGATTCGTATTTGTTGGAGAATAGATTTGTGTTGTGTTTAAAATTGTTTCAGTTGAATATGTGTTTATTGGACACCAGTATGACCTCGTGAGTCAAACAAATGCGTTAAATTGAAAGTTGGATCAATCATTCTATTTTAGATAGCATTTCCCAGCATGAATTTTAAATTCTACAATAAACACATATGGTCAGAGCAAACACCCTGTCTGTTAGGTTCTGTGAAAAACTCTGGGTTGTGTATTTAAATTTATGGTGTATCAGATACATGTAATACCACGATGCTGTTAAATTCCATCAGGGTGGAAGTTTTATGAAGTATATTTTACACGTGGTGCCTAATAGCTTTTATTTATGTATTTACATTTATGTAGTATCAGATAATACTTCTACTTAATAAAGAGCAAGACTGATTGTCGGTTAATGCCCAACATATTATCGCCCAACGGTCGAATAACTACTTATTGCCCGTCTATCGGTTAACCACTTTTGTTAGCCACACATTATCGATAGTATCATGTAAGATCTAGAAGCCTGCATGATATAGAAAATGTGCTTACCGATGAATTTCTTGTTTGAATATCATGATTTGTTTTAACAATAAACCTGTCTACAGAATAGATCATAGGAAAGGAGCATTAACCGCATACCTAAGTGGTAAATGTCTATCACAATATCCTTATGAGCGTGTGATTCAAAATTAAGAACATTTTCTCCTGCAAAAGAGTCATCGATATCATTGAAATTTAGATAAAGAAGACCATAATAACAGCTATGTATAGTTCATACCTTGATCTACACATATAAATTGACAGTAAGGGCAGGTTGAGGTCTATTTTTTACAAGAGATTGTTTCAATATTCCCATTGTGAACATTCCGCTTTCATGCTTTATCACCAGATTTTGAACATTGCTGGGAGATGGTGACACTAATGATATAGGAAATCCTACCCTTTGGGATCAACTGAGTTCACCTGGATTTTATTCGAGTTCATGTTCTTCTATTTTGTCTAATTGTATGTCTTCATGATTTTAGCTCCTTGCTGTGAGGTTCCTTCGATATTACATTAAAACGATGTTCGATTGGCGTCCAACACGATTTCCACATCACATGATGTTTGTGTGGTTAACAATAACACTAGTGAAACAGAAACTCCTGTTTTGGGATTCGTCTATCAGAAAATATACTTGATATATTGTTTTGTGTCTTTTGGTTATTGCATTGTCTGTCATTCTTCGATTTACGGCTGGTAATTACACTATGCATCTTCAAACTGTTCTCATTGTGTAAAGCAGAAGTTAAGGATTGAAACCAGTACACTCTAGTAGCTGAGGAGGTGGAAAATAATCTGTATAAACAATAATTTATTTCCAGTACATGTAAATGTTGAACCATTAGGAATAGTGATACTAAATAAGATTAGTTGATGATGACGTGGTATTACTGTGTCACAATGTAACATTGATTTCTTTTTCCCACTAATTGAAATCTTTATTGAAAACTATACATTTGTTAGTGAAAACACATAAGATTGGAAAGCCAAATAATTTAAAGTTTTGGGAGCAATAAAACCAAAGGGCCTAAACGTAATAGCCAAAATCGACTAAGTTCACATATGCTTATGCTTAAAATTAACCTTTTATTAATAATTACATTATTTGGAAACTGTAAATTTCAGTATTATGTACTTTCATTTTTGACCCACGTGTTTGTAGATATAAAATGTATATAATGTTTATTTTATTTTTTTATCAATATTATATATGGATTATTCACCATTATTTAACAATGGTTTCATTAAATACTTAAAACAACAACATAATATTTGAACCAGAAATGTTGTGTTATATAAATGAAACCAAAATCGTATGCACGCCATAAACTTTGTAATCGTTCTACATAATCAAAGGAATAACGACCAGTATGCCTAAATACACAACTACCGGGTTGTAAAACAATAGAACACTCGTGTCATAAAACAGTTTTACATGATGCCATCAAAGCAATCGTTGAATACAAATCTCACAAGAGTAAATAATTAACCACCTGTCTATAGCTACTATTACATGCAATATGGGATATGTATATTCTATATAGTGTAAATGATAAGATCAACCTTTTTTATTTTTTAATGAAAAAAATATATTTATTGTACAAAACACATATATAAATATTACAACATACAGAAAACAGACATGCATATTAGTATAAACACAAGGATATTGAACTTAATAAAACATTTATAAATTGACTGCAAAGGTAACAAAGCCATAACCAAACACATATAAAATTAGCGTAAATATAACGCTGTTAATCAAAAGTATACGAGGTAGGAAACAATACCTTAATACTATTTAAATATTGATCAACTTTCCATTATAGGTAACCAGGGACTCCAGTACGTATTGTATTTTTCTGGAGTTAAGTTCTTGAAAGAAATGTGTTTTTCTAAAATCAGATTTTCTTTTAAGTAATGCTTTAATGCTTCAAAGTTGACCATTCTTTCATTTACCTTTGTTCTAAAAATATAAAATTTTGTTAACAAGATTATCTTATTTTTAATTAAATTAGCATCATAAGGATGTAGTAGGCCAAACATAACTATCTCCAAATTCAATGGAAATTAAATATATGTCATTTCAAAAATCTATCTATTCAATTCATGCCATAAGTCTGAGACTTTATGACACCCCCATAGAAGATGTTCAATAGTTTCTGGCTCTTCTTTATAAAAAGTACACAAGTTACAATCCTTTATTTTTATTTTGTAAAGAAAAGTGTTTGTTCCCAATATTCTATGGATAATTCTATATTGAAACCAGCAAAGTTTTGTGTTTTTTGTATGCTTTGTACAATGAAAGTGAATATTTTTTCACCTCAATATCATATTTGTTTAGGATGCTTTTCCACTTCTGTTCTGCATATATTGGTGCTGTCTTTCTATTTAAGACATTGTACAAAATCAACATTTATGAGGAAAATATACAAGTAATAGTCTCCGTTCGAAATGTCCCATATACAGTCAAACCTGCGTTAAGAGGTCACCTTTGGGGAAAAAAAGTGGTATTTTAAGACAGATGACCTCTTAAAAGATGTTTTATTCATATGACATTTTCTATCACAGGACAAGAAAAATGTGACCTTTTATTACAGGTGATTGTTTTATAGAAGTGACCGCATGGGAAGGGTTGACTACTTATATTCCACTTTTACCATTTTTCAGTCATTAGAATGAATATGTGATATCGTATTCTCACATGACCCTATCACAGGGAGTCGTTCTATATAACATATCAACTGTTAAAAAGTCAGATCTATCTTAGAGCCGACTATCATTATGATATTTGATTGAAGCTAGAGACCAACAACTAGATTAAGTCATATATATAACTATAAATCCACCAACATTGAAGCATATGGATAAATAAATAGATCCGTTTATATTTTCAGTCAGGTTTGTTGTATTTTCAGTCAGGTTTACTGTATATTTAGTCAGGTTTGTTGTATTGTCAGTCTGGGTTGTTGTATTTTCAGTCAGGTTTGTTGTATTTTCAGTCATGTTTATTGTATTTTCTGTCAGGTTTGTTGTATTTTCAGTCAGGTTTATTGTATTTTCAGTCAGGTTTATTGTATTTTCAGTCAGGTTTGTTGTATTTTCAGTCAGGTTTATTGTATTTTCAGTCAGGTTTGTTGTATTTTCAGTCAGGTTTGTTGTATTTTCAGTCATGTTTATTGTATTTTCAGTCAGATTTGTTGTATTGTCAGTCATGTTTGTTGTATTTTCAGTCATGTTTGTTGTATTTTCAGTCAGGTTTGTTGTATTTTTAGTCAGATTTGTTATATTACACTTAAATGTAGTGTTATTGTGACTGTTGTTTTAACGCCAAATAGACACACTTTAAGCTATATCATGTCATAATGTTAAATAATAATGCCACATATATGGTTTATTTATGTGTATGATTTTTCTTTCAATTAAGGTTAGGGTGTTAGACGCCACTTTCAACAGTATTTCGGTTATATCATGGCGGTCAGTTTTATAAGTTGAGGAAACCTTAATACGCGGAGAAATCCACCGACCTGTCTCAAGTCACTGACGGATTTTATCACATAATGTTGCATCGAGTAAACCTCGCCCAGAACGAGATTGAACGCCGAACTTCAGTGGTGATAGGCACCGATTTCGTACATGCAGCGATATTGGTATTTGTACATAAGCTTAATAATCCACAAACAATATACCAGCATTGCTGTTCAGATGTCATTTTCAGTGGAAATGTTGTCAGCTGAATGCTATAGTATAACTCCTAATAACATTATATTGTGAAATATTCATCGGTGTAAATGTTAATATTAGAATTAATAACAATATCTGTCATGCTAACGGCAATGCGATGTAAATGTCAGTTTGACACAAGAAATTAGATTTATTCCAGGAGATACACATATATGTTGTCGACATTTAGGACTGGGATAAAACATAATTTTATCTACAAAGCCAATTTTTCCATATTATTTTGATAATGTATAAGAATTTTTTTTTTATATATGTTTATTAATTATCATGAAGAAATCAACATTAATTCCGTCAATTATTTAATTAAAGAGGAAATTGGTATCAGTTATTGTCGTATAACTGGTATTGTATTAATTAGTGTCGTATGACTGGTATTCTATATCAAGGTTGAATGTAGTTGTTGTAATAGGATTTAGACGAACATATATTTGTATCGGCAGGAGTTTGTCCCATATGGCAGAATGTATGGATTCTGGCCAGTTGCCGGGAGGAAAATACATTTGAACTTTAAGTTATCTTTCATGTAAATAGAACAACTGAGTGCAACACAGACGATCCTTTAGTGAACTGATAATATTGATACAGTTAAATACCACGTAAGATAGTAAAGAGAGAAGAAAACATAATAAACAAATTGTTTGTATTTATTACAAAATACAGATTTATAAATCTTTTTATTTCAATTTAAAAATAGTATCTCAATCTATAATTCAATATTAGATGATAAGGAATAATATACTATTTTGGCATGACAAAATGCATAGAAAAATCTGCCTCCAGTCAGGGTCATTACGGTTTTCACAGTTTTCCGGTTGTTGACTGATTTTGTCTGTTTATATAATTATGAGTTTTTACTTTCCCTTTGTAAGATTGCTCGGAGTTCGGTAATTTTGTTATTACCCTTATTTTTGATACGAATATATACAATATTAGTGTAGGAACTTATTTATTGAACTTTTCAGTTGTATTGCGGCGAATACACATCAACCTTTTATCTTAAAACATTGCATTAATATTATGTTTATCCTCCAGACAAATCATATTAATCTGTAGTCGTTATTATTTTACATTATATAAGGAAATATTAAAATTAACCCCTTTTTGATATTTTCGGTCAACGGTAAATCAAACTGATGTACAACTAGTTTACCAAAGCTCAACGAGTAAATCATTTAAAAGGGATACCAGATTAATGACTACAATAACACTGCAGTTTTATGGTCGTCAACAGGGCATGGCTAACCGTTACGGAATATCTGTGCCAGAAATGACCAAGGAAATGTTCCGTTGGGCGTAATAACAATACATTCCTTTCCTCATTCAAGACTTGTCACCGAGTTTGTAATAAGAGGAACACGGCGGGTGCCAATGGTGTAACGGAAACTGCTTACCCTTCTGGACTAATTGAGTTCGTTTCCGTTTTTTAATGATGGTCTTCTTGTTAATGTCCAATTGTTTTCAGTTCAATGATGTGGTGTTCCGCATAATATAACATGACAACCCTTCTTCCTTCGAGAGAGTACCCGATGTCGTTCTGAGTACTTCTTATTTTGAGCAGTGTCAACCTTCACCCGTACCAAGTCCAATAGAAAAAAAAAGAAAAATGACAAACCAATGGTCTATAAAACCAGCAGCATTTGTTATGTAGATTCGTTGTAAGCATAAAACATCGACTAAGGAATATTTTTCTGATCAATGTCATTCATAACAAGGCGATTCACACTAAGTAAACGAGGAGAGGGAAAGAGCTTTGACGTGACAGCGAAATTGAAAATCACAGAATGTCGTTACATCATTACAATATATCATTAAAGCTGTCTTGATCCAGGGTGCCAGAAAGATTAGCCTGATACCATGGGACTAAGAAAATTTTATAGAATAGTATATTGTGTAATTGTCTTGTATGGGAACGTTTGTTTTTTAGCTCAAAGGCTATACCTAGCATAGTGTATCCCCGAAATTAAGATCATTGCTAGTGTAATGGAATTATACTTCCTTATTCGTGTTTCATTTGCGAAAAGTTAAATATCTCCATTTCGCTGCAGATCAAATTGATTTAAATTTTTTGGGATATTATTATTTCTTTCTATCTTACATTCCAAATTTGCCATTGGTCAAGGTTAGATGTGCCGTGGTTTGCCAAATTTTGTGATCACAGTCAGGTTTATTTTTCATTTATATGATCTGATATATTTTAATCGTAATCATGCTAATCTTTTTTGCAAGAAATCACCATTATCTGAGGATGCAAAGACATAATAAAAGAAAAGAAAACACAAATAATAATTTATATCTGCTTTTTATCAAATGCGTTCGTGAATCCTATTTTGTTAATAATGTAAAATTTCATAGTAGTCAACAAGTCTAGGACATGAACTCTTAGTAAAATCGGTGAATATAATAATTCTTTCACAAAATACTTAATATATAAGATTGCATGTAAATAGCATAATTCTAAATTTCAAACGGGATTCAAATTGTAATTCGCGAATGGTTTTAGGTCCAAAAACACTAATTCAACCAATCAGAGTTTAGAATTATACAACAGTAGTCTTTTTATACAAAAATAAAATACCTTTCGTTTGCTTCGTAGTATGTTGACACATATTGAATGGAATGACACAACTTAGATTTATCAGTGAAGATCACTATATAAGAAATATTTAGATTACCCCATTGGTTTTCTCTAACGTTTATTTTGATTGGATTTAGTTGTCTGTTAATACCTTTATGGAGGGCATGATGTATGACTTATAAATACTGCATACCTGTGTATGACTGTTGTTCTGGAATCTGTCATTTAATTCTACCAGATTTTAAACATATGCTTTGAATTGAGGTGAAATGTGATCGTTCCTTTTGTTGATATTGGTTGAATTATTGACCACTACTCTTTCACATAAATTATTACTTTTCCATCTCGTAGAAAAGAATTAACATGTACATTATATTCAAAGAATAAATGACTTCCTAAAGTCTACTAGAGATAAGATGCAATTTGTAATCGTTTATATATGATGAGTTTGTGGTATGTTGCATGGCATGCTGTTTTGACCCAATGGAATTACAAGTGCATCTTCCCCCATTTTTGATAGTCAATGTTGCAGAATAAATCAGTTTACTTGTATCATTTTTAGTCTTTCTTAGAATTATTCCATGCATAGTACCTAGTTATAAAATATAGCAAAACGACTTTTCCTAATTCCATTGCCACCGTAGTAAGAATTATGTCTATTTAGGAAATAAATTTCTAAGGATACACTGTATTGTTGTTCAAGGAAGGGGTACTGCCTTGAATGCTGCATTCTACGATGGAATGCATTGTATATTTACTGCCTGTTAAAACATCCCCTTTTATGTGAAGTTAAACAAATAATGTTTTTGAACTCCCCCTTCTTCTCTTGACACACCTTTTTCCTCACGTCAAGCAGACATGAATATAAAATTTGTCGACACTGCATGGCCGACCTGTATCTACCGATACAATGAAATGCATGTGCGGATCCTGTCAAAATATTTCAATCTTTAAACAAAGTAGTAAACAAATACTATTCATTAGAACAACAGGGTGTTAAAATAAAATAAACAAAATACCTATTGACACTGTATGGCGATCCCCAATATACCGATATAACGTATGCTTGTGTAGATCTTGCTATACCATTACGATTTTAAAACAAGGCATTATAAAACAATTACCAGTCATTTTAACAATAGATTCATACAAAACCATAACCTGTAAGAGAGTACCATTATTATTCGATGCATTGGAAATAAAATGTGTATTCAGTCATATCAAATAGGCATGCATGATATATTTAAGAGAACTATTTTACAGGATTATGAACGATCATGTTAGTAAATGACAGTTGACAAATCACTACTGATTTAATGGCGGAATAATACATCTCCACTGTACTCATCTCTGTTGTTATCTGTGTTATTCGCGTTCATTGGATTGTAAAGTTTGTCTATTTTCGTTAATGTAGATTGGTATATTGCCGTACTTTATCAGGCCGATAGTAATTTTAGAGATATCATGAACATTATGTAAGATCAAACGTGTTAGATATTTTAGCTGATGATTACACACTGTAAAGATCACATTAAGGATATTTTCGTGCCAATTGATTAAAGGTTATTGATTACAACCGATTGCTGTTTTTATATTGATCAAACTGTGTTACCTCTCTTGGTATTTTGTTTTTCAATTGGTTTGATTTACTAAAGGTTTTAAACGAAAGCAGATGAATACACTGGAAAACAGGTAAAATTTTCTAACATTTTGTTCACAGGTGGAAAACACTTGAATGACCGCATCGATTCGCTAAGAGGCCTTAGGAGCGTGTGGGTCCTTAAAACGAGTATAATCCCGCCACTATTTGTTGAAATGCCTGTACAAAAACAGTAAAGTGGGCGGTCATGTATATGTGTGTTAGGAGTATCGATTATGTCTCTGTTTCTACTATTTCTCGATTGTGTTTTGGAACTTTTCCGACAGTGTGGTATTTTTTGTATTCATTTTATTATAATAGTTCACCAAGACGTACGTCTGTTTCTGTAATTATCATGATGCTCATCTATTCGGTCATAAACTTGTTCAGCATTTCTTTAATTGTTCCATTTATGTACCGTAATCATTTTTTTTTCTTTTTTTATGTAATTTTTTTATTTTTAAAGAAAAGCAGAGACAGATACAAATAAAAAAAACATATGACATACATATACAACTTACACAGACGAAATACATTTAATTGATCAAAACAAACATTTTACAACATTACACTGAAAAAACTGTTCCTGCTTTTTATCAGTATATATAAAAAAGAGAACTCCGGGTAGCTATTAATTTTGTTGGTCTTAATGTGCAAGAAAGTTTAGTAACAATTTGTAGCCATAAAATGGAACCAGGGATTATGTTTCAATAATTTCATTTTATTCTTTTATTTATATATCATATGTTATTAACAAAACAAAAAAGAACCTCATGCAGGATCTATTCAATGAGAAAATAATCCATTATGGAATACTGACCAGAGATATTGTCAGTATTTACTTCCACCATATAAGTAAAGCATATTATTTTAACAGGGAAAACTCCTTGGTAATTCAAACTTTACTCGAAACATGTCAAACAGATATGTACATGGATACTTGTACAAGTAAACATTAATTAAACAAGAGCTTCCTGCTTATACTTTCTTTTAATTTTATTTTATACTAAAATGGCAATGGTAAAGCATATTTTGTTATTGCATGTCTACATGTACAGGCTTTATGCTATAATAAAAATACAGAATTTGACATGGAAAGTATTTTTCATGATACAATTTAAATATACAGATATATACATTGTACACCACTTCCACCATGTAAGTAAAGCATATTATTTTAACAGGGAAAAATCCCTGGTAATTTAAACTTACCTCGAAACATGTCAAATAGATATGTACATGGATACTTGTACAAGTAAACATTAATTAAACAAGAACTTCCTGCTTATACTTTTTTTTTTTTTTGCAAAAATGGCAATATTAAAAAATATTTTGTAATTGCAAGTCTACAAGTACAGGCTTTATGCTATAATAAAAATACAGAATTTGACATGGAAAGTATTTTTCATGATTCAATTTAAATATGAAGATATATACACCACTTCTGTTTACACTACATTGTATTATCAATGTTGCCAACAATATTATCTAGTATATATCTAGTATTTATATTAATTTGTTGGCAAAGTTTGTCAAAGTATTCCAATTTTATAGTGTCATTTTCATTTATACTTGTACATGTGAGGCCTATAGGTTGCAAACCCGGATGAACAAGAGTATCCCTGATATACCTAGCATTAACCCATTGTACCTCACTATCTGTGTATACTATACCCTAAAAATACCAAAACAACAAAAAACCACAAACAGATTCCAGATAAGATTTTTTATATGTATCACCAAATTATAATACAGACAACTTTTATTGTAATTATGTCATTTTTATGTCAATGTTGTGCAGTATACAAGATATATTTCTATGTATTTTATAAAGGATTTATATAGTCTAGTAGAATATATACTATATAAAGCCTTGATTTATTCATAAATCACCATACCATTTCCATTATTATGGTTTGTTCTCAGGATATACCCCCACCACGAAATCATCAAGGTAACCATTTAATATATATGGTGATATTTTTCTCTACAGCTTATGCTATTTATAATATTCATACTTCAAGTTCAAGTGTGAGAACTTATGCATGTGTACTATATATATGTACCTACATGTATATACCATGTTAGCATTGTTGCACCCGGTTTATATATACCAATTTTAGCATGGTTCGTCTGTTTCAAGTTTTTCTTAATTATAAATATAATTTGGAGTGCTGTCTCATGTGTATTATATCTATAAATAATTAATTTAAATAAATAATACCTTAAATTTTAATCAGTATGTCTGAAAACAGTTCTATGCTTTCGCTGAAAAAGTAAATACGGAAGTAATAAGGTGTGATTAAATGTCAGAATTCGGGTACGACCTCGAAAGTTTCCGGAAGATGTGCACCTTTAGTAAATTAAGAAAAACGCCAGAAAAATGCCTGGTCTTGAGGCTCCATGCTTACCTGGAATACGGTGCATTTCCACGATCTCTGAAGGGCTGATTTCTACATTCACCTTTTCTTTTATCGAACTTACAAAGTCTTGTATTAAATGTTCACCCCGACTTTCTTTCATGTTGTATATTTTGATGTTTTTCTTGCGGGAATACTGTACGTTCCAATTAGCCATGCGTAGACTTTCTGTAGCAATGTGTGCCATATCCTCGGTGTGTAGTAGTGAATTCTTCTCTATTAGATTTATATTTTCTACTTCTATCTTTTCCATTTTTCTAGTCACATTCGTTAGTTTCATTTCATATACCTCTTTTATTTTAGTTGTTTCCTTGCTTACTTCTTCCATTATTTCTTTTTTAATTTCCATTTTCCATTTATCAAACAGTTTCCCCATGATATTGGTAGCCATTTCTGCAATATCGTCCTTTTTCACGATCTTTTCCATCGATTTCTTTATTTCTTCTAAATCTTTCTCAATGCGTACTGAGTGATCTGAACTGTCTGATATGCATGTGCGTGGACGTTTGTTTGGATTGACATTTTTATTGCACACGTTTGTTTCAAAAACTGTTTCACTTGTCTGATCTAGTTTCTCTGTTGAGTTAACAAATTTTCCAACTGTAGTATTTGACACAAAACTTGTAATCTGAGGTTGCGACATTTTGTGAAATAATCGAATACACCTTTGTTTACGTTTAAATCTATTGTCTATTGTCTATATTGTCAAGTATTCGAGCACACCTTTGTTTACGTTGTCTTCTATTGTCTATTTTATATCGTAAATATTTTCTGTTGTCGTCGTCCTACCTTTTGTATTTTCAACATGTACAATTCTGCATTCGTCCATCCATTATAACCCTGTGGTTTTTAAAAGTCAATCATATATATATATCTATTGAAACTTGCACAAAAATACAGGACCACTTCACATACGTCTTGCCCCAGTCGCCATTTTCCCCGCCATTCAAATATGTATTACTGAGGAGAGAGTACTGCACTTCACTTTTTTTTATATAAGACTTTTTAATAGCTATAGTTGTATATAAGGCTGCAACTAAAGCCATTTCCAAGCATAAATACTGATCCCGTGTACACCACGATGCATCTTTGAACATATTTCTGTCCCGCAATTTTATAGAAAAATAAATAGCTTAACCTGAAAGATGCAAAAAAATATATATTGATTCTACATTTTTCAACAAAACAATTCTGTCAAAATTTTGAAATAAAAATACCACTTGTTCATGTCAAAAATAAAAAAATCATTTTTTTTTCTTTCCTGTAAAAAGAAATTCCTCTGGAGGGGGGGGGGGGGGGGAGGTACATTCAAAAAAAAGAAATCATAATACATTCATATTATGCATTTTCCAAAAGGTAATTCCTCATAAAAACCCCTTTCCAGAAATACTATACCAATAATTTGTTCACAAAAACTTTTTATATCAACGACTGTTAAACTTTTTAGCTTTCAAATCGTTTAACTTTAATCGTTTTAGCGTATCTCATTCTGATGATGATTATTCTAGAAACGCATCGTGTGCACTAAACTAGATATCTCCGTTTGGTATTGATAGTTTCAACATAAAACTGTGTAACTAATGAGAAAAATTTTTAACCTTTTATCCTACATAATCTTCATACTTACAATAGTTTAATATAATTGCTATTTTTACGATATAAGCTCGTGTTATCGGAATTGAGATATTCTAAGATATTGCTACTTGACCGTAACTTCACACCATAAAGACCACTTTTTATATCTATTCTGTAAAACCAAACGTGAACTTAAGATAGATCCCTCTTCTTCAGGGATAAAGGTTAGGGTTATGGTGCTTAACGCCACTTTCAACAATATTTAAGTTATATCGTGGCAGTCAATTTTATTGGTTTGGTTGAGGTTTATAGTGTTTCAACGCCACTGTTAACAATAGTTCAGCTGTATCGTGGCGGTCAGATGTATTGGTGGAGGAAACCGGAGCATCCGGAGGAAACCACCGACCTGCCACAAGTTATTGACAACCTTTATCACATAATGTTGTATGGGGGACACGATAAGCAGGATTCGAACTCACCATGTTAGTGGTTATAAGAACGACCACGACGGTCCGTCCTATTCTTCAGACCTAATTGTATTGTTTGGTCAGTATTGATAATTTGTGGTACATTCTATATAGTCGCTGGGTATGGAAGGAATTAATCTTTAAACTTAAGTACGATTAACTTTTTTTCGACTAAATTATACGCTATATATGATCAGAGTTATTGTTTAAGAGAAACACTAATTTTTTCATGATTATCATTATTTTAGCGATCAAAATATGTTTCAAATAATGTTTTGCTGGATAGAGGAAGGATATTAAATGCTTATTAGACAAACATTAAAATAACCACGTGTTGCTGCTTTCAGATAAATACTTGACCTTCAGCAGTTCCGTGTTCTGCATACATTAAAACGAGCTTGACCTTCAGCAGTTCCGTGTTCTACATACATTAAAACGAGCTTGACCTTCAGCAGTTCCGTGTTCTACATACATTAAAACGAGCTTGACCTTCAGCAGTTCCGTGTTCTACATACATTAAAACGAGCTTGACCTTCAGCAGTTCCGTGTTCTACATACATTAAAACGAGCTTGACCTTCAGCAGTTCCGTGTTCTACATACATTAAAACGAGCTTGACCTTCAGCAGTTCCGTGTTCTACATACATTAAAACGAGCTTGACCTTCAGCAGTTCCGTGTTCTACATACATTAAAACGAGCTTGACCTTCAGCAGTTCCGTGTTCTACATACATTAAAACGAGCTTGACCTTCAGCAGTTCCGTGTTCTACATACATCAAAACGTATAAGGAAATTGTAAATAGATATGATCTGTTTTTTTCTTTTTCAGATTATTTTTCCCTTTCTAATAGTCTGATTTGATGGATATATTCACTGAATAATGAGTAGACTATCGTTATTTATCCTTTTATCATGTTAATTTGATCGTAATAGTTCTGAGACTTATCACTGTGAAATTAACACTCAACCCATTCTATACTATTAAGATTATGGTGTTTAACGCCACTTTCCACAACATTTATGTTATATCGTGGCAGTCAGTTTTATTGGTGGATGAAACTGGAGTACCTCATGGAAATCATCCGCCTGTCGCAAGTTAATGACAAACGTTATCACATAATGCTGTATCGAGTACACCTCGCCAAGAGTGGGATCGGAACTCACAACATTAGAGGCACTGATTGAATTGGTAGTTGTAAATCCAACTACAATACGATCGTGACTTCCACGACTATAAGGCATATTCGTCAGTTCAAGAATATACGTACAGAATTACATTTGTATTTTGTTAACTTAATGTAATAATAGCATATTAAAAGGTAAATATCAAAGTTTGTTTCCCGGTCGTTTCTAAAAATAACTTTCACAGGGCACGCTCATTCTCAAATGATTGGACAGCCAAATCAATTAAAAGTCTTTGTTACCAGGAAAACCAAAGAGCTTAACCAGGACAGCCAGCATCGCCTGAGATTGATTGACTAATAAATTACATTATGTAAATTTCTGTAAATTTCAAAAGTTAGTATTCTCCATATTTAATACATAAGTCGTATTTCTGTATATAGCTTTTAGTAATTAAAGTGCTGAAAGGATTGGATTACAAGACATGTCTATATTTGATCTAAATTAAAAGTACAAGCCTATATAATCTATATTAATTATTATAGCACCTATTTCGTGATAACTGACAATATATCCTAAAGACTGTTATGTAATTTAAGAATATCGCAATTAATAAATTTTACCCACCCACAATACCTAAATATGTTTCTTCTTTAGTAATAATATAATTTATATACTTTCATAATCACTACCAAGCCTTAGATTTCGAATAGAAAAGAATAGGATGATGGCACCAGATGTACAAAAGAATAAAATGTTATCTTCCCTACTCAACTCTCCATCATTTTCCAGTAGCAGTGAAATGTCTTTGCCATCTCTCCCTCATTTATGTGTATTATTGAAATATTGTTGGACTTGTTCTCGCCCGAATATACCTGAAATACTGGTCGCTGGTCGTTTAATAATAATCAAGCATTACAACAATACAACTTACTACGTGTGAAAGTAGACATTTTACTCGCATGTATAAAACACTTGCATGACCCCATTATTTTACTAGGAATGTGCCGATAACAATAATTCAACCCCGCCACTTTTCAGCAACAACCATACCCAAACTATGAGTGTGAGCAGTCATATATCTGTGCGTTATGGAATGTGTTTCGCCTCTTTGTCTACGATGCACCGGGTTAGATTTTTGGACCTGTTCTGACGGTTTGGTATTTTTTTCTCTCAGTTTATTACATTTATTTCATGGCTATTGTTAAGATTACTCTATATGATATAGAGCTTATTGGAACATAGATCTACACACACGAAAAAACAACGATTCTTCTTAGATTAGATTAAATCTCAAAAGTCTTTGTTGACGTCGCAACAATTAATTCCTTTGTACCATTATATTTTGTTCAGTGTTTGTGCGTAAAATCTTGCTTCTAGATTGTTCAACTCTCTCGTGTTCGAAATTTCTAAGCCAATATGGTATTAATTATTAAACAAGATTAAAACAATGCGATTACTTCGCGAAAAAAGCAAGATGCAGACTTTATTTCATAATAGAGTTATGGGATAAATCTCTTTTTTCTGAATTCCAATGGCATGTACTCAACTCCATATTGCTGTGGGTTATCAACACTAATTAACGAAGGGAAAATAATTTGTTAATTAGATTTTCATGTTGAATCTAGCAATGATTGAATACATCAAGCAACGATCAGTTATCGTCAGTTAATAAAATTAGACAATACATTCTGAAGCACATTATCAGAATAGAGATATCAATAATTAACATGTAGTTTAACAGATAAACAACGACGTCAGATAAATAAACGTTAGAGAATACCGAAGGGAGCAATCAAAAAAGTACAAACTGGCAACATAGGGTACACAAGACGAAGAAAACGCAAACACACCCAAATAACGGAAACAAGACATGAGTCATCCTACAAATAACCGGAGGTAAAGACGAACCGAACATCATTTATTTACTGCAATCGTAACGGACATCACAACACGGAACTCAGAACAATGCATACTGTAGCACATTATCAGAATAGAAATATCAATAATACACGTGTAAGTTGTTACGTTTAACAGATAAATAAATACGACAGATGAACAAAAGCTACATTCAGCTCACTTTCTGTTTACAGAAAAGAATAATTCAAATCGTTAAGCAACAGCTAATTGTCATATCTGATTAAAAATATAACCGTTAATTAGATAGCGTTATTTTTTCTGAAGGATAAACATAGCTCATTAAAACAGTGTTAAATTTCTAGCTTAAATTCTAGCGAAACACTGCATTAAGAGGTGATGTTTCGGCCCATATAACTTGATTAACTACTTTTCAGTGCAGTGCTGATCTAAGCCAGGAAAACAGGCGTTCATGTTTATGTACAAGTATTAACAAGATTTCCCTATTATATTTTGGAACTGTTCTGACAGAGTGATATTTTTATTTTCATTTCTATACCTGGAGAAACGTCAATAATGAGACTCATGATGTGAAAGACATGTCTTTACATAAAGAGCAGCAATATTTGAAGTTGAAATATGAAGGAAAATTTACAAAAAATTTAAAAAATCACACTTTGAAGAAGATTTTTGGGTGTATTCATAAATTTTATAAAATCATTTTGTTCATTATCTTTGTTATAAGTTACAAGGAAATACATTTTTTCATGCTAGTTTGTTCATCTTGTGTTAATTTTGAATTTCGTTTCTTGTTGCAACTTCTGTCATTGAATTTCCTTACATGTTCTATATATGTCGCACATTTATCATGGACCATTAATTAGATTAAAGACTTTCACACGTTACTTGATATCAAACACCATATGTCTCTTTAGCATTGCATAACGTTGTATGTCGTTGCATTGTTATATTTAGAAATAATCACTGATTTTACAGTATAATAAGTGATTAACGATGTTTTTTTAAAACGAGATGACGTTTCTTCGAGTTTTAAAAAACATCTTTAATTATTTTATCGCTATGATAGTATGTTTATCAAGGATTTTGTAATTTGACGTCACTATAACGTCATATTGGAAAACAACGATATTACTACGTGCGTCCTTGACAACGCTTAGCGATTAGCGATAATTGGAATCATTTCATGCGCTTACGTGATATGAAATATATTGGTTTTAAACATCAAAAGGAAAATAAACAAAGTAGCGATAATCATATCTACAGAACAACACGTTTAAGAGGGTACAGAAGTCCATGTACAAAGTAACATTATTTACATATTGCCTTATATAGAAATAACTTTCGTGAACAGTGTTTAAGGAACAATCAATAAATGTTAATATGAGTATTGCTATGTAGCTTTCTAGTGTTGTGCAACTTTCTTTTCGTGAGAATAAAAACATTAGAACATATTCGGCTTCGCCTTGGATTTTAAATCTGCTGTTTAAGCAATACTTAAAATGATTTATGTCAGCAAAATGTTCATGTCATTTAACCGTACACTGATTGATTGTTGTTTAACGCCAAGTAAACAGTATTTCATGACAAAACAAGTTAACAAAGAAATATTCACGTATGCTCTTTGCCACCTCTTCAAAAGTCAACTAAAATGTGTGATACATGGCAATTACTCTCCCCACTTCATGGAACAAAACTTAATTAAAGTCAGACTATTGAACAAACGTCGCTGCCATTTACCCTGTGATAAATGTGTACAGAGGATCTTAATTACTAACAATGTGATATATAGCAAATAGTTCATGGCACTGAGGGTCATATAGCAGTATATGGACCGGTCCGTCACCAAAAAAATATTATATGGACCGAAGCTTCTGAGGTCCATATAATATTTGTTTGGTGACGGACCGGTCCATATACTGCCATATGACCCGAAGTGACATGAACTATTTGCTGTATTATACTTTTTATCTAAAATAATAATGCAGGTACCGTTCTGGAACCGAATCGAAAACGAGCGGGTCCAGTCCCGGTCCATATAACGCTATATTGACCGGCTGCGCTAACAAAGACAAATAGGGAAAATAAAAACGTAAAGTGTAATATAGTCTAGTATTTACTCTTTAAATACAATATATTGGAAACATCGATATGAACGTGATGAATGACAAGGAGCATATAGTTATCCACTATTATCCACCTTAAAGCTTTTCGTATTATAGTCTGACAAGCACCCCCTTCAATATCTTCTACCCGGGGAGTTGCTTACCAGCTGAGAGATTTGGTAATAATTATGTACTTGGTGTCCGCGATTCCACAGTGCATATTATACAAATATTCCATGTGATTGTGGTCAATATACAAGAATATTTTCCCGAGGTACCTTGAATTGCATGGATGTGTTATATTGCCCGACGCCAACGGCGGGGGAGGGGGGGGGGGGGGTGGAGATAACACATCCTTGCAATTCAAGGTACCGAGGGAAAATGTTCTTGCATGTTGACCACAGTCACATCGAATATTTGTTATATTATATCTTATTATTACTCTTCATGTAAGAAACTTTCATTATAATTGACATGATATTATCGAAACATGATTATACAAAGAATAAATAGCGTCGTTGTACTATGCACTCGCATAGTACTGTTGTTGGAGTCATTACTATGCTGATGGGCGGAGCTTAGAACAATGTTACGTCATTTAAATAGGCGGGGTCTAAACGGGATCACCTGAGCGCTTTTAACAGTGTACACTTTACAGTGTATTATACGTTTTTCTTTAACGTTGATGCTGTCTGTCAAAACAATGGCCAGTTCCAGGTTTGGGAAATAGATATTTGACAGTTCATTGTTATTGTTGAAATTAAATATTTCTTGAATTTAAATGAATAGTATTTGCCAATCTTTATACTATCAATACATTTTAGACAAATTTCATTTTTTTAAATAACCAAAGACATTCAGAGTAATAATAGCAATAATATTGTATTATCCATGTTATATGCCGAAATATGTCCCAAGGTTCGTGCATTATGCCTTCTAACCTTGGGACATATTTCGGCATATAACATGGACAACACAATATTATTGTAATAATTAATCAAAACTACAAAAAATATTAATAACAGTAAGTTGACATACTAAATGAAAAATGTTTACCATTGTCGTCTGTTTACAATAGATTAATTTAAACCGGAAATCGTCACCGGGCAATATAACTCACACGCGGGAATTTCAAACGTGAAAAAATCCCGCACGAGCTTATATTTCCTGGAGGTCGTGGCAAGTAAACCTAGAATAGAAAAAATAGCGAAAAATATTGAATTTCTAATATTAAAAGAAATCTAGTTCTAAAATATAATATTGCGTAATATGATATTGTGCAATGTCATGCATAATATTTTATTGCTTAGTGTCACCTCAAGATTTATTTTAGCAAGAAAGGATATAGATGCAAATGAACATAAAATACCACACTGTCGGAACAGTCCAACAAATCAATTTCAAGTCGCATTATAATTATCTTGATATTGACAAAATACTGGTTAAATTGTTTCTGAGCAATGCCCCTTAATACATGTACTAAAATGAGAAACAACAAAATACCACACTGTGGGAAAATCAAATATCAAAATCGTAGAATAGGACAAATTCGATACCCTTAACACATCAATACATGACCGCTCACTTTCCGGGCTTGGTACAGGCACTTCAATAAAATGGGACGGGGTTAACCTAGTTTTATTGACCCAAACCATGAATCATCGGAGATACATTTGTAATAGAGGTGACCGCCATACAATATATCCCAATATGTGCATATTCGGTGCCTAGGCAAGTTTTCTCCTTAAATTCATGTACTATCGGATTCTCATTGACTATCAGTATAAAAGCAAAACTGTAATCTTTAATATTAGACGATGACTCATTTTAAAAATGCTTTTCACAGAGCCAATATTCACTTTACATTAACAAGATTTTACAGATTTCATATACACCATTGTATTGTATACTTTTATAATGCATTCAATATTGTAATTTAGGGTTTTTGTTAATCTCCTGACATATTTGAAAGGAGCTTCAAAGGCAATGCCAATATTATTGTTATATCAGAAATTGTCCTACTTGTTATGCATTTTCATATTTGGCAGGAAGGAGAGGTTAAGGCAATGATTTAAGTGAATATATAAAAATCATTTAATACAATCGACTGACATTGCTATGATATATAGCTACGTGTCTGCGTCTGCCATTTATTCATTAAAGTTTAGAAAAAACCATCAAGCCTTCATTTTCATGCAATAATTGCTTCTGTTGTTAATGATAATAAATCTGACGGCAAACTAAGGAAGGTTTCCCTTGTCTACATATACCAAGACAAACAGTAAATCATCGAGTTGTATGTCAGTCAAACCTCACAAGGACAATACTAATTGTTTTGTCATACAATAGAAGCTCCAAACACACAGACAAAAGTGATTAGTTAATTACAATGTATGAGTGATTGAAATGTTTACTCCGTAAGCAATAAGATATATTGTTAAATTTATAATGAAATAATGGTAAGCCTAAACCGACGTATCCCGTAAAGAAAGTGACTGGTAACAAATTAACAATAACGTGTCTTGTTTGTCAAAGTATTGAGAGAACGTGTTGAATGAATGAATGAGAGCTTTACTGCATAAAGCACATACATGCTATGGCAAACATTACAGTATATGATAAAATGAATGACAAAAACTGACAGAAAGCAGAGAACAATATGACAAATGTCAAAGTCTGATGGTTGTCTGCTGAGGTATTGTGTCCTCATCGTCGGCTCGGGCACTATACCTTACCAGACAAGACTATTGGAATACAGATCCCCCAGGAAAAGAAAATAATTGAATAAAAATGTTTTATTGAGATGCCAGTACCAAGCTAGGATAATCATGTATATATGTGTTAGAGGTATCCAATTTACCTTTTTCTACGATTTTCTAGATGAACTTTGGTACTGTTCATTGTTTTGTCCTTCATTCTATTAATCTCCGAAATTGGCAACCATTGTCGACTTCAATTTGGTGTCAATTTGCGGTCGTTTCTTTGTGGCAAGACTATCACTGTCATATTATTCTGCCTATTGCTACTGTTGGATTATATGGTTTTACTACTATGAAGATGTATTTAAACATTACACAAGGACACACATGGCGTGTAACGTTGCTAATGGAGACTTGTCAATTATCAAGGGTATTCTAGATAACAATATACATGTTATATTAATCAAGACATGGTCTCATGTGTTCAAATACAAATGTAGCATATATTTTGACCGACGATTGAACTTGATAATGTCTTTACAACGACTAAAAGTAAGTGAACTAGTGCATTATGTTTCTGCTATAGATCGATACTAATTGTGAATATTCATGAAAGTGCCTAAGATAGCTAAGAAAAAATTGAAGGTATGAAAGGGTAATCAGAAGCCATAGATCGAAACAGGATAAGCAACTCAATGGCCAACATAAAAAGGGCAAAAGGACAAACATAGATCTACAAACACTACCCAGAAAACTCAACAATAGGCGACACGAATCCCACTATAAACCGGGGATCCTTCAGAAGGGTAGGCAGTTACTCCTCCATTAGTGCCACGCGTTATATTACTCTTGTTGCAAACCTGGTGATAAGGCATGAATAAGGAAAGAGTGGGATATTTGTCCACAAATAAATATAAATAACAGGAACCTACAACACAACTGGGTAACAACGGTTCTGGCATCGGTTTAAACGGACATCATAGCTAAAAACGTAAAAACATGTAATAGCACAACATGAACAACACTAACCCACTGAATGTGTGCATATTTTGTAACAAAAGTAAAAACGCTCCTGTCACATGCATGGTACCCGCCGTGAGGTCATAATATATTAATCGATATATTTAGTATTAATCTGATAAACGAGTGCTTTAATTGCAACATATACAAGCGAAGAGAAGGGTCTGGTTTTAATGAGCCAGCAGTCACCATTCGTAAAAACAATTGCTGAAAGGATTTCATAAACGGGTTTGTGGTGTGAAATTTAATAGGATAACATCGAAATAATCATTTGTAAGTTTGACATTTTGTACATTCACCGATCGCAATTTTCAAACCATCTGATAAAAGGTGCATTTGAAGTGAAGCCCTCAAAATACACCCGCGAATCCCTCGGAGTATAATCTTTAACGGAGTTGAAGTCAATAACTTTAAAATTTATGTTTTTTTTTATTGATAGAATATGATTTTTTTTCTATTTGTAGGTAAACTTGTGCCTTTTCTAGAGTTTGTGGTCTCCAGTGCATCGATATTTACTATACTAACTATCAGTATCGAGAGGTACCGAGCAGTATGTCACCCATTAAGCGTAAATAAAAATAAAACAAAACAGTTTATTCGGATGGTAGTCATCATTTGGATTGTAGCCGTACTCACTAGTATACCTATTCTACCCATTATAGTTTTCAAGGATAGTCGTTTAAAGGACGGAACACCTATTCAGGTTTGTCGAATACCAGTTCGTAAAGTCTGGCATAAGGTGTATTTCATAATTAACGCAATACTTATCTATCTTGCACCTTGTATTACGCTAAGTGCCCTTTATCTAAAATTGTGTAGGAAACTTGTTCCAAGAAAGTATTTAGATGATACAAGGATTGAATTACATGCTCATACACATAACGAAAAGCTACGGTTACGATGGCAGGTTATTAATATCATTGTTACCGTTGTTTGTGTGTTTTTTATTTGTCATCTCCCGTATCGTGTAGTCAGTATTTGGATCATGTTAGAAAACAAACAGAAATTAAGAAATATTGGACTAGAAACATATCTTAACATAATTTATTCAGCTCGGATACTGCTATACCTAAATCATGCTTTAAATCCTATATTATATAACTTTGTATCGACCAAGTTTCGTATGGCATTACGATTCCTGATAATTCCTAAGCGACGATCAAGTAGCATTCTGCTTTATGAAAGACGAAAATCGCCAGATAATGCGAAAGCCAAAACATGCAATCCTGTGCGTTTTAAAAACAATGCTGTATTAAATAAGGACAAAGCGCCTAGTCGTGACAACGAGTCTAAGTCTTCAAGCTCAAATAGTCGTGGAAAGATCAACGATTTTTCTCCTTTATATGCAAATTTGTGTGATGTAGATAGTCGTAATGTTGTATGTATTAAAGAAATGCCACAACACAATGCTGAAATAGTAAATGCTGATTGTCAGTTGACGCCGTCATTGACTATGGACATCAACGCATCAACACTACCAACACTGCGAGTTAAATTACAGACAAAAGAAGGATTCGTATTAGGAATAACAGTTGAAAAAATAAACAACACGAAACCAAAGAGAAAACACTGTGAGTAGACCGAAACCCCAAACGAAATAACATAACAGTTAAAGAAACAATAATTGATATTATATATTCTAACTTTCAGCTGAAGGATATTTGCTCAGTCTAAGTTTCTTGTACTGTGATGGAGGAAAGCACATTATATAAATAACACATTGGACATCAATTATTTTTGTATGATGTATCAAAATAAAATTACACAAAGCAAACAGTAGTTTTAACCCGGATGTCGTAGCGGACGTATTGTATCTAACAGAACACATTCTGTACAATGCAAACCTGAACTCCTCAAAACAAATGGAATTTGAAAGTAAGAGGAAGTGCAAAAAAGGGTAAGATTTTCCACTTTCCGTGTTAAACGCCATGACATGAAGCTCTCGTGTATCAAAACGTAGATATCAAATTTAGTGCGCACGACGGGTTTCTGGAATATCCTTCGTCAGGTCAAAGTCGAAAGGTTGGAAAGCCAAACAACTTAAAGTTTTGGGAGCTATAAACCAAAAAGGCCTAAACAAGATAGCCACAATTGGCTATGGTCACCTATGCCTAAGGAAGGAGAACCTTAGTTTTATCAATAATTACATTATTTAGGAATTGTAAATTTCAGCAATAGATATATCTAATAAATCATGTCAGTGCCGAAGCACTGACTACTGGGCGCATGATACCGTTTACAGTCTCATAGAATGTAAGATTATCCCCTATATCTGATACAGGTCACGGAATTCTCATGTATAAAGTCGTTTTAAAGTACGATAGGGGGTAAGATTCCTCTCTATTCATGATATACGTAATAAAGTCTTTAATCTGTAAAGTCGTAAAGTCTACTACACTGATAAGAATACCTTCTATGACGTCTTGTTTATATAAAGTCGGTGTACAGTACTAGGAAGTATCAGATTATCTTCTATAAATGAAACAGATAATTAAATCTTAATCTATAAAGTTGATTGTGTTACAGTACAATAAAGGGTAATAAATACACAGACATCCAACTTGGTGTTCCTCTAGACACACGTCATCAAGTCCTTATTTATCATTTGTATTACAATACGGACAAAATTCACATATATTTATGATACAGTTCATGCAGTTTTCATGTACAAAGTTATTGTGCAGTACGACGAAGTGCAATAGTATCCTGTTTACATGATACACACCATGTACTTCTCATGTACAAGTTCGTTGTACAGTTCAGTAAGGAGCAATATTCACCTCTTATCATGATCCAGTTTATGAAGTTCTCAAGTATACAGTCATTGTACAGTACGGTAAACTATGCACTATTCACCTCTTATCATGATGGACGCCATGAAGTTCTTTTTTTTTTTTTTATTAAATACGGGCAAGATTCTCCTTTATTCATGATACAGATCATGCAGTTTTCATGAAATTATTCCAAAACAAAAGGACCGTCGTGGTCGTGATCATATGGTAGTTGGATTTACAACTACCTACGCAATCAGTGCCTATCACTACTGATGTTGCGAGTTCGAATCTCGATCAGGGCGAGATGTACATTATGTGATAAAGTTTGTCAGTGACTTGCGACAGGTCGGTGGTTTTCTCCACCAATAAAAAACTGACCGCCACGATATAACTGAACTATTGTTGAAAGTGGCGTTAAACACCATCAAACATCAAACCAAGCCAAATTAAAAATAAACCAAAACTAACGAAACTGTTCTAATTCATTCGTCTCCTACAATATGATGCTAGTCCTCTTGATGTCATCTACACAATGATGTTATTTCATTTGTTTTATTATTGTTCAATTTTGTAGACCATCAGCTAAATTGGAAAATTCTTGGTTCCACTACTTTAACTATGGTGTTATGAAGAATAAAGATTCAATTAAGATGATTGCCGTGCTAAATATTATATTTCGCTTAAATTAAATACATTTAATAAATTTTAAGATGTATGCAGTTTCCAATTATGGTGGACACAATTACATTGTTTGATTTTTTGAAAAAAATATCGACTTTGACAAAATATGAAATAGTTCAACCTGAAGGACGTTACTTGCAATTGACACCATTTTATAACAAATTAATGTAAACAATTATTCTGGTAGACAACAATATTCAGTGCAGTATGATTTATTATATAACAGGCAATATTACGCTAATTAAGTTTCAGAAAACATACCAAATGTGATATTCTACCACACTAAGGAGTATCTTAACCCACACGGTGTATAATTTGTAGTGCATCGGAAGGGTGAAAGTATATATTAGGTAAATATTATTATAAGTGCATCCCGTCAGCATAAATGATGCCACTTTTGATTTGTGAAAAACTATAGATGTTTGATGCGCTAAACCAATTTCTTTATGAGGAACTGTCCTTAACGCGAAACGAACAAGAGCGTTTTCTTTGGTTAATTGTTGTCCGAGCACGCTAATAGAACAATTTTTCATCATTGGTTTTACCAGTAAGCAAATATATCATTTCGATTTGTTGTTGCGTTTACACGTAAAACTTTTAATCATTCCAATGCAATACCTTTACGAACAAAGGATTCGAGCTTACGGTTTACGCATAAAACGAAAAGTAAACACATAATTCCAACTATTTATTTGAATGGTTCTAACGTTCACGCATAAGCGAATGGACCAATATGATTGGTGCTAAAATTGATAAGTGGTTAAATGAAGGATTTAGCCTCACGCGTTATGGCCCTGGTGGCTAACCAGAGAAGTCCTTTTTTCTACAGTAGTGGCACAGAACGGTAATATATATGATTATCATATATGTACAAAAGACGTCCTCGTTTGTCAAGCCGCTATGGAGTATAATAAATGTAAACGAAAGGGTTGAAGATGATAATGTAACCGGCAGAAGAAACACAATCCGAAGACAAGGAACACCATAAAATCAAAAAGCAATAAAATGTCAATTGATCTGACAAATGTATATCATACGAAAACCCAAGAGTGCTTCTATATGTTTACAATGGAAATTGCTTATTCAAAATAAAGATAGCCAATATTATAAACTTTACATTTGACAGCTTCTTCATAAATATATCCGATATAGATTCAATATATGATACTGATAGTGAATAACCGTTCATATTGTAGATATCATTATTAGTATTGCTGTTAACCTTCATGGGGGATGTCAAAAGATGTAGCTTGACGATGACCATATGTCCTAGATAATGACCGTTCCATAAAACCGGTAAAAGAATGCATCCCTAGTTTAGAACTTTGTGGACCGCATTGGTTAGCGTGCTGTCCTCGAGTGCGGGAGATCTTGTGGTCTGGGCAAACTAAGCTCTATATAGTTTGGTGTTTGCTGCTTATCTGTTAGGCACGTAGTATTAAGAAGCAAGAACAAAGAATAATTAGCTCTGAATCAGGATCATGTGTCCGGTTGGAACGACAAGTCTTTCCGCGGACTGTTGTTTAGGTTGGTTTATGGTGTTTAACGCCACTTTCAACAATATTCAGTTATATCGTTCCGGTCAGTTTTATTGGAGAAGGAAACCGGAGTACCTGGAGAAATCAGGGACCTGCCGCAAGTCACTGACACGCTTTATCATGTAATGTTGTATCGAGTACTCCTCCCCTGAACGGGATTCGAACTCACAACGTTATTGGTGATAGGCACTTATTGCACAGGTAGTTGTAAATTCAACTACCATACGATGACGACTCCCTGTTGTTTAGGTGAGCTAGCACTATAAAGATCCAACTTCGCGTGTTGGTCTAGTACAAAGCGGGCATCATTATCATCTCATGGAATGTAACATTTTCTAGTCATGATATTGCTGAATTATTGCTCATTTGCCACTAAGCCACAATCATGGCAGTATTACATAGTTGGGGTAAAACTCTTCTACGGAGTGCAGTTCCACTGTTTCAACAGTTACATCAGCATTTTTAACTTGTAAAAAGTCAACACAGTTCTTATAAATGTCTGTCATGTAGTTGATTAACGTAAGGTGATTAGTTTGACAGGTGTTGAAAAGTCCCGTCAATTGGAACAATCTCAGCAACTGTCTTGCAACTGAGAATAATATATAAAGAGCCAGACCGGGAAAATGATACATAATAAACGTTAGAGAATACCGAAGGGGCAATCACAAATTGACAATCCAGAGAAACTGGAATCATATGGTACACAAGACGAAGAAAAACAAAACAAAAACACAACACAATATGTGTTGGACACAAGTATACGCAAGAAAACACAACTAACGTAAATAACACATGATCCCTTCTACAAAAGACAAACCGAACATCGTTTTATGCGGAAATCGTAAAGGACATCACAACACGGAACTCAAAACGTAAAGACACATATTAAGACAAACCGGGGGGTGAATTCAGGTGCTCGCGAAGGGAAGAAGTTCCTGCTTCTTATAATACATCCGCCGTGTTACTCATGTATACAGTCAGGTAAAAGTAGCAGCAGTAATAAAGGAAGGAAAAAATATACGTAAAAAGTAAAATATTCATTGTCATTTGAGATATCGATATATTGTAACGGTCAACCAGATCATGATGACGACCGTATAATTTTAGTAGGGATGATGATGTCAACATAGGAGCAACGTAGCCTTGTTTGAGCACCTTTTGCGTCAGCAGCTGAGCTCTAGAATAAGGTACGAGTTGTGAAATGTAAACCCCATACGCTGAAAAGAAAACAGAAAATTAACACTGAAAAATTATAAGGATGGCAAATCCATAGACTAGTGAAAATATTTCCTTGCTTGGGAAAATGGAACAGATATGACAGGTTAATGCGATTCATGCCCCCGATCTGGGCATTTATATCCCCAGCGACTAAATAGTAATCAACTCACAACCAACGAAACACAAATGCAAGCACCTGCATCAGCAGTCCAGTTTTTGCTTGCTCATGTTTGTAGGGATTCCACTGTGAGTTATTCCCATTACTTGGCGTCCATAATCTTTCTTACTTCTCTAAACCCAACTTCAACCAGTCTTGACTTAGTTGGTCCTCTTGCAAAATAGTGTCCACCAGGTCCACCAAGCTTCAACTAATAATATAAATGTCATTTATTACCGAAGCTAAAAGCTTTACTTTCACTTTCATGTATATTGATGAACTTGAGATAAAAGAAACAACAAAACACCTTCCTCTGCCTCATTTCTTGACATTTACTTCAAATTTGATACCAGTTGTCAACTTTCAACCAGACATTATGACAAAAGAGACAACTTCAATTTTGCTATTGTAGGTTTTCCACACCTTGATAATAACATACCAACCGATTCCGCGTTTAAAGATAATATTTCATACTCGCTCGATCTGGCAGTTTGTATTCAGAATATTTAAAGTTATTAATGAATCGTATCATCTTTCCAAAAAATTTTTCCGAAGATATCAGCACTTTGTTGAAAGGTATTCTGTCAATTTCGTACAGAGGACGAAATATGGTATTTGCAATTAGATGTTGATTCACTTTTATGATAGCCTTGCATACATATAGTCCATTCGACTTCTATAAATCTTCAGAAAACAATTCTTAAAAATCCAGTTTTCAAATCAACAATTTTTTTTCTAGATGTTTATTAATATATGATATATACGAACTCTGACAATTAATTTCAAAATCTTTGGTCCATTATTTAAAAAGTTACCCATTTGGTCTCTATGTTAATAATAGGCCTGGGTTTTTTTATTCTTAAACTTGTTTATAGTTGAAAACAAACTCAAACATGAATACATCATGAACCATAAACATGTTTAAGATAGATAAAAAACGCAATGGTTGAAGAACAATATTTAAGAGAAATTTTCTAGTTCATTGATTATTTTTTAACAAAGTAGAATTAATTCTTTATTAACAAATAAAACAATTCAACTCTTAAGCACACAAACAAAACAAAAACAACACAAAAAACAACAAATAAAATAATTTAATTCTTTATAAACAAATACAACAATGCAGAATGTCAATAAACAACTTGGAAATGGGTTTTATAATACACAGATGTTCCTTATGCAAACATATACTGGTAATTAACAAGGTTCAAACATATTCAACCGTGCTTCGATCCCGGTTAAGATGTTCTTTAACCATTTAACCGCATGATTAATGCCACACCGTAAACAAACACTCAACCATTAAAAAGTTTAAAACCAGGTTAATGGTTAAGAATTAAAAAACAGGCCTTATATTTTCCAAAGTGTAAAATTCTGGATGGAGTGAGTACAAATAGTGTAATAGCCAAGCCATGAAAACAAAATAATAGACATGTGCTTTCAATGTATATTTCATTGTACCATGCGACATATTACATTTAAATATCAAACGGCTACTCGTTAACTGACCATAGGTGATAGTAAATTGTTAGTTATGTACTTTCATATTTAAATGTCCTATGTCACATGGTACAGTCTGTTATTTGTACTCACTCCATTCTAATGCAATTTGTTTGTATTGACGGATTTGATTGGCAAGCATTCTACGTAAATTTCGCATCATGCATGCCGTTACTATGATGGAGCCGCCATGTTGAAAACATAAACTCCTACGTGACATAACAACAATAACATAGACAAAATAAGTAAACGCTATACCTTCAAAACATCGTTTGGTTCAAATAAACGTTAGAGAATACCGAAGGGACAATGAAAAAAAGATAATCTAGAGAAACTGTTAACATTGGGTACATAAAACACTGGATGAAGACAAACAAACCAGAAAAGACATCACTATCCACACACAAGCACACATAACGTAAATAAGACACGAGTCCTCCTACAAACAACTCGAGGGAAGAACGACCCGAACATCTTTTTTGTTGTTGCGGAAATCGTAACGTACATCACAACATGGAACTAAGAACGTAAAGGCACG
Organism: Bathymodiolus brooksi; assembly: GCA_963680875.1. Classification (NCBI taxonomy): domain Eukaryota; kingdom Metazoa; phylum Mollusca; class Bivalvia; order Mytilida; family Modiolidae; genus Bathymodiolus; species Bathymodiolus brooksi. The sequence continues at coordinate 19,996,012 of OY804578.1, read as the reverse complement.
TTAGAGGACAACACTTAAAACCTTGTTTGAGTAGCTTTTACGTCAGCAGATGCGCTGTCCAGAAAATCAAGCTCTCGAATGAGTTGTGAAATGTAAACTCCATACGCTGGTGATGCTGAAGTATTGCTACTGACAAAAGGGAAGCTGACTGTTTGAGAGCCAAGCAAAAGCAATAATATAATTATTGTTATATTGCATTAGAGTTTACTGTATTGTATTTTGAGCTTTGCGTGCGGACGTCAATCTGGGTTTTACTGTTTATCTAACGATACTTTGTGTTTTGCATATGATGTTGACATATATTGCAAACTAAAACACAGATGTATGTGTGCAAAAGTAGTTCCAGCTACAGCAAAACCTGCGGGAAAAAGAACGAGAGTGAAAACATGAGAATTACAGGAAAATCTCAGTACAGCACACCTATCTACATAATAAATCAAATATAATTCCATATTTGAATTAAAAAAGGACTATCATCAGTTTTACACTATATGGGATTTATCTCATCATCAATGTATTTCGTACTCTAACGTTAGAGTGTTACAACCCTCCCACGCACGGAGTTTCACAATTGATACTTTACTCTCGAGCTTGCAGTTTGCTTCAGTCTTTTAAGCAAAGTAAGCGTGTTCTGAGTGATCAATTATCCAGTCAAGAACCTTTAAGGAATCGTCTTATCTTAACTTTCAAACATTTTTCAACACCTTGTTTACAAGAGACATTTCCCCGAGTCTAGTACGTAATCTAAGATAAAATAACAATTCCCAGAAGTACTTTTTGAAATGTAGGTTATTAGAACACGATTTACGTATGAGTTAAAGAAAGCTTCTATATATTTAGGGAAATCTTACTTCCTTATTTTGCTTTTGTATTTTTTTTCTGAACCTATGACCAAGTAACCAGAAGTAACCAATACGTCTGGTCAGGTGGCAGTATGTCTTTAATGTGAAATAACTTATTGTCTGATGAAAATCACCTCCAATCAAGTACATCAACATTTCCTGGAGAGTTCTGACATTGTATATCTGCACATCGATATGAAATCCTAGGGCATTACACATGTCGATGGTGAGATATGACCATAAACTGCAACAACGTAGCATTTCTTCTTAGGCAATATTAAATATACACTGGAAATGATTTGGATTCGGTACGGGTCGCTGTTTGTTAATACGTGTCTCTATGTATGAACATGGTGTGAATGACAATATTGAAAAATAATATAATACTGACTGACACCAGCTAATTGACAATTTGAAATGTATGCCATGGATATGGACATCAATAATAATTTAGTATCAATGTGTTGCTCGTTTTACAATTGTTACTCTGGTTCATTACGTGTTTAACGTGCACTTCCTCCAATCAACATATTACATAACAATATCTCGACATATCTTAATTCAACAATTATATAATTTTGTCATGGACCACTCTTTTTTTCCATATCAAGTAAAAGCTGTGCATTGTTATCATTCGGAGAATTGACAAATTGTCAACTTTAGTATTTCAACAGTTTTATTAGATGGCAGCTTGCATTATGCAATGACATCTTATGACATTCCAGGGAATGGAAACATGACATATTCTCTGCATCACCGAGATAAGATCTGTTGAAACTGTCAGAAATGAAAACTACCTACCACGTTACATCAAACTAAAGTACACCTTAGACATCATTCTTTTTTAAACTTAAATTCCACAGAGACATTTCCTTCATTTGAATCGTTTGGAATGTTCGCGTTTTCACAGCATGCACAATATGTTCAAACGAACACAAATAACTTAAATATTATCTTAATAAAATCATTCTTACATATGTAAATTGATAAACAAAATATTCTTTTGTTGTACTTTTCTATGTAAACTGTCCAAAAAAAAATCAACAATACTTAGTAGATGTTGAAAGGCGCCGTAGCCATGTATTATTAAATATACATGTACATCATAGTCTTATTATCAAAATAAAGTTCATTGTAACGCACAATCAACATCAGCCAAACACCAGCACTGTCTTACTGTTATCTACTCAATAAAAGATAATTTCTAAATTAATATAACTTCAATGTAAAGGTCAAAACTAAAACATAAATAAATTGAAATACATAAATATTGATATACTGTATATTTATATATATATTAAACTTCTTTCACCTATTGAATTAAGCGTGAGTCTTCTCGAAATAGTCACCGCCCAATCCTCGACAAAGAAAAAAACCCGTTGCACTCTCTAAAAATACCCTGACAACTTGACAAACGGATTACAATCTATTATTATTCAGTACCTTAAATAATTCAAAAATTAATACGTGCACTGTGCATAAGTATATAATGGAAGACCCTATTGGCTATAGGCATATTCCTACACTTCATTTACTACCCTTTACTTAACTGACATTAATTGTTCACAGCCGGTGTAATTCATGGAACAGAACACCTGGTTTCACTCCCGTTTCTTTTTGTACCCTTGTTTCTTCTCTGATGTGTCGTTGAAAATGTATATCTCTGCCAGCAAGATTTATATCATCAGACACTCTTAGATGTTCCTTTTTTCCTGTTATCAAAAAATTAAAAATGTTGTTGAACGTGTACTGGAATACAAATTAGATTCAAAATGCGAATAACAAATAAACCGGTGTTTATTCGTGGTTAAATATAATTGGTTTTGCATCTATTTCATGCAGTTGGAATACTTTCGAAACCAGATAATACATTTAAAAACATCCATTGTTATCGTTCATTTAACAATTGATTAAGGGTAATAACAAAATTACCGAACTCCGAACAATCTTACAAAGGGAAAGTCAAAACTCATAATTATATAAACAGACAAAATCAGTCAACAACCGGAAAACTGTGAAAACCGTAATGACCCTGACTTGGTACAGGCATTTAATATACATTTTTGTTATTATTGAGAATACGCTCCATGCAAACAAGAAGCCCTACTAGTGTAAATGTTCAAAATACATTTAGCTTTAAATTCACCAGTAAATCGTTCTCTTTATTTAGTCAATGTTAATTAACATGATATAATTATTTCACATAAGCAATACAATCTATCATAAATCGCTTAGAGGCGTTTATCTACAATTTAATTGTCTGACATTTCACTACATTACAGCAGGGCATTGTCAGCAGTGGCAGCAAATTTGATTGTATGTAAATTTATACCCACATTATCCATTTTAAATCAAATTAAAGTATGATTTTACATTAAATGATGTTAAAAGTGTACATAACTTTGCTCATGTAATCGTTTATAGCATTGTACTACAGCCATAAATTTCTGTACATTTGAAACCACCATCTGAATCTGATTGTTCGCCATTAACAACAGAAATGTACTATCATAGTGATAAAAAAATTAAAATAAAAAACTAGGGAACCTCGTATTATAGTCATATATGTAAATAAATATCTAAATGTTGATTCTATTTCAAACTTTAAAACTGAATTACGAAATCTGACAGACATTAGCCGAGTTCCTAAAAAATATGAAAATGGACATCGAAAACTTAATATTGTCTTAACCCAGTTTCGATGCTCTGGTTCTTTCATGAATTATAACTTGTTCCAAACATGTATAAAATAGTTTTAGATCCGTCTTGCCGTTGAGGTGTCAACCGTGAAGATTCATATCATTTCTTTTTCAATTGTCTCAAATGCACAAATGTATTATTGTTTCACAATCGTAGCTGGCTACCCAATAATTGTGTTTTATTTCTTAAACTTTTGAACTTTTGTAATCATACACTCCCAAATGAACAGAGCAAAAACTATTTAAGCACGTGCTTATATAAAAAAAAGGTGTGAACAGTGTCTTGTTGTCTTAATGGTTCACTCACACCACCACCAACCACTAACTCTCCCTTTTCCTTCATTCTCTGTTCTTGTTCGGTTTAGACATATTAATTAAGAAATATTAACATACATACATGCGCTCCTGTTGTAATGTATTGTACATAGGAGAAGACTATATACAAGTTTGCTTGAGTACATGACATATATTTAACCTAAGCTTAAAATAAATCTCTAGTTAACTATGGATATGTATTAAAACTAGCAGGGGTATAATTCAGAAGATGATCTCAATTCTATTAAATATCTAATTAAACTTCCTTCAAATTTAGTTATTTATCGTGTTTATATGTTTATTTGATGTATAATTAATATGCCATCTTCACGTGACAGATAATTAACGTTTTTCAAATTGAAAATTAAAGTTTATGTGAGAGCTTTCAGATAATTCAGTGAATTTAAATTACATTTTGTTCCATTCACAGGCCTACAAACATAAACATAAAATACACTTGATGTAATTTAATGGAGCTTATCATTCAAAACGATTGGTTCCTGTTGGATCGGTACCTCTTGTGCACTATACCGACGAAGTCTATCGCTTACAGCTAATGTTGGTTCTAACTCTATGCATCATTTTGTTCACTTGAATAGCCTTGATAATTTATGTGACTTAATACTAAAACAAGCGTTCAAAACATTTTTTTTATTATTATTAAAGCAAGCTGGTATATATTGTTTGCTTCATCCATGATTACATTTGTAAAACATATGCCTGCAACAAGCGTTAACGTTTTAGAACATACAACGTCTTTTATTGCCAAGGTCTTAAAATGCACCTTTCTGCATACACTAATGTGGTTAATTTTGCTGATATTTATGTCGGTTTAACAGTAGAATTGTCTCAAGATTACAGTTAGCTCCCAGTTCAAATGAGCTATGTGTACTAGATTAGACAAGTGTTATTTTTATGCACTAAACATTATAATCATCTGAGCCAAATTAGTACTTAGTTTCTCAGAAAAAGATACTGGCAAGGTTTTCAGCCAACACAGTACAGAATTGCACTTTAGACATGTCAACCTTAAAGTAAATAAACGTAAGAGAAAACCAAATATCAGGAATGGACAATGCAGAGACAGCATTGGGCACACAAGACAGCAAATATCATACAACATTGGGCACACAAGACAGCAAACATCATACAACATTGGGCACACAAGACAGCAAACATCATACAACATTGGGCACACAAGACAGCAAACATCATACAACATTTGGCACACAAGACAGCACACATCATGCAACATTGGGCACACAAGACAGCAAACATCATACAACATTGGGCACACAAGACAGCAAACATCATACAACATTGGGCACACAAGACAGCAAGCATCATACAACATTGGGCACACAAGACATCAAACATCATACAACATTGGGCACACAAGACAGCAAACATCATACACCATTGGGCACACAAGACAGCAAACATCATACAACATTGGGCACACAAGACGGCAAACATCATACAACATTAGGCACACAAGACAGCAAACATCATACAACATTGGGCACACAAGACAGCAAACATCATACAAGATTGGGCACACAAGACAGCAAACATCATACAACATTGGGCACACAAGACAACAAACATCATACAACATTGGGCACACAAGACAGCAAACATCATACAACATTGGGCACACAAGACAGCAAACATCATACAAAATTGGGCACACAAGACAGCAAACATCTTACAACATTGGGTACACAAGACAGCAAACATCATACAACATTGGGCAAACAAGACAGCAAACATCATACAAGATTGGGCACACAAGACAGCAAAGATCATATAACATTAGGCACACAAGACAGCAAACATCATACAACATTGGGCACACAAGACAGCAAACATCATACATTAGGCACACAAGACAGAAAACATCATACAACATTGGGAACACAAGACAGCAAGCATCATACAACATTGGGCACACAAGACAGCAAACATCATACAACATTGGGCACACAAGACAGCAAGCATCATACAACATTGGGCACACATGACAGCAAACATCATACAACATTGGGCACACAAGACCGCAAACATCATACAGCATTGGTTACACAAGACAACAAACATCATACAACAATGGGCACACAAGACAGCAAACATCATACAACATTGGGCACACAAGACAGCAAACATCATACAATATGTAAATATATATGATTCAATTCAGATTTCGCAAGAATATGTATCTCAATTAATTAAAAATTTTGCATGCATATTCTGTTTCTTTGAACATGTAACTATCATTAATTCAACGCTTAAAATAAATATCGACCATCACGATATGCATTAAAACGAACGCAATCGCCATCATTTAGCACAGAAGTCACGATACACCTGCAATGGAAACTAGGGCCATATAAACATGATTTAGTGTCGACGTTGCGATATAAGCATCAACTGAACGTACATGACACATTAAATACACAGGTCGGGACTTAAATGAGTGTCTAGAGAATAAACAATACCACCCTCATTGCACGTAAGAGACCATATATTAGGAGTGGTCGTTCATGGTCCGATATAAGGACAATATGTTTAATCATAGCATTTGTTAAACCCTGCTTGTGAGGACCTATGTGCAATTTATGCACCCGACAAAGTGACGGAAGATTCAATTCTTCATATTTGATTGAAATGCCATAGGAACACAAAAGTGATTTATGCCTGTCCTGCATTTCCTCGTAAATACTGTCATCGTATATGTAGGATGTGCATGCAAAAGGGGAATTATTATTGTCTGCAGAGACTATGACATACCTGTCGTCGAGGTAAAGCATATGCTTTTTTAATGATATATTTCTTCAACGATCGATTGTTGCAGGTGTGCTCGTTGACCCATTAAGTATTTTACGTTTGTTTTCGTGATAATCAGCCATGATCCTCGTTTTGCTTGAATTTGTTTATTTGTGATTCTATTGCATGCTTATTATAAATATTGTATCATGAATTCCTTTGCAGATTTTATATTGTTTTTCATATTTATTTTGCTATTACATGTATCAATATGCTAGTCAATCGTAAAGCTTTCAACTTAACCACTTGGAACCTTTGATTCAGGAGCTTCCTTGTTAGCAGAACACCTCTATCAAGGGAATCCTGATAGGAACCACTAGCTCTGGAATATCGAATCAACTGAGAGATATATACTCCATTTGCAGGTGTTGCTGGAATGTTGCTAAATATACATGAAAAGTTCATAAACGGAAAATATTTTGCCATAGAACTTTGTTCTTCACCGGATCGCATTGCCAATTTCGAGGTGTATGTAAATGCATGAAGCAGACCTAGCTGTATTTGTTTCAAGCTGAATAGGATAGATGCGATCAACAAAATCACCAAATTTATTTATAGAAAGAACATCTTCTATATAGCGGAACGTGAAATTAAAGGACCGTGCTAGCTTCTATTCGTTTTTCTTCAGAAGCGCTCGTATGAAATCTGCCTCGTACGACTACAGGAACAAGTCAGTAAGAAGGGGAGAACAGCTAGTTTCTATAGGAATGCCGACTGTCAGTAGAAAAGCACATCCACGAACCATAGCACATATGTTGTCAATCAAAACCTGGTGCATGTTGAGGATAAAATATGCGGTGTCAAAGTACCAGGAGTCCGAAAAGGGATACAATATGGGTTGGGGATATGGCGTTTGACGCCATTTTCAAAAATATTTCAGCTATATCGTGGCGGTCAGTTTTATTGGTGCTTACAATGGTATTTAGATCTTTTGGATAATGTGATGAGGTAAGTTTATTGCTTGATATATATCAAGACAGTGGGTTATTTATGTGTTTATTTGTACATGTACATTAGATGCAATTATTCCAGATTTGAGAATAAAACAGATATGTGGTAATGTTATTATAATGTCAAGATAAAAAGATATCAATAAGTGAGCTTTATTTTATTTTTTGCTCCTATAAAATTAAACAGTACTTTGCTGAAACAACGAGATACACTATTTTAAATGCTATATAGTCACGGTTGGCTTAAACGGAGAATGGGGAAGTTTATGGTTTTTTTTCAGACAGAATATTAAACAATGTAACCTTGATGCGTTCACAACTCCTAAAATATATCGCCCAATCATTTTGGCTTCTCTGGATTAGTGAGCCATACATATACATAAGCGTCTTACGACAGAGTAGTTAATTTAATACAGTGTTTGTTAACATAACTCCTGCTGTATTGCCAATGTCACTTAATAAATCCTGCCTACAAATAGTAGTAATTAAATCTATCTTGATAAACTGTACACATTACCACCATAATTATTTATAATACAATAAATAGCTATATATGCCTACGCATGTACTGTTAGCCTGAATTAAGAAGAGTTTGAAGATACCAACGGGGTAATCAGAATCCGTATATCGAAGAAGAACAAACAACACAATGGACAAAAGAACAAGTACGAAATGATAACGATCTACTAAACATACATATAGAACTTAAGATCGAGTAACACGAACCCCACTAAAAACCGGTGGTGAACTCTTATCAATTTCTTTGCGTAAGGAGTGGGGGTATTTGTATATTATAATACCGGGCATTCTGGGAAACAAAATCTATTTTAAATTGGACCAGGACTTATTTTGCATCTCCTAGATTTTAAGAGAAAATATGAGTCAATTTTCATCCACAAAATTGAAAAACATAATTTTTCTTCGAAACGTTAACGCTGCACAGATATATTGGCCTTAAAATTGTGTAACAAAGTCATACTATTTAATTATTTTAAATGTATTTAATCACATTTCTGTTTGTGATAACCACAGGTATAAAAAAAATCCTTAATTGTCAGCATATACACAATTTGCCACCCCTTTCAATAGCAACATATGATTTTGCCGATAGCCCACAACCTTGGGAATCACATGTGTCGGATGATTCATGAGGTAGTCACATTTGGTTCCATCATTTGCAAAACTGCTTTAAATCGACTCCATCAGCAGGTATTAACGAATCGACGAATGTATAGTGAGCCTGTGCTTGAAAAAGAAGATATTCAGACTATATTCTTGTTGTCCAATGCTTAGATCAAGCTACTACATGTCATCTTGTAAACGCGATGTACTCATCACGATCATTTACGATCAATTCTTAGGGAGAATTGTGTACCTTAGTCGGAGACATCCTATTCCTTTTGGTTCTTTCTGGTGCACATTTGCAAAAAAATATATATAGTTTACATAGTCCTGTTTATATATGGGAACGCAATGTTTTTTATTGTAAAACCACACAATATTATGATTCGTCAGGGATCTCTGTCATATGCAATGAAGCGTACGTTCTCCATTATGTCGCCCTGCTATACATAGCGAATGCCAAACATTTTTTAACTTTTATTTGTTGTTTCCAAAAACCCTTTTCGTGAAATTCTATGTCCATTCAGGAATATTGTTTTTTTATACACTATGCATTCATACGAGTCGAACAGCGAAAGTTGTCAACACGAGGCTGGTTGTTTTCCCGATGACTTTAGCCCGAGTGAATACCTCACTCGAGGGTAGTCTACTTGATGTTCCTATTTTTAAATGATATGTTTGTTAGCCTGATGTTCACAGTAAACGTTAATCATGTACCTACTGTTTAATCTCTATCCACGCCCATCTTAAGATTAAAAAAAGTTTTAGTGATGGTAGCTTAGATAAATCATATGATACAATATTGCAATTACATATCTACCGATGACTCACCCCACATTAAGAGAAAATGACACAGTGGTATCAGAATGAAATATTTTCAGAGCATTTTACGGAATTTTATTTGGCTAATTTGCGTATTTGGCAGAAAATAAAACAAATCACGGTAAAAACATACAATATATAAAACAACTCATTATTGTCAAAATCGACTTATTTGCATATTTTCGGCAAACCACATTATGGCTTAATAAAACCCGTAGCATATATCATATCTGAAGCAAGTTTTCAGCTTTCACCCCCAGTTGGTATTACAATCTAACTTCATTGGCATTGTAGATGTGCTTTCCCACCGTTGATATATTTATGGTAACCACAGCCATGTTGTAATTTGGCTTGGTATCATTCAACAATCCAGAAAAGGGGAGGTTTGGGCCCATAAATCTAGATAAAGACGTGTTATTGAAGTGCATGTACCAAGCCAGAAAGTGAGCAGTCATGTATGTGTCTGTTATGAGTATCGATTATATCTATTTCCACGATTTTGATTTTAAAATTGTTCGACAGTGAGGTATTTGTTGTTTTTCATTTGATTTCAGAAGACAATATTTCTAAATTGTTACAACGGAAGGACAGTATTGGCAAATACGGATTCTGAATACCCATTTGTCATCTTCAAACTATTCATGATATATATATATGTATTTACTTATTATTTTCTCAATTACGAAATATCTGAGTCACAAATGACCAAGGATATGTTCGCTTGTCGTAATTACAATCCGACAATCTGGTCATGTCATCATAACTTCTTGACTTATCCCCGTGTTTGTATCAAGGGTTACACAACGTGTGCCACTATTGGAGCAGGAACTGCTTAGTTTTATGGAGTGCATGAGTTTACCTCCGGTTTTTAGTGAGGTAGGCGTTATCAATCGTAGTTGTCTCTGAAGAATTTCGTAGATCATTGTTTGTGGGTTTTTTCCTGTGTCCATTGCATTGACTGTCCATATTATATCTACAACCTCCGATTACCTCTTTGGTATCTTCAAACATTTCTTACGGATGCTGTATATTATGCTTGGTTCAATGCAAACAAGCTGAGGTGTATGAGAAGTCATGTTATAAAAATACAGTGATGCATGAAATAGGGGGTTCGTGTTACTCGATCTTTAGTTTTATGTGTATGTTTTGTAGATCGTTGTTTGTCCTTTTGTCCTTTTTCGTTTGGTCATTGTGTTATCTGTTCTTCTTCGATATACGGATTCTGATTACCCCTTTGGTATCTTCAAACTCTTCTTAAATACAGAATATTAGGTATTTTGTTTTTGGGACTGAATTTATCACGGGGTATATCAGGTGAACCGGAACGGCGAGCCTGATATACTCCGCGATAAAATCAGTCCCAAAAACAAAATGTCTAATATTCTGTTTATCGGTAATTTATAATCAACTTTCAAAAAAATAATAAAATGAATTCTTTAAAACGATATTTTGATGGGATTATTTTTTTGCGGATGGATCTGGTTTTGTAAATGTGATTCGGTTCTGTCGCGCGAGGTTCATTCAAAAACTAGTTAACGAGGCGGCAAGATGTGTTTTTTACTATTTGACGTGTGTTATACATTATGATGGTTTTGTTGGATTTAAGTGTGCTTTGGAAATTATAATGTTCGCATATGATACCGGCAAGTAATTTTTGTCATAAAAACTTGTGCTAAAACCGTATCGAATACATTTCACTGAAATATTCTAAATATAGGTCAAATCAATTAACATCCATGATAATTCCACTCGGAAGGCATTTAAGATTTTATGTTATTGAATTTAGAAAGTTAATTAATGTATATATATTTGCATATTCAGAACACAGAAGTTTTAGTTGAGTCTTCCCGGCCCTGTTGTATTACATTTTAGCTCTTTTCGGTATTTGGATTGATTTCAATTTTAAATCATTATTAGATATTGCAGTGTATATACAACGTAAGCTTAAGAATGTTCAATCTTTACAAAGTAGTTATTTCTTGGTTTTCTATCATTTTGGTTTTGAGACCACGACATTGACCTTTTCCCGTATTTTTGATTTTGATGACGCAACCAATCTTTTTTTAAGCAAGTATATTCATGCGCGGTAGTTGACGCATGCCTAATATGGACTGACCTAATGATTTTGATATCGCGACCAGTACGTTGAGATAAGCTTGATCAATCGACACACTTCAAAGGAAAACTACACAAATTACCGATTATTCAGGCTAACAGTACTTGCGTAGGCATAAATACCTATTTATTGTAATATAAATAATTATGGTGGTATTTTGTCTGTGCTTCTTTGATTTACGCTTCTGATAACCCATTTGGTATCTTCAAACCTGTCTTGACGGTTAAGAGGGTAAATGTCACAATAAGAAAAATTACAGAAGAATGAGTCAGCATTCGATAAGTTATCTATTAATCAAAGAATAGCTATAAAAACACAGCGCTGCATATTCTCTGGATATTTCCGAATTGCAGAAGTTTCATTTGGTCTACACAGAGTTACTAATGCAATACAAAATTATTGTGTAATGTATGATATTGGTGTATTATACCTAAATGGTACAATAGACGTTAGGGAATACCGAAGGAGCAATCAAAGATGGACAATCCAGAGAAACTGGCAACACAGGGCACAGAAGACAAAGCAAAATAAACAGAAACACAACACAATATGTGTTGGACACCACTATACGAAAACAAACACAAATAACGTAAATAACACATGATCCCTCCTACATGGTACAAATGTATGATGATATATTTTCATTTGATACTTGTAAATACAGATATAGTAAATAGCAAACTACTGGCTTCAGAAAACTGTTCCTTGGTGTTTGTATTACATGTCAGACTGTTAATACACATTAGAGAAAACAGAAGAGACAATCAAGAACGGACATTCCAGAGACACTGGCAACATTGAGCAGACAAGATACATGACAAAGACAAACAAAACAAATGTATGTGTAAATCGTAATGGACGTCACAAACCGGAACTAAGAACGTAAATATACCTAATAGGACAAACAGTTGGACACCACTATACGTAAATAAACACAAACAACACAATACACTATTTCAACATCAGACGCTTATTGAATACATACGAACCAAAAGGAGTAATTTCAGTACATATGCAATGCTGTAAATCTCCCGAAGTCTGACGAAGATCTTAAAACATTATCATCACTGTGTTTCCATGTATTGAAATCATATATATTTAGATAAAACATGATAAATGTATTATACAGCCGAATTGGTATTAAGCATAGTATTCACCAGCGAGGTCATGCATCTGTTAAATTCAGGAGTATGTAATCAGCTTAGACTAATGATTTCCGCTAATGTTAGTTGTAGAAGACACAAACAACAGGAAACGTTTGGTTGTGTGCGTGTTCTTCAATCTTTAATTTGGCTGTAGTGTGTTGTGGATCATTGTCTATCCTTTACTTTTGGTCAGAATTGTATTGTCGGTCTTTCTTCAATACACGATTTCGGATTACCACTCTTTGCATGTTCAAACTTTCCTATAACAGTATTTAAATACAGGAACAAAATAGGTAAAATAGTTGTCAAAGCAGTACCATATTCGGTGACGTAAATGTCAAAAGTATTTTTACGTCACACATTTTTAACAAAATATCCTTAAAACGTTATGTGCGATACAATGTTTTGTATCTAATGGGTTGTATGGGATGATTAAAGTCATGCATTTCCATAGAATACATACTTAATGCTAGATAATATGCAGTATTGTGACATGCAAATACAAATACGTTTAAATATTAACTTCCATGAAATAACACCTGATCTTCAATGTTAAAATCATTAATCTAAATTTAATTTCTAATGAATAACCCGTCAGATAGTAACCCGTTGATAATTCAGCAACATTTCGCTGACACCTGGTCAGACAAATCTTATAGTAGATTGCTCTAGGGATGAGAATGAATTGCATCTCCCGCTGTCTTTGGGAAGTAATTTACATCCCTCCGTATTCAGTCTACAAGTTTCAATTGTTATTGCAGAAGCCAAGGCCACACTGCTTATTTTTGTATCTATTTATATCTATGTTAATTATATGTCTTGTCTATTTGCACTGGGAAATGACAAACACTTTTTTTTTATTTCTGAAATATCACAGAGACATTGCTTTCTACTGGTTAGTACCAAGATTGCTGCAAACACTGCGATGGGTCATAAGGACAACCGTGCGATACCAGGTACATTACACCTATCATACGTATCTCTAATGCCATTGTGTTTATTGTTGCTATGATTCTGATGCTGTTGATTATATTTCGTTAAGTAAAAACAAACTGAAATTCAGAAGTGTCATGTACAAACATGTACAGTGTTGCATTTATATTACAATTCAACAATTGAATTCTATGATACTCATTCTAACTAACCAAATACATTTGAATTCGTAGTCAAAATTTATGTTTCAAAGATTATTATACAGTTGACCACCAACTTCATAAATGTCTCCATTATGTCTGCTTAAAACACACTAATTATATATCTACCGCTATAATAAGTCGATGGAACAGTTGTAAATGAAAGTGTTGATGTTTACAGACGAGACAGTGAAGTCAGCAGAAAAGACTGTTCATAACACTATACACTTTGTTGTATCAGCACACATGTCTATGAAGTAAACCTTTGTGGAAATATAAACAAGGCTGGAATAACTGAACTTTACATTATCAAGAAATGAGAAATCAGTATGTTGATCAACGGAAAACTATCTTTCTAATAGACATTTCGAACTCATCATGAATCATATTCAAAACGTTTCCTTTTCGTAGTACAAAAATGTAGGAACAGAATAATACAATTTTAACAAGGAATATCGATGACAAATCAGTACAAAATGTATGTATGAACTCGTATGTGATACGATAAAACGGACAATGCATACCATACCATTGGTTATGTCATTGTATCAACATCTGACAACTATATTTTATTTTCATATCTTAGTGGGGCTCGTCTTGCTAAATCTCTAGTTTGTGTAGGGTTTTGTAGATCATTGTTTGATCCTTTTCGGTTGATCATTGTGTTATCTGTCCTTTCATTCACAGCTTCTGATTACCGTCTCTTTGTATTCTAAGATTACTTTTATTTATGGGAACACATTTAAATACACGTTTAACCATAATGTAATACGAGTATTATTACATGTACATTAGCTATGGACAATGTTCTCTGTGCATTGAATTGTATATAAACGTTTGCCCTTTTTCTTTTGGACTTTGCATTGTCTGTCCTTCTTCGAATGAAGGCATGACTACTTCATTGGTATTTTCAAACTTGTCTTGACGGTGAACATGTCATTTATATGTAAAAATTAGAAGAACAATTATCACAAGCACGATAATATTTATCTATTAATAAAGTAATTACAATGAGAGACACAGCGCCTCATAAAGAAAGATATACTTCTAAAGGACTTAATCTTGTGGATAATATATCTACACAGATGTACTTATACAGAAACCCTTATATGATATACAGAGAGCATTTGACATCAGACTACGTGTGTTTGTGACGATATTTCAAGTGTTTCTGATTATTACATATTTTAGTTAATTTGTTATTTAATATAATGTTTTCCACCGAGGTAATTATCTGTTAAATGTAGGAGTATAGAACCAGGTTACACTAATGATGTCTGTCAAAGTTAGTTGGAACAAACATGAACAACATGAAACATTTAACAGGGATCGTGATCCTCGATCTGTAGTTTTCTGTGTAGTGTTTTGAGAATCATTGTTTGTCTTTTTGTCCTTTTCCTGTTGCATTGTCTGTGCGTCGATTCTGATGATTACCCCCTCTTTGTATCTTCAAATTCTTCTTGGTAATGGAAGCGTATTTTTGTCATATTATAATATTATGTTGCATGGAATATATTTTTTCTTAATCCAGTCGTAGAATCGAGACCCATTCCACACAAATTCATGATCGTTTACTTAACTGGAAATCATTACAATTCTTGTTCCTGTGGCAAAACTATCAAACTATGTTTTTCAATGACAGGAAATGAACATTAATCAGAAGAACATCATCACGTGTAAATGCGTTTGCTTAATGCAAAAATGTAAATTAATTAAATCTATTATTTTGTAATATCATAGGGTTTTACATATAAAAGTAACACTTGATTGATCTGACAGATAATGAGAGATTCCGCAAAAAGCAATCTTACAACATTGCAAAATGTGTTGAGATATGCCTTTGTATAAGTACACATAATATCTAAGATATCATACACTAAAGCGGCATCACATCAGTATAAGATAATATATTTTTGTATCGACCAGTGTGAACGTATATACAAATACATTCAAAATGTATATGACCCCTGTGATGAGCATGTGGTATAGAGGGTTTTTGTTGACTCTTTTAGCTATGAAGAACATTGGAATGCTTTTCATAAACAAGTAGGAAAATTAAACATCATTTTATCATTTTACTCGAAAACAATCGTTGATTTGAAAACTGTTCTTCTTCCATTAAAGTACAGGGCTGCAGCAACAGCATCTTTACAATGAGTTGACGACATGAATTTGCGAAAAAATAAATGCAAGGTTTAAGATAGAAATATGGATAGTATAGCATTGATTAAAACCTCTGAAGTTATATCCAACTTGCGTATGAAACAGTGTATAAAGGTAAAATCTATATAAAATGCGACATTTTGGCATAAAGTTCAAACATTAATAGGCATGAAATAACATCTGATCCTCAATGGTAAGATCATTTATCTAAATTAAATTTTTAAAGTTTAAAACGTCTGCTACTAACCCTTCCATAATTCAGCGACACTTCACTGACATGTGGTCAGACAAATCGTTATTGTAGACGGCTCTAGGTATGATAATAAATTGCATCAGCAGCTGTCTGTGGGCAGTGCAAATTCCAACTGTTATTGCAAGAGCCAAGGCAATGCTGCGTATTCACAAATTTGTTTTTCATCCAATAAATATATGTGCATCATATGCGCAGATTTCCTTTCATGCCTCTTGGCACTGGCAAAAGACAAACACTTTTAGTTTTAAGATTATCGTAATATCACTAAGACCTTGCTGTCGTTTTGAAGGAGATTATGTACCTGTGGATTCCTAATGGCAATCGCATTGTTATAAAAGGAAACAAGAAAATTGGGCGGAAAGTGGAGGATGCCCTGGATATGGCAATAACTACCAGATCTATTTCCTATACCCATTTGAAATGTAATGGATTTTGGAACTTTTTGGGACTTACAAAGAATAAATGTGTCGATATCTAATGCAGCGTGCACGACGGATTTTTGGATTAATGTTCATTAGATACGACCAAATGCATCGAAAGGCAAATATTTCAAACAGTTTTGGAGATTATGAAAACCAAAGTACCCACACAGGATGACCAACATCGGTTAAGGTTAACAATACATGAGGGAGATGGACCCTACTTTCAATAACAATGCATGCTTTAGAAATTAATTTTAAAATATAAACATATCTTGCTAAGCACGTATATAACTGGTAATGTTATCACGTTGTTGTATGGCTCCTACTTGTATGCCATATAATTTTATTTCTAACGAAGGTTAACGGCCATGGATGTGCTATATTTCTTCTGTTTTAAATCCTAAAATTATTTATCTCTTTAATTTCACCTTTTTATTTGTTGGTATATTTTCTGTTTAATTTTAAAGTGTTGCATTAAAATTCGATGTGGCTGAAATATTGTTAATGATTGCTTAGACAACAACAACAAATAATAATAATAATAATCCGAATATTTGATTTATTAAATATAATGTGTATCAAAACCATTATGTTCAAAAGAGGTCGACATGGTACAGACAGGAAAATAGTAGAAGATAATAGGGGGAAATAATAAGCAGTAATAAAAACAAGACGAAAAAAACAAATACTGGTCCACTAAACACTACACCTAAAGCAAAAGATTGAGCAAAACCACCATCTCATACGGAAATCGTTTGAACACCAGTAAAGTTAAATAAATACAAATAACATGTTGAACCTGACCTCTTTACAAAGCAAACAAGAGCAAAGACCAACAGAACATCGTTTTGACGTAAATTGGTAATACGACATCACAACATGGAACTTAAAACGTGAAGACAAATAATTGGTCAAATGAACAACACGAACCCCACAATACGATTGGGACAAACTCATCTGCTCCAGAAAGGTACAAGGTTCTGCTTCCCTAGTGGTACACATTGTGTTACTCGTTTTACAAATGTCGTTCATAATATGAATATTGATTTTCTGCACACTTGAAACCCAGCGCTTCACATACCTTGACCGTCGCCAACAGAAAATCACAGGAAATTAGATGTTCCTGTCAGAATCTTACGTATTTACCGAAATATTTGCAGGAACATTGTGGGTAGCTGCTAACTAAAGAAATATTTTGCTTTCCTGCACACACATGTTTTCTGCAGATTTGCTACAGGTTAGCGGGAAAGCTGCTTCAAACAGTTGCGCTGTGTTTCATAAGGGTATTAAAATGAAACACAAAATTAACACACTGTCGTAACACATCCAAAACCCAACAGAAAAATCTTAGAAAGAGGCAAAATCGATATCCCTAGCATATTCTAAATAAACATCCTATATCAATTATATTCGATATCTACGTTTTTATTACTGGTTTATTGTTGCACCACTGTTTCTGAGGCTGTTAGTTGTATTTCATTAAGTAAAACCATATTGAAATGTATGTACATTACGTTATAAAAGTGCAGTGTTGTATTTATATTACAATCAACAATGTCTATATTATAAGTTCACTGTATTATAAGCGTTCTAACTAGTCAAATACATTTGAGCGCGTAGTAAAAAAAATATCTGTCAAAGATTGGTATACATCATAGCTATCTCTATTATGCATGTCTACTAATTATATCTCTACCGATATCCATCAATTGGACAGTTGTAATTGAAATTGTTGATGTTTACAGACGAGACAGTTAACTCGGTAGAGAAGACCTTTCATAACGCTATAAACTTTTCCCGTATCAGGACAACTATATACCAAGTAAACCTCTGTGCAAATATAAACAGCAAGGCGGTAATAACAGAACTTTTACATGAATCAATCAAATAAATCAGTCTGTCGATCAAAGGTAAACTGTCTTTCTAATAGACATTTCGAACACATCAGGAATTTAATTCAAAACGTTTCATTTTCATAGTAGGGAAAGACTAAAGGACTTTTAACAGGCGACATTGATGATAAAGCAATGAACAACTCGTAGAATTATATGATATCACAATATGGACAAAGCATACTGTACACAATTGCTTATATGACATAGCATACCCTTTTTCCTTTGATGTTTTTCATGAATTATTCAGCTTAAAAAATATGCTTGTACAAAATCATGGTCTATTATCTCGAATTGGTATTATCCCATACTCACAACAAGCAATTAACACTTTGCTGAGTCCAAATACAAATGGGCGGGCTTATGACATGGTATATCATGTAGGTTGAATGTTGTACCATAGCTTAAGCTCAATGTGAATTATTTCATTTCTGTTACAAAACATACATACCACGTGTCTTTTTCATGAACTTATTCAAGCAAACTCATCCTATTCTGGGTGTGACAATTCGTAAGACCCGTGGTTTACATGAATCTTGTATCAACAGCTGTGCTCTGAAATGACAACTATATTTGATGATTAACAGGTCTTATTTATGTTATTTGTGTTTGCTTGCATATAGAGGTGTGGTTTTTTTTGTCTTCGTCCTATGTCTTGTGGACCCATTGTTGTCAATTTTTCTGGATTGTCCATTTTTATTGCCCCTTCGGTATTCTCTAACGTTTATTCGTAAAGAATAATAGACTTCTGAAGAATTAAGAAATATTGCTGCAATCTTGTGGGCATTTGATCTACACATATGTACTTGCATAGACATCATTGTATCATATATTGATTATGACAAGAACGTTTAAACAGTGATGGTAATCTATTCCACCAATATGAACAAAACGAACAGTCACCTCTCATCTTTACTGAACTGACTGAACCCCCGGCACATGACGTTAAAGTCCTGGTTTAGTACAGGCACACAGATGTGGCGGGATTAAAGCCATTAACGGAATCCCAAGCTTCCTTCTTGATAACTCGATCTCCAACTGAGATACATATATAAACAAACGAAAACAAAAGACCTGCACAAATTTGCTTCTTCTCAAAAATACAGCATACTATTCAAACAATGAAAGATAACATAAGCATGGACAGTAAAATAGTAGGGTCAATGAATACTCGTAGGTAACTGATTACTAGCTATGGTGGATGATAGCATCTGTTGATTAAAGAACATCACACTTTATGCAAAAAAAATCTTAAATCTTAACTGAAATTTCCACACCAACACCAAAAAAAGATGTTAAAATATAACAAAAATAACTATAATTCTACAAAAAGACTATAATTATAATTATATATCCTCGTCTGACAATAAGTCGGTCAGTCATTGGATAATGTTTGATTATTTTTTTCATGTTTGAAAAGTAAACATTTTTTTCTTTTTAATAATGTTCCTCATCTATTCTTGCTCACATGTGTAAAGTTCCATGGAAAAAAGATCGATAATAATTACACACTGACCCATATTTGTTTACTACCCTTTTTCCAAATGGCGTCCTATTACGTCACATAAAGTCGGTCAAAGGTCAATAAAGCACATGATTTTGTCATAGGCCAACCAAACTTAAAAAGTAAACCAGATTAAGAAAGTTCAGTATTTTAGCTTTTTCACTGTAATTGTTTTGTCTGAAAAATTTCAAAAGATGTTTTTTTTTTAAATAGTTTGAAATTGGAAGTATTAAAAATTGATTATTTGATGCAAATATTAAACTTGCTTACCCACATAAAAGTATTTAATCCAGTGAATTTGGTGTTTTTGCTTTTGTCAATACAATCTATTAGACCGACTACATCCTGCCATATTTTTGTAAAACAATTAATGACTGATTGCAATTTATTTTAATCACATTTACTATCACAGAGTGGTAACAATACAGTTTTGTTGATGCTATTTGTAATAATGACAGGTTTTTTTTACCCAGATAATCTCATTTTTCTGTCTGGTTTAATTTAATTATCTGTTCAATTTATGCTATACATTTTGATTATTGCTGTTAAAATAATTCTTTTTCTATCTTCTCTGTGAATTTCATTTCATTACCCCAAGAAGTAAGGGGTATATTTGTTATCAAAGCAGCAGTGGAAATGCAAAATAATCTGCCATTTTGTGACTAATGGAGAGCACTTGCATGTATTTTCCCGGTAAAATCGGCCATTTTCTAGAAAATGGTGCAATCTGAATGATCAATCATCATATTTTCAAATATTTTAAAATACAATTTGCTTGGCCTACATTCCAGAAACGGTCATGAACTGTGATGACGATTATGTCAACAAACCGGAAAAATACAAATGCTTGGGGAATACCATCGATGGAAACATATTTAACAAGCATAATGATCAGGAAAAAAAGACATTAGTAAAAAGGATCGTTTTCACTTGCATGGAATTTATTCAATTCAAACTTCTCTGTTTTAATCTCATCTTGTAATTTTGACATTGAAAAAAAATCCGTCTGTGTTTATGTACGCTATGAATATACAGAATGACGTCATTGGTCTCGTGCTGCGCGATAATAGTAAATCAAAACAAGTGACTGACTTTATTGCATGACCGAGCAGATGTCACGGTAGGATATATAAAACATGATAACAATATAATACAGCTAATACATAAGTCTCCACTGAGGTCATACATCTGTTAATATGATAGTATATAACATGTATAATCAGCTTAGACTAATGATTTCCGTCAATATTAATTGGAATAAACCCGAAGCACTTAGTTTGAATCGTGTTCCTACATCTTTAGTTATATGTGTAGGGCTTTGTGGATAGTTGATTGTCCTTTTTATTGTGGTCATTGTATTATCATCACTCTAATCCAATATACACTTAAATGTCCAAACAATGATTAGTCTATTGTTGGCAAGTGTTCTTGCCTCTGAGTTATAGCTATGGATCTATTGTTCATACAATTTTCAAGGACAGAAAATCAACAGTAATCACAAGAACATAATTACTTGTACATCAATGATTTTAATTTTTTTTATTGAAGACAAAAATAAATGGATACCGAAAATGTCAGAAAAATTCAAACTGTATTTCTTGTAATGTCATAATGTCATACGGTGGATGTCTTATAAGAGGCAAGAACTGTGTATACACTCGGTTTCTGGTGGGGTCTGTGTTACTCATCATTTTAGTATTATGTGTGGTGTGTGTCTTCGTCCTGTATCTTCTGTACTCAATGTCTCCAGTGTCTCTGGATTTTCCATTCTTGATTGCACCTTCTGTTTTCTCTAACGTTTATTTACAAAAAGGACAACTGTCAATCGGTATTGCTAGATTCAAATACCCAAGATTAATGAGAGTTATCACAGATTGATATTACATCGTTATTTCAAAATGTGTTTGCATACGCATCTTTATAACTACACATAACACCTCAGATATATAACACTGAAAAAGGCATTCCTTCAATATAATATAAAAGAATACATTTTTGCACCGACTAGTGTTAACGTATATACATATGCATTCAATGTGTATATGACACTTGTAATCCTCATGTGGCACAGAGGGTTTGCTCGATTCGTTCAACTATGAATAACATATTATAGTATGCTTTTATAGACAAGTAGAAGATTTTATTATCACTTTACCGTTTTACCCGAAAACAATCATTGGCTTGAAAACAGTTTGACGAAATTAATTTGTAAAAAAAAGAATTTGTTTGAATCTCAATAAAATCTAAGCAAAAGTATACATGTCAGGTTTTTAGATAGGAAAAACGAGGAAATAGCATTGATACATTTGAATCTTCTGAAGGTATCTTCAACTTGCGTATGAAATTGCTTATAAAAGATACATCTATTTAAAATTCGACATTCTGGCATACGGATAACGCGAAAGCTTAGGCATTAATATTCATGAAATAACATCTGATCCTCAATGGTAACGTCATTAATAATTCCACACCACCTCGGTGGTACATGGTCATAATAATCTTAATAGTAGACGGCTCTCGGAGCGATAATGTATTGCATCTGCAGCTCTCTTTGGGCACCAATCTATTTCCATCAGTCTTCCGCCTGCAAGTTTCATTGTTATCACTGAATCCAAGGCCATACTGCTTATTCTGAAGTTTGATTCTTCATCTAATAAATCTAAATGTATTACATAGCATCGGCAAAAGATTGTTAAGATTATTAAAATATCACTAACGCCTTGTGGCTTCATTGAAACGAAAGACGTATATGTTACTTACTTATCATATTGTTATATACCGGAGGATTAATCTACTATAGGGAAAAGCTTACTCTATGACACCGAAACACTGATGCGGTGCAGAATGCGAATAATGAGATACACTGCATGTCCAAATAGCTAACAGTTCTATTCATCGTATCGATTTATAGTTAAATGTATTTTTAAACGTTTATTATTATAAAAAAATAATTTAGTTTCTGCTTCTGGAGTAGCATGCGTGGTGTTACTGTTAAACGATAAGAATGTTATCTGTTATGGAAGTCGCTGGTACACCAGTAGATACATTAATACATACAACATCGTTTTTACGAGAAAATCGTATTGGAAATCACAACACGGAACTGGAAATGTGAAGATAGGTAATAGGTTATATTTATAACACGAACTCAGTTTCTCTGAACTGTTAAGCAATTCCGCATTCACTAGAAATGCCCATCGAGTTAAATTTCGTTAATAATGTAAATATTGATTCTAATTAATATTAAAACAAGCGCTTCCTGTTTCATTTAACTGGGCCATCGGAAGCAAAATGTTCCTGCAAGCATCTTACATATTTGCAAACTGTCTGCAATGTTTGCAGGAGCACTGATAATAGCTGCCAACTCTTGAAAATAATTTTTCGTTCCTACAAAAATCGCAGAAAAGTCAAAATCGATACTTTCTAACATATTTTAGTAAAATGTCTAACATTAAATCTAAATGTATTATATGGCACCGGCAAAAGATTGTTAAAATCATTAAAATATCACTAACGACTATTCCTTATCATATTGTTATATACCGGAGGGTTAATCTACTATGGGGGAAGGTTTACTCTATGACACCGGAACACTGATGCGGTGCAGAATGCGATGAATGAGATACACCGCATGTCCAAATAGCTAACAGTTATATTCATCGTATCGACACTAAATTCGATATCCACGTTTTAATTACATGTATCTCTAATGACATTCACGTTTTAATTACACGCATCTCTATTGATATCCACGTTTTAATTACACGTATCTCTAATGACATTCCCGTTTTAATTACACGTATCTCTAATGACATTCACGTTTTAATTACACGTATCTCTAATGACATTCACGTTTTAATTACACGTATCTCTAATGACATGCACGTTTTAATTACACGTATCTCTAATGACATCCACGTTTTAATTACACGTATCTCTAATGACATCCACGTTTTAATTACACGTATCTCTAATGACATTCAGTTTTCTGAGGTTCAAATTCAGGTTCATCATGTTATAGAAATCTAGTGATGTATTAATATTACAATGCATATACAATATTGGTGTATTGACGATAAGTATATAATTTATGTGGAGAGGCTTAGAAACGGGAGAGAGTCGAGCTTTAGCGAGTCTTTCCATCCATTTAGTGCCGAGCCACATAAATTCTATATTTACCGTCAATGCACCAATATTGTATATATCCTGCAATAAAATTTGGAAGCATACATGTTATTTAATTTAATAGTAAAAACAAGATAACGAAAACCCCATTGATACCTCAATAGTAGTTCCGGTAAGGAGCGTGGCCTAATAGCTTTATCAGACTAATGTGAAAAGAATTATTATGACAGGGTTGTGGCTTAATATCTTTATTAGGCTAACGTGAAAAGTGTTATGACAGGGGTGTGGCTTAATAGCTTTATTAGGCTAACGTGAAAAGTGTTATTATGACAGGGGTGTGGCTTAATAGCTTTATTAGGTTAATGCGAAAAGTGTTAGGTACACTCTAGTATACTCATATTAAGTAGTCAAATACATTTGAATGAGTAGAGGAATATCATCATTAAAAGAAAGTATACATTTGACCCCCAAACACCCTAACTGTCTCCATTATGTCTGTTTATAACACACTAATTATATGTATACTGCTATAATCAGTCGATGGAACAGTTGTAAACGTAATTGTTGATGTCTACAGAGGAGACATTGAACTCAGTATACAAGTCCTTTCATAACACAATAAACTTTTGCTGTATCAGCACACATATAAACGAAATAAATCTATGTGAATATATAGATAGACGGGAATAACTGAAATTGTCCAGGTATCAATTAGGGACAAATATCATTAAAACAAAAACACTAGACATCCAGGTATCCATAAGGGACAAATATCATTATAAAAAAAACACTAGACATTGAAATTCCTCAATAAAATACTTAAGAATTGAAAATAAACTGAAACAAGACCATATTTACAACCGTGTCGCAATTCGCAAAAATACCTGGAATATTTTAATCAGTATCTTCAGCACTATATAAATGAATAATCAACAAATTAATTGATAACTAACTGGCATAGAGGAGGAATACAACTAAATAGCTGCTTGTTAATGTCAAGCCGTAGACATCGATGGAAACATTTCTAGTAGAAGTTGTGAAAACATCAGGAATTTAATTCAAAACATTTCATGTTCTTAAGAGGAACAGAATAATACCACAGCTTAGCAAGGGTTTCGATGATATAACACTACAAAATGCATGAATGATCACGTAGAACTATTTAATAGAAAAAAGGTAATAAATAATGTGCTTCTGTTTATGTCATTGCATCAACATCTATGATCTGATATAATAACTATATTTGATGGTTATCAGATTCAATGTCACAATTAGGGAAAATATGATAAGAATGATTCTGTACAATTGTATCAACAGAGAGCAATGAGAACTATATTTGCCAGTAAACATGTTAACATTCTTATTGAAGTGCATGTATCAAGCATGAACGGTCATGTATTTGTGTGTTAAGGTATCGATTTTGTCTCTGTCTGCGAATTCGATATTGGATTTTGCAACTGTTCTGACCGTGTGGTATTTTTTTGTTTTTCATTTTGTTAGGGAAAATGTTACAAGAATGCTTTAATATTCAATTATCTATCTATCAATAAAATAACTACACTTAAACAACACAACACCTCATAAGGAATGATAAATTTTGGAAGGATTAAGAATCTTTGCCTTATTCGTGCTGATAAAACTTTATTGAATAAGTTCCATTTGATATACACAGATATACTAATACAGAAACTATTGTACATGCATGGAGCGGGGGTATATTATAACCTTAGTGGTACAGATGTATGATATGGAGTAGAAACTACTTAATCGTCTGGGGCACCATAGTTCATTCGTGGTTTTTAATGGGATTCATGTTGCTCAATATTTGGTTTTTTATCTGTATAAGATAATGTATATTTAACGACCAATCTGAACATTGATATAAAGGAATGCATATCTAACGACCAATCTAATTGTATATACAATGAAAACATAATTTTGAGAAACGGATTTGTATATGTTGTTTGTTTCCGAATCTATAAAGTTTGTAGATTATTTTTGTGCTACTTTTACCAAATAAATATTGTTTAAACTAAAACATAAATAGGGAGATGACATATGTGCGGACCATATGCCATAGAGGAAGTACTGGATTCTCGTCCAGCTATGAATCAATAACACATATATGTTTTGAAAATATAAATAGAACAAACACATCATTTAACAGCTCTGAACACTCTCAAACATTCATTGGTTTAATAACAGCTCTGAACACTCTCAAGCATTCATTGGTTTAAACACTTATAAATTTATGCATGGTGTTTTGTAGATTCTTGTTCGCCCTTGTGTTGTTTGTTCCTCTTCGATTTACGAATTCTGATTACCCCTTTGGTATATTCAAACTCGTCGTAATACATAAGACAAATTAAAAAAATATCAGGTTGCAGAGCGGAACGTGGATTCAATATATTTGGCATACAGATAACATCACTAGTGCAAATATCAATTTACATGATTCTCCACGTTAAAATAATTAACCTTCATTTAAAAACGTCTGATACTAAGCCGTTGATAATTCAGTACCACTTCGCTGACACATGGTCAGACAAATCTTAATAGTAGACTGCTCTAGGGATGGTAATGAGCTACATCTACAGCTGTCTGTGGGCAGTTATTTACGTTCCTTCGTCTTCAGTCTGCAAGTTTCAATTGTTATTGCAGAGTTCAAGGCAATATTGCTTGTTCTCAAATTTGTTTCTATTTATATCTGTATGTAGCATATGATCAGATCCCTTACTTGTAGCATCTTGGCACTGGCAACTGACAAACACTTTTAGTTTTAAGATTATCGAAACATAACTAAGACCTTGCTGTTGATTTTGAAGGAATTTTGTGTGATTTGATTATGTATATGTGGATTTCGTATCACATAGGTATACACATGTATTACTTTCTTCCACCTTTCGTTTGCAAATTCCACTGTTATTGCAGAAGCCAATGTGATGCTGCTTATTCTTCAATTTATTTCCTGAACTAATAAATCTCAATTACTACATAGATGCCAGTGGAAATACTGCAATTTCCAAGTGAAATGAAAATCGGTATTTCACTCAGTGAAATAATTATAGAGTACATGGCATTTTTCATAATGTCCCTAGTATCAGCCCGAGACTCCCATATCTAGCCAGACAGCAAAGCTGATACGAGGGTCAATATGGAAAATGCCATGTAGTGATCTATTAATCACATATTTTCAAGCTGATCAAATAAGAATAGATATATATGTCAAACATAACTTTAATATGAACATTTTCATAATAAACATTACATTTTTAAAATTCAACATATTTATATCATAGATATGTCAAATGGAAAATTTAGAGCTATTTCCACTGTTAATCTTGACATTTTTTCTCCAACATTAGATTCATAATTTTCAATTGTTTGAACAACATCATCTATGCCTATATTGTTAAATACGTGATCATCATCAGAAAACTCTGACTGGTCTTCATTCATGTCAATATGAAGAGTAGGAGTATTAGCAGATTTACAAGTATTAGCTGCCGGTGCTATTAACCCCCTGCTTCCTGTGCCAATATCAATTAAAATAGTTGACATGTGTTGCTGCTGATTAAATGAAGCTGAGCTGAACGCATTTAGAGAAGCGACATTCTTATGACCTGTCAGTTGCATGACAGTAGTAGCCTTCACATTGGAGTGAAGTAGTGAGGTTACTGTAGTCTTACGCCCACTATGGTTCACATTTCTGCCAGACAAAACCACCTTTCATTGACATTGTTTAGACGAAATTTCCTAGCGTATGCATTTTTACCTAATGGCTGTTTAGTAAACCAAATTTCCTTTACAATTTCACTAGCATCTGGTTGTACTCCTCTTTTTATACCAAGATGAAAAAGAGTCATGGGTAAGAGTATCTACTGGGCGTCGTCGAATGTAATCTTTGCAGGCACTTACTAGACAACGTGAATTTCCCATAGGAAAAAATGAGAATGAAATTAAACGACATGTTAAGTCATCTTGTATATATAAATTCAGTAATTTCAGCATTTCAAGTGACAATGTTTGGACTCTATCATATACACATATGTTTGGACTCTATCATATACACATATGTTTGGACACTATCATATACACATATGTTTGGACTCTATCATATACACATATGTTTGGACTCTATCATATACACATATGTTTGGACTCTATCATATACACATATGTTTGGACTCTATCATATACACATATGTTTGGACTCTATCATATACACATATGTTTGGACTCTATCATATACACATATGTTTGGACTCTATCATATACACATATGTTTGGACTCTATCATATACACATATGTTTGGACTCTATCATATACACATATGTTTGGACTCTATCATATACACATATGTTTGGACTCTATCATATACACATATGCTTGGACTCTATCATATACACATATGTTTGGACTCTATCATATACACATATGTCTTTGGGGTTATTGCTTTTGTATCTGTTATTGTTATTATCCTTGATTATTTATTCTTTTGGGGACGACGATATACCTGCAATGTTGATGAAAGTGGCGTTAAGCATCATAAACCATAAAAACCATTATCATTTTTTTTGGGGGAGGGGGGTATTATTTGTTCTTTCAGTATTCCTTTTTTTTTCGGTACAATATGGGTGAATAATTTCATGTAGGCACATTACTATAGTGAAGTTAATAAAAATGCATGAGTAACATTTTATATTTATTTATATAGTTATATTTTGTCTGTTTATTATTTGTTTGCTTGTTTGAATATATATGATTATGATTATAACAATTAAATATCTGGTGCTGCAAAACATTTTTGAGTGCAAATGGCCTACTGTCACCTTGTCCTCTCCTGGTTTTTGTGAGTCTTTCATTGTACTCGAACTATTGTTCACCACTTGCAGTAGTCATCATTTTTAACTCCCCAAATAGCATGTCAACATGTCAACTACTCCTCATACCAAAGTGTAAAGTATTATTTAACCACACCGTGCTTAGTAGGGCATCTGGGTTGCCTAATATTGAGAAAAAAATATACTTATAAAATTAAAATTCCACTTCGTTTGTTTACATTTTATGTATAGAAGCACTGTTTATATTATAAACATGTTTTCGGAAAATGACATGAAAAAACGTTCCTACTATGATCAACAGGAAAAACAGACTTCAACAGCAGTGACATTGTACAGGAGAGCAAACGGTTCCTGCTTAACTAGTGACACCCGTCGTATTTCTTGCCTTAACAAAACGTCATGAACGAGAAAAGAAAGACGGGATTTTGACTACAACAAGCTGAACATATCCGTGATCAACTGCGACACAAATATTTCGTTACGGTTAGCCTAGTTATGACTGACCGTAAAAGTTCGGAAGTTATGATTTAAACTTTACAACTTGGATTGTACTACTAGAATTGTGACCATAATACAATATAAATGTGAGTGTTGTCACTTATGTTCAATCATGAGCCGTTAATAGCTGTAATATAATGAATTATGGTACTCAATGTCAGTGTGGTATGTTCGGGGTTCGCTTGCCAGTCGCGGCAAGTGATCAAACCACTTTTAAATTATTTATCGTTCACATCTTTTGACTTTGAGCGTACCTGATGAAGGTTATTCCACTATCTACTTTTTATTCAAAGTAACATTATTTTTTTTAATTGTTGACAACACAATGTTATTGATATAGAACAATGACTTGTTAGTCTTGAAGGACGAATAGTTTGCATGTCGATTAGAAACATGTTTACTTGGATTAATACTTGAGTTAATTAGAGCACTTACACTCAGAATGGTTTTAGTTGATTTAGAAACATGTCTACTTGGAATACTACTTGAGTTAGTTAGAGCACTTGAACTCAGAATGTTTTTGTTGATTTAGAAATATGTCTAATTGGATTGATACTTGAAATGGTTAGCACACTAACATTATATACACAAAGAAAAAAGTTAAGCACCTCCTGATATAATAAAACATAATAAGTTACACTAAGCTTAGATTCTAATATTTATATTGATCATAGCAAGAACAATGTTCCATTAAAAAGATGTGCTCACACAGGTGTGACCATTATGTCTAATATCGACTAGTCATGCACGTGAACCATGTCTCTCACGCATTACTCAAAATTCAGTATGTTCACGCTTTTTTCACAAATTTGGGTATTTTCCGGTGTTTTAAAAAAATTATTCATTCTCAGTAGGCATGGTACGAAGGCGAATATCAGAAGCACAAAAATGGCAAATAATCGACATGCATACAACAGGGATGTCCTTCAAAGCTATTGGACGTCAGATGGGCTACCACTATTCTGTAATCAGCCGACTTGAGAGAAAACACACACAAACCAACAATGTGAAAGACTTGCCAAAATCCGGCAGACCACGGGTAACATCTGATCGTCACGACAGGGCATTGTATCTTTTGGTTAGACGGATGCCATTCGCAACCAGTCCCGTACTCAAACAACATTGGTTGTCCAATAGACGTCTGCCAACAAGAACAGTTATAAACCGTCTGAAATCAGCGGGACTTAAGTCAAGGAGATTCATTAAACGTCCACTGTTGGCAGACCGACATCGACGATCACGTTTGGCATGGTGTTTAGGACGACGTGATTGAAATTTAAGGACATGGACGCAAGATCCATTGGTCAGACGAAAGCCGGTTTCTGCTTCATGTAACCGACGGCCGGATGAGGGTTTGGAGACACAAACATACAGCCTATACCCCAAGGAACATCCAGCTAACTGTCCCTTACGGTGGAGGCTCAGTAATGGTTTAGGGGTGTATCTCTCATGACTGCAAGCTGGATTTAGTCACCATACAAGGCAACCTATCTGGTGATCAGTACATCAGAGACGTCTTGCAACCAGCTGTTGTCCCCCATGTCGACAACCATCCACTAACTACAAGGCCTGTGTATATGGATGACAACGCCAGACCTCATTGTTCAAGAGCAGTAGCCGCCTACCTCCAAAGCGAAGCCGTCACTTATGTTCCTTGGCCAGCCATGAGGCCGGATTTGAATTCCATAGAGCATATTTGGGACATGTTAGGCCGTCGTATACTGGTTCGGGAACCTCCTGTACAAAATATTCGTCAGTTGGAAGCAGCATTGCATCGGGAATTGCAGCAGCTATCACAACAGGATATCCGACGTCTAACTGGAGTGATGAGACGCAGGGTTGAGGCTGTCATCCAAGCACGTGGGGGTTACACCCGGTACTGATCATTGAACAATAGATGTCGTCAAGTGATTCATATGTGACGCCTTGAAATTGAAATGACAATCTTATCGTGCTTTTTGAACTGTGAAGGTCAATACTTAAAATGGACATGTTTCACTGCAAAAACTGGCCTTGTAATATTATGATTAAATATTCATTACATTAACATTTTTCTTGATTTTTTTTTGTGGATTCTTATAGCCAATGTAATGTCCTAACAGGTCACCATTGCGTTCTTGAGATTATCTGGTCAGTAATCTCGTGAAACTTGTATCATTTGTCATTTCAATAAAACAGTGGGGGTGGGGGTGGGGGCTTAACTTTTTCTTTGTGTATATATCAATCTTTCTAGTACTATAGAAATTAAGCTTATCGAGTACATGTGATGTTGGCATTAAAAACTCTTTTGTCAATTGTACCCTTTTCATTAGCTAATATACACCCTCTCCAGCTTAATATCTGCTAATGTAACCCCCCCACATTATATGAATGCTAACAGGGCTCTATTAGCAACAGTATTAACTGTTTTATGTCATTGTCAAGTACGATATCAGAAAGTGAATCTGTATACCGTCTAATTACATGCAATGGAAGCTTACATTTCAATAACCCCAAATGGAGATGAACGCTACCATGGGTACTACTTATCCCTGTTTTATTGGATTTTATATACAATTGCTGAATGAAGTACTGGTAAAGGACTTGAACAGTCACTACGTTCAATCAATACATTTCGCATTGACATGATTGAGTTAATACATGATGATAATGAACTTGTAATTCTCCATTTCAAGGATTTAGCAATACGATTAGTAGATCAATATGCTTATTTTCAAGGAGAAATGAATTTAAAAAATATAAACAAAAATATGTATTGCAAAAGTGACAACAATATAATTAATTTCACATACGATGTACACATTGGGGTTGAAAGTCTGGGGAAGATATTGAAAAGATTAACACCACTCCTGAGACTATCAATGTATATATCTATTTATCATCGTTTGTGATTCCTTCATGCGAAGCATAACAAATTCAGGAGTAGCTTTCCCAATGGACAGTCCATAGGCAAGATTCACTCGTTTGAGATATTAAAGACTGCTATCTCTAAAATTCAATACTATTTCCATGAAGATTGTACATTATGTTTAACCCATCCCATTGTGTATGTACATCCCCTAATATAACATTCAAATTTTTGCGGTAAATATTAAGCAAAAGTAGAATACTGCAACATAGAAATTATCACACACAGCTATAGTAATTAAACGTTTATCACTTATACTGTAACAATGAATTCTTTTGTTGCCATTGAGCTTATCATATAGTACAAAACATTTCGTCAATAAAAACGTAGATATCAAATTAACTGTGCACGGCGCTTTTCTGGAATAACTTTCACCAGGTACGCTCTAATTCAAGTGATTGGAAACACCAAAGTAATTTAAAAGTTTTTGGAGCAGATTTGGCATTATGGGCTAAATAAATAAAAAGTCCGCGTTTGATTTTAAGCAATTTCTTTCAGTGGAGACATTAAATTTAGTAGGATTTTTTTTTTAATGCAAATTATTACAACTAAGTGGTGTATATATCGCTTATTTCACTTTGTATTTTGCTGGATATACTAGTAATGTAATCTCGTAAGTACGCTATAAATAATTGAGACAATATGTGTTAAATGTTGCTTATGCTATAATAATATTGTAAACGATATCAAATGAAATAGCTTAAAACAATTTGACACCATGATTAGAAAGCATCTCAACTAAAGAATTCAGCTATTATAGTAGGTGGCAATTTTAACCTCCTCGGATGGGACTGGCGCACCAGGACAATAAAACCAGACACCAAATATCCAAATATTCACTATCTCTTTGGAAACTTACTTGGCGACACTGGCCTTGCACAAATTGTAGACATTCCAACACGAAAAGGCAATACTTTAGATCTCATAATTACAAACTTACCAAACCAAGTCCAACGTGTTGAAGTTATTCCTGGGTTATCTGATCATGATATTGTTTTTACAGATTTGCTCTTGCGTCAATATAACTCAAACCGAAACCAAGAGCTATCCCATTGTAATAAAAGCAAACTGGGATACAATGAAACAAGAACTAAACTATCTTTAAAGGTACTTCATTGATAACCAAAACACCTTAAATGCAGAAGCCATGTGGGATAAGTTCAAAACAACCATCACCGCTCTTGTCAAAGACCACATCCCCCACAAAACGGCAAAAAGTAAGGATAGTCAACCATGGATCAACAATGACATCAGAAAACTAATAAAAAGAAGAGACAGACTATATAAAAAGTCCAAGAAAACTGGAAATCAGACAATAAATAAAAAGTACAAGGAAACAAAACATATTAGGATTACATTGAAAATATTATAACACCCAAAGAAACAGACGACACTCAACTCAATTTAGCACTATGAAAAAACATCGGAAAGCTGACTTCAATGGTATCACCGAAATTAAACATGATGGTAAACTTCTAACTGATTCATTACAGAAAGCTAGCGCACTCAACAACCAGTTCTATTCAGTATTCACACCTGTATCAAATATCTCTCGAACTGACTCTAACAAACAGTGTATCATGCCACCAAGTACACAACTTCCAAACATCTCACGCTTAACCATAAAAACTGGAGGCATACAAAACACATTTATGCAACTTGAACCCATATAAGGCAGCAGGGCCGGACGAAATCACACCAAAACTCTTAAAAGAACTCTCTGTGGAAGTAGCACCAATTCTTACCATATTATTTAACAAGTTAGTCACAACTGGTATTTTTCCATCAGACTGGAGAACAGCCCATGTCTCTCCTGTGTACTAAAAAGGTCAAAAATATAACCCTGAAAACTATCGTCCAATTTCATTAACATGTATTTGCTGCAAATTATTAGACCACCTTATTGTTAAACACATAATGTCACATGCAGACACCCATAACATTTAATATCCGTTGCAGCATGGTTTCCGCACTGGTCGATCTTCCGAAACTCAACTCCTGGAATTTATCGATGGAAAATGGAAAACAAACAGATATTTTGGTCATGGATATTTCAAAAGCTTTTGACAAGGTCTCACACTCTCTTCATTTACATAAACTACAATATTATGGCATACAGGGCGAATTAAACAGCTGGATTCAAACTTTTCTTTCCAACCGAAAATAAGCAGTAGTTCTTGAAGGCAAAAAATCAGATTATGTTGCAGTTGAGTCAGGCGTTCTTCAGGGTTCTGTTCTTGGGCCAAGCCTCTTTCTACAAAATAGTAAACAATAAAGTTGAAATCCAAAAAACAGACAGACTCATTCCACAAAAAAGGCAGACACGACATTCCCACACTAAAAGCTTCCAAATACCATCTTGTAAAACTGAATACAGAAAAGAATCTTTTATCCCAAGAACAATAACAAGACTAGCAAATTACAGGAAAACATAATCAACAGTACATCACTGGACTCTTTCAAATCCTCCATCTCTAAACTACAGTATTAATTTTCAATAATTTAATTGTATTTACGTTATTTTTACTTTTTTGCTCCTCTTGACATTAATTGTGCATATTATTAACATTTTTGGCTTTTAATCTATGTCTTGTTGTAAGTAAACCTCCACTGTGACATAATCCTCAGCTAGTTGAAGGTGGTCACTATATGGTAGAATAGAATAGAAAAAAAAATTGCCGAGATCTACTAGAATAGGTATGGCTCGTTTCCGTAAAGGTTATATAATTTAAGATTGATTGGTTGTTGTTAACGTTATTTAGACATTATCTCAGATATATTTATGACATAAACAAGCTTAAAAATAATAATTCATATATAATGAGAGTAGCGAGGTTGTATTTATTGGAATGTCACAAATGTCTCATCATTGTCTAGTAAGTATATTACATTAAGGGTTAAATATATCTCTTCCACACCTTTCAACCGGAGAACATGCAGGCAGGGGGTAGCATGTGTTTACTTAATGCACCCAGTGGACTACCGTGGTTAATAGGTCGTACATCGCAAGCCGATAACATTCTGTCTTATTTCTATACGCTGGCATTTCTGCAAGAATTGGGTTACGGTCAACCAAAATTACTATTAAGGGCTATTACAATTATTTAAGGGTTAGTGTTATGGTGTTTAACGCCACTTTCAACAATGGTTCAGTTATTTTGTAGTGGTCAGTTTCATTGGTGGAGGAAACCGGAGTACCCCGAGAAACCACTGATTAAAGACGCTTACGAAAGTTGAAAATAAGGATCCAGAATACTAAGAAACACTGAAGAGTTCTGATGAAGCTCATCACTAGACTCCTAAAATAGTTAAATAAACTAACTTTTGATCTTACGCTCCATAGAGCCCACACTAGAATGTGTCGTTCGTGTATCATTAGTTTCCTTATTACAGTAATTATATCCGCTATTCCAACGTTACCACATAAGCTAATATATTGCTATGATACCAACCAAGACATGTAGTGCCAACAATGCATTTTTAGATATAATTGAACTCAATATATACATTCAAGCTATTAGACAGACGATATTCGCACCACTTGGGACGCCTGAGTGTGCAAATTGGACCTAGAGTCTTCTCTGGTTGCTTTTCAAATCAAAGGATAAAACAATTATATAACTAGAAATAGCTTGTTATACCTTGTATACCCTTTATGTACTTTGATAGCATATGTTGCAGTATTTATTAAATATCAATATTTGTTATTACTTGCTACATAATGATGACAAAAATATTTTAAAGAAAACTTATTTAAAAAAAATCTAGTACACCACACCCACTGCAAAGTCACCGGCAAAGCATAAAATACAGTTTAGATTCCGGTGTGAACATGGACGATTTAAAT
Organism: Bathymodiolus brooksi; assembly: GCA_963680875.1. Lineage (NCBI taxonomy): Eukaryota > Metazoa > Mollusca > Bivalvia > Mytilida > Modiolidae > Bathymodiolus > Bathymodiolus brooksi. The sequence continues at coordinate 19,959,585 of OY804578.1, read as the reverse complement.
TTATATAATGTACTGTATTAACTTATTCGCGTAGGTAAAGGTAACATCTAGTACGATTTCAGAGTCCTCAGCGAACTCCAAAGTATTCCTCCTCCAATATCAAATACTAAAACACAATATAATCTTTGTGTGGAATTTGAATTTAATCTAAAAACAATATATATATTCGACCCAATGTTCACCTTACATAATATGATATGATGAAATTTCTTTAGAGTATTGAATATAAATTACTACAGCCTATGTGAAGGAGACAACATTGAGAATATTGTCCCAGTCACTGTCTATTAGTAACTATGAATGTCCATGGTAACATTCAGCTGGTATTTCAATACCTTATAGTTAACCTCCGCAGTCACAGACCATCGTGTGTGTGGGGGGGGGGGGGGGGGGGGGGTCGCAATATAATGGGAGACTGACGGAAACATGTAATGATTCTAAGTGCAAAGCTTAGGGATATGTATGTACTTGTCGATTAGTAACTATAAATTCCATATCTGAAAACTTCCACTCGAGGGGTGATATGAATCGATTGTGGAAATTTCTCTCTCCTCATGCATTTGATTTATTTACCCTCTACACAACTATTTCTCACCAAAAACTAAAAGACAGATGTTTCATAAAAAAGAATGGCCAATGTAGATACAAATACATTGTCTTAAGAAGGGACAAATCTTATTTTGCAAAATAAATTCCACTGATTCTACCGGAATGTTCTCTGAACCTGATATCATCAAAAGGTTCGATTGTATGATTGTCAACATATTTGTTATGTTTGGTGAATCTGATTTGGTCACCAACTGTGTTCCCCGTCTCGGCGACTTGTTCCTTTATTCGTACGATGAATACTTCATAAAGGGGTTCTCAAGAAAATAGAAAAGAAGCTAGCCCGAAAGCCCGAACATTTACTCTCACGTTCCGCTATCATTTTAAGCTTGGTGATTTGTTGATCGCATATATTCCATTGAACTTAAAATAAAGGATACCACAGATACAGCTTGGTCTGTTACATACCATCACCTACACATCGAATGAAATTGACAGTGAGGACCGAACGAAACGTAAATATCTTCCGTTTGCCGTTATCACAATTCCGTCATTTCCTCATTTCCTCATTCATGAAATATCACCTGATTTGTAACAGGAGTAACACGATGTGTGTAACATGATGAGCAAGAAGACCTACATTCACGCCCGATTGGGTTGGGGTTCGATTTATCGTGTTCTGTATAGTGTTTTATATATCATTGTTTGTCCTTTTGTCCTTTTTCTTTTGTCGATTGCATTTTATGTCTTCGATTGACAGCTTGTGTAAAACACCTTTGAAATATTCAAACTTTTTTTATTTTCTAATTGTATGATCACAACATTCTGAAGCTTACAAATAAAAGAAAAACACAACCTTAAAACAAGTTACATGACATATCCATTATACAGATACAATTTTCCGCATTCTTTTCATTTAAGATAATCCCTTTATCACTGAAATGTATTTTCGTCACTGCACATCTGATGAAACTACATTTTAATTAAACATAAAAGACCTGACGAAATTCGTTAACCAGGGAAAATGAACACACTACTAACACAAAAATGCAATCGTAATGTCCTCAAATGAACAGTATTTTTATATGCGAAACTGTAATAAGCATATTGTAAGCAGTTGGATAATTCTTCTTTAGCAAATTTAAGACAATCAGGTTTGATAATATAATTGGTACATAATTATACGTCAGCTTTCAGAGGATCACTATTAGTTGTTTTAAGACATTTTGACGGGGATCTTATTATATAAAAGTACCTTTGACAATGTTATGTCTGAATAGTGTAGCATATGTTATCCTGATTGTAGTATGTACACCTTCCTCGGATATTGTTTAAACCATTATGTTGTGTTCCACGTTTGCATTGTGGTGTTATGAATATTATTTAGCGTATGTTGGTTTCTCGTTGTATTGGTTTGTATATAGGAATTGTGATTTGTTGTACTCCTACATTGAGTGACATTTTATTGTGACCTTTTAGCTAGCTTATATGACATGTATTTGTTCATAGCATTATCAACGTGATAATTTGTTTGCAACATAATTAAAATCAAATGCCGAACCTGTGGGCAATACACCGGATATATAAAGAACAAAAACCCATAATAGAAAACCCATTATTTCCACGTACTAAACATATTAAAATAAGTGATGGTTTGTTAGAGATTCCAGAGCAAATTTAATATGAAAAAAAATCATTAAAAATATATGTGAAGTTATTATTGTTTATCGAAAAAGTATTCCGAATTCAATATTTCTTTAATTACCTTGTTTATATAGGACATGTTGATTTTTCGTGAAATTTGTTTAATACAATATTTTCGGTGTTATGCTGTTAGTGCAATATTTGCGTATAGGCAATATTAATGTCATAAATATGACAATATATATTGAATTTGATTATGAAAGATTTATCGACAATGATTGTTTTAGCTAAAAAATAAAAACGTAGATATCTAATTTAATGCGCACGATGCGCTTGTTGGATAATAATCAAGTAAATGTGACTATAAAATCCAGTTTCGTAACATTGAGAGTGCTTATTCAAATATCAAATGAGTGGACAGCAGCGTTGCTAAATAATTCGACTTTTCTTTCCATTTTATGTACCACTGCTTTATTGTACCGATTCCTTTGTTTTCTTACTGTGATATATTGATATTAATTAACATAAATATGTACTTAGGAAATGATTGTACCATGTTAGTAACTTATATTTCCATTGAATAATAATTTAATTTAATTCGAATATTTCGATGTGTTTGGCTAATCCGCCTGGAGAAAATATTGGTTATACTCGATAACCTGGGTTGGTATTGTGACGACACCAACGTGTTCATCCGCCAACGACTAATTCAAAGAGTCATATGAAATAATCGTAATTAAAATCGAGGAATCATTAATTTTTTTTGTAAAAATCAATTTATAAGGAATATTTGAAATTGTTGAACAGGTTATACTTGCATAACCTGGTTTGGGTTAGTTTACGATTTTCATAAGCTTATTCTGACCGAAACCAGGTTATATCGTATAACCTTTCAACAATTTCAAATATTCCTTAAATATATAAACGTTAGAGAAAACCTAAAGGGCAATCAAAAATACCAATCCAGAGAAACTTGGCAACACACAACGAAGAAAAACAAAACACAACACAATATATGTTGACCACAACTATGCGCAAACATTGCCTCACATCTGGTTCACATCTCTGTATACGCAGAATGTAATAGGGTTTGATTAAGCAAATTCTTGGATGTTCGGGTTATCGCATTTGGTGTATGTGGGCGAAACTGCGTGGCGTAGATATCCCCCCCCCCCATTTATTAGAAGTGTAATGGAAATTAATTTTGTTGTCTGTCCTTGTTTGATTTACGACTTCTGATTACCCATTTGATATGTTCAAAGAATAGAAAGCTAAATAAGTTAAGTATTGGGAGCATTTAAAATCAAAGGGCCTAAACAGAATAGTCAACATCGGCTAAGGTCTCCTATGCCTGAGGGATACAATCCTTGGCATGCTTATTAGTAAAATATATATCTAATAAACTATGTCAGTACAGAAGCACTGATTACTGGGCGGGTGATACCCTCGTGGACTAATAGTACCGACCCAGTGATAGTAATAAAAACGTAGACATCAAATTTAGTGCGGACGACGCGTTTCTGGAATGACCTTCATCAGGTAAGTTCAATTCGAAAGATTGAAAAGCCAAATAATTTCAAGTTTTGGGAGCAATAAAACCATTGAGCCTAAAATATGTTAGATCCGTTTTAGTGGAATTCGTGTTGCTCGTGTTTTCACCGTTTTAGTGGGATTCGCGTTGCTCGTGTTTTCACCGTTTTAGTGGGATTCGTGTTACTCGTGTTGCCCGTGTTTTCACCGTTTTAATGGGATTCGTGTTGCTCGTGTTTTCACCGTTTTAGTGGGATTCGCGTTGGACGTGTTTTCACCGTTTTAGTGGGATTCGTGTTGCTCGTGTTTTCACCGTTTTAGTGGGATTCGTGTTTTCACTGTATTAGAGGGATTCGTGTTGCACGTGTTTTCACCGTTTTAGTGGGATTCGTGTTGCTCGATCTTTAGTTTTCTGCATAGTGTTTTGCATATTATTGTTTGTCCTTTTGTCTTTTTTTCTTTTTGGTCATTTCATTGTCTATCCTTCTTTGATTTACGGCTGTTGGGTACCACAGTACTGTGTATCTTCAATCTTTTCTTATTTTTTAATTCTATTATCACAACATTCTGAAGCTCAAAAATAAAAGAGCACAACCTTAAAACAAGTTACATGACATATATATATATATATATATACATATATATCTGACACCCATTATACAGATACAATTACCCCACATTCTTTTCATTTAATATAAACTCTTTATCACTGAAATGTATTTTTGTCATTGCACATCTGATCAAACTCCATTTTAGTTAAGCATAAAAGACCTGAAGAAATTGGTTAACCAGGGAAAATGAACACTACATTTTATTGTGACCTTCTACGTAATTCATATGATATGTATTTGTTGATAGCTATATCAGCGTGATAGTGTGTTTGTAATGTAATCAAAAATAAATGCCGGAACGGAACCTGTGGGCAATACACCGGATATATAAAGAACAAAAACTGATAATAAATATAATAAATAACCCATTATTTCCTCGTACGAAACATATCAACGTAATTTGTGTTAGAGATTCCAGATCAAAATTAATAAAAATAATTCTTTAAAATTACATCAAGCAAAAAATAACAAGTTTCGTAACATTGACAGTGCTTAATCAAATATCAATTGAGTGGATATCAGCTTTGCTAATTAATTCGACTTTTCTTTCGAGTTTATGTACTACTGCTTTATTGTAAACAAGCGTTTGTTTTCTTACTGTCATATATTGATTAGCATAATTATGTATTGAGAAGAAGAGTTCGAAGATACTAAATGGGTAATCAGAGTCCGTAAATCGAAAAAGGAAAGACACTACAATGGCCAAAAGAAAAAGGACAAAAGGACAAACAACGATTTACAAAACATTACACATAAAACTAAAGATCGAGTAACACGAACCCCACGTAAAACCGTGGTGAAATGATTGTACCATGTTAGTAACATACATGTTCATATTATAATCTCAGTATGAGGGTTATAAAATATATTGAAGAAATATAACATTGCTTCAAGTAAGGTATCGTGGTTCATATCTCTTTATAGACTTAATTGACTTTACTTGGGGTTTCGGGTTATCACATTTGGTGTTGGGGGCGATGTCCAATGTGTGGTTCGGTAATTGCGTGAATATCTTTTATCATTTATTAGTAGTGTAATAGATAATTCATTTTGATTTGACGACTTCTGATTATCCCTTAGGTATCTTAGATTTACGACTTCTGATTATCCCTTTGGTATCTTCAAACTTTTCTTAGATATGAACATGAATGTGTCCTGTCAAGTTTGAATTGAGATGTATCATTAACATTTATTTCACTTATAATGTGATAGATATTTCACATATGGCATAAAGTCTGTACAAACAGTGTTATATCTACAGTTAAATTGGTATGTTTTATGCACATGTAAACGAACCAAACAGATATTACATATTTGATAACACGCTTACATCGATTGCACATAGTATTATTTGTCGATTTATGACTAAAACGTAGATATTAAAGTTAGTGCACACGACGCGTTTCTGGAATAACCTTCATCACGTACGCTCAAAATAACCTTCATCACGTACGCTCAAATCGAAATATTAAAGAGCTAAATAATTTAACGTTTTGGGAGCAATGAAATCAAAGGATCTAAACAGAATAACCAAAATCGGAGGGAGGTTTGATTACTAATTACATTACATAAGAACTGTTTATTTAAGTACGAGCTGTAAGTTTTAAATATATCTAATAAACCATGTCAGTGCCGAAGCACTGACTACTGGGCGGATGATACCCTCGGGGACATATAAACCATCAACAGCGGTACCGACACAGTGGTAGTAATAAAATCATAGATATCAAATTTAGTGAGGACGACGCGTTTCTGGAATACCTTCATCAGGTAAGCTCAATTCGAAAGATTAGAAAGACAAATAATTTTGGGAACAATAACACCAAAGAGCCTAAAATATGTTCGATCCGTTCCAGTAATGCTTCTGCTTATTATTACCAACTGGGGGAGAACTGATTGAACACGTCTCTGCTCTTTAAAGGTTGTTCATGTATTAAAGACGTAGATATATTATTTAGTGTGCATGGCGAGTTTCTGGAATGACCTAATCGTTGTCAAGAAGGTCTCGAAAACAATATCATTACTCTTCAATGTATTATATTAATACAAATATCCAGACACATATACAATTACATTGAAATTAGCTTTAGTATACTGACACACAAAGTAAATGACAGGAATTCCATAAGGATTCCTCCATTGTAATTGAAACTTTACCGTTAAACAATAATTAACTGTAGTGTAGGTAACGCAACTCATACCTCAAACTTCAAAGCACAGAAATAATTATAAAAGCCGATGGCCTTCTATGTTCTAGTTTTTGAACGAGTTGATGTGACAGGATTAAATCAGTCGTGATTCCATTAATATCGAATTACGTCAGGTTCAATACTTTTAATTAACCATGTACATATTATCGTACAGGCTATGAACTCACAGATGTTTGACGTTTTTGTACTTCTACCCGGTACATCGATACCTTTGTCATGATAGACTGTTGACCGTCCATCGGTATCTTTGTCATGATAGACTGTTGACCGTCCATCGGTATCTTTGTCATGATAGACTGTTGACCGTCCATCGGTATCTTTGTCATGATAGACTGTTGACCGTCCATCGGTATCTTTGTCATGATAGACTGTTGACCGTCCATCGGTATCTTTGTCATGATAGACTGTTGACCGTCCATCGGTATCTTTGTCATGATAGACTGTTGACCGTCCATCGGTATCTTTGTCATGATAGACTGTTGACCGTCCATCGGTATCTTTGTCATGATAGACTGTTGACCGTCCATCGGTATCTTTGTCATGATAGACTGTTGACCGTCCATCGGTATCTTTGTCATGATAGACTGTTGAACGTCCATCGGTATCTTTGTCATGATAGACTGTTGACCGTCCATCGGTATCTTTGTCATGATAGACTGTTGACCGTCCATCGGTATCTTTGTCATGATAGACTGTTGACCGTCCATCGGTATCTTTGTCATGATAGACTGTTGACCGTCCATCGGTATCTTTGTCATGATAGACTGTTGACCGTCCATCGGTATCTTTGTCATGATAGACTGTTGACCGTCCATCGGTATCTTTGTCATGATAGATTGTTGACCGTCCATCGGTATCTTTGTCATGATAGACTGTTGACCGTCCATCGGTATCTTTGGCAGTAAAGTATTAGTATTTACTACAATAAGGATTGCGGAGATATAAATCGTTCAAATTTACATTTTTCTTACAGACACACTGAATACTAACTGAAGAGTATTGTATCATGTATTGGCCGTATGCTTTCTAACAAATATGGATCATCTGCAAACTATGTTGGTTCTCCGCTAGATGTGAAGGTTTGATGTCGTTCATTGTTGAATGTTCCACGGAAACTCATTTGGTTTTATTGTTTTTATCGTGTTTTGCTCATCATGAATAGTCTCTTTGGGAGAGTTTTGGGTCCATGCAACTAGTTTATTACCGCCATTTTTATTGAAGTGCTTGTACGATACCAGCAAAGTGAACGGTGCAAGTATTTGTTCTAGAAAGGTATCGATGTTGCCTCTCCCTACGATTTGGAATTGTTCAGATGGTGTTTTATATTTTTCTTCATTTATTTGCTATAATTTTAGAATAACTACAATGTAGCTACACAATGTTTAGCGAGTGAGTGAGTGATTGTTGTTTAACGCCAAGTCAGCAATTATTCAGCTATATCGTGGCGAGAACAATTTAATTTTCAATAAGATGATGATGAGGTTCGCTTTGTTCTAGACCAACACGATGAGTTGATTTATAGTGCTAGCTCACTGAAACAACAATCCGCGAGTAGACATGGCGCTCCACTCGGACACATTATTATGATTCCGAGCCAACAAGTCTTTGCTCTTTCTCCTTAATGCTTAGCGGAAGAACAACATATACCAATTTCATAGTCTTTGGTTTGATCTACCGCACTCGAGGCGAGCATGCTAACCATCACGCCACCGATGCGGTTGCTTAGCATCTTAAATGCAGGTCTAAGACATAATTCAATATCACGTGCAGTTAATGAATATTGACCATGACCAAAACTGTTATTTTCCAAATAAATGGTCATTAGTATAACAAATTGTTGGTCTGTGAAACAGACATAAATCGTAACTTGTAGATTACAACAGGAATTTGATCATTAAAATAAATATATTTTCCAAAATGTAGAACAAACTAAATGCAGTGTGTTACATTTTTAAGATTGGTGTTGTCCTTTTCAAGGTTGAGAAACACATTTTAACTATATGTTATGGATATAATATTAAATTATATCTTCAGATGGATTTTAATCTGTAAGTACCTAAGTCAATATATCCACAACACTGTTTGTAATTTCAATAATTTTAATATAATTAGGGCTTTAATTTTACCACTTTCAATTACTAAAACGCATTAAAGCGAATTATATGTTATTGTACTTAAAGTTATCCTGGAAATGTACAATATAGGTAATTCACGGTATTAATTAGTAATCGGCAACAAATCCGCAATTCCATGTACCCTACATTCAGGTTCGCAGTGCATATTGAATGATAATTGTTGATTGGATAATACATGCAATGTACATGGAATTGTTTTTTTTTAACAAATGGGGGAATTAAACGTTGCATTTTATTTTAAAAACTAATTTTGTGTTATTTGCGCTTGACAAGAAAGGTACATTCAATGCAAATGTTATATGTTTTTTTTCAAAATCGGAGGATTTAAATGTTATGTGTTTTTATCAACTGCACTTGAAAAGTTGATAGATATTTTAAGTGGGGATCTAACTTTAGTTTTCTTTGTATTATTTTATAGATTATTGTTTGTCCTTTTGTCTATTTTTTTCTTTTCGCCATTGTAGTGTCTGTCCTTCGATTCACGGCTTCTCCTTTGTCAGACTTTTTTTAACATTCGGAAGAATTTCTGCAACAACAAAGTCGTATCTACAAATGAATTATTATCTTTGATTCACATGATATTTGACAGTAAACGGACCAAACACTTACTACTTATTAGATTACACGCTTATATTGATGGCACATGGCATTATTGGTCAATTATCTAATTTCATGGTAGTACATGTACTAGAAACATAGGTGTCTAATTTAGTCCGTACGACGCATTTTCTGAATGACCTAATTTTTGTGATGATGGTCTCGACTAGATTAATTATGCTTTAATGTTCTCTATTATTACAAAATATCCAGATATTAAACACATAAATTACATTGCAATAACTATATTTAGTGTACTCAAAACATAATAGGAATTCCATTAGAATTTCTCCATTGTAATTGAAAATATAGCAAAGTAATTATCTGCAATATAGCATACACAACTCATATGTCAAGCCTCAAAACCTCTAAATATAGAAATAACAACAGAAGCGACAGATTGAAATCTAGGCCGTGGCTTTCAGACAGTCGAAACATGTGACGGGATTAAATCTGTAATTGGGATTCCATTATTCTCGACTTGTGTTAAGGTTCAGTACTTGTTATTACGAATGTACATCTTCTACGTCGTTGTTGTATTTCTACTGGGTCAATACTTTTGGCGTGATGGACGTTAACATGTAACTGTCGGAGACCATATCTTGTATAGCGGCCATTTTATTCTACAAATGTTTATTGTATAGACTACATTGTTATATAAGCATGTTTATGTGTGCTGCTGTCTGGACATGGAGTTCAGTCCGTTATTGGTAGTCATTAACCATAAAGGTTGCCTGTAAAAAGCCAGGAAAGTGAGGGGTCATGTATTTATGTGTTCCAGGTATTGATTTGGCCTCTTTCTACAATTTTTCTATTGGATTTTGAACCTTTTCCGACATTGCGTTTTTTTTTTATATTCCATTTTATTTCAAGGTTGAAACACATATTTCAGCTATTTAGGTATAATGTTTGGTTATAATATTACCTTATATCGTCAGAGACATTCGTCTGTAATTACACGGGAATACACCAACAGCGCGTTTGTAATCTTAATAATTTTTATTTTACCATTTTCAATTACTAAAGCGCAATAAAGCCAATCATATGCTATTTTAATTGAGTTAATCCTGGAAATATGCATTATGCATAGAACGGTTGTAATTAATAATTGGAAACAAGTCAGCAATTTCATATATCCTACAATCAGTTTCACAGTTATTACGGAAGGATAGCTACTACATGCCATGCACATGTCTGTTGCCTTTCCAAACTGGGGAATTAAGCGTTGTATATTTTAAATTATAATGCTAATACATGCCATTTACATGTTATATGTTTGTTACTTAACTAGGGAATAAAACATTTGCATTGGAAAATGAAAGTAATCATAGGAGTGATGTAAACTATTCAAACTTACCAAGTAAGAAAATCCCGATAGCATGCATTTCCTTTGTATCGTTTAGATATGATGATCATATATAATCCATCTATCATGGTTCACATCTTTGCTTAGATTTAATAAATGTATCATGGTTCACGTGTTTGCTTAGATTTAATTGATGGGATGTCCATAACTATTTTTATTTGAGGTTTCGGGTTATCATATTGGCCATTGTAGTCGGGCGGGTAATCGGGCAACTCAATATTTATCGGTTCAATGTGTGTTTCGGAAACAAATGCTAGACGTGTATACTTTTTATTCGTAATAAAGTAGGACGAACGTCTGTGAGAGCAAAGTCATATCTACAATAAGGGTAAAAACAAAATTACCGAACTCTGAACAATCTTACAAAGGGAAAGTCAAAACTCATAAGTATATAAACAGAAAAAATCAGTCAACAACCGGAAAACTGTGAAAACCGTAATGACCCTGACTTGGTACAGGCATTTCTAAAGAAATGGTGTGTTGAATCAGATTGTAAAGCGCCAAAACCTCCCGCTTTCATTACGGCTCAAAGGTTCCGGTTGTCACTATAACAGTATTTATAACGATACTGGAACAAAATAGTGAAATACAAATGAATGAACAGAAGGAGTAAACGAACTGAGCAATTGCTGTTTTTATCACACACGTATATTAATTGCTCACGGTGTTATTTGAGGACAACATATTTTAGGTGCACTATAGTAAGGCTTTTGCTATATTGCGGTCAATTGGAAGATTACTTATTGCAATCGTCTGTACATTAAAGGTAGTCTCTGTAATATCAACGTAGATATCTAATTAGATGAACAAACTCCGCATCTACAATAACCTAAAAGATGTCACGATCTTCCCAAAAAGAATTAAATTATGCTTCAATGCATAGTGACAAAAACATTTATATATTCATAATTATACATTAATATCATAGACTGGAAGTTAGAAAGTAGATATAATGTACTCAAACGCATTGTTTGATAAATGTCAGGAATTCCATAAGGATGTATCTCTTGTAATTGAAAACATAGCCTGAGACAGTAATCATCTGATAACACAGCTCTGGTCATTGCCTTACCGTAAACTTCTAAAGAGCTGTAATAACAATAGAAGCAGGTGATACTATATATCCTGGTTTTGGGACAGTTAAAAAATGTGACAGGGTTAAATCGGTAATTCTGATCTAATCAATCTCGATTTATATCAGGTTCAGTACTTGTTATTACGAAAGTACATCTTCTGCCTATTGAAATCACTGATGCACGGCGTATGTTTGTCCTACTGCATAGATACCTTTGTCGAGATGGGATGCTAAAATTCGGAGGATATATTGTGGACAGTGACTATTTTATTCTACAATTTCTAATTGTATAGACTGCTTGCTTTAGTGTCACTTATGTACTTGTGCACAGCTTTGATTATTTCTGTATTTAAGTCACATGAAAATGATCTATTATTACATGGATATAGATCATTTTCATGTGACTTAAAACATAAATAATCAATTCCCCGCTTCTCAATATATTATACATTTATTTTGCTTTGTTTAATTTGTTTTAGCTTCTCCTATGTTTAACGGGAGCGTCTAAACACCGCATGGCCCGGGCTTAGTGCACTAAGAACTAATGTGAACACTAAGCACGTGATAGATGGGTTGATTTGGCACCATAAATACGTAACCACTTGTATTTGAACATGCAAAAACAATTCTGAAATTGTCATGTCATTTTAAAGAACGATTTACGAATTATTAAGTATCTAAACACCGCATAGCCCGGGCTTAGTGCACTTAGAACTAATGTGAGCACTAAGCCCGTGATAGAGGGGTCGATTTGGCACCATAAATACGTAACCACCTGTATTTGAACATGCAAAAACAATTCTGAAATTTTCATGTCATTCTAAAGAACGATTTACGAATTATTAAGCATTTTCCTTGGAAATATTGACACACGCCGCTAATTACGTTAATTACGAAACCAGTCGACCATCAAACCTTGAATAAACAAACTTGTAAACTATTATTTCACATGCTATATTTAGTTAAAATCACAATTTTTCATTTCACTATCAAGCTCTTGCTGTAATGTTTATATATTTTGTTTTCGATTTTACATGACAAAAGGATATCCAGAAATATATAAAAGTGTAATCTGGGTAAATATTATATTATTCATGTTTGCTTAACATGCAAATGTACGTTTTTATTTCCATAAAAGTTCCAAATTTATAGATATTTACCTATCTGTGTACAATGATTTTTGTACAGGTTTGATTAAAGAAAATTGAAAAAATATATCTTTATCAGAAGGGGAAAAGCAATTAATTTACAAATTTATAAAAAGTGGGAAAAGCAAAATACATAATTCTCTTTAATTTATTTGATTTGATTACTTTATTTCAAACCTACGAAAATAGAATATTTGAAGCTTTTTCACATGGTTCTGTTGTAAATGACAATTATATGTTTTCTTTCAAATGAATACTAAGACAATTAAGGGTGCCGAAATTCCTAGAATCTTTGATTAAGTTTAAAATAAAAAATAATTAAAAATGGTTATACCTCTTGAAGTTTGTTTAACCAGTTTTCAAAACTGAATGCTGCCCAGGGTCTCCACATGGCTTGAGATTTAAACCGTCTGATTTGAACAATTTGAAAAACAAAATATGATTCACGTATTAGCATTTCGAATAGTGATAAATACTTTTAGGAAAGCAAATTTTATTTATATGCTTTTTTTTTTTTACTCAGTGTTATGCATTTATAACAGGAGTGAGTGATAGAAAGCGTCTGTACAGAATTATCAGGACACAGTGTTTATAGTAAATATCAGAGATTGCCAGTTAACAGGTGTCTGATAAGATCTATTGTACCAATATTATATGGAAATCTGTTTATGTCGACCTCAAAGACCGTTAATTTTTTTAATTGGCGATTTATTCATTTTTGATATAAAATATTAATATAAAAATATGAAAATATTGTATGAAATTAACTATTTTTCACATGGCTAATCCTTTTTTAACGATTAAACCATCATATAATGGTCTTAGTGCAACTTGTAAGGGCTTAGTGCACTAAGACCGGTCTTTGCGGTGTTTAGACGGACCGATGTTTAACTATTTAAAATGTTTAGAAACTTTACAAATTTCACTTCACTTGTATATTTATTATATATGAAATATTAGTGTGCTCATAATTACATGTATTGAAGGAACATAATTATCTTATATCATTGTACCTTATACTGAGCTTATATGGAAATCTGTTTATGTCGCCCTCAAAGACCGATAATTTTCTTAATTGGCGATTTATTCATTTTTGATATAAAATATTAATATAAAAATATGAAAATATTGTATGAAATTAACTATTTTTCACATGGCTAATCCTTTTTTAACGATTAAACCATCATATACTGGTCTTAGTGCAACTTGTAAGGGCTTAGTGCACTAAGACCGGTCTTTGCGGTGTTTAGACGGACCGATGTTTAACTATTTAAAATGTTTAGAAACTTTACAAATTTCACTTCACTTGTATATTTATTATATATGAAGTATTAGTGTGCTCATAATTACATGTATTGAAGGAACATAATTATCTTATATCATTGTACCTTATACTGAGCTTGTATAGGCGTAGTCTGTTGCTCAATCCCATTCATATGCAGTTGTGAATAAAATATGTTTAAAACTAAAACCTCTATAACATATTTATATCTGTCCCTGTCTGGAATTTGAGTTCAGTAAGTTATTAGTAGTCATTTACTATAAAGGTGATATTGTGCTTATGGAGACACTGAATAATTGAAATGTGCATTGTAACATTTCTAAAAAAAAATACTGATCGTCAGCAAGCTATGGTTTGTTTTTCTACACTAGCTGTGAAACGTGGATGTCGATTTTGTTTGCTGAATATTGTAACTATTGCGACCGTGTGGTATTTTTTCGTTTTTAATTTTAATTCAAGCTTGAAAAAACATATTTCTGCTATCTGGCTATAAAGTCTGGTATAATATTACATTACGTCGCCAGATGAATTAATTAGCAAGAAATCATATGGATGTAAATGAACATGAGAGACTGTCCAACATTATGCTTAGACACAAATTAAAGGAACATCGGTTTTGTTGCTGTTCTACACTTCTGTCTATAATTACACGGGAGCTTAGTTTAATACACCCACAGCACTTTTGTAATTTTATTAATATTAATATAATTGGAGTTTTACTTTTACCAATCTCAATTACTAAAGCGCATAAAAGCCATTCATATGCGATTGCACTTGAGTTGATTCTAGAAATATGCAATATAAATAGAACGATGATAATTAGTAATCTGTAACAAGCCACCAATTGTGTGTACCCTACTTCAGACTGACATTGAATACTGAAATATGACTACTGATTGGAAAATAAACTCTATGCACATGCTATATATTTTCCAAACTTGGAAGTGATTCAATTATCTAAAATGGCAAAATAGTTTGCACACTGCAAAGATACTGCACTTAAACAGAGAACAGTAAACAGTGTCATGAACACTGCACACTATTCAAGGTGACTAAATAAGAAATTTGTCATCAAAATGTTTGACATTTATTTTTGACAAAGTGCATGAAAACACTTCTAACATAAATATGTACCTTCTGAACATTTCTTAAGTGATGAAAAATCCACAAATATCACTAATTTCGTCTATGGAAAATCATTTCTATCGTACTACCTGAATATTACTGCGGGCTACACATGATAAGGACTCAGTCATTCTTAGTTATCCACTCACCAATATCTGTACTTTATAGACACGTGCACTTCTGTGATATGTTGCAGGTGCATTAACCCACTTCCTTTCAAATTGGTCTACTTCTATAAATCTTAAATTGCATAACATAAAGGGCAAACCTTTAAATTGAAGTTACAGACAGCTCCGACCTCTTCATTTGGAAATATAATGTCAAGTTATTAAAGGAATAAATGGCCTACATAAAACAAACATAAAGAAAGATTACTTCTATATTACGTAAGATCATATAATATATTCAGTATATCTTTTATTCATATGACAATTAGGAAAACAATTACCGACCATTTGCGGATGAAATGTTTATAATTGAAGGATGGGATGAAGGAAATTAGAAACCGTCTTTGACAGTATGTTAATAATAGGTTAAACGATGAACTGCAAATAAGACATCGAAACAAAAATAGATATAGGACTAATTTGTCAAATGTACTTTGGTGATATAAAAGAGTACTTTTCAATTTAGTCAGGGAAATTTTTAATGCGAACTGTTCGAGGATCGATGGTATTATAGAAAATCAGATTAGTATGTTTGATGACGATATTCTGTTCCTAATAAGAAAAAACAAAAAACCCAAGAACTCGACACAAAAATGTTTTGATGCAATGCATATTTATAAAAAAGTTGAAGCATTAGACTCATGCGCTAAAAATAGACGAACAGAATATATTTATGTTGACTGAAGGAGAAAAAGCCTACTAGTCGATTTATTAGCATCTGTTGCATACAAAAGGCCAATGTTAAACCACTTAGGATACATCAGTCAAATGTCCCTCGCTCGGGATATTTGCCTCTCCTCTCAACCGGTATTTTTCGCAAATAACCCTCACTAACAGGATATATTTGTATACAATACTGGAGGGATGCTTACGAAGTGACTTACTTACAGATATATGGAATTTAATATGATATAATATACTTTAAGATAAAGGCAAATATATATCAGAATAACCACAAATAAGAAATGAAAACCTTCTTCCTACATCAATATTCTAACAGGTAAATACAGATCTTTCTGGAATAATCTTCATCATGTACACTCAAAATCGACAGATTGGAAAGTCAAATAATTTAAAGTTTTGAGAGCAATACAACCAACGGGCATAAGCATCGATAAATGTCGATTAATGCAAAAGGGAGATTTTGTTAAACCATGCGTGTAGAAATGTCAATGCATGTATATATACAAATTACTAACAATCATGCATTGAAACTAAAATCATAGGAACAACGGGATTTGAAAACACTGGGAAATAAATTATTGAACATTTAGTTATATTATAAGAAAATAATAATAAAACAAACTATTTTGTGGTATTAAATTTGCCAAGTTCTCAATGGAATCCTGGTCTCTCCCGACCAATCTCTTACAAAACAAGTGATCTACATAATCTCTCATATACCCCTATCATTATCTCTACGGGATACTTGTAGAATTAAACTAAACTCGTCCAAACTAATTAATGTAGTCGGTTCACATTTCAAACATTTACAAAAAAGATGAAGAATAAGCAAATATAATAACGTCAGAACAGATCCAATATCTAATCAGAAAATGTTAGAAACACAGGTTAACGTCATACCGCTACCACACACACATCCTGGATTGGTACAGAGATTTTAATAAAAACAACATGTGACGGGGTTAAGCTACTTTTATGGAACCAAAACCTCCTCTTACAGTGCAATACCACCCTCATGTATGTGTTACTAATACATGCCAGTAAAATGCCTTGATATTTAGTGATTAACAACTAGGGATACAAAAGTTGTATACCTAGTGAATTGTTTACACCAATATGTAGTGCAATACAATTATTTGTGGTTAAAGCAAAAAAAAAGTAAAATGCTGACTCACACATAAGTTATGTATTTGGTAACCTAATGTTGATCATAAATAATATGCTTTATGACCAAACAGTGAGTAACATTGATATCTTGTAAATACCATGACTATGCATCTACAACTCATTCGTAGGAAGTTATTATGGAACACGTGACATTAGTGTATTATCATCAATCGAATATTGTCGCCATAATATCGTGACCAATCGTACTTTGTCAATGTTTTAAATTCAAAGTAATTACTGTATGGTAAAAACAAAACCTCAAAAACACACATATTTGTCATTTCCTTTCTTTACACTACTCTTCTTCTATAGTCTCTTGTGGGCCCGGGCGGCTCAATGGATTAGGTAGCTGGATTACCTAACAACTCATACAAGCCTATCTCCAATACGGCGTGGATTCGCGCCCGGCTTTGTAAATTACAAAAAGGGTGCACTCGACTCGCAACCGCAAGTGATAAAGTTTACCAGTGGCTTGCCCAGGGTCAGTGGTTTTCTCCGGGTACTCCGGCTTTTTCCACCATTAAAACTGGTCGCCACGATATAAACATTGTTGAAAGTGGCGTTAAACACCAAAAATCAATCATCTATAGCCTCTTCATTCATAATTTACAGTGTCTAAAAATATGTAGATCTGGAAGTACCCATTTGTCAATATGTATTTCAAGAAAATTAATACGATACGGTTACACAACTTCAGTTATTACTAAGAAAAATTGAAGTTCATGTAGTCTTCCGACTTTAAACTCTGGATTCCTGTGAATCTGCATAACAATCGGATAAATAATATCTCTTGAACTTTCATTGTTATCATGGGAAGGGTGGTCATTTTGAAAATGTTCAACCTTGAATACACATCTGCACATTCCAAGGATTATTCCTGTGACGTTTCATTACAATCGAGCCATAGCAAATTAAAAGATATTTCATCAATATCATTATGATGCATTATTTACGCAAATATTTTGTTTCCGTTCAAATTACAGGGTTTTAATGAGGAACAGATTGAAATGTGACTTCAAGACGGACTGGTGTGTTGGTACACTATATTTATATCAATTCATATGTCTATATTTGTTTAGCCAACCAACAATTATATACCAAATGATTGACATTTTATATGTCGGATCAGAACTAATTTCCGATTTTTTTTTCTGAAGGACTTTCAATAAATTATTCTGACAGTTCCAATTAATCATCATAGATTTCTGCACATGTTGCCAAATTCTGGTATCAGTCGTTGAAAAACTATTATCACATTGGTTGCTGTATATTTAAGCACTATATCAGGTTGATTGATTGATTGATTGATTGGTGTTTAGCGCCAACATTAGCAGCATTTCAGCTATATCCCGGCGTGGTGTAATCTAAGGTCTCATCACACTAAAGATATGCCTTGTTTTAGCATTACGATTGCCCCAAATGATAATTACTGGACCTTTTTGTTTCGTGCCAACATTAGATAATTACTGGACCTTTTTGTTTCGTGCCAACATTAGATAATTACTGGACCTTTTTGTTTCATGCCAACATTAGATAATTACTGGACCCTTTTGTTTCGTGTTAACATTAGATAATTACTGGACCTTTTTGTTTCGTGTTAACATTAGATAATTACTGGACCTTTTTATTTCGTGTTAACATTAGATAATTACTGGACCTTTTTGTTTCGTGTTAACATTAGATAATTACTGGACCTTTTTGTTTCGTGTTAACATTAGATAATTACTGGACCTTTTTGTTTCGTGTTAACATTAGATAATTACTGGACCTTTTTATTTCGTGTTAACATTAGATAATTACTGGACCTTTTTGTTTCGAGTTAACATTAGATAATTACTGGACCTTTTTGTTTCGTGCCAACATTAGATAATTACTGGACCTTTTTGTTTCGTGCCAACATTAGATAATTACTGGACCTTTTTGTTTCGTGCCAACATTAGATAATTACTGGACCTTTTTATTTCGTGCCAACATTAGATAATTACTGGACCTTTTTGTTTCGTGTTAACATTAGTACTGCAGTAAGGTTGAAAAGTCTTATATATGATAAAAGAGTATCATATCGCCAAATACAGAGGAAAATAAAAAGAACTTTAAAAATATACCACAATAAGGGTAATAACAACATTACCGAACTCCGAACAATCTTACAAAGGGAAAGTCAAAACTCATAAGTATATAAACAGAAAAAATCAGTCAACAACCGGAAAACTGTGAAAACCGTAATGACCCTGACTTGGTACAGGCATTTCTAAAGAAATGGTGGGTTGAATAAGATTATAAAACGCCAAACCTCCCCCTTTCTGAACGGCTCAAAGTTTCCGGCTGTCACTATAACAGTATTTATAACAATACTTGAACAAAACAGGTAAAACAGTTATCAAAAGCAGCACCAAACTCAGTGAAGTAAATGTCAAAGATAATTTTACGTCACACATTGATAAAAAATACATTTTTTACATTTTTTTTGACACCCTATCTTTATACATTTTCACTTTATGAAAATCCATCGTGTATAATCTTTTCTGCAGAGACGGAATATATTTCGACAAGATCTTGGTATCGGAATATAAACTTTTTAAGAGATCGAATAAGGCGAATCTTTTAATAGGCCTGGTCCAGTAGCCTGTTTCTCAGATGAAGATGACGTTTCAGGAAATTAGAATAATTGCTACTGGCCCTTGCATAACGAATCAATTGCGAGATGTAAACACCATATGCAGGAGAATCTGGTATATTGCTGCACATATTTGGAAAATTTATGATTTTAAAATATCATAAATTTTAGTACTGATTTGACCACTGTCGTCAAATTCGAGGTACAAGTCCAAAAATGATGCGGACGAAGCGGTATCTGTGGTCACTTTAACTTCCAGCTCTGGAGGATATATCAATGGAAGAAATTCTGCAAATCTAGAATTATTGAGACTGTACCTTTCTTTCATTTAAAGAATAATGTATTCTTCTCATTGCAGCTAAGGGTCACCTGGGGGTCATACATATAACAGATCTGACCATTTATCATAAAAATCACATTCTACGTTTCCTAGTCAAACTCTTTATGTAAAAATCATTGAAAAGCAAATGAATCTTGCCCTTAAAACCACTTCATCATATTTCAAAGTAATAACTGTGGAAATAAACTAATCACATGACAATACAACAATTTATTTTGCTTGAAAAGATATTCATTACAAACTATGTTTGTTATTGACAATATGGAGATGACAATTAACGGTTATAACCATGACCTTTGTTCAATTAAAATTTCATGAAAAATCACTTCCTGTTGATTCAATAGCAAAATGTCTTTGGGGCATTTACTAAAAGCACTAGATTACATGGAAACTTTTGTAAATGATTTAGAAACATGGTATGGAAATGATACCAGATTTCTGCTAATTTCACAGACTAGTAACAACAAGTATATATGTGGTGGAACTGCCCATAATCCGCCATGGGAAAAAAAACAGATAACACATTATATGTATTGATTATATGATAGATCGCTTAGTAGTTGAAATAATGCATACAAAAAACGATAAAAGAATGAAACTATAATCAGTCTGTTTTAAAGCCAAGCTTAAAATGGGATACAGTTGGTTGAGCCGCATAATTTAGCCATCCAACAGGTAACTAACGATCTCTGCTAATGTTCTGATTTTTTTGCACATCCCATCTTTATGCCCAGATATGTGTATTTGGGTCTCTCATGTCTGGCTTGGCTTGGTGTTTTGGTGTTTAACGGCACTTTCAACAATATTTCAGCTATATCGTGGCGGTAAATTTTATTGATAGACCACCCTCATCGAGATTCGAACTCACAACATCAGTGGTGATAGGCACTGCTTGCATATGTAGTGGTAAATCCAACTACCATACGATCACAGCCACGACGGCCCAAGTTCTCTCAGTATATACTACTTAAACTCATTTCGCAACACAGAAACTATTTCTTATTTCGAATTGAATTCTCCGTTTGGAGATGGGCTTGGTAATATTTGGTAATGGATGTTGAACACCGTTTTCTATTTCAATATTTACATTATATCGTAGTGGTAACTTTTATTGGTGGATGAAAGTGGATTTCCTGTAGAAAAGCACCGATCTACCGCATGTCACTGACAAACTTTTGTATCGAGCACACTGCACTAAAGTCGGACAGGAACTCACAGTTTTAGTGACGATATACACTTATTTCTTGTACGTAGATGTAGATACAACTACATTTTGAACTATGCGATCACTATGCGATGCCACTATTGTCTCCCGATGTAAGCTCCAGTATTTGTTGTGTGCGATCACAATGCGATGCCACTATTGTCTCCCGATGTAAGCTCCAGTATTTGTTTTGTGCGATCACTATGCGATGCCACTATCGTCTTCCGATGTAAGCTCCAGTATTTGTTTTGTGCGATCACAATGCGATGCCACTATCGTCTTCCGATGTAAGCTCCAGTATTTGTTTTGTGCGATCACAATGCGATGCCACTATCGTCTTCCGATGTAAGCTCCAGTATTTGTTTTGTGCGATCACAATGCGATGCCACTATCGTCTCCCGATGTAAGCTCCAGTATTTGTTTTGTGCGATCACTATGCGATGCCACTATCGTCTCCCGATGTAAGCTGCAGTATTTGTTTTGTATATGTTTAGTATATATGCACCACATTGTATACGGTTTAAGTGATCACACGGTGCTATCACATATCATGCTTATGGACGCCTACATTTGTGGAGAAAACAAGCTATATAACTATACAAATTGAAAAATATAACCCCACGTAATCTTAGATCGAGAGACGATGTACAACTTTGATGTCATACAGAACAAAGGAATTATAAACCTAAACAAATAACAGAGATGAAAGAAATAAAACATTATATTAAGATTTTTCTATAAAAAATCACTTCCTTTACAATTGTGACATTTAACAAAGTCAGATCAACGATGGCATTGTATCATATTCACCGTGTATAACCTATCATATCTACGCAGCCAATTCATTATTCAATGAAAGAATTCTAATGCACGCATGGACATCCGCGTTTTCTATGCGAAGTAATACTTTTGATACGTGATCAAAATAAATAGTCATAATCTCTGCTATTTTACAATAGGAAATTGACAATCTGAACAAAGATGTTTCACAAACTGTAAAATAAATTGCATGTAAAGTAGTAATGTTTAGATCTTAGTTATTCTTTTAACAGTTGTAATATATACTTTATAGAGCATTTGTTGTTGTAAAGTTTGGCACAATATGAAATTACCGGTATATCGTCAGATGTATTAGTCTGTACTTACAATGCAAACATGATATAACATGTCAATACATAAACAATGCTTTTGCATATTCAATATCTTAAACATAATTTGATTTATATTTCTTTTTCGCTTCTAAGTAAAATAAAACTAAACAATTAAAGCGAATTAAGAATGTCCATACCTTTTGGATTATAAGAAACCACATTAGTGTCGCCTTGAACTATATGATTGGTTGCAATGGCCTGACAGAAGAAGTGTATCATTACATTTCGATAACAAAAAGATTCATCGTTTGTGGTGCTTTGTGGGAATTCGTCTAGTCAGATATTTAGCTGGGTTTCATTTAAGATCAAAATGAACTTGATATCTTAATAAATATCGTTTTACTCACAATTTATTTGGCTTTCATATATCTTAGCTTTGAGCGTGCCTTATTATATCTACGTTTTTATTCAATGCGCTCAATCTTATTCAATGACAACTCTGTATTGTAGTGTTGTGTATGTTTTTGATATACGACGCATATTCCATATCATTCGCTTATTAAATATACATGAAACATACATTCCAAAGGCCAAAATGTTCTGACCATTACTCAATTGTTACGTCTCTTGGTATAGAAGTAAGAGATAACTCATTCGACTTACGAGAAACAATCCTTTTTGAAGGAGGGTTGCTGTTTGTGTGGTATATAAAGCATATTAAACAACTGGAATCCATTCATTAGATGCCTTTCTTACCAAACCATAGTTCAATATTGCAAAATTGTCAACTAAAAGGGACTGTACGTTTGTACCGACAATACATAAATAAGAAATTATATCGCATAAAATTTAATGTTGATATAAAGTAAGATGTGGTGTTGTCCACACTTCCAATGCCAATCGTTCAGTGTAACATATATACGTATGCCATACAGGTAACTTGTACGACATGATGGTGTAATTGTAACGGTGTTGGTGTCGGAATTGAGTGCAGTAGATTGTAGGTTTATGTGGTTCAAAGCAAGGACAATATAATTAGTCTTTGTTGCATCGCCGCTTAGCACACCGCATTAAGTAATAAGAGCACACATTGGCTTGTTAAATAATAGAGCAATCTTGTTTTCCTGTGGATTGTTGCTTCAATGAGGTAGTGACACTATTAAACAAAATCAAGCTAAGAGTTTTGGTAAATATACATGCCAAAACAACCCACTAGTAAAACATTAGAGAGTCATTTGAGTAGCATCAAAGATCATAAAATGTATGTTTGAGTTTTTTTAAGCTGTAAATGTAATTGTTATGTAACGCTTTTTAATAGTCCTATTACAAATATAAATATAGTTTAAATTAATGGGAAAAGGCATCACATAATAACCTGCATCGGTTACGCTTTAAGTCAAAAGATTGTTGAGCCACATCATGTTTTTTGAGGGGGGAGCAGATAAACCAAAGGGCCTAAACCGGATAGCGACGATCGATTAATGCGGGAAGAGAACCTTAGTATTAGAAAGTGAGAGTTGTGATCTCAGCAACTTGTTTATTTCTTTCATATGTTTGTGTATTTCAGTCCATGACCTACATTTCAACCGCTGTCATTTCTGTATTTAGATGTTTGAGATATGACACAGGAATGTTATCTATTGATTTGGTTAATTATCTTATAACAAGCTGCTTCAGAGGAATGTTTTGGAGTTAATAATACACGAACATGTTTTTTTTCTTTTTTTGCAAGAAATGTTTGAAGATACCCAAGGGGTAATCTGTTCCTGCTCTACTAGTGTCACCTGTCGTGTTACTCGTTTTGCAAAGTAAAATAAAATACGATTTCCCTGTGAATTATAATGTCAGCAATACTAGTCTCGCTAACAGATCTTGGAATGAGTCGTTGAGATTCATATATTATACAGCTACATGGATGAGTACAACGGTGCGGTCTCAGTGTCTTTGTTCAGTTGTTGCCATAGTTAAAGATAAAGTTCAGGAGTTAATATATATATTATTGACCTGTATTCGTTTGTTGTTCATTATTAGTTACTGATAAACAGCTGTTCTTATTACTTCCTGTTAATAACTACATTGATTATGATATAGATGTTTATTGTATTGTATCTCAATACATGTGTAGGCATTATTGGTATCTGCATACCTTTATGTTTATTTTTATGCCAAAGATAACAAAGCACAAATAATAGTTTATTCATTAGTATGAATAGGTTTTGTCATCATGTTATAATACAAAATTGAATCCATAATATTATAGCTGCATGCATGTAAAAACGAACTAGATATGCAACGATTCAATAAAAAGTGAATGCAAAGTGGCAAATTATTTCTGTATTTTCTACTAATTTCAATAATGATTTAACTCCTCATATTGTCTTACTGGATACCTTGAGTAGTATGGAAATGAACATTTGTGGAAATATGAAGCATTCTCATATCAAAAAATAACACTGAGAGTTTTTCCTATCTGTGGCCGTTCCCAACTTTTCACCCGCCTTGATGTAGTGTAAGGATTTGAGTGTCTAATGAAGGTACTCAGAGAAAACCATTATGTTGCATCAAGTACACCGTCATGTTCCAGTGTTGCTAATTAGAATTAGCTGCTACAAGCTGTCTTTCATGTGTATGAAGTAGGATATTCTTAAAAAACAAGACATCAATTTTCTTCCCTTTCGCATTATGTATTTATTACTATTAGAGATGTATTCTGAAAACTATTATTACGACGAAGAAGTCCTATTGCTATTGTTAGGTTCCCAGTGCACAAATTGGTTTGTATGTTTATATTGACAATACTGTAGCTATACCCAATACTTATTAATAGCAATGAAAAATAAAGAAGACGAACCAGTATAACCCAATATGATGCTACATACCTAAACATTTTTAGCTTTACTATATAAAACCGCTTGGAACCTTTTTTCCTTCATACAATTTGCCAGTGATTTTGTATACACGAATTCTTTATACGCTCACTTTTTTCTGTAAATGGTTGTTTTGACTTAATAATCCGTAAGATCTTAATCAAATTATATATTGATCGATAAGACCATTTAGTGTGGACATTCAGCGTTAGAGTTAGATTTCTAACCAACAGTTTTTGTTCTTCTCTCAGCGAAACTCGAACCCACACCTCTGAAACAACAGCATTTATCCTGCCATAATGGCGACCCCGCGGCCAAATTGCCTTTATAAAGAATAGCTTCATTAATAGAGGCGATACCTTGTTACGAACGTTTGAACTAAAAACCGTCATTGCATTATGCATATGTTTAATCATGTGACGATGGTATGTACACATGTATTTTTGTATTAATTGGACAACAATTTGAATTATGCAATGTGTAGAGAAAAGTTTGAAGATAGTAAAGGGTAATTAAAAGCTTTAAGTCACAGGACAGACAAAACATTTCCTAAAAGAAAAAGGGCAGATGGTAATAAAAATTATCTACAAAACACAACACAGAAAAAGATTGAGCAATGTGAACCCCATTACAACACGGGGTTGAACTCGGGTGTCTTGGAAGGGTTAGCAATTCCTCCTCCACTAGTCGCACCTTTCGTGTTACCTTTGTTACCAACCCGGTGATAAATCATTAATGGTCATTGGGTGATACAGTTGTCTCAAGTGACAACTCTACAACATATGCAATATAAGGCGACGTCCTTTGGATTCAGATCCAGTGTGGTAGACACATTGTATGGTTGAGACAATTGCAATATGTATTCCCGTGACTGTTACAGTTCTAGATCGCACAGTCATTATGAAGTACAACTTCTACCTAATTGTAGGTATAAGATAAATCCTACCTAGTGTACAGATGAGGGTACGGAAACATCTAACCCATACATCTGTAATTATATCTCTAAGATGCGAGCATATAAGAATATTTACTAATGAAAACGTAAATATCAAATTTAGTGCACACGACACGTTTCTGGAATAACCTTCATCACGTACGCTCAAAATCGAGAGATTGGAAAGCCAAATATTTTAAAGTTTTGGGAGCAATAAAACCAAAGGGCCTAAACAGGATGGTCAAAATCGGCGAAAGCCACCCATGCCTGAGTGAGGAAAAACTTAGATTTATTAATAACTACGGATACATTATTCTTATTAAATATAGTGCTCTCTTCAATAAGATCAATATCAACGGCAGATAAAAACAAAAACAAAAGTACCACATGACTCTTATCAATATATGTTATGACAGCTTAATAAATTGCAATGTTCTGTAATTGAAATAACATGACAGTTAAATCAGTTATCGGACTTCATGGGAGAGAAAACCAATGAATGTGCAATATCGAACTGACAGTTGAAACCAGACCATGGGCAGTTGTCAAGAAACATGAATACTCGAGGTGCGTATCGGAGAGCGAACACATGTCAGTGGCGTTAGGCTTGTCAACAGAACAATCTCAAGCAAACTTAATGCACTATATATTGTTTTAATGGCGTGAGATCTGTCATGTAAATAATATAAAATAGTTAGGCTAGAAAGATTACAAGCCAGTAAAGTGATATATATCATATTTTATATAACAATTCGGCAATTTGTATGCGTTCAGTAATAAAATTACCATTTTATATTAGAACACACGTATAACTAAAGATATCATCACCAATATAATTAACTCCTAATGATTAATTAATTAGAAATTACAGGAAATTATGTAACATATTAATCGATAACGGTAATATATCCATTGATGTGGATACATTTTACTGAGTGTCAATTGCGATGCATACTATATTTATAATTACCGTAATGATTTATAATTAGAAAACTATAAAATAGTTTAAGTACAATTAAATAATTTCATTTCATGAATGACTTGTTTGTACTCAAGGGAGTCGATTTAATTAACTGAAATAATTCAGCTGGAAATTAATGACATATTTCACCCCCGGTTTTTAGTGGGGTTCGTGTAGCTCGATCTTTATTTTTCAGTGTAATGTTGCGTAGATTGTAGTTTGTCCTTTTTCATTTGGTCATTGTGTTATCCGTCCTTATTCGACTACCGGATTCTGATTACCATTTTTGGTATCTCTAAGCTCTTCTTAACGAAAAAATGGTATCGGTGGCAATAATATAGTTTATAAGCCAACAATGTATATTATATATATTATAGAAATGTAAATATTTTTCCCCTCATATAATATATGATTTTAATTTGATCTAAAAACAAAGCATAAACAGTTGACATTGTCACATTAATAATAACAGAAAAAACATATATGCGTAATAATTATTCCCTCTCAAATGAAAATTATATGTTTTCATTTTTTCTCCATTTCTTCTTCTTATTTTAAAAAACCCAAGAAAAACCAACCAAATGTAGTTAATGTTTTTCTATCAACTATGGTTCTGAAATACATTTTCAAGTGTGCAATTTTATTCACTCATCAGATTGATCAGTGTCTTAGGGTACATACATCTGACGATTTAATGTCTATATTTCTGTAATATTTTAAAAATTCCAAGCATGTTGTCAAATTTATCATTTCTGTTTTTTATTTTACTGACATAGATATAATAACGAATGACAATAGAGCAAGTAAAGTATTTACAATATCACAGCTTGGGTCAAACAGCACACTAAGGGTACACATGACTGGTGCAATATTTACAGTCATGCCACAGCTGGGGCGCAAGTAGTATATATACACCATCCAGGTCGCATTTGAGGTGGAGCAGTGACGTCACCGGAAATGACGTCACCGGAAGTGACCGAAAATGACGTCACCGAAACCGGAAATGACTCTATAGGAAGTGACGAAAATGTAAGGGAGATAATGTTCTGCGCCTTTTTTTTCTCACCGGGTTTTTGCTGCTTCTTTTTTCTTCGGAAACACCTCGGGGTCTACTCGGAAATTTTTGGGAATTTCCCATAAGAATTTTGCCCGCGGAAATATCGACCAATGAAAACCTTGGGAATTCGACCAATGAAATGCCTCAATCCCTCTTTTAATTAACCAACGACGGTTCACCTTATAGGTCCAATGAGAGCGTTCGTACCATTTATTTTTTCCCAATCGTTGAATCCCTTCCATTCGTCCAATCAAATTCAAACGTTTCCTTTGTTTTTCCAAATTTGAAAATCGTCATTTTCGCTCCAACTTTCATATTGACAGGACGTGTTTATCTTGTGGAGAATTTATATTCGAACAAAGGTAAGCATCTCAATCCTACTATAATATTTTAATCAATATCATCTTCTTCAAATTAATTCATGTAGTCTTTTTTTAGTTTTTTATTATTTGCAGATATGGCTTCTTGTGCTATCATTTACACGTTTTAATCAATATTCTCATAATTTGCTTCAAACTATTGGAAATTAAACCCGTTCCTTTTCAGAATACAAAGAATTGTTCAGGTTCAAAGAAGAAACGAGGAAAAGTTTACATATTGATAAAGATAAAATTATTTTCGTACTGTAGATTGTAACGTTTTTATTTTTAGTATGAATCTTTCAGAATTTATTTTTACTACCCGACGTCCGAGCACTTGTGATTTTTTCGTGAGAAAAAGACGAGTGTGTGCGTTTTGCATCGAGTGTGTGCGTCGTTGGTCTCTGGGAAGAGACTGTCAGTTACGGGATAACCGGATGACAGTAGGTACTTTAGAACGACGTATGCAAACTAGGGGGAGGGTGTTTTCAAAAAGACTCCCCCT
This sequence comes from Bathymodiolus brooksi, assembly GCA_963680875.1. Classification (NCBI taxonomy): domain Eukaryota; kingdom Metazoa; phylum Mollusca; class Bivalvia; order Mytilida; family Modiolidae; genus Bathymodiolus; species Bathymodiolus brooksi. The sequence continues at coordinate 19,930,363 of OY804578.1, read as the reverse complement.
TTTTTTAGTGAGGTCGTGTTTTTTTTAGCGACAGTCGTGTTTTTTTAGTGACGAGACTGTAACTCGATGGTCATTGTCACATACTTAGCCAAACGCGTAGCCAAACGCGCGCGACCCACTTAATGCCAATGAACACGAACAGAACAATATGATGTCTCTCTTGCCATTTATAAAATTCTCATAAAATCATGCATTTTTCACTGTGTTGTTGCTGGTCGTTGCATAAAATGACAATATAATCATGCATTTCTCACTGTGTGTTGTTGCTGGTCGTTGGATAAATGACAATAAAATCATGTATTTATCACTCTGCGTTGTTCACTGGTCGCTTAAAACCATGGGGCGGGCAGCGCCCGCCGAGGTCTTTCTATATCTCACACAGGGTTTTCCCCATGGGTTTTCCCAATAATGTTTAATGAAAAGATCTATAAAATACAATTAATGATAACCACACACAAAAACCAATAAGCTTTTATGTAAACATCATGGTCACGCCGATCAAAATTCCAGTGATAACTGAAGAAAATATTGGTGAAACATAGGCTTTTAAACTCACGCAAAGTATGACTAATACCAACGTAAAGTTTTAGTGAGGACACTAAAATGAGTTAGTGACGATCAAGAAGTATTCACTAAAACTGTGTTTACGTTCATCAAAGTCTCTAAGGTCGACCATTTAATCCGAAGGCAGGTTAACCTGATTGTTTGTTGACAAGACCCCATTTATTTTTGTGTCAAGAAGTTGATTCGAGTGGTTGGTTTTTGTGTTTTGTCTGGTCCAAAGTTAGAACGACCTGCGTGCAACGGGGCAAAAAGAAACGGATAAGACATTAGTCAAAAAATTTAACAAGGGAACGAACGTAAAGTGGCAAGCAGAGCAGACAAGAGGTAGACAACTTGGCGCCGGACGTATGTAAATTGTGACAAACGGAATATAATATATTCAAACAGTTGGAACATTTTAAATTAATCACTGGATAAAAAAAAGAACATATTTTTTTGACACAAGGCATTATTATGTCAGGATCAGTAGACAACAACGTTGAACAAGACATGATGATGGATGTAGATGATGATGATGATAGTGTGGCAACATCAACAACAGTACCTTATGAAGAGGACGACGACGACGATGAGGAATCTACAGACGAAGGATTTGACGACATGTCGTCCATGGAAGAAGAAGACGACGACATCGACTACTCGATGTTATCGACACAGGACGACGACAACTGTGTATTTACAGATGAAGAGGATGACGACGACGAGTGGTGGGGTTACAAAGAGGACGACGAACCATGCACGTGTTCAGAGTGTTGTCAATTGTATGAAAGCAGAAGGCAACAACGTCGTAAAGATTCTGTTGAACACGAGAGGAGGACTGGGACTGTGACTATCATAAGTCTCAAAGGGAAAAGAACGATTAGGAGGAGGAGAAGATCTTCATCGTCTTCTTCTTCTTCTTCTTTCTCGGGTAGTGAGATGACGACAAAGATACAGAAATTAGGTTAAGAGATGACGGAGGAGGACCTGGAGAGGAGGACGAAGGAATGTGGTGTACTACCCACTTATCTACCACCATAATGTGTTTGTGTTTTTTTTTTGTATTTTTGAGTAGTGTAGGGATTTCTACCACTAACCCTAACCACCAAATGTTAACATCATTCTTTTTCTTTTTTTTTTGTTGTTTTCCACATATCGAACCCATTTTTTAATCATATTTTTACACACCTTTTTAATTTATATATATATATATATACACCCCCCCAACCCACTACCAAGCGGCATTATTGTGGCATTATTGTATTATTCTTTGTTAATTTTTTGTTAATTTGTGTCATGTTGTGTTTATTCCAAATTATATTTTTTTTTAAAAACGATAGTGTTCGATTTTTAACGAGGATCTCTATCCTTTCACTACAATTGCAATGGTTTGTAAAAAAAAGAGTGGTGGTATGATAAAGTGTTGCCGGAAACCCCATACACTTGATCCAATCCAATTAAGTGATAAAGGAAGTTTGTCATGTTACCGTTAGAACCATGGGGCGGGCTGTCGCCCGCCGGTGCGATTAGTTTGACTATTTCCCCCATACATGTGACAAAGTCCATCAATACATATTTTCCACGTATGAATCTTCTCGAAACCACAACAATTAAAAGATAACAAACAACCTTATATCAATCACAACTCTGTTTAAAATATGAATAACAAAACCTAAAAAAGTAAGCAACAAATTAAAAGAATGGTGCCAGTGAAGGATCATATAAAGCATCATAAATAGCTGTAAGGTCATCATCATTGGTCGTTGTTTGAGTTAATTGTTGTTGGTGTTATTGTAGATTTGGTATCACAGTTGTTTCTATATCAGTTAAAAGAGCGTCAATATTGTTAGTAGTAGTAATAGTAGTAGTATCAGATGATGAAGATGGTAAATTGTCCATGTTATTATTATCACAAATGTTATTATTATCAGCACAAATGGTATAAGTTATAGGTTGTATGTTTATTATGTTGGAAGATTGTTGTAGCTGTATCCAGTCCTCGGGTTGTATACAATCGATGACTGGAAGAGAAGGAGGAGGTTGTTGTTGTTGTTGTATATCCATAGATGATGATTGGTCGTCCTCGTCGTTGTTGTTGTTGTCGATTAAATCAAGAGGTATATCGTTATTTTCGGCAATGTCAATTAAGATTTTTTGCAACATGTCGTCATCCTCTTGTTCGGTAGTAATTGTATCCTCAATAGAATCAGCTGTAGTACTATCGGGAGCAGGAGGAGGAGGCGGCATAGGCATAGGTGATTCAGCTAAAAAATGTACATCAGGAATAATAGGTCGTTGTTGTTGTTGTACATCTGGAATAGGTGGTTGTTCTAATTATTGGGTACATAATATAGATGATGATGATGATGGTGTCGATGGCGGCACTACTTGCTGCTGCTTGGACTTAGACTTGGAGTACGACGAAGACGACGACGACGACTTTGTTTTTGTTGGTGTGTCAAGACCACTGTCAGATTCATACTCTCCCAATAGCGTGGGAAGAAGATTCTCTATGATTTCGCGGCTTTTCTTCTTTGTTGTCATCGTAGTCGTCGTCGTCTTCGTTGCTGATAATGTTATCATATTACAGTGATGAAAATGGTATTAGTTTTACTGCTGCTGCTCCTGGTTTTGCTGTAGTGGGCCGGGTCGAGGTAGTTGTGGTTCTATGCATAGTTGTCATCGTCGATGTAGTACGTTGGCGAGATGATGATGATGTGGATTGTCGCCGCCGTGATGATGATGATGTGTCGTCGTCACGACGTGATGGACGACGACTGCTACTGCTACTATTACTCTTGTGATGATGATGATGGCTGCTGCTGCGGCTACCGCGGTGTCTAGTTGTTGATTTATCATCAGATTTATTATTATGATGATGATGAGGGTGGTACTACCCTTGATGCAGCTGCTGCTGCTGACCTACTAGCAGCCCTAGTGTTAGACTTAATAGATGACGTCGCGGCAGACCTAGTACACTTTTTCTTCTTTTTCTTGTTATATCCAGAAGAAGAAGAAGACGAGGACGAGGAAGAAGAGGATGATGATGATGGTGCTGCTAGTGCTGTCGTCGTCTTCGTCGTCGAGGACGTGTTAGATGTTTTGGCAGGAGTAGTAGTAGTGTCTTCGTTTTCGTCGACGTAGTCACGGGCAACCGTACGTCCTTTTCTTTTTCTGATGCTAATCTTAAGGGGTTTAGTCTTACCATTGGTTCCCGGTTGAATGATGTCAACGGCAAGGCGAGGGGTGGTCTTAATCTCTCTCATGTACATTGGAATGTCCAATGAGTGTTGGTCTGTACCACGAGAGAGGTTATAAAAGTAACTAATCGAGTCCGTCTGAAATTCGTTCGTCAATTCCAGGTCTTTTTTTGTCTATGTTACCCCTTACAAAGTCGCATGCATTCAAGGTGCGCAATAATCTCTTGGGACGACACACGTAGTCGCAGTCGTCAGTTGAGATACGTAGCGACTCTAGCAAAGGGGGATACTTCTTCTTGATGCGAGTCGATGCACGGTGATTGAAGATGTACAACCAACTGCGCACCAAGAAAGTCCCTACGCCGGGCAGTTTTTGAGCAGATTGATATATTTGCGTATTGGATTGATTTTTCCTTTTGCTACTACCACCAGTGGTGGAACCACGTACACCACGTTGACCTTGTGTTTGCTTCTGACCTTTATTCTGTCGACCTAACACCTTCTGATGATGCTCACGTACCAATTGGGCCAGATGATAGGCCGCATACAACAGAGTCATCATACTGATCTATGTATTACGGTTCCTATCGCGATTAGTAATGGGATCGATGTTACACTCCATCAAGACGTGGTACTTAATGATCTTGATGTATGGAGCCATCGTGACGCAATTGTGAACCCAAGCACTAGTCAAGTTACAGATGGACCGGACGTATTGTACCGTCGTCTCGATCTTCTCTTTTACTTCGGTCACCGTCCCCAAGACTTGCTCACATGCTTTGTCGTAACGACTGGAATAAAACTCGTCGACGGGAATCCCGTCGTCGTCAGTGGCAGTATCGGCTGCAGCAGTAGGGGTGGTGGCGGTGGGTGGTGGTGGTGGTGAATAAGAGATGGTGATATCGCTACCACTATTACTACTATTACCACCGTCATTGCCCGCGTTACTGCCGCCACTACCACTACCACTACTACTACCACTACCACGTTGTCTATACTTCCTAGTGTCACCGTCGATAGTGTGTACTAAGAAGAATTCAGGACGTTGCATGACGTGCGACCAATAGGGGCACGTCCATACAGACAGGCTCTTTCCCAAGATGGCAATGTCCAGATGAGTAGCACTAGCAGCTATACGGTCAATGTCTTGTTTATTGAGTCCCGTCGATTTGTCAAACATCAACTTAGCCAATTCCGGTTCATGTTCTAAAATGTCATTGTCGACTTTAAAGCGACGAGAAATGGTAGACTCCCCCCAAGAAGATCCACCACCCATAGATGATGACGACAATAAAGAGTCTTGACTACCATCACTACGACGTCGCTGTTTCTGTTGGTAAAGACGCATGCGGCGACTACCATGGTATCCACCGCCAGAAGAAGCAGAACCAGAACCAGAAAAATTACCTCCTCGTTGCTGCAGGTGGCGTTGTCTTTGCTGCTGGAGTTGCAATTGTTGTTGCTTATGGTAGTCGTCGATGATTGACGTATATTTTGGTAGTTTTTCCTCCATATATCGCTTATCCTCGTCGCACATGTTATTCACGTCTTTGCTACCGCGGGTCCAGATTCTCAGCATATTAATGATGGCTTGTTGTTGATGGTTGACGACTTGTTGGTTTACAATTGGTTGGTTATAAAGTTAGTTAATAGATTTTTTGCACATAGGTGATTGGAATATGATGATGATAAGTGAAGCGGCAGATAATCTGATGTTTGTTATTGATGGGTGACTAGAATTACACTATACCACACACCTGCAAAGATACAAGAAAAAAACCATATCATTTACCTGGATAACAAAAAAAAATAAAAATATCCAACACTTACGGCGGGCGAAGCCCTCCCCCTACGTAAACAGGAAGCGCTGAGTCGAAGGTAAAACGGTATGGTGTATAGCGGTATATAAAAAAAATAAACTTACCCGATTATAAGGTAAGTATGTATTAAATTCCACCCAAAATTAAGAACATCCAACACATATAAAAACAATATTGTGAATAGATTTTTAAAATTAATCCTTGTTATATACACACATAACCCACGTGGGGGTATAACTCCTTTTAATTGGTCCAATTATTGCTTACTTATTGTTTAAAACAAACAAACTCCAATTATAAACCACACCCCTTGATCCCCATAATAGCATGCGCATGCGCAACTGTGGGGGGAATAAACAAAAAAAATATATGCACTTACCTTTTTTTCTAATCTTTTCTTTCAAGCAGTTACTCTCTTCTCTCTCACTTTTGGCAACTTTTGGCAGGTAAAATTTGGCTTAGCTGATTGGAGTTTGACTACAGAAAATCTAAAGAACTATACCATCCACAACATACACACGACGACGATCATTCAGGTCTAAGACTACCTGGAAAAAAAAAGAGAACAATGTGATAGAATAAGAAAAACGGCAAACATATATATATATATATATATATATAAGACAACCACTAACGGCGGGCGAAGCCCGCCCCTACGTTATCAGGAAGCGCCGAGTTAAAAGTTACAAACTTACCTTAACACACCCGCAGCACTGTACCAGGCACACAATAAAACAATAGAAATCCATCCACGGTTATATAGCAATTTTAAAGTTCCCACTTGACTAAATCCGGTGTAATCTGATTGGTTATTCTATCAATTGTTTAAATTTATGGGATTTTCCACACGTAAAAACCACAAGTAAATTAATTTGTGGTTAACTAAATCCTGACAATTTGTGGTTTTATTAAAATCTCTCTAATTTTCCAGAAATCAAATTTAAATGAACATAATGGCATATCTCCAATCACAATCTGGGGGCTATATATTTGTGGTCAAAGCCATCCCGAACATAATAATATGAATTAATTCTGTGCTAAACCGCGAAACAGCTGGTTGTCTGTGAAGGGGGGGGGGGGGGGGGGGCTTACTTTATAAAACTACCACAAAACACATTCTCACCACAGTGTCCCGGGCATACACCACAACCACACCACCACTGGCGACGACGACACCAGAGTGGACCACACACAGGCTGCGACACATATTTTTAGAACTGATAAACATTTCCATAATAATAGCAATCACAAACATAATTATGGAAATTAAATTAAAATAAACACATAAAACAAACAATACCTTTTAATGTGATCACTAAAAGTTCCACCGGAGTTTTTTTTTAAAAAATAAACAAATTTTTTTTTTTAATGGAATTAAAAAAAAAATCACAAAAAAAACAATACATACAAAAGAAAATATATATATATATCGGCTCAGTCGGACCATGAGATAACTAACATTATATTTTATGTTGATATGTTTTATTGATATATTTTGTAATGATAATGCTATTTGTAATATATTTATCGTATTTAAACATTGACAACCTTCTTCAAATAAAATTTGTTAAGAAATTTGAACACTGGCGGATCAAGGGGGTGTTCGACAATTTAGTAAAATTCGTGTGTAAATTGGGTAAAAATTGGCAAACAAGAGCCTGGGACCCCGTTTTCAAAACTGCTGGATCCGCACCTGATGCAGCAATGATTCTGGGGCTATTTTCACAAAAAAATCTTAAGATTAACATTGATCGTAAGTTATATTGGATTGTTCATTTTTATCTTGATTTTTTTTGTGCATCATCAGAATGATATAGCAACAACCAAAATTATGAAGTAAAGCAGGGTGAACAGGGTGAACAGGGCAGGGTAGAACATTCTTCTTGCAAATCCCAAAAAGAAAAATAGACAAAAAAACATGCATATGCAATTTTTCCTTATAAAAACAACAACCATATTTTTTATGACTATTCTGAGATTAATCAGAAGGGTCCGCCAGTTCGAAAGACGTGATTAAAATAAACAAAAAAAAATTTCTTTACGCAGACATATTATATGTTACGCTTTGTTCAAATCAGAAATAACCGTTATGAAAACAGATTAATCTTTTTACTGTTGGCAAGTAAGAATATTGTATTTCCATAAACAAATTATTATATTACGTAAGAGATGTACCCTGAAGTTTTGTATAATAAACTTTAAAAGTATTTATAATACTCATCGTCTGTAATTGTCAAATGAAAACTATTATAAATTATATGTTTACATAATCCTCTCAATTGTATGGCTTCCTATCCTGTAACCTTCTGTGCTTTTAGCTAAGAAGCAGAGCTTATGTGTAGCTTTATTGTAGTGCATGAACGATCGATTACAAAGTGCGATCTTATAAATAATAGTATTAAAACAATTTTGCTCCGTAGCATAGGCCTATTTTAATTTTTTTACGAATTCATGGCATTGTTCCGATGTCCGTCCTTTTTTTCACATAATTTCGTAGTTCTTCAATTTTCGAAAAAAATCTTTGGTAAATGTGTCTCATTAAAGACGGACCGTTTTCTCCGATTCGTTTGTTTTGCCATAAGTATATAGAAACAAAACGTAAATCTGCAAAAAGTGATTGTGTAATAAATTCATAAAAGATGTTAAAGTTTGCTTTTAATGACGTAAGTACCAAAAACAGTGAACCTACCTACTGAACCAAACTTTTTGTAATGCTTAAAATTTACTTCATTTAAAAAGTATTGGGAAAAAAATCCAGAAGGGCTATATAAAATTGAACTATGTCGTCTGCCTCTCAGACACCGGCTCTTCCTGTTATGTAACTGTCATGGGGTCACTGCTCGTACTTGTAAACAAAAGAGCTGACTGAAATGTGCCTGTTTCTTATATAAAATACATGTCACTTTGCAGTGCATTGTGGTTTCAGCACTAAAAAAAACATCAAAAGTAAACACAATTTTGAAAGTGGTCATTTTCAAACATTCTGTTATTTTATTTAGATGTAGTATGATTTGGTAGATGGCCAGAACCATGAAATTTTAAAACCATTCATTTCCGGATTTTATATTCGTTTCCATCCCGTATAATCGGCCCTGTTTTTACTTCAAAGGAAAACAGATGACGCCATTTTACTGACAGCAAAAATTGCCAGATAATCGAGAGTATATTAAAATACAAGAATGGCTTTAACAACAATCTTATGTACAAAGAAATATTTAACTAGCCATTCTTTGAAAATTCCATTCTTCATATGAATGGAGGGTTAACACTGTTAATCGTATATCTGAAAATCGATAATAGCACGAAAACCGATAACACGATGCTAATAATCGAATATTCTTCTAAATATTTTTGGACAGGAAGTGCAGCTTTGGAAGAGCTCAGATCACATACTCCATTCATTATTGTATTTTTATTCAATAAAATATTTTAAAAGTTGTTCTTCAATATAATAAGAATGTCGTTCTCGATTGTGAACTTTTGAACTTTACCTGTTGTGTGTTATAATATTGAGCGATATACCCAAATAGTTCATGCAGAAAATACCAAGTTTACAAAATCAACTTCCAGAATACTTAGAAGACCTGTTTTCTCGAAGTGCAGTCAATCTCGATGAGACTGAGAGGCGGACTTGGCAAAATTGTTAACAAAATACCAAAATGTTTTCTCAAAATCCAAAGGTGATTTAGGTCATACAGATTTGGTACAACATAAAATCAATACAGGTAGTGCAGTACCAATAAGGCAATCACTCAGACGCTTACCATTTGGTAAGAGACAAACAGAAAAGGAGGAAATACTTAGAATGCTTGACTTGGGGGTGATTGAACCCCTCATCTAGTTTTTTTTTCAAGCTAATGTTAAGTTTTTGGAGCGTGTGGTCTCAGAAGAAGGAATTAGTACAGATCCTGATAAAGTTAAAGCTGTTCAAGACTGGCCCAGACCAAAAACACCTAAGCAAATGAGGAGCTTTCTTGGTCTTTGCTCCTATTACAGGAAATATGTGAAAAACTTTGCTCAACGCGTTTCGAAAAGTTTAAACATGATCCGATTAAAAGGCCATTATGATGTTTGTTGATTGGTAATTAAGTCATCCGCTAACAGACGATATTTAAATTATTGAAAGGAAATAATACAAGCACCTATTTGAACACATTCATTAAATAGCGAAAACACCGTGATAATATTAAATATATTTATATCTTGATATGACCATTGGAAAACCGATGTACACAGTGAAACATTTCAAAATCTACGATAAACATAGATTATAAAATTAATACAAATGCTTTGCATTAAATTAAAAAAATAATAAGTTTGTTAAAAGGGGTAATTAACACATTAATTAACACAAATTACTTGAATTGGTAAATACTCGAGTTGGGGTCGATGATTGGTGGGATTCAAATTTCGGAAGGGTGACGATTGGTTGTTTTTGAATTCGAAGCAAGAAGGGCTATGATTGGTGGGATTCAAATATCAGAAGGGCTACGACTGGTTGGATTCATAATTCCATTGAACGTACCTAGAATCTAGAGAAATTCCCCATTTCTGGTTCCGGTGACCTCACTTCCGGTGACATCACTGCTCCCCATTGCTCACACATTACTGACGTAGGATAGATCAAACACAGCACTCATTAATAACGTAATACCTTACCTAAAACGTTTGGATATAGAAAATTCCCAGTCTTTATAATTAGACAAATGGAAATCCAATATAATGGGTTACGTTGTTTATTGAGATATGTGTAATAAAGATATAAAAGGGGGCGGGAGGGGGGATAGATTTTGAAATGTTTCACTGCCGGTTTCGGTCATATACAACAAGATATAAATATATTTAATATTATGTCTAATTGGTGTATTGTAATTAATTTGTGTATTTAATTGGTAATATTTTGACTGGTATCATTCATTCATTCATTCATGTCTTTATTTCCTCTATATAGAGATTACAATGAAATTTCAAATACAAATTAAACAATAGAATACATTAATTATAAAATGTCAATTAGAAATCCTTTCTACATTAGTTCATTTTATATGTAGTTTGCTGATGATATTGTAAGTATGCATAGGTCAGTTACTGGATATATTTTACAGCTCTGTTGTATTTTGCTGCCAGTTTAGTAACATGTAAATAGCACATTCTCTGGAATGATTTGAGGTCAACATCGCCTAGATCGGTACACGGAGTTTTTTCAAGTAAAAGTTGGTGTAATACCTCATCCTCATAGCTACTTAGTTCAACATAAAGTTCTAAACAGAAATCTTCTATAATTAAGTCCCACCAAATATTTTGGATTTCGAAAGAATATTGACAGTTACAGCACACGTGTACAAAAATATTTTAATATCTTTTTTTACATAATCTGCATATTTTAACATTGGAATCTGGTAGGGTTGAAATCAATTTAGCAATAAAGGATGCTTGTATCGATTTTTGTGTATAGTGTCTATATTTAAATCACCTATGGTTCACCGGAGGGCTTGTGTACATTATGAAAACGTAATCCACATTTGTAGTAAATACAATCATGTGTCAACTTGTCGGATCACCAGAGCGTAAATTTACTTGTTATGGCTTGTCTATGAATAATTTTAAAGCATTAACCAAATATTATTTAAAAGTACATGAAATATTATATAAACCTGACAAATATTAACAATCTTGAAAGCGTGTTCAAGAAAAATCAATAGACAGGTGAAACACAAAGAAATATTCCTTATGAAAGCGAATCTTGGCGATAAAAATAGATTTCAATATCCAATAATAGAATAATAATGAGAGGTCTCGGTTTGGAATACTTCATTATCGATTTTATCGACAGGTGTACCTGTAAGAGCCGCACTGTGAAGAGCCGTAATTAGTCACGGCTGACTGCACAATTCAGGAGGGGAAAATGGTTTAACATAGGTGGTAATAGCGCTATTGTTACCCGATACAGGTATTCACAATTCACAATTCACAATTCACAATTCCATTGTCCGTACATAGAATCTAGAGAAGTTCCGGACAAAACGCGGCAAAAACCCGGTGAGAAAAAAACGCGAGAAATACGGGAAAAAAGCGCGGGAAATGATCTCCCTTTCATTTCCGGTTCAGGTGACGTCACTGCTCCTCATCTGCTCCTCCACAAATAATAAATGGATGGTGCATATATACTACTGGCGCATATTTACAACAGACTGTAAATCTTGTTATGTCGTTGTCGTAATTATAACACTATAAAGGACAGATGCTCTACATGTCAGTGACATGAGATATGTTTTATGAATTAGTTCATTTGCTTTAAAGAGCTCTCTATCCTTTTCAATAAACCCGTGTTGTACAGAATTTCAATTACATCGAATGGCACCCGATTACAGGATTATGTTCTTTATTGTGGTATTATTATCATGCGATGACATACGTATGCTTAATACATCCTCCAGTTCGTAAGAAGAGCTTGAATATATGAAAAGAGTTATCAGAAACCGTAAATCGAAGAAGTACAGACAACACAACCGCCAATAGAAAAAGGACAAAAGACAAGCACTGATCTACAAAACACTACGCAGAAAACTACACATCGAGCAAAACGAACAACGCTAAAAACCAGGGATGAACTTAGGTTTTCCGGAAGGTTAAGCAGTTCCTGTTGAACTAGTGACAACATCATATTACTCTGGTTCCAAACCAGGTGATAAGTCTTGAATAACGAAAGTACCGGCAATATTTACGACAAGTGGAACATATCAGTAGTCATTTGCGACACTGATATTGTGTAACAGTTAACAATGTCATGATAAGACTTTCGAAGTGATGAATTCAACTTAACCATTATAAACCCTTGGTTCAGTAGCTTCCATGATAGCAGCAACCCTCTATCAAGGAAACCCTGATAGAAAACCACAAGCTCTGGAATATCTGACCAATTGAGAGATAAATACTCCATATGCAGGTGCTGCTGAAAGCTTGCTAAATCATGCAATTATCAATCAAACTAAGATGCACCTCCTTCGGGCATATGTTATTTCAGCTGACATTTTCTATCCTAGCGAGGCCGTTTGGATTACTGGCTTCGTGCACACTTAATTCGATATCTGCATTGTATCACTCGTGTGGGCAGTCAAATATCATTGACAATATCATTTTGTAATAAATGGTCAATGACTAAAATATAGAGTTTCTGGTGCCTGATGAATGTAGAGCGAACGATAACAAAAACGATAACAGTATGTGTGGACGTGAGAGAGTGATGTCAACTTCGGGGACCTAATATTGTATTAAACGTCAAAGTAGCTACCATACCATAAGAACATACATCTCAATGGATTTCCGCTCACTAATGTTGTACTTAATATACTCGTGGATGTCGCATCAAATATTAAATTGTTCGATTGGTTGTTTTTATGATTGTGCTTATTAGAATGAACAATGCAAAGCTTGAAACAGATGAACTCTTCACCTCGGTTAATTGCTACTTTTATCTCATGTTTTGTCTCGTTGTTATTACATATCTACAAAAATACTAGTATTTTTATTATGGTACTGTTTTGTTTCTTTTTATCATACAGATGCTCTCTATTTTCAATGATAAAGTAAGATGGTGGTTAATCAAGACACAACTAAAGATAATGGATGAACTTTTGATGATCTCATATCATATATGCTAATATATGCTATTTAATATTAAACTTAACAGTGGTCATATATTGAAGTCATCTGCTGACCTGCGTTGTTCTGATTATTAACTGAAGTATGCCATTACACCACATGTTCAGTACTCTAAGATACCATCTGATTGTCATCAAGTGCATGTTCTTTAAGCAATGCAATTTTAAACACAAAATATTTTTCTCAATGTATAATTACATCTAGGACTGGTTGTAACAGTGATAAAATGAAAACAAATTACCACACTGTCAGAACAATTCCACAATCAAATATAAAAATGCTAGAAGAATGCCAACATGATACCGCTAACACACTAGTTTTTAGTGGGGTTCATGTTACTCGATATTTAGGTTGATGTCTACGTTTTGTAGATTGTTATTTGTCCTTTTCTACTTTTTCTTTTGTCCATTGTGTTTTCTGTTCTTCTTCGATATACGGATTCTGATTACCCCTTTGGTATCTTCAAAATCCTCTTAATTCCATTAAGACTATTTTTTCTTAATGAATAGCTGCCTTTTTTATGGCTACTCATCTCGGGTTTATTGTGCAACGTGGAACACCTTGTTGTTGAAAAATAATATTCAGTTATGTTCAGGCCACATCACATTTATCCACCCTCTATCCAGTGCTAAGATAATGACATGGTTTAGTAGATATATGTATATTTGAAATAATGCAATTTTATTAAATATAATGTCAATGTCAGCAGACCAATTAATTTCTTTTAAAAATTTCACAATTGTGTCGTCTGCAACATTTGTAAATATATTATATAAATTGTTGACATTGTAGAATGTCTGGCGAACACCGTCAACATCTACACAGTCAATTAAGACATATTTAAGTGAATAATTGGAATTACACGGAATTTATTACGTTTGAGGGAGCAATGACAGCATCGGAATTAGAGTACAGATATAAAAACAAATCCATTTGTAAAAATAAATTTCCAATGCCAAACATTTCTGCACAGACGGAAATGGAAAACAAAAAACAACATGAGGAAACCAGAACAATACAATTTGATAATCAAATTTTAGATTTTATATATCATTTCAATCAAAGTATTTTAAGAATTCGTTTGTAAGATAAGATTTTATATGTCAACTACAACACTGATTTTTTTAATCAATTCGGAATGTCAACGAACTCTCCGCCATTTCTCGCTTTCTGCTTACGGCAATGTTTGCGGACATACTCCATACTCTGGCGGAAAACCATAGATAATTAGATAAGATTATAAGGTGGGTTGTTAATACTCGTGGTTCCTAAACATATTAAATGGTACAAAACAAAATGGTGATGACCTTAAAAGTAGAGATAAATATTCTAAATTGAGCAATTAGAATATGAACAGTAACTCCATACGCAGTTTTGTTCTTAGAATGAAGTAAAATTGGTTAATACAAGTCATTTATTCTCTCCAGAACAATACAATATAACGTCAGTACATCAAGTACACAGTATCTTTGCTTTTGTGAAATGAAAAATAACACTTCATAGCGAATGTAGTTAGATAAAACATGTGATAAAAAAAGTTTGATGATGCAAAAGGGGTAATCAGAAGCCGTACATCGAAGATAGCAAAAGGGGTAATCAGAAGCCGTACATCGAAGATAGCAAAAGGGGTAATCAGAAGCCGTACATCGAAGATAGCAAAAGGGGTAATCAGAAGCTGTACATCGAAGATAGCAAAAGGGGTAATCAGAAGCCGTACATCGAAGATAGCAAAAGGGGTAATCAGAAGCCGTACATCGAAGATAACAAAAGGGTAATCAGAAGCCGTATATCGAAGATAGCAAAAGGGGTAATCAGAAGCCGTACATCAAAGATAGCAAAAGGGGTAATCAGAAGCCGTACATCGAAGATAGCAAAAGGGGTATTCAGAAGCCGTACATCGAAGATAGCAAAAGGGGTAATTAGAAGCGTACATCGAAGATAGCAAAAGGGGTAATCAGAAGCCGTACATCGAAGATAACAAAGGGGTAATCAGAAGTCGTACATCGAAGATAACAAAGGGGTAATCAGAAGTCGTACATCGAAGATAACAAAGGGGTAATCAGAAGTCGTACATCGAAGATAGCAAAAGGGGTAATCAGAAGTCGTACATCGAAGATAGCAAACGGGGTAATCATAAGTCGTACATCGAAGATAGCAAAAGGGGTAATCAGAAGCCGTACATCGAAGATAGCAAAAGGGGTAATCAGAAGCCGTACATCGAAGATAACAAAGGGGTAATCAGAAGTCGTACATCGAAGATAACAAAAGGGGTAATCAGAAGCTATACATCGAAGATAACACAATGGCCAATATAAAAAGGAGAGAGGGACAAGCAACGATCTACAAAATACAATATAGAAAATTAATGATCGAGCAACACAAACCCCACTAAAGCGTCTCAAGATACGAAAGCAGAAGTCTTAAATTGAGAAACAGATAACACAGTGTCCAACAAGAACAAATGAGCAGAAAATGGTATGCATAACACTGCACAGAAAACTACGAAATAAGCATCTCGAGTCCTACTAGAAACCGGGGTGAGGTCATGCGATCGGAATGGTAAAAACGGAACATATCAGTGGTCTGATGAGAAACATATATTCTGTAACTATTAACCAAATTATGATGGTGACAGTGAAACTTTCATTGTGATGACTTCAATCTAACTACCAGGAATCCTTGGTTCAACGGGTTCTCTCCTAGATCCAACCCTCTATCGGGTAGTCCTGATAGGAACCACACATTCTAGAATATCGTATCAACTGTGAGATGTAAACTCCATTTGCTGGTGCTGTTGAAATGTTTCTCCATATATATATAGAAAGCTTACAATTGTGTCACGTTTTCCTCTACATTCAGCTAATCATCTGTTTTAACGTTTGTGGAGCCTTGATATATGACAACCAGCCTGGAATGATGGTCTTATGCTTGACTTTCGCACAGAGTTTAAGTTTTTTAAGAGAAATTAATTAAAAGAAACGTTCATTATGAGATTATTTTTAAATTGTCTCCGCTGACTTCCTATTGGTATGCTTGGTCATAAAAATATAGAAGCTATTTCGACACTGACATGGTTTATTAGAATATATTTATTATTAAAATTCACAGTTCCTAAATATGTAAAATAAATTTTCAAAACTAGTATGCTTCTGCCTCAAATCCTCTTTATGCCCTTGAGGTTATTGCTCCCAAACACTTTTATATTATTTGGCTTTCCAATATATCGATTTTGAGCGTACCTGATGAACGTTATTCCAGAAAAGAGTCGTGCACAGTAAATTTGATATCTACGTTTTAATTGATGCTGTTGACCAAATCAAATCAAACATACATGTAAATGCCAATGTTCTTATGTAAATTATAGAAAGGTGATTAAGAATGGTCAAAACACGAGTGATCCGATGAACAATATCCCGCCTAACGACATAGCTGTACATGAACATCATTCTAACTACTACTGACGATTTAACTATATATCTGGACAGTATTGTCTCTTTTTAAGATGGTGGTCATTTCATTAAGCAAAATTGTTTATGACCGACCAGGGTTTCCACATATTTAAAAAGGATTAGTGGTATACATTCTACTGAATATGGACGTTTGAAAACAAATGGTAACCAGAAAGGCTATTACCTGCATTATTTCAAAGACATTAAGTTTCTTTTAATGCTTGTATTGATAAATACATTGTTTGTTCACATAATGCCTTATTTGCATCAAATGGCTTAGAGGCATAATGTTATCAATTACAATACGTAGGTGTCGTTTTACTGCTTAATTTCTGATTTATATTAATTTATATTAATGATGTTTACGTATATTAATAGTTTTATTCTAAAATATCTACATTGTTCAATAATAACATTTTCCAATCTGCTTAATTCTCAAGTTTTGTTAGATGTTCAGAGTTGAAATTGCTGGAAAAAAACATTTCCCAAATAGCCCAGTTAAAAACTCTTAAGATTGAAATAATTATTAGGTTGCATAAAAATAGCTTGTTATAGATGGTTTTTTTGTAGATCGTTGTTTGTCCTTTGGTCCTCTCTCTTTTGACTGTCCTTCTTCATTTACGGATTCTGATTACCCCTTTCTACAACAGGAGAAGATGAAATCAAACAGAAATAAAACATTTATTATCGGACAAGACACAAACATTTAAATAGGTATGAGGACAGTTGACACATAGAAACATTTTGAAGAGGTGGAAATGGAACAAAGTTGTTTTGATCCAAAACAAAATAGATGATGAACGGTACTTTTATATAATTTATATGAACTATATCTTGAATGTAAAAGGAAAATGATCGAATAATCTTATTTTAAATGAATTGAAAATAAATCCTATTAGACTTCTTAATTCGTCATTTGCATATGAACAATTGCAATGGAATGATTGAATACATTATTGTCAGATCAGACAACTGAAAACATATTCTAAATCAATGCAAATTTAATAATCAAAATACATCTCTTTTCTAACAGAGATTCTGTCATGTTTATTTACATAGTCTGTCAGATTGGGACAGTGTTTATTTACACAGTCTGTCAGATTGGGACAGTGTTTATTTACACAGTCTGTCAGATTGGGACAGTGTTTATTTACATAGTCTGTCAGATTGGGACAGTGTTTATTTACATAGTCTGTCAGATTGGGACAGTGTTTATTTACACAGTCTGTCTGACTGGGACAGTCTTTATTTCCAGTCTGTCAGATTGGGACAGTGTTTATTTACATAGTCTGTCAGATTGGGACAGTGTTTATTTACATAGTCTGTCAGATTGGGACAGTGTTTATTTACATAGTCTGTCAGATTGGGACAGTGTTTATTTACACAGTCTGTCTGATTGGGACAGTGTTTATTTCCAGTCTGTCAGATTGGGACAGTGTTTATTTACATAGTCTGTCAGATTGGGACAGTGTTTATTTACATAGTCTGTCAGATTGGGACAGTGTTTATTAACATAGTCTGTCAGATTGGGACAGTGTTTATCTACACAGTCTGTCTGATTGGGACAGCCTTTATTTGTAGTCCGTCAGATTGGGACAGTGTTTATTTACATAGTCTGTCAGATTGGGACAGTGTTTATTTACACAGTCTGTCTGATTGGGACAGTCTTTATTTCCAGTCTGTCAGATTGGGACAGTGTTTATTTACATAGTCTGTCAGATTGGGACAGTGTTTATTTACATAGTCTGTCAGATTGGGACAGTGTTTATTTACATAGTCTGTCAGATTGGGACAGTGTTTATTTACATAGTCTGTCTGATTGGGACAGTCTTTATTTCCAGTCTGTCAGATTGGGACAGTGTTTATTTACATAGTCTGTCAGATTGGGACAGTGTTTATTTACATAGTCTGTCAGATTGGGACAGTGTTTATTTACATAGTCTGTCAGATTGGGACAGTGTTTATCTACACAGTCTGTCTGATTGGGACAGTCTTTATTTGCAGTCTGTCAGGTTGGGACAGTGTTTATTTACATAGTCTGTCAGATTGGGACAGTGTTTATTTACATAGTCTGTCAGATTGGGACAGTGTTTATTTACACAGTCTGTCAGATTGGGACAGTGTTTATCTACATAGTCTGTCAGATTGAGACAGTGTTTATTTACATAGTCTGTCAGATTGGGACAGTGTTTATTTACATAGTCTATCAGATTGGGACAGTGTTTATTTACACAATCTGTCAAATTAGGACAGTGTTTATCTACATAGTCTGTCAGATTGGGACAGTGTTTATTTACATAGTCTGTCAGATTGGGACAGTCTTTATTTACATAATCTGTCAGATTGGGACAGTGTTTATTTACACAGTCTGTCAGATTGGGACAGTGTTTATTTACATAGTCTGTCAGATTGGGACAGTGTTTATTTACATAGTCTGTCAGATTGGGACAGTGTTTATTTACATAGTCTATCAGATTGGGACAGTGTTTATTTACACAGTCTGTCAGATTGGGACAGTGTTTATTTGCACAGTCTGTCAGATTGGGGCAGTGTTTATTTACATAGTATGTCAGATTGGGACAGTCTTTATTTACACAGTCTGTCAGATTGGGACAGTCTTTATTTACACAGTCTGTCTGATTGGGACAGTCTTTATTTCCAGTCTGTCAGATTGGGACAGTGTTTATTTACATAGTCTGTCAGATTGGGACAGTGTTTATTTACATAGTCTGTCAGATTGGGACAGTGTTTATTTACATAGTCTGTCAGATTGGGACAGTGTTTATCTACGCAGTCTGTCTGATTGGGACAGCCTTTATTTGCAGTCTGTCAGATTGGGACAGTGTTTATTTACATAGTCTGTCAGATTGGGACAGTGTTTATTTACACAGTCTGTCTGATTGGGACAGTCTTTATTTCCAGTCTGTCAGATTGGGACAGTGTTTATTTACATAGTCTGTCAGATTGGGGCAGTGTTTATTTACATAGTCTGTCAGATTGGGACAGTGTTTATTTACATAGTCTGTCAGATTGGGACAGTGTTTATTTACATAGTCTGTCAGATTGGGACAGTGTTTATTTACACAGTCTGTCTGATTGGGACAGTCTTTATTTCCAGTCTGTCAGATTGGGACAGTGTTTATTTACATAGTCTGTCAGATTGGGACAGTGTTTATTTACATAGTCTGTCAGATTGGGACAGTGTTTATTTACACAGTCTGTCAGATTGGGACAGTGTTTATCTACATAGTCTGTCAGATTGAGACAGTGTTTATTTACATAGTCTGTCAGATTGGGACAGTGTTTATTTACATAGTCTATCAGATTGGGACAGTGTTTATTTACACAATCTGTCAGATTAGGACAGTGTTTATCTACATAGTCTGTCAGATTGGGACAGTGTTTATTTACATAGTCTGTCAGATTGGGACAGTCTTTATTTACATAATCTGTCAGATTGGGACAGTGTTTATTTACACAGTCTGTCAGATTGGGACAGTGTTTATTTACATAGTCTGTCAGATTGGGACAGTGTTTATTTACAGTCTATCAGATTGGGACAGTGTTTATTTACATAGTCTGTCAGATTGGGACAGTGTTTATTTACATAGTCTATCAGATTGGGACAGTGTTTATTTACACAGTCTGTCAGATTGGGACAGTGTTTATTTGCACAGTCTGTCAGATTGGGGCAGTGTTTATTTACATAGTATGTCAGATTGGGACAGTCTTTATTTACACAGTCTGTCAGATTGGGACAGTGTTTATTTACACAGTCTGTCTGATTGGGACAGTCTTTATTTCCAGTCTGTCAGATTGGGACAGTGTTTATTTACATAGTCTGTCAGATTGGGACAGTGTTTATTTACATAGTCTGTCAGATTGGGACAGTGTTTATTTACATAGTCTGTCAGATTGGGACAGTGTTTATTTACACAGTCTGTCAGATTGGGACAGTCTTTATTTCCAGTCTGTCAGATTGGGACAGTGTTTATTTACATAGTCTGTCAGATTGGGGCAGTGTTTATTTACATAGTCTGTCAGATTGGGACAGTGTTTATTTACATAGTCTGTCAGATTGGGACAGTGTTTATTTACATAGTCTGTCAGATTGGGACAGTGTTTATTTACATAGTCTGTCAGATTGGGACAGTGTTTATTTACACAGTCTGTCTGATTGGGACAGTCTTTATTTCCAGTCTGTCAGATTGGGACAGTGTTTATTTACATAGTCTGTCAGATTGGGACAGTGTTTATTTACATAGTCTGTCAGATTGGGACAGTGTTTATCTACACAGTCTGTCTGATTGGGACAGTCTTTATTTGCAGTCTGTCAGATTGGGACAGTGTTTATTTACATAGTCTGTCAGATTGGGACAGTGTTTATTTACATAGTTTGTCAGATTGGGACAGTGTTTATCTACATAGTCTGTCAGATTGAGACAGTGTTTATTTACATAGTCTGTCAGATTGGGACAGTGTTTATTTACATAGTCTATCAGATTGGGACAGTGTTTATTTACACAATCTGTCAGATTAGGACAGTGTTTATCTACATAGTCTGTCAGATTGGGACAGTGTTTATTTACATAGTCTGTCAGATTGGGACAGTCTTTATTTACATAATCTGTCAGATTGGGACAGTGTTTATTTACACAGTCTGTCAGATTGGGACAGTGTTTATTTACATAGTCTGTCAGATTGGGACAGTGTTTATTTACAGTCTATCAGATTGGGACAGTGTTTATTTACATAGTCTGTCAGATTGGGACAGTGTTTATTTACATAGTCTATCAGATTGGGACAGTGTTTATTTACACAGTCTGTCAGATTGGGACAGTGTTTATTTACACAGTCTGTCAGATTGGGGCAGTGTTTATTTACATAGTATGTCAGATTGGGACAGTCTTTATTTACACAGTCTGTCAGATTGGGACAGTGTTTATTTACATAGTCTGACAGATTGGGACAGTGTTTATTTACATAGTCTGTCAGATTGGGACAGTCTTTATTTACACAGTCTGTCAGATTGGGAGTGTTTATCTACATAGTCTGTCAGATTGGGACATTGTTTATTTACATAGTCTGTCAGATTGGGACAGTGTTTATTTACACAGTCTGTCAGATTGGGGCAGTGTTTATTTACATAGTCTGTCAGATTGGGACAGTGTTTATCTACATAGTCTGTCAGATTGGGACAGTGTTTATTTACATAGTCTGTCAGATTGGGACATTGCTTATTTGCATAGTCTGTCAGATTGGGACAGTGTTTATTTACACAGTCTGTCAGATTGGGACAGTGTTTATTTACATAGTCTGTCAGATTGGGGCAGTGTTTATTTACATAGTATGTCAGATTGGGACAGTGTTTATGTGCATAGTCTGTCAGATTGGGACATTCATTATTTACATAGTCTGTCAGATTGGGACAGTGTTTATTTACAGTCTGTCAGATTAGGGCAGTATTTATTTACACAGTCTGTCAGATTGAGACAGTGTTTATTTACACAGTCTGTAAGTTTGGGACAGTGTTTATTTACACAGTCTGTCAGATTGAGACAGTGTGTATTTACATAGTCTGTCAGATTGGGACAGTGTTTATTTACAGTCTGTCAGATTGGGACAGTCTTTATTTACACAGTCTGTCAGATTGGGACAGTGTTTATGTACATAGTCTGTCAGATTGGGACAGTATTTATTTACACACTCTGTCAG
The DNA here is from genome assembly GCA_963680875.1 of Bathymodiolus brooksi. Taxonomy (NCBI): domain Eukaryota; kingdom Metazoa; phylum Mollusca; class Bivalvia; order Mytilida; family Modiolidae; genus Bathymodiolus; species Bathymodiolus brooksi. The sequence goes on along the minus strand of OY804578.1, from coordinate 19,907,974 downwards.
ATTGGGACAGTATTTATTTACAGTCTGTCAGATTGAGACAGTGTTTATTTACACAGTCTGTAAGTTTGGGACAGTCTGTATTTACAGTCTGTCAGATTAAGACAGTGTTTATTTACATAGTCTGTCAGATTGAGACAGTGTTTATTTACATAGTCTGTCAGATTGGGACAGTGTTTATTTACATAGTCTGTCAGATTGGGACAGTGTTTATTTACACAGTCTGTCTGATTGGGACAGTCTTTATTTCCAGTCTGTCAGATTGGGACAGTGTTTATTTACATAGTCTGTCAGATTGGGACAGTGTTTATTTACATAGTCTGTCAGATTAGGACAGTGTTTATTTACATAGTCTGTCAGATTGGGACAGTGTTTATTTACATAGTCTGTCTGATTGGAACAGTCTTTATTTCCAGTCTGTCAGATTGGGACAGTGTTTATTTACATAGTCTGTCAGATTGGGACAGTGTTTATTTACATAGTCTGTCAGATTGGGACAGTGTTTATTTACATAGTCTGTCAGATTGGGACAGTGTTTATCTACACAGTCTGTCTGATTGGGACAGTCTTTATTTGCAGTCTGTCAGGTTGGGACAGTGTTTATTTACATAGTCTGTCAGATTGGGACAGTGTTTATTTACATAGTCTGTCAGATTGGGACAGTGTTTATTTACACAGTCTGTCAGATTGGGACAGTGTTTATCTACATAGTCTGTCAGATTGAGACAGTGTTTATTTACATAGTCTGTCAGATTGGGACAGTGTTTATTTACATAGTCTATCAGATTGGGACAGTGTTTATTTACACAATCTGTCAGATTAGGACAGTGTTTATCTACATAGTCTGTCAGATTGGGACAGTGTTTATTTACATAGTCTGTCAGATTGGGACAGTCTTTATTTACATAATCTGTCAGATTGGGACAGTGTTTATTTACACAGTCTGTCAGATTGGGACAGTGTTTATTTACATAGTCTGTCAGATTGGGACAGTGTTTATTTACAGTCTATCAGATTGGGACAGTGTTTATTTACATAGTCTGTCAGATTGGGACAGTGTTTATTTACATAGTCTATCAGATTAGGACAGTGTTTATTTACACAGTCTGTCAGATTGGGACAGTGTTTATTTGCACAGTCTGTCAGATTGGGGCAGTGTTTATTTACATAGTATGTCAGATTGGGACAGTCTTTATTTACACAGTCTGTCAGATTGGGACAGTGTTTATTTACACAGTCTGTCTGATTGGGACAGTCTTTATTTCCAGTCTGTCAGATTGGGACAGTGTTTATTTACATAGTCTGTCAGATTGGGACAGTGTTTATTTACATAGTCTGTCAGATTGGGACAGTGTTTATTTACATAGTCTGTCAGATTGGGACAGTGTTTATCTACGCAGTCTGTCTGATTGGGACAGCCTTTATTTGCAGTCTGTCAGATTGGGACAGTGTTTATTTACATAGTCTGTCAGATTGGGACAGTGTTTATTTACACAGTCTGTCTGATTGGGACAGTCTTTATTTCCAGTCTGTCAGATTGGGACAGTGTTTATTTACATAGTCTGTCAGATTGGGGCAGTGTTTATTTACATAGTCTGTCAGATTGGGACAGTGTTTATTTACATAGTCTGTCAGATTGGGACAGTGTTTATTTACATAGTCTGTCAGATTGGGACAGTGTTTATTTACACAGTCTGTCTGATTGGGACAGTCTTTATTTCCAGTCTGTCAGATTGGGACAGTGTTTATTTACATAGTCTGTCAGATTGGGACAGTGTTTATTTACATAGTCTGTCAGATTGGGACAGTGTTTATTTACACAGTCTGTCAGATTGGGACAGTGTTTATCTACATAGTCTGTCAGATTGAGACAGTGTTTATTTACATAGTCTGTCAGATTGGGACAGTGTTTATTTACATAGTCTATCAGATTGGGACAGTGTTTATTTACACAATCTGTCAGATTAGGACAGTGTTTATCTACATAGTCTGTCAGATTGGGACAGTGTTTATTTACATAGTCTGTCAGATTGGGACAGTCTTTATTTACATAATCTGTCAGATTGGGACAGTGTTTATTTACACAGTCTGTCAGATTGGGACAGTGTTTATTTACATAGTCTGTCAGATTGGGACAGTGTTTATTTACAGTCTATCAGATTGGGACAGTGTTTATTTACATAGTCTGTCAGATTGGGACAGTGTTTATTTACATAGTCTATCAGATTGGGACAGTGTTTATTTACACAGTCTGTCAGATTGGGACAGTGTTTATTTGCACAGTCTGTCAGATTGGGGCAGTGTTTATTTACACAGTCTGTCAGATTGGGACAGTGTTTATTTACACAGTCTGTCTGATTGGGACAGTCTTTATTTCCAGTCTGTCAGATTGGGACAGTGTTTATTTACATAGTCTGTCAGATTGGGACAGTGTTTATTTACATAGTCTGTCAGATTGGGACAGTGTTTATTTACATAGTCTGTCAGATTGGGACAGTGTTTATTTGCACAGTCTGTCTGATTGGGACAGTCTTTATTTCCAGTCTGTCAGATTGGGACAGTGTTTATTTACATAGTCTGTCAGATTGGGGCAGTGTTTATTTACATAGTCTGTCAGATTGGGACAGTGTTTATTTACATAGTCTGTCAGATTGGGACAGTGTTTATTTACATAGTCTGTCAGATTGGGACAGTGTTTATTTACACAGTCTGTCTGATTGGGACAGTCTTTATTTCCAGTCTGTCAGATTGGGACAGTGTTTATTTACATAGTCTGTCAGATTGGGACAGTGTTTATTTACATAGTCTGTCAGATTGGGACAGTGTTTATTTACATAGTCTGTCAGATTGGGGCAGTGTTTATCTACACAGTCTGTCTGATTGGGACAGTCTTTATTTGCAGTCTGTCAGATTGGGACAGTGTTTATTTACATAGTCTGTCAGATTGGGACAGTGTTTATTTACATAGTCTGTCAGATTGGGACAGTGTTTATCTACATAGTCTGTCAGATTGAGACAGTGTTTATTTACATAGTCTGTCAGATTGGGACAGTGTTTATTTACATAGTCTATCAGATTGGGACAGTGTTTATTTACACAATCTGTCAGATTAGGACAGTGTTTATCTACATAGTCTGTCAGATTGGGACAGTGTTTATTTACATAGTCTGTCAGATTGGGACAGTCTTTATTTACATAATCTGTCAGATTGGGACAGTGTTTATTTACACAGTCTGTCAGATTGGGACAGTGTTTATTTACATAGTCTGTCAGATTGGGACAGTGTTTATTTACAGTCTATCAGATTGGGACAGTGTTTATTTACATAGTCTGTCAGATTGGGACAGTGTTTATTTACATAGTCTATCAGATTGGGACAGTGTTTATTTACACAGTCTGTCAGATTGGGACAGTGTTTATTTACACAGTCTGTCAGATTGGGGCAGTGTTTATTTACATAGTATGTCAGATTGGGACAGTCTTTATTTACACAGTCTGTCAGATTGGGACAGTGTTTATTTACATAGTCTGACAGATTGGGACAGTGTTTATTTACATAGTCTGTCAGATTGGGACAGTGTTTATTTACACAGTCTGTCAGATTGGGACAGTCTTTATTTACACAGTCTGTCAGATTGGGAGTGTTTATCTACATAGTCTGTCAGATTGGGACATTGTTTATTTACATAGTCTGTCAGATTGGGACAGTGTTTATTTACACAGTCTGTCAGATTGGGGCAGTGTTTATTTACATAGTCTGTCAGATTGGGACAGTGTTTATCTACATAGTCTGTCAGATTGGGACAGAGTTTATTTACATAGTCTGTCAGATTGGGACATTGCTTATTTGCATAGTCTGTCAGATTGGGACAGTGTTTATTTACACAGTCTGTCAGATTGGGACAGTGTTTATTTACATAGTCTGTCAGATTGGGACAGTGTTTATTTACATAGTATGTCAGATTGGGACAGTGTTTATGTGCATAGTCTGTCAGATTGGGACATTCATTATTTACATAGTCTGTCAGATTGGGACAGTGTTTATTTACAGTCTGTCAGATTAGGGCAGTATTTATTTACACAGTCTGTCAGATTGAGACAGTGTTTATTTACACAGTCTGTAAGTTTGGGACAGTCTTTATTTACACAGTCTGTCAGATTGAGACAGTGTGTATTTACATAGTCTGTCAGATTGGGACAGTGTTTATTTACAGTCTGTCAGATTGGGACAGTCTTTATTTACACAGTCTGTCAGATTGGGACAGTGTTTATGTACATAGTCTGTCAGATTGGGACAGTATTTATTTACACACTCTGTCAGATTGGGACAGTATTTATTTACAGTCTGTCAGATTGAGACAGTGTTTATTTACACAGTCTGTAAGTTTGGGACAGTCTGTATTTACAGTCTGTCAGATTAAGACAGTGTTTATTTACATAGTCTGTCAGATTGAGACAGTGTTTATTTACATAGTCTGTCAGATTGGGACAGTGCTTATTTACATAGTCTGTCAGATTGGGACAGTCTTTATTTACAGTCTGTCAGATTGGGACAGCGTTTATTTACATAGTCTGTCAGATTGGGACAGTCTTTATTTACACAGTCTGTCAGATTGGGACAGTGTTTATTTACATAGTCTGTCAGATTGGGACAGTGTTTATTTACATAGTCTGTCAGATTGGAACAGTGTTTATTTACACAGTCTGTCAGTTTGGGACAGTCTTTACTTACATAGTCTGTCAGATTGGGACAGTCTTTATTTACACAGTCTGTCAGATTGGCACAGTGTTTACTTACATAGTCTCTCAGATTGGGACAGTGTTTAATTACATAGTCTGTCAGATTGGGACCTCTTCCATGTTTTAGAAGGTACTGACATTAATTTTGATATTTTAAATGAAGAGAAATTAGACTTCCGAATGAAGACAGTGACCTTTTTATATAATTAATCAACATTATACTATTCTGAATAACATTCCTAACAATATGATTGTTGTCAATTGCTTCTGATTTGTATTTATTTGAACTGTGTTTAATTCATGTTTGTTCGTTTTCTTTGTCTAATTTAAATGATGTATATATGATACAGTTACAGACTTTTGTAGAAGTGAATGTGAGTTTCTATTGACCTGTAAAATACTATTGACGGAATCCTAAAGCTGAGGTCATATTTACTAATACAAAAGCCTGTAATTGTTTTATTACACACTATAATGCTTTATGACGTCATCCAGTGAATATTACTTCCACCAGGTGAGTACTATCATTTTCTACTTCTAGAAATCTCTCAATTCGATGTTCTGGACTAGTACTCGTCACAGTGTGCTGGACAGATGAATCGAGCGGACGAGAACATGAAGTTAATTTGTCAAAATGGACGTCGACTGTGCAATAGCAATTGCTACCGATGTATTTATGGATGACGACGGAGAAACCGATGATGATGACACCATGGCAGTGGTGGTAATGACTGCCTGTATTCACTTGTAGGTTATGTGACACTCTCGGGCATAACAGCCAAAAGAAAAGTGTATATTTTGCAGATAAAAGGGGAAATGTATTTGTCAAAATTAACAACAAACATTCAATTTCTACCAAGTGTGGATCAGCCTAATCAGGCACATGCAGTTATTAAAATATAATTATGCACTGCCTAGAAATCGTAAAATAAACACACTGTAGGCGCGGATACATGGGGGGGGGGGGGGGGGGTATTAAGAAAAAGAGATGATGTAATTGACAGGGAGATAAAAATCCATGGTTGCTCCCCTCCTTTATCTCAGTCGTGGTAAGATATATCTTGATTTTATGAAAATGTAAGCTTGCAAAGAATAAATACAAACCTATAGATACTACATTCTTCATTTTGATTAATTTCCATGATTTTATTTCAGACTTACAGGTTGTTTGATTTCACCGATACAATGTACACTTATACTTTTATGCAGGCTTCCAATACCAAGATCTAAAATACTAGGTCACGTTAAAAATGTGGTACCACAATACAGTGATGAACAATTCAGAAGACTTTTTAGAATGTCAGGGGATACATTTGAGAATCTGTTGGTTCTATTTGAAGAGGTGTGAAGAACTGTCAACAAAGGGTTACGGTAGGAGGACGCCTATTACTGTATGGAAACAGTTAATGATCACCTTGTGGTATCTGGGAGGTTTAGATCCTGTCATAAGAATAGCTGACAGATTTGGTGTTTCAGAATCATCAATTATCATATGCAGAAATCGTGTAATGATTGCTTTGCCAAAAAATATTTCCTGGCCTACAGGAGAAAAGGTGCAAAGTGTTATCACGAAATTTAGTGAAAGAAATAACTTTCCTGTGATAATAGGAGCTCTTGACGATACTCATATAAAGATAAGGGCGCCAGATGATCACCCTCAGTCCTATGCCAATGGTAAACAAATTCACTCTCTGCATTTGAAAGCTGTGTGCAAATGGAATTCAAATATTGTAATGTTGGCTTTCCTGGCAGCTGCCATGATGCCAGAGTTCTGCGCCAATCAGACCTATCGGACAGTGGCTTGGTACTTTGCAATGGTAATCATCTTATTGCTGATGGGACATATTCTGTGCGTCGATGGTTGCTAACACCTTACAGGAATACTGGAAACTTAACAAATGAAAAATAAATATTACCACTTACATTCTGCAAACAAAGTTGTGATAGAAAGAGCTTTTGGATTGCTCAATGGCAGATTTAGACGGCTACACAACTTAGGAACAGCAACAGTAGAGACTGCTGTGCACATAATTACCTGCTGTTGTATAGTGCACAATATTTGTTTCTTTAACCACGATAGAATTGATGATTTTGCTCAGCTTGATGAAGATATCAACCTCAATTTAAATCAACTCAATCTACTGGTCCATGAACATGAAGCTGAATGGGTTGTTAAGCGCAATAACATTGCAATAATTCTTGCTCGCCACTAATTGTTACATCTAGAAAGATCTCAACTCACAATGATGTAACATTGCAATGTTATTGATATTTTTTTCAATAAATAATTGACAAGTTATTGTGAATATGGAAACGAAAGAATACATTGGACAAAATCCAGTCATAAAACTTTCTGTATCCAACCACTTATGCCAGAATTTGGTCCACACAACATACAGAAAAAAATATCAATGTCAGGTCCCTTTGCATTTAGGTACAAGACAGACATATTTAACATGCACCTGTCCCAAGCCAGGTATTCATTGACCAGTAGTTCATGTGTCTCCGCTATGCCACATAAATTGACATTTTATTGTGTTCGTTGATTTATACACTGTGATATGTCTTCGGGGAATTCAGGTGTGGATATCCACCGTGTTGAAGACCTTGACATGACCTCTGGATGACACATTTTGGTTTCGTTGTCAGAAGGGATTTTGTCTCTTAAGTCCCTGATACTATTATCATCTCTTCTTTTTGATATTTGAATGTTTCTAGTGGAATTGGGTTACATGTTGGACAAAGTGAAACTGCTATCACAAATATATCAAATTCTATTTTTTTTCTTGACCTTTGACTTATGACTTTTGAGCTTCTAGACCTTTCCATATACTGTGTACACAGTTTGGTTCAGACCCCTCAAGAAATATTCAGTCTATTGATTTATAAATAGAACGGACCATACTAATCAATCATGTTAATGACCCAAACAAATATAATAAAGTATATTTTATTAACATATAACATATAAATGTACATGTGTACATCACCAAAATATAGAAAAAAACATTAATATATAAAATATAAATATACATCTGTGTACATCACCAAAATATATAGAAAAAAACAATAACATATAAAATACAAATGTACATCTGTAAATCATAAACAAATGAAAATACAGCGAGTAAAAATATATTAGTGCCAATCTTCTCCTTGAACAAATAGTGTAACAACTTATAATACATTGTAAAATAAAATATGTAAACTCTAACCTTGAGCAAATCAATTCAGTAAATAAAAAATAATATACAATAGTGCAACGTTGTATGACTGCAACAGGTCAATCACAGAACATTGGAGTCTAATGATTGGACACATTCAACAGGTCAATCACAGAATATTGAAGTCCAATGATTGGACACATTCAACAGGTCAATCACAGAACATTGGAGTCCAATTATTGGACACATTCAACAGGTCAATCACAGAACACTGGAGTCCAATGATTGGACACATTCAACAGGTCAATCACAGAACATTGGAGTCCAATGATTGGACACATTCATATATGCTGAGATTCACTAAAAATATTAAAGATAGGAAGTAAGCTCTTTACACTTACAAATCTGGAAATGCAGGTTTTAATCCATTTTGGCCCCTATTCATACATGTGTCAAAAATCCCTAAAATCAACCCCAACGTGTATTTTGTATAAATATTGTCCTAACATCTCAAGTGGTCAAATTTCATAGAAATATATTTCATTGCAAGGAATTTGACAAAAACAACTTTTACAGAAGGTTCCTATTAAAATAATGGGATAATGTGACCAACTACATATTGTTGAGTCTGAGAGAAGCTGTGTACACAAACGTTATAACGGATTGACGAACAGATAGATTTAAAGGTATAACGCAGTAATCCACACTATGGTGAGTGTGGGTATAATAATTTACAAATGTTAGGACATATCTCCTAACATTTGTAAACTTTAATGTGATCAGTTATAGCAGTTCGACAAATAGGACATATTTAAATCCTTTGATTGCAGTCAAAACAACAGGCCATATGTCCACAGTTATATAACACCGTGTCCGCACATTCATCCATGCATATAGCACATTCAATACAAAATGGCACAAAATCCATATGTAATGATTTAAATTATACTTTTAAACATGACTTATAAAATTCAAGGCATCTATGAAGAACATTACATGTTGTAGCTGATAACCAATTCCAAGTGCATTGATACCAAAACAAACTAGAGGCTCCAAGGAGCCTGAATCGCTCACCTGGGTAACTAGTTTCCATTGGATTTAAATATAAAGTTAAATTCTGTTTAGTGGTTCTCAAGAAAAAGATCAAAATGTTAACAGACAGACGGACGACGGACGCAAAGTGATGGCAAAATCTCACCCTGACTTTTAGTCAGGTGACCTAAAAAAAGCAGAAAAATAATGGTTGCTGTGCTTATTTCAACTTTGAATATTTAGCCTTGTTTTTTTGCATTGTGTCTTTACATGACATACATTACATATAATATACTAGTAAATAAACAAACATTGTGATAAAACAAAAACAAAATACATGTCTTTCCGCTAACATGCTCTAAAATATTAGGATCGGTAGGTAGGTAAAACATTTAATTTTTTCAATTTTTTTTATTAGTTTCTATACGAGAGAAATTTTGACTTTAATAGTGATTCAGCTTGTTCAAGAATGACAAAAAAGTGTTAGGATAGGCAGAAAAAAATAGGGTCGGTTGGGTTAGCGGAACCACTGGTATTTTTTTTTTTTGGCCCAACTAGAAAGGTTTGTGAAATATTTTTCATATCTCATGACAAGATATTCATGAAGATACTTGACAATGAAAATAAATAAAAAGATATAATTTCTTAACTATGTTATATACAGTCAATTTTTTTTGGAAATTGCATCTATCAATTTGTTCATGGCGGACATTTTTTCGTTATGCATTTTTTCTCTGCGCTCTGCTTCTTTTTCATTTTTTTGCTCCTACGAAATCCTTCAGAAAACCAAGTACATACTTTGAATTTGATTTCTCAAGCTTTTTACTCTTTTCTCGATCAGGCTCTTGGATTTCCTCTTGATCAGTTGATGCTCCAGTCCAGGCAAAGTAGCCTGTCCTCCTCTTTCAAAGTCATCCAATGATAGTTTCTTCTTAAGGAAAGAAGAAACTACCTTCGGGGAAATGAGAGGGTCATCCCTGAACACCTGGTCAAGCTCATTTTCGTATTCGTAGTGCATCTGGTCATTTCCGCTCTTATTATTATGATATTTCACGTTTTTATAGGCCCTACAAAGGGATTTCCATCTCCCCTGAATCTGATCAGTTGAGAATTTATATCCCTTAGTTGTCATCTTTAAGCACAGCCTTTATGGTGATTAACCCTTTCTTAATAGGACTTGTAGTGTTCTATTTGTAGTAGAGTAGATTCTTTTTGCAAATACATGTAACTGGCTGATTACCTTTTTCATTCTCACTCGGACTGTCGTCTACAGTGGTTGGTTCTGAAATAAATTTAACAATAAATTTAATTTAAGTAAAATATCTTGAATACAGTTGATTATGACAACAAACAAGCAACTTTTAATCTGATGATAGCTATATTCATAGATCTGCACATATAAATGCTATACAGAGACATAAGTAAATTGAGGTAAAAGTTCCTGGATAAGTGTTACACATTCGACTATCTATCATTAAATTCTATTAAAATTTCTTTCCTGGTGTCTAATGCTAATTTGTATTGGATCTTCAAAACATTTAAGTAATCTATATGCAATATTTCATTAGTTCTTTAAATAATTCAGCTTACTTATTTCACATGTAATGCTTCCTACCCACCATCTCGTTGTAATGGATACACAATGTTAGTGTCTCCTCGTCATAGTCGGAATTGACTTCCCTGGTTTCTTCTGGAAAAAAGTAATTACTGTACTGATATAAATTAATTTGGAACCACTTTAAAGTTTTTAATTTGTAGATTGATTATAAACAAATTTTGATTGGTTTTGCAGGAATTTTGTTTCTGTTCTGTAAAGGAGCGACAAATTTGTAGAGGAAGATGGGGATGGGGTGAATTTTTAATTCAATCATTTCATTTAACATGCATGTTTTATTTGCAAGTACACACTGACTATTATATAATATGCGAGGGTTGACAGGGGGATACCATTCTTTCCCACCTTCTCTCCTTTCACCCAATACCCTGTCCGCCCTCCCTTATATCCTGAGCTAGCTTTCAGTAACTGTGAGCATTCATTGGACAACTATTCTGTTATTTATGTCTTTGTGTTTTACTATCCTCTGAATTGAGTGCACTTTAGGTTTGAATTATGTATGTAAAGCTGTGATTTAATTTTTCTATTATCTAAAATTAAAGGATGTTTATTGGAGTCCCACAAACTAGTTTAACAGAGTTTGCTGTATGGTGTGGGTATCCACTGTGTTGAAGGCCTTCGACCTCTGGGCAACTTACTTTGGTGTTGTTATTTTGAGAGGAGGTTTCTTTTCAATAGTAATTACATCATTCCTTCTTTCTCAAAAGATTTGTTAAATGTTCAATTTCTCTGGTCATTAAATTTGAGCTTGTTTTCTTGATGCATCCTGGACATGTATATCTGGAAATATAAAACACATCAATAATAAGATCTGACACTAACATTGGCTGCCTTCTTTAGAAGAGACTGGTTAGATTCGGTCGAAAAGAGGAAAAATGTACAATAAAATTAGGCCAGGGTATTCTAATACATGAGCGGTCAAGTAAAGCACTTACATCAGTTACATATATAATTATACATACCATACACATGATACATGTACATGTATGCTGAGTCATGTTCAAGTCTATAAACTATGGAGTAAATCACAAACATTCAAATTAAATCCAATTTTCTCTTCTGACACTCAGTGGCATTGCATATTTTTTTTCTTATTTACTAGTATATTATTCTTATGAAATACAATGTTCCTACAATTAAAATGTTTCAATTGTTGGCCTTATAACAGTATAATGTATAGGTCACAGTGATCTTGCATGTACATTTTGTAAGTGATGATTGTACTACATGATTGATTGATTGTTGGTTGCTTAATTTCCAGTCGCAAATATTGCATGCATAATCAGGACGAGAAAAGGTTAGACAATAAATCAATTGAAAAACGAAAGAAAAAAAAAATTGGGGATGTGATGGGGATAGCAGGTGAAACCAATTTTGCCTGCCCTCGCAAAAGATTGTTGAGTTGGGTAGGGACAGCAAATTTAGCCTTACAACCTGCCACTTATAAGAACCACTCAGAGGAGCTTGTAATAATTTTTTTACATGCATGTGTGACATTCCCTACACATGGGGCCTATGTTTAACGTCTCATCCGAAGGACACTGGCTCTTAGTTCCCTTCAGTTGAACTCTGTTTCGGACCTATTCTTTTGACACCCGGGTACCGCACAGGAACCTTTTTGTACTACATGTATCTAAGATTTATCTTTAGCCCAAATATATATGTATCATTGTTTAGCATTTGTGGTCTGGCATAAATGAGAGACGTCAACGTACCTACCTAATGAATTGATCTTGTCATTGACCGCTTCATTTATTAGCACAGTGAATACTTCTCCCCCATATTCGACTTGAACTGGTATATTTTAGCTAAAAGAAAGAAAAAGGAATGCACTGAACATGACAAATCCAGTTTAATTGTTAAAATTTACATTTAAATGATGCTAGATATAGTCCACCGAATGGGGACGATAAATGTCTGCACCATGTGAGTGGAGAGCCACAACCCCAAGCACGTAAAAGACTCCCTTTTAGATTATGAAACATAGTAAATCAATGCCTCTACCAGGGCCGCTCTCGCAACTTGCCAAGAGGACAGGGATGAATGTAAGTTCCTACAACTTCGTTCCCAATCCACCATAAATAAATATAAGTTTAACTAAGATCTCGGTGGACATTTAAGGTAGGTAGACTAAATTTATTCAAGGCTTAATTGGGCTGACAACTGATAATTAACATTAATGATGAATGCCATTTTATGGAAAAGGACATATTAATTTGAACAAAACAAATACTTGGCAAACAATGTACTGTTTGCCTAAAAATTATAAATAGCGCCATCATGACCACGCCGGTAGAATTAGGGCTAAAAATAAAAAAAGCAATGTGAGGAACATTGTTTCATATGTTACGTGTTATATGTTGTATTTAAATCTGGTATATGGATGTAAACGTTTTTACATTTGAAAAAGTCACCTCTGCGTTTCCTTAACTTCACTTGTTGACGTCATATTTAATGGTGGACTGTGCCAGTCACACCACCTCTCGAGTCGGTACAGACAGATCAGTTCCGGAACACTATTCCAAGTCACTTGATTGTTGTCAAGTACTGTGATGGACGTTCTGGACAATGAATCGAGCGCATACCTAGATTTTACCTAGCTAAAGTATTTCTAGTCATTATGAAATAATACAATATATTCTTCTTAATTGAAGGAAATAAAGATGATAAGTATATGTTAGCTGGATGTGAATTGATTGATACCGAAAATATCAGCCTGCTCAGCCATACTATGAAGTTTGTTGGCGAGTGAGTGAAGCGAACTAGTCGGCTATTTACGTATGATATAATGAAATATATCAACTGCAATTAGTATAAAACATCGAATATTGGCAACTTTTAATATAAACAAAAACAAAATCAATTTGGGCGACTGTATGCCTTTAATGTAAGCAAAAAACTTTAATCTAGTAGGAATGGAGTGAGACCAATTTAACATTATTCTTGCAGCTGTGCACAAAAAAAAATAAAAAAAATATTGAACTCAGCAGATGTTATTTGAGGTCAAAGAAAGTTCTTTTGTTCGTGATTAATATTTTTGACTAACCAACTAAATATTTTGTTATGAATTACTACACATTACCATTGTAAGGGCCCGGATGGCTCAATGAGTTAGGTAGTTGGATTACCTAACAACTCATACAAGCATATCATCAATACGGCGTGGGTTCGCGCCCGGCTTTGTAAATTGCAAAAAGGGTGCACTCGACTCGCAGTCGCAAGTGATAAAGTTTACCAGTTGCTTGCCCATGGTCGGTGGTTCTTTCCGGGTTCTTCCACCACTAATACTGGTCGCCATGATATAGCTGAAATATTGCTGAAAGTGGCGTTAAACATCAAAAATCACAAATCAAAATCAATTATTTAAAAGTACTTGTACCAAAGCCCATCTCTCCAAACTTTATCGAAAACTTTCTCCAAATTTATAACATTTTGTTCTTCTTGTTTTTGAGAATTTCAAAAAAGTTAAAACGTACAAACAAATTATCAAGCGTAGGGTAACCCTTTCGAAAACCACATTGATTTCATATCAAATAAAGATAAAAACATCATCTGATTATTTTGTCAGTCGTTCATTCAAGACTGCAGTAAAAAGTTTTCCGAAACAACTAAGTATTGTATTTGGCTTATAATTATTTGAATCCATTTTTATTACCTCTGTTTTTGGTAAATCGGTTTTATATTACCCATAAGCCAATTATCAGGAACAATGCCTGTTTCGAAAATAATATTAAATAATTGCTCAAAATTTTCTATGAATGTATTTGTTGTTGATTTAATATATTCATTTATTACTAAATCTTCCCCACAGACTTTGTTGTTTTTGTTTTTAATTTATACATTTAAGTATTCCTTCTTTCGAAATGTTTATGTTTTCAACTTTTTGAAAGATTCAAATAGTGTGTCAATAAGATTGCTTGGTTGCTCTCTAGTTTTACCCTTTTTCAATAATTTCCAGAATTCCTGTAAATTACCTGGTTTCAAATTATTCATTTTCGTTGATAATTTTCTTTTGTGCGCAAACATAGCTTTATCCATCACTTTTTGTATCTTATCTCTGCTAATTTGAAGTCATGGAAAGTTGGATTAGTTCTATTTTTTGTGTGTTTTCTAAAGTTCCGTTCCTCGAAATGACAGTCGTCGTTAAACAAAGCTTTTTATTTTCCCAATTTGTTTTCCTCTGTGTTTTAGATTAGAATATTCAGAATTCCAAATATGGATGTCGATGTGACACGAGGTCAAATGTAGAAAATGATAAATCCCTATTATGTAATATCTAGGCAAGCTTAGAGCAATATAAAGCCGCAAAACATAAGCTAGAACTTTATCATTTGCTTAGAAGCCATATTATTGTATTTTATTATTTTATTTTTGACTATATTTGAAAGTCACATCATTAAAAATTATAGAATCAGTAAAACTAAGATATGTTTTAGTCTTAGGGTCTTTCGTTCCATTTATTCGCTTAACATGTTTTAACCGTATTAAATTTCATACTCCTCCCATTTAAAAAAAAAATCTGTGTTTGACATTCTGTTTTTTTGGCATTTAAGTTGTGTACAATACATTATACAACAAGAACAGTCGTTACTAGATTTGAGAGACTAGGTAAGAGCTTTCTATATTTATTGCTCCGATTCACTAAAAAAAAACTTCAACTGGTAATTAAATAGACCACATCTTTAAAAAAAGACCACGTCATTTGACCACTGATTGTTTAATAATTATCAGTAACACAATATTGATTGAAAAAAAACCCAAAGTAAATAACAATATGTGGAGGAATGGTAAAACGTTTAATTCTTGGAAAATATTTGACACTGAAAGTATGTCAGCATATCATTTACTAATCGCATGGCAACTGTATAACACCAACTGTTAATTTGTTGTGTTGTCCTAATATGTGTCTTTACATTCTGTGTTATGATATCCGTTACGATTTCCGCATAAATACGATGTTCGGTTCGTCTTTACCTCCAGCTGTATGCAGTATGGCACATGTCTTATTTACGTTATTTGTGTTTGCTTGCGTGTAGTGATGTGGTTTACTTTGTTTTGTTTTGTTTTGTTTTTGTTTTTGTTTTATATTCTTGCTTGCTTAGGGTTTTGTTTTGTCTTTTTGTTTATTTGTTTGTCTTCATCTTGTGTACCCAATTTTGCCAGTTTCTCTGGATTGTCCATTTTTGATAGCCCCGTTGGTGTTCTCTAACGTTTATGTATTGTCAAGCATGTATAATTGAATAGAACCCAACATTTTACAACTTATATGAGGTTCTCTGCAGTATAAAGTTCTCCCAACTGTTTAATTAATATTTTATTGTTTGATATTAATCTGAAATGTAGCAATTGCGAGATTTCTGAAGGATAAAGTGGGGCGACATGTCTATCTGCGAACTGTTGTTTCAGTGAACTAGCACTATAAAAATCCAACTATGCGTGTTACTCTAGTACAAATCGGACCTCATCATCATCTCTTGGAAAATTAACTTGTTCTCGGCATGATATAGCTGACAAATTGTTGAGTTGGCGTTAAGCAAAAATCACTCACTCAATGCAAAACACTTTTAGGAACGTCAGCAATATATTAAGAATTTAATTGAATAGATTTAAAGCAGTATCAATATTATCCTGAAGCCTCTGTAAACAGTCATTTCTAATAAAAATTTAGATATCGAATTTAGTGGGAAAGAAGCGTTTCTGGAATAATCTTTATAACCTCTCATGACATGATACTTTGAAAACTCTGAGATTTTACTTCCCAAGGCTGTCATTATAGCATGCTGTATTGTTGTCTAGCGGCTTTGATTGATGCCAATGGTTCATAGTTAATAGAAACCTTATATGCAATTTTCGACTTTAAAACGATTATTGATGGCAATTGGTTTTAATACCACATTTTCCTCCAGTAATTGAGCTGGTACACCATTGATATGTCTATTTGTTTCAAGTATCCAGTTTTATGTATAATGTCCTAGCGTCTTTTCAGATAGATATGTTTAGTATTCAATCTGTCATACTGTCTGAATAACAATTTTAAATCACCTATTCTCTATGAATCGTTTTATGTATGATGTCCTAGCGTCTTTTCAGATAGATATTTTTAATATTCAATATACCAATGCCGCCTGAATAACAATGTTACATTACATATGCTCTATGCATCGTCGTAATAAGTGTAGTTCATAAATCGGTTGTGTTGTAAATATGATCTGAGTGATACATTTATCTGTATGGTCCTTTTAGAAATAAAATGAAGCGCATTTTCCTTTTCCTTCACACATACAAATGTTCAAGAAGAGTTTGAAGATACCAAGGGAGGTAATTATAATCCGTAAATCAAAGACGGACAGACAACACAATAGCCAAAAGTAAAAGTACAAAAGGACAAACAACGATGTACAAAACACTACATATAAAACTAAAGATCGAGTAACATGAACCCCACTAAAAACATGTTATTTGTTTTATCGTATTGAAACTGTACTACATCTAGCAAGTCTGATGGAGCCTTTAAATTTTATTAAATGTTTCAGACTGTATGTTTTCATTGAGTATGTTATTACTTGGCATACTTCTGAAGTAGTATCCATGTTGTAGAACAAACATGTCCTTGACGTAAGCAACAGGATGGGTACCGCATGTGGTATGGGTACTACTTAACCTTGCGGAACAGCTGATGCCACTTTTAGTTTTAAGCGAGGCTCGATCTTTATTTTTTTGCGGAAATGTTTTGTAGTCCGTTCATTGTCCATTTGGTGTTTTCCTTTGGCCACTGTATTGTCTGTCTTTTGGCCACTGTATTGTCTGTCTTTTGGCCACTGTATTGTCTGTCGTTGGCCACTGTATTGTATGTCGTTGGCCACTGTATTGGCTGTTGTTGGCCACTGTATTGTCTGTCTTTTGGCCACTGTATTGTCTGTCGTTGGCCACTGTATTGTCTGTCGTTGGCCACTGTATGGTCTGTCGTTGGCCACTGTATTGTCTGTCGTTGGCCACTGTATTGTCTGGCGTTGGCCAATGTATTGTCTGTCGTTGGCCACTGTATTGTCTGGAGATTGATTTACGGTTTCTGGTGTCGCGTTTTGTATCTTCAAACTTTTCTTACAATGTTTCGTACAAAGAATAATTGTGCAGTATTTATGCTTGTATTCAAGGCACTAATGGGTAGCCTAAATGAGTTGTTTTCCAATCTATCGGGATATCTGCATTCTATCAGCTATTTCATGGTGACCTGTGTTAATAAAAATGAAAACCTGGATAACCAACAACAACAAAAAACAAATAAACAAACAAACAGAAAACGTTAGTTAGTATCTGATAAATTTCGTATTTAAAGTAAGACGAAAATCTCACCAGTAAGAGGATAGTAGGATGTAAATACGACCGCTATGTAAGTCGGTAAATCATTTGTTTTATTTCATATAAGTGTATAATCTAAGGTTTTATGGTGTGATTGACATCGACTTCTAGGTGTTCTTGTTGAAAGTATTGTCGGTTTTAACTGTTAAAGAAAGCATATTAACTACAAAAGAGTGGTTCATGTCCTCTAATCTATTCCTGGTACGACCAGGTAACATTAATGGTCCAAAATCTTCTGAATTGGCAAATGTATGTAGTGATATTCCTTAAATTAAAACATTTATGAATCATATCAAACTATGATAACGTTTCTGTACTTTAGAAAATAATATAGATGCATATACATAGACTTGGAGTTCACATAAAAACGTAGATCTCGAATTCAGTGCGCATGGCGCGTTTCTGGAACAACTTTCATCAGATAAGTTCATAATCAAAATATTGGAAAGCCAAATAATTTAAAAGTATATATCTATCATCAATCGTTATTATATGTATGTAAGTAAGAAAAAAGAAATGACGAGTGAGTAAAATTGTGCACTTGAAAATGTATTTCATAACATAGTTCGCACAAAACATTAATTACCATTATTTTGTTTTCATCTTGTTTTTTTAAATTAAGAAAAGAAAAAAAAACATGTAATTTTCATTTCAGATGGACAATTATGTATGTTTTTTTCTGTTACTATTAACGTGACAATATCAATTGCTTATTCTTTGTTTTGTGATCAAATAGTGTAGTGTTTTGTAGATCGTCGTTTGGCCTTTTTTATTCTATTTTCATTTGGCAATTGTGTTGTCTCTCCATCGATTTATTGACTATGTTTATCAAAAATGTCAACAAAAATGTCAAAAATATTTTTTTATCAATGTGTGACGTAAAAGTGTCTGACATTTACTTCACTGAGTTTGGTGCTGCTTTGACAACTGTTTTACCTGTTTTGTTATAAATACTGTTATAGTGACAGCCGGAAACTTTGAGCCGTAATGAAAGGGGGCGGTTTAGCGCCTTAAAATCTGATTCAACCCACCATTTCTTTAGAAATGCCTGTACCAAGTCAGGGTCATTACGGTTTTCACAGTTTTCCGGTTGTTGACTGATTTTGTCTGTTTATATACTTATGAGTTTTGACTTTCCCCTTGTAAGATTGTTCGGAGTTCGATAATGTTGTTATTACCCTTATTTGGTATCTTCAAACTCTTCGTATCATGGAATATATTCGTTCACTCTTTCTGAATAAAACATATTGGTTGAATTCAAGTTCTTCATCGTTTAATTTGTGTGGTGTTTCATATTCAGTATACAATCAACAGCGGAATTATGAATAGAAGATTAATTAAGTAGGCCGTTTCCAGATTGAGACAAGACATCCAAATGTATCCATGTGATATGAGGTAAAATGTAGAAAATGACCAATCCGTATTATGTTATATTTAGACAAGCTTAGAGCAATATGAAGCAAAACAAAGGCTTCAACTTTATCATTAGCTTAGTAACCAATTATATTTTCACTATATTGGAAAGTACATCATTAAAAATATAGAATAGGTAAAAATAAGAAATTTCCTAGTGTCATGGGCTTTCGTACCGTTTGTTTGCTTAACATGTTTAGACTGTATTAAATTTCATACTCCTCTCATATAAAAATAATGGTTTGACATTCTGTTTCTCGGTATTAACATTAGTTATTAATAACAGTAGTTGTTGCTATAGAGGCCAAGGAAAAACTTTCTATTATAGCTGTGATCTACTAAATAACTCTAATTCATTTTCAAGTGTGGCTTAAAAGAAACAGAACTATGCACCTTTTGTACAGAAATTAAAGAGAGTTTATTACATCGGTTTTGGGAATGTCCCTACAGTATAACATGTTGGTTTTCATTAGTAAATGTTTTTGAAAATTGTGGTCTTAACATGCAGTATATAAATGCACCTAATATTATATTGAGTAAAATGAATCCTTTAGATGCAGATAACACTAATAATCAAGTCATCATGATATTAAAGTATTATTTATACAAATGTAGATGTTTGGGTGATAAACCCAGTATTAATGGTGGTCTAAAATACCTGAAATATTGTATTAAAATAGAAAAGACAACCATAAATTTCCTATCTCCTACACAAAAAGAATTAAGCGTTTTAGCATTGCTCAACATTTGTTTATTTACTTTGTTTTTTCAATCTACATTGTGCTACTGATAATAATTAAACAATCAGTGTAAAAAGTGGTTGCCATTTGAAACTGTCCTTAGTGCTTCTGTGTAAAATTATATTTACATGTCATATGTCTTCTGTCTATGTAACATTATATATACATGTCATATGTCTTCTGTCTGTGTAAATTGTATTTACATGTCATATGTTTTTGTATTTGTATCTGCCTCTGCTTTTCCTTAAAAATAAACAAATTACAAAAAATAATGACTCCAATTCGTAATTAAATAACCATTTGTAGATTTCCTCGTACTTGACTTGAAAAGAAAGCACTTCATTTAAAAAGAAACATTATCATTTGACCACTGATTGTTTAATTATTATCAGTAGCACAATGTAGATTGAAAAAAACAAAGTCAATAAAACAATGTTGAGCAATGCAAAAACGTTTATTTCTTGGAAAATGTTTGACACTGACATTATATCAGCATATTATATACTAATCACAGAACAACTCTGTAACACCAACTGCAAATTTTGTGTGTTTTTTCCTTTTACGTGTCTTTACGTTCTTAATTTCATGTTGCGATGTCAGGTACTATTTCCGTATAAAGAGGATGTTCGGTTCGTCTTTACCTCCAGTTGTTTGTAGGAGGGCACATGTCTTTTTTACGTTATTGGTGGATTTGAATGGTGTGTGTGTGTGTGTGTGCTTAAATGTTTGTTTGTTTGTTTGTTTGTCGTCGTCTTGTGTACCCAATTTTGCCAGTTTCTCTTAATTGTCCATTTTTGATTGCCCCATCGGTATTCTCTAACGTTTATATATCGTCAAACATATACAATTGGATAGAACACAACTTGTACAATTTATATGCGGTTATCTGCAGTATAAAGTTCTCCCCAATGGTTTGAATAATACTTTATTGTTTGGAATTAATCTGAAATGTGGCAATTGCGAGATTTGTGAAGAATAAATTAAATATGTAATAAATATACTATAGCATAAGGGTAATAACAAAATTACCGAACTCCGAATAATCTTACAAAGGGAAAGTCAAAACTCATAATTATATAGACAGGCAAAATCAGTCAACAACCGGAAAACTGTGAAAACCGTAATGACCCTGACTTGTATCTTTTATAGACATTCGATGATCGGTACAATTCAATTCACCTTTAAGAACGTCAGCAATATAGTATAATGCTGTCGAGCTAAGAATAACATGGAATCGTCCTGGTCGTGATCGTATGGTAGTTGGACTTACAACTACCTGTACTATCAGTGTCCATCACTAACGTTGTGAGTTCGAATCGCGCTCATTGTGAGGTGTACGCAAAACAACATTAAGTGATAAAACCGGTTATTGACTTGCTGCAGGTCGGGGTTTTTATTCGGTTTCCTCCACCAATAAAACTGACCGCCACGAGATAACTGAAATATTGTTGAAAGTGACGTTAAACACCATAATCCCCACCCCTACCCTAGAAAAAACACCAACATTATAAAATTCTGCAATCAGGCACTTGCCAATGATGTATATGATAACAATGCCAATAATCTATTGAATTAATTTAAAGCTGTACCCACATCATCTTCAGCCATTTGAAACAGTTATATCTTATGAAAATGTAGATATCGAATTTAGTGGGAAAGAAGCGTTTCTGGAATAATCTTTTTAACCTCTCATGGCATGATAATTTGAAAACTGATATTTTACTTCCTAAGGCTGTCATTATAGCATGTTGTATTGTTGTCTAGTGGCTTTGATTGATGCCTATAGTTCATAGTTAATTGAAACTTTGTATGCAATTTTCCTTTGGCATCTCACTTCCAGACTTAATAACGATTATTCATAGCAATGCGCTTGTTTCGAATCATTTCAATTCCGATCGTGTTCCATCTTTTTTGCGTCTTGACGTCTGAAATGCTAGGCAGAAGACTTCCAGTGTTTACGCTATTACTGTGACAACGCCAATATATCATAGTCGTAGATCCGGTAGATTATAAGGTGTGAAACCACTAATTTCTTTCTTTAAGGTTTTCTACTAAATTTGTGTTTTTTTCGAGCCTACCTGGCCATTTTATCTTAAGTTTAACCTTTCCAAGACCATATATTTTCTGAAGCGTACATCATTCCTCTACGTTCTGTCAAAATATCAGGGTATGTTTAAAGTCTTGCAGTGAAATGCTATGCTACGGAAAACACATACTCTAAAAATAGCTCGGTCATCCCCAAGAAATTCAGTATTTATAGGTCACGCATCAAATCCTCCATAGAGGAATTAAAATACAACAAAGTCCATTAAATTTGGGCTCAAATAATCCCTATATATTTAACTTCAATTATCAATTTTAATTAGTCCACTCCATTTAGTAGTTTTCACAATACTACAAAGTGAAAGGAACTTTTTTCTTGAAAAGGGACTACTGTTCTAAGCTCTGATTGGTGAATTAGTGGTTTGACAATAATAATATACAGATGCCAAGAAAACGGAGTAAATACTGCTGCTCGATACCCCACTGTCTGTCTTATAACAGAAAAATATCAAGACAGCTCGTTCTCCTTTCATGATGCTGACAGCAGTAACTAAAGAAAGAAAACAAATTCAATTTTAAAGAAATAGTTGTCTGTGCATTGAAGTCTTTGATACAAATAAAATAACTTAATTGATATCTGTGTTTTAAAGTAAATGTTAAGAATTATTTTAAGTTGAGGAACGCTATGACGCCACATATCGATTGGACCTTTCGTTGTGTATATTGACACCGGAAGTCCAGTGCCTAACATTCCATCAAAATCACGTCATCTGGCAAACGAAAATATATAACTTTTGACGAAATGAAAATAATTCGAAACAAGCGAATTTCTTTAATATACCATTTTCCTCCAGTAATTGAGCTGGTACTACATTGGTATGTCTATGTGTTTCTTTGGAGTATCCAGTTTTATGTATAATGATCTACCGTATTTTCAGATAGATATGTTTGATATTAAAACTGCCAATACTGCATGAATACCAATGTCAAATGTCTGAATCATCGTCATAATTGTAGCTAATAAAGTGGTTGTGTTGTAAATATAATCTTTGTGATACATTTATCTTGATGGTCCTTTTAGAAATAAATCGAAGCGTATTGTCATTTCCCTTCACACAGATAGATGTTCAATATCGTGCTTTCTCGTTCTTTTCTTCTTGAAATGTGATCATTAGTGTTAATAATTGTGCACTGTGCACGTTATATGCTTTATCGTATTGAAGCTGCACTATATCAAGTAAGGTGGATGGTGTATTTAAATTTGATAAACGTTTCAGACTGTATGATTTCATTGTGTATGTTATTACTTTTCATACTTCTGAAGAACAAATATGTCCTTGACGTATGTAAGACGACGGGCGCCACATGTGGAAAAGGGACTGCGTAATCTTCCGGAGCACCCGCGTTCACTGTCAGTTTAGTGAGGTTCGTGTTGTTCGATATTTAGTTTTCTGTGTAAAATATTTTGTAATTCGTTTTATTTTTCTGTTGGTCACTGTATTGTCTTTCCTTCGATTTATGGCTTCTGATTACGCGCTTCGTGTCTTCAATCTTTTCTTACAAGGTGCAAGGGAAAGTTGTGCCTTGTATATGCTTGTGCATACCTCATTGTTGAGGGTATGAATTAAAGGCATTAATGGTTTGGCTGAATCGTTGTTTCCCAATCTATTGGGATATCTGCACTCAATTAGGTATACCATGGTGACCTTTGTTAATGAACATGTAAACCCGGAAAACCAAAAATAAAAACGTCAGCTAATATCTGATAAATGTCTTATTTAAAGTTTGATATAATTATCATCAGTTAGAGGATGATAACATGTAAAGACGACCGTTAAGCAATTTGGTAAACCATTTACTTTATTTCATATAAGCGTATGTTCTAAGGTTTCATGGTGCGATTTACCTAAGTTCTAAGTCTTCTTGTTGAAAGTATTCCTATGCGCTTCTGTCGGTTTTAGCATAATAGAAAACATATTTACAACAAAACAATGATTCATGTCCACTTATTATTTCCTGGTACGACCATGTCAAAAATACCGAATGTTCTTTCTTCCTAAATCTTCTGAATTCGGAAGCCTATATAGCGATATTCTTTCAATTAAGACATTTATGAATCAGATCGAACTATAATAACATTTCTGTGTTTTATATGTATGTTAGAAAATAATTTAATGTATATACATAGAATTGCAGTTCAAATAACAACGTAGATCTCGAATGCAGTGCGCATGACGCGTTTCTGGAACAAACTTCATCAGGTAAGCTCAGAATCAAAATATAGGAAAGCCAAATAATTCACAAGTAGTTTGGGACCAATAAAACTTACAGTCACCTATACCTGTGGGAGGACAACCTTAGTATTATAATAATTACATTGTTTATGACATCCTTACTGTTTAGTTTAGAATTGCAATTATATATTCAACAAATATCTCAAAACAGACATCTTCGCAATGAACTTTTATAGCAAATAATTAAATAATTAAAGTAAATTGAATATATGATATACGTATAAGGCTTTTCATAATTCCTTCTGACATTAGCGACCAATTCATAGTTTTTATGGTAAAAATCACAGTTTTGTCCTCGCGCCACATCCTTATTAAAACTGTACACCTATATTGCATATTTTCTGATATATTACTTTTAATTGATATCCTCAAACTCTCTGTATACTTATAGGACGAACGCCAGATTTTCATTTTGAGCCGACAATAATGATCTTACATATAATTGATAAGCTGTTAATTCAAGTGGTTAATATTTATTTTTTCAATTGGAAATGTTATTGCATATGAATTTAACTGATTGCTGATAAGAAGTGACCACATGTAAAATAACAATACCAGAATAAAAATAAGTTCAGAAATCTAATGTAAGATGAATATTTTGCAATCTGTAATATTTTAAAACTGAATTAGTAATTAAATCAAAACAGTGTAGTTTTATGACGAACATTATTTAAAAGAATAAGTCAGAAATGTTTCAATCTCCTGTTTATCAGTTCCAAAGACAGTTCAATGTTGGAACCATGTTTTTTACCCATCTTGCTGATGATTCAACATGGAATAAAATAATTATTTCCCATATCAGAAATGTTTGTAATATCTAAATTGTTAATTGAGTAGTCATTACATAATTAGGATCTTTACGGTGTAAAAGAAAATGTATTTCGTCACATCTAGAATTTCACATGTTGGACATAATTATTCATGTCTTCCTTTTTCAATCAGCCAATTATAGTCACTAGTTCTAATTTTTGTCATAAACTTACTCTTTCTACATGCAGTTAGAAGCACATCAATAGCGCTTTGAAGATGTGAACTTTTTTCATCCAATTTAATGCAGTTTTTTGCCCAATTTTCATCTTTATGGGCTTTTGATAGGACATAATTTTGTTAACCATTTTATCTGTATAAGGAATCCAAATTCCAATTTTCTCATATTTTTAAGATATATATAATTTTTATTTTTAAGCCAATTTTGCTGTGCTTTTTTATTCTTTGAGTTGATTTTGCTGAGAACTTTCGGTAGTATGTCGACATATTTCCTCCATCTTTTACCTTTGCTTAGATCAGTCCCTATGCGAGGCGATTCAGCCGATACATCGGTCCGGTGCCTGGAGAGCCAAGAAAGGGCCTGTGAATCTCTATTCTTGATTTTTTTCATTTTGTTGTTGTATTTTCTACTATTTTCAGTTTATTTAGATAAATAACTATGAAAAATTCACTTAGACTTCTGAATTATGTTTGCCACTGCTTTGTATAAAGTATATGTTATCTGGACATTCTGCTGCACAGGAAATAAAGCATTGATGAAAGCTTACCAGTGGTTTTATTGGAACTCAAATCCTCAATTATTAGAGAAGTGTCAGCCCTGTCTCGGTGCGTGCCCAAAGCGGTCTTGTTCGCCTTGCAAAATTGCTCTTGGATGCCCTGGTTGAGATAAAATTGCTGAGCAAAAAACTCATCTTAATGATGTATTCATGAGTCAATAAAGAAAATGATCTATCTATTTCATTTTGGTAAAAGGACTAGAATTAAGTGTTTAATTCCGCAATTACACATATTTGGAAGAAAGTATATATACAATTTATATTCATCATCTAATTTGACTTGCTTGAGGAGTATATTTTCTTTGAATTGATTGTGACCATAGTTTCATGTTGTATTCCAATGGATTTCCTATATAAATTTAGTTATGGTGTTCGAGTTAATCTTGGTATAAAAAAAACTGGTACAGGAGGAGACTGACTTATCGACTTGCAGCTGTCGTATCAGACTGCACGGAGTTGTATATCTGATTCACCCTACAAATCTAGCGGACCCTACTGTATTATGGGTTGCACTCACAACGGGTAACCTCTGTATAATATAGTATCCTACGAGATTATCAATGCATTTTATTTTTCTCAGAAACTAAACATGACTGAAACTATGTACATATATAATCACTGGACAACTGGATGATCTTTTACAAAATAATTAAAAAACCCAAGATGGCTACCACCACACGACATAGTTTTATTTAAAACCATATAGGATTATGCATAAAATGCTTTTTCTCAAATACTACAATATTGCTGCCAAAACAGTACTAGCATAAATCAATAACCATGTGAGCGATACATGATCTGTTGAATGACTAGATGATCGTTCATTAGCTCCAAATGAGCAATTTTCTTATATTTCATGATGAGAACAAGTTCATGCAAAGAGATGATGATGGTATCGACCAACACGTTCAGCTAGATGTTTATAGTGCCAGCTCACAGACACAACAAATGCAAACTTCATATCGTTTGATTAAACCCCGACTAGTAGAAATACTCATGTTCTACGGCACTGAAGGCGAACACATTAACCATGACGGCTCTCTCTCTCTCTTTATATATATATATATATATATATACGTCTGAAAATTAAGCTAAACAGTGTTAGAATTAGATTTTAGAGCTGTCAAATTTTTGTTCTTCCCTCGACGGGATTTGAACCCACACCATTGATACACTGCAGCACCATTCGCTTAGACTTACGTCCAGCGCCCTAGACCACTCGACCACATCCGCTCCTTAAAAAGGGAGCTTCAATAATCGTAGTGTTACCTTGTCGCGTAAGGCAAATCAAGAGATAGACATAAGACATGTGTATAAGCGTGTGTAGATGGTACATATATACTTAATATTATAATTTGACAGCAATCTAACTCAACAATTTTTAATATATTGTATAGGATAATGAAGAATTCATTATACAGTCACAGGAAATAAAGTATATTATACAAGCGTCTAGGCAAGTGACAACCATACAATATATCTGTCCCACTGGATCTCAAAGTTACTTGTGATACTAGGTTAATACTAAATATTAAATATAGATCTGAAAATTAAACCAAACAGTGTTAGAATTCGATTTTTGAGCTGTCACATTTTTGTTCTTCCCTCGACGGGATTTGAACTAACACCATTGATACACTGCAGCACCATTCACTTAGCCTTACGTCCAGTGCCCTAGACCACTCGACCACACCCACTCCTTATAAAAGGAGCTTCAATAATCGTAGTGTTACCTCGTAAGGCAAATCTAGAGATAGACATAAGACATGTGTATAAGAATTGGTTACATGATTATCTCCATTGGAATATTCGTAATTGGAAACGAGTTCATTGGTCAGACGAAAGTTGATGGCGGCGTTCGAATCTGGTCTTATAGAAACACTGCATTTCATGACGAGAATGCGACGTTAGATTTACATGTCTTACAAGGTAACGTTGATGACGTTGTACCCCATTTTGATAAACATCATTTGGCTGACGGGCCGATCTTTATGGACGATAACGTGAGACCGCACGATTGACATATTTCAGTTGCCTTCCATGTCCGGTGATATGAACACCATCTAGCATATATGGGGATTTATTGGCCATAGAGTGAACCAACGTAATCCACAATGTTTGGAAGAAAGACGGCGATTCCCACAAGAGATGTTTCGTCGCCTAATTCATGGAATGAATATGGCAATGCGTGAGCATTTGCGTAAATGTGGTGATTATACTCACTACTAAGTAAATTTGCGCGATAAGGCTTCTCCATACATTCATTTAAAATGTTCTGAAAAAAATATGACTCGTCCGTTTTCTGAAATTGTTGAAGAACAATAACAAAGTAAAACATGTTCTGAAGTTTTAAAATTGCCCGTGTTATCTCCATTTTTACCAACAATTAAACTTCATAATCAGCTTCAAATACGACTTAAATTGTATCCCGTGATCATAT
This sequence comes from Bathymodiolus brooksi, assembly GCA_963680875.1. NCBI lineage: Eukaryota > Metazoa > Mollusca > Bivalvia > Mytilida > Modiolidae > Bathymodiolus > Bathymodiolus brooksi. The sequence goes on along the minus strand of OY804578.1, from coordinate 19,879,593 downwards.
CCATGATGAAATAGCACCGAAGAAAAATCATTTCGCGCTCAACGTTTGCCATCCTTTAAAAACTATAAAAAATACTGGGTAGCTCTTATTTTTTGCCGAAGTGTTAAAGTGGTCATTATACACCATAGTAAGTGAATCATTATATTAAACAATTATGCATACGTTCTCCTGTCGGTTCAAAACCATGTAACACTATGACATTAGAACAGATACTTTAGATATGACCATGATGACGAAATGAAGATATTGTTGAAGTGTCGCGATTTTTAATAACACATCACTTAGTAACAAGACTGACAGTTTGACAAAAATATTCTTTAAACTTGGATGAAGAAAAAAACGTTATTCCACAGAAACCATTGCGTGTACAGATGGATGAAGACTAAGAAAGACCTGTCACATAAAATGACCGCAAAATGTTATCGTCATATAATAAATATTTATCTGAAACTAGCATTTATTGCGGTAGCCGTCCTATATTTTAGGTCTTTAACAAGAAGAAAAACAACTTACATAAACCTTCGTGTCGTCACGGAGGTTTCAGGAAGAGTTTGAAGATACCAAAGTGGTAATCAGAATCCATATATCGAAGAACAGACCAACCCAATGGCCAAAAGAAAAAGTACAAAAAGGAAAAACAAGGATCTACAAAACATACACATAAAACCAAAGATCGAGTAACATGAACCCCACTAAAAACCGGGCCTCATCTGATTATCTATGCAAAGCTTGTGGTAAATGTTCAATGAAATCTAGATTTAAAAAAACAATATAATATGCGGGCCTGATATTATAATGTTCAACTGTAAGGGGCGGTTAAGGACGGAACTCTACGACAAAAGAGATGATTTCAATTTTCCCATTGTGAAATTTCCATTTATAATCAGCAACATTCCAGGAGCACCTGCATATAGTGTATATATCTCTCAGTTGATACGATATTCCAGAGCTTGTGGTTCCTATCAGGATTTCCTTGATAGAGGGTTACTGCTAACAAGGCAGCTACTGGACCAAGGTTTTCTCTCGGTTAAGTTGAAGTCATCACTTCGAAAGTTGTGCGGTCGCCACCATGACTTGGTTGACCATTACGGTTTATTTGTGTCACAAATGACCACGGATATGTTCCACCTGGCGTAAGCACCTCCCGGTCCTTTCCTCATGATTTATTACCGGGTTTGTAACTAGATTAACACGACGGGTGCCACTAGTGAAACAGAAACTGCCTACCCTTCCAGGGTACATGGGTTCACCCCCGGTTTTTAGTGGGGTTCGTGGTACTCGATCTTTAGTTATATATATATGTTTTGTAGATTGTTGTTTGTCCTTTTGTACTTTTTTCTTTTGACCATTGTGTAGTCTGTTCTTCGATATACGGATTACGATTACCCCTTTGGTATCTTCAAACTCTTCTTGTAAAATAAAATGGGTGTTGTTCCCTGTCAGCCCTAACTATATCTGAGAGAGTAAAAGGTAGAACAAATCAGATAGAACACCTCGTCCAAGATATTTTCTAAGGAATTTAATGGAAAATATTTCAAGCAAACAAGACATTAAAGTAATCATTTTCTTAGTTCAATCTATTAGGCTCCCTTTGAACATTTTTTTTTATCTCGTAAACCATACAAACTATTCCAAATAGATAAAAGAAAACTCATCGAAATATGATTTAAAATAAAATTGTGTATACCTCCCATAGCATTGAACAAATTCGGAATATGAGTCTATTGTAGTCTATTTCCAAAAATAAAAATATCCCATTTTAGTTATTGACTCGGAAAAATGAGCACTTTGCATAAAATGCATTGAAATTGGATGAAGAATGACAAATGCTACATAATTTCCAAATGTGCGAGATTTTGGAATTTGGTCTCATTTCATGTCCCCTTTCGAAATATAATAGCCAATTTGCTAATCAACAATCCTATAGATGCAAAAATGGATTCTAGATTGGGTGAAATATAAAAAAAAACAGGTATCAACTCAGGTATGCGTGACGTTGCAGATGTTGGCTATCCTGCTTAGGGACTTGGAGCTTCTTGCTCCTCAAAACTGTTAAATTATTTGGCTTTCCAATTTGTTGACTTTGAGCGTACCTGATAATGGTTTTTCAGGAAACGCGGTCAAGATACTAAATTGGATATCTACGTTTCTACTAACCCTCTTTACATAACGACATTGATTAAGCTTTCGTAATCAATAATATATATATTAATACTGTATTTCTAAACAACTCTATACCAACTTTATATCCAGAATATTTATTGATTAATATATACGAATGACGATGTAGTAAGTCAAAACTGATGTGAAGCCAAGGGGTAATATTTAAACCTCAAATGGACATTCGTACTGTGCTTGGTTGTGTACCTACATACAACATAATCATGCAGTGTTTATCACCATTCGGCCATGGCGAGGTGCACTAACTCATCAATGTATTATGCAATTTGTAAGTATGCTTCACTGATAGAACTGACCACTATGATATATTCAACAGAAAGAATATTGGAATATCGACTATTGAAAAACATCCCGACTTAAAATTCTAAAACTCTTAACTCACATGATAATGCTTTAAAATCTGATATTTTGTTTCGATGCCTGGCAATAATAATATAACGAGCTAAGTCTTTCGACGGAATATATAATAAATGCTAGATAATAGTACAAATCTAATACTTACACTGAACAACAACATTTACTACGTCAGATGTATTACTACTGACGTCATTACTAGCTGTACACTGATAGTTCCCTGACTGATTCCTGTTCATATTCTGTAGGCTAAGTACAGATGTGGTACCAGCAGGAAGATTAGGTCCACTCCATGTCATTGTACAAACCGGTATACAGTCAGCAGTACACTGGATTTGATTCAGATTTTCTGTCTCCTTTAAAGTGTAAGACTGAGTTGATGGTGTGATAATGACCATATTAGGACGATCTGAACAATATGTAGGACTTGAGAGAAGAAATCAAGATACAGAGGTTATTACAGAGTATAGCAGTGTGTGATAATGACATAATTAGGATCATCTGAAAAAGAAACAAAAAGTAGATAATACAAAATACAAATACGTACCACTGATGAAAAATAATTTCACTTAGCAATCTGTAAACTTTGAGCGTACCTGATGTACGTTATTCCAGAAAGGCGTCGTGCTAACTAAATACTTCTGCTAGTGAACTATTAGTCCCGGAAGGCATCAGCCTTGTAGTCAGTGTTTTGGCACTTATAATGGTATATACTAATGAATTTGACAGTCAGTATTCCTACTTTTAAATTATTTGGCAAACCAGTCTTTGGACTTTTAACCTAATAACAGTTATTCCAGAAACTCGTCATGCACACTTATATATTTATGTTTTTATTATCTCCTCTGTTTGTGGACTATTAATCCAAGAGGGTAGCACCACCTCAGTTATCAGTGCTTTGACGCAGACATGGTTTATTAGATGTATTACTTTCCATAGTTACTGTTCTTAATTAATGTGATCATCATTGAAAGTTGTGTCATTATCACTAACTGTATATGTCCTGCATAGACATTGACTGTGTTTGCCGAGTTTTCTAAATTATTAATTCAGTATATAATTTGTAATAACATTTTCGTCATTTTCAGGATCAATATCCTCTACTTTCATGTTGAGATTGAGCTCCCGGACACTTTTAGTGTTATTTCACCACATTTATGACTCAACATGTTAAACGTGCTTCTGTATTGTGTGCCTCAGTTTCGTTCTGTTGAATAAAAATATTTTCTCCTCCAGTCAAGGGTATTAATTTATTAGTTTTTGTACTAGTTCTTTTTTTTTACTTATTAAAACTGACATAGATATTTCTATTTCATGGTCTTTTACTATCTTGTATTTATATGATTGCTTTTCTAAATATAGATCGATGATACGAAATGAGAAAATTTCCAAGTACAATGTCAAGCTTAGTATGAAATTACAGTTCGATGAACACTATCTTTTCTTAATGTCTGACATACAAAATGTTTTCAACTTATCTAATACTTACACTGAACAACAACATTTACTACAACAGATGTCTTACTACTGACGTCATTACTACCTGTACACTGATGGTTCCCTGCCTGATTCTTGTTTATTTTCTGTAGGCTAAGTACAGATGTGGTACCAGCAGGAAGAATAAGTCCACTCCATGTCATTGTACAAATAGGTATACAGTCAGCAGTACACTGGATTTGATTCAGATTTTCTGTCTCCTTTAATGTGTAAGAATGAGTTGATGGTGTGATGATGACCTGATTCAGACCATCTGAAAAATATATAGGACCTGAAGGGCCCGGGTGGCTCAATAAGCTAGGTAGTTTGAATACCTAACAAAAAATGCAAGCATATGACCAATACAGCATGGGTTCGCGCCCGGCTTTGCAAATTACAAAAAGTTGCACTCGACTCGCAGTCGCAAGTGATAAAGTTTACTAGTAGCTTGCCCATGGTCGGTAGTTCTCTCTGGCTTCCTCCACCACTAAAACTGGTCGTCATGATATAGCTGAAATATTGCTGAACGGAGCGTTAAACACCAAAAAACAATCAATCAATATATAGGACTTGAATGGAGATATCTAAATATACAGATTATTACAGTGTATTGTATTGAGGAAAAATCAATTGATGGGTAGATTTTTGTTAACTGACTTGTGTAGTTTCCCAAATGATGTCATTTTAAGTAGGTTGTTAATATTGTTGAAGATCATTCTTTCAACTTTCAATTTTATGTAGATTTTACAAAAACTTATTGAGGTATGACGATATATGCTTTATTTCTATTATTATTTATTTATTTATTATTGTCATGGACAACATTATCAGGGGCGTAGCAACGTTAGGCTCAAGTAGGCACGTGCCTATGCATAAATTTGATAAATCTGCATGAAGCATGGATGCACTCTATACCTTTCGAACCGCTTTCTCTGTTGTTGTTGTTTCATCTCTTGAAACTCCTAAGACTGCCCATGACGAGAAGGCCGCTCTTTATGTGAATGCAATTTTGAAATTTTCAACAGTAGCGTTAACAAATTATTTACAAAAACGTGACATCGATCTTCTAGAAGTTGTAACAACATAAGCCGAAATTGTAATTCGGAGATTAACCGATGAAAGGAACGATGTTCATCTTCGGGGAGCTTTGTTTAATTTATAAAGCATGCGAAAGAGCGTCAGAATTTGAAATTGAAGCAAGTAGACCCTGTGTGGTCGGACGTCAAAGAAACAGAGCGAATTATTCTGTAGAATACCCATCTGACTACTGGTGAATATCCCTATGCCTTGTCTTCTTGGATCATTTAGTGGAAGAGATATCAAAGCGAGTAGTAAGCAACGAGGCGTGTGGGTTTTCTTTTTTGTGGGGGGGGGGATCTTATCTAAACCCTGAAAATCTCCAAATATAACATCTAAAATAGTTGATAGATAGTCTAATGCATATCAGACAGATTTACCAAGGAAAGTAGATTTTGTGGATGAGGTTGAGCGTTGGAAAATCAGGTGGGCTTTTGTTGATAATAAGCCATAGAGACTACTCGACACTGCATGCAATAAACCGTGACTTATACAGGGCTGTATCCATAATCATCAGTATCTTACTGATAATGCCGGTGTCATCGGCAACAACCGAGAGATCTGTCAGTGCAATAAGACGCGTGAAATCATATTTAAGGTCGACTATGGGCGATGAACGACTCTCCAACTTATCACTTATGCATATACACAGACATGTGCAAGTCGACTTGGATATGATTACTGATGGTTTTGCTAACAGAAGAAATCTGTGCCTTGACTTTTCATAAACTTACCCAAGTGAAACACAATGAATAATTCAGTGAGTGAGTGATTGTTGTTTAACGCCAGCTCAGCAATTTTTCAGCTATATCATGGCGAGCACAACTTAATTGTCAATGAAATGATGATTATGTCCACTTTGCACTAGACCAACAAGCATAGCTGTTGGTTTTTTTAGTGCAAGCTCACTGCCACAATATGCAGTCTGTGGATAGACAAATCGCACCACTCGGACACATTGCCCTGATTCCGATCAAACCAGTCTTTGCTCTTTCTCCTTAATGTCGTGTGCTTAGCGGAGAAACAACACATACCGTTGGTTTAACCCGATCGGTGCTTGAACCACGATCTACCGCACTCGAGGCGAGCACGCTAACCATTACAACATCTGTGCGGTTATGAATGATTCATTATGAATAAAAGTTCAAAAGGTAACCTCTATCATACATGTATTTTGTTATCCGATTCGGCATTAAAGTTGCGAAGGGCATAGATAAGATAAGATAAGATAAGATTTTATTAAACCAATTTTGGGCCCACAAGGGCCATATACAGATAACACATATAAGAAGAAAACCAAAAAATAAAAGCAATTACAACACAAATATTAACTATTCTACATGGTATGTAATTACAACACAAATATTAAATATTCTACATGGTATGTAATTACAAAACAAATATTAAATATTCTACATGGTATGCAATTACAACACAAATATTAACTATTCTACATGGTATGTAATTACAACACAAATATTAACTATTCTACATGATATGTAATTACAACACAAATATTAACTATTCTACATGGTATGTAATTACAACGCAAATATTAACTATTCTACATGGTATGTAATAACAACACAAATATTAACTATTCTACATGATATGTAATTACAACACAAATATTAACTATTCTACATGATATGTAATTACAACACAAATATTAACTATTCTACATGGCATGTAATTACAACACAAATATTAAATATTCTACATGGTTTGTAATTACAGCACAAATATTAACTATTCTACATGGTATGTAATTACAACACAAATATTAACTATTCTACATGGTATGTAATTACAACACAAATATTAAATATTCTACATGGTATGTAATTACAACACAAATATTAAATATTCTACATGGTATGTAATTACAACACAAATATTAACTATTTTACATGGTATGTAATTACAACACAAATATTAACTATTCTACATGGTATGTAATTACAACACAAATATTAACTATTCTACATGATATGTAATTACAACACAAATATTAACTATTCTACATGGTATGTAATTACAACACAAATATTAACTATTCTACATGGTATGCAGGGCTGATGATGCAGTTGTAGAAAAAGGATCAATATACAAGTAAAATGTCCACAGGAATAACATAGCATTTAACTATGAGCTCCACCTATTATCATGAATTTTTAGATCTTATCCCATATCGAATAACCAAGAAATTACAAAGTTTGGATAATATAGAGCTGCTTTCATTTGTTAAAATCCATAAAAATTGTTGTTTGTCGAATAAATTTAGGAGGTTTTGGTTATCTTTAAAAATTTCATTTAACACAGTTTATCTTTCCTTATTATATAAAGGACACTTAAATAAGAAATGAAACTCATCTTCCACACTACCTGAATTACACAACTGACAGACCCATCTACTCCTGTCTAATTTAATATACTGTCCTGATTCGCTTCTCTCCTTTTCGTATCTACCAGTTTCAATGAGCAAATTATGTGCACTTATTCTAAACTTACACAAAATTTGTCTACACTGGAATTTTTTAATATTTTAATATTCCTCCATCTTAAAGTTATCTTTTATATCAAAGTATGTAGTCAATTTTCCAGAATCTCTATAATTATCTTTTAATTTGTGCCAGTATGAAAGAAATTTCCGTCTTAGACCCTTCTTCAACTAACGTGACCATCTGTCCATCCGTGAGAGATCTGTATGGGTAGTCAATGACGTTAAAGTTCTAGTTAGTCAGTAGTGGAATTGTCAAAAAGGAATAAAATAATCGGAATTCCATGTTGTATAACCAGTTAGTGTCAGGGGGGTTCCCCCTTTTGTACCTTTGTACTTTCTTTCTACGCCCCTGATTATCCCTATATTATCTGGTAAACAATCCGCTATTTATCTAAAGTGTTCATTATAGACCACAGTAAGAGAATCATTATATGTGATAATTATACACACGTTTTCCTGTCAATTCTAAACCATGTAGTTGTTCAATTGGTATATAATGGACTGACGTAAGTGGTTCCAAAGATTAAGCATTATACCTACGTTTTACGGTATTGATGTCTAATAACGTGAATAATTATACTATAACTAATTGACGAGTTTCATTATCAAGCATATGTCACGAATGACCAAATAACGCAGTAACTCACGAATGCGCCCAACGCATGAGTGAGTTACAACGTTATTTGGTCATGAGTGCTAAAGCCCTCTGGCCGATATCGGTCTCACGGGATGATAACAGTCCTGATATGGAAAAGGGCATGCATTAATCTATGAATATATTCTTCTGCAGTACCTGATCTAGCCCCCTGGTTTTATGGGAGTTCGTGTTTTAATGTGTTTTGCTTTGTGTTGTGTTGAAGACTACATAAGTGTAATAAACATTATGTACACATTAGATGATACTGTAATGCTCTTGGTCATGCAGTAATGTTGCTATGATATATTCATTGAATCACACAGGCTACTAATAAACTGGTGAACAAATACTGCTTGAAACATACTTACTCTGAATCATGATTTAAGAACAAATTATCAAAGGGGGTAAGTAAATCAATGAACTGTTATATCTATTATTTTTTATTTAGCATAAATTAGTAAAAAAGTACAAATAATAAATTGCAATTTATATCTTATAGCAGTATTAGCCATATGTATTTTCCTATCTATATAATGTTATCAAGAAATAAGGTAACATACTTATACAAATCTATATAAAAATGAGATCCGTTTTTGATAACCATAAAACAATATTCCGTAATATTCACTATAATTTTAGAGTATTTTATATCAAAGATAATAACTAGTCTGTTCTATGAAAGTCACTTGAAATGCACCTTTTTCGTCACTTCTGTGGATTGTTGATATAGTTTTAGCCTAACTATAGTTTACCTTTTACCTTTATTCCGTACCCCTTGTTTATTTTAACATTTTGGGCAGGGAGTATTCCAAATTACGTCATCAGTATAAATAATAGTCACCGACTATGTAGTTCATGCTTAAGTAGTGATAATATTACGAAAAGAAAGTCTAAACTATGATGGTCAACAATTCCAAATATAATAACAAACGAATAGTTACCTTTTACCTCAAATTATTGAACTAAAAATATACACGACATGGGACATTAGCAATACAGGTCATGGTTAGGGACAGGTACAACACATGTGGCGGGTTAAACCGGTTAACAGCACAATTCACAACTAATACACGTAGTAATACTTTTACATGTTATCTAGTCCATGTATGTAGCAACGATGCATTGCAATAAATAACGTAGATTCAAATTTCTAACCAATTTATATCTTTCATTATCCCCTGTTTATTGTAAAATGTATGGTGTGCAGGGAGATGTTAAAATTATGCCATCAATAGTCATATTAGTCATTGACTATGATCTTCATGCTTAATTAGGTGATAATAATATGAAAAGAAGTATAACATTGATGGTAAAAACATCCACCAGTATCAACCAAATGAACAATTATCTCTTACCTCAAATTATTAATTTTAATAAAGACACGACATGGGGCATGGGAAATACAGTTCTTGGCTTGGAATAGGCACACAAATGTGGCGGGATAGACCAGTTAATATCACAATTAACAACTGATACATGTAGTAAAACTGTTTACATATTATCTAATTCATGTATATAGCAACTATTCATTGCAATAAAAAAAAAATTGAGTGTACATGGCAAGCTTCTGGAATAACATTCATCAGGTACGCCCATAACCAAAATACTGGAAAATCATTGCAAACAAGTGACAAATAAAAATCCAATTGCATGCAATATACTTAAACATTTCGATATTACGACGCAATAATTAATTGGTTGTGGTATTAAAGGAGTTATTGCAGTGGCATATTCATATCACTGATGATTCTGTATAAGTGGTCAAAATAACTGGTTAGCTTCAATAAAATATACAGAAAACGTTAATATATACAAATAACTATAGCTGAACTAATATAAAAATTGACATTGATCCACTACTAAAATGACTGATATATATATATATACGTCTGAAAATTAAACCAAACAGTGTTAGAATTAGATTTGAGAGCTGTCAATTTTTTGTTCTTCCCTCTAGGGGATTTGAACCCACACCATTGATACACTGCAGCACCATTCGCTTAGCCTTACGTCCAGCGCCCTAGACCACTCGACCACATATATATATATATATATCTAAATTTTCATGTTGTCATAAATATATTCCTTCGTCTCTGTAGCACCTGCAATAGAAACAACATCTTCAAAATAAAAAAAGCAAATAATGTATTTTTTTCTAATTTTAAGTGATCAGTTTCACACATTACTATTTCAATTTTCTGGTGAATCAATTAACTTTAGGCGACAGCCATTTATATACGTGGGAAGATTTTCGAAGATGAAAAAACAAAACCACACGAGGGGGGAAATAGTGTCCAAATACAGTCTGTTAGTTAATCATTTGCCATCATATACTAAGCTTATGATGTGTATATTTTACTACATATTTAGCACAGTAATCTTAATGTGAATTTGTCATGTCAGTCTATGAAACTGTCAGTCCTTTCATTTACTGTATACATTTAGTGTACATTCACTATCATGGTTCCACTTATTGTATCCATCATTATGTGATAAAGGTGGTCAATGACTTATGACACGTCTGTGGCTTTCTCCGGTCAAACCATAAACACTATGTTGTTTGTATTTCCTGTTAAGAATGTGCAACCATCAGCACAATCATAAACTAGGTTATCATAAAATGAAAAACAAGCAATACGACACTGTTGAAACAGATCCAAAATCACACAGAAAAATCGTGGAAAGAGTCACAATAGACACTCACAGCACATAAATACATGACCGTTCATTTTCAGGCTTGGTCCAGACTCTTCAATAAAATGTGAAGTGGCTAAACTAGTTTAATGGACCTAAGTCATCCTCTTTGTGGCATTATTCGGTAATGCAGGTGCTTTCCACATACGAGTTAAACTCCAACCGTCACATATAATCGGGCCAGCAGTGTCATTATAAAGAACACCATAATCATGAACATTATATATAATGTCACTCACACAAATGTTAGATGTATGCCGGTTACACGTATCACACCAAAATAATGAAATACCATAAATGCCTGCTTCAATTTATACTATTATATCGTATTTTAAGGAAGAGGATCGTGGATAAATTATATTCTTGTTAAATTAACATCTGTTGGGACAAATATGTAAATTAGTTTTGTAATATCTCTATTTGTATTCCATTTTCCCATTGTACTCTTTGTGTTGTAAAATACATGGTACATGGAAATATCGACATTCGTTACGTCATAGCTCTATTATGTTTTTCTTCCAAGATGAATAATTTTTAATATAGTGACCAAGCACAATGAAATGACATTGGTGAGTAGTAATTTGATAGAAAAACAATAATAGAAAAGGCAGAAACACGCATTATAAATATCCTGATGTACCAAACTTGGAGAACAATAATAATACCACATGTTTCTAAATCATAATATAATTTTATCAACATAACGAATACTGAAATATTACTAAAACAATTACGTACCTGTTGATTGTATATTCTGGTCTTGGTAAGTGAGGTCAGTATTCTTGCTAGGTTGACATTCCTCGTAGGTGTGGATACTGCATTGGAATGTGAAAACATAGATTATATCAGTAATAAAAATGATATAATAATTGTTTATTCATTACTTCATGCATCAACATGCTATGCTTAATTTTTTGCTATATTTAGTTATCAGTAAGGTGTACGTGTGCCAATATATAGTTTGTGTATAAATCACTAGTAGGTGTGGCTTCACAACAGAGAGAGCACCTATTATAATAACAATCATATAACAAGCAAACATTGTAGGTATAGTGCATAATCCGCGGTCGAATAAAAAAAAGACAATAACATTGCTATGTACTGCTTCTCTCCCAAGCACATAGTGTTAAGGAATGAGATCAATGTCTAGTTGGTCCAGAGGTCAATTGTTTTGAGAAGAGCTACTAAGTGATTAACGATGGGTTTTTTTAAACGAGAGGACGTTTCTCAGTCATCTCTCATCGAAGGGCGAACCATGAGTTGTGAGATGACTGATAAACATCCTCGAGTTTAAAAAAAAACATCTTTAATTATGTTATCGCTATGATAGTGTGTTTATCAAGGATTTTGTAATGTGACGTCATTATAACGTCAATTTAGAAAACAACGATATTACTACCCGTCCGCTTAGCGATTAGCGATTATTTGAATCTTCTCAGCGCTTACGTGATATGAAACATATTGGTTTTAAACATCAAAGGGAAAGTAAACAACATAGCGATAACTGTAAACTGTAAACTGTTGTCGTATTATAAAATGTAACTTCTTCTCATTTTTATATACATGCAGGTGACAACTAGCTCAATTTGCATGAAACCATATATACTCACTCAATCAATTAATGATTTATAAAGAGTGTTAAAAACACTGAAATTAATTTTATCTTATAGATTATCCTTAAACAATATTGATAAATAACTTACTTCCTCTCTGTTTGGTTCTCGAGTTCGTCATTTGTTACTGTATAAAAAATATCACACAAGTTAAATATAGATCAACAAATAAAGTTTGACATTTGTATGAACCCGCCACATTTTATGCGAGTTCTTAGCCAGGACATGAATTTTCATCGGTATGTTTTAGTGTGTTCCATAATTTGATGTCAGAAGTTGTTGTACATTGCATTGGTATTAGTTGAGTTGTTCTCTGTTCAAACTCCTTTTTCATATTATGATATTTGTGCAATAGCATGAATTTATTGAATATTGGACAACAATCCACTTCAAGAATATAAATGTATATATCACATGATGTTATCATCAAATGAGTGTTTATACATGTATGACTATCCATAAATTCTTACCCATGTTTGTTGTGCTTAAAATATCGTACTGATCTGTCACTACATGCATTGGTTTACATGTGTTGCATTCAGTATAGTCATTATTCCTACAAAACAATGTAAATATCGTAGTGATATGTTTGTAATGCATGCCTGCACAACAAAATAAACATACAAAGAAATAAATATTCTTCATCAAATGCATTGCATCATAATCGGAATGAGTCAAGGAAATGTTGGAAGAGTCTGATTAAAATTTATTGATATAAGTACACAACAAAATACATTTAGTTGATGATCGGTAAACTGCTTTAGTCAAACTTGTCGACAAGAAAATCATGATGTAGAATATAGTCTACAGCAACAGACACACGAACTTCTGTATCTTCAAACTTTCTGACATAAAAGCCAGAGCTTAGCGTAAGAATGATCACTACGATATAAACCTATATGTGCACTGCGTCGTCGACTTTCACTGAATGTGCGTGGCATAAATATCCCGGTGTATTATATATAATCAGTATTATATATCTGGTGTTGTAGATTGGTTCGCGATGTTGTTGTATTTAGTAGTTGTTTGTTTCGTTTTAACATTCACATGATAATTATGGTGGCACCCGGTATGCCAATAATGCCTCTGCTTCATTCCTTCTATCGTTGCCATTTGTTGTTGTTTGTGTTGTCGATACCACTAACAAACACGTAAATGACCTCTCACTCTCCTGGCTTGGAATAGGCACTTCAATAAATAGTGGCGACATTAAACTAGTTTGTTGGGCCGAAACATCCAATGATTCGTTCATATAAGTATTTTACACATACTGGTACTTATGTTTTTTCACTAACAAATGTAAGATTTCATTTAAGATTTTAATTGGGGGGAAAAGTATTGTACGATGTTGCATTTATATGACGACCTATGATTGGATAAAACATTCCTAAAAATAACGATAGAAGGCAGAGCCAAATATGAAAAGCTAGAGAATAAGATTAATACGCTTTATTGGCCAGTGGAAAATTCCATAAGCCAGGTGACTGCAGCATTGTGTATTCTATTATTACATAATTTGACCTTGACCTGTCCGAAATAAAGAAATAATGTAATCGATCAGTGAGACGACGCATGCCAAGTGTACTTGACCAGGCTTACTATATATATATGTGTGTGTATTTTGATTTAGCATAATTAAGCACAACTGACGTTAGTCCGTTACACACCGATGCAGACGATAGATAAACGTGCAGTTACGAAACGATACAAACGGAAAATTACAGAAGGTCAGTGGGCGGTGCTTAATTTTCTCTAGTGACCATTACGTCGTTAGCCTTAGAACCTCCAAGAAAGTCCGTCTAACATAGCTCGTGGAAAACACTTAGTTACTGTTTCAAGTTATAGATCAGCAACATCGTACAAAAATGTTCTAAGCTCCCGTGACCGACTATGATTATTTAGACGGTAAGTAAATGGTTGAAGGGTTCGCGCTAAAGTGCTCACCCTTCAACTATTTACTTACCGTCTAAATAATCATAGTTGGTCACTAGGGAGCTTAGAACTTATATTCCACACATGAGAGTTAAATGCCAGTCCCCAGATATAACTGAGCGAGCAGCATTGTTGCATAGAACATGGAAGCCTATTCTCTTAAATTACATAATATCTTAGTGACAAATAAAATATCATTATATTAGTTCTATAAAAGAGTGTCGATAACTTTATCCGTAATTTAAATATTAGATAGTAGACATGGTAATCGAGGAAATAATAGGGATACAAAAGTCAACTTTTAACCAACAGTTAAATGCCAATATCAAATTTAGTCATCTGCACGCAACTGACAGGCACAATGAAATGAGTGTAATAAAACGTACCTCATTGGTGTTTTTTTCTGAAGTCGAAAACCTGCAAATGATAAATACATAAAATTGTCAAAATATATTTACACTGAATTCGTCATAGCATAAATTGTATTACAATTAAAAGTATTTTTGTTATCTAGAGAACTGCCGTATGTGAGACATCCAAGATTTCAGGGTCTAGGACAAAGACGTCCTTTCAATATTTTACCCATTTGATTAGGCCTGCTTAAACTGCGATTAACTCAAAGTAAAGATCACGATAAAGCCAATAAAACTGTAATGTATATTATTTTTTTCCAAATTAACACGACTTTATCTGGATTGCTATTGTGATATCGGCGTTATTTTTTTACATCCTCGTGTTTATCGTTAAGCAACCCGAGTTAAAACTTACGCCAGTAGACAACAAAGGACACGGCAAATATAACAGACAGTAAACTAATGATTAAACATGCAATTGCAGCTGTAAACAGTCCACTTTGATCGCTTGATGTGGGTGATGTTAGGCATTGTCCTATAAATAGACACATATATTTAGATAATTGTATATTGTATGTATATTTCTATAAGCAGTATGCATTTGAATAAAGAATATGAATATTTATGCATCATTTTGATGCAAATCAATTTTTCTAATGCTAACTGTTCAATGTCAATAACACAATATTACTACATAAAAAATATATAATTTAAAACTCATGTATGTAACGGTGTTATTCCCTGACATTTAGTCCTACAATAGTGTAAGAGGTATAGTCCATAGTATAGAATATTCTACCTCAGTATCATTGCATGGAGTAAGCTGTAGTGTGTTATTTGAAGAAGAAGATTTTTGACATATATATAACATTCTAAATATGAATTAATAAACAGACTAATGATTAATATAGTATACATTTCGGTTATATTGTAAACCTGCGTTCTTCAATGTTGTTTGTTCTGTATCACAAATCTTTACACAAAGTTGACATTATACGATTTGAAGTAATTGTAAAACTTTGATGTGTATTGTACGCAAAACAATAGATGAAATTATATACATTACAAGAAATACCTACTTTCGTTAGTGGTACAGTTCACCGATTTTGAAAGCGAATCCCCGTATAGATTCCTTGTGATTATTTGAAATATATAAATTGCTTCTGGTACCAAGTTGTTGATTATATACTGTACATCATCATCTGAACCAGGGTCAGATATGGCCGGAGTTAACGTTGCTTGTGAAGATTGTGATGGACTCCAAAATTTGACATAAAATGTCTGTGTTGAACCTCCGTTCATCTCTGGTTTCCACAATACAGTAGCAGATGTTGTTTGACAAAAAACAAAAACTACCGTAGGACTCGTAGGTTGTTCTATGAAATATATATATTGTTTAATTCAGAAATCAGTACAATATTCCTACATATTATGAAAGAAAAAACGTTTAAACAGTGATGATCATCAATTCCATAAATATTAACACCTCTCATCTTAACTGAATTCATCGAACAAAACCAAATATGACGACATATGACATTGAATATGAATTTGTTATGATATTTTAGGAAAAATCAAGAATAACCAAAAACGTCTCATATTCGGAGTACCGACAGGAATACTGTGGTTATCAACGCCGCGACACACCAGTAAAGGAGAGCCAGTGACACACCTGATTTTAATATTATTGGATTCCGATCAGCAAAACTGATTGAAAATAACACATGCATGTACCATATCATTTTCGAAAAACAAACGAATTGACAGTGAGGATATAAGGGCTACATTACTTAAACTATCTTTGTCGTATATACTATTAGTGCAGTACATCTAACGTTTATGCACACGGTGCTTGAACATTGAGACGAAGGCGGTGGTCACCGATCCCTTTCTCAATTTTACGCCGAACACAACTTTATATTTTAAGACACTGCATTACTATTGTTCATTCTGTAGAAAAATCGCAGTAATCCATCGACGGCGATATTTGAATTAAATAATAAAATTATACAATTATCCCTTTATTGCCCTTTTTGATATATTCTGTCAACAGGAAGTCAACTGATTAACAACAGGTATATCATGAAAGTGGTACACTGAGGAAAAGCTACATTTCGGCCAGTGACCGTATAAAACAAAGAAAATATCCAGTCAGTGCAATTTCAGTGCTCAAACAGAACAAATGCAGGATAAATTATGTTACATGTACCAGGAGTAACGCATATTATTTTGTAAATATGGAGTTAATTATATACTTACTTTCTGGTAAAACAACAAATGAATGCATAAAGTATTGGGTACTTCCAACACCATTATAGGCATGCAAACGATAAATTCCGAAATCTGTTTCAACTACGTTCCTTTTGACAAGGTTAGATGAATGTCTGTTGATATTCAAACTGTTGGTTATTCCACTGGAAACATTTATATATAACCCGTTTTGACCAAACTGCCAATACATCTCAGGCTTAGGAAAAGCAATGATATGTGCGGTTATATTCAGCATTTCGCCATCTTTGATTGTAATCGTGGAAGGAATTGTGAACTCAGGATAATTAATTCGTGGACTACCTGAATGAATTCAATCAATGACATTTTAAAATATAAGAACATTGTTGAAGTAATAACCAAGCATGATATTAAAGAATACACGAATACAAACTTACAGCAATCGTCTTGAATATTACCGGCCACAGATTTTCCAAACCTGTTGGTATTAAGAAAATTTAGATAGACAACCGTTCCTTTCTAAAACTGTCGTTTGCCAACAATGGTCTTGATAGCATTAACTTAGGCAATATCCTTCATCACAAATCCGTTAAATCTAAAATTTCACCATATCTTAAGGATCAGTCCAAACCTATAATTCGTATGTTTTTTACCAGACCAATAGCGTCATTTTTTTTTAATTACAATAAGGGTAATAACAAAATTACCGAACTCCGTACAATCTTACAAAGGGAAAGTCAAAATTCATAATTATATAAACAGACAAAATCAGTCATCAACCGGAAAACTGTGAAAACCGTAATGACCCTGACTTGGTACAGGCATTTCTAAAGAAATGGTGGGTTGAATCAGATTTTAAAGCGCCAAACCTCCCCCATTTCATTACGGCTCAAAGTTTCCGGCTGTCAATATAACAGTATTTATAACAAAACTTGAACAAAACAGGTAAAACAGTTGTCAAAGCAGCACTAAACCCAATGAAGTAAATGTCAAAGACACTTTTACGTCACACATTGATAAAAAAATATTTTTGACATTTTTGTTGACACCTTATCTTTATACATTTTCACTATATGAAAATCCATCGTTTATAATCTTTTCTGCAGAGACGAATATATTTCGACAAGATCTTGGTATCGGAATATACACTTGTTATTGCACGATCTCAATAGTGACGAATTCAAATCTAAGCCTCCTGATTGCACCTGTGTATGTTCCCCATTGATATAATAATCCGACTGGTCACTTTATGACTGGTGATCTTAAAATTATCACCAACACCTCTCCGGAGGTGTTCGCCAAAGGGCCTAAATATCGTGAGCCTAAATCCATATACTGGAAACATAACTTTCAAATACTTATGATTCCGTCGAGGACTTAGATACTCTTTCCGAATGGGAGAAGAGTGTGGGGTTGCTCATACAGATTCGAATAAAACAAAACTCGGTAGGTCTATGAGCACTTAAAGACCCAACTGTTGCTAAGCACCTGTCTCTCCTTCATGACAAATATGTTATTGTCTCGTCCTAGCGATATTGTATATGTGTGTAAATCACATTACATAGACTGTTTGATGAAGGAATTAGGTATTACAAATTTAGTTGGCAACCCTACATATACCCGACGATACATACGAAAGAGGAAATCCTGGACAATCATAGGTCTGTTGTATATTCCTTTGTAATTTCAACCAAAGGATGAAGAACTGCATCGATCATCACTACTGGATTCCTAAATTACACAAGTGTCCTTTCAAACAGCTCTATGTTGTTGGGTCTGCCAAATGCTCCACGAAACCTCTGTCCAAATTATTATCATGTATTCTATCGGCGGTCAAATCCGTGCTTCAGAATTAATGCGACACTAGCTACTCTAAGGGTGGTGTGAATCAGATGTGGATTCTTAAGAACTCTGAAGATCAGTTAGAATACATACAATCTATACAATATAGGTCCCTCTCCTCCTGCAATAGCATTAACACATTTGACTTCTCTATCCTTTACATAACTATTCCTCACTCTAAGCGGAAGGACACATTAAGGGAGTTGATCCAACTGTGTTTCATAAAGAATAATGGCCAACATAGATACAAATGCCTTGCGCTAGGAAGGGACAGATCGTATTTTGTAAAAAGAAAAAATTCTCTGAAACTGATATCATCAACATGCTCGAGTTTTGATTGACAACGTAGTTGTTATCTTTGGAGGACGTGTTTTTCAACAGACAGTCGGCATACATATGAGAACAAACTGTGCTCCTCTTCTCGCTGACTTGTTCTTTTATTCGCATGAGGCAGACTTAATACAGAGGCTTCTCAAGAAAAACGAAAATAAACTAGCCCGATCCTTTAATTTCACGTTCCGCTATATAGATGAGGTCCTTTCACTAAATAATTCTAGGTTTGGTGATTTCGCTGATCGCATCTATCCCATTGAGCTCGAAATAAAGGATATCACCGATACAGATACGTGTGCTTCATACCTTGATCTACACCTCGAAATTGACAGTGATGGGCGGTTAAGAACGAAACATTACGACAAAAGAGAGGATTTCAATTTTCCCATTGTGATATTTCTATTCATATGTAGCTACATTCTAGCAGCACCTGCATATGAAGTATATACCTCTCAATTGATACGATATTCCAGAGCTTGTGGTACATATCAGGATCTCATTGATAGAGGGTTACTCTAACAAGGAAGCTACTGAACCAAGGGTTCCTCTTAGCTAAGTTGAAGTCATCACTTCGAAAGTTTTACGGTCGCCACCACGACTTGGTTGACCGCTATGGAATAGCTGTGTCACAAATGATCACGGATATGTTCCACTTGTCGCAAAAACTTCCCGGTCCTTTCCTCGTTCATGATTTATCACCGGGTTTATAGCTAGATTAACAAGATGAGTGTAATTAGTGGAGCAGGAGCACATGAGTTCACCCCCGGTTTTTAGTGGGGTTCGTGTTACTCGATCTTTAGTTTTATATAAATATTTTGTTGATCGTTATTTGTCCTTTTGTACATTTTCTTTTGGCCATTGTGTTGTCTGTTCTTCTTCGATATACGGATTCTGATTGCCCCTATGGTATCTTCAAATTCTTCTTAGGGTTATGATGTTTGTCTCCACTTTCAATAATATTTCAGCTGTATCGTGGCGGTTAGTTGTATTGGTAGAGGAAACCGGAAAACCACCTACCTTCCGTAAGTCACTGACACACATAATGTTGCACGAATACACCTCGCCATGAACGGGATTCGAACTCACAACCTTTGTGGTGACATATTGCGTAGTCGTAAATCCAACTACCATACGATCACGACCACGACAGCCAATAATTACATGACACTGAGAGAACAACAACTATTTTGTACTTATACACTTGTAAATACTAAATGATACAATAAGAAGCTATCACTACAGATAATGTATTGTGTGGGTGCGAACGTACGTTCGCATATGTATTGAACATTTAAAAGGACACACCAGTAACACCGTTCTTATCTTTTGTTAACATTGGTATCCGGTCACAACATGTATAATAACATTAATGTGTAACACGTGGAAAAATGATATAATGTTTTATGGTACTATATAGAGCTTACTACTTTATCTTTTCCATAGTAACTCAAGTATCATACCGATACCCCAATATCAGCCAGAGACGCGGCCATTGACACCCGAAAAAGTAATGTGCATGAGTGGTACTGCTATGGATTACTTGCACAAAAGGACTCTAATATGGCTTATCAGCCTTGGGCGTAATATTATGGCTAGTTTACATCTGCTCGTTACACATATGCAAAAAAAGCTTTCATTTTAATACTTAATCATAGGTATATGATAAATATATATTTGCCAAAATGTTATTGTTATTATATTGATACAATAGCCATTCAATTAAATTTACTTTGTTCCTATCTATTACTAGATTGTTCGGGATACCGATGTGAACCTGAATGGACATATATTCACTACATGTTTAGATTGCCACAAATAAGAAGGTAGATACTATGTGCAGTCTAAGATGATGCTTTCGAACGGATCTAAAAGACTACTAATGAACTGTTGTTCTGCAGGAGTTGAAGAATATTTTCTTTTACCTCCCATCTCATAACACGTGTCCCTTCTTTTCATTTCATCTTAATGGTATTTTTGTCGTATATGTATAAAATAGCACAACCAACCGGTACCCCTTTTGCAACGGAGATATTAGTTACTAGACCTACATGTATATATATACATGTGTACCAATGTTCACGCAATATTACATGTAATGGTTAAACGTCAAATCAAGATAATGAAAATCTGTGACTAATATATAATACTCACATTTTACCGTTACATCAACATATCTGTTATCAACTCCCAACATGTTGATAGCCTGGCATGTGTATCTTCCCATTGACAGACAATCTATCTTATCAAGCGTTAAACTGCCATCATATTTATTTTGTAGTTCTTTTGTTTCAAATATCCACCTGATGATTGATTGTGGAATACTATCCACTGTACAGGTTATAGTTGCTGTATCATTTTCGCTTACTACTGTGTCGTTAGAAATACTGGAAATGGATGGTTGATCTACAAACAATGACAAGTTTAAACCACATTGCATTATATATGAATATTTCAGTTCAATATTTGTATTCCCAGAACCTCAAGCTCTTCACATAGCAATGATATTTCTACCAATACATTTCGATTGTCAAAACTGCGTACAAGTAGCCAAAAATACATTATATTTTCACATAGCTGCACTTGTAAATTTATGGCTGTAATATTGTCTACAAGCCTGGGGTTGTATTTTTTTAAGGTTTCATCTGGAAAAGGCACAGAACTGAAGCAGTATTAACTCAGTTAACGGGATTCAACCATCCCCTCTTCATATATAAATATCAAATGGTCAAACATAATATGCATTTACAAGCATGCAGACCATATACACATGATCAGTGTAGCAACAGAGTCAGTTAATATCATAGTTACTTCAAAACTAGCATACTAGAGGCTCACATGAGCCTATTATGCTCACATGTAAAATAACAAATGTTACACGAACGACTGAAAATATGTTATATAAAAACCATTATCATGTGACTACAATACAATTGTTGGCTCTTGGCCATGTTGATAACAAAATGAGAACTCAATTTTAGGAGTTCTTTTTACAAATGTACATGTATATACAAATGATAATTAAAATTGTGCACAAAGCTTTGATATTAACAGTTTAAAAGTACGACTTACAATTAACAACAACATATATTGTTGCAGATATCAAACTACTGACGACATTACTAGCTGTACATTGATAGTTCCCTGCCTGGTTCCTATCTATATTCGCTAGGCTCAATACTGATGTGGTACCAGGGGGAAGATTTGGTCCATTCCACGTACTTGTACAGGCAGGTTTACAGTTGGCTGTACAATTGATTGGGCCCAGTCTATCTAATGTTTCATTCCTGGTATAATCAGAGGTTGCTGGATAAATCACTATTTGTCGTGGTCCATCTGTAGAATTATAATATAAACTTTAACATCATAGTATACTTGTTTCAATTAATGATACATTTTAACGTGTAAATGTTATAAAAACTGATTTATAATTTGGAGTTTAAACTGTAGACCAGTGACGTGGATTGACATCTAAAGACACTCACTTGTGGATATATGTGCTTACAAATTACCAATTCAATTCCAGAAAAACTTAGTAGCCAATATTTGATATATTTTAGCTAAGATGATATATGAAGCAGGAATTATGATAGTATATGTAATCGATTCCTGTAAATGAAAGCTTCCGAAATCGAATTCTCATATAACGTGTTTATTTACTTACATTAATAACACTATTATTGTACTTTGAAACAAAGGAAAGTATTGGATATGATGGTTGTCTTTTTTTCACACGAGGATTCGCGTCAAAGCCTCGTTGCTACGGATTTCGGCATCCACACGAGTATCATATCCAGTGCTAACACGTATTTGGCTACACAAGTACTGTATTACTACATATACACCAATATCCTAAATAATTCACCAAAGTTTTTGTATTAATATCATCATATAACGCTATAAAAAATGTTGAATAATGATATTAATACAATAAAAACGTACATATGAAATTAAGTGTGCACGACGCGTTTCTCGAATAACATCAGGTAAGAAAGATTATAAAACAAAATAATGTCAAACGTTTTGTGAGGAAGTAAACCAAAGAACCTAAACAGGATTATCTTAAATCACCAAAGGTCACCAATGCCTGAAGGAGAAGAACCTTCGCTTTGATAATAATTACATGATTTAGGAATTGCAAATTTTATTAACAAATATATCTAATAAACCATGTCAGTGTCGAAACACTGATTACTAGGTAGATTATACTCTCGGGAACTAATAGTCCACCAGGCGAGGTAGACACAGTGATAGAAACACTGACTACTGGGTAGATGATACCTTTCGGGGACTATTAGTCCATCAGCAGATGATACCCTTGGGGACTAATAGTCCATCAGCAGATCATACCCTGGGGGACTAATAGTCCACCAGTAGATGATACCCTCGTGGATTGATAGTCCACCAGCAGATGATACCCTCGGGAACTATTAGTCCACCAGCAGATGATACCCTCAGGGACTAATAGTCCACCAGCAGATGATACCTTCGGGGACTAATAGTCCACCAGCAGATGATACCCTCGGGGACTTATAGTCCCCCTGCAGATGATACCCTAGGGGGCTAATAGTCCACCAGCAGATGATACCCTCGGGGACTGATAGTCCACCAGCAGATGATACCCTCGGGGACTAATAGTCCACCAGCAGATGATACCCTCGGGGACTAATAGTCCACCAGCAGATGATACCCTCGGGGATTAATAGTCCACCAGTAGATGATACCCTCGGGGACTAATAGTCCACCAGCAGATGATACCCTCGGGGACTAATAGTCCACCAGCAGATGATACCCTCGGGGACTAATAGTCCACCAGTAGTTGATACCCTCGGGGACTAATAGTCCACCAGTAAATGGCACCCTCGGGACTAATAGTCCACCAGTAGATGATACCCTCGGGGATTAATAGTCCACCAGCTGATGATACCCTCGGGGACAAAGTCCACCAGTAGATGATACCCTCGGGGACTAATTGTCCACCAGCAGATGATATTCTCGGGGACTAATAGTCCACCAGCAGATGATAACATCGGGGACTAATAGTCCACCAGCAGATGATACCCTCGGGGACTAATAGTCCACCAGCAGATGATACCCTCGGGGATTAATAGTCCACCAGTAGATGATACCCTCGGGGACTAATAGTCCACCAGTAGATGATTCCCTCGGGGACTAATAGTCCACCAGCAGATGATACTCTCGGGGACTAATAGTCCACCAGCAGATGATACCCTCGGGGACTAATAGTCCACCAGTAGATGATACCCTCGGGGACTAATAGTCCACCAGTAGATGATACCCTCGGGGACTAATAGTCCACCAGCAGATGATACTCTCGGGGACTAATATTCCACCAGTAGATGATACCCTCGGGGACTAATAGTCCACCAGTAGATGATCCCC
This sequence comes from Bathymodiolus brooksi, assembly GCA_963680875.1. Lineage (NCBI taxonomy): Eukaryota > Metazoa > Mollusca > Bivalvia > Mytilida > Modiolidae > Bathymodiolus > Bathymodiolus brooksi. The sequence goes on along the minus strand of OY804578.1, from coordinate 19,854,969 downwards.
TCGGGGACTAATAGTCCACCAGCAGATGATACCCTCGGGGACTAATAGTCCACCAGTAGATGATGCCCTCGGGGACTAATAGTCCACCAGCAGATGATACCCTCGGGGACTAATAGTCCACCAGTAGATGATACCCTCGGGGACTAATAGTCCACCAGCTGATGATACCCTCGGGGACAAAGTCCACCAGTAGATGATACCCTCGGGGACTAATAGTCCACCAGCAGATGATATTCTCGGGGACTAATAGTCCACCAGCAGATGATAACATCGGGGACTAATAGTCCACCAGCAGATGATACCCTCGGGGACTAATAGTCCACCAGCAGATGATACCCTCGGGGATTAATAGTCCACCAGTAGATGATACCCTCGGGGACTAATAGTCCACCAGTAGATGATACCCTCGGGGACTAATAGTCCACCAGCAGATGATACTCTCGGGGACTAATAGTCAACCAGCAGATGATACCCTCGGGGACTAATAGTCCACCAGTAGATGATACCCTCGGGGACTAATAGTCCACCAGTAGATGATACCCTCGGGGACTAATAGTCCACCAGCAGATGATACTCTCGGGGACTAATAGTCCACCAGTAGATGATACCCTCGGGGACTAATAGTCCACCAGTAGATGATACCCTCGGGGACTAATAGTCCACCAGCAGATGATACCCTCGGGGACTAATAGTCCACCAGTAGATGATGCCCTCGGGGACTAATAGTCCACCAGCAGATGATACCCTCGGGGACTAATAGTCCACCAGTAGATGATACCCTCGGGGACTAATAGTCCAGCAGAAGATGATACCCTCGGGGACTAATAGTCCACCAGCAGATGATACCCTCGGGGACTAACAGTCCACCAGCAGATGATACCCTCGGGGACTGATAGTCCACCAGTAGATGATACAATCGGGGACTAATAGTCCACCAGTAGATGATACCCTCGGGGACTAATAGTCCACCAGTAGATGATACCCTCGGGGACTAATAGTCCACCAACAGATGATACCCTCGGGGACTAATAGTCCACCAGTAGATGATACCCTCGGGGCCTAATAGTCAACCAGTAGATGATACCCTCGGGGACTAATTGTCCACCAGCAAATGATACCCTCGGGACTAATAGTCCACCAGTAGATGTTACCCTCAGGGACTAATAGTCCACCAGCAGATGATATCCTAGGGGACTAATAGTCCACCAGCAGATGATACCCTCGGGGACTAATAGTCCACCAGTAGATGATACCCTCGGGGACTTATCGTCCACCAGCAGATGATACCCTCGGGGACTAATAGTCCACCAGTAGATGATACCCTCGGGGACTTAAAGTCCACCAGTAGTTGGGCAGATGATACCCTCGGGGATTAATAGTCCACCGGCAGTGATAGTAGTAAAAATGTAGATGGGTCATTTTCAAACATTGCCAATATTCTTGTCCTGCTGGTCTATCGGAAAAATACCGTATAATAGTGATCTAATTTGGATGCCCTGTATATTGCAAGGTAGGTTCTAATAATTGCAGAAGAAAAATAAGCAACAGGTCGTATTTTTAACTGGTCCATTTGGTAACGGGAAATTTGTATTATTATATTCAATTTCCAGTGTTTTATTGGAAAAACAAATTACTTTTCATGTCGTAGTAGTAGTAGTAGTAAGACAAAACGCGTCAATGTGCGAATACGTCCACTACATAACGGTCAACTACATAACGATTGATATAGTTATGTAGTTGACAGTGCGTGTGATGTAGTTGACATAGATCTTGTATAATTCAAAGGTGTTTAAATGTTATTTGTCTTCCCATTTTAAAAAAACACCGTACATATTTCAGAGCTTAAATGTTGGCTTTAGATGTTTGTTTTTGCATTATATAAACAATTTCAACTTGTTAATTTGGTGTGTTACAACATTGAATTTATTGCGACATGTTACGTTATCTGGTACTCGGAATGGAATGCATACAACATTTACAGGGCCGTCGTGGCCGTGATCGTATGGTAGTTGGACTTACAGCTACCTATGCAATCATTGCCTATCACCCCGATAAGAGGAAAATATATTAAATATGATAACTGAATGGTAGATGACATTCATCTACCACTTGACATTAACATATAAAATTACATTTGATCTTTTCAGAGAATGTAAAGTTAGTATCAAGATGCCATTGACATCAAAGGAACGACAACGAAGATTCATAGAAAATTTAAGGAGAGACACAGAGAGATATGAAGCCTATAATGCAAAGGAGAGAACACGATACCACGACAACAAAGCTATCGGCATTGTCAAGCTGATCAACAATCAATCTGGAAGAGAACAGAGGTCACAAAGAAGGCAGTGGCGGAAGGATAAAAACCAAACAAGGACAATAATTAAAAGACGTAAAAAAAGAGTTGACACCACCTAACTATCCACTGAATGGTGAGATAAGAGAATCCACTAGTGATTATTCAATCTTCATGCTCACGCCAAGGAATTCAGAGCAACCGGAAACGGAATCGTGAGAAGGCAAAGTGTTATAGAGATAAAGTCATCTTAGAGAAAAAACTAGAAACTGCACAAAGGAAGGTAGAGATGCTAGGAAAACAATTGCGTCGACCTAAAACATTAGACTCACCAAAGTCAAAGACAAGATAACTTTTGCGATATTGTCCACGTAGAGATGACCATGGTGTGAGAAAGACATTAATATTTCATTATGCTGTGATCAAACAATTGAAGGAAAAGTATAAGAAGTCAACAAATACTAGCAAACGGATAATAAATGATGCCATCATAGGAAATATTACTAGGAAGTACAAGTACATTTCACATTAGAGGAGAGAATTAGGAATGAAATGCAATACGACTAGACACAGGCAAAATGAATCAAAGTTTTCCCGCATGAGAAAAGTAGTACACACTTTTTTTGAGAGAGATGACAATTCAAGGATGACAACAGTATTAAAGCAAACAATTACAAAACAGAAAGACAAACGACAAAAAAGATTCATGCTCGATATGTTAAGAAATTTGTACATGAAATATGAGTCGGAGAACAATGAAAGAATAAGTTTCACTACATGTTGGAGATTGAAACCATTTTGGATCAAATGTCCAACTGAAAATGAAAGAGAAACATGTTTGTGCAAAACAAGTGAAAATCTGTCATTTATGGTGAAGGTACTTTTCAGACATCAAGTGATCTCTACTCCTAATACCAATATTCTAGTACAACAAGTTGTCTGTTCAACACAGAGAATGAACTGCATGTATGGTAACTGTGAAAAATGTCAGGAAAAGCAGATAGAGACCAAGCCATTTGACCACAATCTCCCTGTAGTGTACAGTCAGTGGGTTTCAGAAAAAGAAAAAAGAGAGTTCCAAAATGGAGAAACCAAAGAAGTCATTGTCACCAAAAGAAAAGAGGAGGAGATCAGTTTATGGATCTACTTGCCAGAGTTCACAATGAACTATGGTTGAAATATAGGAAGCATTTCTTCAACATTAGAAACCAGTTCAATCATTACAGAACAAACCAGAGAAACACTGACATCCACAGAATGTTTTATACACATAGATATTGATGAGAATTACGTAGGGACAATGTCCAGAGAAATTCAAAGCAAACATTTTGGAGTATCCCAAATACAAATAACTCTCCACACAGGTTACTTTATAACTGGAACTATGGACAAGGTACAGTTTTTTGTGGAGTGTCATACAGCCTTCAACATGATCCAATGTCAGTATGGGCACACCTAAATTCCATATTAAAGAAGATCAGAGAGGAACATCCAGATGTTGATACGTTACAATTTTTCAGCGACGGTCCGACATCTCAATATAAACAGAAGTTGAACTTTTACTTGTTTAGCACAGAACTATTTGAGCATGGTTTCAAGAAGGGTTACTGGAATTTTCATACAGCTGGCCATGGGAAAGGTATCCCAGACGGAATCGGTGCCTCATTGAAACGGTCAGCTGACATACGGGTCAAACATGGAGAAGATGTGGTGAACGCCACACAATTTATTAAACAGATGCATGAATCTGGTAGCAAAGTAGAAGTGTACCAAATACAAGAACAGGATATTAAAGAAATAGAAAGGAAGATGAAAGACAAAAACTTAAAAGCGATTCATGGAACCATGAAAATTCATCCGTTGACCACAGAACAATCATAGGAAGTTAAACATAGACAAATCAGTTGTGTATGTTATGATAAATTTTGTAATGTTCACGAATTGTGCTCTTTCAAAATCCCGAGTGGTTCCGAAAAATCAAAACAAAGTTGTTTAAAGGAATCAAAACAAAATTCTACACAAGACTCATATCAGGACAGCAGGGCGACATCAGACAGAGAAACATATAACTGATGCAACAATGCCATCAATTGAAGACGACAATGAGGAAGAAGGGTAGGAAAGTATAGGAGATTTCTGAAGTCATTACAGAAGTGTAAGACATTTGAGGAACTGAAATCAATGTGTGCCGATATCTATGGCCAAATAGATGAGGTAAACGGTTCAGAGAGAAGCAGTCGGTGCTATTCTGTTGATTATATGTTCCAAAAAGTTTGTCAGAGAGAGGTGATGCACCAATCAAAGTACGAGCTGACGGCGATTGCTTACCAGCTTGTGGTAGTGTCTTTGTTTTCGGGAATGACAGGCACTCAACATAAATCAGAACAGGAATTATTATTGAGCAAGCATTGAATGCAGAGTTCTATTTAGACGAGGAACAACTTTTAAAAGGATATGATGGAACTTGTGGAAAATCCAAAACACTCGTCAAAGGATATGCCATGTATTCTGATGAGTTGTTGCTTGATAGGCGGCTTTCCGACGATGTGATAGCAGAAATATGTCGGAGAGAAATGATGACAGTTACAAAGGAGAAAACTTACATGGGAATATGGCAGATGCACAGCCTTTCCTCTGTTCTAAAAATGCCAGTTCTTTCTATCTATCCCAAACATGGCAACCCTGAAGAAAGAGCACATCTAAATAGAATGGTTTATCCAAGAGATGGACGTTCAGACCTCAAGGCACACATGTTGTGGAAAACCACGGGAATGGACATGAACAACAATCATTGGATACCAAATCATTTTGTGCCAGTCTTGTCAATAGAGATTTCTGAAAGCAATACTGACGAATATTTGTAACAGTCTACAAGTTAATAAGTACATGTGCCTATGTCTTTAATACTCTAATCAGTTTAATTTATTTATTTGATAATTGGTTTTTATAACGCCACTTTCAACAATATTTCAGTTATATCATGGCGACCAGTTTTAGTGGTGGAAGAAGCCGGAGTACTCGGAGAGAACCACCGACCATGGGCAAGTAACTGGTAAACTTTATCACTTGCGGCTTTAATCAGTTGGAAAGTTTAAAAGACTTTATTAAGTTTCCAAGGCTTTATTTACATAAAAATAAAAACATTTAGAAAATTATCAATTCTATTCATTAGATATTCTAGACTTTTGACCCCCAAAAAAACATTAAAGATAAATATTAAATGCATAATTATGCCTTATCTAAATGTCAAATGTATTGCCAATTATGTTACTATTTCCTATTTGTATAATTATTGATGTTATTTTGTTTTATCTAGTCAGTAAAAGCAAGGTTTGCTTTTTTGTCCCCCACATAACGATGATTGTCAACTACATAACACAAATGTCCTCTACATAGCACTGTATACTTTTTTGTTTTTCTTCCTTTTTATGCGAGTAAATCTCAATCTTTAAGTGGTAAGTCTTTAAAGCATTCTGAAATAATGTATGATATACAATCAAAATCATAGAAACTGAATTGTGAAAAAAATACTGCAATTTGCAGGTTGTAATTCTTGAACTTTTAATTGAGCAAATGACAAAATCGATCATTGACACAAAATTAATGTTTGATAACTCTAATAACCATAGTATTTAGAAAAAGTATAGAAGTATTGTTGTTTTTTAGCCAACAGGTTCAAAATATTAGTATCTTGCAAAACGTTATTAACAGAATCCCTATCGTAACATTGTTGACATTTCTTTGTTAAGGGTTATCAAATTTTCCATTAAAATAATATTTCGAAGTTTAGTTAAGATTGCATATTTTATAATTTGTTCATGTTAATGTTGATGAGTTCATTGGTATTATTAAAATTGAGTTCAATCGATGTTGGTTTTGCTTCAAATTACTATCTGGAATATTGGCATTTTTGAAAATGACCCAGATATCAAATAACCTTGACATTTCATACTTACAGTTGACAATTACATTGACTTTAATCAATGTCAAATAACTGATTTCATTGACTGCAGTACAGTTATATACTCCTGCCTGATTTCTATCAATGTTCTGTAAGTTCAGGATAGATGTAGAACCAGCAGGAAGATTAGGTCCAGTCCAGGATGTTGTACAGTTAGGGTTACAATCAGCTGTACATGTTATTTGATTAACACTACCTGTCTCAGTAACTGTATAAGTGTTATCTGGTGGTGAGATTTCAATCTGTATGGGACCATCTTAAATTATTCAGTTATACATGAACCATTTATCAAACTGATGTTAAACCAAATAATAATTGTTGTGCTTTACAGCCATATGATGTGATGTTATTGAAATGCTTGACACAACCAACTTCATGGGCATAAGCTTCTTATGCAGTGATATATATATGATTTAAATATAAAAAAGATTAGTGACATAATCATATTGAAATATATAATAATAACTGTTCATACTAATACTATTGGATTGTTTTATATATACAGATATTGTCATAGCGCGTTTCAGCCATTGGAGCATTGTAATCCAAATCTAGTAATGCTATTTTTATTTACCTTATTATAGTCATTCAGAACATACGTCCTGTCACGTTGTCCTTTATTGAGTTACAATTATCTATCTGTGTCTTACCATTATTATTAATGCTCCTTCATTTTCTTTATATTCCCAATGAAACATCAATAGTTGGTCTAGTAATCTTAGCCGTCACTTAACATTTGTTGTATTTTACAACATATTTAGTACCGTACATACTTAGGAATATTGCCGTGTTGTTTTACTATATAAACAGTAATTCATTGTCTGATCAAGTGTTCATAATGAATGGTGAATATAAACCAATAATTGGCCAGATTCATGTTGGCTGTTGAACAAAATACAAATGAATGAATGAATGAATGAATGAATGAATGAATGAATGAATGAATGAATGAATGAATGAATGAATGAATGAATGCATGCATGCACGCACGAACGAACGAACGAACGAACGTACGAACGAATGAATGAATGAATTGTATTCTCAGAAAATATACATACTAATAGAGAAGATAAATACAACATATACACAAATTATAAAGTACAAAATATATTTCCCAATCAGGAGGAGAGACTTTCATCACTGTAATTACTTTGATAAATTAATACAAATGTTGTAATACATCAATGTTATGAGGTAAAGACAATTGATGAAACTTATGTATATATGTGTTGAGAGGACATAATGTAGAAAATGCATAATATGAAGCACGCTGTGATGAACCACCAATAAACGTTGAGTACAAGTTGTTTCCTGCTGTGGTAGGTTTTAGTCAAGCATAATATTGTTCAACTATTATTTAATATAATTTGTTTAGACCTTTTGTCGTTTCTTGTCTTTTTGTGGATGGGTAAGCTTTATGAAAAAATCATTCATTGACTGTCAATCAAATTATATTTTCTGCGGCCATTTACTGTTGGAATGCAACTGTTGGACAATCAACATTTTCCTGTCCACGGGATGAAATGGATCAAATTCCATATTTTGATAGAATACATGCTTAATGTTAGATACTAAGTAGGTAGCTAATACTTACACTGAACAACAACATTTACTACAACAGATGTCTTACTACTGATGTCATTACTAGCTGTACACTGATAGTTCCCTGCCTGATTCCTGTTTATATTCTGTAGGTTAAGTACAGATGTGGTACCAGCAGGAAGATTAGGTCCACTCCATGTCATTGTACAATTACTGTTACAGTCAGCAGTACACTGGATTTTATTCAGATTTTCTGTCTCCTTTAATGTGTAAGACTGGGTTGGTGGTGTGATGATGACCATATTCGGACCGTCTGAAAAATATGTGGGACTTGAATGGAAAAAACAAAATACAGAGGCTATGCCAGAGAATTATATTGCCGAAAAATCCATTGATGAGTAGATTTTTGTCAAATGACGTCTGGGGTTTACCAAAGGCGTTCATTATAATTCAGTTGTTAATAGATTACTCGTTTGGTGATTGATGTATTGCCATATATGCTTTATTGTTATAAGGTTATCATGGAACGGAAAATATATATACACTATATCTTTTTGGTAAATGTCATGTGGCTGCAGTTGAAATTTGAGCTCATTTGACTTCAAATAAAGAAATAAAAGCAATTATAAAAATGTTATTTTTAGTAACAGTCGTATTGAAAGATTGTCTTTGGCGTAATACTACATAGTCTGTAGGTATTTAAATAGAACTAAAGAAATGATTACTAAATAATAATTTTTTTTGATTAGAATAACGAAAAATCCAAATATCTTTTAAACTATATATTTTTGAACAGCAAAATAAACGAGAGATTTATTTAGAATTAGGAGTGTTAACTAAAAATGTCATTGTAATGCTTCGTATTGGTTTGGTTGAGGCTGCACTCCGATGAAATTTTGCATTTTGGTCCTATTTTGTTGTCATTTTTCGAGTGGAGGTAGATGTACTTTATAGAAGAGCTATCTGTACGTCAGGTATCTTACCTGTAAAATCTTTTTCTAAGCCACGTGTACTTTAGTCAAAGCTGAGAAGCATTTCTCTCATAAATTATTGTTATATTTTGTATTTTTTGTAAAATGGGTAAAAAGTCTGACTTATCTCCGGAATGCCAAAAGTTTGTGAAAAGTTGTTTGCCTTTCTAGTAAGGAAAAGGCAACGAAGAAGCCAATTGTCTCACTTGATAGGGTATATCAAAGGACATCTAAAGCTTTGGGTGTGTCTTACACTTCAGTGCACCGTATTATGAATGATAAGAGGCCTTGTAAGTCAAATAGACCCAAAGAAAGAGCTAAAATTGTGGACGACTTTGATCATTGTGTTATTAGAAGAACAATCCACGGTTTATATTCCCCGAAAATTGCTCCGACCGTCTCAATAATACATAAGGAAATACAAGATTCCATTAAAATATCAAAGTCTAAACTTACTCTAACTCTCATTGATCTTGGATATACTTATAAAAAATAGGTGATAATCGACGAGTTCTGTACGACCAAATGTCTATTATCAAATATACGTGTAATTATCTGAGAAAGATCAAATATTTTAGGGAAGCAGGGTACCTGGATGAAACATGGGTCAATCAAAATCACTGCACAGATTATATGTGACTTCCGCATGATGGGTCTGATATCCCAAAAATACCTTCGGGCAAAGTCAAACGCTTGATTGTTTTGTATGCAGGTACGCGAAGTGAGGGTTTGATTGACAGCTGCGATTTAGTGTTTCTGACCAAATAAAAGGATGGTGACTATCACCAGGAGATGAATAGTTTTGTCTTTCTAGAGTGGTTTGAATATCAATTGATGCCTGCTCTGAAAATTCCTAGCTTGGTTGTGTTAGATAATGCAAGTTATCACAATGTTAAAACAGAAGATACGGTGTGCCCACATTTTAGTCAGAAAAAGCTGTTCTCTAAAACTATTTTACGCAGCACAACATTCCCTTTTCTGCTACTGATACCAAACAAGTATTATATGAAAAAATAAAACAAAAAAAGTCCCCAGTAGTTTATAAAACAGATAACATTGCTAATTTACACGGATATAGAGTAATAAGAACACCCGTTCGACACTGTGAACTTAACTCGATAGAATTAATATGGACGCAATTCAAAGGTTTCGTGGCTAAAAACAATACCACCTTCCGAATAAAAGATGCTGCTTTCGAAAAAATTACAAAAGATATGTGGACAAATCCAGAAGAACATGTGGTCAAAATTGAAAAAGAATACTGCAAAGAAAACTGTATAGATAGAAGTGTCATATAACCTATTATCATTGATTTGTGTGATGATGACTCGGATGACGACCCGGGTTAACGTATAATCATATTAAGTATATATTAAGTATAATAGACAGAGAAAAAATGTAAAAATTGAATAAATGTCACGTTTAAGTCAATGCCGAAAATATTTGGAACATGTATTTGCCAATTCATTAATGTTTAAGAACAGTTGTAACTGTTGAAACTATCTGGGGTCAGATGAATGTATTAACTTATATATTGATTATAACACATAAATAATACACAAAACAACTTGACCCAAAGCAAACAAAAAGATAAACAGGGACAGTTTATAATCCAACAGAAAACCAAACACAAAACGGGCCATATATTCATGAAAAAGTCAAAACAAACAAAGACAAAGATCGAAACTTCGGATTCCTGTTTTGGATAAGCACTTCGATATGGAATAGGTTGAATATATATTTCCAAACTTCTAGCTCACGTTTGAGTTGAAAGATATAACTTGGCTTAGTAGAATAGTTACGTGAAACAATTGCATGTATCAATGATTCATCAATAATCATTGCAGTTTTTAGGTATTTTTTACCAATGTTAAGTTGCAAGTTTTGTAAAAAAAAAAATAAATAGCTCACAAAATGACAGTGATCAATGTCATGTTCTACCCCCCCACCCCCCCCCCCCCCCAAATCAACCCTCCAATTGGTCTCTGAGGTACTATAATATACAAATGTAATAGTTTTACGAGCATTTATTTTAATTAGGAAGTTGAACAATCTCAAAATTCATTTTTCGTTCCGTTTTCTTACATGTGTATAAATTCAAAATGTCAGATTCAGAATTCAGAATCGGAAAAAATGACAATGATGTATTCTTCATATAATATATGAAGACATCATTTTTGTTCACTATTAAAAACAGAAGTGCTATATATTTAGTGATAAAATCAAAATAACGAAAAATGTCCCAGTCCAAGTAATTTTTACTGATATAATATTGTACAGGTAAAAATCAATGAACTCAATAGTGCGTGTAGGAGATGGCGACGGGGTCTACGGACAACAATGGAATCTTTCAGGTGACCGTCGAGTGTCTATTGTCCTCATGGATTAAAACCCACAGCAGCAGGCTGTTATCTTTTTTAGACTTATTCCTTCGTATTTCATCAAACTTTGTCTAAATATACACCCAAAAATTCCTTTAAAATGCGATTTTTCTATATGAGCAGGGCCAAATTCGTTCACTCTCTGGTCTGCAAACTTCCAAATTAAATTAGCACCATTGATTCTCTACACAACTCTCGTTTCCACTTTTACTTTAAAATTTACAGTTTAAAAGATATATCAAATTTTCGTTATTCTAATCAAAAAAATATTACTTTAGTTCAAAAACAATCCTATTAGTGGAAATTGAACAGTCTGACCCATATTTGTGTGAAATTGTTTTCAATAAATTTTGAAACAGCATATAGTAAAATTAGAACGCTCTTTAATATTTTCTTGGGGATAAAATCTATGTACTGTGTATACTTTCTCATTTATAATAATATTGCATATTTGATTTAATCTTGTTAAATTTTCTACAATTCGATATGTAAAATATCCAACCAGAACTATCTTACCACAATCGTTACATGTATTCCGTAGTAGATTGACTATAGAAATAGTAAATTAAGAAAGAGAGGAATCGGTAAATAATGTTGCTCTGCCATTTGCACGCCTTTATTTCCTAAATAGAACACATATCCACGTTTCAAAGCTTACATTCATAAAAGAGCACTGTATGTCCATCTTCTAAAGCTTTGCATGAGTCCTGTAATATTTTTTACATGATAATATATTCATAAGTTTTATGAAACATGTCACAATAAAATACACAATATATATTGTTTTAGAATGACAATGACAAAGTCATAGTGTGTAGTGTATTATTATACTGAAGTACTCAAAGGTAAACTTAACCTTGAAGATATGTCTATCAACAATATAGAAATAAACTCCAATCTTTGCAGATTGTTTTCTTATATATTTTACTATTTATCTAATCTCTTTGAAAGATAGGGGCAGTACACAATGTATTGTGGGAGTGGAGCAGTACAAACCAATAAACTGTTAAGCAAAATTATTCTCTCAACTCAATAAATAAAAAAAAAAAAGTATCCCTTCCCTGGTAAGTATGGAAAAAGAGAACTAATTGTAAGTACACATATTGATGGAAAAAATCATATTTCCATCTACATCAATTTCGTCAATGTTTTTAATAATACTTACACCATATGACTATCGTCTTGTCAGAAGATCTAACCACACCCAGCCCCTCCATGTTAATAACTGTACAGTACAATATCTTGCCGTCATCATTTATATTCCCTGTATACGTCAGTACACTAGATGATATAACTTTGTCATCACTACAGTCCGTGTTACAAACATCAGATTGTGGCGAAGCTGAAGTAGTAATATTTGTGGTAGATAAATACCACTGTATTCTACTTGATGGACGTGCAGCATTCGTTGTACAGGAAAATGTCTGTTCTATATTTGAAACAACTTCTACTGGATTTTTATCTGTTGGCCTTGATAAAAGTGTAGCTGCTGATACAGGAACTGAAACGAAATGATAACATTTCAATATTGTCTGCTGTGGTTGGTATTTGTATTAAGTATTTGATTAGTTATGATGCTACATAGAAGTCAGATTTATTTATGGGGTATCTGGAGTACCCCATGAAAACTAATCAACACATCAATCAAACCATATGAATACCATCTCTGAACTGCCAGAAGAAAAAGCAGGGTAACAATAAATGTTGCGTATGGTAAATAGTTTCAGCCACTGGTGTGAGTGTTTCCGTCGCGTTCCCAATGCTCTGGTATTGTAACAAAAGTTCTGTATAACAAGATTTGGTCAAAAGGAGCACAAGTCCATGTAAAACCTTTACGACTAAAACATGGCCAAGAGACGAGTTGGACGACCACCACCTAATGATAATAGGAATTAACCATTGATTCAAAATAATACGCCACAACTCGCCAACCACCTGGACCTGACAGACAATCAATTTAAATCTACAGATCTTAGGTCGAACAAGACAAACTAGACTCTGATACCGAGAAGATACAAAACGATTCAAATACATGGATTCCTGTCGAGAAATTCCCCAGAACTAAATGGAACTTCGGGGGACTGTTATCTTCATTCAATGAGAAACAGATACTAATTTATCTTATAGCTTAAAATAACCTGTTCATGCGAATCCTGTCAAATAACCTCATCTATTTAACAATTAGATAATCGTGTAGAGAAAATAACAGGAATAAATATAATAATTATATGCTAACTAAAATACTCAGTGCAAATTTGGATAGTTTTAGACAATGTTATCTTTATATACAAAGCAGTGCGGTCGTCATTTAGCTACAATTTAACCTGTAATTGACGATTTGGTCACAGGTAGATTATCTCCTCTGATAATCACACCCGGTGAAATCATAAAAAATATTGATTGTGTGTAAAACATCTCAGATTTGCAGATGGTATTATAAATATGGGAGCCTTATTGTAACTAAGATAAATCATCCAAATTCCTACAAAGAAACTATTAAAGAAACTATTAATGGAATGAAATAGAGAATTTCAAATAACAGCCAATGTAATTTATGTGGTCAACATTACTTTATTTCTTTTTTCCTATTTAAAAGAATTTTGGGTGAAATACAACAAATATTGAAAAAATCTAATAGAAAAGTTTGTCACATTTTGGGTATAAGATATTTGATAAAGATTATTTTTTTACAATTTTAGGATTTTCTATATAAAAAGCATATTATGTATCTGAACAAAAGACTAAAAAAGTAAGCATATATTCTTTATTTGTGAAAGAATATATTACGAGAATAAGCCAGGTGGGAAAGCTTCCTTCATTGTAGTAAACTGTTAGCAAAAATAAGGAAACACATTGAAATGTAAATATGTATTGTACATATATGTATTACTCTTCATGTAAGAAACTTTCATTATAATTGATATTATCGAAACATAATTTTACAAGGAATAAATAGCGTCGTTGTACTATGCACTCGTATAGTACTATTGTTGGAGTCATTACTATGCTGATTGACGGAGCTGAGAACAATGTTACGTCATTTAAATAGGCGGGGTCTAAACGGGATCACCTGAGCGCTTTTAACAGTGTACACTTTACAATGTATTGTACGTTTTTCTTTAACGTTGATGCTGTTGTCTGTCAAAACAATGGCCAGTTCCAGGTTTGGGAATTAATCATTTGACAGTTCATTGTTATTGTTGAAATTAAATATTTCTTGAATTCAAATGAATATTATTTGCCAATCTTTATACTATCAATATATTTTAGACAAACTTCATTTTTTAAATCACCAAAGACATTCAGAGTAATAATAACAATAATATCGTGTTGTTCATGTTATATGCCGAAATATGTCCCAAGGTTAGAAGGCATAATGCCTTCTAACCTTGGGACATATAAGAATAGATGTATGTGTGGATGTAAGCACATATTTATAGGTATACTCAATCAAAGTCTGATTCTAATCAGCTATATTATAGTATTTGAAATTATTTTATATAAGAACATATTAATATGAAATACTTCATAAGTAGCTTGGGCTTTTGAGGTTAGAATGTAAAAAGCATTTTTAATAAAAATATCAAATTGTTGTTAAGAGAAAAAAGGATAAATCATCCAGCATTTATATCATTACAATTGTCAATTATTTCTCATGACGAAATGGGGCTTATGGTAGATGGATTTACAACTACCTTTGCAAGCAGTTCCTATGACTAATTTTGAGTGTGAATCTCGAAGCAACATTGTGCGATAACGTTTGACAGTGACTTGAGGCAGATCGGTGGTTTTCTCCGGGTTCTCCGGTTTCCTCCACCAATAAAAATGAGCACCACAATATAACTCAAATAGAGTTGGAAGTAGCGTTAAACACCATAACCCTAACCCTCTCATACAGAATCATTTAAATTACATGATATTTAGTCTTTGCCGTACCGATTAGCAATGCTTCCGGAGATGATACACACATCTGAGAAATAAAAGATTATTTTATTATCTCAGCAGATACACTTTTCCATGTCACAATGAGGAGGTCAACCATAAATCAATGTGTAGTTATAGTTATATTATTAATGACATGTTCTATTAATCCTTTCATAAAATAATGGACGAACCGAAGCGATTATTTTTCAAAATGAAATTGTGTAACTAACTAAAATTTGTTTTTTTAGAAACATTGTCAAGCCTCATGTTTTATATCTGACGCAGCATGATTATTGGAATATCAACAAAAAATTAACTTTAAAAGGCAGAGACGGTAATAAACTATTCCAAAGCTGTGAATTTCGCATTATAATTATCGCATGCCAATGTTCAGTTGTCAGCAGAAATATGAGATTTGACCAAAATGTATGCCAGTAAAATACGTTTCAATTTTGGCAAACACTTCTTTTAATAAGCCAGCACAGGTGAAAATTTAATCATTTCATATATGAACTCAAAATGTTAAAATTGGTTGCTAAAGTTTAAAATAAAATACAGAAGGAACTGAAAAGAGCCAGTTTCATTTTCACCTTTGACCTTTGACAGAATCATTTGTTGACGCTGAATTCGCTATTGATGGAGAAGGATAGTCACAAAATTAGGGAGTCATAGCACTACACATACTGTAGGGAGAATAAATATTGTTGCAATCGTATGTCTCATTTACAAGGTTTAGGAATATAACTGCAGCAATATCAATTCGTCTTCCACACGTTAAAACGACATAGATATTTCGGTTTTTTTTCAACTGCACCAAACGGCAGGGCATAAATGAATCAGATCTTTCCGTATAAGGTGACTTGACCACTACGTGCTGCACACATACCGTTATATTACCCGCCGTAGCATACCATTAATGACTATGTAACTATCCCAGAATTGAGTCATACGTTTCAATACAACCTCACAAGGTCACTCATGTATCATCTTATCCATATATGGTCATAGCATTTTGTGCGTGTGTGTGAATCATCCTGGAGGACGACTGATAGTAAATGGACACTATGTTGGTGGTTCAATGAAAATGACAGACGATGCATAAAAAATAAGGTCTATTAGTGTCGTTTCATTTACAAGTTGTAATGACGTCTCAAATTTAAACAATTAAAATAAAAAAAATGAGGAGGGAGTTGAAGGTGGTATGTCGCGAAGACTTGATAGCTTTGGAAGGATGCGAGGTGGTCTTTGCTCTCAGATGGGATCTCGAAAATGATTTGCTAAATTATTTTTTGGGAATGCATTTGATGTTTTGTGTTGGTTATATCCATCATGTTTAAGTGTTGATATATATAAATGCTGGTAATGAGTAATGCTCGGCATTTTCATTAAAGAAATAAACTACAAACATGTAAAATATATTTACACGCATGGTTGTTTTACCAAGCAAAGTATTTCATTGATGGGGTTAAACTCATGGATAAAGCTATCCTTGATCTATACTCCCAAATAGCATATATAACTTGTAGTTTTGATTGGGACATCATTAGTGGGTGCTTCTACGAACACAGCGATGAAATATTTTTCTTGATAAACATTATAGATAGCCCAAGTTCCACATGTGGCGCGATAGAGTCAACTACTCATTTTTATTTCATTGTGATCAAAATAGTGCGATTAGACAACAATTTATATTTTTCATTACAGTTTATTATCCCTGACATGCAATATACTACTTTTTAGTTCTAATATTTTTCTAAGTGACGAAAACATGATATTATTGACTAATTTCCAATCATTTTTGCTTCAAAGCAGGTGATTTGAACGATGCTTCAAAGCAGGTGATTTGAACGATTGGTTTTATGCAGATATGTATAAAACATATTAAGAATTTCTTTTGCATACATCTTTACGTTTCTGTTAAAGCTTGTTTTGTGATATATCTGCTCTAACTTTCTACAAATGAATTTTCTGCTGGTATAAAAGTAGTTTTATTAATACATTTTGTTAATCTGAATTCTTGTATGTGTTCTTTTAAAGCTGACGAATTCACAATTGTGTGATAGCTGTAATAAGTAACGTGCTGTTGATTGGGGTAATGTTGAGTACGGCGGTGCCGCTGGAGTTTTATAAACACCCTCATTTAAATATTCCATCGGCATGAACATCATACCCATTCGAAGTACGAAAATACCCATCCATATAGGGGTCGTCGAGTGGTTGTGATCGTGTGGTGGTTGGATTTACAACAACCTATGCAATCGGTGCCTATCACCACTGATGTTGCGCTCAGTGCGAGATGTACAATATTATGTCAGAAAGCTTGTATATTACTTCCGGTGAGCCGGTGGTTTTCTCCGGATACATCGGTTTATTCCACCAATACAACTGACTGCCACGATATAACTGAAATATTGTTGAAAGTGGCGTTAAAACACCAAGCAAAACCTAAAACCATACACATTCATATATTATTTCTATTTTGGTGATCCATTCATATTGTGGACTAATATCCAAAATAAACGCATAGATCAGTGTTGAACCTTATCGCGTTGAATACTAACATTATTATAGAAGTATGGTTCTTGTCAATAAAATAGCTACAGCGGCTTGTAGAAATCACAGGCGCCCGTTGCATGGAATTACCCCTCTTTTAAACTTTCTGTTTACATATTATTTCATTTTGTTCCCTTTATTTATCGTGTTCGTGGCCATATATCCACACAATCTTATGTTAACAACAACGTTCATATGTTCACCCGATATACTCTTATTATCGTTTAATAGAAATATGAGATATTGATATACATGTATTATAGTTTTAAAATCCCCACCCATTAATGTTGAAGTGGAACATTTACGCCAGAATCATATACATATTTGAAAAATGATTAGGTCGAACCATCCCAGTGGTAGACAGTATATCTAATGTATATGTAGGTACACTGTTTGTACAGTGCCGGATTAAGGAGAAATGAGGCCCAGTTCTAGGTAAGTCATGGGCCCTGAAGGGGGTAGACCCAGTATGCCTACAGAGGCAGAAAGGCATGCATGCTCAGTAAATTTAGGAAAAGTTACAATATTACTTTATATTAGGTCAGACATCTCCACTGCGTCTGCAACAAACTCGAAGCTATTATATATAAGCCCCAACCCGCCCAAAACTGCCTTACACAGATAAGATCACATGATAAAATAATCAAACTTGATAAAAAGAGAACATACAGGGCAGTCACTACAGTCAACATCATGTAATGAAATCTAAACATCATTTAATGCAGTGGTTCTTAAACTTTTTTCCTCATGGACCACTTTTACTTTTAATTTTTTTTTTGGTGGACCCCCATAACCATTTGATGAAAAAACTTATTTTGATTTTACTAATAAATAAGCTTAGGAATTGTATTATAGAAATAGTAAATGTATATGCTTTATTTGAAGTAAAACTAATTTAATGAAAAGGACTTAAAGAATAAAGTTCTTAAGGTAAATTTCTATCAATAGCTATTTTAAGCAGCAGTGTTGTTTTTAACTGCTCCAGTATCTATGTTACTACATTATTCTATAAGTGTCCAAATTGAACGGATCTCCGTCAAATTTAATATTGCACCACGTAAGCATGTTAAGCATGTTTTTGCCAATAACCAGAGGCCCCCTAATAATTTGGTCTCTATGCCACTGAGCCAATGTCATGACTGCCTGCTTTGTGGCACACTCCTATAGACTATCAACTCTATCATTATTTCTGGAATCGCTCCGAAACAGAACGCCTTCAAATTTAAAATTGCCCCACATGAGCAAAAACCCATCGTAAAAAGGCACAATGGTAAACCCGGCACTGTGTGTGCATGACTCCGAGCACGGGATGGATATTTGTATAAAACAGCTTATGAAATTCAAAATGAAACAAGCACGACATAATAACTTATTTCTTCAATGCTACAACACAGCTTGTTCTCGACATCAATCTGATAGTATTTTAAGATAAAGATTTTCTTTGGCTTTCGGTTTTCTTGCGGAGTTTTATTTCATTGTCCTGTGGACATTGTAGCAAGTTGCCAATTGCTGATTAGACACTCGTACCCCCAGAGAACTATAAAAGCAACATAATAATAATAATAATTTACTGTACTGCACGTGTTTTAAAGAAAGCATTTTTTCACGAAATAACACATTTTCGGAAAGAATAATTGCACATCAGCGACAAATACCAAATATACTTTAGAATTTCGGTTCCCTCTAAATATTTTATGGTGTGGTTAGTTGCACTAATTGTGTGGGTAGTGTAGTTCTGTGGTATATATCCTTCGTTTTGCAAATCATATTTTGATGGATATTTGTTAAACGAAACTAGCATGTATCAGGAAATACTATTCAATTATAGTTTGCGAAATATATCAATATATAAAGAGGAATCTCATCCGATATTCTGATGCATCCCTTGAACATTTGCTTCAACTATCGCAATTTATGGTACGCCGACATCAAATTGCGATACACCACCATCAACTTCCGGTGTACGAGGATACACGGTGATCGATGTCCATTTTGTAATAAACAATTCATAAATATCATTTTCAGTGGGTGCTTTGAGAACAAAAAACTGTTGATCTGTTATATCTACAACAGCACTTGTAGATACAGAGCTTGGTTCGGGAGAAGATATTCATGGATAAGTATGCAGTAGCCCTGCATTTTCAGACTCAGTTGTCGCTGATCCAATATGTAACGCTTAAGCCCTGAAGTTTCATATTTTTATGTTCACGGTTGAAAAACTTTTCAAGCTTGATTGGAACCCATGACAAGACAATATAAGCACATCATGTGGTAAATTTTATGAAGGACTTACGGCAGGTCGGTGTGTTTCTCTTGGGACTCAATTGTCTTCCACCAATAAAACTGACTGCCGTGATATGACTGAAATAATGTAGAAAGTGGCGTTAAACACTATAAACTTATCAATGTTCAAATTATTTATCAATTATAAAAGTCTACAGCAACAATTTAATGCAAAGTGAAATCCAAAGGTGAATGTTGTTCCGTTCAGGTAAACTAAGGTTTTGTTCCTCGCTTTGAATATATCAGTAAACGCTAGGGAATGAATGTCAATTTCTACCTACTCTCTTTCGGGGTCAATTTCTTATCTTACCTTTTATGTACTTGCATAATAAATAATTACAATTTTGCATAGATTTTTTTATAAAGGTAAAACATCACTAAAACAAGTATGTCAGTGCCTTTCAATATAACAGTGCATGGCAAATTATGGAAGATCCCCAAAGATGTGTATTCAACAGTCTATAGAAAATTTTAAACTCAATAGTACTTCAACCTAATAATCTTAGAGAAAATCATAATCTTCCATAATCTTTTTTGCTTCAATGGGTAGGGCATTTGACTGGAAAAGACTTTCCTTTATATTATGGGAAATGTCTGCAAATTAATTGAGCCATCCACCATCTACTCTCAGAAAGATCTTGTTTTATCAAGAAAAGGAACAATAAGTTTAACACAAACACTATAAAATTAGTATTTATTGTTTTTCCCCGCTAATCACACTACATTAAGGAGTAAGAGCAAAGACAGACTGGCTCAGAATATAGGTAATGTGTCCAAGTGGAGCAACATTAAACAGTGTACCTGCGGACAGTTGTTTATGTCAGTAAGGTTAACACTATAAACATCCATCTAAGCGTGTTGGCTTAGTACAAAGCGGACATCACCATCACCATCATCTCATCAAATACAACTTATTCTCACCATGATATAGCTAGCAAAATGGTTGTTTGATGTTAAAGAACAACAATTCACTCATCTATTACTTTAAAGAATACACCGTTCTTAAATATGCATGTATATATACAGGGTGAACAACGTACGCCATACATCCGGGTATTTTTTTTTATCGAAAACTTTATAATGCCGGAAATTTGTCCACATTCTGACAAGGTAATACTCATGTTTATACTATTTTAGCAACGGACCTGTATGATAAAAGCCAGACCAATGTACCGTACGAACTTGTATGGTAGTATGTACATCGATAATATTCAAAAAGCTGTCGTCATTTGTCTAATCATTTCGACAACATATCCTTTTGATGCTGTATGGTCTGGCTTTTATCATACAGGTTCGTTGTTAAAATAGTATAGAAATGAGTCTTACCTTGACAGATGGTTGATAAATGTCCGCCATTATAAAGTTTTCGTTAAAAAAAATACCCGGATGTATGAAGTACATTATCCACCCTGATATAGCCTGCATGATGCTTAAAAGACACTCTATTTTAAATATGGTCACTGAAATGGTTTCTTCAACAGAAAACAAAATTGAAGTATAAATTATAACAACAGTATATCGAATTTTTAGGTATGGTTAATAATTGACAAACAATGTCCAATTCTCAAAATTTGAGACTTTTAAGCACAAATTTTATTTTCTTTAAAAAAAATCACAGTCTTCGTGTTTGAACTTACCAAAAATAAAACGCTGTTTACCATTCCCGGAAATTAATTTATAAATCTGAATTAATAGTAATTTTGCAAATTTTGGAACAAACAATGTCTAATTCTCAATATTTGTTATTTTGAACATCAAAGCATTTTTGTTTTCTAAAAACAACAAGTCCTATGTCCTTACTATTTGAATAGTATAGTGTGTATTAATACAGTTAAGATGTGATCGTCTTGGTACATATAGTAATATGTGTTGGTTACCAGTGATGTTAGTGTGAGCATTGCGAAGTCGCGTATATCAATGTGACATGTGTTGTATTATTTATTAATATATAAAACAGGGACAGACTATAAGTACTTTTGTTTATTTTGCTTCATAGTGCTTTATTACATAAGCTCAATGCCCAACACCATATAAGTGGTCACAGTAACTTAGGCACGTGCCGGGGAATTATAATATTTACAAGAGTTGTAATTACAAATAAAGAAAAAAAAGAAAAAATAACTCACCATTAACATTCAGTATTTTAGTACTTGATCGTCCTCCTCCGAATGGATTCTCACATCTCCATATTGTTCCATGTAAACTTTCTGTTAGATAAGATCCTGGTATAGCTAAGGTGTAGGTGTTAGTTGTAGTGTTACATGTGTATGTATAATCTGTTATGTAACTTCCGTCCAATGCACATGTACCATCTGTATTACTATCAGTAATGAAACATACAGTAGTACCATCTCTGCTGAATAACACATAAGTCTCTGTAGTAACACATGTGAAGGTAAAATCTAGTCCAACAGTAGCATTATCTGATGACGTTGTCAATGTATAACCTGAAACTAATAGACACTTATCAATAAGAATATATATGTTTGAATTTATATAGGTAATGAATAATGATTTATACAGAGTTAATATATTAATCAAATCCATCTTGTCACTGTAGGGCTGATTTTGAAAACTTAAACAATTACTTTTGCGAATGTTCTCACTATTTAAATATAAGAACTACATTGTTCAATAATCTTATTTAGTTACCTACTGACTGTAAAGTAGATTCCAGACTCTTAACATGTGTCAATGATAAATTAATGTATGACCAAAATGTTAACATTTTTAACTATGTTTTTGAATCTATAAGAAAGTGTAACATATTCCTACATGTATAATTGCATCCAACAAAAAAAACACACACATCATGTAAATCCTTTCAAATTTCTTTCCTTTGTCTATATTTTTTAGGTATGTTTTTGTTAATTTAGATTCGTCACTGTTGATATAAACATTTATATAATACATGCCTGTCTAAATTATTATATGTTATGATTTCTATGGAGGAGACTTCATAAGTTATATTAACTTGTGTTTAATCCATTTTGTTCTGTATTTGGTATATCAAATATGCTTTGACTCATTTGTATAGGTAACCCATTGTCAGGTAATTAAATCATATGCTTAAATGATAAAAATTCCACAATGTGTTATCGTTATGACGACTGGAGATACAATTTACCCAAAGAAAGAAAATTAACAATATGACATAATGCTTTGGAGAAGTTTTATTGATGTACACCTTAATATAAAAGCATCACATGGTAGTATTCATTAAACAACATCTGTAAATGTGTTTAATGAAACTGCCTATTTAATCAATATGTATTGCGACTTGTACGATTGAAGTAGACGACCACAGACGGAATTTTGTTATCTTGGGGATGAACTTTACCTACATAAGCTTGTATACGCTAGACAAAGCATTTCTTAATAGTAACGTAGGCTTCATGTTTGACCAATACTTACAAAACAAACCATCATTCTTGCTTTTAAAGTATTATCAAGAGGGAGCGGGGTCCTGTCGCAGGTCAGTTTCTTAAAGAAATTGAAATGTCTTATTCAATTTATTTACTTAAGATTAATTGGAAAGTACATGATTTATAAATCATGTCTTATGTGGATGTGTGTATTTCAGTAATAAGCCGAGATGTTCCTTTATTATTGATGTGGTTGTTTGATTCCTTATTCATGTTTCTTCGGCTTGGGCGATTTACTTTTTCATGGACTGGGTGAATCGTTCTACAATGGCCTCTACCTATAAGTAAAACAATTAAATTACACTCTTAATTCTGGATTGAGAAAATAAACCCAGCATCAATATTTCCAGATATAACTTAATTACTTATGTTATGAAATGATCGGCTAACTGTATAGTGCTTACTTATAAATTTAATTATGTCACTATAAAAAGACATGATGGGTATAAGAAAAGTTTGAAGATACCAAAGGGGTAATCCGAAGCCGTAAATCGAAGGAAAGGCAATGCAATGGTCAAAACGAAAAAACCTCACCACACATGTAAATAATGATTGAGCAACTAGAATCCTACACAAACAAGCAAAAATAAAAGCAAAATAAAACCATAACAAAACAAAACAACAACAAAAAACAGATGGTCAAGCAGGTTTTCTCCAATTGTTGCTCCTTTCGAGTTACTGAAACGACACTTTCATCATCCAACAGCGGTGTACGTACATGCATAGGCACTATAGAAACATGGTACAAATCAAATAAAAGTATAATATAATGATCTAATACCCAAAATGCATACCTGTACAATATGATATTGTCAGAAGAAATACTGAGATATCCAGCAGCATATTATTGTCCTTCTCCGTTATTACATACCGGTACACTATGATATTGTCAGAAGAAACACTAATATATCCAGCAGCATATTATTGTCCTCCATTTATACATACCTGTACAATATGATATTGTCAGAAGAAACACTAAGATATCCAGCATCATATTATTTTCCTTCTCCATTAATGCATACCTCTACAATATTATATTGTCAGATATTCTGTCTCTGCAGAAACGATTATAAGCGTTGCATTTTCATATAGTGAAAATGTATAATGATAAAGAAGTCAAGAAAAATGTCAAAAATATATTTTTTTATCAATGTGTGACGTAAAAATATTTTTTTTGACATTTACGTCACCGAATATGGTACTGCTTTGACAACTATTTTACCTATTTTGTTCCTGTATTTAAATACTGTTATAGTGACAGCCGGAAACTTTGAGCCGTAATGAGAGCGGGGGGTTTGGCGCTTTAAAATCTGATTCAACCGACCATTTCTTTAGAAATGCCTGTGCCAAGTCAGGGTCATTACGGTTTTCACAGTTTTCCGGTTGTTGACTGGTTTGGTCTGTTTATATAATTATGAGTTTTGACTTTCCATTTGTAAGATTGTCCGGAGTTCGGTAATTTTGTTATTACCCTTATTTATCCAGCAGCATGTTATTTTCCTCCATTTATACATACCTGTACAATATGATATTGTCAGAAGAAACACTAAGATATCCAGCATCATATTGTTTTCCTTCTCCATTAATATATACAGGTTACGATTAAATAGTCATTACTTCCTGATTACTACATACGTATATCTTTATTTTTAGACTAATATACAGGTAGGTATATATATTCAGAACCTAATATAATACAGGGCACTTCCTTCTCATACACAGGTAAACTGTATTTCGTAAAGTGAAAGGTAGAGAGTGTTATATGCATGGTAGCAATTTCACGCAAAGTAAGCTAGATGCAGAGGTATGTAGATATCTGCTGGTATCTCATTTTCTAACAATAATTTGGGTTTTAATGATACTGATACTCAGTATTTATATCTTATTTAAGAAAGCTATGCATTTTTCCATTTAATATTAAACGAAATTATTAAAATCCAAATTGTCATTTGTCCACATGTTATCGAATAACGTAAACTTTGTAGCGATCATTTATTCTGCAGGGTAGCGATTTTTGTAGTACAAATTGACAAGACATAATTCAGTTTTGTAATAAAATAAGCTTATCAATTGCACCAAGATTAATTTAATTAATGTTGTATCCTCGCTCTACTGAGAGTATGGCTGATAATGCCCGTTCGTTCGTCCTTCCGTTCGCAATATCTGCAATTTGTATCTTTTTCTTAAACAAACTCACGGATTTCAGAACGTTTTATGTCTCAGGTGTGCAGTGTAGCACTATGTGTGCATTTATTTTTTCTGTATGAACTGTCTGTATGGTGACGGTTTAATTTACATGCAAACAATGGGATCCATATGCATTCTATAGAGTTTTACAAACCTGCAATTAACAACTCATTTGTAAGTGGTTTTTGAAGTAAACTTTGTCATAATAGATGTTTATTGTGAGTCGAATAGGACATAGGAAGGTCCAGCAGCATAACGCACCCTGTATTTCACAATTTCAACTCCATCATGTCCATGAATCCTACTTGATATCGACTACAGGTGTTTTTTTCAAGAAGATGTTTTTGGCCGGATAGATTTTGTATTTAAAAAGGGAAATGTAAAGTAAAACCTATTAATCGGTATTTTCTCTAAAGATCTGAAGAGAGACGTTTATGTTGGAGAAAATAGAAGTACATGTATCGTCAAAACACATTAAGCTTAGAGTAGAATCCTGTAAATCCCTTCTGTCTCATTTGAATTCTATCAAATGTATTTTATTTTCATTGTGTTTAGGGTGGTATCCTGCAAATATATGCCTCCTTTGAAATTACGGAATGGATTTCTGTCAGATTTATATCATGTTCGCTGTGTTCAGTAGAGATGTACAGTCTGTGTTGGTTTTCTGTATACCACTGTCTAGAGATATTGTCTCTGACACATTTGTCGTCACCTGTCCTTTCATGTACACCTTATTTATATATTTTGATTCTAAAAAGGAGTTATTGAAGACTCGGTCTTTAGTAAATGTGTCAGCGTGCACTGTAGCAATTGACCCATATGAGAGAATATTGTGTTAATCAAGATAGTCAGTGGAGATACAAATTGGAGAACAATCAGGCTGTGTTTGCAGATACATTGTATATGTCAATGAAATACAGCGATTGTTGCTGAATTCTGTATTTTAAATTAGTGGATTGAAATGTAACACCGCATATCATTTAAATATTCAAATAGAAATTTGTGCTCAGTCCACGCATGGAACCGTTACATCTATGTGGTATTTTTCTGCTTCTCATTTTTTTTTCAATATCCCCCCATTGATGCTAAGCCTGCTGAAGTTGATTTAAAAGAAGATTTTGAAGATACCAAAGGGGCAATCAGATTCCATATATCGAAGAAGAACAGACAGCACAATGACCAAATGAAAAAGTGCAAAAGGGCAAACAACGATCAACAAAACATACATATATAACTAAAGATCGAAATATAATTTAAATACGCACTTACGTGAATACATCGTTACAATAAAAATGTCATATTTTGACTAGAGTTAGTATTTGTATCATTATAGGAACTAAGCGTTGACAGTTGACTTGATGACTAGTGCAACATTATAAGTGAAAGAACTTATAATGTATTTGTGAAATATTCCATGGAACAGGAACTGTCTACACTTCCGGGGCATCTGAGTCTAGTCCGTTTTGGTGCGTTCATGTGGCACATTCGTTGGCTCTCTGCATTGTGTTTGATCAACAATTGTTTGTCTGTTTTAAGTTTTCTTTTGACCATAGTATTATTTAACGTTTAGTGATTAACGGTCTTTTCACGCCTTTTGTATCTTCAAACTTTTCAATGTGGTGTAAGGTCTACTAGATAAAGTACAATTAACTTTACTTTCTATCTACCATGTAATAATTTATATTGACGAAAGACAGTAATATCTTGATAAGAATACAAACTATGGTATACAAGAGACTGTGATATTCTCATAAATTCTCACAACTGTTTATGATTCGTCAAGCAATTACACGTTCATATTATTCACAGCTGTTGTCATTATTGAATCGGAGGATCTGGTACCTATTTCGGGCATATTGGAGTTTGTGATGTCTGAGAGTCCTCTTGCTTTTACTCTGTAGTTGTATTGTTCCGTTTTTTTTAATGTTATCGCCCATTTACTTGAAGGTTTATTATGATTTTGGCGATTGCAGCTTCTTCTTAATGTTCAACAGATACTCAAACCAAGTTCACGGTTACAAAATGCATAAATTATAAACATCCCAAGAATATTTTGATCCTCATTTCTGAACCGATTGGACATATGTTGCAAATTCATTTATTATTGTTATATTGCGTGGTATTTTGTAATTACGACTTAAATCGGGTAATATTAGATGTTTGAATGTGTAAACAAGATAGATGTTATTCTGCCATACCTGATCTAGCCCCTGGGTTTTATGGGAGTTCGTTTTGTATTGTTTTTTTTTTTGTTTTTTTTTTTTGCGTTGTTTATATTTTTGCTTTGTAGTGTTTTGAAGACTGCAAAAGTGTAACCAATATTATGTACACATTTGAAGATACTGTCATGCTCTTGGTCATGTAGTAATGCTTTTATGATATATTAGTTAACAGATGTAAACGACTGAACTACACAGGCCACTTATCATATGGTGAACAAATAATGCCTGAATCATACCCGGAATCCAGAATTAAGAATCCATTGTGGAAAAGGGTTAAGTGAACTCCAAATCAATGAACTATTATATCTGTTTTATTTTTCATTTAGCATAAATTATAAAAAATAGTACAAATAATACATTTCAATTAATATCTTATAGCAGTATTAGTAATACGTATTTTCCTATCTATTTAATTTATTTATTTTATTTTATTTTATTAATGCACACAAGTAACCCATTTGGGTTTTAGCATTACAATTTGCATTATATACATGTACAGACAAGACAAATAAAGCATGCATGACTACATACAAAAATACAATAACATGAACTGCAATTATGACTGTGATGAGTCTCCCTCTCTCAGTTCTAATGACTGTCTTATGAAAAACGTAACAGTTCCAATTTGCTCGGGTGTTGACGGGTTAAGTATTTTTGTTAGTTTCTCTTCGTGGTTTAATTCAAGAAAACTTGAATATATATTTTGAAAAGTATTGGCATAAAATGTTTCGATTATTGGTATTTCTCTTGCATTCAAAGAAAAAATGAAATTCATCTTCCAAGACATTGCAAATCGCACATAGTCTTTGGTCCTTTGGTATTTTGAGATTTCTGCCTATTTCTATTAAAAGTTTGTGTTCACTCAGTCTGAATTTGGTTAAAATAGTCTAACATTTCTATCTGGGTGTGATAAATATAATATTCCATTTCATTATCATTTTGTTTTAAGAATTTATACAAGTATATTTTATTGTTTACATTTAAGGTTTTTTATTTTATTTAAAATTAGGTTTTTGTTATAATCATTTGAGTTATCCTTTATGATGTGTTTACATTGTTTTACTTCTTTAATTGTTTGACATGTTTCTGTTGATTCAATATCAAAACCAATTTCAGATACTATAATATTAGCATAGGTAAGCCAAGAGTATAATTCCTCTTTGTCCAGTATTTTACTTAAATGAAATGCCTCTTTTAAAAGTGGGTTGATGTTATCATTGTTAACTCTGAGAATATATAAAGAAGTCTTAGTTTTTATAAAAGATTATAATGACAGTCGATCAAGTTCGAACAGCTAAATTGGTGGAGCTCTTATTCACTCCTAGTGTACTTTTACATGTTATTTAAGGTTACATACTTAAGCAAATATATATAATACGGTATGAATTACAATGAGTTCTGTTATTGATAACCATCAAACAATATACAATTAATGACTTTTAATGAGGTGGATACAAGGATTTATTAACCCAGGAATATCATATTTACCGAGGCCAGATGGCCGAGGTAAATATATTATTCTTGGGTTAATAAATCCTGGTATCCATCGAATTGAAAGTCATTAATTGTTTTATTATATGACACATTGTATATGTTGCTTTTACCCTTAAAATAAGATTTTATCATGAAGTTTTCTTTGGTTTCGTATGGTGCAAGACGTTGGAATGTTATATTCGCCGCGCGTTACGTCGCGTGAGGTGATTATAACGTTTTATCAAAGAACGTTTCTAGGGACGTCAGCCAATCAGAAAAGACATTATCTGAAATCATATAATAATATACCTTAATACCCTTTTAAAGTATTGTATATAATAGATAATATCTAGTTCGTTTTCTATAAATGTCACTTGAAATGCAAAATGTTTATTCGCTGATGTGGATTTTTGATTATTTTTAACCTAAATATATTTTAACTTTTAGCTTTATTCCGTAGCCTCTGTTTATTTCAACATTTTGGGCAGTGAGTATTCCAAATTATGTCATATGATCAGTATATATGATATTCATCGATTACGTAGTTCATGCTTCGGTAGTGATAATATTATGAAAATACACTTCAAGCTGTGATGGTCAAAAATCCACCAATATCAACAAAACCAACCATTACCTCTCATCTCAAGTCATTGAACTAAAAATAAACATGACATATTGCATTGGAAATACAGGTCATGGCTAGGGACAAGTACAAAACATGTGGTGTGGTAAACCGGTTAACAACACAATTTAGAACTGATACACGTAGTAAAACGTTTACGTATTACCTATTCCATGTATATATCAACGATTGCATTGCAATAAATAACGTAAATATCAAATTTAGTGCGCATGACACGTTTCTGGAATAAACATCATCAGGTACGATCATAACCAAAACACTGGAAAGTCAAATAATTGTAAACAAGTGACAAAAGACAAAAACTTCAATTACTGGCTCTATGCTTAAGCAATTCGAAATTAAGAACGCAATAATGTATTAATTGTGGTATTAAAGGAGTCATGGTAGTGTCATATTCATATCACTAATGATTCTGTATAAGTGGCCAAAATAACTAGTTAGCTTCAATAAAATATACAGAAAACGTTAATGCAGATATAACTAACTACAGCTGAACAATTGACATTGATCCACTACTGAAATAATTTATATATATATCTAAATTTTCATATTGTCATAAATATATTCCTTCTTCTTTGTAGCATCTGCAATATAAACAACATCTTCAAAATAAAAAAAGAAAATAATGTAATTGTTCTAATTTTATGTGATGAGTTCCATACATTACTGTTTTAATTTTCTTGTGAATCAATTAACATTAGGCAACAGCCATTTATATACGTGGGAAGACTTACGAAGATAACAAAACAACACCACACGAGAGGGGAATAGTGTCCAAATACAATCTGTCAGTTAATCATAGTAATCATTTGTCATCATATATATTAAACTTCTCATGTGCATATTTTACTACAGATTTGGCATAATCATCTTAATGTGGATTTTTCATGTCAGTCTCTCAAACTGTCCGTCCTGTCAGTTACTGTATACATTTGGTGTACATTCACTATCATGGTTCCACTTCTTGTATCCATCATTATGTGATGAAGGTGGTCAATGACTTGTGACAGGTCTGTGGCTTTCTTCGGTTTATTCCACAAATAGAAGTGACTTCCACGATATGACTGATATATTGTTGAAAGTGGTGTTCAAAACCATAACCCTAACTCACATGTATCCATCCTTTCATAAAATAATATGATAAATACAATCTGGTTATTATCAAACATTAAGGTACAGTGCTTTTATGTTTCTCAACTGTATGTGTTTGACAACACAAGGTCAAACCATAAACACTCTCTTGTTTGTATTTCCTGTTAAGAATGTGGAACTATCAGAACAATCATCAAATAGGTTATCATAAAATGAAAAACAACCAAATACGACACTGTTAAAACAGATCCAAAATCAGATAGACAACTCGTGGAAAGAGTCACAATAGACACTCCTAGCACATAAATACATGACTGTTCATTTTCAGTCTTGGTCCAGACACTTCAATAAAATGTGAAGTGGCTAAATAAGCTTAATGGGCCTAAGTCATCCTCTTTGTGGCATTATTCGGTAATGCAGGTGTTTTCCACTATACGAGTTAAACTCCAACCCTCACATATAATCGTGCCAGCAGTGTCATTATAAAGAACACTATTTTCATGAACATTATATATAATGTCACTGACATAAATGTTAGATGTATGCTTGTTACACGTATCACACCAAAATAATGAAATACCATAAATGTCTGCTTCAATTTATACTATTATATCGTATTTTAAGGAAGAGGATCGTGGATAAATTATATTCTTGTTAAATTAGTATATGTTGGGACACATATGTAAATTAGTTTTGTAATATCTTGATTTGTGTTCCATTTTCCCATTGTCGTACTCTTTGTGTTGTAAAATACATTGTACATGGAAATATCGACATTCGTTACGTCAAAGCGATGATAGTTCTATTCTGTTTTTTTCCATGGTGAATATTTTTAATGTAGTGACCAAGCACAATCAAATGACCTTGGTGAGTAGTAATTTGATAGAAAAACAATAATAGAACAGGCAGAAAAACGTATTATAGATATCCTCATGTACCAAACTTGGCGAACAATAATAATACCACATGTTTCTAAATCATAATATAATTTTATCAGCATCATGAGTACTGAAATATTACTAAAACAATTACGTACCTGTTGATTGTATAGTCTGTCTTTGGTAAGTACGATCTGTATTGTTACTTGGTTGACATTCCTCGTAGGTGTGAATACTGCATTGGAATATGCAAATATAGATTATGTCCGTAATACAAATGATATAATAATTGTTTATTCATTACTTCATGCATCAACATGCTATGCTTAAAATATTTCTTCTATTTAGTGATCAGTAAGGTGTACGTGTGCCAATATATAGTATGTGTATAAATCACTAGTAGTTGTGGCTTCACAATAGAGAGAGCACCTATTAGAATAGCAATCATATAACAAGCAAACATTGTAGGTATAGTGCATAATCCGCGGTCGGATAAAAAAGACAATACATTGTTAGTTACGCTTCTCTCCCAAGCACATAGTGTTAAGGAATAAGATCAATATCTAGTTGGTCCAGAGGTCAATTATTTTGAGAAGAGCTACAAAGTGATTAACGATGTTTTCTTTTAATCGAGCTGACGTTTCTCAGTCATCTCTCATCGAAGGGCGAACCCTGAGATGTGAGATGACTGATAAACATCCTCGCTTTTAAAAAAAACATCTTTAATTATTTGATCGCTATGATAGTGTGTTTATCAAGAACTTGGTAATGTGACGTCATTATAACGTCATATTAGAAAACAGAGATATTACTACGCGTCCGCCTAGCGATTAGCGATCATTTGAATCTTCTCAGCGCTTAAGTGATATGAAACATATTGGTTTTAAACATCAAAGGGAAAGTAAGCAAAATAGCGATAACTGTATAACTGTAAACTGTTGTCGTATTATAAACTGTAACTTCTTCTCATTTTCATATACATGCAGGTGACAACTAGCTCAATTTGCATGAAACCATATATACTCACTCAATCAATTAATGATATATAAAGAGTGTTAAAAACACCGAAATTAATTTATCTGATAGATTATACTTAAACAATATTGATAAATATCTTACTTCCTGTCTGTTTGATTCTCGTGTTCGTCATTTGTTCCTGTATAAGAAATATCACAGAAGTTAAATATAGATCAACAAATACAGTTTGACATTTACATGAACCCACCACATTTTTTACGAGTTCTTAGCCAGGACATGCATTTTCATCGGTATGTGTTCCATAATTTGATGTCAGAAGTGGTTGTGCAATGCATTGGTATTAGTTGAGTTGTTCTCTGTTCAGACTCCATTTTCATAATATTATATTTGTACAATAACATGAATTTATTGAATATTGAACAACAATCCACTTCAAGAATATAAATGTATATATCAAATGATGTTATCATCAAATGAGTGTTTATACATGTATGACTATCCATAAATTCTTACCCATGTTTGTTGTGTTTAAAATATCGTACTGATCTGTCACTACAGGCATTGGTTTACATGTGTTGCATTCAGTATAGTCATTATTCCTACAAAACAATGTAAATATCGTAGCGATATGTTTTTAATGCATGCCTGCACAACAAAATAAACATACAAAGAAATAAATATTGTTCATCAAATGTATTGCATCATAATTGGAATGAGTCAAGGAAATGTTGGAAGAGTCTGATTAAAATTTATATAAGTACACAACAAAATACATATAGTTGATGATCGGTAAACTGCTTTAGTCAAACATGTCGACAAGAAAATCATGATGTAGAATATAGTCTACAGCAACAGACACACGAACTTCTGTGTCTTCACGACGATATAAAACTATATGTGCACTGCGTCGTCGACTTTCACTGAATGCGCGTGACATAAATATCCCGGTGTATTATATATAATCAGTATTATATATCTGGTGTTGTAGATTGGTTAGCGATGTTGTTGTATTTAATAGTTGTTTGTTTCGTTTTAACATTCACATGATAATTCTGGTGGCACTCGGTATGACAATAATGCCTCTACTTCATTCATTCTATCGTTGTCATTTGTTGTTTTTTGTGTTGTCGATACCACTAACAAACACGTAAATGATATCTCACTATCCTGGCTTGGAATAGGCACTTCAACAAATAGTGGCGACATTAAACTAGTTTGTTGGGCCGAAACATCCAATGATTCGTTCATATAAGTATTTTACACATACTGGTTCTTATGTTTTTTCACTAACAAATGTAAAGATTTCATTTAAGATTTTAATTGGGGGGAAAAGTATTGTACGATGTTGCATGTATATGACGACCTATGATTGGATAAAATCATTCCTAAAAATAACGATAGAAGGCAGAGCCAAACAGGGAAAGCTAGAGAATAAGATTAATACGCTTTACTGGCCAGTGGAAAATTCCATAAGCCAGGTGACTGCAGCATTGTGTAATATATTATTGCATAATTTGACCTTGACCTGTCCGAAATAAAGAAATATTGTAATCAATAATTGAGACGATGCATGCCAAATGTACTTGACTAGGCTCACTATATATATATGTCTGTGTATTTTGATTTAGCATAATTAAACACAACTTACGTTAGTCCGCTACACACCGATGCAGACGATAGATAAACGTGCAGTTACCAAACGATACAGACGGAAAATTACAGAAGGTCAGTGGGCGGTGCTTAATTTTGTCTAGTGACCATTACATCTTTAGCCTTAGAACTTCCAAGAAAGTCCGTCAAACATAGTTCGTGGAAAAAAACTTAGTTACTGTTTCAAGTTATAGATCAGCAACATCGTACAAAACTGTTCTAAGCTCCCGTGACCGACTATGATTATTTAGACGGTAAGTAAATGGTTGAAGGGTTCGCGCTAATGTGCTCACCCTTCAACAATGTACTGACCGTATAAATAATCATAGTCGCGCGAACCCTTCAACTATTTTCTTACCGTCTAAATAATCATAGTCGGTCACTAGGGAGCTTAGAACTTATATTTTACACATGCGAGTTAAATGCCAGTCCCCAGATATAACTGAGCGTGCAGCATTTTTGCATAGAACATGGAAGCCTATTCTCTTAAATTACATAATATCTTAGTGACAAATAAAATATCATTATATTAGTTCTATTAAAGAGTGTCGATAACTTTATCGGAATTTAAATATTAGATAGTAAACATGGTAATCGAAGAAATAATAGGGATATAAAAATTAACTTTGAACCAACATATAAATGCCAATATCAAATTTAGTCATCTGCACGCAACTGACAGGCACAATGAAATGAGTGTAATAAAACGTACCTCATTTGTGTTTTTTTCTGAAGTCGAAAACCTGCAAATGATAAATACATAAAATTGTCAAAATATATTTACACTGAATTCGTCATAGTATAAATTATATTACAATTAAAAGTTTTTTTCTTATCTAGAGAACTGCCGTATGTGAGAAATTCAAAAGTTCCGGGTCTAGGACAAAGACGTCCTTTCAATATTTTACCCATTTGATTAGGCCTGCTTAAACTGCGGTTAACTCAAAGTAAAGATCACGATCAAGCCAATAAAACTGTAATGTATATTATTTTTTTCCAAATTGACACGACTTTATCTGGATTGTTTTTGTGATATCAGCGTTATTTTTTGCACCCTCGTGTTTATCGTTACACACCCCGAATTAAAACTTACGCCAGTAGACAACAAAGGACACGGCAAATATAACAGACAGTAAACTAATGATTAAACATGCAATTCCAGCTGTAAACAGTCCACTTTGATCGCTTGATGTGGGTGATGTTAGGTATTGTCCTATAAATAGACACATATGTTTAGATAATTGTATATTGTATGTATATTTCTGTAAGCAGTATTGCATTTGAATAAAGAATATGAATATGTATGCATCATTTTGATGCAAATCAATGTTTCTAATGATAACTGTTCAATGTCAATAACACAATATTACTACATAAAAAATATAACATTTAAAACTCATGTATGTAACGATGTTATCCCCTGACATTTAGTCCTACAATAGTGTAAGAGGTATAGTCCATAGTAGGTGATATAGTAAATATATTGTGTTACACAATTAGAATATTCTACCTCAGTATCATTGCATGGAGTAAGCTGTAGTATGTTATTTGAAAAAGAAATTTGTTTACATATATATATAATCATGAGTACATCCATTAGAGTGATGTGTCTTAATCAAAATGACAATTTGGTGATTGATTGGTCTTGAACGTCAACTCATTAGTATCACATTTATATACTAAGAACAAGACGCCCAATATGGAAAACAATGTCTCCCATATTAAATAAACCCTCGGAGTTTCAAGGTGAAGACTATCGGTCCCATTTCTGCATTGCAAATTATACATTCTAAATATAAATTAATAAACAGACTAATGATTAATATAGTATACATTTCGGTTATATTGTAAACCTGCGTTCTTCAATGTTGTTTGTTCTGTATCACAAATCTTTACACAAAGTTGACATTATACGATTTGGAAGTAATTGTAAAACTTTGATGTGTATTGTACGCAAAACAATAGATGAAATTATATACATTACAAGAAATACCTACTTTCGTTAGTGGTACAGTTCACCGATTTTGAAAGCGAATCCCCGTATACATTCCTTGCGATTATTTGAAGTATATAAATTGCTTCTGGTACCAAGTTGTTGATTGTATACTGTACATCAGCATATGAACCAGGATCAGATATGGCCGGAGTTAACGTTGCTTGTGAAGATTGTGATGGACTCCAAAATTTAACATAAAATGTCTGTGTTGAACCTCCGTTCATCTCTGGTTTCCACAATACAGTAGCAGATGTTGTTTGACAAACAACAAAAACTACAGTAGGACTCGTAGGTTTTGCTATGAAATAAATATACTGTTTAATTCAGAAATCAGTACAATATTCCTATATATTATGAAAGAAAAAACGTTTAAACAGTGATGATCATCAATTCCATAAATATCAACACCTCTCATCTTAAATGAATTCATCGAACAAAAACAAATATGACGACATATGACGTGGAATATAAATTTGTTATGATATTTTAGGAAAAATCAAGAATAATCAAAAACCTCTCATATTCGGAGTACCGACAGGAATACTGTGGTCATCAACAATATATCTTTGTCACATTTATAGCTTAGTTAAATGACTGAAGCAATATTTATATTTAAATGATTGTTTGATTGTTGTTTTAACTTTAAAGTTGAATACGTATAAGCAACATGGAATTGTATGTGTAGGAAACAGAGGACTGGTATATTTCTGTGATCACATTTCAATAACGGAATACATAGATTGGATAAAATGAGAATGTTGTGTAGGATTTCGAAAACACTTACGATGTCAAATGAAAACATGCTTAAATGTAGCCATTTCATATATTCTGATTTTATTTTCCATTTATGGAGCAGACCGATAATCCAAGATAGTCGCTATCACCGAATGTAGTTTGACATAGAATTAAACACACTCGTCCCTGAATACCTTCACTCATTTAGACAAAATCAAAAACTAAATCAAATAAAGAAACGTTTAAGACTAGGAGGGAACCACTCTCATATCATCTCTATTTGATTTATTCTAAAAATAAAAAGGTAAAGATGAAACTACTAAATATCGACCCAAATAAAATGGAAAAATAATCCAGTATGTACATCTTGAAAATTCATAATTATATTTCTTCAGTTATAATTTGGGCACTTTAAGAATGATTCTGATTGACTGGTCCAGTGATGTCAAAAAGCAATATTTGTTGAAAAGAGGTTGATTACCAGGGACAACAACGGGCAAAAAATGATGACAGAAGCGCAGTTGGCTATTGGTCGGTTGATCAAACGAAAAATAGCTTTAATATACTAAAATGGATATAACGTGTTCCTTATATTGTCGAAGTTGAACATGCCCACTCCTATAGGATGTGTTTCTCATAGAACACACATTATTTTGACAATTGCAAATAAAAAGAAAAGCAGAAATATATTATTATAGTGAAATCTCAGGGTTTTAGAATACAATATATTTTTATTTTGCAACAAAATTATAATCGTCAGATAATTTAAAAGGGTTTTTTTTGGTAAAATAATAATAATCGGGAAATTGTGTCATAAATTTTTAACATATTTCAAATGATTGTGTCCGACATTTGTAATTTCTCGATATTTATTTGACTAACCTACCCGACATCCGTAAGTTGTTATTACTGTATCAATATAGTAAACAATCTAATTGTCAAAACCGTCTTTCTTTATCTGTGCGAAAGTTTAAAAGGACGCATTGTAAAATATCCTTATCCAGTTACCAAAGTTTATAGGAGAGTGAACACCCCTATAAATGGTCTGTTTGAAAACACGTGATAATATCATAAATAAAGTTGCATACCTACTATGCTCATCATACTAAAACAGCACGACACCAGCATATAAACAAGTCTAGTTGAATATGAAGCAATATAAAATAGACATACGGAATGAAGCATTCAGGAAAATGAAGAGGAGCTGTAAATCTCATGGTACTGTTTTATTCAGACAATATTGTGCATGCACCAAAATAAGGCCAAGTATATGTATCTTCCACAAAATTAAAAGTTGAAATGTGATCGAAACTTATATATGATTGGTCTATTTGCAAAATCGTTATAATCTGTGTATGTTCATATCATACCACGACATCATACCAAATTCCATAAACAGATAACATACTATTAGACTACAAACGAATATGGGGAGAACACGGAATGTAGCAATTAAGCAAACTAGACTCCAATCAATAGTGCTAAAATGAGATCCCACTTGCTCCCATTTACTGATATGTCGAGGCGTATGATATCTGAGGACACCCCATTACGGGTCTCATACGAGGGACCCTATGTACCACCCAATGAAAATTGCAACTTCTAGACCATGAAGGTATAACTAAGCTGTTTTGTCCGTTACGAGAAATATGATTGGCCGAAAAAAGATCATTACCGTATTTATCATATCAATATATATTCATGATATAAGGTTACCTGCATGTGACCAATAATGGCGGTTCCACGTCGCGACACACCAGTAAAGGAGAGCCAGTGACACATCTGATTTTAATATTATTGGATTCCGATCAGCAATACTGATTGAAAATGACACATGCATGTACCATATCATTTTCGAAAACCAAATGAATTGACAGTGAGGATATAAGAGCTTCGTTACTAATACTATCTTTGTCTTATACACTACTAGTGCAGTGCATCTAACGTTTATGCACATGGTGCTTGAACATTGGGACGAAGGCGGTGGTTACCGATCCCTTTCCCAATTTTACGCCGAACACAACTGTATATTTTAAGACACTGCATTACTATTGTTTATTCTGTAGAAAAATCGCAGTAATCCATGGACGGCGATATTTGAATTAAATAATAAAATTTTACAATTATCCCTTTATTGCCCTTTTTGATATTTTCTGTCAACAGGAAGTCAACTGATTAACACCAGGTAAATCATGAAAGTGGTACAGGAAAAGCTACATTTCGGCCAGTGATCGTATAAAACAAAGGAAATATCCAGACAATACAATTTGACAGCTCAAATAGAACAAATGCAGGATAAATTATGGTACATGTACCAGGAGTAACGCATATTATTTTTGAAATATGGAATTAATTAATTATACTTACTTTTTGGTATGACAACAAATGAATGCAGAAAGTATTGGGTATTTCCAACACCATTATAGCCATACAAACGGTAAATTCCGAAATCTGTTTCTACGACGTTCCTTTTGACAAGGTTAGCTGAATGTCTGTTGATATTAAAACTGTTGGTTATTCCACTGGAAACATTTATATATAACCCGTTTTGACCAAACTGCCAATACATCTCTGGCTTAGGAAAAGCAATAATATGTGCAGTTATATTCAGCATTTCGCCATCTTTGATTGTAATCGTTGAAGGAATTGTGAACTCAGGATAATTAATTCGTGGACTACCTGAATGAATTCAATCAATGACATTTTAAAATATAAGGGCATTGTTGAAGTAATAACCAAGCATGATAAGAATACACGAATACAAACTTACAGCAATCGTCTTGGATATTACCGGTCACAGATTTTCCAAACCTGGTGGTATTAAGATAATTGAAATAGACAAACGTTCCTTTCTAAAACTGTCGTTTGCCAACAATGGTCTTGATGGCATTAACTTAGGCAATATCCTGCATCACAAATCCGTTAAATCTAAAATTCCACCATATTTTAAGGATCAGTCCGAACCTATAATTTCGTATGTTTATACCAGACCAATAGCATCAATTTTTTTTTTAATTACAAACACGTGTTGCATGATTTCAATATTGACGATTTCAAATCTAAGCCTACTGATTGCACCTGTGCAGGTTCCCCATTGATATATAATCCGACTGGTGATCTTAAAATTATCAACAACACCTCTCCGGAGGTGTTCGCCAAAGGGCCTAAATATCATGAACCTAAATCCATATACTGGAAACATAACTTTCAAATACTTATGATTCCGTCGAGGACTTAGATACTCTTTCCGAATGGGAGAAGAGTGTGGGGTCGCTCATACAGATTCGAATAAAAAAACTCGGTGGGTCTATGAGCAC
Organism: Bathymodiolus brooksi; assembly: GCA_963680875.1. Classification (NCBI taxonomy): domain Eukaryota; kingdom Metazoa; phylum Mollusca; class Bivalvia; order Mytilida; family Modiolidae; genus Bathymodiolus; species Bathymodiolus brooksi. Next base: position 19,814,462 of record OY804578.1, on the reverse strand, counting down.
TTAAAGACCCAAATGTTGCTAAACACCTGTCTCTCCTTCATGACAAATATGTTATTGTCTCCGTACTAGCGATATTGTATTTGTGTGTAAATAACATTTCATAGACTGCTTGATGAAGGAATTAGGTATTGCCAATTTAGTTGGCAACCCTACATATACCCCCACGACACTTGCAAGAGAGCAAATCCTGGACAATCATAGGCCTGTTTTATATTCCTTTGGAATTTCAACCAAGGATGAAGAACTGCATCGACCATCACTCTACTGGATTCCTAAATTACACATGTGTCCTTTCAAACAGAGCTATGTTGTTGGGTCTGCCAAATGCTCCACGAACCCTCTTTCCAAATTATTATCATGTATTCTATCGGCGGTCAAAACCGTGCTTCAGAGTTACTGCGACACTAGCTACTCTAAGGGTGGTGTGAATCAGATGTGGATTCTGAAGAACTCTGAAGATCAGTTAGAATACATACAATCTATGCAATATAGGTCCCTCTCCTCCTGCAATATCATTAACACGTTTGACTTCTCTACCCTCTACATAACTATCCCTCACGCTAAGCCGAAGGACAAATTAAGGGATTTGATCCAACTGTGTTTCATAAAGAATAATGGCCAGCGTAGTTACAAATACCTTGTGCTAGGAAGGGACAGATCGTATTTTAAAAAAACAATAAAATCTCTGAAACTGATATCATCAACATGCTCGAGTTTTTGATTGACAACGTAGTTGTTATCTTTGGAGGACGTGTTTTTCAACAGACAGTCGGCATACCTATGGGTACAAACTGTGCTCCTCTTCTCGTTGACTTGTTCTTTTATTCGTATGAGGCAGACTTAATACAGGGGCTTCTCAAGAAAAACGAAAATAAACTAGCCCGATCCTTTAATTTCACGTTCCGCTATATATATGAGATCCTTTCACTAAATAATTCTATGTTTGGTGATTTCGTTGATCACATATATCCCATTGAGCTTGAAATAAAGGATATCACCGATACAGATACATGTGCTTCATACCTTGATCTACACCTCGAAATTGACAGTGATGGGCGGTTAAGAACGAAACATTACGACAAAAGAGAAGATTTCAATTGTCCATTCATATGTAGCTACATTCTAGCAACACCTGCATATGAAGTATATACCTCTCAATTGATACGATATTCCAGAGCTTGTGGTTCCTATCAGGATCTCCTTGATAGAGGGTTACTGCTAACAAGGAAGCTACTGAACGAAGTACCTGCTATGGATTACTTCCACGAAAGGCCTCTAATATGGCTTATGAGCCTTGGGCGTAATATTATGGCTACTTTACATCTGCTCGTTACACATATGCAAATAAAAAGCTTTCATTTTAATACTTAATCATAAGTATATGATAAATATATATTTGCCAAAATGTTATTGTTACTATATTGATACAATAGCCATTCAATTAAATGACTTTGTTCCTATCTATTAATAGATTGTTCGGGATACCGATGTGAACCTGAATGGACATATGTTCACTACATGTTTAGATTGCCACAAATAAGAAGGTAGATAATATGTGCAGTCTAAAATGATGCTTTAGAACGGGTCTAAATTACTACTAATGAACTTCATTTCATCTTAATGGTATTTTTGTCGTTTATGAATCAAATATCACAACCGGTACCCCTTTTGCAACGAAGATATTAGTTACTAGACCTACATGTATATATATGTGTACCAATGTTCACGCAATATTACATGTAATGGTTAAACGTCAAAACAAGATAATGAAAATATGTGACTAATATATAATACTCACATTTTACCGTTGTATCAACATATCTGTTATCACTTCCCAACATGTTGACAGCCTGGCATGTGTATATTCCCATTGACAGACAATCTATCTTATTAAGCGTTAAGCTGCCATCATATTTATTTTGCAGTTCTTTTGTTTCAAATATCCACCTGATGATTGAGTGTGGAATACTATCCACTGTACAGGTTATAGTTGCTGTATCATTTTCGCTTACTACTTTGTCGCTAGAAATACTGGAAATGGTTGGTTGATCTACAAACAATGACAGGTTTAAACCACATTGCATTATATATGAATATTTCAGTTCAATATTTGTATTTCCAGAACTAGGACCTCAAGGTCTTCAAATAGCAATGCTATTTCTACCAATACATTTCGATTGTCAAAACTGCGTACAAGTAGCCAAAAATACATTATATTTTCACATAGCTGCACTTGTACAATTATGGCTGTAATATTTTCTACAAGCCTGGGGTTGTATTGTGCACGGTTTCATCTAGAAAAGGCAGAGAACTGAAGCAGTATTAACTGAGTTAACGGGATTCAACCATCCCATCTTCATATCTAAATATCAAACGGTCAAAAATAATATGCATTTACAGGCATACAGACCATATAAACATGATCAGTGTAGCAACAGAGTCAGTGAATACCATAGTTACTTCAAAACTAGCATACTAGAGGCTCACATGAGGCTATTATGCTCACATGTAAAATAACAAATGTTACACGAACGACGGAAAATTTGTTATATAACAATCATTGTCATGTGACTACAATACAATTGTTAGCTCTTGGCCATGTTGATAGCAAAATGAGAACTCAATTTTGGGAGTTATTATTACAAATGTACATGTATATACAAATGATAATTAAAACTGTGTACAAAGCTTTGATATTAACAGTTTAAAAGTACGACTTACAATTAACAACAACATATATTGTTGCAGATATCAAACTACTGACGTCATTACTAGCTGTACATTGATAGTTCCCTGCCTGGTTCCTATCTATATTCGCTAGGCTCAATACTGATGTGGTACCATGAGGAAGATTTGGTCCATTCCACGTACTTGTACAGGCAGGTTTACAGTTTGCTGTACAATTGATTGGGCCCAGTCTATCTAATGTTTCATTCCTGGTATAATCAGAGGTTGCTGGATAAATCACTATTTGTCGTGGTCCATCTGTATAATTATAATATAAACTTTAACATCATAGTATACATGTTTCAATTAATGATACATGTTAACGTGTAAATGTTATAAAAAACTCATTTATAATTTGGAGCTTAAACTGTAGAACAGTGACGTGTTGTATTAATATCATCATATAACGTTATAAAAATGTTGAATAATGATATTAATACAATAAAGACGTACATATGAAATTAAGTGTGTACGACGCGTGTCTCGAATAACATCAGGGAAGAAAGATTAGAAAACAAAATAATGTAAAACGTTTTGTGAAGAAGTAAACCAAAGAGCCTAAACATGATATCCTAAATCAGCAAAGGTTACCAATGCCTGAAGGAGAAGAACCTTCGCTTTGATAATAATTACATAATTTAGGAACTGTAAATTTTAATAACAAATATATCTAATAAACCATGTCAGTGTCGAAACACTGACTACTGGGCATATGATGCCCTCGGAGACTAATAGTCCACCAGGCGAGGTAGACACAGTGATAGAAACACTGACTACTGGGTAGATGATACCCTCGGGGACTCTTAGTCCACCAGCAGATGATACCCTCGGGGACTAATAGTCCACCAGCAGATGATGCCCTCGGGGACTAATAGTCCATCAGCAGATGATACCCTCGGGGACTAATAGTCCACCAGCAGATGATACCCTCGGGGACTAATAGTCCATCAGCAGATGATACCCTCGGGGACTAATAGTCCACCAGCAGATGATACCATTGGGGACTAATAGTCCACCAGCAGATGATACCCTCGGGGACTAATAGTCCACCAGCAGATGATACCCTCGGGGACTACTAGTCCACCAGTAGATGATACCCTCGGGGACTAATAGTCCACCAGCAGTGATAGTAATAAAAAACGTAGATATCAAATAACCTTGGCATTTCATACTTACAGTTGACAATTACATTGACTTTAATCATTGTCAAAGAACTAATTTCATTTACTGCAGTACAGTTATATACTCCTGCCTGACTTCTATCAATGTTCTGTAAGTTCAGGATAGATGTAGAACCAGCAGGAAGATTTGGTCCAGTCCAGGTTATTATACAGTTAGGGTTACAATCAGCTGTACACGTTATTTGATTAACACTACCTGTCTCAGTAACGGTATAAGTGTTATCTGATGGTGAGATTACAATCTGTATGGGACCATCTGAAATTATTCAGTTATACATGCACCGTTTATCAAACTGATATTAAACCAAATAATGATGTCATTTTATTCAAATGCTTGACACAACCAACTTCATGCGCGTAAGCTTCTTATGAAGTGATATATATATATATATATATATATATATATATATATATATATATATATACGTCTGAAAATTAAACCAAACAGTGTTAGAATTAGATTTTAGAGCTGTCAATTTTTTGTTCTTCCCTCGACGGGATTTGAACCCACACCATTGTTACACTGCAGCACCATTCGCTTAGCCCTACGTCCAGCGCCCTAGACCACTCGACTACATCCACTCCCTAAAAAAGGAGCTTCAATAGTCGTAGTGTTACCTTGTCTCGTAAGGCAAATCTAGGGATAGGCGTAAGACATGTGTATAAGCGTGTGTAGATGGTACATATATACTTAATATTATAATTTGAGAGCAATCTAACTCAGCAATTTTTAATGTATTGGATAGGATAATGAAGAATTATTCACTATACAGTCACAGGAAATAAAGTATATTATACAAACGTCTAGAAGCAAGTGACAACCATACAATATATCTGTCCCACTGGATCTCAAAGTTACTTTAAAGGATACTAGGTTAATACTAAATATTATATACGTCTGAAAATTAAACCAAACAGTGTTAGAATTAGATTTTAGAGCTGTCAAATTTTTGTTCTTCCCTCGACGGGATTTGAACCCACACCATTGTTACACTGCAGCACCATTCGCTTAGCCTTACGTCCAGCGCCCTAGACCACTCGACTACATCCACTCCCTAAAAAAGGAGCTTCAATAGTCGTAGTGTTACCTTGTCTCGTAAGGCAAATCTAGGGATAGGCGTAAGACATGTGTATAAGCGTGTGTAGATGGTACATATATACTTAATATTATAATTTGACAGCAATCTAACTCAGCAATTTTTAATATATTGGATAGGATAATGAAGAATTATTCACTATACAGTCACAGGAAATAAAGTATATTATACAAACGTCTAGAAGCAAGTGACAACCATACAATATATCTGCCCCACTGGATCTCAAAGTTACTTTAAAGGATACTAGGTTAATACTAAATATTATATACGTCTGAAAATTAAACCAAACAGTGTTAGAATTAGATTTTAGAGCTGTCAAATTTTTGTTCTTCCCTCGATGGGATTTGAACCCACACCATTGTTACACTGCAGCACCATTCGCTTAGCCTTACGTCCAGCGCCCTAGATCACTCGACTACATCCACTCCCTAAAAAAGGAGCTTCAATAGTCGTAGTGTTACCTTGTCTCGTAAGGTAAATCTAGGGATAGGCGTAAGACATGTGTATAAGCGTGTGTAGATGGTACATATATACTTAAAGGGATATTGTCTACCAGCTGCGTAATTTTTTCATACCCAAAATTATTGTCGATTTCCGTACTGACCTTCATAAAATGAAGATTAAACACTGAATTATTGATGAATACGCTCCGAAACGTTGTTTTTTCGACTAAAAAAGCTGACCATCGTTACCGGAAGCTAATTAATTATGCACTGACCTGGGCGAGGCCAACTCTATTTATTTATTTATTTTTATGTCAGTAGCCCGGATGCTGCAGCATGGATATTGAGGTAAGTTTCTATAAAAGTTGAGGAAAAAAGCTATTTGCGAACCGATTGTATCTAAAAGACGTAGAATAAATAATTTCTTTATCAGGAATAGATTTTCTTTGATGAAAACTACATGCCTTAACATATTCAGCCGATATTTCCACGATAACCATTGAAAACATGCCAGGAGGCACCCTATGGGGACAAGCTCAACTACGTATTTTCGATCGGAAATTTTTGCCGGCGTTAAAAATAACTAAATTAGTTTTTTTCTTCTTATAAGTTATGAAGTTGTTCCCCGAGATTTTGATACACGTGTTAAATTAATTTATTTTAGCCAGTTTACCGACAATATGAAAACAGAGACATACATGTAGAACACAGTGAAATACTGACATGTCTGATAAAAACGAATGACGTAGCCAGTATTGTTTTATTTGTTAATTGACTGGAATGTTTCAGAGAAATTTGGGCTGGATTAGAAACAAAAGAGACCTTACTTCTAGTTCCACAAGACAGTTGCTGCAAAATAATATGGGACTGACCATTTCCCTTGAAGGGGGCTATGTCACGTAGAAATGTTTTTTTCAGACGCCACAGAAATCATATTTTCTTATTTTCCGGCGAAGTGCCAATCTAATTAAAACAAGGTGAACTGTGATCTAATTCTCACTTATGATACCCCTGCCACTTCCCATGATATGGGGTACCTATATGAAGCTTGTGACCAAATACCAGATTTCTGCCATCAATAGTTGTTGAGAAAAATGTGCATATATGTTCAATGTGGATAAAAACCAACTAAGTCGGCAAACAAGAAGTAGGAATCTGATGGTTCCAAAAACGTTTCCCACGATATGGCATACCTATGTGAAGCTTGTGACCAAATATCAGATTTCTGCCATCAATAGTTGCTGAGAAAAATGTGACGAAAAATATTTTGGAAGGACGGACGGACAGAGGTAAAACAGTATACCCCCTCCCCCTTCGGGAAGCGGGGGTATAATTAGATCTAAAATAGGGAGCAAGTGCGTAGATCTAATTTTAATTGGATTGGCGAAGTGCTGGAATAATTTTTTTTTCTTCAAAATTTTGTATACGATTATACTGTGAAATTGGCAAGTATATGATTATACTGTGAAAATGTCAAGTCGGAATATATTTTTTTCTCCTGTCCAGCCAAAGATTCAGAATCAAAATATTTTTTAGAAAAAACCATAAAATTAAAATTGAATAGCTTGAGGGGTAAATTGATAAAAAAAAAATTGCAAGACCAAAATGGTTCTCCCATATACCAACAAAAAAACGAAATAAAACTGTGGTCATAAGAAAGTCCCACGAGAAAATCTTTCCTTCCAAAATAAGACTTTTTTTTATTTCTCTAAACTGAATTTGTGCAAACTATTTCACTTATAATGAATTATATTTCTTTTTTAAATAAAGCTCATTTTTCTAGATGAATGCATAACCATCTGTCTTTACTCTGTTTTTATTAAATCTCTTGTCTTTATTACAGGACTTTGATCGGATTGTCCTTGATGAGGAAGTGTTGGGGGTTGCTAGAATGTTTCGAGAGGAACTTGTAGTAATGCCCCATGACGAGGATTACAACAGATCCAATAGGTATGCAGCCTACCGCCAGTATACCATTTGGGCACATGGCCGACTTGGAGCTGGGGTCAGACGTGTGATCCCAAGCTGTTGTACTTGGAAAATTAGGGACACATATCCTGATCTATATGGACAATACAAGGGTTTCATTCCTAGACGATTTAATTAAAACTTGTTCATGAAATATTTTGTATTTTATCCCATATACCCTAATGATAAAGTTTACCACTTGCTTCCCTATGGTCGGTGGTTGTCTGGGTACTCTGGTTTCCTCCACCACTAAAACTGGTCGCCATGATATAGCTGAAATATTGCTGAAAGTGGCGTTAAAACACCAAAAATAAAAAATAAATCAACCCTAATGAGTTGTTAATTTCACAAGTTGGTCAGTTGGAATTGTAAATTTAATTTGAAAGTTTTGCCATCTTATTATTATTTTTTGTTCTATCAGCACTGACAACTTCTTCTAAAATGGACTGACAGTCTTTTATATAATTCAAAACCAAACTTGGCAGAGATGTTTTCTATGAGGTCCTACACAAGAGTTGTTACTTTTGTGCAGATTCGTCAAAAAACATGGCCACCATGTGACTGAAAATTCTGATTGGTCGATTTTCAAGAAACCGCTGAAGGGATTGAATGGGAATCTGGTATATATGTTCCTATGAATGTCTTTAACATGTGTTGTTACTGTTTGCGCCATTTGAAAATTCAAAATGGCCACCAGCGGAGGTCAAAGTTTGCATTGAAACCCTATGGGAAACAACATTTTCATCTTCTTCTTGAGAACAACCAAACAGAATTTAACCAAACTTGGCAGAGATGTTTCTTGTGAGGTCCTAAAAAGTTGTCCTGGTTTGTACTAACTAGACCAACACACTGAGTGTTATCATTATTGTGCATTGGACAATTTGTAATGCCCATTATCCTGACTTGGGTACTTTTCTGCTCTAAATGTGCAGAACTTCTGTCAGACCAGGAAAAACAAAGAGTGACAATCTAAATTTATTTTATGCGACAATATAGTCAATTGTTTTGTCTTGGTCTTCAAATCTGGATTTCTGAGATGCTACAATATCATCCCGAGTTGGAGGTTGTGGAATTGGTGCAAGATGGACCGAGATTCTTCTGGGATCATCTACTTCCAACTGCACACGTTAATTCATTCCTTCATTATCTTGCAGTCTCATACAAATGATGACCCTTAATAGTCTTGGAACATAGGAATATGACTTGTCAGCTTTAACAGGCTGCACAGACCATCTAGCTGTCTTTTTGTTGTAACTTCTCTGCCACCTGAAGTAGAAAAATACATACAATGTAATTCACAAGAATAAAACAATAGAGATTATGATCTATGGAGCCCTAACTTTCAATTCAAGATGAATATCTCGAATGTATAGTGAATGAGCAACTAAACATATCATTACAAGTCCACTTTATGAAGGATTTGAGTGATTTGTAGACAGATTTTAGGTTGTGGTCATCCCTCAAGAAGTTCTACGGCAGGCATCACGAGCTGGTCAATGGTTACAGGGTGTCTGTTACCCAAATCATACCTGATCTTCATTTGTTGTTGATGTCTTTCCCTTCACCGGATGGGACTTCTACCAGACTTGACCATGGACAACGCAGCGGGTTTGCGACTTTCGATTGACCCTTCTGAAGCCTATGATCAAATATCAGATTGCTGCCATAAATATTTACTGAGAAAAATGTTATGAACATCTTGGGACAAACGGACGGACAGAGGTAAAACATTATACCTCCCCCTTTCCAGTGGAGCGGGGGTATAATAAAGCTCCTATGACATATGATCATGCATGGTTCTGTTATTAGGACAAAATTTCAAGTATGTAAGTTACAACTGAAACATATGAAATTAACATGACAAACCTTAGAGTGAAGTTGAGGCTAGGTTCAAAATCTCCATCGTCAGAATCATCACCAACATCACTGCCCTCTTCAGTAATATCTATTGAGAGACTGTAAGAATAAAAATGTTTTGTTTATTACAGTGTATGTGTATAATATCGAAACAAATTTTGCTATATGGTTCTGATGTGCAGCTGTATAACGAAAAAAGCTTTTCAAAATAATATTAAATCTTTATACATCTATCCAGCACACATCTACACAACACAATATAAAGAGACAAAATTACATCAAAGTTCCAAGAAAAAATTTGGTGCGCCAGACGTGCGTCAATTCTGTCCCAGTTTGGTTTCATTCCCGTAAGTAGCTAAGGAGGACTGGCCATTTCAGCTTGTGGATTGATGAAAATGTAACGATGACGCAGAAGCCAACATGATCCCTATATATAATATAGCTACTAGTAGTATCACTATGCAAGCCACAATAATTAATAGGAAACTGTTATACAAGTGACTGTGTTGAACAATATTGACAATGTTACCTATAAACATAATGTAGAATACATGTATGTCTAATCTTTAACAAAATGAACATACTCAAATGGGTTCACAAATGAACTCGATTTCTCCAGTTTCATCCGTTTCGTTGAAATGTGATGGCTGCTCATTTCTTCTACTCTAGAATTACCTTGGTCAGAATATCTAAATCAAAAGTACAAATATCAATCACTACAAAATCACATTTGTCTGAAATTACCAGTTTTAGTAGTAATTTGCCTAAAAAATTTAGATAATTTTACAAAAACCTGCATGATTTTAACACAGACATGGGCCATCGGTCTACTGTTAAATTCACACACTGTGAAACATGCAAATTGCTATGGATCTTCACATTATTTCTTAAAAATCTTGTTTATTAATCATACTTACAAGATCCAAACTAAACAAGGGCAAAGCGTGGCGTATCCCCTCGCCTAAAAATTTGACCTGGTGACCTTGACCTTTGACTTTGAAAATCAATAGGGTTCCAGATTCTCTTAAGGACTAAGTATGTACCAAGCTTGGTCAAAATCCATTGAAGGATGTTGATTCTAGAGTGTTCACAAGGATGTTACGCGGTAAATTTTGACCCGATTATCTTGACCTTTGACCTATAAGGCTATGACCTTGAAAATCAATAGGGTTTCGGATATCTTAAGGACTAAGTATGTACCAAGTTTTGTCAAAAATCCATTGAAGGATGTTGATTCTAGTGTTCACAAGGATGTTATGCGGTAACAATTTTAGCCTGTGACCTTGATCTTTGACATACGACCTTGAAAATCAATAGGGTTCCAGATTCTCTTAAGGACTAAGAATGTACCAAGTTTGGTCAAAATCCATTAAAGGATGTTGATTCTAGAGTGTTCACAAGGATGTTACGCAGTAAAAATTTGACCCTGTGACCTTGACCTTTGACCTTGAAAATCAATAGGGTTTCAAATTCTCTTAAGGACTAAGTATGTACCACGTTTGGTCAAAATCCATTGAAGGATGTTGATTCTAGAGTGTTCACAAGGATGTGACGGACGGACGGACGGTAGCGTTACTATATCCCTTCGCAACTTCGTTGGCGAGGGGATAAAAAGCAGTTCAAATGACAATTCTTTAAATAGAAAGCCTTTATATGAAAAATACATATTGATTTCCCTCTATCATGTCTATGTTGATAATTCTAAGATAGTAAAGTATAATTTTGGCTCCCTGAACTAAAAATTATGTCCAAAATTGTTGAAATGTAGTAAAAAACTAGTTAATGTAATGTTTTTAGAATAGTCAAGAAATAAACTTGGTTTGCATAAGGAAATTGAAAACGATTTTCATTTAGTCATAGTCTAAAATATGCAGTTCAGGACATTTTATAGTCACATATATAGAAAAGTTTCTGAAACTTGCAAATTTCTATGGATCTTCATATTATTTTTTAAAAACCTTGTTTATGTATCATACTTACAGGATCCAAACTAAAAATGCTACTGAAATGACACTTATTTAAATGGAAAGCTTTTTATATAAAAGATACATACGGATTTTCCACTATGGTGATAATTCACAGACAGGAAGATATAATTTTGGCTCCCATAACAAAGTGTTATGTTCAAACTTGTTGAAAGTACTTTTAACCTTATTTATGTAATGTATTTCCAGTACCCAAGATATGAACTTGTTTGCATAAAGGAATTAAAATGATTTTCATTTAGCCATGGTCTAAAATATGTATTTTAGGACATTTCTGAAATTTTCAGTAAAATTTTGTAGTCATATATAAAAAAAAGTTCTAAAACTTGAAAATTTCAATGGATATTCATATCATTTCTTCAAAACCTTGTTTATAATTATATATTATACTTACAGGATCCAAACTAAAAGTGCAATTGAAATGAAGCTTCTTTAAATAGAAAGCTTTTATTTGAAAAATACATACTGATTTTCCATTATAGTGATAATTCGCAGAAAGTAAGGTATATACTTTTGGTTCCCAAAACTAAGTTTCTTGTCCAAGTTGTTGAAATTTGATAAAATTAAAAGCCTAATTATATGTTGTATATCAAAGAAATAAATTGCTTGAATAAAAAGAACTTTATAGGGTTTTCATTAAGCCATGAACAGTTTTAATACTTGCATTAAAAATGAATTGATTCGATATTTCTTTTTAAATTGATAATAATAAACTGCATTGTCATTGATATCATTTTTGCACTCCCATTTCCCCTTTGCCGGCCTCTTAAAATTTGTGTTTGCTTACCTCGCAAATACGGCCGTTTTATGCTACTCATCGACAATAATTTGCTGTTGCCAGGTGCAAAATTAAATATATTGATTAATATCTACCGAAAATGATCATAGGCATCAATCATAAATTCATAAAATATGAAAAACGATTGAGAAAAGAAGGCAACATGCTCGGCTTACCTATCAACAATAATCAAGCACTTCCTTGAGTTCGCTCCATCCAACGGCAACGGTCCAACTGATCCCCTACATATATCCTGCATTTGTTCCATTTGGAAGATACTTCACTTCTATTCCCCTTTATCTCTGAATCCGTCAAAGTCCGCTTTCTTCCACGCGTTGACAGTTTCTCTTTTGCCCAAGAACCACATGTTGTTTATTGTTTCTAAACAGTGCGCATGCTCAAGACGTGTTCGTATAGAAGGCCATATGAATAGATTTGAATATTGTCATCCGGACAATAATTCTTTTTTGGGTCTTTTTTGTCAAAAAATCGTATCTTTTGCAACATAACTCGGTGTTAATCTTCATTTTATGAAGGTCAGTACGGAAATCGACAATAATTTTGGGTATGAAAAAATTACGCAGCTGGTAGACAATATCCTTTTAATATTATAATTTGACAGCAATCTAACTCAGCAATTTTTAATATATTGGATAGGATAATGAAGAATTATTCACTATACAGTCACAGGAAATAAAGTATATTATACAAACGTCTAGAAGCAATTGACAACCATACAATATATCTGTCCCACTGGATCTCAAAGTTACTTTAAAGGATACTAGGTTAATACTAAATATTATATACGTCTGAAAATTAAACCAAACAGTGTTAGAATTAGATTTTAGAGCTGTCAAATTTTTGTTCTTCCCTCGACGGGATTTGAACCCACACCATTGTTACACTGCAGCACCATTCGCTTAGCCTTACGTCCAGCGCCCTAGACCACTCGACTACATCCACTCCCTAAAAAAGGAGCTTCAATAGTCGTAGTGTTACCTTGTCTCGTAAGGCAAATCTAGGGATAGGCGTAAGACATATGAATAAGCGTGTGTAGATGGTACATATATACTTAATATTATAATTTGACAGCAATCTAACTCAGCAATTTTTAATATATTGGATAGGATAATGAAGAATTATTCACTATACAGTCACAGGAAATAAAGTATATTATACAAACGTCTAGAAGCAAGTGACAACCATACAATATATCTGTCCCACTGGATCTCAAAGTTACTTTAAAGGATACTAGGTTAATACTAAATATTATATACGTCTGAAAATTAAACCAAACAGTGTTAGAATTAGATTTTAGAGCTGTCAAATTTTTGTTCTTCCCTCGACGGGATTTGAACCCACACCATTGTTACACTGCAGCACCATTCGCTTAGCCTTACGTCCAGCGCCCTAGACCACTCGACTACATCCACTCCCTAAAAAAGGAGCTTCAATAGTCGTAGTGTTACCTTGTCTCGTAAGGCAAATCTAGGGATAGGCGTAAGACATGTGTATAAGCGTGTGTAGATGGTACATATATACTTAATATTATAATTTGACAGCAATCTAACTCAGCAATTTTTAATATATTGGATAGGATAATGAAGAATTATTCACTATACAGTCACAGGAAATAAAGTATATTATACAAACGTCTAGAAGCAAGTGACAACCATACAATATATCTGTCCCACTGGATCTCAAAGTTACTTTAAAGGATACTAGGTTAATACTAAATATTATATACGTCTGAAAATTAAACCAAACAGTGTTAGAATTAGATTTTAGAGCTGTCAAATTTTTGTTCTTCCCTCGACGGGATTTGAACCCACACCATTGTTACACTGCAGCACCATTCGCTTAGCCTTACGTCCAGCGCCCTAGACCACTCGACTACATATATATATATATATATATATATATATATGATGTAAATATAGATAAATTAGTGACATAAACATATTGAAATATATAATAATAACTGTTCATACTAATAATGTTGGATTGTTTTATATATACAGATATTGTCATAGCGCGTTTCGTAATCCTAATTTTCTCGAGTAATGCTATTTTTATTTACCTTATTATAGTCATTCAGAACATACGTCCTGTCACGTTGTCCTTTATTGAGTTACAATTATTTATCTGTGTCTTACCATTATTATTAATGTTCCTTCATTTTCTTTATATTCTCAAAGAAACATCAATCGTTGGTCTAGTAATCTTAGCCGTCACTTAACATTTGTGGTATTTAACAACATATTTAGTACCGTATATACTTAGGAATATTGCCGTGTTGTTTTACTATATAAACTGTAATTAATTGTCTGATCAATGTGTTCATAATGAATGGTGAATATAAACCAATAAGCGGCAATATTCATGTTGGGTGTGGAACAAATACAACTGAATGAATGAATGAATGAATGAATGAATGAATGAATGAAATTAATTTAAAAACAATGTAATACATCAATGCTATGAGGTGCAAACAATTAATTAAACTTATGTATATATGTGTTGAGAGGACATAATGTAGAAAATACATAATATGAAGCACGCTGTGATGAACCACCAATAAACTTTTGAGTACAAGTTGTTTCCTGCTGTGGTAGGTTTTAGTCAAGCATAATATTTTTCAACTATTATTTAATATATTTTTTTTAGACCTTTTGTCGTTTCTTGTCTTTTTGTGGATGGGTATGCTTTATGAAAAAAATCATTCATTGACTGTCAATCAAATTATATTTTCTGCGGCCATTTACTGTTGGAATGCAACTGTTGGACAATCAACATTTTCCTGTCCACGGGATGAAATGGATCAAATCCCACATTTCGATAGAATACAAGTCAGGGTCATTACGGTTTTCACAGTTTTCCGGTTGATGACTGATTTTGTCTGTTTATATAATTATGAGTTTTGACTTTCCCTTTGTAAGATTGCTCGGAGTTCGGTAATTTTGTTATTACCCTTATTTAATGTTAGATACTAAGTAGGTAGCTAATACTTACACTGAACAGCAACATTTACTACAACAGATGTCTTACTACTGACGTCATTAATAGCTGTACACTGATAGCTCCCTGTCTGATTCCTGTTTATGTTCTGTAGGTTAAGTACAGATGTGGTACCAGCAGGAAGATTAGGTCCACTCCATGTCATTGTACAAACAGGTATACAGTCAGCAGTACACTGGATTTGATTAAGATTTTCTGTCTCCTTTAAAGTGTAAGACTGAGTTGATGGTCTGATGATGACCATATTCGGACCGTCTGAAAAATATGTAGGACTTGAATGGAAAAAACAAAATACAGAGGCTATGACAGAGAATTATATTGCCGAATAATCAATTGGTGAGTAGATTTTTGTTAAATGACGTCTGGGCTTTACCAGAGGCGTTCATTATAATTCAGTTGTTAATAAATTACTCGTTTGGTGATTGATGTATTGCCATATATGCTTTATTGTTATAAGGTTATCATGGCACGGAAAATATATATACATTATATCTTTTTAGTAAATGTCATGTAGCTGCAGTTGGAATTTGAGCTCATTTGACTTCAAATAAAGAAATAAAAGCAATTATAAAAATGTTATTTTTAGTAACAGTCGTCGTATTGAAAGATTGTCGTTGGTTTAATACTGCATAGCCTGACGTTGGGGTCATTTTCAGAAACCCTGTAGGTATTTAAATAGAACTAAAGAAATAATTACTAAAGTAATATTTTTTTGATTAGAATAACGAAAAATCCAAATATCTTTTAAACTATAGATTTTTGAACAGCAAATAAACGAGAGATTTATTTAGAATTAGGAGTGCTAACTAAAAATGTCATTACAATGCTTCTTATTGTTTTGGCTGAGGCTGCACTCCGATGAAATTTTTGCATTTTGGTCCTATTTTGTTGTCATTTTTCAGGTGGAGGTAGATGTACTTTATAGAAGAGCCATCCGTACATCAGGTATCTTACCTGTAAAATCTTTCTCTCAGCCACGTGTACTTTAGACGAAACTGACAAACATTTCTCTCATAAATTATTGTTATATTTTGCATTTTTTGTAAAATGGGTAAAAGGTCTGACTAATCTCCAGAATGCCAAAAGTTTACTTAAAAGTTGTTTGCCTTTTTTAGTAAGGAAAAGGCAACAAAGAAGCCAATTGTCTCACTTGATTGGGTATATCAAAGGACATTTAAAGCTTTGGGTGTGTCTTACACTTCAGTGCACCGTATTATGAATGATAAGAGGCCTTGTAAGTGAAATAGACCCAAAGAAAGAGCTAAAGTTTTGGACAACTTTGATCATTGTGTTATTAAAAGAACAATCCACGGTCTATATTCACGGAAAATTGCTCCGACCGTCTCAATAATACACAAGGAAATAAAAGATTCTATTAAAATATCAAAGTCTAAACTTACTCTAACTCTCATTGATCTTGGATATATTTATTAAAAAAATAGGTGATAATCGAAGAGTTCTGTACGACCAAGTGTCTATTTTCAAATATAGGTGTAATTATCTGAGAAAGATCAAATATGTTAGGGAAGCAGGGTATGATATCGTGTACCTGTATGAAACATGGGTTAACCAAAATCACTGCACAGATTATATGTGGCTTCCGGAAGATGGGTCTGATGCCAAAAAAATACCCTTTGGCAAAGGCAAACGTTTGATTGTTTTGCATGTAGGTACGCGAAGTGAGGGTTGGATTGACGGCTGCGATTTAGTGTTTCTGGCCAAATCAAAGGATGGTGACTATCACCAGGAGATGAATAGTTTTGTCTTTCTTGATTGGTTTGAAAATCAATTGATGCCTGCTCTGAAAAATCCTAGATTGGTTGTGTTAGATAATGCAAGTTATCACAATGTTAAAACAGAAGATACGGTGTTCCCAAATGTTACCGGTAGTCAGAAAAAAAACTGTTCTCCAAAACTAACTTACACAACACAACATTCCTTTTTCTGCTACTGATACCAAAAAGTATTCTATGAAAAAATAAAACAAAAAAACAAAACAAAGACCCCAGTAGTTTATAAAACAGATAACAGAACCCCCGTTCGACACTGTGAACTTAACCCGATATAATTAATATGGGCGTAAGTCAAAGGTTTCGTGGCTAAAAACAATACCACCTTCCGACTAAAAGATGCTAAAGAACTCACGTATGCTGTTTTCGAAAAAAATACAAAAGATGTGCGGACAAAAGCAGAAGAACGTGTGGTCAAAATTGAAAAAGAATACTGCAAAGAAAACTGTATAGATAGAAGTGTCATTGATTTTCGTGATGATGACTCGGATGACGACGAGGGTTAAGGTATAATCATATTAAGTAGAATAGACAGGAAAAAAATGTAAAAATCGAATAAATGTCACGCTTAAGTCAATGCCGAAAATATTTGGAACATGTGTCTGCCAATTCATTAAAGTTTAAGAACTTGTAACTGTTGAAACTATCTGGGGTCAGATGAATTTATTAACTTATATATTGATTATAACACATAAATAATACACAAAACAACTTGACGCAAAACAAAAAAAAGATAAACAGGGACCGTTTATAATCCAACCGAAAACCAAACACAAAACGTGCTTTATATTCATGAAAAGTCAAAACAAACAAAGACACAGATCGAAACTTCCGATTCCTGTTTTCGATAAGCACTTCGAAGTGGAATAGGTTAAATATATATTTCCATACTGTTAGCTCACGTTTGAGTTGAAAGATATAACCTGGCTTAGTAGAATAGATACGTGTAACAATTGCGTGTATCAATGATTCATCAATAATTATTGCAGTTTTTAGGTAATTTTAACCAATGTTAAGTTGCAAGTATGGTAAAAAAAAAGAGCTCACAAAATGACAGTGCTCATTGTCATGTTCTACCCCCCCCCCCCCCCCCCCCAAATCAGTCTCTGAGGTACTATAATATAAAAATACACTAACTTAACGAGCATAGTTTTTTAATTAGGAAGTTGCACAATCTCAAAATGTTGTTCACTAATAAAGACAGAAGTGCTTTATATTTAGTGAAAAAATAAAAATAACAAAAAATGTCCCAGTCCAAGTAATTTTTACAGGTATAATATTTTACCGGTAAAAATCAATGAACTCAATAGTGCGTGTAAGGAGATGGTGACGGGCTCGTAGAACAATGGAATCTTTCAGGTGACCGTCGAGTGTCTATTGTCCTCAGGAATTAAAACCCATGGCCGCAGGCTGTTGTCTTTTATAGACTTATTCTCTCCGTATTTCATCAAACTTTGTCTAAATATACACCCAACCATTCCTTTAAAATTTTTCTATATGAGCAGGACCAAATCCGTTCACTTTCTGGTCTGCAAACTTCCAAATTAAATTAGCACCCTTGATTCTCTACACACCTCTCGTTTACACTTCTAATTTAAAATCTACAGTTTAAAAGATATTTCAAATTTTCGTTATTCTGATCTTTTTTTTTTTTTACTTTAGTTCAAAAACAATCCTATTAGTGGAATTTAAACAGTCTGACCCATATTTGTGTGAAATTGTTTTCAATAAAGAGGGAGAGGCGCTAAGGTGCAAAATTGGCCCCACATTTTATCAAAAAATAATGCTTGACATAGAATAAAAACAATTTACTAATTTAATTGTTATATTTACAAATTTTCAAAAAAATTATTTTTCCGTGAGATTGGGTGCGGTATGACGTCATAATGACATCATGATTAGACGGATAATGCTAAAAATGGACTGTAAACGACATATTCAATGTACATTTTAGCTATTTTATATACCTCCACAGTCTTCCACCAACACCAAATTGAGCAGTTGTTTTGAGTATAGAGGGTTAATGATTGTATCAAAATATTTTGCTGGTGGAGGATTGTGGAGGTTGATAAATATTAATTTATTTATAACCTCGGACTGACCCTTAAAATCAATATTTTCACTCTTCTGATTGTATATATGATACCATTATGTATATACACACAATCTCTGTACATTTTATGATTCATTTCAAGTAATGAAATTCATCAGTAAATAACTTGTTTCTGTAAATAATTGTATTTATTTTAAATACAGTTTGTATATATTGAAACCAGGAGGAGAAAAACTCAATGCATGCAGTCTGGCGTCAACGCGATAAAAAGAACTGGGGACTATAAGTTCCATATATGGCCCCATATTTAATGAATCATTATCTTAGAAAATACTTGATTAAAATTTGATGTGTTTTATTTTATAGACGACATCATACTTTTGATGTTAAAACTTGTTTCCAACAAAATCGATACGTATTTGACGTCATTGTGACGTCATGAGCGTTATTTGTTTTCTGTATTTCGTGGAATTTTGCCCGCGATATTTGGACGGTTTTCGAAGAAATTAAGCACCTCCGTAGTTGTGCACCAGACAATATTTACAACATTATTAAAATAAATAAAACACAACTACTGTTAAAGTATTTTTTTGGTGCACGAGGTGCTAAATTTCTTGAAAAGCGACGGGAAAATGTTCATGTATTACAAGCGCTTAGATGACGTTTTGATGTTTGAGAAGCAATATTTGCCGTAAAAAAATGATGGTATGTCGACACGTAACAGTTATATAACATAAAAATAAAATAAACACCACTTCATACAAAATAGTTTTTTTTTAATAAGCCCTCAATTATTGACTATATATTTTCTTCCGGGATACTGAAATAGTTATTACTACTGGGATACTGAGGTAGGTTTAATGGTCTATCGATGCTACTTCTAAAATGAAGTAAAATAGTTTGATCCAAAGGAGTAGATATTTTTTGGGCACAATCCAACATATCCTTAAGAAGAGTTTGAAGATACCACAGGGGCAATCAGAATCCGTATATGCGTTCTGTCATGTGCATAAGTTATTGTTTGCATGATTCACAGACAATATTCATCATATTGTTTTCTAGCTTCTGAATTGTCGATCGAGAAAAAAATAAAATATTCTAGACAGGAACATATAGCCAGTTAGTCCGAGATTCCTCTGTCGTTTAACGGCGTTTATGGAGTTGCTGTAGCCGTTGAACGTCAGAAGGCAATATATACGGAAAACAGTGGATTTGCTTCTCCAACTCTGGGTCAGCACATTTCCACGTTTCGTGGCTATCAGATTTTATTTTCTATCAGAAACCCTTATATAAATCGCTTCACCAATCATTTTTCTATTCTTTCATAACCATCTTACCCTCAGAAAGTGGTGCTACACTCCATTACAGCACGATTTTGCCTTAGATCCTATTATTCCGCCATTTGTCTTCCATTTTTCAAACATTTGTCACGTGACTACGAGAAAACCACGATTACCGCAATGTATTATGGGAGATGATTTGCATATAAACAAACAAACAAATATTTGTATTGCCAATCATACACGCCTGTTAAGGCAGAACAATTAACATAAAATTTAATACAGTTGATTATATTGATTGGTAATGATTTTAACAGCAATAGTGAATTACAGATAACCATAAGAAAAAAAAATGATGTAGTACCTTCTCCAAAAAAGGGGGACGTAACACATGCTCTTTCCGAAGCCCATTGGCAACACTCTGCCATTGAATCTTTTCTTTCCAACACATTCTGTATTATTTCCTTCTGCTCTGCTTTGATCTATAGATGGACTGTTTGTCCTGCAGAATACGCTTAAATGTATGGTCCTCCATGTGATTTGAATGTTGTTTACGTATGCAAATAATGCTCAAATAATTTGGCGCGCTGAATTAAGAGTAGCTCCCATCATGCAGTGCGTTACTGTTATCATTCAGTTAGTATCGCGAGATCACGTTTGTAGATTCGAAAATGGAAGTCAAATGGCGGAATAATAGGATCTAAGGCAAAATCGTGCTGTAATGGAGTGTAACACCACTTTCTGAGGGTAAGATGGTTATGAATGAATAGAAAAATGATTGGTGAAGCGATTTATATAAGCAACTCCATAAACGCCGTTAAACGACAGAGGAATCTCGGACTAATAGCCAGTCAATGGGGTTTGCAATTAATATTTCGCATGCACAATAACGACCCACCACCACAAGGTGTGGAAAATAGAAATATTCTTCTGTGGTTTAAATGCGTATTAACTGCATTACATGTAAACTGTATTATTCTGTTTGATAAAGTCCTTTAACTAGAACAGAATTTTGTTTACCCTTGAGTGAAATAGTGTTGTAATAAAATATCGTGAACGTGAGGTAAAAGTATGAAAGCATTTCAAGGTATATTTTAAATGCGATTGAAACATGTCGCCATTTGATATCAATTCGGTTGTATTTCATTTTGACGATTTTAATTACGAAGACGATCACAACCATATTTTTTTTAACAATTACAACTCAGCTGGGTTTTTTTTCATAACATATAATAAAATGAAAAAATATATATTACACTGTCGGAACAGTTCCGACATTCAATAGAAAAATCGTAGTACTAATACTATCATTTAGTGTCCGTCGTCTGTTATCCATAATTTTTCATATTAATATTTAATCTTTTTCTTAGAAACTGGAAACTGCAAAACTAAATGCAAATATTTTACGTTATCAAGTTCTCTCAACCCGCACCTTGGCATTTTTTTTACATATTTATGATGGTTGTCCGTAAAAATGTACTGGAATATATCATAACATTGGTTGTCGTTAAGAATAAAGTACGGTTAAAAAAGTGTTTAAAAAAATTTCAAATATGACAAAGTTCTATTCCTCAAATAAATCTATCTATTACTTCTTTAAGGTTAATACCAACATTTCGACCAGTTTTCGACAATCAATGTTAATAAGTTTCTGAATTGATATGATCTCAATATGTACATTATCAATGTCATAGCAGACGATGAAACCAAAATTGGTCTGTATGAGATATATTTTTTAAATGATTAAAGCTTTGTTAAGGTGACGAAAAAATGAATTACGAAAAAATACAATTTGAACGTGAAATAATAGATGTGGTACGTAGTTCTTACATTTAAAGATAACATTTTTAAATCAGATTTCTTGAGATCACTCATGCAATTTCAGCATCATAATATAACCTCTGACAAATGAAGCGATCAAAATAATGAGAGATTTTATCACGTGAAACCAACCGTCGAAAATGGGTGACGTTGCGACATTACTATTCGTTCACTTTAATTTCATAATAGAGTTTCAGAACATGTTTTTATTCCGGAAATCAATCCACATTGCATGTTAAGTCAAATTTATGCTTTGTTTATTGAGTTTTATTATGCTTTGTTTTTCTTTTTTAAAGATATGCATTATAATACAATGATACGTACGTTCTGTATTCTGAAAAAAATGACGTTCGGTGCTTTTCATTACCTGACATTGTCGGTCCGCTGTGAGGAATTAGATGCACATATTAACTAACTGTATTTATTTATGAAAAGCAGATATTGTGAATACATTTTGGAGAAAATTTTATCGACATCTGAGGTGGGGCCGATTTTGGCCCTTATAGCTCACAGTCCTTTTGAAACAGATACAGTAAAATTAGAAAGCTCTTTAATATTTTCTTGGGGATAAAATATATGCACTGGGTATACTTTCTCATTTATAATAATATTGGATATTTGCTTTAATCTTCTTAAATTTTCTACAATTCGATATGTAAAATATCAAACCAGAACTATCTTACCACAATCGTTACACGTATTTCGCAGTAGATTGACTATAGAAATAGTAAATTAAGAAAGAGAGGAATCGGTAAATAATGTTGCTCTGCCATTTGCACGCCTTTATTTCCTAAATAGAACACATATCCACGATTCAAAGCTTACATTCATAAAAGAGCAATATATGTCCATCTTCTAAAGCTTTGCATGAGTCCTGTAATATTTTACATGATAATATATTCATAAGTTTTATGAAATATGTCACAAAGAGATACACAATATCTATTGTTTTAGAATGACAATGACAAAGTCATAGTGTGTAGTGTATTATTATACTGAAGTACTCAAAGGTAAACTTAACCTTGAAGATATATCTATTAACAAAATAGAAATAAACTCCAATTTTTGCAGATTGTTTTTTTATATAATTTACTATTTATCTAGTCTCTTTGAAAGATAGGGGCAGTACAAAATGTATTGTGGGAGTGGAGCGGTGCAAACCAATAAACTGTAAAACAAAATTATTCTCTCAACTCAATAAATTTTAAAAAGAAGTATGCCTTCAATGGTAAGTATGGAAAAAGAGAACTAATTGTAAGTACACATATTGATGGAAAAAATCATATTTCCATCTACATCAATTTCGTCAATTATATTATGCTTAATAATACTTACACCATATGACTATCGTCTTGTCGGAAGATCTAACCACGCCCAGTCCCTCCATGTTAATAGCTGTACAGTACAATATCTTGCCGTCATCATTTATATTCCCTGTATACGTCAGTACACTAGATGATATAACTTTGTCATCACTACAGTACGTGTTACAAACATCAGGTTGTGGTGAAGCTGAAGTAGTTATATTTGTGGTAGATAAATACCACTGTATTCTACTTGATGGCCGTGCAGCATTCGTTGTACAGGAAAATGTCTGATCTCTATTTGAAATAACTTCTACTGGATTTTTATCTATTGGCATTGATAAAAGTGTAACTGATGATACAGGAACTGAAACGAAATGATAACATTTCAATATTGTCTGCTGTGGTTGGTATTTGTATTAAGTATTTTATTAGTTATGATGCTACATAGAAGTCAGATTTATTTCTGAGGTATCTGGAGTACCCCATGAAAACTAATCAACACATCAATCATAGCATGTGAATACCATATCTGAACTTCCCGAGGAAAAAGTAAGGTAACAATACATGTTGCGTATGGTAAATAGTTTCAGCCACTGGTGTGAGTGTTTCCGTCGCGTTCCCAATGTTCTGGTATTGTAGCAAAAGTTCTGTATAACAAGATTTGGTCAAAAGGAGCACAAGTCCATGTAAAACCTTTACGACTAAAACATGTTCATGGCCAAGAGACGAGTTGGACGACCACCACCTAATGATAATAGGAATTAACCATTGATCCACAGTAATACGCCACAACTCGAGAACGACCTGGACCTGACAGACAATCAATCTAAATCTACAGATCCCAGGTCGAACAAGACAAACTAGATTCTGATACCGAGAAGATACAAAACGATTCAAATACATGGATTCCTGTCGAGAAAATCCCCAGAACTAAATGGAACTTCGGAGGAATGTTATCTTCATTCAATGAGAAACAGATACTAATTTATCTTATAGCTTAAAAGAACCTGTTCATGCGAATCCTGTCAAATAACCTCCTCTATTTAACAATTAGATAATCGTGTAGAGAATATGACAGGAATAAATATAATAATTATATGCTAACTAAAATACTCAGTGCAAATTTGGATGTTGAATCACGAGCTATTTAGGATAATTTTAGACAATGTTATCTTTATATACAACGCAGTGCGTTCGTCATTTAGCTACAATTTAACCTGTAATTAACGATTTGGACACAGATAGATTATCTCCTCTGATAATCCCACCCGGTGAAATCACAAAAAAATATTGATTGTGTGTAAAACATCTCAGATTTGCAGATTGTACGTCAATGGTATTATAAATATGGGAGCCTTATTGTAACTAAGATAAATCATCCAAATTTCTACAAAGAAACTTTTAAAGAAACTATTAAATGAATTGCTAATAATAGCCAATGTAATTTATGTGATCAAGATGAAGACTATCTACATTACTTTATTTCTTGTCCCTATCTGAAAGAATTTTGGGTGAAATACAACAAATATTGAAAAAATCTAATAGAACATTTTGTCACATTTTGGGTATAAGATATTTGATAAAGATTATTTTTTTACAATTTTAGGATTTTCTATATAAAAAGCATATTATGTATCTGAACAAAGACTTAAAAAAGTAAGCATATATTCTTTATTTGTGAAAGAATATATTACGAGAATAAGCCAGGTGGAAAAACTTCATTGTAGTAAACTGTTAGCAAAAATAAGGAAACACATTGAAATGTAAATATGTATTGTACATATATGTATTACTCTTCATGTAAGAAACTTTCATTATAATGCATATGATATTATCGAAACATAATTTTACAAAGAATAAATAGCGTCGTTGTACTATGCACTCGTATAGTACTATTGTTGGAGTCATTACTATGCTGATTGACGGAGCTGAGAACAATGTTACGTCATTTAAATAGGCGGGGTCTAAACGGGATCACCTGCGCGCTTTTAACAGTGTACAATTTACAATGTATTATACGTTTTTCTTTTACGTTGATGCTGTCGTCTGTCAAAACAATGGTCAGTTCCAGGTTTGGGAATTAAATATTTGACAGTGCATGTTATTGTTGAAATAAAATATTTCTTGAATTTAAATGAATATTATTTGCCAATCTTTATACTATCAATACATTTTAGACAAATTTCTTTTTTTTAAATCACCAAAGATATTCAGAGTAATAATAACAATAATATTGTGTTGTCCATGTTATATGCCGAAATATGTCCCAAGGTTAGAAGGCATAATGCCTTCTAACCTTGGGACAGATGTATGTGTGGATATAAGCACATGTTTATAGGTATATTTAATCAAAGTCTGATTCTGATCAGTTATATTATAGTATTTGAAATTATTTTAATTATGTAAGAACATATTAATATGAAATACTTCATAAGTTGCTTGGGCTTTTGAAGTTAGAATGTAAAAAGCATTTTGAATAAAAATATCAAATTGTTGTTAAGAAAAAAAGGATAAATCATCCAGCATTTATATCATTACAATTGTCAATTATTTCTCATGACGAAATGGGGAGTCGTGGTCGTGCACGTGTCGTATGGTAGGTGGATTTACAACTACCTGTGCAAGCAGTTCCTAGGACTAATTTTGAGTCTGAATCTCGAAACAACATTGTGCGATAAAGTTTGACAGTGACTTGTGGCAGATCGGTGGTTTTCTCCGGATTCTCCGGTTTCCTCCACCAATAAAAATGAGCACCACAATATAACTCAAATAGAGTTGAAAGTAGCGTTAAACACCATTACCCTAACCCTCTCATAAAGAATCATTTAAATTACATAAAATTTAGTTTTTGCCGTATCGATTAACAATGCTTCCGGAGATGCTACACACATCTGAGAAATAAAAGATTATTTTATTATCTCAGCAGATACACTTTTCCATGTCGCATTGAGGAGGTCAACCATAAATCAATGTGTAGTTATAGTTATATTATTAATGACATGTTCTATTAATCCTTTAATAAAATAAAGGACGAACCGAATTGTGAAACGATTATTTTTCAAAATGAAATTGTGTAACTAACTAAAATTTGTTGTTTTAGAAACATTGTCAAGCATCATGTTTTATATCTGACGCAGCATGATTATTGGAATATCAACAAAATTCTAACTTAAAAAGGCAATGAGGGTAATAAACTATTCCAAAGCTGTGAATTTCGCATTATAACTATCGCATGCCAATGCTCAGTTGTCAGCAGAAATATGAGATTTGACCAAAATGTATGCCAGTAAAATACGTTTCAATTTTGGCAAACACTTCTTTTAATAAGCCAGCGCAGGTGAAAATTCAATCATTTCATATATGAACTCAAAATGTTAAAATGTGTTGCTAAAGTTTAAAAAAAAATACAGAAAGAACTGAAAAGAGCCAGTTTCATTTTCACCTTTGACAGAATCATTTGTTGACGGTGAATTCGCTATTGATGGAGAAGGATAGTCACAAAATGAGGGAATCATGACACTACATATACTGTAGGGATAATAAATATTGTTGCAATCGTATGTCTCATTTACAAGGCTTAGGAATATAACTGCAGCCATATCCATGCGGCTTCCTCACGTTAAAACGACATAGATATTTCGGTTTTTTTCAACTCCACCGAAATGCAGGGCATAAATGAATCAGATCTTTCCGTATAAGGTGACTTGACCCCTACTTGCTGCACACCTACCGTTATATTACCCGCCCAAGATATGCCGTATCATACTTTTAATGACTATGTAACTATTCCAAGATTGTGTCATACGTTTCAATACAACCTCACAAGGTCACTCATGTATCATCTAACACATATATGGTGATAGCAGTGTGTGCGTGTGTGTGAATCATCCTGGGGGACAACTGGTAGTAAATGGACACTATGTTGATGGTTCAATGAAAATGACTAAAGATGCATAAACAATAAGGTATATTAGTGTCGTTTCATTTACAAGTTGTAATGGCGTCTCAAATTTCAAAAATTTTAAAAATTAAAAACTGAGGAGGGAGTTGAAGGTTGCGAGGTGGTCTTTGCTCTCAGATGGGATCTCGGAAATTATTTGCTAAAATAGTTTTTTGGAATACATTTGATGGTTTGTGTTGGCTATAGCCATCATGTTTAAGTGTTGATATATATAAATGCTGGTAATGAGTAATGCTCGGCATTTTCATTAAAGAAATAAACTACAAACATGTAAAATATATTTACACGCATGGTTGTTTTATCAAGCAAAGTATTTCATTGATGGTGTTAAACTCATGGATAAAGCTATGCTTTATCTATACTCCCAAATAACATATACAACTTGTAGTTTTGATTGGGACATCATTAGTGGGTGCTTCTACGAAGACAGCGATGCAATATTTTTCTTGATAAACATTATAGATAACCCAAATTCCACATGTGGCGCGATAAAGTCAACTACTCATTTTTATTACATTGAGATCAAAATAGTGCGATTAGACAACAATTTATATTTTCATTACAGTTTATTATCCCTGACATGACATATACTACTTGTTAGTTCTAATATTTTTCTAAGTGACAAAAACATCATATTATTGACTAATGTCCAATCATTTTTGCTTCCTAGCAGGTGATTTGAACGATGCTTCAAAGCAGGTGATGTGAACGATTTGTTTTATGCAGATATGTATAAAACATTTTAAGAATTTCTTTTGCATACATCTTTACGTTTCGGTAAAAGCTTGCTTTGTGGTATATCTGCTCTAGCTTTCTACAAATGAATTTACTGCTGGTATAAGAGTAGTTTTATTAATACATTTTGTTAATCTGGACTCTTTTATGTCTTCTTTTAAAGCTGACGGATTCACAATTGTGTGATAGCTGTAATAAGTAACGTGCTGTTGATTGGGGTAATGTTGAGTACGGCGGTGACGCTGGAGTTTTATGAACACCCTCATTTAAATATTCCATCGGCATGAAAATCATACCCATTCGAAGTACAAAATACCCATTCATATAGGAGTCGTCGAGTGGTTGTGATCGTGTGGTGGTTGGATTTACAACAACATATGCAATCGGTGCCTATCACCACTGATGTTGCGCTCAGTGCGAGGTGTACAATATTATGTGAGAAAGTTTGTCTATTACTTGCGGCAGGCCGGTGATTTTCTCAGGATACTTCGGTTTATTCCACCAATAAAACTGACTGCCACGATATAACTGAAATATTCTTGAAAGTGGCGTTAAAACACCAAGCAAAACCTAAAACCAAACACATTCATATATTATTTCTATGTTGGTGATCCGCTCATATTGTGGACTAATATCCAAAATAAACGCATAGATCAGTTTTGAACCTTATCGCGTTGAATACTAACATCATTATAGAAGAATGGTTCCTGTCAACAAAATAGCTACATCGGCTTGTAGAAATCACAGGCGCTCGTTGCACGGAATTGCCCCTCTTTTAAACTTTCTGTTTACATATTATTTCATCTCTTTTTCCTTTATTTATCGTGTTCGTGGCCATATATCCACACAATCTTATGTTAACAACAGCTTTCATATGTCGGCCCGATATACTCTTTATTATCGTTTAATAGAAATATGAGATATTGATATACATGTATTGTAGTTTTAAAATCCTCATCCATTAATGTTGAAGTGGAACATGTACGCCCGAATCATATACATATATAAAACATGATTAGGTCGAACCATCCCAATGGTAAACAGTATATATGATGTATATGTAGGTACATTGTGTGTACAGTGCCGGATTAAGGAGAAATGAGGCCCAGTGCTAGTTAAGTTATGAGGCCCCTTCCATGGGCCCTGAAGGAGGTAGACCCAATATGCCTACACAGGCACAAAGGCATACATGCTCAATAAATTTAGTAATAGTTTAAATATTACTTTATATTAGGTCTGACATGTACACTGCGTCTGCAACAAACTCGAAGCTATTGTATATTACCCAAAACCCCAACCCGCCCAAAACTGTCTTACACAGATCACATAATAAAATAGTCAAACTTGATAAAAAAAAGAACAGACAGGGCAGTCACTACAGTTAACATCATGTAATTAAATCTAAACATCATTGTTGACTGATTTTGTCTGTTTATATACTTATGAGTTTTGACTTTCCCTTTGTAAGATTGTTCGGAGTTCGGTAATTGTGTTATTACCCTTATTTAATGCAGTGGTTCTTAAACTGTTTTCCCCATGAACCACTTTTACTCTTAATTTACCTTTTGGTGGACCCCCATAGCCATTTGATGAAAAAGCTTATTTTGTTTTTACTAATAAATAAGCTTAGGAGTTGTATTATAGAAATAGTAAATGTATATGCTCTATTTGAAGTAAAACTAATTTAATGAAAATAAACCTGTATTTAAAAACTAATTCCAATGGATCATTTGTATACGTACACTAGTAAAATAACTCATAATAAACCATTTTAAATTACAGTTAAAATACAATCAATACTCAGCACACTCAACCTTATATACAATTACATTCATAAAACTGCACAAATTCCCAGTTATTATTTAGTAAAGCATTGTATTTAAACCAACAGATGCCTTACAACCAAATCACATTAAAGATTCCAAAATAACGTTGTTTCGCTTATGATTCACAACGCGTTTGATAACCTTGAAAGGCAGAGAATTTAGCGCCGCGTTCAGTCTCAGCAACCCGCACCCGACACAACCACACACCTATGCCACCACTGCGCAATTCACACTGATAAGTCACAAGAGCACAATTCACAACTAATGCCCGCACGACGTGCATGAAGAAGATATTTCACATGTACGGGGTGACCAGAACGAAACACTGCTGCTACGAGCCTACATGTATGCTGATATATTCTCAAAAAGATACTATCATTTTCCATGTATGTATGTATAACATAGATATCGTTATCCTTCTGATTCTCTGCACAATTGACACCAAACGGCACTAATTCTCTCCACCGCTACGGTGCCATCTTGCGGACAGATCGGGAAGCCACACGGCGACACAGTGGCATAGTAGTAGTTGTATCTCTTACGTTCATCATACAGAAAGATGAACCAATCTATCCATAGCAGCAGCACGTACGTCGCACTCTCTGTAGTGGTGTACTGGTCAGAATGCCTGTAACAAATGCCATTCTTAGGTCACTCATGAAGTTAAAATGTATGTGCTAACTGTTATCTAACTTTGAGTATTAGATAACACAGAAATTTCAATGACTTTGAGTCAGAGTAATTTTTTTTAATTGGATCGTGATATTTGTGATCAGTCATGAACTATTAAATTGGACATCAGATAACACAAACTAAATAATATTCTATAATAATAATGAAATAATTTAGAGGAACATTTGGAATCATGTCTAAATAACTTAAGCTATCACTACCGTTCTACTGAATAAATCAAAGATACTAAACAAGACAATAAGTTACACCAACACGCATATCTGTATAATCTCTTCCTATGTTAATTTTACACAGGAGTATTTGCCTAAGAAAATGAACTTAATTCTAATTTATAGATCAAACTAAACTGAACATAGTTAATTATTAAACTATTAACTTTTGGAGAAGTCATCTTACAAGTTTCTCGTTCATAATTGTGCTTGTAGTTTGATTAATTTTATAAGTAAATGGACGGATAAATATCTTTAAAAAATGCTTGATAATAATCTGCTTAACGCACTACCAACAATGAATGTATGTTTAGTATTTAATAAGTATAATTAACCATAATACGTGTCGTGTATCTGTTTCTATATGTATTCCTCTGTGTATAACTTCTCATTAGATTGAAGCTTTTCTACATATGCAAGGACTTAAAGAATAAAGTTCTTCAGGTAAATTTCTATCAATAGCTATTCTAAGCAGCAGTGTTGTTTTTAACTGCTCCAGTATTTA
This sequence comes from Bathymodiolus brooksi, assembly GCA_963680875.1. Classification (NCBI taxonomy): domain Eukaryota; kingdom Metazoa; phylum Mollusca; class Bivalvia; order Mytilida; family Modiolidae; genus Bathymodiolus; species Bathymodiolus brooksi. The sequence continues at coordinate 19,783,228 of OY804578.1, read as the reverse complement.
TGTTACTACATTCTTCTATAAGTGTCCAAATTGAACGGATCTCCGTCAAATTTAAAATTGCACCACGTAAGCATGAATCCATCTTAAACATGTTTTTTGCCAATAACCTAATAATTTGGTTTCTATGCCATTGAGCCACTGTCATGACTGCCTGCTTTGTGGCACACTCCCATATACTATCAACTCTATCATTATGTCTCAAATCGCTCCGAAACAGAACGCCTTCAAATTTCAAATTGACCCACATGTGCAAAAATCCATCGTAAAAAAAAATTGGCAGGAATATTCCCCCCCCCCCGTCCTCGTCAACGGGCCCCTGTGCTTGAGCATACCTAAGCACAATGGTAAATCCGGCACTGTGTGTGCATGACTCCGAGCACGGTATGGATATTTATATAAGTCAGCTTATGAAATTCAAAATGAAACAAGCACGACATAATAACTTATTTCTTCAATGCTACCACACGGCTTGTTCTCGACATCAATCTGATATTATTTTAAGATAAAGATTTTCTTTGGCTTTCGGTTTTCTTGCGGAGTTTTATTTCATTGTCCTGTGGACATTGCAGCAAGTTGCCAATTGCTGATTAGACACTCTTACCCCCAAAGAACTATAAAAGCAACATAATAATAATAATTTACTGTACTGCACGTGTTTTTAAAAACATTTTTTCACGAAATTTTCGGAAAGAATAATTACACATCAGCGACAAATACCAAATATACTTTAGAATTTCGGTTCCCTCTAAATATTTTATGGTGTGTTTAGTTGCACTAATTGTGTGGGTAGGGTAGTTCTGTGGTATATATCCTTCGTTTTGCAAAATCATATTCTGATGGATATTTGTTAAAAGAAACTTGCAATGGATCAGGAAATACTATTCAATTATAGTTTGCGAAATATATCAATATATAAAGAGGAATCACATCCGACATTCTGATGCATTCCTTGAACATTCGCTTCAAATATCGCAATTTATGGTACGCCTACATCAAATTGCGATACACCACCATCAACTTCCGGTGTACGGGGATACACGGTGATCGATGTCCATTTTGTAATAAACAATTCATAAATATCATTTTCGGTGGGTGCTTTGAGAACAAAAAAAACCCAGTTCTGTTCTATCTACAACAAAACTTGTAGATACAGAGCTTGGTTTGGGAGAAGATATTCATGGATAAGTATGCAGTAGCCCTGCATTTTCAGACTCAGTTGTCGCTGATCCAGTCTGTAACGCTTAAGCCCTGAAGTTTCATATTTTTGTCTTCACGGTTGAAAAACTTTTCAAGTTTGATTGGAACCCATGACAAGACAATATAAGCACATCATGTGGTAAATTTTATCAGGGATTTACGCAGGTCGGTGTGTTTCTCTGGGGACTCAATTGTCTTCCACCAATAAAACTTACCGCCGTGATATGACTGAAATATTGTAGAAAGTGGCATTAAACACTATAAACTTTTCAATGTTCAAATTATTTATCAATTATAAAAGTTATAGATCGCTATATGTTTACATTTTTGAAAAGGAATATATATAGCGATATTTAAGACCAAGTAATTAAAATCTACAGCAACAATTTAGTGCAAAGTGAAATCCAAAGGTGAATGTTGTTCCGTTCAGGTAAACTAAGGTTTTGCTCCTCGCTTTGAATATATCAGTAAACGCTAAGGCAGGAGTGTTAATTTCTACCTACTCTCTTTCGGGGTCAATTTTTTATCTTACCTTTTATGTACTTGCATAATAAATAATTACAATTTTTCATAGATTTTTTTATAAAGGTAAAACATCACTAAAACAAGTATGTCAGTGCCTTTCAATATAACAGTGCATGGCAAATTATGGAAGATCCCCAAAGATGTGTATTCAACAGTCTATAGAAAATGTCAAACTCAATAGTACTTCAACCTAATAATCTTAGAGAAAAGAAAAGCATAATCTTCCTCAATCTTTTTTGCTTAAATGGGTAGGGCATTTGACTGGAAAAGACATTTCGACAACATATCCTTTTGATGCTGGAAGGTCTGGCTTTTATCATACAGGTTCGTTGTTAAAATAATATAGAAATGAGTCTTACCTTGACAGATGGTTGAACAATTTTCGCTATTATAAAGTTTTCGATAAAAAATACCCGGATGTATGACGTACATTGTTCAGCCTGCATGATGCTTAAAAGACACTCTATTTTAAATATGGTCACTGAAAGGGTTTCTTCAATAGAAAAGAAAATTGAAGTATAAATTATAACAACAGTATATCGAATTTTTAGGTATGGTTAATAATTGACAAACAATGTCCAATTCTCAAAATTTGAGACTTTTAAGCAACAATTATATTTTCTTTAAAAAAAATGACAGTCTTCGTGTTTGAACTTATCAAAAATAAAACGCTGTTTACCATTCCCGGAAATTAATTTATAAATCTGAATTAATAGTAATTTTGCAAATTATGGAACAAACAATGTCTAATTCTCAATATTTGTTATTTTGAACATCAAAGCATATTTTTTTTTTCTAAAAACAACAAGTCCTATTTCCTTCCTATTTGAATAGTATAGTGTGTATTAATACAGTTAAGATGTGATCTTCTTGGTACATGTAGTAATATGTGTTGGATACCAGTGATGTTAGTGTGAGCATTAAGAAGTCGCGTATATCAATGTGACATGTGTTGTACTATTTATCAATATATAAAACAGGGACAGACTATAAGTACTTTTGTTTACTTTGCTTCATAGTGCTTTATTACATAAGCTCAATGCCCAACACCATATAAGTGATCACAGTAACTTAGGCACGTGGGGGGGCGGGGGGGAATTATAATATTTACAAGAGTTGTAAGTACAAGAAAAAGGAAAAAAAGGAAAAAATAACTCACCATTAACATACAGTATCTTAGTACTTGATGATTTTCCTCCGAATGGATGCTCACATATCCATCTTGTTCTATGTAACCTGTCTGTCAGATAAGATCCTGGTATAGTTACGGTGTAGGCGTTAGTTGTAGGGTTACAGGTGTATGTATAATCTGCTATGTAAGATCCTTCCAATACACATGTACCATCTGTATTACGACCAGTAATGATACATACAGTAGTACTATCTCTGTTGAATAACACATAAGTCTCTGTAGTAACACATGTGAAGGTAAAATCTAGTCCAACAGTAGCATTATCTGATGACGTTGTCAATGTATAACCTGAAACTAATAGACACTTATCAATAAGAATATATATGTTTGAATTAATATAGGTAATGAATAATGATTTATACAGAGTTAATATATTAATCAAATCCATCTTGTCACTGTAGGGCTGATTTTGAAAACTTAAACAATTACTTTTGCGAATGTTCTCACTATTTAAATATAAGAACTACATTGTTCAATAATCTTATTTAGTTACCTACTGATTGTAAAATAGATTCCAGACTCTTAACATGTGGCAATGATATATTAATGTATGACCAAAATGTTAACATTTTTAACTATGTCTTTGAATCTATAAGAAAGTGTAACATATTCCTACGTGTATAATTGCATCCAACAAAACAACCACACACATCATATAAGTCCTTTCAATTTTCATTCCTTTGTCTATATTTTATAAATATGTTTTTGTTAATTTAGATTCGTCACTGTTGATATAGACATTTATATAATACATGCCTGTCTAAATTATTATATGTTATGATTTCTATGGAGGAAACTTCATAAGTTATATTAACTTGTGTTTAATCCTTTTGTTCTATATTTGGTATATAAAATATGTTTTGACTCATGTGTATAGGTAACTCGTTGTCTTGTGAGGTAATTGAATCATATGCTTAAATGATAAAAATTCCACAATGTATGTCTATGTTTTATTGTTATAACGACTGGAGGTAACAATTTACCCACAGAAAGAAAATTAACAATATGACATAATACTTTGGAGAAGTTTTAATGATGTACACCTTACTATGAAAAATCACATGGTAGTATTCCATAAACAATATCTGTAAATGTGTTTAATGAAACTGCCTATTTAATCAATATGTATTGCGACTTGTATGATTGAAGTAGACGACCACAAATGGGCATTTTGTTATCTTGGGGGTGAACTTTACCTACATAAGCTTGTGTACACTAGACAAAACATTTCTTGATAGTAACGTAGGCTTCATGTTTGACCAATACTTTATACTTGCTTTTAAAGTATTATCAAGAGGGCGTGGGGTCCTGTCGCAGGTCAGTTTCATAAAGAAATTTAAATGTTTTATTCAATTTATTAATTTAAGATTAATTGGAAGGTACATGCCTTATAAATCATGTCTTATGTGAATGTGTGTATTTCAGTAATAAGTCCAGATGTTCCTTTATTATTGGTGTGGTTGATTGATTCCTTATTCATGTTTCTTCGGCTTGGGCGATTTACTTTTTCATGGACTGGGTGAGTCGTTCTACAATGGCCTCTACCTATAAGTAAAACAATTAACTTACACTCTTAATTCTGGATTGAGAAAATAAACCCAGCATCAATATGTCCTGATGTAAGTTAATTATTTATAAGGGTAATAACAAAATTACCGAACTCCGAACAATCTTACAAAGGGAAAGTCAAAACTCATAATTATATAAACAAACAAAATCAGTCAACAACCGGAAAACTGTGAAAACCGTAATGACTCTGACTTGGTACAGGAATTTCTAAAGAAATGGTGGGTTGAATCAGATTTTAAAGCGCCAAACCTCCCGCTCTCATTACGGTTCAAAGGTTCCGGCTGTCACTATAACAGTATTTAAATACAGGAACAAAATAGGTAAAATAGTTGTCAAAGCAGTACCATATTCGGTGACGTAAATGTCAAAAATATTTTACGTCACACATTGACAAAAAAAATATCCTTGACAATTTTCTAGACTTCTTTATCTTTATACATTTTCACTATATGAAAATGCATCGCTTATAATCGTTTCTGCAGAGACGGAATATATTTCGACAAGATCTTGGTATCGGAGATCGAATAAGGCGAATCTTTTTATAGCCCTGGTCCAGTAGCCTGTTTCTCAGATGAAGATGACGTTTCAAGAAATCAGAATAATTGCTACTGGCCCTTGCATAGTGAATCAATTGCGAGATGTAAACACCATATGCAGGAAATGCTGGTATATTGCTGCACATGTTTGGAAAATTTATGATTTTAAAATTGAAGTCGTCCCGTTTATCATAAATTTTAGTACTGAGTTGACCACTGTCGTCAAATTCGAGGTATAAGTCCAAAAATGATGCGGACGAAGCTGTATCTGTGTTCTCTTTAACTTCCAGCTCTGGAGGATATATCAATGGAAGAAATTCTGCAAATCTAGAATTATTGATAGATAAAACGTCATCAATATACCTGTATGTGAAATTACAGGCTCTAGCCTCATGAATCTTCTTATCTTTTACAAGCTTTTGAAGAACTCCGACTCATATGAGTATAAAAATAAATCGGCTAGAAGAGGGGCACAATTCGTACCCATTGGTATGCCGATGACCTGCTGAAACAGTGTCCCTCCAAAGGAGACAAATATGTTATAGATGAGGAACTCCAGCATACTGATCACTTGTTCCTCGGAGTAGCATGTTTTACCTTTTTGAATTTTGTTTGAAAAATATGTGGAATTGTAGCCTAACACAACAAATTTTGAGCCATAGTTTCTATGACTGAAAGCTTTATGAATTGTTTCTTTTAAGCGAGTTTTTAATTTGTCATGTGGTAGGGTGGTATATAGAGTTGAAAAATCAAAAGTTTTGATGGAGGATACCTGAGAGAAAGATCTTGATTTCAGGTTATCCAAAAGATCTTTAGAGTTTTTCAAAATCCACATGTGATTTATGCCACTACGCGAGTAAAGAGTTTCACAATATTTCTGTTGTCCCTCTTTTACTGCAGACAGAATCTTTGTCAGGTGAATAGACAATTCTTTCGTCGAACAAGTTGATGATCCCGCTATGTACCTTTTTTTGTATGGTGTCTTATGGAGTTTAGATATCCAATATAAATAGGGTAAATCCTCAGACTCTTTACAAGAGGGAATGTTTAAAGAGGTCATGAATGATCTGTGGTTAGCTAGGATTTCATCTTTGTCGAACGAAGTTGGTTTGTATGTGGTATTACTAGAGGTGTTCCTATTTATGCCTAATTCCTTGATTAGGCATTCGAAGTAATATGATTTACATACAAACACGATATTGTTAGAAGCCTTGTCCGCAGGAACGATAACATATTTGTCATGAAGAGAGGAAAGACACTTAACAGCTTCTTGGTCTTTAAATACAGACTTAGGTCGACTATTAACACAATTTTTGAGTTTGTGAATCCGACCTTGTACTAGAGACCTAATTGTTCTAACCCAGTCTGACAAGGACTCTAACTAAGGATCTTGGTCTACTTCTCTCTTTATCCACCTTCTGGCATAATCTTCAACAGCATCCATAATTATCTTGAAATTATGTTTCCAACTGATGTGTTAAGGTTCTCTGAATTTAGGACCATGAGAAATCACCTTTCGGAGACTCTCATGTTGAATGATATTCAGATCACCAGTGATTACATGTCCAGATGGGTTGTATTGAAAAGGAGAGTGGGAGCAGTCACAAGTCATTTATGTTATGAATTGATCGGCGAACTGCATAGTGCTTATTAATAAATTTAAGTATGTCACTATAAAAAGACATGATGGGTATAAGAAATGTTTGAAGATACCAAAGGGGTAATCCGAAGCCGTAAATCGAAGGAAAGGCAATGCAATGGCCAAAACGAAAAAAAACCACCACACATGTAAATAATGATTGAGCAACTAGAATCCTACACAAAGAAACAAAAATAAAAGCAAAATAAAACCATAACAAAGCAAAACAACAACAAAAAACAGATGGTCAAGCAGGTTTGCTCCAATTGTTGCTCCTTTCGAGTTACTGAAACGACACTTTCATCATCCGACAGCAGTGCACATACATGCATATGCACTATAGAAACATGGTACAAATCAAATGAAAGTATAATATAATGATCTAATACCCAAAATGCATACCTGTACATTAGGATATTGTCAGAAGAAATACTGAGATATCCAGCAGCATATTATTGTCCTTCTCCGTTATTACATACCTGTACAATATGATATTGTCAGAAGAAACACTAATATATCCAGCAGCATATTGTTGTCCTCCATTTATACATACCTGTACAATATGATAGTGTCAGAAGAAACACTAAGATATCCAGCATCATATTATTTTCCTTCTCCATTAATACATACCTCTACAATATGACATTGTCAGATGAAACACTAAAATATCCAGCAGCATGTTATTTTCCTCCATTAATACATACATGTACTATAAACATACTGCCCTTGGATGAAGGTGTTAATCACCCTAACACCTTCATCCAAGAGCAGTATGTTTTATATTATACTAAATGCCTAATGATTAAAGTGTGCATTATGTTATTAGAACAACTGCTTAAAAAAATAAAGTCATAAATTAAGATAGTTTACTTACATTAACAACAACAAAACATCAAATAGCAACAAGATAATAACATAACAATTAGCTATAATTATTTTATCATTTTTCACTATTATTATTTAAATGCATGTCTTAAAATTTTGAAATTTTATGAAAACAAAATTTTTGAAAATTTTATCATTTTGAAATTCTTTGAAAATTTTAAAATCTTATGAAAATTTAGAATTTTTTTTAAATGAAATTTTTTGAAAATTTAGAAATTTTATGAAATTTTTGAAATTTTGAAATTTTTCTGAAAATTTACAGATCGCTCATACAGACCGTTCATACAGAAAAAATTAAATACACACATGGTGCTACACTGCACACCGGAGACACAACAACGTTTAGAAATCTGTCAGTTTGCTTAAGAAAAAGATACAAATTGCAGATATTGCGAACGGAAGGACGAACGAACGGACTTTAGGTAGGTTCACTATTTTCCAAAAATTTCAAAAAAAAAATGGAAAATTTTGAACTTTAAAACAAATTTTTATTGTTTTTTATTTTTAGAATTTTGTAAAAACGGTAAACCTCGGACGGAGCGGGTGTTAATTTTTCCGGATCGGCAAACTTCGGGCTCAGCGGGTGTTAATATTGGGCATTAACACCCGTTGCTAATATTATCACATGTTGCTAGGGATGGGCGGAGCTTATGAAAGGTTAGTGAAAATTAACAAATGCCGCTTGTCCAATGAAATGAATGGATAATGTAAGAAATTTGCATAAAGTATAATAAAATAAGATATTGTCAGAAGAAACACTAAGATATCTAGTAGCATATTATTGTCCTTCTCCATAAATACATACCTGTACAATATGATATTGTCAGAAGAAACACTAAAATATCCAGCAGCTTATTATTGTCCTTCTCCATTAATACATACCTCTACAATATGATATTGTCAGAAGAAATACTAAGATATCCAGCAGTTTATTATTGTCCTCCATTAATACATACCTCTACAATATGATATTGTCAGAACAAATACTAAGATATCCAGCAGTTTATTATTGTCCTCCATTAATACATACCGGTACGCTATGATATTGTCAGAACAAATACTAAGATATCCAGCAGCATGTTAGTGTCCTTCTCCTTTAATACATACCTCTACAATATGATATTGTCAGAAGAAACACTAAGATATCCAGCAGCATGTTAGTGTCCTTCTCCTTTAATACATACCTCTACAATATGATATTGTCAGAACAAATACTAAGATATCCAGCAGCATGTTAGTGTCCTTCTCCTTTAATTCATACCTCTACAATATGATATTGTCAGAACAAATACTAAGATATCCAGCAGCATGTTAGTGTCCTTCTCCTTTAATACATACCTCTACAATATGATATTGTCAGAAGAAACACTAAGATATCCAGCATCATATTGTTGTCCTTCTCAATTAATATATACAGGTTACGATTAAATAGTCATTACTTCCTGATTACTACATACGTGTATCGTTATTTTTATACTAATATACAGGTAGATATATATCTTTAGAACCTAATATAATACAGGGCACTTCCTTCTCATACACAGGTAAACTGTACGTCGTAAAGTGAAAGGTAGCAATTTCAAGCAAAGTAAGCTAGATGCAGACGAATGTAGATATATGCTGGTGTCTCATTTTGTAACAATAATTTGAATGCCATTTAGGTTTTAATGATACTGATACTCAAGTATTTATATCTTATTTAAGAAAGCTATGCATTGTTGCATTTAATATTAAACGAAATCTATTAAAATCCAAATTGTCATTTGTCCATATGTTATCGAATAACGTACACTTGGTAGCGATCATTTATTCTGCAGGGTAGCGATTTTTGTAGTACAAATTGATAGACTTAACTCAGTTTTGTAATAAAATAAGCTTATCAATTGTACCAAGATTAATTTAATTAATGTTGTATCCTCGCTCTACTGGGGGTATGGCTGATAATGCCCGTTCGTTCGTCCTTCCGTTCGCAATATCTGCAATTTGTATCTTTTTCTTAAGCAAACTGACAGATTTCGAAACGTTGTTGTGTCTCCGGTGTGCAGTGTAGCACCATGTGTGTATTAATTTTTTTCTGTATGAACGGTCTGTATGGTGACGGTTTAATTTACATGCAAGCAATGGGATCCATATGCATTCTATAGAGTTTTACAAATCTGCAATAACAACTCGTTTGTAAGTGGTTGTTGAAGTAAACTTTGTCACAATAGATGTTTATTGTGAGTGGAATAGGATATAGGAAGGTCCAGCAAAATAAAACACCCTGGATTTCACAATTTCAACTCTATTATGTCCATGAATCCCACTTGATATCGACTACAATTTTTGTCCAGCTACTTTATAAATGAAGTAAATGTTTAGCATTACCAAAAGTATGGTTCAGTAGGTAGGTTCACTATTTTTGGTACTTACGTCTTTAAAAGCAACCTAGAACATTTTTGACAGATGTCACGTTGGAGTCCTGTTTACGTTCCAGAAATAGAAACCAGAAGACACGTCAAAAATAATGCGTGCGCTGTGGAAATCAAAATAAAATGGATGATACGAAAACATATGACATACGAAAACACATACCGTGACGATATTATTATATTTTAAGAATTCAAACAGTTTTTTTTCTGTGTACACATGATAATGTGCGGCACACGTTGTGTCAAACTGTCATGACGCATGGTGTATTTTCGTTTTCGACCGGTAAACATTCCACATACTTCCATCGGATATGTGTATTCATTGACATTTTAAGATAAAATCATCATCACATGCTGTGAGAAATATAATACCATCAAATAATGGTCTAGGCGTAAAAAGATTGTCATTTTCCTGGTTACTGGATAGTACTTTGTTTATGTTGAATCTTAGTACATTTTTAGTAGCTGGTGTATATGGCAAATAGAACATCAAGACATCTAGATTTTTTTAGTTGATCATCTTAAAATAGTTCATGTTGCATGCATTTTTGTAGATTTTCGTATAGCAGACGATTTCCGGTGGAAATCTCCCCCAAGATGTAGTGTAATTAATAGGAATTTACCGTGGAAACAAAGTGAATTATATCAATTTATTTTTTTTTTCAAATTTAATTGAATATTTTATTGCAAACAACCGCATTTTACAATTTACTTCCCGAAACAGCGTGCCATTGTTTTCATTAGCGACGACCGACATTAGCCTAGCATGATTGCGTCACAGTACGTATCCTTCCGCGTTGGTCTAGTATGTCGACCCTAGCTTTATCTATCGGCACACTTCAAAGGAATGCCGCACAAATTACCGATAATAGTACATATCTAATACTTACGGTGAACAACAACATTTACTACAACAGATGTCTTACTACTGTTTATGTTCTGTAGGCTAAGTACAGATGTGGTACCAGCAGGAAGATTAGGTCCACTCCATGTCATTATGCAAACAGGTATACAGTCAGCAGTACACTGGATTTGACTCAGATTTTTTGTCTCCTTTAATGTGTAAGACAGAGTTGATGGTGTGATGATGACCATATTAGGACCATCTGAAAAATATGTAGGATTTGAATAGAGACAACGAAATACAGAGGTTATTATAGAGTATTGTATTGTGTGATAATAAGATAATTAGGAACATCTGAAAAAGAAACAAAAAGTAGATATTACAAATTACAAATACGTACTACTGATGACCATCTGTAGACTTTAAGTGTACCTGATGTACATTATTCTAGAAACGGTTCGTGTTCACTAAATACATCCGCCGGTGGACTATTAGTCCCAAATGGATATCATCAGCCCTATAGTCAGTCTTTCAGCACTATAATGGTTTATTAGAAATAATGGTATTGAAATTTCTGTTTCTAATAAAATATTGTTAAAACTGAGGTTATCTTCCCTCGAGCATAGGTGACCTTAGACGATGTAGTGTACTAGTATGCTATTTAAGCCATTCAGTATTCTTTCTCTTAAATTATTTGGCTAACGAATATTTTAACTTTTATTCCAGAAACGGGTCGTGCACAGCTAGATATTCACATTTTAATAATCACTGGAACGACACCTCTGTTGGTGGACTATTAATCCAAGAGGGTAGCAGCACCTCGGTAATCAGTTTTTCGACACAGACATGGTTTATTAGATATACTTACTATCTAAATGTACTGTTCCTAATTAATGTGATCATCATTAAAACTAAGGTTCTTCTCGCTCAGGCAATTTTGCGATGCTATTTAGGCCCTTTGTGTTCGTGCTCGCAACTGGCTTATCAATATTTAGAGTTTGAGCGTACCGGATAAGGCATTCCAGAAATTGGCACATGCACTAAATTTGTTATCTACATTTTTTTATTATTAGATATATTTACTATTGAAATAGACAGTTTCTATATAGCATAATCATAGTTGAAACCAGTATTGTCCTCTCTCAGATATATATAACTATAACCAAATTTAGTTCTGCTATTTATGCCCTGTGGTGTTCTTGCTCCCAAATACATTTACATTTGTTGTCTTACCAGTCGTCCAGAAACGTGTTGTTTGCACTAACTTATATATATATTGGCAGTGTATATATTAGAAAACATTCGGCAGTTCAATTGGTATACACTGTGGTCCAGCATAAGTTGTAATTTATCTATTTGTATACAAATAACACAGTATAGACCAATGATATTATAAAGAGTTTTCTTTATTAGCTAGCAATGCACTTCATCTAGCACCTGATAGTTTCTAGGTGGTTCTACATATTGGCAGAAAGGCAGTGGCTCTGTATACAACTGTAAGTTTTGTATAATTAGCCATTTAAATCGTACAATTTTCTTGATTCTACTAAAAACTGCTAAAAATAGTTTAAAATAATCCCGACAATGAAGTTGTTTTATGTAGCATGCCATCTTTATTAAATTTCAAGTCTTTCTAGAACAAATACTAATAATATTAATCTGCTTGTTTTCGAATCCTTAAAGATTTTTAAGAAAACTTCACAGGTAGAAGGAATATATGTTTGGTATAGTTTTTTTTTTATTAAACAGTATTAATGAGTTTGATTTAGTAACGATTTCGTAAATATATATATAACTATTGTGACAAATTTAAAAATAAATTACGCGATATTCTATCATTAAACAATATATATATTTTCCTTCCATGTAGTAAAACTTGAAACGTATGAGAATAAAATGAAAGGAAAGCTTTAATCTTTTACTGATGAAAATTTATCCCGATTTTTCTGAAATAACCCAAGTTAAGATGTGTTTATCATCGATTTATCGTGAAGACGAAAACATATCCCTGTTATGTATTACGGTTATATAACAGAAGAATGTAGACATGTATTACCTGAGTGTCCGATGATCATCAAAGCTGCCAGAAATTAATAAATTATATTATAAATATAAAAGTAATATCGACATAATATTATTGGATCCAGAAACTTCCAGTCTTATAGCGGCTGTTTATATAAAACTTTTGTAAGCGGAGTCGATGTCTAGAAGAAAATACCGTATTCCTGTTGTTATTAAAAAATAAATAAATAAAGGAAATGAAGAATTCTCCCATGTTTGCAAGTAGTCTTTTCGATTGTCGACCGTTCCCAATTTTGAAATCTAATATTAAAAGAATTCTCCTGATTTTTTGTCATATGGTAGTTACGTGTTGATATGTAAACGATACAGTTGCTGCTTTGAAAAGGTACAGAATGCATCGTTATAGACTATGTTATTAGTCACCCCAAAAAGGAGTTTTACAACAATATCATTTGTAACGTCTGTTTGTATTAAGCCAGAGGCCGCGTTAACAAGGTGTCTTAGGACTAAGGCGTGTCTTAGGATGGTCTTATGACATATCTTAATCCTAAGTCGGGTAAATGAAAGTGTCCTAAATTGTGATATGTCCTAATATTTACCCTAATGTGTTTTAGGATAATCTATAGTTCGGACTCTGAAAAATTCGGGCTTCTTTTTCTGCTCATTTTGGTACAGAAGTACAGAATGTATTACACGGAACAGTTACGTACAAAATAATGCACGTTTTTATCCTTTAATCCTTTTAAATAACTGATGATGTGACACGTTGACATCATGAAAACACCTCACTTGGCTAAAAGTTGAATGTAAAGTACACGTATTGATTAAAATTTACCATCTCTTTTATTGATATTATTTTATTAAATTAATATCAGATTTTATTAGGTTTATATACATTTCTTATCTAAAATTCACAATTAAATGAATGTAATATAGAAATAAAATAAAATGTAATCTTATTTTATTTTCTATGTGAACTTTTCCGTAACACATTAATGTTTGTAGCATTTATATTTATATTATTCTTTCTTTACACAAATCAGCTCGTATTCATATTTACGATTATGTCTAGGATCATCCTAAGCGAAGATAGTGCTAAGACAGCTTTGATATACAATCTCAGACATGTCCTAGGATAGTCCTATCAGTGACCTCAGATATGTCATAAGACATGTCTTAGGACATATCTTAAGATACTTTCATTAACACGGCCCCAGGTTTATTTCAATAAACATTTATCAATAAGCTGCTCTTTTTAGAGCAGCTTATGGTGACAGTATTTGATTTTAAACTCTCTTTTTAATTATAATTATTTTTAGACATGTGCAATCAGTTGGCATTTTCTAGAAACTTGTAAAGACTCATCATTATTTTTTATTTTTTTATTTATTCTTGACTCTTATTGCTACTTTTACTTTTATTGATAGAATTAACATTTTATGTGTTTTGTACAGCGCTTAAAGTAATTGTTTTATTAGATAGGCGCTTTATTAATATTGTATAATAAATAAATAAATGTGTACGGTCACAGAAAATGCGCTAACGGTGAATTGCTCTCTTATTTTCAAGCCGAAGCGCCAATGCATCGTCCATTTTTTTCCACTTACGATAAAAGATAAGACAAATATTTCTCTTACGTTCAAAATTTTACACTTACGACAATACACAATTTTTACACTCAAGATTATCGTAGGTATATTTGTGAAACTCTTTATGATCTTAGTTTTACACTTACGACAATTTTTTATTCTAAGAATTTTTGTGAAAAGGGCTGCAAATTACCACCACACTTGGTCATACGAATAAAGAGGTATAATGTATTGAATTATTACAATTTTCCAACTGACTGGAGTTTTCCGTTAATTACATTAGCTTTATCAGGACGAAGCATTTTCTGATTCCGTACGATAAGTTGGTAAATCAATAAAGGTAGGTATTTAAATCCAGGTATCGAGAGCTAAATTTAGGTAATTAGTTCCCGCCAAAGTAAATCATGTGACTGGTAATCTCGGATAAGACCATGCGGTATACCGCACTGAACTTTGGACAAAGATACATGTATAAAATCTTAGATGGAATAAATGGTTGATGAACATTAAAATGGTCAATTCAGGACTTGGAATTGTTACAGGAGTTATTTAATTTCCATTAAGGTAAGTCATTTTATTTATTTTCGTTCAGTTGTATCTACCGATCGAACACACCGCAGGGTTATAAAAGAACTGAAGTTATGTTGATTGATTGATTGATTGATTGATTGATTGATTGATTGATTGATTGATTGATTGATTGATTGATTGATTGATTGATTGATTGATTGATTGATTGATTGATTGATTGATTGATTGATTGATTGATTGATTGATTGATTGATGTTTAACGACCAGTGAGCAAAGCTCTGTTGATATTAAGGTAAAGCTTTGATTAGTTTCGTATATTTCAGGGGTCGGTTGTTACATTGTACAGTGAATTGCTATCATCTAGACGTGCTGGTAAATGATTTAAGGGAGTACCCTTTGATTATTATACAGTGAGTTCCTAGTTTAAAGAGGAAAGTCAAATTATAGTAAAGTTAGTGCATTTTATCAGAGGTATCCTGGGTTATGAAGTTATTGTGAAAAATCAAATATCCATTACGAAAGTGGTGAATATGTAAATATAGCCCGTATAAACCGGAAGTTGTGAACCGGCTGTTAGTCCTTGTTGAAAACCGGATATTGTGAACAGGTGGTTGAAAACCGGATGTTGTGAACCGGACGTTATAGAAGTTGTACACAGGAAGCTATAATTCGGTAGTTGTCAACAGTTGAGTACCGGAAGTGATAGTTTTTAAGTTTTTAATTAAATTTTTTTATTTAATTTTATTTTATTTAGAATCATATTTAATTTGATTTGATTTATTGTGCTTAACGCCACTTTCAGCAATATTTCAGCTATATCATGGCGACCAATTTTAGTGATAGAGGAAGCCGGAGTACCCGGAGAGAACCACCGACCATGGGAAAGCAACTGGTAAATTTTATCGGTTGTGAGTCGAGTGCACCCCTTTTATAATTTACAAAGCCGGGCGCGAAACCACGCCGTATTGGTGATAGGCTTGTATGAGTTGTTAGGTAATCCAACTACCTACCTCATTGAGACACCCGGGCCGTACAACTACCTAACTCATTGAGACACCCGGGCCACCTAATTTTGAATCAGGTATATTCCTGAACTTTAAATTAGATATTTGAAAATATTGTGTTTTCATTTGAAGTAAAGTTAACTGTCGGTTTTTTATTAAAATTATTTAATTTGAGTAATTTTCTTTTTGACAGTGAATTGAACATGTTTACTTTGCTTTGATTATGCCACTAGTTTTGATATCCTAAGGCGATACCATTAAAGAAACTATATGTTGAGACAGTATCGGACGCTATCATTAGTATGTTTCTAGAATATGCATTCAAAAGAACTACTGACCTTTCAAGGTAGTAAATTCATGCCAGACCTCATTAAACAGGTATTGAAGAAAATGCCAAGAGCTATGCGCAGAAAGAACCATCAAACTTGGAAAAACTTATCCCATGCATCCTCCTCGCTTACAGAGAAGTTCCAAGCGAGACAACCGGTTTTTCTCCCTTTGAAATACTCTGTGAGAGACATATTAAGAGACCACTTGCTATTATTAAATGGGAATGGGAAGAACCAATTGAAAATGAGCATTCTGTACTTAGCTAAATTCTAGATACTGGAAGTAAGCTGAATTAAATGACTGATTAAGCAACAATAAATGACACAAAGGTGCAGGAAATTAGAGGTAGGTAAAAAAAGCTTAGTTTTGCTTCCCACAAATACATCGAAATTACTTGCAAGTTGGAAAGGTCCGAACACCATCATTGACAAAGTTAGTTCGGTTGATAACAAGGTGGAAAAAGAGATAAAATGTTTCACGTAAATATGTTGAAATTGTGGTACGAGCATATATGATATACAAAACAGTAGAAACGAAGTACTCGCTGGGATGTTCTATCCGAATTAAGTACTGGGGAATACATATTTACCGCTGTTACACAAGTGACAAGCGTTATCAAGCATATTATCAATACAATATAGGACTTTACATTAGCTTGTGAGTGTATCGGCACCGTGTACACATGCATGAACTCCTGAAAAGAAGCGTTTAATCCTTATAATTCCTCAATGTGAATCTTTTCCCTATTTTTGTCATTGTTCATCGAAACACTCGCCATTACCACGTGATTGCCTGACCATTACATTCTAGAGTTGTGTATTGCGGAGTAATATATCTTTTAGATATCACAGCTGAGAGGTAAAATAGCAGCTGGTCAAAATGTTTGTGTGCATTGGAAATATCAAAATAAAAACAAGATTCAGACATTAACAAGGAGGATACTATTCAATAGTAAATAACATATATAGGACCAGTCATATAAAATTCTTATCGTTTCATTGCAAGAATATATATATGGTAACTATATTTTTTGTTTAGTCATTATTTGAAGCCACATGATTTATGTCTACGTATCTTATCCGCACCTTTCTTGGAAATGGTCATGATTTGATTAAAGAAATAGGTGTCAATTCTGTTCATTTCTTGGATAGGAAAGTGGGAAATGATCAATATATATGGAGCTGAGGGGTATGAAGATTAAGGGTAAGTACCCTTAAATACTCATGTTCCCCACAAGTCAAGTCAAGTCCAAGTCCAAGTCGCCCTGCATGCAGTCTCCCACACGGTGTTGCCCTGTATGTAGCCTCCCTGCTTAGGTGACATTAGCAGACTTTTCCTCTTTATCCCCTTTCCCTTTCTTGCTCCCAAAGACTTTTTGAATAAATGGGCTTTTCCAATCTTTTAGCTTTGAGCACCTGATTGAGATTATTCCAGAAGAGCATTGCCATCTGAATGGTTAATTTAAAGAATAATAGCTATAATCAAAGTCATTCAAATGTATGTGAAATGTTAATTATGCGTTCTCATATGCATATTGAATTAAACCATTAACTGATTTTCAAGCAGGGCCTGGGTGGTTCAATGTGTTAGGTAGTTGGATTACCTAACAACTCATACAAACCTATCACCAATACGACGTGGGTTCGCGCCCGGCTTTGTAAATCACAAAAGAGGGTGCACTTGACTCTTAGTCTACCAGTTTACCAGTTGCTTGCCCATGGTCGGTGGTTCTCTCCGGTACTCCGGCTTCTTCCACCACTAAAACTGGTCGCCATGATATAGCTGAAATATTGCTGAAAGTGGCGTTAAGCACCAAAAATTAATCAATCAATCAATCTGATTTTCAAGTATGTTAACATTACTACTAAGCAACCAAAACAGTCATCGACAGGCCAATCCAAACACCATCTTTTTATCAATACAATTTTATTATTTATAAATTTGTTCTCGTCATGATTATAGCAGACATATTCATATTGAGAACTAGAACAAGTGTGCCAATGTCCAGTTATTGATGTTAAACAACGTTCAAAAACCAATCTAAGTTTTAATGGACATATTAGATGATAAAAGAGTACTGAAATCAGAAGAAACTAATATATGAATAATGTTGACTTCAGTACGTTGACGGGTCAATGTCTTTCCCCTCCCATAACTCGGGGTCAATGTCTTCTCCCTCCCATAACTCGGGGTCTTTTAGTTGAAGATCAAAATATATTAAACATCAACTGTTTTCAACGTAACATGCATGTAATTATTCTATCATTAAAAGTATAAAACACGTTGTTATTCATTGATAGATAACCCCATAACTCGGGGTCAATGTCTTTCCCCTCCAATAACGCGGGGTCTTTTAGTTGAAGATCAAAAGATATTAAACATCAACTGTTTTCAACGTAACATGCATGTAATTATTATATCATTAAAAGAATAAAACACGTTGTTATTCATTGATACATAACCCCAATTTCAAAGTTAATGACATTTTTGCGATTCAATTTCTAATTGTAAAAAGTTGTTTAATAGAAATACTGTCAATCACAAATCTTTAAGACAATTTTATGACTAAATCTAAAGACGTTCTGAATGTAAGAATATTCACATGTTAAGAGGAACAAAGCTATCTACATTTGTATCTTTAGAATAAAATATAAGTTAAGAGATCTGATCAGTTATAATTTGTGTCCGATCCAATTGTTATAATATTTAGTAATATAATATGCTTAATCTAAATCTGATCAAATCTAATATTTTGTTGTGTGTCTAACTGATAAAACAGCAAGCGTCACTGTTCATGTCTGAAGTAAATATGTTATATTTTAAAAGAGGAAGTTGTCAACTCCATTAATACTTCAGATCTTGGATAATGGACTTAGCTTGTTTACTAGCAATTTAAATGGAACATCGTCGTATTGATTTCCAATGTTACACAACAGACAATCAAATTGGCAATACATATATCCAATACAAATAGCATTGGTTTTTTATCCTCGGTATGATGATCTATATACTGTCTACTTGTGTAGTGCAGATTAGTCAGTTCATTACGATCATTCACTGGCTCTTTTGTTTCATCCATGTTAATGTTATCGTCATTTCTATGAGAGTTAACCCCATCGGTGGCGTAATGGTTAGCATGTTCACTTCGAGTGCGGTAGATCGTGGGTTTATCATCATTTCTATGAGAGTTAACCCCATCGGTGTAATGGTTAGGGTGTTCACTTCGAGTGCGGAGATCATGGGTTTATCATCATTTCTATGAGAGTTAACCCCATCGGTGGCGTAATGGTTAGGGTGTTCACTTCGAGTGCGGTAGATCGTGGGTTCATCATCATTTCTATGAGAGTTAACCCCATCGGTGGTGTAATGGTTAGGGTGTTCACTTCGAGTGCGGTACATCGTGGGTTTATCATCATTTCTATGAGAGTTAACCCCATCGGTGTGGTGTAATGGTTAGGGTGTTCACTTCGAGTGCGTAGATCGTGGGTTTATCATCATTTCTATGAGAGTTAACCCCATCGGTGGTGTAATGGTTAGGGTGTTCACTTCGAGTGCGTAGATCATGGGTTTATCATCATTTCTATGAGAGTTAACCCCATCGGTGGTGTAATGGTTAGCGTGTTCACTTCGAGTGCGGTAGATCGTGGGTTTATCATCATTTCTATGAGAGTTAACCCCATCGGTGGTGTAATGGTTAGGGTGTTCACTTCGAGTGCGGTAGATCGTGGGTTTATCATCATTTCTATGAGAGTTAACCCCATCGGTGGTGTAATGGTTAGGGTGTTCACTTCGAGCGCGGTAGATCATGGGTTTATCATCATTTCTATGAGAGTTAACCCCATCGGTGGCGTAATGGTTAGGGTGTACACTTCGAGTGCGGTAGATCGTGGGTTTATCATCATTTCTATGAGAGTTAACCCCATCGGTGTAATGGTTAGGGTGTTCACTTCGAGTGCGGTAGATCATGGGTTTATCATCATTTCTATGAGAGTTAACCCCATCGGTGGTGTAATGGTTAGCGTGTTCACTTCGAGTGCGGTAGATCATGGGTTTATCATCATTTCTATGAGAGTTAACCCCATCGGTGGTGTAATGGTTAGCGTGTTCACTTCGAGTGCGGTAGATCGTGGGTTTATCATCATTTCTATGAGAGCTAACCCCATCGGTGGCGTAATGGTTAGCGTGTTCACTTCGAGTGCGGTAGATCATGGGTTTATCATCATTTCTATGAGAGTTAACCCCATCGGTGGTGTAATGGTTAGGGTGTTCACTTCGAGTGCGGTAGATCATGGGTTTATCATCATTTCTATGAGAGTTAACCCCATCGGTGGTGTAATGGTTAGCGTGTTCACTTCGAGTGCGGTAGATCGTGGGTTTATCATCATTTCTATGAGAGCTAACCCCATCGGTGGCGTAATGGTTAGCGTGTTCACTTCGAGTGCGGTAGATCATGGGTTTATCATCATTTCTATGAGAGTTAACCCCATCGGTGGTGTAATGGTTAGGGTGTTCACTTCGAGTGCGGTAGATCATGGGTTTATAATCATTTCTATGAGAGTTAACCCCATCGGTGGTGTAATGGTTAGGGTGTTCACTTCGAGTGCGGTACATCGTGGGTTTATCATCATTTCTATGAGAGTTAACCCCATCGGTGTGGTGTAATGGATAGGGTGTTCACTTCGAGTGCGTAGATCGTGGGTTTATCATCATTTCTATGAGAGTTAACCCCATCGGTGGTGTAATGGTTAGGGTGTTCACTTCGAGTGCGTAGATCATGGGTTTATCATCATTTCTATGAGAGTTAACCCCATCGGTGGTGTAATGGTTAGCGTGTTCACTTCGAGTGCGGTAGATCGTGGGTTTATCATCATTTCTATGAGAGTTAACCCCATCGGTGGTGTAATGGTTAGGGTGTTCACTTCGAGTGCGGTAGATCGTGGGTTTATCATCATTTCTATGAGAGTTAACCCCATCGGTGGTGTAATGGTTAGGGTGTTCACTTCGAGCGCGGTAGATCATGGGTTTATCATCATTTCTATGAGAGTTAACCCCATCGGTGGCGTAATGGTTAGCGTGTTCACTTCGAGTGCGGTAGATCATGGGTTTATCATCATTTCTATGAGAGTTAACCCCATCGGTGGTGTAATGGTTAGGGTGTTCACTTCGAGTGCGGAAGATCATGGGTTTATAATCATTTCTATGAGAGTTAACCCCATCGGTGGTGTAATGGTTAGGGTGTTCACTTCGAGTGCGGTACATCGTGGGTTTATCATCATTTCTATGAGAGTTAACCCCATCGGTGTGGTGTAATGGATAGGGTGTTCACTTCGAGTGCGTAGATCATGGGTTTATCATCATTTCTATGAGAGTTAACCCCATCGGTGGTGTAATGGTTAGGGTGTTCACTTCGAGTGCGTAGATCATGGGTTTATCATCATTTCTATGAGAGTTAATCCCATCGGTGGTGTAATGGTTAGCGTGTTCACTTCGAGTGCGGTAGATCGTGGGTTTATCATCATTTCTATGAGAGTTAACCCCATCGGTGGTGTAATGGTTAGGGTGTTCACTTCGAGTGCGGTAGATCGTGGGTTTATCATCATTTCTATGAGAGTTAACCCCATCGGTGGTGTAATGGTTAGGGTGTTCACTTCGAGCGCGGTAGATCATGGGTTTATCATCATTTCTATGAGAGTTAACCCCATCGGTGGCGTAATGGTTAGGGTGTTCACTTCGAGTGCGGTAGATCGTGGGTTTATCATCATTTCTATGAGAGTTAACCCCATCGGTGTAATGGTTAGGGTGTTCACTTCGAGTGCCGTAGATCATGGGTTTATCATCATTACTATGAGAGTTAACCCCATCGGTGGTGTAATGGTTAGCGTGTTCACTTCGAGTGCGGTAGATCATGGGTTTATCATCATTTCTATGAGAGTTAACCCCATCGGTGGTGTAATGGTTAGCGTGTTCACTTCGAGTGCGGTAGATCGTGGGTTTATCATCATTTCTATGAGAGCTAACCCCATCGGTGGCGTAATGGTTAGCGTGTTCACTTCGAGTGCGGTAGATCATGGGTTTATCATCATTTCTATGAGAGTTAACCCCATCGGTGGTGTAATGGTTAGGGTGTTCACTTCGAGTGCGGTAGATCATGGGTTTATCATCATTTCTATGAGAGTTAACCCCATCGGTGGCGTAATGGTTAGCGTGTTCACTTCGAGTGCGGTAGATCATGGGTTTATCATCATTTCTATGAGAGTTAACCCCATCGGTGGTGTAATGGTTAGGGTGTTCACTTCGAGTGCTGGTAGATCGTGGGTTTATCATCATTTCTATGAGAGATAACCCCATCGGTGGCGTAATGGTTAGCGTGTTCACTTCGAGTGCGGTAGATCGTGGGTTTATCATCATTTCTATGAGAGTTAACCCCATCGGTGGTGTAATGGTTAGGGTGTTCACTTCGAGTGCGGTAGACCGTGGGTTTATCATCATTTCTATGAGAGCTAACCCCATCGGTGGTGTAATGGTTAGCGTGTTCACTTCGAGTGCTGGTAGATCGTGGGTTTATCATCATTTCTATGAGAGTTAACCCCATCGGTGGCGTAATGGTTAGCGTGTTCACTTCGAGTGCGGTAGATCGTGGGTTTATCATCATTTCTATGAGATTTAACCCCATCGGTGGTGTAATGGTTAGGGTGTTCACTTCGAGTGCTGGTAGATCGTGGGTTTATCATCATTTCTATGAGAGTTAACCCCATCGGTGGCGTAATGGTTAGCGTGTTCACTTCGAGTGCGGTAGATCGTGGGTTTATCATCATTTCTATGAGAGTTAACCCCATCGATGGTGTAATGGTTAGGGTGTTCACTTCGAGTGCGGTAGATCGTGGGTTTATCATCATTTCTATGAGAGTTAACCCCATCGGTGGCGTAATGGTTAGCGTGTTCACTTCGAGTGCGGTAGATCGTGGGTTTATCATCATTTCTATGAGAGTTAACCCCATCGGTGGTGTAATGGTTAGGGTGTTCACTTCGAGCGCGGTAGATCATGGGTTTATCATCATTTCTATGAGAGTTAACCCCATCGGTGGCGTAATGGTTAGGGTGTTCACTTCGAGTGCGGTAGATCGTGGGTTTATCATCATTTCTATGAGAGTTAACCCCATCGGTGTAATGGTTAGGGTGTTCACTTCGAGTGCGGTAGATCATGGGTTTATCATCATTACTATGAGAGTTAACCCCATCGGTGGTGTAATGGTTAGCGTGTTCACTTCGAGTGCGGTAGATCATGGGTTTATCATCATTTCTATGAGAGTTAACCCCATCGGTGGTGTAATGGTTAGCGTGTTCACTTCGAGTGCGGTAGATCGTGGGTTTATCATCATTTCTATGAGAGCTAACCCCATCGGTGGCGTAATGGTTAGCGTGTTCACTTCGAGTGCGGTAGATCATGGGTTTATCATCATTTCTATGAGAGTTAACCCCATCGGTGGTGTAATGGTTAGGGTGTTCACTTCGAGTGCGGTAGATCATGGGTTTATCATCATTTCTATGAGAGTTAACCCCATCGGTGGTGTAATGGTTAGCGTGTTCACTTCGAGTGCGGTAGATCGTGGGTTTATCATCATTTCTATGAGAGCTAACCCCATCGGTGGCGTAATGGTTAGCGTGTTCACTTCGAGTGCGGTAGATCATGGGTTTATCATCATTTCTATGAGAGTTAACCCCATCGGTGGTGTAATGGTTAGGGTGTTCACTTCGAGTGCGGTAGATCATGGGTTTATCATCATTTCTATGAGAGTTAACCCCATCGGTGGTGTAATGGTTAGGGTGTTCACTTCGAGTGCTGGTAGATCGTGGGTTTATCATCATTTCTATGAGAGATAACCCCATCGGTGGCGTAATGGTTAGCGTGTTCACTTCGAGTGCGGTAGATCGTGGGTTTATCATCATTTCTATGAGAGTTAACCCCATCGGTGGTGTAATGGTTAGGGTGTTCACTTCGAGTGCGGTAGACCGTGGGTTTATCATCATTTCTATGACAGCTAACCCCATCGGTGGTGTAATGGTTAGCGTGTTCACTTCGAGTGCTGGTAGATCGTGGGTTTATCATCATTTCTATGAGAGTTAACCCCATCGGTGGCGTAATGGTTAGCGTGTTCACTTCGAGTGCGGTAGATCGTGGGTTTATCATCATTTCTATGAGAGTTAACCCCATCGGTGGTGTATTGGTTAGGGTGTTCACTTCGAGTGCTGGTAGATC
Source organism: Bathymodiolus brooksi (assembly GCA_963680875.1). NCBI lineage: Eukaryota > Metazoa > Mollusca > Bivalvia > Mytilida > Modiolidae > Bathymodiolus > Bathymodiolus brooksi. Next base: position 19,758,697 of record OY804578.1, on the reverse strand, counting down.
GTGGGTTTATCATCATTTCTATGAGAGTTAACCCCATCGGTGGCGTAATGGTTAGCGTGTTCACTTCGAGTGCGGTAGATCGTGGGTTTATCATCATTTCTATGAGAGTTAACCCCATCGATGGTGTAATGGTTAGGGTGTTCACTTCGAGTGCGGTAGATCGTGGGTTTATCATCATTTCTATGAGAGTTAACCCCATCGGTGGCGTAATGGTTAGCGTGTTCACTTCGAGTGCGGTAGATCGTGGGTTTATCATCATTTCTATGAGAGTTAACCCCATCGGTGGTGTAATGGTTAGCGTGTTCACTTCGAGTGCTGGTAGATCGTGGGTTTATCATCATTTCTATGAGAGTTAACCCCATCGGTGGCGTAATGGTTAGCGTGTTCACTTCGAGTGCGGTAGATCATGGGTTTATCATCATTTCTATGAGAGTTAACCCCATCGGTGGTGTAATGGTTAGCGTGTTCACTTCGAGTGCGGTAGATCATGGGTTTATCATCATTTCTATGAGAGTTAACCCCATCGGTGGTGTAATGGTTAGGGTGTTCACTTCGAGTGCGGTAGATCATGGGTTTATCATCATTTCTATGAGAGTTAACCCCATCGGTGGTGTAATGGTTAGGGTGTTCACTTCGAGTGCTGGTAGATCGTGGGTTTATCATCATTTCTATGAGAGCTAACCCCATCGGTGGTGTAATGGTTAGCGTGTTCACTTCGAGTGCTGGTAGATCGTGGGTTTATCATCATTTCTATGAGAGTTAACCCCATCGGTGGTTTAATGGTTAGCGTGTTCACTTCGAGTGCGGTAGATCGTGGGTTTATCATCATTTCTATGAGAGTTAACCCCATCGGTGTAATGGTTAGGGTGTTCACGTCGAGTGCGGTAGATCATGGGTTTATCATCATTACTATGAGAGTTAACCCCATCGGTGGTGTAATGGTTAGCGTGTTCACTTCGAGTGCGGTAGATCGTGGGTTTATCATCATTTCTATGAGAGCTAACCCCATCGGTGGCGTAATGGTTAGCGTGTTCACTTCGAGTGCGGTAGATCATGGGTTTATCATCATTTCTATGAGAGTTAACCCCATCGGTGGTGTAATGGTTAGGGTGTTCACTTCGAGTGCGGTAGATCATGGGTTTATCATCATTTCTATGAGAGTTAACCCCATCGGTGGTGTAATGGTTAGCGTGTTCACTTCGAGTGCGGTAGATCGTGGGTTTATCATCATTTCTATGAGAGCTAACCCCATCGGTGGCGTAATGGTTAGCGTGTTCACTTCGAGTGCGGTAGATCATGGGTTTATCATCATTTCTATGAGAGTTAACCCCATCGGTGGTGTAATGGTTAGGGTGTTCACTTCGAGTGCGGTAGATCATGGGTTTATCATCATTTCTATGAGAGTTAACCCCATCGGTGGTGTAATGGTTAGGGTGTTCACTTCGAGTGCTGGTAGATCGTGGGTTTATCATCATTTCTATGAGAGATAACCCCATCGGTGGCGTAATGGTTAGCGTGTTCACTTCGAGTGCGGTAGATCGTGGGTTTATCATCATTTCTATGAGAGTTAACCCCATCGGTGGTGTAATGGTTAGGGTGTTCACTTCGAGTGCGGTAGACCGTGGGTTTATCATCATTTCTATGAGAGCTAACCCCATCGGTGGTGTAATGGTTAGCGTGTTCACTTCGAGTGCTGGTAGATCGTGGGTTTATCATCATTTCTATGAGAGTTAACCCCATCGGTGGCGTAATGGTTAGCGTGTTCACTTCGAGTGCGGTAGATCGTGGGTTTATCATCATTTCTATGAGAGTTAACCCCATCGGTGGTGTAATGGTTAGGGTGTTCACTTCGAGTGCTGGTAGATCGTGGGTTTATCATCATTTCTATGAGAGTTAACCCCATCGGTGGCGTAATGGTTAGCGTGTTCACTTCGAGTGCGGTAGATCGTGGGTCTATCATCATTTCTAAGAGAGTTAACCCCATCGATGGTGTAATGGTTAGGGTGTTCACTTCGAGTGCGGTAGATCGTGGGTTTATCATCATTTCTATGAGAGTTAACCCCATCGGTGGCGTAATGGTTAGCGTGTTCACTTCGAGTGCGGTAGATCGTGGGTTTATCATCATTTCTATGAGAGTTAACCCCATCGGTGGTGTAATGGTTAGCGTGTTCACTTCGAGTGCGGTAGATCGTGGGTTTATCATCATTTCTATGAGAGTTAACCCCATCGGTGGTGTAATGGTTAGGGTGTTCACTTCGAGTGCGGTAGATCGTGGGTTTATCATCATTTCTATGAGAGTTAACCCCATCGGTGGTGAAATGGTTAGGGTGTTCACTTCGAGTGCTGGTAGATCGTGGGTTTATCATCATTTCTATGAGAGTTAACCCCATCGGTGGCGTAATGGTTAGCGTGTTCACTTCGAGTGCGGTAGATCGTGGGTTTATCATCATTTCTATGAGAGTTAACCCCATCGATGGTGTAATGGTTAGGGTGTTCACTTCGAGTGCGGTAGATCGTGGGTTTATCATCATTTCTATGAGAGTTAACCCCATCGGTGGCGTAATGGTTAGCGTGTTCACTTCGAGTGCGGTAGATCGTGGGTTTATCATCATTTCTATGAGAGTTAACCCCATCGGTGGTGTAATGGTTAGCGTGTTCACTTCGAGTGCTGGTAGATCGTGGGTTTATCATCATTTCTATGAGAGTTAACCCCATCAGTGGTGTAATGGTTAGGGTGTTCACTTCGAGTGCTGGTAGATCGTGGGTTTATCATCATTTCTATGAGAGTTAACCCCATCGGTGGCGTAATGGTTAGCGTGTTCACTTCGAGTGCGGTAGATCGTGGGTTTATCATCATTTCTATGAGAGTTAACCCCATCGATGGTGTAATGGTTAGGGTGTTCACTTCGAGTGCGGTAGATCGTGGGTTTATCATCATTTCTATGAGAGTTAACCCCATCGGTGGCGTAATGGTTAGCGTGTTCACTTCGAGTGCGGTAGATCGTGGGTTTATCATCATTTCTATGAGAGTTAACCCCATCGGTGGTGTAATGGTTAGCGTGTTCACTTCGAGTGCTGGTAGATCGTGGGTTTATCATCATTTCTATGAGAGTTAACCCCATCGATGGCGTAATGGATAGCATGTTCACTTCGAGTGCGGTAGATCATGGGTTTATCATCATTTCTATGAGAGTTAACCCCATCGGTGGTGTAATGGTTAGCGTGTTCACTTCGAGTGCGGTAGATCATGGGTTTATCATCATTTCTATGAGAGTTAACCCCATCGGTGGTGTAATGGTTAGGGTGTTCACTTCGAGTGCGGTAGATCATGGGTTTATCATCATTTCTATGAGAGTTAACCCCATCGGTGGTGTAATGGTTAGGGTGTTCACTTCGAGTGCTGGTAGATCGTGGGTTTATCATCGTTTCTATGAGAGCTAACCCCATCGGTGGTGTAATGGTTAGCGTGTTCACTTCGAGTGCTGGTAGATCGTGGGTTTATCATCATTTCTATGAGAGTTAACCCCATCGGTGGTTTAATGGTTAGCGTGTTCACTTCGAGTGCGGTAGATCGTGGGTTTATCATCATTTCTATGAGAGTTAACCCCATCGGTGGTGTAATGGTTAGCGTGTTCACTTCGAGTGCGTAGATCATGGGTTTATCATCATTTCTATGAGAGTTAACCCCATCGGTGGTGTAATGGTTAGCGTGTTCACTTCGAGTGCGGTAGATCGTGGGTTTATCATCATTTCTATGAGAGTTAACCCCATCGGTGGCGTAATGGTTAGGGTGTTCACTTCGAGTGCGGTAGATCGTGGGTTTATCATCATTTCTATGAGAGTTAACCCCATCGGTGGTGTAATGGTTAGGGTGTTCACTTCGAGTGCGGTAGATCGTGGGTTTATCATCATTTCTATGAGAGTTAACCCCATCGGTGGTGTAATGGTTAGGGTGTTCACTTCGAGTGCTGGTAGATCGTGGGTTTATCATCATTTCTATGAGAGTTAACCCCATCGGTGGCGTAATGGTTAGCGTGTTCACTTCGAGTGCGGTAGATCGTGGGTTTATCATCATTTCTATGAGAGTTAACCCCATCGATGGTGTAATGGTTAGGGTGTTCACTTCGAGTGCGGTAGATCGTGGGTTTATCATCATTTCTATGAGAGTTAACCCCATCGGTGGCGTAATGGTTAGCGTGTTCACTTCGAGTGCGGTAGATCGTGGGTTTATCATCATTTCTATGAGAGTTAACCCCATCGGTGGTGTAATGGTTAGCGTGTTCACTTCGAGTGCTGGTAGATCGTGGGTTTATCATCATTTCTATGAGAGTTAACCCCATCGGTGGTGTAATGGTTAGGGTGTTCACTTCGAGTGCGGTAGATCGTGGGTTTATCATCATTTCTATGAGAGCTAACCCCATCAGTGGCGTAATGGTTAGGGTGTTCACTTCGAGTGCTGGTAGATCGTGGGTTTATCATCATTTCTATGAGAGTTAACCCCATCGGTGGTGTAATGGTTAGGGTGTTCACTTCGAGTGATGGTAGATCGTGGGTTTATCATCATTTCTATGAGAGTTAACCCCATCGGTGGCGTAATGGTTAGCGTGTTCACTTCGAGTGCGGTAGATCGTGGGTTTATCATCATTTCTATGAGAGCTAACCCCATCGGTTGTGTAATGGTTAGGGTGTTCACTTCGAGTGCGGTAGATCGTGGGTTTATCATCATTTCTATGAGAGCTAACCCCATCAGTGGCGTAATGGTTAGGGTGTTCACTTCGAGTGCTGGTAGATCGTGGGTTTATCATCATTTCTATGAGAGTTAACCCCATCGGTGGCGTAATGGTTAGGGTGTTCACTTCGATTGCAGTAGATCGTGGGTTTATCATCATTTCTATGAGAGTTAACCCCATCGGTGGCGTAATGGTTAGCGTGTTCACTTCGAGTGCGGTAGATCGTGGGTTTATCATCATTTCTATGAGAGCTAACCCCATCGGTGGTGTAATGGTTAGGGTGTTCACTTCGAGTGCGGTAGATCGTGGGTTTATCATCATTTCTATGAGAGTTAACCCCATCGGTGGCGTAATGGTTAGCGTGTTCACTTCGAGTGCGGTAGATCGTGGGTTTATCATCATTTCTATGAGAGCTAACCCCATCGGTGGTGTAATGGTTAGCGTGTTCACTTCGAGTGCGGTAGATCATGGGTTTATCATCATTTCTATGAGAGTTAACCCCATCGGTGGTGTAATGGTTAGCGTGTTCACTTCGAGTGCGGTAGATCGTGGGTTTATCATCATTTCTATGAGAGTTAACCCCATCGGTGGTGTAATGGTTAGGGTGTTCACTTCGAGTGCGGTACATCGTGGGTTTATCATCATTTCTATGAGAGTTAACCCCATCGGTGGTGTAATGGTTAGCATGTTCACTTCGAGTGAGGTAGATCATGGGTTTATCATCATTTCTATGAGAGTTAACCCCATCGGTGGTGTAATGGTTAGCGTGTTCACTTCGAGTGCGGTAGATCATGGGTTTATCATCATTTCTATGAGAGTTAACCCCATCGGTGGTGTAATGGTTAGCGTGTTCACTTCGAGTGCGGTAGATCGTGGGTTTATCATCATTTCTATGAGAGTTAACCCCATCGGTGGTGTAATGGTTAGCATGTTCACTTCGAGTGCGGTAGATCGTGGGTTTATCATCATTTCTATGAGAGTTAACCCCATCGGTGGTGTAATGGTTAGGGTGTTCACTTCGAGTGCGGTAGATCGTGGGTTTATCATCATTTCTATGAGAGCTAACCCCATCGGTGGTGTAATGGTTAGGGTGTTCACTTCGAGTGCGGTAGATCGTGGGTTTATCATCATTTCTATGAGAGTTAACCCCATCGGTGGCGTAATGGTTAGGGTGTTCACTTCGATTGCGGTAGATCGTGGGTTTATCATCATTTCTATGAGAGTTAACCCCATCGGTGGCGTAATGGTTAGCGTGTTCACTTCGAGTGCGGTAGATCGTGGGTTTATCATCATTTCTATGAGAACTAACCCCATCGGTGGTGTAATGGTTAGGGTGTTCACTTCGAGTGCGGTAGATCGTGGGTTTATCATCATTTCTATGAGAGTTAACCCCATCGGTGGCGTAATGGTTAGCGTGTTCACTTCGAGTGCGGTAGATCGTGGGTTTATCATCATTTCTATGAGAGCTAACCCCATCGGTGGTGTAATGGTTAGCGTGTTCACTTCGAGTGCGGTAGATCATGGGTTTATCATCATTTCTATGAGAGTTAACCCCATCGGTGGTGTAATGGTTAGCGTGTTCACTTCGAGTGCGGTAGATCGTGGGTTTATCATCATTTCTATGAGAGTTAACCCCATCGGTGGTGTAATGGTTAGGGTGTTCACTTCGAGTGCGGTACATCGTGGGTTTATCATCATTTCTATGAGAGTTAACCCCATCGGTGGTGTAATGGTTAGCATGTTCACTTCGAGTGAGGTAGATCATGGGTTTATCATCATTTCTATGAGAGTTAACCCCATCGGTGGTGTAATGGTTAGCGTGTTCACTTCGAGTGCGGTAGATCATGGGTTTATCATCATTTCTATGAGAGTTAACCCCATCGGTGGTGTAATGGTTAGCGTGTTCACTTCGAGTGCGGTAGATCGTGGGTTTATCATCATTTCTATGAGAGTTAACCCCATCGGTGGTGTAATGGTTAGCATGTTCACTTCGAGTGCGGTAGATCGTGGGTTTATCATCATTTCTATGAGAGTTAACCCCATCGGTGGTGTAATGGTTAGGGTGTTCACTTCGAGTGCGGTAGATCGTGGGTTTATCATCATTTCTATGAGAGTTAACCCCATCGGTGGTGTAATGGTTAGCGTGTTCACTTCGAGTGCGGTAGATCGTGGGTTTATCATCATTTCTATGAGAGCTAACCCCATCGGTGGTGTAATGGTTAGCGTGTTCACTTCGAGTGCGGTAGATCGTGGGTTTATCATCATTTCTATGAGAGTTAACCCCATCGGTGGTGTAATGGTTAGGGTGTTCACTTCGATTGCGGTAGATCGTGGGTTTATCATCATTTCTATGAGAGTTAACCCCATCGGTGGCGTAATGGTTAGCGTGTTCACTTCGAGTGCGGTAGATCGTGGGTTTATCATCATTTCTATGAGAGCTAACCCCATCGGTGGTGTAATGGTTAGGGTGTTCACTTCGAGTGCGGTAGATCGTGGGTTTATCATCATTTCTATGAGAGTTAACCCCATCGGTGGCGTAATGGTTAGCGTGTTCACTTCGAGTGCGGTAGATCGTGGGTTTATCATCATTTCTATGAGAGCTAACCCCATCGGTGGTGTAATGGTTAGCGTGTTCACTTCGAGTGCGGTAGATCATGGGTTTATCATCATTTCTATGAGAGTTAACCCCATCGGTGGTGTAATGGTTAGCGTGTTCACTTCGAGTGCGGTAGATCGTGGGTTTATCATCATTTCTATGAGAGTTAACCCCATCGGTGGTGTAATGGTTAGGGTGTTCACTTCGAGTGCGGTACATCGTGGGTTTATCATCATTTCTATGAGAGTTAACCCCATCGGTGGTGTAATGGTTAGCATGTTCAATTCGAGTGCGGTAGATCATGGGTTTATCATCATTTCTATGAGAGTTAACCCCATCGGTGGTGTAATGGTTAGCGTGTTCTCTTCGAGTGCGGTAGATCATGGGTTTATCATAATTTCTATGAGAGTTAACCCCATCGGTGGTGTAATGGTTAGCGTGTTCACTTCGAGTGCGGTAGATCGTGGGTTTATCATCATTTCTATGAGAGTTAACCCCATCGGTGGTGTAATGGTTAGCATGTTCACTTCGAGTGCGGTAGATCGTGGGTTTATCATCATTTATATGAGAGTTAACCCCATCGGTGGTGTAATGGTTAGGGTGTTCACTTCGAGTGCGGTAGATCGTGGGTTTATCATCATTTCTATGAGAGTTAACCCCATCGGTGGTGTAATGGTTAGCGTGTTCACTTCGAGTGCGGTAGATCGTGGGTTTATCATCATTTCTATGAGAGCTAACCCCATCGGTGGTGTAATGGTTAGCGTGTTCACTTCGAGTGCGGTAGATCGTGGGTTTATCATCATTTCTATGAGAGTTAACCCCATCGGTGGTGTAATGGTTAGGGTGTTCACTTCGAATGCGGTAGATCGTGGGTTTATCATCATTTCTATGAGAGTTAACCCCATCGGTGGTGTAATGGTTAGGGTGTTCACTTCGAGTGCGTAGATCGTGGGTTTATCATCATTTCTATGAGAGTTAACCCCATCGGTGGTGTAATGGTTAGGGTGTTCACTTCGAGTGCGGTAGATCGTGGGTTTATCATCATTTCTATGAGAGTTAACCCCATCGGTGGCGTAATGGTTAGGGTGTTCACTTCGAGTGCGGTAGATCGTGGGTTTATCATCATTTCTATGAGAGTTAACCCCCATCGGTGGCGTAATGGTTAGGGTGTTCACTTCGAGTGCGGTAGATCGTGGGTTTATCATCATTTCTATGAGAGTTAACCCCATCGGTGGCGTAATGGTTAGGGTGTTCACTTCGAGTGCGGTAGATCGTGGGTTTATCATCATTTCTATGAGAGTTAACCCCATCGGTGGCGTAATGGTTAGGGTGTTCACTTCGAGTGCTGGTAGATCGTGGGTTTATCATCATTTCTATGAGAGTTAACCCCATCGGTGGCGTAATGGTTAGCGTGTTCACTTCGAGTGCGGTAGATCATGGGTTTATCATCATTTCTATGAGAGTTAACCCCATCGGTAGCGTAATGGTTAGCGTGTTCACTTCGAGTGCGTAGATCGTGGGTTTATCATCATTTCTATGAGAGTTAACCCCATCGGTGGTGTAATGGTTAGGGTGTTCACTTCGAGTGCGGTAGATCATGGGTTTATCATCATTTCTATGAGAGTTAACCCCATCGGTGGCGTAATGGTTAGGGTGTTCACTTCGAGTGGGGTAGATCGTGGGTTTATCATCATTTCTATGAGAGTTAACCCCATCGGTGGCGTAATGGTTAGGGTGTTCACTTCGAGTGCGGTAGATCGTGGGTTTATCATCATTTCTATGAGAGTTAACCCCATCGGTGGCGTAATGGTTAGGGTGTTCACTTCGAGTGCGGTAGATCGTGGGTTTATCATCATTTCTATGAGAGTTAACCCCATCGGTGGCGTAATGGTTAGGGTGTTCACTTCGAGTGCGGTAGATCGTGGGTTAATCATCATTTCTATGAGAGTTAACCCCATCGGTGGCGTAATGGTTAGGGTGTTCACTTCGAGTGCTGGTAGATCGTGGGTTTATCATCATTTCTATGAGAGTTAACCCCATCGGTGGCGTAATGGTTAGCGTGTTCACTTCGAGTGCGGTAGATCATGGGTTTATCATCATTTCTATGAGAGTTAACCCCATCGGTGGCGCAATGGTTAGCGTGTTCACTTCGAGTGCGGTAGATCGTGGGTTTATCATCATTTCTATGAGAGTTAACCCCATCGGTGGCGTAATGGTTAGGGTGTTCACTTCGAGTGCGGTAGATCGTGGGTTTATCATCATTTCTATGAGAGTTAACCCCATCGGTGGCGTAATGGTTAGGGTGTTCACTTCGAGTGCTGGTAGATCGTGGGTTTATCATCATTTCTATGAGAGTTAACCCCATCGGTGGCGTAATGGTTAGCGTGTTCACTTCGAGTGCGGTAGATCATGGGTTTATCATCATTTCTATGAGAGTTAACCCCATCGGTAGCGTAATGGTTAGCGTGTTCACTTCGAGTGCGTAGATCGTGGGTTTATCATCATTTCTATGAGAGTTAACCCCATCGGTGGTGTAATGGTTAGGGTGTTCACTTCGAGTGCGGTAGATCATGGGTTTATCATCATTTCTATGAGAGTTAACCCCATCGGTGGCGTAATGGTTAGGGTGTTCACTTCGAGTGCGGTAGATCGTGGGTTTATCATCATTTCTATGAGAGTTAACCCCATCGGTGGCGTAATGGTTAGGGTGTTCACTTCGAGTGCGGTAGATCGTGGGTTTATCATCATTTCTATGAGAGTTAACCCCATCGGTGGCGTAATGGTTAGGGTGTTCACTTCGAGTGCGGTAGATCGTGGGTTTATCATCATTTCTATGAGAGTTAACCCCATCGGTGGCGTAATGGTTAGGGTGTTCACTTCGAGTGCGGTAGATCGTGGGTTAATCATCATTTCTATGAGAGTTAACCCCATCGGTGGCGTAATGGTTAGGGTGTTCACTTCGAGTGCTGGTAGATCGTGGGTTTATCATCATTTCTATGAGAGTTAACCCCATCGGTGGCGTAATGGTTAGCGTGTTCACTTCGAGTGCGGTAGATCATGGGTTTATCATCATTTCTATGAGAGTTAACCCCATCGGTGGCGCAATGGTTAGCGTGTTCACTTCGAGTGCGGTAGATCGTGGGTTTATCATCATTTCTATGAGAGTTAACCCCATCGGTGGCGTAATGGTTAGGGTGTTCACTTTGAGTGCGGTAGATCGTGGGTTTATCATCATTTCTATGAGAGTTAACCCCATCGGTGGAGTAATGGTTAGGGTGTTCACATCGAGTGCGGTAGATCGTGGGTTTATCATCATTTCTATGAGAGTTAACCCCATCGGTGGTGTAATGGTTAGGGTGTTCACTTCGAGTGCGGTAGATCGTGGGTTTATCATCATTTCTATGAGAGTTAACCCCATCGGTGGTGTAATGGTTAGCGTGTTCACTTCGAGTGCGGTAGATCGTGGGTTTATCATCATTTCTATGAGAGTTAACCCCATCGGTGGCGTAATGGTTAGGGTGTTCACTTCGAGTGCGGTAGATCGTGGGTTTATCATCATTTCTATGAGAGTTAACCCCCATCGGTGGCGTAATGGTTAGGGTGTTCACTTCGAGTGCGGTAGATCGTGGGTTTATCATCATTTCTATGAGAGTTAACCCCATCGGTGGCGTAATGGTTAGGGTGTTCACTTCGAGTGCTGGTAGATCGTGGGTTTATCATCATTTCTATGAGAGTTAACCCCATCGGTGGCGTAATGGTTAGCGTGTTCACTTCGAGTGCGGTAGATCATGGGTTTATCATCATTTCTATGAGAGTTAACCCCATCGGTGGTGTAATGGTTAGGGTGTTCACTTCGAGTGCGGTAGATCATGGGTTTATCATCATTTCTATGAGAGTTAACCCCATCGGTGGCGTAATGGTTAGGGTGTTCACTTCGAGTGCGGTAGATCGTGGGTTTATCATCATTTCTATGAGAGTTAACCCCATCGGTGGCGTAATGGTTAGGGTGTTCACTTCGAGTGCGGTAGATCGTGGGTTTATCATCATTTCTATGAGAGTTAACCCCATCGGTGGCGTAATGATTAGGGTGTTCACTTCGAGTGCGGTAGATCGTGGGTTTATCATCATTTCTATGAGAGTTAACCCCATCGGTGGCGTAATGGTTAGGGTGTTCACTTTGAGTGCTGGTAGATCGTGGGTTTATCATCATTTCTATGAGAGTTAACCCCATCGGTGGCGTAATGGTTAGCGTGTTCACTTCGAGTGCGGTAGATCATGGGTTTATCATCATTTCTATGAGAGTTAACCCCATCGGTGGCGTAATGGTTAGCGTGTTCACTTCGAGTGCGGTAGATCGTGGGTTTATCATCATTTCTATGAGAGTTAACCCCATCGGTGGCGTAATGGTTAGGGTGTTCACTTCGAGTGCGGTAGATCGTGGGTTTATCATCATTTCTATGAGAGTTAACCCCATCGGTGGTGTAATGGTTAGGGTGTTCACATCGAGTGCGGTAGATCGTGGGTTTATCATCATTTCTATGAGAGTTAACCCCATCGGTGGTGTAATGGTTAGGGTGTTCACTTCGAGTGCGTTAAATCGTGGGTTTATCATCATTTCTATGAGAGTTAACCCCATCGGTGGTGTAATGGTTAGCGTGTTCACTTCGAGTGCGGTAGATCGTGGGTTTATCATCATTTCTATGAGAGTTAACCCCATCGGTGGCGTAATGGTTAGGGTGTTCACTTCGAGTGCGGTAGATCGTGGGTTTATCATCATTTCTATGAGAGTTAACCCCCATCGGTGGCGTAATGGTTAGGGTGTTCACTTCGAGTGCGGTAGATCGTGGGTTTATCATCATTTCTATGAGAGTTAACCCCATCGGTGGTGTAATGGTTAGGGTGTTCACTTCGATTGCGGTAGATCGTGGGTTTATCATCATTTCTATGAGAGTTAACCCCATCGGTGGCGTAATGGTTAGCGTGTTCACTTCGAGTGCGGTAGATCGTGGGTTTATCATCATTTCTATGAGAGTTAACCCCATCGGTGGCGTAATGGTTAGGGTGTTCACTTCGAGTGCGGTAGATCGTGGGTTTATCATCATTTCTATGAGAGTTAACCCCCATCGGTGGCGTAATGGTTGGATGTTCACTTCGAGTGCGGTAGATCGTGGGTTTATCATCATTTCTATGAGAGTTAACCCCATCGGTGGTGTAATGGTTAGGGTGTTCACTTCGATTGCGGTAGATCGTGGGTTTATCATCATTTCTATGAGAGTTAACCCCAGCGGTGGCGTAATGGTTAGCGTGTTCACTTCGAGTGCGGTAGATCGTGGGTTTATCATCATTTCTATGAGAGCTAACCCCATCGGTGGTGTAATGGTTAGGGTGTTCACTTCGAGTGCGGTAGATCGTGGGTTTATCATCATTTCTATGAGAGTTAACCCCATCGGTGGCGTAATGGTTAGCGTGTTCACTTCGAGTGCGGTAGATCGTGGGTTTATCATCATTTCTATGAGAGCTAACCCCATCGGTGGTGTAATGGTTAGCGTGTTCACTTCGAGTGCGGTAGATCATGGGTTTATCATCATTTCTATGAGAGTTAACCCCATCGGTGGTGTAATGGTTAGCGTGTTCACTTCGAGTGCGGTAGATCGTGGGTTTATCATCATTTCTATGAGAGTTAACCCCATCGGTGGTGTAATGGTTAGGGTGTTCACTTCGAGTGCGGTACATCGTGGGTTTATCATCATTTCTATGAGAGTTAACCCCATCGGTGGTGTAATGGTTAGCATGTTCAATTCGAGTGCGGTAGATCATGGGTTTATCATCATTTCTATGAGAGTTAACCCCATCGGTGGTGTAATGGTTAGCGTGTTCACTTCGAGTGCGGTAGATCATGGGTTTATCATCATTTCTATGAGAGTTAACCCCATCGGTGGTGTAATGGTTAGCGTGTTCACTTCGAGTGCGGTAGATCGTGGGTTTATCATCATTTCTATGAGAGTTAACCCCATCGGTGGTGTAATGGTTAGCATGTTCACTTCGAGTGCGGTAGATCGTGGGTTTATCATCATTTCTATGAGAGTTAACCCCATCGGTGGTGTAATGGTTAGGGTGTTCACTTCGAGTGCGGTAGATCGTGGGTTTATCATCATTTCTATGAGAGTTAACCCCATCGGTGGTGTAATGGTTAGCGTGTTCACTTCGAGTGCGGTAGATCGTGGGTTTATCATCATTTCTATGAGAGCTAACCCCATCGGTGGTGTAATGGTTAGCGTGTTCACTTCGAGTGCGGTAGATCGTGGGTTTATCATCATTTCTATGAGAGTTAACCCCATCGGTGGTGTAATGGTTAGGGTGTTCACTTCGAATGCGGTAGATCGTGGGTTTATCATCATTTCTATGAGAGTTAACCCCATCGGTGGTGTAATGGTTAGGGTGTTCACTTCGAGTGCGTAGATCGTGGGTTTATCATCATTTCTATGAGAGTTAACCCCATCGGTGGTGTAATGGTTAGGGTGTTCACTTCGAGTGCGGTAGATCGTGGGTTTATCATCATTTCTATGAGAGTTAACCCCATCGGTGGCGTAATGGTTAGGGTGTTCACTTCGAGTGCGGTAGATCGTGGGTTTATCATCATTTCTATGAGAGTTAACCCCCATCGGTGGCGTAATGGTTAGGGTGTTCACTTCGAGTGCGGTAGATCATGGGTTTATCATCATTTCTATGAGAGTTAACCCCATCGGTGGCGTAATGGTTAGGGTGTTCACTTCGAGTGCGGTAGATCGTGGGTTTATCATCATTTCTATGAGAGTTAACCCCATCGGTGGCGTAATGGTTAGGGTGTTCACTTCGAGTGCTGGTAGATCGTGGGTTTATCATCATTTCTATGAGAGTTAACCCCATCGGTGGCGTAATGGTTAGCGTGTTCACTTCGAGTGCGGTAGATCATGGGTTTATCATCATTTCTATGAGAGTTAACCCCATCGGTAGCGTAATGGTTAGCGTGTTCACTTCGAGTGCGTAGATCGTGGGTTTATCATCATTTCTATGAGAGTTAACCCCATCGGTGGTGTAATGGTTAGGGTGTTCACTTCGAGTGCGGTAGATCATGGGTTTATCATCATTTCTATGAGAGTTAACCCCATCGGTGGCGTAATGGTTAGGGTGTTCACTTCGAGTGCGGTAGATCGTGGGTTTATCATCATTTCTATGAGAGTTAACCCCATCGGTGGCGTAATGGTTAGGGTGTTCACTTCGAGTGCGGTAGATCGTGGGTTTATCATCATTTCTATGAGAGTTAACCCCATCGGTGGCGTAATGGTTAGGGTGTTCACTTCGAGTGCGGTAGATCGTGGGTTTATCATCATTTCTATGAGAGTTAACCCCATCGGTGGCGTAATGGTTAGGGTGTTCACTTCGAGTGCGGTAGATCGTGGGTTAATCATCATTTCTATGAGAGTTAACCCCATCGGTGGCGTAATGGTTAGGGTGTTCACTTCGAGTGCTGGTAGATCGTGGGTTTATCATCATTTCTATGAGAGTTAACCCCATCGGTGGCGTAATGGTTAGCGTGTTCACTTCGAGTGCGGTAGATCATGGGTTTATCATCATTTCTATGAGAGTTAACCCCATCGGTGGCGCAATGGTTACCGTGTTCACTTCGAGTGCGGTAGATCGTGGGTTTATCATCATTTCTATGAGAGTTAACCCCATCGGTGGCGTAATGGTTAGGGTGTTCACTTTGAGTGCGGTAGATCGTGGGTTTATCATCATTTCTATGAGAGTTAACCCCATCGGTGGAGTAATGGTTAGGGTGTTCACATCGAGTGCGGTAGATCGTGGGTTTATCATCATTTCTATGAGAGTTAACCCCATCGGTGGTGTAATGGTTAGGGTGTTCACTTCGAGTGCGGTAGATCGTGGGTTTATCATCATTTCTATGAGAGTTAACCCCATCGGTGGTGTAATGGTTAGCGTGTTCACTTCGAGTGCGGTAGATCGTGGGTTTATCATCATTTCTATGAGAGTTAACCCCATCGGTGGCGTAATGGTTAGGGTGTTCACTTCGAGTGCGGTAGATCGTGGGTTTATCATCATTTCTATGAGAGTTAACCCCCATCGGTGGCGTAATGGTTAGGGTGTTCACTTCGAGTGCGGTAGATCGTGGGTTTATCATCATTTCTATGAGAGTTAACCCCATCGGTGGCGTAATGGTTAGGGTGTTCACTTCGAGTGCTGGTAGATCGTGGGTTTATCATCATTTCTATGAGAGTTAACCCCATCGGTGGCGTAATGGTTAGCGTGTTCACTTCGAGTGCGGTAGATCATGGGTTTATCATCATTTCTATGAGAGTTAACCCCATCGGTGGCGTAATGGTTAGCGTGTTCACTTCGAGTGCGGTAGATCGTGGGTTTATCATCATTTCTATGAGAGTTAACCCCATCGGTGGTGTAATGGTTAGGGTGTTCACTTCGAGTGCGGTAGATCATGGGTTTATCATCATTTCTATGAGAGTTAACCCCATCGGTGGCGTAATGGTTAGGGTGTTCACTTCGAGTGCGGTAGATCGTGGGTTTATCATCATTTCTATGAGAGTTAACCCCATC
The DNA here is from genome assembly GCA_963680875.1 of Bathymodiolus brooksi. NCBI lineage: Eukaryota > Metazoa > Mollusca > Bivalvia > Mytilida > Modiolidae > Bathymodiolus > Bathymodiolus brooksi. The sequence goes on along the minus strand of OY804578.1, from coordinate 19,742,761 downwards.
GGTGGCGTAATGATTAGGGTGTTCACTTCGAGTGCGGTAGATCGTGGGTTTATCATCATTTCTATGAGAGTTAACCCCATCGGTGGCGTAATGGTTAGGGTGTTCACTTTGAGTGCTGGTAGATCGTGGGTTTATCATCATTTCTATGAGAGTTAACCCCATCGGTGGCGTAATGGTTAGCGTGTTCACTTCGAGTGCTGTAGATTATGGGTTTATCATCATTTCTATGAGAGTTAACCCCATCGGTGGCGTAATGGTTAGCGTGTTCACTTCGAGTGCGGTAGATCGTGGGTTTATCATCATTTCTATGAGAGTTAACCCCATCGGTGGCGTAATGGTTAGGGTGTTCACTTCGAGTGCGGTAGATCGTGGGTTTATCATCATTTCTATGAGAGTTAACCCCATCGGTGGTGTAATGGTTAGGGTGTTCACATCGAGTGCGGTAGATCGTGGGTTTATCATCATTTCTATGAGAGTTAACCCCATCGGTGGTGTAATGGTTAGGGTGTTCACTTCGAGTGCGTTAAATCGTGGGTTTATCATCATTTCTATGAGAGTTAACCCCATCGGTGGTGTAATGGTTAGCGTGTTCACTTCGAGTGCGGTAGATCGTGGGTTTATCATCATTTCTATGAGAGTTAACCCCATCGGTGGCGTAATGGTTAGGGTGTTCACTTCGAGTGCGGTAGATCGTGGGTTTATCATCATTTCTATGAGAGTTAACACCCATCGGTGGCGTAATGGTTAGGGTGTTCACTTCGAGTGCGGTAGATCGTGGGTTTATCATCATTTCTATGAGAGTTAACCCCATCGGTGGCGTAATGGTTAGGGTGTTCACTTCGAGTGCGGTAGATCGTGGGTTTATCATCATTTCTATGAGAGTTAACCCCATCGGTGGCGTAATGGTTAGGGTGTTCATTTCGAGTGCTGGTAGATCGTGGGTTTATCATCATTTCTATGAGAGTTAACCCCATCGGTGGTGTAATGGTTAGCGTGTTCACTTCGAGTGCGGTAGATCGTGGGTTTATCATCATTTCTATGAGAGTTAACCCCATCGGTGGTGTAATGGTTAGCATGTTCACTTCGAGTGCGGTAGATCGTGGGTTTATCATCATTTCTATGAGAGTTAACCCCATCGGTGGTGTAATGGTTAGGGTGTTCACTTCGAGTGCGGTAGATCGTGGGTTTATCATCATTTCTATGAGAGTTAACCCCATCGGTGGTGTAATGGTTAGCGTGTTCACTTCGAGTGCGGTAGATCGTGGGTTTATCATCATTTCTATGAGAGCTAACCCCATCGGTGGTGTAATGGTTAGCGTGTTCACTTCGAGTGCGGTAGATCGTGGGTTTATCATCATTTCTATGAGAGTTAACCCCATCGGTGGTGTAATGGTTAGGGTGTTCACTTCGAATGCGGTAGATCGTGGGTTTATCATCATTTCTATGAGAGTTAACCCCATCGGTGGTGTAATGGTTAGGGTGTTCACTTCGAGTGCGTAGATCGTGGGTTTATCATCATTTCTATGAGAGTTAACCCCATCGGTGGTGTAATGGTTAGGGTGTTCACTTCGAGTGCGGTAGATCGTGGGTTTATCATCATTTCTATGAGAGTTAACCCCATCGGTGGCGTAATGGTTAGGGTGTTCACTTCGAGTGCGGTAGATCGTGGGTTTATCATCATTTCTATGAGAGTTAACCCCCATCGGTGGCGTAATGGTTAGGGTGTTCACTTCGAGTGCGGTAGATCATGGGTTTATCATCATTTCTATGAGAGTTAACCCCATCGGTGGCGTAATGGTTAGGGTGTTCACTTCGAGTGCGGTAGATCGTGGGTTTATCATCATTTCTATGAGAGTTAACCCCATCGGTGGCGTAATGGTTAGGGTGTTCACTTCGAGTGCTGGTAGATCGTGGGTTTATCATCATTTCTATGAGAGTTAACCCCATCGGTGGCGTAATGGTTAGCGTGTTCACTTCGAGTGCGGTAGATCATGGGTTTATCATCATTTCTATGAGAGTTAACCCCATCGGTAGCGTAATGGTTAGCGTGTTCACTTCGAGTGCGTAGATCGTGGGTTTATCATCATTTCTATGAGAGTTAACCCCATCGGTGGTGTAATGGTTAGGGTGTTCACTTCGAGTGCGGTAGATCATGGGTTTATCATCATTTCTATGAGAGTTAACCCCATCGGTGGCGTAATGGTTAGGGTGTTCACTTCGAGTGCGGTAGATCGTGGGTTTATCATCATTTCTATGAGAGTTAACCCCATCGGTGGCGTAATGGTTAGGGTGTTCACTTCGAGTGCGGTAGATCGTGGGTTTATCATCATTTCTATGAGAGTTAACCCCATCGGTGGCGTAATGGTTAGGGTGTTCACTTCGAGTGCGGTAGATCGTGGGTTTATCATCATTTCTATGAGAGTTAACCCCATCGGTGGCGTAATGGTTAGGGTGTTCACTTCGAGTGCGGTAGATCGTGGGTTAATCATCATTTCTATGAGAGTTAACCCCATCGGTGGCGTAATGGTTAGGGTGTTCACTTCGAGTGCTGGTAGATCGTGGGTTTATCATCATTTCTATGAGAGTTAACCCCATCGGTGGCGTAATGGTTAGCGTGTTCACTTCGAGTGCGGTAGATCATGGGTTTATCATCATTTCTATGAGAGTTAACCCCATCGGTGGCGCAATGGTTACCGTGTTCACTTCGAGTGCGGTAGATCGTGGGTTTATCATCATTTCTATGAGAGTTAACCCCATCGGTGGCGTAATGGTTAGGGTGTTCACTTTGAGTGCGGTAGATCGTGGGTTTATCATCATTTCTATGAGAGTTAACCCCATCGGTGGAGTAATGGTTAGGGTGTTCACATCGAGTGCGGTAGATCGTGGGTTTATCATCATTTCTATGAGAGTTAACCCCATCGGTGGTGTAATGGTTAGGGTGTTCACTTCGAGTGCGGTAGATCGTGGGTTTATCATCATTTCTATGAGAGTTAACCCCATCGGTGGTGTAATGGTTAGCGTGTTCACTTCGAGTGCGGTAGATCGTGGGTTTATCATCATTTCTATGAGAGTTAACCCCATCGGTGGCGTAATGGTTAGGGTGTTCACTTCGAGTGCGGTAGATCGTGGGTTTATCATCATTTCTATGAGAGTTAACCCCCATCGGTGGCGTAATGGTTAGGGTGTTCACTTCGAGTGCGGTAGATCGTGGGTTTATCATCATTTCTATGAGAGTTAACCCCATCGGTGGCGTAATGGTTAGGGTGTTCACTTCGAGTGCTGGTAGATCGTGGGTTTATCATCATTTCTATGAGAGTTAACCCCATCGGTGGCGTAATGGTTAGCGTGTTCACTTCGAGTGCGGTAGATCATGGGTTTATCATCATTTCTATGAGAGTTAACCCCATCGGTGGCGTAATGGTTAGCGTGTTCACTTCGAGTGCGGTAGATCGTGGGTTTATCATCATTTCTATGAGAGTTAACCCCATCGGTGGTGTAATGGTTAGGGTGTTCACTTCGAGTGCGGTAGATCATGGGTTTATCATCATTTCTATGAGAGTTAACCCCATCGGTGGCGTAATGGTTAGGGTGTTCACTTCGAGTGCGGTAGATCGTGGGTTTATCATCATTTCTATGAGAGTTAACCCCATCGGTGGCGTAATGATTAGGGTGTTCACTTCGAGTGCGGTAGATCGTGGGTTTATCATCATTTCTATGAGAGTTAACCCCATCGGTGGCGTAATGGTTAGGGTGTTCACTTTGAGTGCTGGTAGATCGTGGGTTTATCATCATTTCTATGAGAGTTAACCCCATCGGTGGCGTAATGGTTAGCGTGTTCACTTCGAGTGCTGTAGATTATGGGTTTATCATCATTTCTATGAGAGTTAACCCCATCGGTGGCGTAATGGTTAGCGTGTTCACTTCGAGTGCGGTAGATCGTGGGTTTATCATCATTTCTATGAGAGTTAACCCCATCGGTGGCGTAATGGTTAGGGTGTTCACTTCGAGTGCGGTAGATCGTGGGTTTATCATCATTTCTATGAGAGTTAACCCCATCGGTGGTGTAATGGTTAGGGTGTTCACATCGAGTGCGGTAGATCGTGGGTTTATCATCATTTCTATGAGAGTTAACCCCATCGGTGGTGTAATGGTTAGGGTGTTCACTTCGAGTGCGTTAAATCGTGGGTTTATCATCATTTCTATGAGAGTTAACCCCATCGGTGGTGTAATGGTTAGCGTGTTCACTTCGAGTGCGGTAGATCGTGGGTTTATCATCATTTCTATGAGAGTTAACCCCATCGGTGGCGTAATGGTTAGGGTGTTCACTTCGAGTGCGGTAGATCGTGGGTTTATCATCATTTCTATGAGAGTTAACACCCATCGGTGGCGTAATGGTTAGGGTGTTCACTTCGAGTGCGGTAGATCGTGGGTTTATCATCATTTCTATGAGAGTTAACCCCATCGGTGGCGTAATGGTTAGGGTGTTCACTTCGAGTGCGGTAGATCGTGGGTTTATCATCATTTCTATGAGAGTTAACCCCATCGGTGGCGTAATGGTTAGGGTGTTCATTTCGAGTGCTGGTAGATCGTGGGTTTATCATCATTTCTATGAGAGTTAACCCCATCGGTGGCGTAATGGTTAGCGTGTTCACTTCGAGTGCGGTAGATCATGGGTTTATCATCATTTCTATGAGAGTTAACCCCATCGGTGGCGTAATGGTTAGCGTGTTCACTTCGAGTGCGGTAGATCGTGGGTTTATCATCATTTCTATGAGAGTTAACCCCATCGGTGGTGTAATGGTTAGGGTGTTCACTTCGAGTGCGGTAGATCATGGGTTTATCATCATTTCTATGAGAGTTAACCCCATCGGTGGCGTAATGGTTAGGGTGTTCACTTCGAGTGCGGTAGATCGTGGGTTTATCATCATTTCTATGAGAGTTAACCCCATCGGTGGCGTAATGGTTAGGGTGTTCACTTCGAGTGCGGTAGATCGTGGGTTTATCATCATTTCTATGAGAGTTAACCCCATCGGTGGCGTAATGGTTAGGGTGTTCACTTCGAGTGCGGTAGATCGTGGGTTAATCATCATTTCTATGAGAGTTAACCCCATCGGTGGCGTAATGGTTAGGGTGTTCACTTCGAGTGCTGGTAGATCGTGGGTTTATCATCATTTCTATGAGAGTTAACCCCATCGGTGGCGTAATGTTTAGCGTGTTCACTTCGAGTGCGGTAGATCATGGGTTTATCATCATTTCTATGAGAGTTAACCCCATCGGTGGCGCAATGGTTAGCGTGTTCACTTCGAGTGAGGTAGATCGTGGGTTTATCATCATTTCTATGAGAGTTAACCCCATCGGTGGCGTAATGGTTAGGGTGTTCACTTTGAGTGCGGTAGATCGTGGGTTTATCATCATTTCTATGAGAGTTAACCCCATCGGTGGTGTAATGGTTAGGGTGTTCACATCGAGTGCGGTAGATCGTGGGTTTATCATCATTTCTATGAGAGTTAATCCCATCGGTGGTGTAATGGTTAGGGTGTTCACTTCGAGTGCGGTAGATCGTGGGTTTATCATCATTTCTATGAGAGTTAACCCCATCGGTGGTGTAATGGTTAGCGTGTTCACTTCGAGTGCGGTAGATCGTGGGTTTATCATCATTTCTATGAGAGTTAACCCCCATCGGTGGTGTAATGGTTAGGGTGTTCACTTCGAGTGCGGTAGATCGTGGGTTTATCATCATTTCTATGAGAGTTAACCCCCATCGGTGGCGTAATGGTTAGGGTGTTCACTTCGAGTGCGGTAGATCGTGGGTTTATCATCATTTCTATGAGAGTTAACCCCATCGGTGGCGTAATGGTTAGGGTGTTCACATCGAGTGCGGTAGATCGTGGGTTTATCATCATTTCTATGAGAGTTAACCCCATCGGTGGCGTAATGGTTAGGGTGTTCACTTCGAGTGCTGGTAGATCGTGGGTTTATCATCATTTCTATGAGAGTTAACCCCATCGGTGGCGTAATGGTTAGCGTGTTCACTTCGAGTGCGGTAGGTCATGGGTTTATCATCATTTCTATGAGAGTTAACCCCATCGGTGGCGTAATGGTTAGCGTGTTCACTTCGAGTGCGGTAGATCGTGGGTTTATCATCATTTCTATGAGAGTTAACCCCATCGGTGGTGTAATGGTTAGGGTGTTCACTTCGAGTGCGGTAGATCATGGGTTTATCATCATTTCTATGAGAGTTAACCCCATCGGTGGCGTAATGGTTAGGGTGTTCACTTCGAGTGCGGTAGATCGTGGGTTTATCATCATTTCTATGAGAGTTAACCCCATCGGTGGCGTAATGGTTAGGGTGTTCACTTCGAGTGCGGTAGATCGTGGGTTTATCATCATTTCTATGAGAGTTAACCCCATCGGTGGCGTAATGATTAGGGTGTTCACTTCGAGTGCGGTAGATCGTGGGTTTATCATCATTTCTATGAGAGTTAACCCCATCGGTGGCGTAATGGTTAGGGTGTTCACTTTGAGTGCTGGTAGATCGTGGGTTTATCATCATTTCTATGAGAGTTAACCCCATCGGTGGCGTAATGGTTAGCGTGTTCACTTCGAGTGCGGTAGATCATGGGTTTATCATCATTTCTATGAGAGTTAACCCCATCGGTGGCGTAATGGTTAGCGTGTTCACTTCGAGTGCGGTAGATCGTGGGTTTATCATCATTTCTATGAGAGTTAACCCCATCGGTGGCGTAATGGTTAGGGTGTTCACTTCGAGTGCGGTAGATCGTGGGTTTATCATCATTTCTATGAGAGTTAACCCCATCGGTGGTGTAATGGTTAGGGTGTTCACATCGAGTGCGGTAGATCGTGGGTTTATCATCATTTCTATGAGAGTTAACCCCATCGGTGGTGTAATGGTTAGCGTGTTCACTTTGAGTGCTGGTAGATCGTGGGTTTATCATCATTTCTATGAGAGTTAATCCCATCGGTGGTGTAATGGTTAGGGTGTTCACTTCGAGTGCGGTAGATCGTGGGTTTATCATCATTTCTATGAGAGTTAACCCCATCGGTGGTGTAATGGTTAGCGTGTTCACTTCGAGTGCGGTAGATCGTGGGTTTATCATCATTTCTATGAGAGTTAACCCCCATCGGTGGTGTAATGGTTAGGGTGTTCACTTCGAGTGCGGTAGATCGTGGGTTTATCATCATTTCTATGAGAGTTAACCCCATCGGTGGCGTAATGGTTAGGGTGTTCACTTCGAGTGCGGTAGATCGTGGGTTTATCATCATTTCTATGAGAGTTAACCCCATCGGTGGCGTAATGGTTAGGGTGTTCACTTCGAGTGCGGTAGATCGTGGGTTAATCATCATTTCTATGAGAGTTAACCCCATCGGTGGCGTAATGGTTAGGGTGTTCACTTCGAGTGCTGGTAGATCGTGGGTTTATCATCATTTCTATGAGAGTTAACCCCATCGGTGGCGTAATGTTTAGCGTGTTCACTTCGAGTGCGGTAGATCATGGGTTTATCATCATTTCTATGAGAGTTAACCCCATCGGTGGCGCAATGGTTAGCGTGTTCACTTCGAGTGAGGTAGATCGTGGGTTTATCATCATTTCTATGAGAGTTAACCCCATCGGTGGCGTAATGGTTAGGGTGTTCACTTTGAGTGCGGTAGATCGTGGGTTTATCATCATTTCTATGAGAGTTAACCCCATCGGTGGTGTAATGGTTAGGGTGTTCACATCGAGTGCGGTAGATCGTGGGTTTATCATCATTTCTATGAGAGTTAATCCCATCGGTGGTGTAATGGTTAGGGTGTTCACTTCGAGTGCGGTAGATCGTGGGTTTATCATCATTTCTATGAGAGTTAACCCCATCGGTGGTGTAATGGTTAGCGTGTTCACTTCGAGTGCGGTAGATCGTGGGTTTATCATCATTTCTATGAGAGTTAACCCCCATCGGTGGTGTAATGGTTAGGGTGTTCACTTCGAGTGCGGTAGATCGTGGGTTTATCATCATTTCTATGAGAGTTAACCCCCATCGGTGGCGTAATGGTTAGGGTGTTCACTTCGAGTGCGGTAGATCGTGGGTTTATCATCATTTCTATGAGAGTTAACCCCATCGGTGGCGTAATGGTTAGGGTGTTCACATCGAGTGCGGTAGATCGTGGGTTTATCATCATTTCTATGAGAGTTAACCCCATCGGTGGCGTAATGGTTAGGGTGTTCACTTCGAGTGCTGGTAGATCGTGGGTTTATCATCATTTCTATGAGAGTTAACCCCATCGGTGGCGTAATGGTTAGCGTGTTCACTTCGAGTGCGGTAGGTCATGGGTTTATCATCATTTCTATGAGAGTTAACCCCATCGGTGGCGTAATGGTTAGCGTGTTCACTTCGAGTGCGGTAGATCGTGGGTTTATCATCATTTCTATGAGAGTTAACCCCATCGGTGGTGTAATGGTTAGGGTGTTCACTTCGAGTGCGGTAGATCATGGGTTTATCATCATTTCTATGAGAGTTAACCCCATCGGTGGCGTAATGGTTAGGGTGTTCACTTCGAGTGCGGTAGATCGTGGGTTTATCATCATTTCTATGAGAGTTAACCCCATCGGTGGCGTAATGGTTAGGGTGTTCACTTCGAGTGCGGTAGATCGTGGGTTTATCATCATTTCTATGAGAGTTAACCCCATCGGTGGCGTAATGATTAGGGTGTTCACTTCGAGTGCGGTAGATCGTGGGTTTATCATCATTTCTATGAGAGTTAACCCCATCGGTGGCGTAATGGTTAGGGTGTTCACTTTGAGTGCTGGTAGATCGTGGGTTTATCATCATTTCTATGAGAGTTAACCCATCGGTGGCGTAATGGTTAGCGTGTTCACTTCGAGTGCGGTAGATCATGGGTTTATCATCATTTCTATGAGAGTTAACCCCATCGGTGGCGTAATGGTTAGCGTGTTCACTTCGAGTGCGGTAGATCGTGGGTTTATCATCATTTCTATGAGAGTTAACCCCATCGGTGGCGTAATGGTTAGGGTGTTCACTTCGAGTGCGGTAGATCGTGGGTTTATCATCATTTCTATGAGAGTTAACCCCATCGGTGGTGTAATGGTTAGGGTGTTCACATCGAGTGCGGTAGATCGTGGGTTTATCATCATTTCTATGAGAGTTAACCCCATCGGTGGTGTAATGGTTAGCGTGTTCACTTTGAGTGCTGGTAGATCGTGGGTTTATCATCATTTCTATGAGAGTTAACCCCATCGGTGGCGTAATGGTTAGCGTGTTCACTTCGAGTGCGGTAGATCATGGGTTTATCATCATTTCTATGAGAGTTAACCCCATCGGTGGCGTAATGGTTAGCGTGTTCACTTCGAGTGCGGTAGATCGTGGGTTTATCATCATTTCTATGAGAGTTAACCCCATCGGTGGCGTAATGGTTAGGGTGTTCACTTCGAGTGCGGTAGATCGTGGGTTTATCATCATTTCTATGAGAGTTAACCCCATCGGTGGTGTAATGGTTAGGGGTGTCACATCGAGTGCGGTAGATCGTGGGTTTATCATCATTTCTATGAGAGTTAACCCCATCGGTGGCGTAATGATTAGGGTGTTCACTTCGAGTGCGGTAGATCGTGGGTTTATCATCATTTCTATGAGAGTTAACCCCATCGGTGGCGTAATGGTTAGGGTGTTCACTTTGAGTGCTGGTAGATCGTGGGTTTATCATCATTTCTATGAGAGTTAACCCCATCGGTGGCGTAATGGTTAGCGTGTTCACTTCGAGTGCGGTAGATTATGGGTTTATCATCATTTCTATGAGAGTTAACCCCATCGGTGGCGTAATGGTTAGCGTGTTCACTTCGAGTGCGGTAGATCGTGGGTTTATCATCATTTCTATGAGAGTTAACCCCATCGGTGGCGTAATGGTTAGGGTGTTCACTTCGAGTGCGGTAGATCGTGGGTTTATCATCATTTCTATGAGAGTTAACCCCATCGGTGGTGTAATGGTTAGGGTGTTCACATCGAGTGCGGTAGATCGTTGGTTTATCATCATTTCTATGAGAGTTAACCCCATCGGTGGTGTAATGGTTAGGGTGTTCACTTCGAGTGCGTTAAATCGTGGGTTTATCATCATTTCTATGAGAGTTAACCCCATCGGTGGTGTAATGGTTAGCGTGTTCACTTCGAGTGCGGTAGATCGTGGGTTTATCATCATTTCTATGAGAGTTAACCCCATCGGTGGCGTAATGGTTAGGGTGTTCACTTCGAGTGCGGTAGATCGTGGGTTTATCATCATTTCTATGAGAGTTAACCCCCATCGGTGGCGTAATGGTTAGGGTGTTCACTTCGAGTGCGGTAGATCGTGGGTTTATCATCATTTCTATGAGAGTTAACCCCATCGGTGGCGTAATGGTTAGGGTGTTCACTTCGAGTGCGGTAGATCGTGGGTTTATCATCATTTCTATGAGAGTTAACCCCATCGGTGGCGTAATGGTTAGGGTGTTCACTTCGAGTGCTGGTAGATCGTGGGTTTATCATCATTTCTATGAGAGTTAACCCCATCGGTGGCGTAATGGTTAGCGTGTTCACTTCGAGTGCGGTAGATCATGGGTTTATCATCATTTCTATGAGAGTTAACCCCATCGGTGGCGTAATGGTTAGCGTGTTCACTTCGAGTGCGGTAGATCGTGGGTTTATCATCATTTCTATGAGAGTTAACCCCATCGGTGGTGTAATGGTTAGGGTGTTCACTTCGAGTGCGGTAGATCATGGGTTTATCATCATTTCTATGAGAGTTAACCCCATCGGTGGCGTAATGGTTAGGGTGTTCACTTCGAGTGCGGTAGATCGTGGGTTTATCATCATTTCTATGAGAGTTAACCCCATCGGTGGCGTAATGGTTAGGGTGTTCACTTCGAGTGCGGTAGATCGTGGGTTTATCATCATTTCTATGAGAGTTAACCCCATCGGTGGCGTAATGGTTAGGGTGTTCACTTCGAGTGCGGTAGATCGTGGGTTAATCATCATTTCTATGAGAGTTAACCCCATCGGTGGCGTAATGGTTAGGGTGTTCACTTCGAGTGCTGGTAGATCGTGGGTTTATCATCATTTCTATGAGAGTTAACCCCATCGGTGGCGTAATGTTTAGCGTGTTCACTTCGAGTGCGGTAGATCATGGGTTTATCATCATTTCTATGAGAGTTAACCCCATCGGTGGCGCAATGGTTAGCGTGTTCACTTCGAGTGCGGTAGATCGTGGGTTTATCATCATTTCTATGAGAGTTAACCCCATCGGTGGCGTAATGGTTAGGGTGTTCACTTTGAGTGCGGTAGATCGTGGGTTTATCATCATTTCTATGAGAGTTAACCCCATCGGTGGTGTAATGGTTAGGGTGTTCACATCGAGTGCGGTAGATCGTGGGTTTATCATCATTTCTATGAGAGTTAATCCCATCGGTGGTGTAATGGTTAGGGTGTTCACTTCGAGTGCGGTAGATCGTGGGTTTATCATCATTTCTATGAGAGTTAACCCCATCGGTGGTGTAATGGTTAGCGTGTTCACTTCGAGTGCGGTAGATCGTGGGTTTATCATCATTTCTATGAGAGTTAACCCCCATCGGTGGTGTAATGGTTAGGGTGTTCACTTCGAGTGCGGTAGATCGTGGGTTTATCATCATTTCTATGAGAGTTAACCCCCATCGGTGGCGTAATGGTTAGGGTGTTCACTTCGAGTGCGGTAGATCGTGGGTTTATCATCATTTCTATGAGAGTTAACCCCATCGGTGGCGTAATGGTTAGGGTGTTCACATCGAGTGCGGTAGATCGTGGGTTTATCATCATTTCTATGAGAGTTAACCCCATCGGTGGCGTAATGGTTAGGGTGTTCACTTCGAGTGCTGGTAGATCGTGGGTTTATCATCATTTCTATGAGAGTTAACCCCATCGGTGGCGTAATGGTTAGCGTGTTCACTTCGAGTGCGGTAGGTCATGGGTTTATCATCATTTCTATGAGAGTTAACCCCATCGGTGGCGTAATGGTTAGCGTGTTCACTTCGAGTGCGGTAGATCGTGGGTTTATCATCATTTCTATGAGAGTTAACCCCATCGGTGGTGTAATGGTTAGGGTGTTCACTTCGAGTGCGGTAGATCATGGGTTTATCATCATTTCTATGAGAGTTAACCCCATCGGTGGCGTAATGGTTAGGGTGTTCACTTCGAGTGCGGTAGATCGTGGGTTTATCATCATTTCTATGAGAGTTAACCCCATCGGTGGCGTAATGGTTAGGGTGTTCACTTCGAGTGCGGTAGATCGTGGGTTTATCATCATTTCTATGAGAGTTAACCCCATCGGTGGCGTAATGATTAGGGTGTTCACTTCGAGTGCGGTAGATCGTGGGTTTATCATCATTTCTATGAGAGTTAACCCCATCGGTGGCGTAATGGTTAGGGTGTTCACTTTGAGTGCTGGTAGATCGTGGGTTTATCATCATTTCTATGAGAGTTAACCCCATCGGTGGCGTAATGGTTAGCGTGTTCACTTCGAGTGCGGTAGATCATGGGTTTATCATCATTTCTATGAGAGTTAACCCCATCGGTGGCGTAATGGTTAGCGTGTTCACTTCGAGTGCGGTAGATCGTGGGTTTATCATCATTTCTATGAGAGTTAACCCCATCGGTGGCGTAATGGTTAGGGTGTTCACTTCGAGTGCGGTAGATCGTGGGTTTATCATCATTTCTATGAGAGTTAACCCCATCGGTGGTGTAATGGTTAGGGTGTTCACATCGAGTGCGGTAGATCGTGGGTTTATCATCATTTCTATGAGAGTTAACCCCATCGGTGGTGTAATGGTTAGCGTGTTCACTTCGAGTGCGTTAAATCGTGGGTTTATCATCATTTCTATGAGAGTTAACCCCATCGTGGTGTAATGGTTAGCGTGTTCACTTCGAGTGCGGTAGATCGTGGGTTTATCATCATTTCTATGAGAGTTAACCCCATCGGTGGCGTAATGGTTAGGGTGTTCACTTCGAGTGCGGTAGATCGTGGGTTTATCATCATTTCTATGAGAGTTAACCCCCATCGGTGGCGTAATGGTTAGGGTGTTCACTTCGAGTGCGGTAGATCGTGGGTTTATCATCATTTCTATGAGAGTTAACCCCATCGGTGGCGTAATGGTTAGGGTGTTCACTTCGAGTGCGGTAGATCGTGGGTTTATCATCATTTCTATGAGAGTTAACCCCATCGGTGGCGTAATGGTTAGGGTGTTCACTTCGAGTGCTGGTAGATCGTGGGTTTATCATCATTTCTATGAGAGTTAACCCCATCGGTGGCGTAATGGTTAGCGTGTTCACTTCGAGTGCGGTAGATCATGGGTTTATCATCATTTCTATGAGAGTTAACCCCATCGGTGGCGTAATGGTTAGCGTGTTCACTTCGAGTGCGGTAGATCGTGGGTTTATCATCATTTCTATGAGAGTTAACCCCATCGGTGGTGTAATGGTTAGGGTGTTCACTTCGAGTGCGGTAGATCATGGGTTTATCATCATTTCTATGAGAGTTAACCCCATCGGTGGCGTAATGGTTAGGGTGTTCACTTCGAGTGCGGTAGATCGTGGGTTTATCATCATTTCTATGAGAGTTAACCCCATCGGTGGCGCAATGGTTAGCGTGTTCACTTCGAGTGCGGTAGATCGTGGGTTTATCATCATTTCTATGAGAGTTAACCCCATCGGTGGCGTAATGGTTAGGGTGTTCACTTTGAGTGCGGTAGATCGTGGGTTTATCATCATTTCTATGAGAGTTAACCCCATCGGTGGTGTAATGGTTAGGGTGTTCACATCGAGTGCGGTAGATCGTGGGTTTATAATCATTTCTATGAGAGTTAACCCCATCGGTGGTGTAATGGTTAGGGTGTTCACTTCGAGTGCGGTAGATCGTGGGTTTATCATCATTTCTATGAGAGTTAACCCCATCGGTGGTGTAATGGTTAGCGTGTTCACTTCGAGTGCGGTAGATCGTGGGTTTATCATCATTTCTATGAGAGTTAACCCCATCGGTGGCGTAATGGTTAGGGTGTTCACTTCGAGTGCGGTAGATCGTGGGTTTATCATTATTTCTATGAGAGTTAACCCCCATCGGTGGCGTAATGGTTAGGGTGTTCACTTCGAGTGCGGTAGATCGTGGGTTTATCATCATTTCTATGAGAGTTAACCCCATCGGTGGCGTAATGGTTAGGGTGTTCACATCGAGTGCGGTAGATCGTGGGTTTATCATCATTTCTATGAGAGTTAACCCCATCGGTGGCGTAATGGTTAGGGTGTTCACTTCGAGTGCTGGTAGATCGTGGGTTTATCATCATTTCTATGAGAGTTAACCCCATCGGTGGCGTAATGGTTAGCGTGTTCACTTCGAGTGCGGTAGATCATGGGTTTATCATCATTTCTATGAGAGTTAACCCCATCGGTGGCGTAATGGTTAGCGTGTTCACTTCGAGTGCGGTAGATCGTGGGTTTATCATCATTTCTATGAGAGTTAACCCCATCGGTGGTGTAATGGTTAGGGTGTTCACTTCGAGTGCGGTAGATCATGGGTTTATCATCATTTCTATGAGAGTTAACCCCATCGGTGGCGCAATGGTTAGGGTGTTCACTTCGAGTGCGGTAGATCGTGGGTTTATCATCATTTCTATGAGAGTTAACCCCATCGGTGGCGTAATGATTAGGGTGTTCACTTCGAGTGCGGTAGATCGTGGGTTTATCATCATTTCTATGAGAGTTAACCCCATCGGTGGCGTAATGGTTAGGGTGTTCACTTTGAGTGCTGGTAGATCGTGGGTTTATCATCATTTCTATGAGAGTTAACCCCATCGGTGGCGTAATGGTTAGCGTGTTCACTTCGAGTGCGGTAGATCATGGGTTTATCATCATTTCTATGAGAGTTAACCCCATCGGTGGCGTAATGGTTAGCGTGTTCACTTCGAGTGCGGTAGATCGTGGGTTTATCATCATTTCTATGAGAGTTAACCCCATCGGTGGCGTAATGGTTAGGGTGTTCACTTCGAGTGCGGTAGATCGTGGGTTTATCATCATTTCTATGAGAGTTAACCCCATCGGTGGTGTAATGGTTAGGGTGTTCACATCGAGTGCGGTAGATCGTGGGTTTATCATCATTTCTATGAGAGTTAACCCCATCGGTGGTGTAATGGTTAGGGTGTTCACCTCGAGTGCGCTAAATCGTGGGTTTATCATCATTTCTATGAGAGTTAACCCCATCGGTGGTGTAATGGTTAGCGTGTTCACTTCGAGTGCGGTAGATCGTGGGTTTATCATCATTTCTATGAGAGTTAACCCCATCGGCGGCGTAATGGTTAGGGTGTTCACTTCGAGTGCGGTAGATCGTGGGTTTATCATCATTTCTATGAGAGTTAACCCCCATCGGTGGCGTAATGGTTAGGGTGTTCACTTCGAGTGCGGTAGATCGTGGGTTTATCATCATTTCTATGAGAGTTAACCCCATCGGTGGCGTAATGGTTAGGGTGTTCACTTCGAGTGCGGTAGATCGTGGGTTTATCATCATTTCTATGAGAGTTAACCCCATCGGTGGCGTAATGGTTAGGGTGTTCACTTCGAGTGCTGGTAGATCGTGGGTTTATCATCATTTCTATGAGAGTTAACCCCATCGGTGGCGTAATGGTTAGCGTGTTCACTTCGAGTGCGGTAGATCATGGGTTTATCATCATTTCTATGAGAGTTAACCCCATCGGTGGCGTAATGGTTAGCGTGTTCACTTCGAGTGCGGTAGATCGTGGGTTTATCATCATTTCTATGAGAGTTAACCCCATCGGTGGTGTAATGGTTAGGGTGTTCACTTCGAGTGCGGTAGATCATGGGTTTATCATCATTTCTATGAGAGTTAACCCCATCGGTGGCGTAATGGTTAGGGTGTTCACTTCGAGTGCGGTAGATCGTGGGTTTATCATCATTTCTATGAGAGTTAACCCCATCGGTGGCGTAATGGTTAGGGTGTTCACTTCGAGTGCGGTAGATCGTGGGTTTATCATCATTTCTATGAGAGTTAACCCCATCGGTGGCGTAATGGTTAGGGTGTTCACTTTGAGTGCTGGTAGATCGTGGGTTTATCATCATTTCTATGAGAGTTAACCCCATCGGTGGCGTAATGGTTAGCGTGTTCACTTCGAGTGCGGTAGATCATGGGTTTATCATCATTTCTATGAGAGTTAACCCCATCGGTGGCGTAATGGTTAGCGTGTTCACTTCGAGTGCGGTAGATCGTGGGTTTATCATCATTTCTATGAGAGTTAACCCCATCGGTGGCGTAATGGTTAGGGTGTTCACTTCGATTGCGGTAGATCGTGGGTTTATCATCATTTCTATGAGAGTTAACCCCATCGGTGGTGTAATGGTTAGGGTGTTCACATCGAGTGCGGTAGATCGTGGGTTTATCATCATTTCTATGAGAGTTAACCCCATCGGTGGTGTAATGGTTAGGGTGTTCACTTCGAGTGCGTTAAATCGTGGGTTTATCATCATTTCTATGAGAGTTAACCCCATCGGTGGCGTAATGGTTAGCGTGTTCACTTCGAGTGCGGTAGATCATGGGTTTATCATCATTTCTATGAGAGTTAACCCCATCGGTGGCGTAATGGTTAGCGTGTTCACTTCGAGTGCGGTAGATCGTGGGTTTATCATCATTTCTATGAGAGTTAACCCCATCGGTGGTGTAATGGTTAGGGTGTTCACTTCGAGTGCGGTAGATCATGGGTTTATCATCATTTCTATGAGAGTTAACCCCATCGGTGGCGTAATGGTTAGGGTGTTCACTTCGAGTGCGGTAGATCGTGGGTTTATCATCATTTCTATGAGAGTTAACCCCATCGGTGGCGTAATGGTTAGGGTGTTCATTTCGAGTGCGGTAGTTCGTGGGTTTATCATCATTTCTATGAGAGTTAACCCCGTCGGTGGCGTAATGGTTAGGGTGTTCACTTCGAGTGCGGTAGATCGTGGGTTTATCATCATTTCTATGAGAGTTAACCCCATCGGTGGCGTAATGATTAGGGTGTTCACTTCGAGTGCGGTAGATCGTGGGTTTATCATCATTTCTATGAGAGTTAACCCCATCGGTGGCGTAATGGTTAGGGTGTTCACTTCGAGTGCTGGTAGATCGTGGGTTTATCATCATTTCTATGAGAGTTAACCCCATTGGTGGCGTAATGGTTAGCGTGTTCACTTCGAGTGCGGTAGATCATGGGTTTATCATCATTTCTATGAGAGTTAACCCCATCGGTGGCGTAATGGTTAGCGTGTTCACTTCGAGTGCGGTAGATCGTGGGTTTATCATCATTTCTATGAGAGTTAACCCCATCGGTGGTGTAATGGTTAGGGTGTTCACTTCGAGTGCGGTAGATCGTGGGTTTATCATCATTTCTATGAGAGTTAACCCCATCGGTGGTGTAATGGCTAGGGTGTTCACTTCGAGTGCGGTAGATCATGGGTTTATCGTCATTTCTATGAGAGCTAACCCCATCGGTGGTGTAATGGTTAGGGTGTTCACTTCGAGTGCTGGTAGATCGAGGGTTTATCATCATTTCTATGACAGTTAACCCCATCGGTGGCGTAATGGTTAGCGTGTTCACTTCGAGTGCGGTAGATCGTGGGTTTATCATCATTTCTATGAGAGCTAACCTCATCGGTGGTGTAACGGTTAGGGTGTTCACTTCGAGTGCGGTAGATCGTGGGTTTATCATCATTTCTATGAGAGCTAACCCCATCAGTGGCGTAATGGTTAGGGTGTTCACTTCGAGTGCTGGTAGATCGTGGGTTTATCATCATTTCTATGAGAGTTAACCCCATCGGTGGCGTAATGGTTAGGGTGTTCACTTCGATTGCGGTAGATCGTGGGTTTATCATCATTTCTATGAGAGTTAACCCCATCGGTGGCGTAATGGTTAGCGTGTTCACTTCGAGTGCGGTAGATCGTGGGTTTATCATCATTTCTATGAGAGCTAACCCCATCGGTGGTGTAATGGTTAGGGTGTTCACTTCGAGTGCGGTAGATCGTGGGTTTATCATCATTTCTATGAGAGTTAACCCCATCGGTGGCGTAATGGTTAGCGTGTTCACTTCGAGTGCGGTAGATCGTGGGTTTATCATCATTTCTATGAGAGCTAACCCCATCGGTGGTGTAATGGTTAGCGTGTTCACTTCGAGTGCGGTAGATCATGGGTTTATCATCATTTCTATGAGAGTTAACCCCATCGGTGGTGTAATGGTTAGCGTGTTCACTTGGAGTGCGGTAGATCGTGGGTTTATCATCATTTCTATGAGAGTTAACCCCATCGGTGGTGTAATGGTTAGCTGAGAATTAACCCCATCGGTGGTGTAATGGTTAGGGTGTTCACTTCGAGTGCGGTACATCGTGGGTTTATCATCATTTCTATGAGAGTTAACCCCATCGGTGGTGTAATGGTTAGCATGTTCACTTCGAGTGCGGTAGATCATGGGTTTATCATCATTTCTATGAGAGTTAACCCCATCGGTGGCGTAATGGTTATCGTGTTCACTTCGAGTGCGGTAGATCATGGGTTTATCATCATTTCTATGAGAGTTAACCCCATCGGTGGCGTAATGGTTAGCGTGTTCACTTCGAGTGCGGTAGATCGTGGGTTTATCATCATTTCTATGAGAGTTAACCCCATCGGTGGTGTAATGGTTAGGGTGTTCACATCGAGTACGGTAGATCGTGGGTTTATCATCATTTCTATGAGAGTTAACCCCATCGGTGGTGTAATGGTTAGCGTGTTCACTTCGAGTGCGGTAGATCGTGGGTTTATCATCATTTCTATGAGAGTTAACCCCATCGGTGGCGTAATGGTTAGGGTGTTCACTTCGAGTGCTGTAGATCGTGGGTTTATCATCATTTCTATGAGAGTTAACCCCCATCGGTGGCGTAATGGTTAGGGTGTTCACTTCGAGTGCGGTAGATCGTGGGTTTATCATCATTTCTATGAGAGTTAACCCCATCGGTGGCGTAATGGTTAGGGTGTTCACTTTGAGTGCGGTAGATCGTGGGTTTATCATCATTTCTATGAGAGTTAACCCCATCGGTGGTGTAATGGTTAGGGTGTTCACATCGAGTGCGGTAGATCGTGGGTTTATAATCATTTCTATGAGAGTTAACCCCATCGGTGGTGTAATGGTTAGGGTGTTCACTTCGAGTGCGGTAGATCGTGGGTTTATCATCATTTCTATGAGAGTTAACCCCATCGGTGGTGTAATGGTTAGCGTGTTCACTTCGAGTGCGGTAGATCGTGGGTTTATCATCATTTCTATGAGAGTTAACCCCATCGGTGGCGTAATGGTTAGGGTGTTCACTTCGAGTGCGGTAGATCGTGGGTTTATCATTATTTCTATGAGAGTTAACCCCCATCGGTGGCGTAATGGTTAGGGTGTTCACTTCGAGTGCGGTAGATCGTGGGTTTATCATCATTTCTATGAGAGTTAACCCCATCGGTGGCGTAATGGTTAGGGTGTTCACATCGAGTGCGGTAGATCGTGGGTTTATCATCATTTCTATGAGAGTTAACCCCATCGGTGGCGTAATGGTTAGGGTGTTCACTTCGAGTGCTGGTAGATCGTGGGTTTATCATCATTTCTATGAGAGTTAACCCCATCGGTGGCGTAATGGTTAGCGTGTTCACTTCGAGTGCGGTAGATCATGGGTTTATCATCATTTCTATGAGAGTTAACCCCATCGGTGGCGTAATGGTTAGCGTGTTCACTTCGAGTGCGGTAGATCGTGGGTTTATCATCATTTCTATGAGAGTTAACCCCATCGGTGGCGTAATGGTTAGGGTGTTCACTTCGAGTGCGGTAGATCGTGGGTTTATCATCATTTCTATGAGAGTTAACCCCATCGGTGGTGTAATGGTTAGGGTGTTCACATCGAGTGCGGTAGATCGTGGGTTTATCATCATTTCTATGAGAGTTAACCCCATCGGTGGTGTAATGGTTAGGGTGTTCACCTCGAGTGCGCTAAATCGTGGGTTTATCATCATTTCTATGAGAGTTAACCCCATCGGTGGTGTAATGGTTAGCGTGTTCACTTCGAGTGCGGTAGATCGTGGGTTTATCATCATTTCTATGAGAGTTAACCCCATCGGTGGCGTAATGGTTATGGTGTTCACTTCGAGTGCGGTAGATCGTGGGTTTATCATCATTTCTATGAGAGTTAACCCCCATCGGTGGCGTAATGGTTAGGGTGTTCACTTCGAGTGCGGTAGATCGTGGGTTTATCATCATTTCTATGAGAGTTAACCCCATCGGTGGCGTAATGGTTAGGGTGTTCACTTCGAGTGCGGTAGATCGTGGGTTTATCATCATTTCTATGAGAGTTAACCCCATCGGTGGCGTAATGGTTAGGGTGTTCACTTCGAGTGCTGGTAGATCGTGGGTTTATCATCATTTCTATGAGAGTTAACCCCATCGGTGGCGTAATGGTTAGCGTGTTCACTTCGAGTGCGGTAGATCATGGGTTTATCATCATTTCTATGAGAGTTAACCCCATCGGTGGCGTAATGGTTAGCGTGTTCACTTCGAGTGCGGTAGATCGTGGGTTTATCATCATTTCTATGAGAGTTAACCCCATCGGTGGTGTAATGGTTAGGGTGTTCACTTCGAGTGCGGTAGATCATGGGTTTATCATCATTTCTATGAGAGTTAACCCCATCGGTGGCGTAATGGTTAGGGTGTTCACTTCGAGTGCGGTAGATCGTGGGTTTATCATCATTTCTATGAGAGTTAACCCCATCGGTGGCGTAATGGTTAGGGTGTTCACTTCGAGTGCGGTAGATCGTGGGTTTATCATCATTTCTATGAGAGTTAACCCCATCGGTGGCGTAATGGTTAGGGTGTTCACTTTGAGTGCTGGTAGATCGTGGGTTTATCATCATTTCTATGAGAGTTAACCCCATCGGTGGCGTAATGGTTAGCGTGTTCACTTCGAGTGCGGTAGATCATGGGTTTATCATCATTTCTATGAGAGTTAACCCCATCGGTGGCGTAATGGTTAGCGTGTTCACTTCGAGTGCGGTAGATCGTGGGTTTATCATCATTTCTATGAGAGTTAACCCCATCGGTGGCGTAATGGTTAGGGTGTTCACTTCGAGTGCGGTAGATCGTGGGTTTATCATCATTTCTATGAGAGTTAACCCCATCGGTGGTGTAATGGTTAGGGTGTTCACATCGAGTGCGGTAGATCGTGGGTTTATCATCATTTCTATGAGAGTTAACCCCATCGGTGGTGTAATGGTTAGGGTGTTCACTTCGAGTGCGTTAAATCGTGGGTTTATCATCATTTCTATGAGAGTTAACCCCATCGGTGGCGTAATGGTTAGCGTGTTCACTTCGAGTGCGGTAGATCATGGGTTTATCATCATTTCTATGAGAGTTAACCCCATCGGTGGCGTAATGGTTAGCGTGTTCACTTCGAGTGCGGTAGATCGTGGGTTTATCATCATTTCTATGAGAGTTAACCCCATCGGTGGTGTAATGGTTAGGGTGTTCACTTCGAGTGCGGTAGATCATGGGTTTATCATCATTTCTATGAGAGTTAACCCCATCGGTGGCGTAATGGTTAGGGTGTTCACTTCGAGTGCGGTAGATCGTGGGTTTATCATCATTTCTATGAGAGTTAACCCCATCGGTGGCGTAATGGTTAGGGTGTTCATTTCGAGTGCGGTAGATCGTGGGTTTATCATCATTTCTATGAGAGTTAACCCCGTCGGTGGCGTAATGGTTAGGGTGTTCACTTCGAGTGCGGTAGATCGTGGGTTTATCATCATTTCTATGAGAGTTAACCCCATCGGTGGCGTAATGATTAGGGTGTTCACTTCGAGTGCGGTAGATCGTGGGTTTATCATCATTTCTATGAGAGTTAACCCCATCGGTGGCGTAATGGTTAGGGTGTTCACTTCGAGTGCTGGTAGATCGTGGGTTTATCATCATTTCTATGAGAGTTAACCCCATTGGTGGCGTAATGGTTAGCGTGTTCACTTCGAGTGCGGTAGATCATGGGTTTATCATCATTTCTATGAGAGTTAACCCCATCGGTGGCGTAATGGTTAGCGTGTTCACTTCGAGTGCGGTAGATCGTGGGTTTATCATCATTTCTATGAGAGTTAACCCCATCGGTGGTGTAATGGTTAGGGTGTTCACTTCGAGTGCGGTAGATCGTGGGTTTATCATCATTTCTATGAGAGTTAACCCCATCGGTGGTGTAATGGCTAGGGTGTTCACTTCGAGTGCGGTAGATCATGGGTTTATCGTCATTTCTATGAGAGCTAACCCCATCGGTGGTGTAATGGTTAGGGTGTTCACTTCGAGTGCTGGTAGATCGAGGGTTTATCATCATTTCTATGACAGTTAACCCCATCGGTGGCGTAATGGTTAGCGTGTTCACTTCGAGTGCGGTAGATCGTGGGTTTATCATCATTTCTATGAGAGCTAACCTCATCGGTGGTGTAACGGTTAGGGTGTTCACTTCGAGTGCGGTAGATCGTGGGTTTATCATCATTTCTATGAGAGCTAACCCCATCAGTGGCGTAATGGTTAGGGTGTTCACTTCGAGTGCTGGTAGATCGTGGGTTTATCATCATTTCTATGAGAGTTAACCCCATCGGTGGCGTAATGGTTAGGGTGTTCACTTCGATTGCGGTAGATCGTGGGTTTATCATCATTTCTATGAGAGTTAACCCCATCGGTGGCGTAATGGTTAGCGTGTTCACTTCGAGTGCGGTAGATCGTGGGTTTATCATCATTTCTATGAGAGCTAACCCCATCGGTGGTGTAATGGTTAGGGTGTTCACTTCGAGTGCGGTAGATCGTGGGTTTATCATCATTTCTATGAGAGTTAACCCCATCGGTGGCGTAATGGTTAGCGTGTTCACTTCGAGTGCGGTAGATCGTGGGTTTATCATCATTTCTATGAGAGCTAACCCCATCGGTGGTGTAATGGTTAGCGTGTTCACTTCGAATGCGGTAGATCATGGGTTTATCATCATTTCTATGAGAGTTAACCCCATCGGTGGTGTAATGGTTAGCGTGTTCACTTGGAGTGCGGTAGATCGTGGGTTTATCATCATTTCTATGAGAGTTAACCCCATCGGTGGTGTAATGGTTAGCTGAGAGTTAACCCCATCGGTGGTGTAATGGTTAGGGTGTTCACTTCGAGTGCGGTACATCGTGGGTTTATCATCATTTCTATGAGAGTTAACCCCATCGGTGGTGTAATGGTTAGCATGTTCACTTCGAGTGCGGTAGATCATGGGTTTATCATCATTTCTATGAGAGTTAACCCCATCGGTGGCGTAATGGTTATCGTGTTCACTTCGAGTGCGGTAGATCATGGGTTTATCATCATTTCTATGAGAGTTAACCCCATCGGTGGCGTAATGGTTAGCGTGTTCACTTCGAGTGCGGTAGATCGTGGGTTTATCATCATTTCTATGAGAGTTAACCCCATCGGTGGTGTAATGGTTAGGGTGTTCACATCGAGTGCGGTAGATCGTGGGTTTATCATCATTTCTATGAGAGTTAACCCCATCGGTGGTGTAATGGTTAGCGTGTTCACTTCGAGTGCGGTAGATCGTGGGTTTATCATCATTTCTATGAGAGTTAACCCCATCGGTGGCGTAATGGTTAGGGTGTTCACTTCGAGTGCGGTAGATCGTGGGTTTATCATCATTTCTATGAGAGTTAACCCCCATCGGTGGCGTAATGGTTAGGGTGTTCACTTCGAGTGCGGTAGATCGTGGGTTTATCATCATTTCTATGAGAGTTAACCCCATCGGTGGCGTAATGGTTAGGGTGTTCACTTTGAGTGCGGTAGATCGTGGGTTTATCATCATTTCTATGAGAGTTAACCCCATCGGTGGTGTAATGGTTAGGGTGTTCACATCGAGTGCGGTAGATCGTGGGTTTATAATCATTTCTATGAGAGTTAACCCCATCGGTGGTGTAATGGTTAGGGTGTTCACTTCGAGTGCGGTAGATCGTGGGTTTATCATCATTTCTATGAGAGTTAACCCCATCGGTGGTGTAATGGTTAGCGTGTTCACTTCGAGTGCGGTAGATCGTGGGTTTATCATCATTTCTATGAGAGTTAACCCCATCGGTGGCGTAATGGTTAGGGTGTTCACTTCGAGTGCGGTAGATCGTGGGTTTATCATTATTTCTATGAGAGTTAACCCCCATCGGTGGCGTAATGGTTAGGGTGTTCACTTCGAGTGCGGTAGATCGTGGGTTTATCATCATTTTTATGAGAGTTAACCCCATCGGTGGCGTAATGGTTAGGGTGTTCACATCGAGTGCGGTAGATCGTGGGTTTATCATCATTTCTATGAGAGTTAACCCCATCGGTGGCGTAATGGTTAGGGTGTTCACTTCGAGTGCTGGTAGATCGTGGGTTTATCATCATTTCTATGAGAGTTAACCCCATCGGTGGCGTAATGGTTAGCGTGTTCACTTCGAGTGCGGTAGATCATGGGTTTATCATCATTTCTATGAGAGTTAACCCCATCGGTGGCGTAATGGTTAGCGTGTTCACTTCGAGTGCGGTAGATCGTGGGTTTATCATCATTTCTATGAGAGTTAACCCCATCGGTGGTGTAATGGTTAGGGTGTTCACTTCGAGTGCGGTAGATCATGGGTTTATCATCATTTCTATGAGAGTTAACCCCATCGGTGGCGCAATGGTTAGGGTGTTCACTTCGAGTGCGGTAGATCGTGGGTTTATCATCATTTCTATGAGAGTTAACCCCATCGGTGGCGTAATGGTTAGGGTGTTCACTTCGAGTGCGGTAGATCGTGGGTTTATCATCATTTCTATGAGAGTTAACCCCATCGGTGGCGTAATGATTAGGGTGTTCACTTCGAGTGCGGTAGATCGTGGGTTTATCATCATTTCTATGAGAGTTAACCCCATCGGTGGCGTAATGGTTAGGGTGTTCACTTTGAGTGCTGGTAGATCGTGGGTTTATCATTATTTCTATGAGAGTTAACCCCATCGGTGGCGTAATGGTTAGCGTGTTCACTTCGAGTGCGGTAGATCATGGGTTTATCATCATTTCTATGAGAGTTAACCCCATCGGTGGCGTAATGGTTAGCGTGTTCACTTCGAGTGCGGTAGATCGTGGGTTTATCATCATTTCTATGAGAGTTAACCCCATCGGTGGCGTAATGGTTAGGGTGTTCACTTCGAGTGCGGTAGATCGTGGGTTTATCATCATTTCTATGAGAGTTAACCCCATCGGTGGTGTAATGGTTAGGGTGTTCACATCGAGTGCGGTAGATCGTGGGTTTATCATCATTTCTATGAGAGTTAACCCCATCGGTGGTGTAATGGTTAGGGTGTTCACTTCGAGTGCGTTAAATCGTGGGTTTATCATCATTTCTATGAGAGTTAACCCCATCGGTGGTGTAATGGTTAGCGTGTTCACTTCGAGTGCGGTAGATCGTGGGTTTATCATCATTTCTATGAGAGTTAACCCCATCGGTGGCGTAATGGTTAGGGTGTTCACTTCGAGTGCGGTAGATCGTGGGTTTATCATCATTTCTATGAGAGTTAACCCCCATCGGTGGCGTAATGGTTAGGGTGTTCACTTCGAGTGCGGTAGATCGTGGGTTTATCATCATTTCTATGAGAGTTAACCCCATCGGTGGCGTAATGGTTAGGGTGTTCACTTCGAGTGCGGTAGATCGTGGGTTTATCATCATTTCTATGAGAGTTAACCCCATCGGTGGCGTAATGGTTAGGGTGTTCACTTCGAGTGCTGGTAGATCGTGGGTTTATCATCATTTCTATGAGAGTTAACCCCATCGGTGGCGTAATGGTTAGCGTGTTCACTTCGAGTGCGGTAGATCATGGGTTTATCATCATTTCTATGAGAGTTAACCCCATCGGTGGCGTAATGGTTAGCGTGTTCACTTCGAGTGCGGTAGATCGTGGGTTTATCATCATTTCTATGAGAGTTAACCCCATCGGTGGTGTAATGGTTAGGGTGTTCACTTCGAGTGCGGTAGATCATGGGTTTATCATCATTTCTATGAGAGTTAACCCCATCGGTGGCGTAATGGTTAGGGTGTTCACTTCGAGTGCGGTAGATCGTGGGTTTATCATCATTTCTATGAGAGTTAACCCCATCGGTGGCGTAATGGTTAGGGTGTTCACTTCGAGTGCGGTAGATCGTGGGTTTATCATCATTTCTATGAGAGTTAACCCCATCGGTGGCGTAATGGTTAGGGTGTTCACTTTGAGTGCTGGTAGATCGTGGGTTTATCATCATTTCTATGAGAGTTAACCCCATCGGTGGCGTAATGGTTAGCGTGTTCACTTCGAGTGCGGTAGATCATGGGTTTATCATCATTTCTATGAGAGTTAACCCCATCGGTGGCGTAATGGTTAGCGTGTTCACTTCGAGTGCGGTAGATCGTGGGTTTATCATCATTTCTATGAGAGTTAACCCCATCGGTGGCGTAATGGTTAGGGTGTTCACTTCGAGTGCGGTAGATCGTGGGTTTATCATCATTTCTATGAGAGTTAACCCCATCGGTGGTGTAATGGTTAGGGTGTTCACATCGAGTGCGGTAGATCGTGGGTTTATCATCATTTCTATGAGAGTTAACCCCATCGGTGGTGTAATGGTTAGGGTGTTCACTTCGAGTGCGTTAAATCGTGGGTTTATCATCATTTCTATGAGAGTTAACCCCATCGGTGGCGTAATGGTTAGCGTGTTCACTTCGAGTGCGGTAGATCATGGGTTTATCATCATTTCTATGAGAGTTAACCCCATCGGTGGCGTAATGGTTAGCGTGTTCACTTCGAGTGCGGTAGATCGTGGGTTTATCATCATTTCTATGAGAGTTAACCCCATCGGTGGTGTAATGGTTAGGGTGTTCACTTCGAGTGCGGTAGATCATGGGTTTATCATCATTTCTATGAGAGTTAACCCCATCGGTGGCGTAATGGTTAGGGTGTTCACTTCGAGTGCGGTAGATCGTGGGTTTATCATCATTTCTATGAGAGTTAACCCCATCGGTGGCGTAATGGTTAGGGTGTTCACTTCGAGTGCGGTAGATCGTGGGTTTATCATCATTTCTATGAGAGTTAACCCCGTCGGTGGCGTAATGGTTAGGGTGTTCACTTCGAGTGCGGTAGATCGTGGGTTTATCATCATTTCTATGAGAGTTAACCCCATCGGTGGCGTAATGGTTAGGGTGTTCACTTCGAGTGCGGTAGATCGTGGGTTTATCATCATTTCTATGAGAGTTAACCCCATCGGTGGCGTAATGGTTAGGGTGTTCACTTCGAGTGCTGGTAGATCGTGGGTTTATCATCATTTCTATGAGAGTTAACCCCATTGGTGGCGTAATGGTTAGCGTGTTCACTTCGAGTGCGGTAGATCATGGGTTTATCATCATTTCTATGAGAGTTAACCCCATCGGTGGCGTAATGGTTAGCGTGTTCACTTCGAGTGCGGTAGATCGTGGGTTTATCATCATTTCTATGAGAGTTAACCCCATCGGTGGTGTAATGGTTAGGGTGTTCACTTCGAGTGCGGTAGATCGTGGGTTTATCATCATTTCTATGAGAGTTAACCCCATCGGTGGTGTAATGGTTAGGGTGTTCACTTCGAGTGCGGTAGATCATGGGTTTATCGTCATTTCTATGAGAGCTAACCCCATCGGTGGTGTAATGGTTAGGGTGTTCACTTCGAGTGCTGGTAGATCGAGGGTTTATCATCATTTCTATGACAGTTAACCCCATCGGTGGCGTAATGGTTAGCGTGTTCACTTCGAGTGCGGTAGATCGTGGGTTTATCATCATTTCTATGAGAGCTAACCTCATCGGTGGTGTAACGGTTAGGGTGTTCACTTCGAGTGCGGTAGATCGTGGGTTTATCATCATTTCTATGAGAGCTAACCCCATCAGTGGCGTAATGGTTAGGGTGTTCACTTCGAGTGCTGGTAGATCGTGGGTTTATCATCATTTCTATGAGAGTTAACCCCATCGGTGGCGTAATGGTTAGGGTGTTCACTTCGATTGCGGTAGATCGTGGGTTTATCATCATTTCTATGAGAGTTAACCCCATCGGTGGCGTAATGGTTAGCGTGTTCACTTCGAGTGCGGTAGATCGTGGGTTTATCATCATTTCTATGAGAGCTAACCCCATCGGTGGTGTAATGGTTAGGGTGTTCACTTCGAGTGCGGTAGATCGTGGGTTTATCATCATTTCTATGAGAGTTAACCCCATCGGTGGCGTAATGGTTAGCGTGTTCACTTCGAGTGCGGTAGATCGTGGGTTTATCATCATTTCTATGAGAGCTAACCCCATCGGTGGTGTAATGGTTAGCGTGTTCACTTCGAGTGCGGTAGATCATGGGTTTATCATCATTTCTATGAGAGTTAACCCCATCGGTGGTGTAATGGTTAGCGTGTTCACTTCGAGTGCGGTAGATCGTGGGTTTATCATCATTTCTATGAGAGTTAACCCCATCGGTGGTGTAATGGTTAGCTGAGAGTTAACCCCATCGGTGGTGTAATGGTTAGGGTGTTCACTTCGAGTGCGGTACATCGTGGGTTTATCATCATTTCTATGAGAGTTAACCCCATCGGTGGTGTAATGGTTAGCATGTTCACTTCGAGTGCGGTAGATCATGGGTTTATCATCATTTCTATGAGAGTTAACCCCATCGGTGGCGTAATGGTTAGCGTGTTCACTTCGAGTGCGGTAGATCATGGGTTTATCATTATTTATATGAGAGTTAACCCCATCGGTGGCGTAATGGTTAGCGTGTTCACTTCGAGTGCGGTAGATCGTGGGTTTATCATCATTTCTATGAGAGTTAACCCCATCGGTGGTGTAATGGTTAGGGTGTTCACATCGAGTGCGGTAGATCGTGGGTTTATCATCATTTCTATGAGAGTTAACCCCATCGGTGGTGTAATGGTTAGGGTGTTCACTTCGAGTGCGTTAAATCGTGGGTTTATCATCATTTCTATGAGAGTTAACCCCATCGGTGGTGTAATGGTTAGCGTGTTCACTTCGAGTGCGGTAGATCGTGGGTTTATCATCATTTCTATGAGAGTTAACCCCATCGGTGGCGTAATGGTTAGGGTGTTCACTTCGAGTGCGGTAGATCGTGGGTGTATCATCATTTCTATGAGAGTTAACCCCATCGGTGGCGTAATGGTTAGGGTGTTCACTTCGAGTGCGGTAGATCGTGGGTTTATCATCATTTCTATGAGAGTTAACCCCATCGGTGGCGTAATGGTTAGGGTGTTCACTTCGAGTGCGGTAGATCGTGGGTTTATCATCATTTCTATGAGAGTTAACCCCATCGGTGGCGTAATGGTTAGGGTGTTCACTTCGAGTGCGGTAGATCGTGGGTTTATCATCATTTCTATGAGAGTTAACCCCGTCGGTGGCGTAATGGTTAGGGTGTTCACTTCGAGTGCGGTAGATCGTGGGTTTATCATCATTTCTATGAGAGTTAACCCCATCGGTGGCGTAATGGTTAGGGTGTTCACTTCGAGTGCGGTAGATCGTGGGTTTATCATCATTTCTATGAGAGTTAACCCCATCGGTGGCGTAATGGTTAGGGTGTTCACTTCGAGTGCTGGTAGATCGTGGGTTTATCATCATTTCTATGAGAGTTAACCCCATCGGTGGCGTAATGGTTAGCGTGTTCACTTCGAGTGCGGTAGATCATGGGTTTATCATCATTTCTATGAGAGTTAACCCCATCGGTGACGTATTGGTTAGCGTGTTCACTTCGAGTGCGGTAGATCGTGGGTTTATCATCATTTCTATGAGAGTTAACCCCATCGGTGGTGTAATGGTTAGGGTGTTCACTTCGAGTGCGGTAGATCGTGGGTTTATCATCATTTCTATGAGAGTTAACCCCATCGGTGGTGTAATGGTTAGGGTGTTCACTTCGAGTGCGGTAGATCATGGGTTTATCGTCATTTCTATGAGAGCTAACCCCATCGGTGGTGTAATGGTTAGGGTGTTCACTTCGAGTGCTGGTAGATCGAGGGTTTATCATCATTTCTATGACAGTTAACCCCATCGGTGGCGTAATGATTAGCGTGTTCACTTCGAGTGCGGTAGATCGTGGGTTTATCATCATTTCTATGAGAGCTAACCCCATCGGTGGTGTAATGGTTAGGGTGTTCACTTCGAGTGCGGTAGATCGTGGGTTTATCATCATTTCTATGAGAGCTAACCCCATCAGTGGCGTAATGGTTAGGGTGTTCACTTCGAGTGCTGGTAGATCGTGGGTTTATCATCATTTCTATGAGAGTTAACCCCATCGGTGGCGTAATGGTTAGGGTGTTCACTTCGATTGCGGTAGATCGTGGGTTTATCATCATTTCTATGAGAGTTAACCCCATCGGTGGCGTAATGGTTAGCGTGTTCACTTCGAGTGCGGTAGATCGTGGGTTTATCATCATTTCTATGAGAGTTAACCCCATCGGTGGCGTAATGGTTAGCGTGTTCACTTCGAGTGCGGTATATCGTGGGTTTATCATCATTTCTATGAGAGCTAACCCCATCGGTGGTGTAATGGTTAGCGTGTTCACTTCGAGTGCGTAGATCATGGGTTTATCATCATTTCTATGAGAGTTAACCCCATCGGTGGTGTAATGGTTAGCGTGTTCACTTCGAGTGCGGTAGATCGTGGGTTTATCATCATTTCTATGAGAGTTAACCCCATCGGTGGTGTAATGGTTAGCTGAGAGTTAACCCCATCGGTGGTGTAATGGTTAGGGTGTTCACTTAGAGTGCGGTACATCGTGGGTTTATCATCATTTCTATGAGAGTTAACCCCATCGGTGGTGTAATGGTTAGCATGTTCACTTCGAGTGCGGTAGATCATGGGTTTATCATCATTTCTATGAGAGTTAACCCCATCGGTGGTGTAATGGTTAGCGTGTTCACTTCGAGTGCGGTAGATCATGGGTTTATCATCATTTCTATGAGAGTAAACCCCATCGGTGGTGTAATGGTTAGCGTGTTCACTTCGAGTGCGGTAGATCGTGGGTTTATCATCATTTCTATGAGAGTTAACCCCATCGGTGGTGTAATGGTTAGCATGTTCACTTCGAGTGCGGTAGATCGTGGGTTTATCATCATTTCTATGAGAGTTAACCCCATCGGTGGTGTAATGGTTAGGGTGTTCACTTCGAGTGCGGTAGATCGTGGGTTTATCATCATTTATATGAGAGCTAACGCCATCAGTGGCGTAATGGTTAGGGTGTTCACTTCGAGTGCTGGTAGATCGTGGGTTTATCATCATTTCTATGAGAGTTAACCCCATCGGTGGCGTAATGGTTAGGGTGTTCACTTCGATTGCGGTAGATCGTGGGTTTATCATCATTTCTATGAGAGTTAACCCCATCGGTGGCGTAATGGTTAGCGTGTTCACTTCGAGTGCGGTAGATCGTGGGTTTATCATCATTTCTATGAGAGTTAACCCCATCGGTGGCGTAATGGTTAGGGTGTTCACTTCGAGTGCGGTAGATCGTGGGTTTATCATCATTTCTATGAGAGTTAACCCCCATCGGTGGCGTAATGGTTAGGGTGTTCACTTCGAGTGCGGTAGATCGTGGGTTTATCATCATTTCTATGAGAGTTAACCCCATCGGTGGCGTAATGGTTAGGGTGTTCACTTCGAGTGCGGTAGATCGTGGGTTTATCATCATTTCTATGAGAGTTAACCCCATCGGTGGCGTAATGGTTAGGGTGTTCACTTCGAGTGCTGGTAGATCGTGGGTTTATCATCATTTCTATGAGAGTTAACCCCATCGGTGGCGTAATGGTTAGCGTGTTCACTTCGAGTGCGGTAGATCATGGGTTTATCATCATTTCTATGAGAGTTAACCCCATCGGTGGCGTAATGGTTAGCGTGTTCACTTCGAGTGCGGTAGATCGTGGGTTTATCATCATTTCTATGAGAGTTAACCCCATCGGTGGTGTAATGGTTAGGGTGTTCACTTCGAGTGCGGTAGATCATGGGTTTATCATCATTTCTATGAGAGTTAACCCCATCGGTGGTGTAATGGTTAGGGTGTTCACTTCGAGTGCGGTAGATCATGGGTTTATCGCCATTTCTATGAGAGCTAACCCCATCGGTGGTGTAATGGTTAGGGTGTTCACTTCGAGTGCTGGTAGATCGAGGGTTTATCATCATTTCTATGACAGTTAACCCCATCGGTGGCGTAATGATTAGCGTGTTCACTTCGAGTGCGGTAGATCGTGGGTTTATCATCATTTCTATGAGAGCTAACCCCATCGGTGGTGTAATGGTTAGGGTGTTCACTTCGAGTGCGGTAGATCGTGGGTTTATCATCATTTCTATGAGAGCTAACCCCATCAGTGGCGTAATGGTTAGGGTGTTCACTTCGAGTGCTGGTAGATCGTGGGTTTATCATCATTTCTATGAGAGTTAACCCCATCGGTGGCGTAATGGTTAGGGTGTTCACTTCGATTGCGGTAGATCGTGGGTTTATCATCATTTCTATGAGAGTTAACCCCATTGGTGGCGTAATGGTTAGCGTGTTCACTTCGAGTGCGGTAGATCGTGGGTTTATCATCATTTCTATGAGAGTTAACCCCATCGGTGGCGTAATGGTTAGCGTGTTCACTTCGAGTGCGGTAGATCGTGGGTTTATCATCATTTCTATGAGAGTTAACCCCATTGGTGGCGTAATGGTTAGCGTGTTCACTTCGAGTGCGGTAGATCGTGGGTTTATCATCATT
The DNA here is from genome assembly GCA_963680875.1 of Bathymodiolus brooksi. Taxonomy (NCBI): domain Eukaryota; kingdom Metazoa; phylum Mollusca; class Bivalvia; order Mytilida; family Modiolidae; genus Bathymodiolus; species Bathymodiolus brooksi. The sequence continues at coordinate 19,709,934 of OY804578.1, read as the reverse complement.
TCTATGAGAGTTAACCCCATCGGTGGCGTAATGGTTAGCGTGTTCACTTCGAGTGCGGTAGATCGTGGGTTTATCATCATTTCTATGAGAGCTAACCCCATCGGTGGTGTAATGGTTAGCGTGTTCACTTCGAGTGCGTAGATCATGGGTTTATCATCATTTCTATGAGAGTTAACCCCATCGGTGGTGTAATGGTTAGCGTGTTCACTTCGAGTGCGGTAGATCGTGGGTTTATCATCATTTCTATGAGAGTTAACCCCATCGGTGGTGTAATGGTTAGCTGAGAGTTAACCCCATCGGTGGTGTAATGGTTAGGGTGTTCACTTCGAGTGCGGTACATCGTGGGTTTATCATCATTTCTATGAGAGTTAACCCCATCGGTGGCGTAATGGTTAGGGTGTTCACTTCGATTGCGGTAGATCGTGGGTTTATCATCATTTCTATGAGAGTTAACCCCATCGGTGGTGTAATGGTTAGCGTGTTCACTTCGAGTGCGGTAGATCGTGGGTTTATCATCATTTCTATGAGAGTTAACCCCATCGGTGGCGTAATGGTTAGGGTGTTCACTTCGAGTGCGGTAGATCGTGGGTTTATCATCATTTCTATGAGAGTTAACCCCCATCGGTGGCGTAATGGTTAGGGTGTTCACTTCGAGTGCGGTAGATCGTGGGTTTATCATCATTTCTATGAGAGTTAACCCCATCGGTGGCGTAATGGTTAGGGTGTTCACTTCGAGTGCGGTAGATCGTGGGTTTATCATCATTTCTATGAGAGTTAACCCCATCGGTGGCGTAATGGTTAGGGTGTTCACTTCGAGTGCTGGTAGATCGTGGGTTTATCATCATTTCTATGAGAGTTAACCCCATCGGTGGCGTAATGGTTAGCGTGTTCACTTCGAGTGCGGTAGATCATGGGTTTATCATCATTTCTATGAGAGTTAACCCCATCGGTGGCGTAATGGTTAGGGTGTTCACTTCGAGTGCGGTAGATCGTGGGTTTATCATCATTTCTATGAGAGTTAACCCCATCGGTGGCGTAATGGTTAGGGTGTTCACTTCGAGTGCGGTAGATCGTGGGTTTATCATCATTTCTATGAGAGTTAACCCCGTCGGTGGCGTAATGGTTAGGGTGTTCACTTCTAGTGCGGTAGATCGTGGGTTTATCATCATTTCTATGAGAGTTAACCCCATCGGTGGCGTAATGGTTAGGGTGTTCACTTCGAGTGCGGTAGATCGTGGGTTTATCATCATTTCTATGAGAGTTAACCCCATCGGTGGCGTAATGGTTAGGGTGTTCACTTCGAGTGCTGGTAGATCGTGGGTTTATCATCATTTCTATGAGAGTTAACCCCATCGGTGGCGTAATGGTTAGCGTGTTCACTTCGAGTGCGGTAGATCATGGGTTTATCATCATTTCTATGAGAGTTAACCCCATCGGTGACGTATTGGTTAGCGTGTTCACTTCGAGTGCGGTAGATCGTGGGTTTATCATCATTTCTATGAGAGTTAACCCCATCGGTGGTGTAATGGTTAGGGTGTTCACTTCGAGTGCGGTAGATCGTGGGTTTATCATCATTTCTATGAGAGTTAACCCCATCGGTGGTGTAATGGTTAGGGTGTTCACTTCGAGTGCGGTAGATCATGGGTTTATCGTCATTTCTATGAGAGCTAACCCCATCGGTGGTGTAATGGTTAGGGTGTTCACTTCGAGTGCTGGTAGATCGAGGGTTTATCATCATTTCTATGACAGTTAACCCCATCGGTGGCGTAATGATTAGCGTGTTCACTTCGAGTGCGGTAGATCGTGGGTTTATCATCATTTCTATGAGAGCTAACCCCATCGGTGGTGTAATGGTTAGGGTGTTCACTTCGAGTGCGGTAGATCGTGGGTTTATCATCATTTCTATGAGAGCTAACCCCATCAGTGGCGTAATGGTTAGGGTGTTCACTTCGAGTGCTGGTAGATCGTGGGTTTATCATCATTTCTATGAGAGTTAACCCCATCGGTGGCGTAATGGTTAGCGTGTTCACTTCGAGTGCGGTAGATCGTGGGTTTATCATCATTTCTATGAGAGTTAACCCCATCGGTGGCGTAATGGTTAGCGTGTTCACTTCGAGTGCGGTAGATCGTGGGTTTATCATCATTTCTATGAGAGCTAACCCCATCGGTGGTGTAATGGTTAGCGTGTTCACTTCGAGTGCGGTAGATCATGGGTTTATCATCATTTCTATGAGAGTTAACCCCATCGGTGGTGTAATGGTTAGCGTGTTCACTTCGAGTGCGGTAGATCGTGGGTTTATCATCATTTCTATGAGAGTTAACCCCATCGGTGGTGTAATGGTTAGCTGAGAGTTAACCCCATCGGTGGTGTAATGGTTAGGGTGTTCACTTCGAGTGCGGTACATCGTGGGTTTATCATCATTTCTATGAGAGTTAACCCCATCGGTGGTGTAATGGTTAGCATGTTCACTTCGAGTGCGGTAGATCATGGGTTTATCATCATTTCTATGAGAGTTAACCCCATCGGTGGTGTAATGGTTAGCGTGTTCACTTCGAGTGCGGTAGATCATGGGTTTATCATCATTTCTATGAGAGTAAACCCCATCGGTGGTGTAATGGTTAGCGTGTTCACTTCGAGTGCGGTAGATCGTGGGTTTATCATCATTTCTATGAGAGTTAACCCCATCGGTGGTGTAATGGTTAGCATGTTCACTTCGAGTGCGGTAGATCGTGGGTTTATCATCATTTCTATGAGAGTTAACCCCATCGGTGGTGTAATGGTTAGGGTGTTCACTTCGAGTGCGGTAGATCGTGGGTTTATCATCATTTATATGAGAGCTAACGCCATCAGTGGCGTAATGGTTAGGGTGTTCACTTCGAGTGCTGGTAGATCGTGGGTTTATCATCATTTCTATGAGAGTTAACCCCATCGGTGGTGTAATGGTTAGGGTGTTCACTTCGAGTGCGGTAGATCATGGGTTTATCGTCATTTCTATGAGAGCTAACCCCATCGGTGGTGTAATGGTTAGGGTGTTCACTTCGAGTGCTGGTAGATCGAGGGTTTATCATCATTTCTATGACAGTTAACCCCATCGGTGGCGTAATGATTAGCGTGTTCACTTCGAGTGCGGTAGATCGTGGGTTTATCATCATTTCTATGAGAGCTAACCCCATCGGTGGTGTAATGGTTAGGGTGTTCACTTCGAGTGCGGTAGATCGTGGGTTTATCATCATTTCTATGAGAGCTAACCCCATCAGTGGCGTAATGGTTAGGGTGTTCACTTCGAGGGCTGGTAGATCGTGGGTTTATCATCATTTCTATGAGAGTTAACCCCATCGGTGGCGTAATGGTTAGCGTGTTCACTTCGAGTGCGGTAGATCGTGGGTTTATCATCATTTCTATGAGAGTTAACCCCATCGGTGGCGTAATGGTTAGCGTGTTCACTTCGAGTGCGGTAGATCGTGGGTTTATCATCATTTCTATGAGAGCTAACCCCATCGGTGGTGTAATGGTTAGCGTGTTCACTTCGAGTGCGGTAGATCATGGGTTTATCATCATTTCTATGAGAGTTAACCCCATCGGTGGTGTAATGGTTAGCGTGTTCACTTCGAGTGCGGTAGATCGTGGGTTTATCATCATTTCTATGAGAGTTAACCCCATCGGTGGTGTAATGGTTAGCTGAGAGTTAACCCCATCGGTGGTGTAATGGTTAGGGTGTTCACTTCGAGTGCGGTACATCGTGGGTTTATCATCATTTCTATGAGAGTTAACCCCATCGGTGGTGTAATGGTTAGCATGTTCACTTCGAGTGCGGTAGATCATGGGTTTATCATCATTTCTATGAGAGTTAACCCCATCGGTGGTGTAATGGTTAGCGTGTTCACTTCGAGTGCGGTAGATCATGGGTTTATCATCATTTCTATGAGAGTAAACCCCATCGGTGGTGTAATGGTTAGCGTGTTCACTTCGAGTGCGGTAGATCGTGGGTTTATCATCATTTCTATGAGAGTTAACCCCATCGGTGGTGTAATGGTTAGCATGTTCACTTCGAGTGCGGTAGATCGTGGGTTTATCATCATTTCTATGAGAGTTAACCCCATCGGTGGTGTAATGGTTAGGGTGTTCACTTCGAGTGCGGTAGATCGTGGGTTTATCATCATTTATATGAGAGCTAACGCCATCAGTGGCGTAATGGTTAGGGTGTTCACTTCGAGTGCTGGTAGATCGTGGGTTTATCATCATTTCTATGAGAGTTAACCCCATCGGTGGCGTAATGGTTAGGGTGTTCACTTCGATTGCGGTAGATCGTGGGTTTATCATCATTTCTATGAGAGTTAACCCCATCGGTGGTGTAATGGTTAGCGTGTTCACTTCGAGTGCGGTAGATCGTGGGTTTATCATCATTTCTATGAGAGTTAACCCCATCGGTGGCGTAATGGTTAGGGTGTTCACTTCGAGTGCGGTAGATCGTGGGTTTATCATCATTTCTATGAGAGTTAACCCCCATCGGTGGCGTAATGGTTAGGGTGTTCACTTCGAGTGCGGTAGATCGTGGGTTTATCATCATTTCTATGAGAGTTAACCCCATCGGTGGCGTAATGGTTAGGGTGTTCACTTCGAGTGCGGTAGATCGTGGGTTTATCATCATTTCTATGAGAGTTAACCCCATCGGTGGCGTAATGGTTAGGGTGTTCACTTCGAGTGCTGGTAGATCGTGGGTTTATCATCATTTCTATGAGAGCTAACCCCATCGGTGGCGTAATGGTTAGCGTGTTCACTTCGAGTGCGGTAGATCATGGGTTTATCATCATTTCTATGAGAGTTAACCCCATCGGTGGCGTAATGGTTAGCGTGTTCACTTCGAGTGCGGTAGATCGTGGGTTTATCATCATTTCTATGAGAGTTAACCCCATCGGTGGTGTAATGGTTAGGGTGTTCACTTCGAGTGCGGTAGATCATGGGTTTATCATCATTTCTATGAGAGTTAACCCCATCGGTGGCGTAATGGTTAGGGTGTTCACTTCGAGTGCGGTAGATCGTGGGTTTATCATCATTTCTATGAGAGTTAACCCCATCGGTGGCGTAATGGTTAGGGTGTTCACTTCGAGTGCGGTAGATCGTGGGTTTATCATCATTTCTATGAGAGTTAACCCCGTCGGTGGCGTAATGGTTAGGGTGTTCACTTCGAGTGCGGTAGATCGTGGGTTTATCATCATTTCTATGAGAGTTAACCCCATCGGTGGCGTAATGGTTAGGGTGTTCACTTCGAGTGCGGTAGATCGTGGGTTTATCATCATTTCTATGAGAGTTAACCCCATCGGTGGCGTAATGGTTAGGGTGTTCACTTCGAGTGCTGGTAGATCGTGGGTTTATCATCATTTCTATGAGAGTTAACCCCATCGGTGGCGTAATGGTTAGCGTGTTCACTTCGAGTGCGGTAGATCATGGGTTTATCATCATTTCTATGAGAGTTAACCCCATCGGTGACGTATTGGTTAGCGTGTTCACTTCGAGTGCGGTAGATCGTGGGTTTATCATCATTTCTATGAGAGTTAACCCCATCGGTGGTGTAATGGTTAGGGTGTTCACTTCGAGTGCGGTAGATCGTGGGTTTATCATCATTTCTATGAGAGTTAACCCCATCGGTGGTGTAATGGTTAGGGTGTTCACTTCGAGTGCGGTAGATCATGGGTTTATCGTCATTTCTATGAGAGCTAACCCCATCGGTGGTGTAATGGTTAGGGTGTTCACTTCGAGTGCTGGTAGATCGAGGGTTTATCATCATTTCTATGACAGTTAACCCCATCGGTGGCGTAATGATTAGCGTGTTCACTTCGAGTGCGGTAGATCGTGGGTTTATCATCATTTCTATGAGAGCTAACCCCATCGGTGGTGTAATGGTTAGGGTGTTCACTTCGAGTGCGGTAGATCGTGGGTTTATCATCATTTCTATGAGAGCTAACCCCATCAGTGGCGTAATGGTTAGGGTGTTCACTTCGAGTGCTGGTAGATCGTGGGTTTATCATCATTTCTATGAGAGTTAACCCCATCGGTGGCGTAATGGTTAGGGTGTTCACTTCGATTGCGGTAGATCGTGGGTTTATCATCATTTCTATGAGAGTTAACCCCATCGGTGGCGTAATGGTTAGCGTGTTCACTTCGAGTGCGGTAGATCGTGGGTTTATCATCATTTCTATGAGAGTTAACCCCATCGGTGGCGTAATGGTTAGCGTGTTCACTTCGAGTGCGGTAGATCGTGGGTTTATCATCATTTCTATGAGAGCTAACCCCATTGGTGGTGTAATGGTTAGCGTGTTCACTTCGAGTGCGGTAGATCATGGGTTTATCATCATTTCTATGAGAGTTAACCCCATCGGTGGTGTAATGGTTAGCGTGTTCACTTCGAGTGCGGTAGATCGTGGGTTTATCATCATTTCTATGAGAGTTAACCCCATCGGTGGTGTAATGGTTAGCTGAGAGTTAACCCCATCGGTGGTGTAATGGTTAGGGTGTTCACTTCGAGTGCGGTACATCGTGGGTTTATCATCATTTCTATGAGAGTTAACCCCATCGGTGGTGTAATGGTTAGCATGTTCACTTCGAGTGCGGTAGATCATGGGTTTATCATCATTTCTATGAGAGTTAACCCCATCGGTGGTGTAATGGTTAGCGTGTTCACTTCGAGTGCGGTAGATCATGGGTTTATCATCATTTCTATGAGAGTAAACCCCATCGGTGGTGTAATGGTTAGCGTGTTCACTTCGAGTGCGGTAGATCGTGGGTTTATCATCATTTCTATGAGAGTTAACCCCATCGGTGGTGTAATGGTTAGCATGTTCACTTCGAGTGCGGTAGATCGTGGGTTTATCATCATTTCTATGAGAGTTAACCCCATCGGTGGTGTAATGGTTAGGGTGTTCACTTCGAGTGCGGTAGATCGTGGGTTTATCATCATTTATATGAGAGCTAACGCCATCAGTGGCGTAATGGTTAGGGTGTTCACTTCGAGTGCTGGTAGATCGTGGGTTTATCATCATTTCTATGAGAGTTAACCCCATCGGTGGCGTAATGGTTAGGGTGTTCACTTCGATTGCGGTAGATCGTGGGTTTATCATCATTTCTATGAGAGTTAACCCCATCGGTGGTGTAATGGTTAGCGTGTTCACTTCGAGTGCGGTAGATCGTGGGTTTATCATCATTTCTATGAGAGTTAACCCCATCGGTGGCGTAATGGTTAGGGTGTTCACTTCGAGTGCGGTAGATCGTGGGTTTATCATCATTTCTATAAGAGTTAACCCCCATCGGTGGCGTAATGGTTAGGGTGTTCACTTCGAGTGCGGTAGATCGTGGGTTTATCATCATTTCTATGAGAGTTAACCCCATCGGTGGCGTAATGGTTAGGGTGTTCACTTCGAGTGCGGTAGATCATGGGTTTATCATCATTTCTATGAGAGTTAACCCCATCGGTGGCGTAATGGTTAGGGTGTTCACTTCGAGTGCTGGTAGATCGTGGGTTTATCATCATTTCTATGAGAGTTAACCCCATCGGTGGCGTAATGGTTAGCGTGTTCACTTCGAGTGCGGTAGATCATGGGTTTATCATCATTTCTATGAGAGTTAACCCCATCGGTGGCGTAATGGTTAGCGTGTTCACTTCGAGTGCGGTAGATCGTGGGTTTATCATCATTTCTATGAGAGTTAACCCCATCGGTGGTGTAATGGTTAGGGTGTTCACTTCGAGTGCGGTAGATCATGGGTTTATCATCATTTCTATGAGAGTTAACCCCATCGGTGGCGTAATGGTTAGGGTGTTCACTTCGAGTGCGGTAGATCGTGGGTTTATCATCATTTCTATGAGAGTTAACCCCATCGGTGGCGTAATGGTTAGGGTGTTCACTTCGAGTGCGGTAGATCGTGGGTTTATCATCATTTCTATGAGAGTTAACCCCGTCGGTGGCGTAATGGTTAGGGTGTTCACTTCGAGTGCGGTAGATCGTGGGTTTATCATCATTTCTATGAGAGTTAACCCCATCGGTGGCGTAATGGTTAGGGTGTTCACTTCGAGTGCGGTAGATCGTGGGTTTATCATCATTTCTATGAGAGTTAACCCCATCGGTGGCGTAATGGTTAGGGTGTTCACTTCGAGTGCTGGTAGATCGTGGGTTTATCATCATTTCTATGAGAGTTAACCCCATCGGTGGCGTAATGGTTAGCGTGTTCACTTCGAGTGCGGTAGATCATGGGTTTATCATCATTTCTATGAGAGTTAACCCCATCGGTGACGTATTGGTTAGCGTGTTCACTTCGAGTGCGGTAGATCGTGGGTTTATCATCATTTCTATGAGAGTTAACCCCATCGGTGGTGTAATGGTTAGGGTGTTCACTTCGAGTGCGGTAGATCGTGGGTTTATCATCATTTCTATGAGAGTTAACCCCATCGGTGGTGTAATGGTTAGGGTGTTCACTTCGAGTGCGGTAGATCATGGGTTTATCGTCATTTCTATGAGAGCTAACCCCATCGGTGGTGTAATGGTTAGGGTGTTCACTTCGAGTGCTGGTAGATCGAGGGTTTATCATCATTTCTATGACAGTTAACCCCATCGGTGGCGTAATGATTAGCGTGTTCACTTCGAGTGCGGTAGATCGTGGGTTTATCATCATTTCTATGAGAGCTAACCCCATCGGTGGTGTAATGGTTAGGGTGTTCACTTCGAGTGCGGTAGATCGTGGGTTTATCATCATTTCTATGAGAGCTAACCCCATCGGTGGTGTAATGGTTAGGGTGTTCACTTCGAGTGCGGTAGATCGTGGGTTTATCATCATTTATATGAGAGCTAACGCCATCAGTGGCGTAATGGTTAGGGTGTTCACTTCGAGTGCTGGTAGATCGTGGGTTTATCATCATTTCTATGAGAGTTAACCCCATCGGTGGCGTAATGGTTAGGGTGTTCACTTCGATTGCGGTAGATCGTGGGTTTATCATCATTTCTATGAGAGTTAACCCCATCGGTGGTGTAATGGTTAGCGTGTTCACTTCGAGTGCGGTAGATCGTGGGTTTATCATCATTTCTATGAGAGTTAACCCCATCGGTGGTGTAATGGTTAGCGTGTTCACTTCGAGTGCGGTAGATCGTGGGTTTATCATCATTTCTATGAGAGTTAACCCCATCGGTGGCGTAATGGTTAGGGTGTTCACTTCGAGTGCGGTAGATCGTGGGTTTATCATCATTTCTATGAGAGTTAACCCCCATCGGTGGCGTAATGGTTAGGGTGTTCACTTCGAGTGCGGTAGATCGTGGGTTTATCATCATTTCTATGAGAGTTAACCCCATCGGTGGCGTAATGGTTAGGGTGTTCACTTCGAGTGCGGTAGATCGTGGGTTTATCATCATTTCTATGAGAGTTAACCCCATCGGTGGCGTAATGGTTAGGGTGTTCACTTCGAGTGCTGGTAGATCGTGGGTTTATCATCATTTCTATGAGAGCTAACCCCATCGGTGGCGTAATGGTTAGCGTGTTCACTTCGAGTGCGGTAGATCATGGGTTTATCATCATTTCTATGAGAGTTAACCCCATCGGTGGCGTAATGGTTAGCGTGTTCACTTCGAGTGCGGTAGATCGTGGGTTTATCATCATTTCTATGAGAGTTAACCCCATCGGTGGTGTAATGGTTAGGGTGTTCACTTCGAGTGCGGTAGATCATGGGTTTATCATCATTTCTATGAGAGTTAACCCCATCGGTGGCGTAATGGTTAGGGTGTTCACTTCGAGTGCGGTAGATCGTGGGTTTATCATCATTTCTATGAGAGTTAACCCCATCGGTGGCGTAATGGTTAGGGTGTTCACTTCGAGTGCGGTAGATCGTGGGTTTATCATCATTTCTATGAGAGTTAACCCCGTCGGTGGCGTAATGGTTAGGGTGTTCACTTCGAGTGCGGTAGATCGTGGGTTTATCATCATTTCTATGAGAGTTAACCCCATCGGTGGCGTAATGGTTAGGGTGTTCACTTCGAGTGCGGTAGATCGTGGGTTTATCATCATTTCTATGAGAGTTAACCCCATCGGTGGCGTAATGGTTAGGGTGTTCACTTCGAGTGCTGGTAGATCGTGGGTTTATCATCATTTCTATGAGAGTTAACCCCATCGGTGGCGTAATGGTTAGCGTGTTCACTTCGAGTGCGGTAGATCATGGGTTTATCATCATTTCTATGAGAGTTAACCCCATCGGTGACGTATTGGTTAGCGTGTTCACTTCGAGTGCGGTAGATCGTGGGTTTATCATCATTTCTATGAGAGTTAACCCCATCGGTGGTGTAATGGTTAGGGTGTTCACTTCGAGTGCGGTAGATCGTGGGTTTATCATCATTTCTATGAGAGTTAACCCCATCGGTGGTGTAATGGTTAGGGTGTTCACTTCGAGTGCGGTAGATCATGGGTTTATCGTCATTTCTATGAGAGCTAACCCCATCGGTGGTGTAATGGTTAGGGTGTTCACTTCGAGTGCTGGTAGATCGAGGGTTTATCATCATTTCTATGACAGTTAACCCCATCGGTGGCGTAATGATTAGCGTGTTCACTTCGAGTGCGGTAGATCGTGGGTTTATCATCATTTCTATGAGAGCTAACCCCATCGGTGGTGTAATGGTTAGGGTGTTCACTTCGAGTGCGGTAGATCGTGGGTTTATCATCATTTCTATGAGAGCTAACCCCATCAGTGGCGTAATGGTTAGGGTGTTCACTTCGAGTGCTGGTAGATCGTGGGTTTATCATCATTTCTATGAGAGTTAACCCCATCGGTGGCGTAATGGTTAGGGTGTTCACTTCGATTGCGGTAGATCGTGGGTTTATCATCATTTCTATGAGAGTTAACCCCATCGGTGGCGTAATGGTTAGCGTGTTCACTTCGAGTGCGGTAGATCGTGGGTTTATCATCATTTCTATGAGAGTTAACCCCATCGGTGGCGTAATGGTTAGCGTGTTCACTTCGAGTGCGGTAGATCGTGGGTTTATCATCATTTCTATGAGAGCTAACCCCATTGGTGGTGTAATGGTTAGCGTGTTCACTTCGAGTGCGGTAGATCATGGGTTTATCATCATTTCTATGAGAGTTAACCCCATCGGTGGTGTAATGGTTAGCGTGTTCACTTCGAGTGCGGTAGATCGTGGGTTTATCATCATTTCTATGAGAGTTAACCCCATCGGTGGTGTAATGGTTAGCTGAGAGTTAACCCCATCGGTGGTGTAATGGTTAGGGTGTTCACTTCGAGTGCGGTACATCGTGGGTTTATCATCATTTCTATGAGAGTTAACCCCATCGGTGGTGTAATGGTTAGCATGTTCACTTCGAGTGCGGTAGATCATGGGTTTATCATCATTTCTATGAGAGTTAACCCCATCGGTGGTGTAATGGTTAGCGTGTTCACTTCGAGTGCGGTAGATCATGGGTTTATCATCATTTCTATGAGAGTAAACCCCATCGGTGGTGTAATGGTTAGCGTGTTCACTTCGAGTGCGGTAGAACGTGGGTTTATCATCATTTCTATGAGAGTTAACCCCATCGGTGGTGTAATGGTTAGCATGTTCACTTCGAGTGCGGTAGATCGTGGGTTTATCATCATTTCTATGAGAGTTAACCCCATCGGTGGTGTAATGGTTAGGGTGTTCACTTCGAGTGCGGTAGATCGTGGGTTTATCATCATTTATATGAGAGCTAACGCCATCAGTGGCGTAATGGTTAGGGTGTTCACTTCGAGTGCTGGTAGATCGTGGGTTTATCATCATTTCTATGAGAGTTAACCCCATCGGTGGCGTAATGGTTAGGGTGTTCACTTCGATTGCGGTAGATCGTGGGTTTATCATCATTTCTATGAGAGTTAACCCCATCGGTGGTGTAATGGTTAGCGTGTTCACTTCGAGTGCGGTAGATCGTGGGTTTATCATCATTTCTATGAGAGTTAACCCCATCGGTGGCGTAATGGTTAGGGTGTTCACTTCGAGTGCGGTAGATCGTGGGTTTATCATCATTTCTATAAGAGTTAACCCCCATCGGTGGCGTAATGGTTAGGGTGTTCACTTCGAGTGCGGTAGATCGTGGGTTTATCATCATTTCTATGAGAGTTAACCCCATCGGTGGCGTAATGGTTAGGGTGTTCACTTCGAGTGCGGTAGATCATGGGTTTATCATCATTTCTATGAGAGTTAACCCCATCGGTGGCGTAATGGTTAGGGTGTTCACTTCGAGTGCTGGTAGATCGTGGGTTTATCATCATTTCTATGAGAGTTAACCCCATCGGTGGCGTAATGGTTAGCGTGTTCACTTCGAGTGCGGTAGATCATGGGTTTATCATCATTTCTATGAGAGTTAACCCCATCGGTGGCGTAATGGTTAGAGTGTTCACTTCGAGTGCGGTAGATCGTGGGTTTATCATCATTTCTATGAGAGTTAACCCCATCGGTGGTGTAATGGTTAGGGTGTTCACTTCGAGTGCGGTAGATCATGGGTTTATCATCATTTCTATGAGAGTTAACCCCATCGGTGGCGTAATGGTTAGGGTGTTCACTTCGAGTGCGGTAGATCGTGGGTTTATCATCATTTCTATGAGAGTTAACCCCATCGGTGGCGTAATGGTTAGGGTGTTCACTTCGAGTGCGGTAGATCGTGGGTTTATCATCATTTCTATGAGAGTTAACCCCGTCGGTGGCGTAATGGTTAGGGTGTTCACTTCGAGTGCGGTAGATCGTGGGTTTATCATCATTTCTATGAGAGTTAACCCCATCGGTGGCGTAATGGTTAGGGTGTTCACTTCGAGTGCGGTAGATCGTGGGTTTATCATCATTTCTATGAGAGTTAACCCCATCGGTGGCGTAATGGTTAGGGTGTTCACTTCGAGTGCTGGTAGATCGTGGGTTTATCATCATTTCTATGAGAGTTAACCCCATCGGTGGCGTAATGGTTAGCGTGTTCACTTCGAGTGCGGTAGATCATGGGTTTATCATCATTTCTATGAGAGTTAACCCCATCGGTGACGTATTGGTTAGCGTGTTCACTTCGAGTGCGGTAGATCGTGGGTTTATCATCATTTCTATGAGAGTTAACCCCATCGGTGGTGTAATGGTTAGGGTGTTCACTTCGAGTGCGGTAGATCGTGGGTTTATCATCATTTCTATGAGAGTTAACCCCATCGGTGGTGTAATGGTTAGGGTGTTCACTTCGAGTGCGGTAGATCATGGGTTTATCGTCATTTCTATGAGAGTTAACCCCATCGGTGGTGTAATGGTTAGGGTGTTCACTTCGAGTGCTGGTAGATCGAGGGTTTATCATCATTTCTATGACAGTTAACCCCATCGGTGGCGTAATGATTAGCGTGTTCACTTCGAGTGCGGTAGATCGTGGGTTTATCATCATTTCTATGAGAGCTAACCCCATCGGTGGTGTAATGGTTAGGGTGTTCACTTCGAGTGCGGTAGATCGTGGGTTTATCATCATTTCTATGAGAGCTAACCCCATCGGTGGTGTAATGGTTAGGGTGTTCACTTCGAGTGCGGTAGATCGTGGGTTTATCATCATTTATATGAGAGCTAACGCCATCAGTGGCGTAATGGTTAGGGTGTTCACTTCGAGTGCTGGTAGATCGTGGGTTTATCATCATTTCTATGAGAGTTAACCCCATCGGTGGCGTAATGGTTAGGGTGTTCACTTCGATTGCGGTAGATCGTGGGTTTATCATCATTTCTATGAGAGTTAACCCCATCGGTGGTGTAATGGTTAGCGTGTTCACTTCGAGTGCGGTAGATCGTGGGTTTATCATCATTTCTATGAGAGCTAACCCTATTGGTGGTGTAATGGTTAGCGTGTTCACTTCGAGTGCGGTAGATCATGGGTTTATCATCATTTCTATTAGAGTTAACCCCATCGGTGGTGTAATGGTTAGCGTGTTCACTTCGAGTGCGGTAGATCATGGGTTTATCATCATTTCTATGAGAGTAAACCCCATCGGTGGTGTAATGGTTAGCGTGTTCACTTCGAGTGCGGTAGATCGTGGGTTTATCATCATTTCTATGAGAGTTAACCCCATCGGTGGTGTAATGGTTAGCATGTTCACTTCGAGTGCGGTAGATCGTGGGTTTATCATCATTTCTATGAGAGTTAACCCCATCGGTGGTGTAATGGTTAGGGTGTTCACTTCGAGTGCGGTAGATCGTGGGTTTATCATCATTTATATGAGAGCTAACGCCATCAGTGGCGTAATGGTTAGGGTGTTCACTTCGAGTGCTGGTAGATCGTGGGTTTATCATCATTTCTATGAGAGTTAACCCCATCGGTGGTGTAATGGTTAGGGTGTTCACTTCGAGTGCGGTAGATCATGGGTTTATCGTCATTTCTATGAGAGCTAACCCCATCGGTGGTGTAATGGTTAGGGTGTTCACTTCGAGTGCTGGTAGATCGAGGGTTTATCATCATTTCTATGACAGTTAACCCCATCGGTGGCGTAATGATTAGCGTGTTCACTTCGAGTGCGGTAGATCGTGGGTTTATCATCATTTCTATGAGAGCTAACCCCATCGGTGGTGTAATGGTTAGGGTGTTCACTTCGAGTGCGGTAGATCGTGGGTTTATCATCATTTCTATGAGAGCTAACCCCATCAGTGGCGTAATGGTTAGGGTGTTCACTTCGAGGGCTGGTAGATCGTGGGTTTATCATCATTTCTATGAGAGTTAACCCCATCGGTGGCGTAATGGTTAGCGTGTTCACTTCGAGTGCGGTAGATCGTGGGTTTATCATCATTTCTATGAGAGTTAACCCCATCGGTGGCGTAATGGTTAGCGTGTTCACTTCGAGTGCGGTAGATCGTGGGTTTATCATCATTTCTATGAGAGCTAACCCCATCGGTGGTGTAATGGTTAGCGTGTTCACTTCGAGTGCGGTAGATCATGGGTTTATCATCATTTCTATGAGAGTTAACCCCATCGGTGGTGTAATGGTTAGCGTGTTCACTTCGAGTGCGGTAGATCGTGGGTTTATCATCATTTCTATGAGAGTTAACCCCATCGGTGGTGTAATGGTTAGCTGAGAGTTAACCCCATCGGTGGTGTAGTGGTTAGGGTGTTCACTTCGAGTGCGGTACATCGTGGGTTTATCATCATTTCTATGAGAGTTAACCCCATCGGTGGTGTAATGGTTAGCATGTTCACTTCGAGTGCGGTAGATCATGGGTTTATCATCATTTCTATGAGAGTTAACCCCATCGGTGGTGTAATGGTTAGCGTGTTCACTTCGAGTGCGGTAGATCATGGGTTTATCATCATTTCTATGAGAGTAAACCCCATCGGTGGTGTAATGGTTAGCGTGTTCACTTCGAGTGCGGTAGATCGTGGGTTTATCATCATTTCTATGAGAGTTAACCCCATCGGTGGTGTAATGGTTAGCATGTTCACTTCGAGTGCGGTAGATCGTGGGTTTATCATCATTTCTATGAGAGTTAACCCCATCGGTGGTGTAATGGTTAGGGTGTTCACTTCGAGTGCGGTAGATCGTGGGTTTATCATCATTTATATGAGAGCTAACGCCATCAGTGGCGTAATGGTTAGGGTGTTCACTTCGAGTGCTGGTAGATCGTGGGTTTATCATCATTTCTATGAGAGTTAACCCCATCGGTGGCGTAATGGTTAGGGTGTTCACTTCGATTGCGGTAGATCGTGGGTTTATCATCATTTCTATGAGAGTTAACCCCATCGGTGGTGTAATGGTTAGCGTGTTCACTTCGAGTGCGGTAGATCGTGGGTTTATCATCATTTCTATGAGAGTTAACCCCATCGGTGGCGTAATGGTTAGGGTGTTCACTTCGAGTGCGGTAGATCGTGGGTTTATCATCATTTCTATGAGAGTTAACCCCCATCGGTGGCGTAATGGTTAGGGTGTTCACTTCGAGTGCGGTAGATCGTGGGTTTATCATCATTTCTATGAGAGTTAACCCCATCGGTGGCGTAATGGTTAGGGTGTTCACTTCGAGTGCGGTAGATCGTGGGTTTATCATCATTTCTATGAGAGTTAACCCCATCGGTGGCGTAATGGTTAGGGTGTTCACTTCGAGTGCTGGTAGATCGTGGGTTTATCATCATTTCTATGAGAGCTAACCCCATCGGTGGCGTAATGGTTAGCGTGTTCACTTCGAGTGCGGTAGATCATGGGTTTATCATCATTTCTATGAGAGTTAACCCCATCGGTGGCGTAATGGTTAGCGTGTTCACTTCGAGTGCGGTAGATCGTGGGTTTATCATCATTTCTATGAGAGTTAACCCCATCGGTGGTGTAATGGTTAGGGTGTTCACTTCGAGTGCGGTAGATCATGGGTTTATCATCATTTCTATGAGAGTTAACCCCATCGGTGGCGTAATGGTTAGGGTGTTCACTTCGAGTGCGGTAGATCGTGGGTTTATCATCATTTCTATGAGAGTTAACCCCATCGGTGGCGTAATGGTTAGGGTGTTCACTTCGAGTGCGGTAGATCGTGGGTTTATCATCATTTCTATGAGAGTTAACCCCGTCGGTGGCGTAATGGTTAGGGTGTTCACTTCGAGTGCGGTAGATCGTGGGTTTATCATCATTTCTATGAGAGTTAACCCCATCGGTGGCGTAATGGTTAGGGTGTTCACTTCGAGTGCGGTAGATCGTGGGTTTATCATCATTTCTATGAGAGTTAACCCCATCGGTGGCGTAATGGTTAGGGTGTTCACTTCGAGTGCTGGTAGATCGTGGGTTTATCATCATTTCTATGAGAGTTAACCCCATCGGTGGCGTAATGGTTAGCGTGTTCACTTCGAGTGCGGTAGATCATGGGTTTATCATCATTTCTATGAGAGTTAACCCCATCGGTGACGTATTGGTTAGCGTGTTCACTTCGAGTGCGGTAGATCGTGGGTTTATCATCATTTCTATGAGAGTTAACCCCATCGGTGGTGTAATGGTTAGGGTGTTCACTTCGAGTGCGGTAGATCGTGGGTTTATCATCATTTCTATGAGAGTTAACCCCATCGGTGGTGTAATGGTTAGGGTGTTCACTTCGAGTGCGGTAGATCATGGGTTTATCGTCATTTCTATGAGAGCTAACCCCATCGGTGGTGTAATGGTTAGGGTGTTCACTTCGAGTGCTGGTAGATCGAGGGTTTATCATCATTTCTATGACAGTTAACCCCATCGGTGGCGTAATGATTAGCGTGTTCACTTCGAGTGCGGTAGATCGTGGGTTTATCATCATTTCTATGAGAGCTAACCCCATCGGTGGTGTAATGGTTAGGGTGTTCACTTCGAGTGCGGTAGATCGTGGGTTTATCATCATTTCTATGAGAGTTAACCCCGTCGGTGGCGTAATGGTTAGGGTGTTCACTTCGAGTGCGGTAGATCGTGGGTTTATCATCATTTCTATGAGAGTTAACCCCATCGGTGGCGTAATGGTTAGGGTGTTCACTTCGAGTGCGGTAGATCGTGGGTTTATCATCATTTCTATGAGAGTTAACCCCATCGGTGGCGTAATGGTTAGGGTGTTCACTTCGAGTGCTGGTAGATCGTGGGTTTATCATCATTTCTATGAGAGTTAACCCCATCGGTGGCGTAATGGTTAGCGTGTTCACTTCGAGTGCGGTAGATCATGGGTTTATCATCATTTCTATGAGAGTTAACCCCATCGGTGACGTATTGGTTAGCGTGTTCACTTCGAGTGCGGTAGATCGTGGGTTTATCATCATTTCTATGAGAGTTAACCCCATCGGTGGTGTAATGGTTAGGGTGTTCACTTCGAGTGCGGTAGATCGTGGGTTTATCATCATTTCTATGAGAGTTAACCCCATCGGTGGTGTAATGGTTAGGGTGTTCACTTCGAGTGCGGTAGATCATGGGTTTATCGTCATTTCTATGAGAGCTAACCCCATCGGTGGTGTAATGGTTAGGGTGTTCACTTCGAGTGCTGGTAGATCGAGGGTTTATCATCATTTCTATGACAGTTAACCCCATCGGTGGCGTAATGATTAGCGTGTTCACTTCGAGTGCGGTAGATCGTGGGTTTATCATCATTTCTATGAGAGCTAACCCCATCGGTGGTGTAATGGTTAGGGTGTTCACTTCGAGTGCGGTAGATCGTGGGTTTATCATCATTTCTATGAGAGCTAACCCCATCAGTGGCGTAATGGTTAGGGTGTTCACTTCGAGTGCTGGTAGATCGTGGGTTTATCATCATTTCTATGAGAGTTAACCCCATCGGTGGCGTAATGGTTAGGGTGTTCACTTCGATTGCGGTAGATCGTGGGTTTATCATCATTTCTATGAGAGTTAACCCCATCGGTGGCGTAATGGTTAGCGTGTTCACTTCGAGTGCGGTAGATCGTGGGTTTATCATCATTTCTATGAGAGTTAACCCCATCGGTGGCGTAATGGTTAGCGTGTTCACTTCGAGTGCGGTAGATCGTGGGTTTATCATCATTTCTATGAGAGCTAACCCCATTGGTGGTGTAATGGTTAGCGTGTTCACTTCGAGTGCGGTAGATCATGGGTTTATCATCATTTCTATGAGAGTTAACCCCATCGGTGGTGTAATGGTTAGCGTGTTCACTTCCAGTGCGGTAGATCGTGGGTTTATCATCATTTCTATGAGAGTTAACCCCATCGGTGGTGTAATGGTTAGCATGTTCACTTCGAGTGCGGTAGATCATGGGTTTATCATCATTTCTATGAGAGTTAACCCCATCGGTGGTGTAATGGTTAGCGTGTTCACTTCGAGTGCGGTAGATCATGGGTTTATCATCATTTCTATGAGAGTAAACCCCATCGGTGGTGTAATGGTTAGCGTGTTCACTTCGAGTGCGGTAGATCGTGGGTTTATCATCATTTCTATGAGAGTTAACCCCATCGGTGGTGTAATGGTTAGCATGTTCACTTCGAGTGCGGTAGATCGTGGGTTTATCATCATTTCTATGAGAGTTAACCCCATCGGTGGTGTAATGGTTAGGGTGTTCACTTCGAGTGCGGTAGATCGTGGGTTTATCATCATTTATATGAGAGCTAACGCCATCAGTGGCGTAATGGTTAGGGTGTTCACTTCGAGTGCTGGTAGATCGTGGGTTTATCATCATTTCTATGAGAGTTAACCCCATCGGTGGCGTAATGGTTAGGGTGTTCACTTCGATTGCGGTAGATCGTGGGTTTATCATCATTTCTATGAGAGTTAACCCCATCGGTGGTGTAATGGTTAGCGTGTTCACTTCGAGTGCGGTAGATCGTGGGTTTATCATCATTTCTATGAGAGTTAACCCCATCGGTGGCGTAATGGTTAGGGTGTTCACTTCGAGTGCGGTAGATCGTGGGTTTATCATCATTTCTATAAGAGTTAACCCCCATCGGTGGCGTAATGGTTAGGGTGTTCACTTCGAGTGCGGTAGATCGTGGGTTTATCATCATTTCTATGAGAGTTAACCCCATCGGTGGCGTAATGGTTAGGGTGTTCACTTCGAGTGCGGTAGATCATGGGTTTATCATCATTTCTATGAGAGTTAACCCCATCGGTGGCGTAATGGTTAGGGTGTTCACTTCGAGTGCTGGTAGATCGTGGGTTTATCATCATTTCTATGAGAGTTAACCCCATCGGTGGCGTAATGGTTAGCGTGTTCACTTCGAGTGCGGTAGATCATGGGTTTATCATCATTTCTATGAGAGTTAACCCCATCGGTGGCGTAATGGTTAGGGTGTTCACTTCGAGTGCGGTAGATCGTGGGTTTATCATCATTTCTATGAGAGTTAACCCCATCGGTGGCGTAATGGTTAGGGTGTTCACTTCGAGTGCGGTAGATCGTGGGTTTATCATCATTTCTATGAGAGTTAACCCCGTCGGTGGCGTAATGGTTAGGGTGTTCACTTCGAGTGCGGTAGATCGTGGGTTTATCATCATTTCTATGAGAGTTAACCCCATCGGTGGCGTAATGGTTAGGGTGTTCACTTCGAGTGCGGTAGATCGTGGGTTTATCATCATTTCTATGAGAGTTAACCCCATCGGTGGCGTAATGGTTAGGGTGTTCACTTCGAGTGCTGGTAGATCGTGGGTTTATCATCATTTCTATGAGAGTTAACCCCATCGGTGGCGTAATGGTTAGCGTGTTCACTTCGAGTGCGGTAGATCATGGGTTTATCATCATTTCTATGAGAGTTAACCCCATCGGTGACGTATTGGTTAGCGTGTTCACTTCGAGTGCGGTAGATCGTGGGTTTATCATCATTTCTATGAGAGTTAACCCCATCGGTGGTGTAATGGTTAGGGTGTTCACTTCGAGTGCGGTAGATCGTGGGTTTATCATCATTTCTATGAGAGTTAACCCCATCGGTGGTGTAATGGTTAGGGTGTTCACTTCGAGTGCGGTAGATCATGGGTTTATCGTCATTTCTATGAGAGCTAACCCCATCGGTGGTGTAATGGTTAGGGTGTTCACTTCGAGTGCTGGTAGATCGAGGGTTTATCATCATTTCTATGACAGTTAACCCCATCGGTGGCGTAATGATTAGCGTGTTCACTTCGAGTGCGGTAGATCGTGGGTTTATCATCATTTCTATGAGAGCTAACCCCATCGGTGGTGTAATGGTTAGGGTGTTCACTTCGAGTGCGGTAGATCGTGGGTTTATCATCATTTCTATGAGAGCTAACCCCATCGGTGGTGTAATGGTTAGGGTGTTCACTTCGAGTGCGGTAGATCGTGGGTTTATCATCATTTATATGAGAGCTAACGCCATCAGTGGCGTAATGGTTAGGGTGTTCACTTCGAGTGCTGGTAGATCGTGGGTTTATCATCATTTCTATGAGAGTTAACCCCATCGGTGGCGTAATGGTTAGGGTGTTCACTTCGATTGCGGTAGATCGTGGGTTTATCATCATTTCTATGAGAGTTAACCCCATCGGTGGTGTAATGGTTAGCGTGTTCACTTCGAGTGCGGTAGATCGTGGGTTTATCATCATTTCTATGAGAGCTAACCCCATTGGTGGTGTAATGGTTAGCGTGTTCACTTCGAGTGCGGTAGATCATGGGTTTATCATCATTTCTATTAGAGTTAACCCCATCGGTGGTGTAATGGTTAGCGTGTTCACTTCGAGTGCGGTAGATCATGGGTTTATCATCATTTCTATGAGAGTAAACCCCATCGGTGGTGTAATGGTTAGCGTGTTCACTTCGAGTGCGGTAGATCGTGGGTTTATCATCATTTCTATGAGAGTTAACCCCATCGGTGGTGTAATGGTTAGCATGTTCACTTCGAGTGCGGTAGATCGTGGGTTTATCATCATTTCTATGAGAGTTAACCCCATCGGTGGTGTAATGGTTAGGGTGTTCACTTCGAGTGCGGTAGATCGTGGGTTTATCATCATTTATATGAGAGCTAACGCCATCAGTGGCGTAATGGTTAGGGTGTTCACTTCGAGTGCTGGTAGATCGTGGGTTTATCATCATTTCTATGAGAGTTAACCCCATCGGTGGCGTAATGGTTAGGGTGTTCACTTCGATTGCGGTAGATCGTGGGTTTATCATCATTTCTATGAGAGTTAACCCCATCGGTGGTGTAATGGTTAGCGTGTTCACTTCGAGTGCGGTAGATCGTGGGTTTATCATCATTTCTATGAGAGTTAACCCCATCGGTGGCGTAATGGTTAGGGTGTTCACTTCGAGTGCGGTAGATCGTGGGTTTATCATCATTTCTATGAGAGTTAACCCCCATCGGTGGCGTAATGGTTAGGGTGTTCACTTCGAGTGCGGTAGATCGTGGGTTTATCATCATTTCTATGAGAGTTAACCCCATCGGTGGCGTAATGGTTAGGGTGTTCACTTCGAGTGCGGTAGATCGTGGGTTTATCATCATTTCTATGAGAGTTAACCCCATCGGTGGCGTAATGGTTAGGGTGTTCACTTCGAGTGCTGGTAGATCGTGGGTTTATCATCATTTCTATGAGAGTTAACCCCATCGGTGGCGTAATGGTTAGCGTGTTCACTTCGAGTGCGGTAGATCATGGGTTTATCATCATTTCTATGAGAGTTAACCCCATCGGTGGCGTAATGGTTAGCGTGTTCACTTCGAGTGCGGTAGATCGTGGGTTTATCATCATTTCTATGAGAGTTAACCCCATCGGTGGTGTAATGGTTAGGGTGTTCACTTCGAGTGCGGTAGATCATGGGTTTATCATCATTTCTATGAGAGTTAACCCCATCGGTGGCGTAATGGTTAGGGTGTTCACTTCGAGTGCGGTAGATCGTGGGTTTATCATCATTTCTATGAGAGTTAACCCCATCGGTGGCGTAATGGTTAGGGTGTTCACTTCGAGTGCGGTAGATCGTGGGTTTATCATCATTTCTATGAGAGTTAACCCCGTCGGTGGCGTAATGGTTAGGGTGTTCACTTCGAGTGCGGTAGATCGTGGGTTTATCATCATTTCTATGAGAGTTAACCCCATCGGTGGCGTAATGGTTAGGGTGTTCACTTCGAGTGCGGTAGATCGTGGGTTTATCATCATTTCTATGAGAGTTAACCCCATCGGTGGCGTAATGGTTAGGGTGTTCACTTCGAGTGCTGGTAGATCGTGGGTTTGTCATCATTTCTATGAGAGTTAACCCCATCGGTGGCGTAATGGTTAGCGTGTTCACTTCGAGTGCGGTAGATCATGGGTTTATCATCATTTCTATGAGAGTTAACCCCATCGGTGACGTATTGGTTAGCGTGTTCACTTCGAGTGCGGTAGATCGTGGGTTTATCATCATTTCTATGAGAGTTAACCCCATCGGTGGTGTAATGGTTAGGGTGTTCACTTCGAGTGCGGTAGATCGTGGGTTTATCATCATTTCTATGAGAGTTAACCCCATCGGTGGTGTAATGGTTAGGGTGTTCACTTCGAGTGCGGTAGATCATGGGTTTATCGTCATTTCTATGAGAGCTAACCCCATCGGTGGTGTAATGGTTAGGGTGTTCACTTCGAGTGCTGGTAGATCGAGGGTTTATCATCATTTCTATGACAGT